>CM037592.1:13371422-14621422 GCA_021018995.1 Chloranthus sessilifolius
CCACTTGGACACCTACCCTGTTGTCCCTCCCTAAGCTATTTAAGGTATTTGTGTTGCCTGTTTTTGCCTATCCACCTGATGTGGAGCTGGAGCAGCTCCCTGTATCTCTCATGCAACTGCTATTGCTGAGCTGGAGAACTAAGGCTTGATGCCTCTGCATCTGTAAAGTTATGACTTTTAACTTCTTAATTATAGTTCTTTTCAGTTCAGCTAAGGTCTAGATGGGTGCCATGTTACTGTCATTCATGAATCTCCATCCGGGCTATTGAGATCATGTACCTTATTTTTTAGGAAGAATCATGAAGGTTAATGAGCAAAGGCTCATATTATGTTTTGCAAATTCTGTGGAGCCTCTGAATCATTCACTTTAAAGACCTTCCAATGATATTTGATCTCAACTGTGTATCATATGTAACATAGATATTGTTAGGGTTTTAAAATTTTGTATATACTGTGTTTAGGTGGTCTGCTGTGATAAATCTTGAGTAAAATGTGTGCCATAACTGATGATGTATCGTTGTCTGTGGATGCAGTCATCTAATATTTTTTGCTAGATTCATCATCAGTTATGGCACACATTTTACTCAAGATTTATTGTTTTAGGAGTGTTTAGATTAGTTAATGTCTTTCATATACCTACTATTTTAGTTCACCTATTGTTTATTTTTAGTGTAATTTCTGTTGTACATAGTGGCTGATTTAGAAGTGTGTCTAGATGTTTTGTTTTCATAGTCGTCAATTTGTTTATATTCTCTTTTTCTCTGTTTCAGTCTAATTTTCTGCAATCTTTTACTTCAGTTTTCTCTTTAATTTTCTGCTGTAGTTTAGTTGTTTTTCTTTTACCAAACCTATTGCCCGTATACATGTCTTGTGAAATAGTGAGGACACTGTTTATGTTAGGTTTGGGGGTATGGCAGGTAGGTAGGCCAATAGAATAGTTTATTTTAGTGCAGCAGTGTTGGTTGAATTGAGATAGATAAAGCCAATTCTCACCTAACCATGTGACAATGAGGAAATTTAAAAAATTTGGAGACATTTAAAACAGAAAATCTTTGAAAAATTAGCACCACCATTGTAGACACCCAAATTTGGCATAAGGCGTGATCGAAACACATTTCAAGGGAGGCGCACTTCCGAGCTTCCGATGGCATGTATCGAACCTTAGGAACCTTCCCAAAACCTTAGTAGTCATCCCAGATCCTTAGGAATCACCCCTGATCCCTTAGAAACCTCCTCGAACCTTTAGAAACCAATCTCAACCTTTAGAAACTCTTCCAAACCCATACCTAGACTTTCCCGGGCAATGATCAAGAGTGGTGCACCTGGACTAGCTGAGATCTTCTACTACAGATGAATCATATACCATTGAAAAGTAAAAATCTCCAGCTTTCCAACAAACTAAGAATCACCACAATATGAGTTGTACATCAAAAGATGTAGCGTTCCAAAGTTTCCAAAGATATTAGGGTTTGAAGTTAGGGACCCATAGGGATTTGTCACATGTAATACATGCGCCAAGCCATTTCTAGGAAGAAATGGCTTGGCGCAAGTATTAGTTGTGCCAGCCTTATGTGGGCCCCCCCCATTGGCAGTGAACCTCCCAAACCCATCTTTGGCACTGTTTTACTGTACCTAAGTTTGGCGCAATTATTAGTTGTGCCAGTCTTAGCTACAGTAACTGTGGGTTTTCTGCTCGAAATTTGAGATTGGGGTTTGACTTGTTGACCATCTTGATCCCCTGGGTGTGTTTTGCTTGTTATGTTGCACCCTTCCCTATCCTATTTGCAACCCTTGAGTGGTTTAAAACTCTAACCTATCATCCACCATTGGAGCTAACTTTTACACTTTTCTAAGCTCAAAAAAACCTAAAAAACCTTAGATGGCTAGATTACCTTATTCCTAAACCTACTTAGCCTCTAAACACCCTCCTAACCTCTCATTTTCCTATAAATAGAGAGGCACCCCTCCCATTGAAAGGGCTTAAAAATTTTCTTAAGAGAGAAAATTAAGAAAGAAGCTATTCTCCCCTTTGATGCACCATCCTCCATACAAATTCCAGAACTTGAAAGTGTCCTTTAGACCCCCTCTTCCATCAAAAATCCTATAGGTTAGGTGAGAGTTATCCTCTAGCCTCCTTCCTCTAACCTTGAGCTAGCAAGCCTTAGGAGTTAGAACCCTTCATTCCACCATCCAATCTATAAGAAGCTCACCGGAGTGCACCCACGTGAAGGTCCACAGCGGTACAACAAGGGCCCGAGAACTTCGGCTCTCCCCTCTATCCCTCTACCTTCTTAGTTTTCCCTTTATCCACTCATTTGTGCCGTTTCGCCGTCGAAATCTCGACAAGAGTAAAGGGACACAAAGGGGATCATTAGTGCCTTAGGGCAAAGGGGAGTACTTTTTCTTTTTTATCTTTTATTTTTGTTTTGGCCATAAGGAGAGACCGAGCGAGTTGATCATGTGCCTAACACCTTCCCGATCGATAAACGAAGCCCCTACCAAAGAGCCTTTGGCATGAGTAGGTAAATCATAGTCATATTTGTGGCACTTCGTGCTTATAAAAATTGATTTGGGTTTCCTGAGACACCGAAATCTCCAGGTGGTGACTCTAAATTTTTTAGAGAGCGCGCATCGTCGCTACGGGTTTGATGAGCATCCACGGTTGCACAGATGGCGACTCTGCTGGGGAGTAGCTGGTAGAGCTTCCCCTTGAAATTTTGGCCTAGTTTATTTGATTTTACTAACCATTTGGCTATTTTTTTTTACTGTTTTTACTCACCCCTAAGATTTTGTCTCTTCACTTTCCCCTACTTTTACGTCATTTACGTGCCTTAGCCGATTGGCGGGCCTACTTGCGCTTCGTACTTACTTTTCTTTCTTTTTCCGTCATTTAAGTGCCTTAGCCGATTGGCGGGCCTACTTGCGCATTGTCATTTAATTTTCTTTGTTTTTTCCATCATTTACACGCCTTAGCCGTTTGGCAGGCTTATGTGTGCATTTACTTTATTGCAAACATTTTCTATCAATGGGCACTAGCCCGTGGAGGCGGCACGGGACCATCACCCCTGGTTTTGGACTTTAAGCAAACTCCTTTTAAAATTGAAAATTAAAATTGAACCAACAAGGGTTAGATTTTTAAGGGTTGGGATTTCTAGACAAACATACAAACTCCCAATTCTTAGTACAGCGGCAGCCCCTAGTGGTGATGATCCGGAAAAGTACCAGCCCATCTAGTATATGACGAAGTGCTTGCGCTGGAGCTATATCGGGTGGGTAACCTATCTCGTTACGAAGCCTAAAAAATGTGGGGAGAGAGCGTTAGTAGACCCGCACCGGCCTTGTATCCCTTAGGTTCAGTGAGGAGAGATCCGATACAATTAAGTTGTCTGTCCCCAAAAGCATAGCTTCCAGAAAAATAAAAATAAAAAGTGACTCATTTCAGGCTGTTGTTGTACTGTCAAACTGTCAAAACCCCCCATGTTTGCCTAGCGCAAATAATACCTGCACCAAGCTAATTTTATGCAAGAGTGCTCTGGCGCAACTAATACATGCGCCAGCTTAAAATCTGAGTATTTTTTACCTGGCGCATCTATTACTTGCGCCAAGCCTATTTTAGGCAGTGCTGCCCGAGTCTGTGGCCTATCTCACCCTCCCAAACTCTCCAATTAATGATTTTAGTGCCTCTGTTTAGGCCCCACAATTTCCAACACCAATACGCCCCCGTCGGTCAAAGGAAGGAGACTTCTTTTTTACCCGCCCCAGGGGATCGGATTGTTTGCATCGATTTTCGTGCCTTCAATATATCATAGGGTTTCCCTTTGATTCTTCCAAAGCGCATCGGGGTCTTGCTGCGAGACTTATCTAGGGTACAAAATCCACTTGAAAAGGGAATTCAAAGGCCCCAAAGCGTGTCATCATAAAAGTCCATTCACAAAAAAAAAAATTTAAATTAAAAAATCAAAAAACCAAAGTAGAGATTGGTGGTGCCAGCACAACGGCATCTTCTTACCGTCCATCATCCCGTAAAGGGAGGAGGAGAACACTTTATGGGCCCCATCTAAGGCACCTGTACCCTACCCGATACCGAGCCATGTCGTGGGCTATGGATCTGGCATATGTCAATCCCAACTCATCCCCACCACATTCCCCAACTCACTCCAATGCAGAGGAGATGTTCACGTCCATTCCCCTCACCCAACCCTCTTTTACCATCACTAGCCCATTCAGTGCCCGTATCTTCCCATCTGCCACCTTTCAAAATATCCAAAATACGCCCCGTCATTCCCCATCATTTTCCCAAGCCATGCCCATTCCTCCATCCATGACCATTCCTAGCCCATCCCACATTCCATCCAAGCCCATTCAAAACCCAACCCAATTTCTCACCTTCACTACCATGCCCCATTTCCCATTTTCCCAACACATACCCAATCCACCCGCATCTACCCATGACGCATTTGATTTTACCAATCGCCCATACATCCCTCCATCTACCCAAGTCATGCTCATTTTTATCGGGGCCATGACCAACATTTCTCTCTCATCCCCCACATCTATGCCCCATTCTTCATCCCAATATAGACCCGACCCATCCACATCCACTAATGCCCCACCTAGTTTCTCTAACCCACCCCATATTCCACCACTTACCCAGGTCATGCCCAATTTTATTGGGGCCATGTCCAATTTCCCAACCACTTCGATCCCATCCATACCCCATCATCCCTTAGATACACCATCTCCATCCAATCCTTCTCCAATGGCCATGACGGAGGAGATGGTCTGAGCCTACACCAGTTGGAAGGCCTCCCAAAACAACCCCTCTCATCCACACCACACATCCATGAACTCCTCTCATACACTATCAAGCCTTCATGCCTCGTTCCCCCATGATCCCCATCATCCATACCATCCAAACCCCCATTACCCAAAACCTCCAAGGCCCAATGGCCTAAACCCCCATCACCCAGACCCATCAGGGGCCCATGACCCATATACCCTAAGGCCCAATAGGCAAACCCACCAAGGCCCAATGGGCCAGACCCAACCTTCCCAAGGCTTTTTGGCCCAAACCCATCAGAGCTCCTTACCCTACACCCAAACCTTGGGTCCCCACACCCATACCCTTCACAATTCCTCCAAATTTTCACTCACCCACAACCCTCATACCCAGTTCAAACCCATGCCTTGCACCAACCCTAATTTACCCATGCCCTACACCCCAAAGCCATCTTCAAGTTGTTCCCCGTACCCAATGGCCCCATCAAGCTCCACCCCCAGAATCTAACTTCCACTCATCCCATCACTCCACAAAATTTCCCTCACATTCAATGATCACATCCGACCCCCATTCAGTCCATCCCTATTCAGTCCATGCAACAACAATAGGAGAATCCCGCCCTCACTACGCCCTATGCAAGCCAACAGTATGAAGAGGATGAGATCAGGAATAGTGGAGCTTATGTCGGGGCTTTGGCCAACCTTAATCCTTCTCCCATAACAACCAACCCCCTGGTAGCACAGAGTGAATCTCGACCAATTGCTAAAAGCGTAACCCCCCTGTCTAAGGAGTTAGAGTAGTTGAAAGAGCAGCTAGAAAAAATCAAGAAATAGCTATTGAAGATGGGTGGAGCTGAAATCCAAACCACGGCTTCTCAAACTTGTGTTTATTCGTTAAAGTCCCCCTACCCCAAAAATTAAAAATGTCAATTTTTGATAAATACAATGGCATTGGCAATCCCATTGCACACCTCAAGTCTTATTATGGGGACATATGCCAGTATGGGGGAGATGAAAGACTACTGATAAAGGTCTTTCAGAAAAGTTTAACTAGTCCGGCCCTAAGGTGGTTCACATCCTTAGAACCATCTGTGATAAAGATGTGAAAAGATCTGACTCACTTGTTCCAAGAGCAATATGTCTATAATATAGTCATTGAACCTCGCAAGTCAGACTTAGCCCGATTGAAGCAGAACCCTAATGAAACCTTCAGCGTTTACTTAGGGCGTTGGAGAGCACTAGCAGCTCAATTGAGAAATAGAATACCTGATGACGAATAAATTGAGATGATTTCAAAAAATACTTTGCCAGTAATCTCAGACTTCCTCATTTACAAACAACAGTCCAACTTTATTGATTTGGAGAGAATCGCCAATCGTTGTGAGGATACTATCAAGGAAGGTCGTCTAAGCAAGAAGGTACCTGGGGGAACCAACGATGTCAGAAGGTTTTCCGAGCAGAGAAATGAGAAAAGAATAGAAGCTGATTTTCAGGATATTGCCAACACCCGGCCTAACACTAATATAGGAAATTCAAAGCTACCCAGCCAGCTCCAATCAGAAGCGAGCCAATGCAAAGAACTGAGAATGAGCAGGAAGCACAGATGACTCCAGAGCATAGAAGGGCCTGCTATGACCGAATTTTTACACCCTTGGGTCAACCACTGAATGTACTTTTACCTTTATTAATAGAAAGGAATTAGTCACTGCCCTCCAACCGTGACCTCCTCCAAATCCCATCCCGAGGAACTATGACCCCAACACTCATTGCAACTTTCACCAAGGTCCGGGTCACCCAATCGATCGCTGCTTCCCATTAATGCATGCGATACAAGATTTAATTGAGGCTAGGAAAATCATTCCATCAGCACCTTCCCAAGTGAACTAGCACACGAATATACATCAAGCATCGCTGCCCCCACACACTACCGGAAGAGCAGGACCAAGACCCACTATTGGAATGATAGAGGAGGGCCATGAAAAGTTTGAATTTGACCCGTCAGATTCATCAGTGATCGAGAAAATTTTATAGCACCAAGGCAAAGAGATCAAGAAGAAAGAGGTATTGGGTGATTGAACCCTTAAATTTGTCAGATTATTTCCCCAACCCTGCACCCCAAATTAAACCCTTAGATCTTAGGGCTTATTTCCCATCACCCCCTCCTGTCAATTACGTACAAATTAATGCCTATTAACCATACACCACCATCCCCACAAATTACCTAATAGCCCACCATGTCTCCCATATCCCACCAACACATATTAATTATCAGTGGTCAACCCCTACCCCATTACCCACGATGCAACCATCCACAAACCTTGCCACCCCCAGTTGGCCCATTTTCTCCACCCATCCATCCCTACAAGAGATTAGCCTAGTATCACCTACCGTTCCTGAGCCATCAATGCAAGCACATCAGATACCGGCAGCCACTCAATTTCAAATCTCAGGACCAACTTACAATCCTCATCAGGTCGCGCTCAGTTATGAGCAGACAGACATCAATGCCAGCAATAGTAGGGAAGGGGCAGTTGACTTTGTCACCAGTTCTGGAAAAATCTCTAAGAAACCAGAAGCACCAGCAACAGCACTAGCCCAACCAAAGGGAAAGAAGGATAGTGCAGTGAAGTCGTTCGAGAAAATGAGCAGAGAACACATATTGGAGACTCAGCTGAGAAGAATGTCAGCTCATAACACGGTTTGGGACTTATTAATGACATCCCCACTTTATTTTCAAGCTTTAATGGGGGTGTTAAAGAACGCACACATATCTCTTTAGGTGAGCCCAAATGAAGTCGGGCAAATAATTGGGCAGGTGATGGCTCCCAACACCATTTAATTTTCTGATGCTAATTTGCCAATGGAGGGAAATAGTCACTCAAAATCCCTCAATGTCACTGTGGAATCTGGAAACATGATAATCTCCCTAGTATTAATTGATAATGGGTCAGCTCTGAATATATGCCCCCTGAGAACGGCTATGAAGGTTGGAGTAGATTCGTGCATGTTGAGACCTACAAGAACTAGTGCCAAAGGTTTGACAATATGAGAAGAGAGATAATGGGAGAAGTTGACCTTGAGCTCGTGATTGGGCCAATGACCTTCTCCATACTCTTCCAGGTAATGGGCATTAAGTCCTTGTTCAATTTATTATTGGGGCGCTCATAGTTACACGAAGTTGAAGTGATACCATCGACACTGCATCAAAATCTCAAGTTTGTATTCGGACATAAAATTATCACCATTATAAGGGAGGGGCATGATGAGAAGGAAAAGGCCACCCACAGCATTGAGAACCCAAAAGTGTTGGATGTGCCACACATAGCTGAGGATACCGACCTCCATAGTTTTGAATACAAGGTATCAGCTATGGTCCCGAATCCCTCAGAAAGCATCACTTCAAAAATAGGATGCAGAATGATCACGGTTGTGGCCATGCTCCAAAAATGGGGCTACCGAAAAGGAAGGGGGTTGGGACCCCGGTTGTAAGGCAGGAGAGAGCCAGTCAAGGCAACAGGGGGGCAACAAGTCAAATTCGGGTTTGGTTACAAGCCTATGGAAGAGGAAGTTTGAGAGGCTAAGGAGAAAGCACGAGTTGTGGCTGCAGCAAAAGCCAGGGGGATACACATAGAAGATAAGCCCCATCCTAGTCCCCACATTAGAGATTCATTTATAAGCCCCAGGTTCGTGAAAATCGATCGAAATGGGGTAACTCAATTAACCCTTCACAAACCTGCAGCACCTGTCCATCCCACCAATCCCCAAATTTTGCCTCCCAACCTAGAGATAGACTTAGCTTCTCTATCCCTATTTGAGGAGCAATGTTCCATAGCTGCACAATCTCCCCCTATGGTAAACCACCACAAGACTCTGCTGACGTTCGAAGACAAAGTCTCAGACGAAACCATGATTAACATGATGGAGACTGACTCCGAAGAACTACATCAACCAGCCTCCTCCATCCAAAAAGGTAAAGTAGCAGCAAGCCAAGTATGAAATTGGGCGTCTATTCCCCAAACTCTGGAAGCAATAGGTGGCCTTAAATTCGGCATTTGGTTCCCAAAAAAAAACAACCTATAAAAAGTGGGATGAGCCCATGGCCGGCAATATCGTGTATATATAGGGACTCGCCTTGCCAAGGACCCGTTTCCGAAGACAACAAAAATCCCAAAAACATTAAAAAAAATATAAAACTCAAAAATATTGTCTTTTGAAATTTTGAATAAAATCAAAGAAAAAGATGTCTTAATTAAAGTGCCCGTCCCACGTGAGGTCGACCCCTTTCCTATAGAAATACAAGAAGAGGTATGAGTCACGAGTCTGGACGGGGAGATCCCTACTGAGGAGCTTCCCAATGAACTCCTTGAACTGTTTACCGACTTTGAGCATGGTCCTACCCCCATTGTTGAAGAAACAGAGGACGTTAATCTAGGGACTGAGGAGATTCCCATAATCACCAAGATCAGAAGATCATTGTCTCTTGAGGAAAGAAAAACCATGATCGATTTCCTTTGCTCATATCAAGACGTCTTCGCATGGTCATACGAGGGCATGCCTAGTTTGGATACTGATTTGGACGAGCATGAGTTGCCTCTCTACCCTGATATCAAGCCAGTCAAACAGAAGTTGAGACAACTATGACCTGAGTGGATGCTGAAAGTAAAAGGCGAGGTCATCAAGCAATATGATGTCGGATTCCTCGTGGTCTCCAAGTACCCGCAATCGTTGGCCAATATCGTTTCGATACCGAAGAAGGATGGAAAGGTCTACATGTTCATTGATTTCTAAAACTTGAACAGAGTGAGCCTGAAGGATGATTTCCTATTACCACACATTGACATCTTGGTTGATAGCACTGCTAAGCATAGGATGTTTTCATTCATGAGCGGATTCTCCGGATATAACCAAATCAAGATGGGCAGAGGCGGACCGAGAGAAGACAGTGTTCATCACTCCCTGGGAAACCTTCTGCTATAAAGCCATGCCATTTGGGCTAAAGAATGTTGAGGCAATGCATCAGAGAGCATTGACAGCACTGTTTCATGACATGATGCACCGAGAGATCGAAGTATATGTCGACGACATGATCGCCAAGTCACTGGAGACGAGTGACAATCTGATAAACCTCCAAAAGTTGTTTAAGAGGTTGAGAAAATATAGGCTGCAGCTAAATCCTCAGACGTGCGCATTCGATGCCATGTTTGAGAAATGGTTGGGCTTCATCGTTAGCAAGAGAGGTATCGAGGTCGGCCTAGTCAAAGTGAAAGCTATCAGAGAAATGCCACCACCACCTACTGAGAAAGAGGTCATAGGGTTCTTGGGCAAGATACAGTATATCAATCGATTCATTACGCAACTCACTCCTATCTACACACCGATCTTCAAGCTACTGAGAAAGGACTCTCCCGTTGAATGGAACGACGATTTTCATGCCGCTTTTGATAAGATCAAGGGCTATCTTCTCTACCCGCCAGTTTTAGTCCCCCCGAGCCGGGGAGACCACTCTTAATGTATCTCTCCATGACCAAAATTTTGATGGGATGTGTCCTAGGACAGCATGATGAGACATGAAGAAGAGAGCAGGCGATCTATTATATAAGTAAGAAATTTACTGACTACGAGACGCGCTATTCTCATCTGGAGAAAGCATGCATGGCTCTCATATGAACTACCCAGAGGCTTCGCCATTACCTACTATCCCAAGTCATTATACTTTTTAGCCCATATGGATCCGTTGAAGTACCTGTTTGAAAAGCCAGCTCTCACTGGACGAACCGTGCACTCGCAGCTTCTCTTATCCGAATATGACATCACCTATGTTACTCAGAAGTCTATCAAGGGGCAGGCACTCGTCAATCATCTTGCCAAGAACCCTTTAACCAACAATGGGCCTTTAAGAATCGAATTCTAGGATGAGGACATCTTATTTATGATAGAGGACGATACAGTAGAGACAGAAGAATACTGGGTAATGCACTTTAACGGGGCAGCAAATGCCGAGGGTCAGAGAGTTGGCGCCATTTTGATTTCACCGAAAGGATCACACGTACCAGTCTCCATCAAGCTTAACTTCCCATGCACGAACAACATGGCTGAATATGAGGCCTGTGCAGCAGGGCTGCAGGCAGCTTTAGACTTGAATGTAACTCACCTCCAAGTGTTTGGTGACTCTTAGTTGATCATCTACCAGACGAACGGTGACTGAAAGACGAAAGAAGAGAAGTTGATCCCCTATCGTGAGCACCTTGAAGATCTGATAGCATGCTTCGAGGATATCACGTTCTCCTATGTCCCGTAGATAAGAAATCACTTCATCGACGCACTGGCAACTTTGGCATCAATGATGGAGATCTCCTATGGTGTCGAGATGAAGCCAATCATAATTGAATAGAGGAACGAGCCAGCCTTCCCCGAGGATACGTCCAAGATGGACAGGCGAACCATCCAGTGTTTGGTAGCAAACTACATCATCTATGGTGAATGCCTCTATAAGCGATCCTATAACAACGTCTTGCTCTGATGCCTTATCAAGAGCGAGGTAGCCAACATTATGAAGGAGATCCACGAGGGGGTATGCGGTGCTCACGTCAATGGGCACATGCTCGCTAAGAAGATCCTACGGCAAAGGTACTACTGGACCACTATGGAAATCGATTGTTGCAAGCACATTCAGAGATGCTACAAATGCCAAGAATACTCCAGTGTGATACATGCTTTGACCATAGATCTAAACAGCATGGCCACTCCATGGCCCTTCACCACTTGGGGCCTCGACGTCATCGAAATGATTAATCTAAAAGCCTCAAATGAACATCGGTTCATCCTCTTTGCCATTGAATATTTCATCAAATGGGTAGAGGCAGCATCCTACGCCAACATCATGGCCATGCACATCGAGAAATTCATCAAGAGTAATATTGCTTGCTGATTTGGCATTCTCAAGGACATCATCACAGATAATGGTACCAACTTCACGAACAAGCACATCAATGCCTTCTACGAATAGTATAAAATCAGGCACCATCGCTCATCGCCTTATTAGCGACAAACCAATGGAGCTATAGAAGCCACTAACAAAATTGTCATCTGCATCCTCAAGAAAATGATCATCACCTATCAAGATTGGAGTGCAATATTACCGTTTGCTTTATGGGCCTACAGAATGTCGATCCGTACTGCTGCAGGGGCAACACCATTCACCCTTGTGTATGGGACTGAGGCCATCTTATCTGTAGAAGTGGAGGTGCCCTCACTCCGCATCCTCATAGAATCGGGAATCGGGCCTATCTAAGGCCGAGAGAGAGAGATCCTGCTTTGAGCAGCTGGACCTGCTAGACGAGAAGAGGCTACTGGCCTTGTGTCATACCCAAGTCTATCAAAGGTGAATCGCACGTGCTTACAACAAACATGTTCACGGTCAAGATCTGAAGGTAGGAGACACGGTACTCAAGAAGATCTTCCCATCCCTCCACACTGATCCGAAAGGGAAATTCAAGCTTAACTGGGAAGGACCTTACGTCATTTAAGAAGCACTCCCGGGATACGGCATCCACCTCGCCACCATGGATGGAGATCATTTTCCCGAGCCCATCACCGCTGGGTACGTCCGACAGCTCTACTCATAGGTTCCCCCAACAAGGTAAGTATTGATAAAACAAAAATGTGACTGCTCAAAGACCCAATAAAAGAGGTCATCATTTCAAAGCCTAGTAGCCAAAAACTGCCCCTAAATGCTCATACCCTTTGCTACACACATTGAGCAGTTGGCCTTTCTTTCAATAAACCCCTCCCAAAAAAAAAAGAGTGTGTACATACACCAACACAAAAAATGAAGAAGAAAAAGAGTTATCATTAAAAACAAAAATTCGGAAAAGCAAAACCCCAAAAAGAGATTATCCAAAAAAGCAAAAATATATATATAGAGAAAAGGTGGGGCATGTATAGTCATGGTCCCCAAGGAAGAAGCATATTATGGCAACTGGAACCCAGTCAAGGAAACCCTTTTAGCCCAGAATACCTTCAAAATCCTAATCTTACCCATGGCTACAATACATCTCGAAGAAAAGCCCTCTTTAAGGTCTGTGAGTAGTTAAAGTATCTGTCATGTCAGCGCAAGCCAAGCTAGGGGACAACGAGAACCCCATCCAGCCGGCTATGACGGAATTGACGTCCATGTCGTGGCCTTTGAAAATAAAGAAATAGAAAAATAAATAAAAATATACAAGCTCAAAGCAAGATGGACGTAGTGAAAACTCGAAAGGGCGCACGGGTAAAAAGAGTGAGTTTGTGCGAATCAGGTTAAAACCTGAAAGGGCACTGGGGGTAAAAATGTAAACCCATGGACGTAGTGAAAATCCGAGAGGGAGCTATGGGTAAAAAGAGGGAGACAACGGGCATGACAGACCCACCTTGGGCATTGTGAGTAAGAAAGTTGTTAGAAAAAAATTAAAGAAGAAAAGAGAAAAAAAAATAGAAGGAAATCCTTCGGTCACCTACCCATGCCATCTTATCTCCCGACCGGGCCGCTCATGTTAGCTCCAATTGGGTCCCGACCAAGTGTGTCTTCTGGATTGCGTCGTCAAATGTATGACCCGGGGTAAGGAGAACGGTTGATTCAATCCAAAGGGATAGGTGTTCCGGCCTAGCAAAATTGTTGAGCCTTGTCCAGGTCTAACCATGAGAAGGGGTTCGATCATGCTCAAAAAAGGACCCATCATCCTACCCCACAATTAAGGCTTCAGACCAAAAATATGCTTAAAAAGAAATCCATCAAGTCAAAAAGAAAGAAGAAATAACACTTTTTTTGTAAAATAATAGATTTTCCTTTCCATTTACTGCTTACACCACATCCCAAAAAATATAATCGGTGTGATGTCTAGCTTCCTTTCTTTTCTTTTTTACAAAAATAGAAAATTGACAAAAACATAAAGAAAATGTGTATCTGCATAGGGGTTTCTTATACCCCTATTCTTTAAGTCTGATCTATGTAAAAAGATATGCGCAGGAGGGAATCAACGGCCCAGCTCGCACTTCAAGGCACGAATCTCCGCACGAAAACCATCCTCCCAAGCATTTCTCTCAGTCATCCAGTGGCCATGAAGACTCTTATACCACTTCCAGGAAGCATTGGTAGCCCCGAAAGCATCATTCAAGGCTCCTTCCAGATGAAGGACCTCTCACTCAGCTGTATCAGTTTTGGCCTCTACCACCTCTGCTCTAACCTTCTATTTTGTCAAGAGCTCTTGCAAGATCCTCTTCTCGTCCGTCAGTAGCTCAATACAGGCTTGAAGCACCAACTCTTTCTTCAGCCAGGGCCCTCCCACATCATCATTCTCTGCCTGATCCAAATGATCAGCAGTAGGCTACTCGGACAATAAACAAGCCTCATACTCTGGGGAGGACAGAACCAAGTCTCCTTGCTCCAAATCACACATAAGCGTCGGCTGACACATTTCCCAAAGAGCAGCAATCCAATCCATGTTCCTTGGAGACTTCATCCCGCAAGGCACCTGCTAAGACCAGTCGAACTGACACAACACTCGAAATGGGAAGTAGAAGGTACTGCCAGTCAATCCAAGGAGGGTAATGCCCTCGTGATCTCTAGAGTGAACCACTAGGAAGGTCCGATCTAACAAGGGAAGTCTCCATACCAGCTCTACATCAGTCAGCCAAAGCTTCAACTCTGACATATCTCCCTATTGGAGCATGTGGCACCTGCCCAAAAAACATCGGACCACTTCACCACGAACAATATAGAAGTGAGGTGCCGGTTCCAAAATGGCAAGCTACTCTCCTAGCCAGACATGGAGTAAAGTGGACATCCCTTGAGGCACCCAACCTTGCCCAGAGCAAAAGCATTAAGGCAACGATAGAGTTCAGCCAAGACCATATGCATCACCGATCGGCCTCCCTCTAATTCCATTAAAATGTCACAGAGAGCAAGAGAAAAGCTCTCCCCCCCAGTAAAAAAAAAGGACTTCAGAGATGAGACCGAGAGCAAAGGCCTTCACATTGAAAACATTCCGAATCAGTAATTTTTGAAGGCTTTCGTCACCAAAAAATTCTCTTAGGAATTTTATCGAACACCTGGTGGGCCCTCCAGTGAGACTTTTCTCATATTCGCAGGGTGAGGTGGATGGCTTTAGCATAGCCTAGCTTCGGCATGACTCTTGCAAGGCCTTTGTGGAGCTTCAAGCCTGATAGATTGGATAGCTCTTCAAGTGTGGTAGATAGTTCCCACTTCCCAAAATGGAACACATGGACATTTGCATCCCAAAAGGAGGTCGCGGAGTGAAGTAGGTCCCACCGTAGAGGAACCTTAAGGAAGGACAAGAGGCGCGACAGTCCGAGCCGATCTAAATCAATGAGCTCACTCTCATTCAAACTCCCAAGCCAACTTTTGAGAAAACTGGACGCTAGACCCAAAGAAGGGAGTAAATTGGTTCCGAACCCTCCATGTAAGGGAGGGTTGGAAAGTGGGTCCATTGACATACAAGGATTTTTCGAAGATATTAAAATTCAATGTACGACGATGGACCCACCCTTGGGAAAGCAAGGAGAGAAAAGGCAGCTGAAAATGACAAGCCAAAATAAAAAGAGAGGAAAAGGGACCATTCTAAGGCTTAAAAGGGCCCACTGTCCCCAGGAGGCACTTGGCGCATGTATTACATGTGCCAGTGCAATTTTTCAAGGATTTGACCTGGCGCTTGTAATACATGTGCCAGACCGATCTGCCCCCCCCCCCCACCCTACAGTAAAAGTGGGGTTTTGAGGGGGAACTCTTGACCTTTGCTGGACCCCCTGGCCAGTTTACCTATGCTTCATGTTGAGATCACATAACTTCTATTGCACCTAACTTATAGAAACACTTATTTGTGCAGAAAAAAAAAATCCACATCAAAGGCGAATAAAACATGGAACAAAGCAACTGGCTTGGGAATCCCTCTTTTCGCCAAAGTCAAACCCATCCTACAAGTAATAAGATATACTACAAGAGAAGCAAAGTATGCGATAAAAAGAAAAAAGTACTAACATTCCAAAGAAGCTGAAAAAACCATCTAAAAGAAAATGAACAAAGTACCACATCATCCATTACAAATTGATCAAATTCCAAAAATATGTCCCAAAATGTCTAAAAATCAAAACCAAAAGTTGAAGCCTAATCCTTGTTGGCACCCTTCGATTTCTTTCACCGACGTGAAGAGCTTTGATAGGTCTGAATGTCTCCTACCCAAGTCCATGCCTGAGAAAGCCAGCTGAGCAGGGAGCACGGCTCCTTTTCACGAGCCCGCTGCAAGTCAGCAACCAATTAGATCAATTGAAAGATAAATGGCAAGGTGATAATCAAAGAACGGTTAAAGTGATACTCACCACTTCCACATCCCTGAGACCAACAAAGTTGCAGTAATATTTGGCCTGATTCATGGCTGACTCATAGTCCTGTATTTGGAAAAGGAAAGATATTAGTTACAAGGGCTACAAGCACAAATGCAAGCATATCTCTGAAAGTGGCAAAACATGCAGAAATGGAAAAACTTACCTCGGGAACTAACTCAAGAGGAGGAACCCTAATCACCTCTATAGATATGCGGGCCCGCTCCTCTACGGCCTTACATAAACCCGCAAGGAAAGCATCATCAAGGCGCCTAAAGGTCCCCTGGACCTCTACAGCAAACTATCAGAGGAGTTGGTACCGGAGGGACCTAAAGGACCATCTCCAGATGAAAGACCAGAACCCATAGCATCAGCAGTACCCGCCGTGGCCTCATCATCATTGTCAGAGTCACCTCCCTGCTCAAACTGTGAAAAGAAATAGGGTTTCCATTAGTAAAGATCACAAGTCAACCAAAGCTACAGGAAACCAATCTAAAAGACAAGGAACAATTACCTAAGAACGTGGGCCGCCAAAAGCTAAGAAATTTGTGCCAGGAACGAAGCATGGGAAAAGAGACTGATAAGGTAATGACTCGTACCACATCTGGTAGTCTCCGGGCATTAAGAGGGCATTAATAACGACCCCGTTTTGAAGGAATCAGGTAGTGAGCTCCTCTATACTACCCAGTGGCGCCATGACATCTGCAGGAGGAGCCGAGGGCACGACAGGATGGTCTCGATACTGATGAACTATCTGCTCCCCCAAGTAGTAAGCCCTGGCCCCATAGAAAAAGATGATGCGGCAGTCGATGAAGAGGCTAGATGGACCTACAGCGGCTCGATCCCAATAAAGAGAACCAATGTAAGGGTCATATATAACCTACCCAAATCAAGGAGTGTCCAATCAGTCAAACATGCAACATAAAATGAAGGAGAAACTCTGAAATGAAAAAGATGAAAAATGGCCTTACCTGCTCTGGGATCAGCAGGTCAAATTGGGACCTCAGGCCCATCTCCAGATGTTTCATGCCAAGATCCCTGCGGCGGTGCTTATTCCAATTGCTCAGAAGAGGATCAGTGTATATTTTAGAGTGAAGAAGGGGGCGGCCAGCCTGAAAGTGCAAATATCCCCACACTTGACACGAGCAGTGCATAAGAGACAAGTCAAAAGCAGAGAATGATTATCTAAATAAACTGAGAAAAGCAAGAGAGTCAGAAGTTACCTCCAAAGCAGGCCAAAAGCCAAAGACGGACTTTGCATTCCCAACGGATACTCGAACTAGGTTGGACACCAACACGACGTAGCCAGCCCCACCCCAGTCATATCTATGCACGTCATTCCAATTGTCCATCAGGCTAAGCAAGGCCAGGGAGACCCGTCCGCCGCTAACATTGGTGAAGAGATTCTTGCCCAGCAGTATGAGGAGCGAGATACGGGCCAACATCACTATGCGGTTAGGCTCAATAAAAACGTCCATTTATGGCTGCCCCAGATCTATCAACTCATGCAGCTCAAAAAGGTCAGACATCCAGGACATTTTAACCTCAGCATTATGCTGACTTGTGGAAGGGGGATAGGTAGTCGGACTTCCAGTCATTCTATCCGGATCCCCGTAATCATGGTCCAATCTATGGGAGTCAGGGTCATCTCGGCCATGGCCATGTGAAAGGACATGGTCTCAAGACGGAATCTCTCAACAAGAGCCCTCAGGTAGTAGGCTGCATCAGGCCGCATGGCGGGGCATGATAGGAACTCTCCGAACCTAGCCTGTTCAAGCAAGAACTTCACGACTAGTGGGATGTACTGATAGAACTGCTGGAACTCCAACAGCCCCGTCGAAATACAATCTGAGGCAGGTCCTGCACCAAAGGAAAAGAGGCATCAGATCATGGAAATATAGCAAGGTTACATGATGAAGAATAACTAAACCTATCCCTTTACCTTGCCCGCGATACCGAAATTGGAGATATGGATATGTTGTTGATGTAGCAGACCAGCATGAGCAACCTCTCCTTACATTTCAAACCATGGACCGGCAGGGCATTGTACTATAAAGAACTGTTCTCCCCGGGGACCATAGGTCACTTCCGGCCCCTCTTCCTGTTCCTCCTGCACATATTCCTCCTCGCTTGACATTTTGGGGCAAATACAAGTAATCATATCAAGGCTGATCGACGATAAAGAACCATTGTGCTACAAGCCCAAGGAAGGTAAGTATGCCCATCTTTTCTTTATGTTTATAAAATCAACAAAAAAAAAAAAAATTTCTTTATGTTTATAAATCCAAAAAAATCCCTTTACTTTATTTGGCAAAAATTTAAAAAAAAAACCAAAAAAAATTCCCTTTACTTTATTTGCAAATATAAAAATAAAAATAAAAAAAAAAATCCCTTTACTTTATTTACAGACATAAAAACAAAAATAAAATAAAAAATCCCTTTACTTTATTTGCAAAAATAAAAATAAAAACAAAAATAAAAAAAATCCCTTTACTTTCTTTACAGACATAAAAACAAAAACAAAAAAAATAGATTTATGTCCTAATAAAATCCATAAAACAACAAAAAATATAGGGCATCATTTATGTAATAACATTAAACTCATCATCAATAAGCATGCGTACAAGAGAAATAAATCATTTATCATCTAAGAAAGCAAAGATCATGATCACATTGCAAGAAAAATCAAGAAAAATCAAGTAAAAATGGGTTTTAAATGGTTACCCTCAAGGAAAAATGGGTCCTTGATCTAGCGTGGAGCAGGCAATTAATCGACGCAAGCGAGCACCGGCAATGAAGCACATTAGGGATCAATACAGAGGAACCTTAGGAGGAGGTTTCTTTTCGATTTGGAGAGGGGGAAGAAGAATTTTTGAAAAATAAACCCTTTTCTGCCCGAACTCAAGCTCTTTAAAAATCTCTCCAGGTTTGCCTTGGCGCATGTATTACATGCGCCAAGTGCATTTTTGCCCCCATTTGGCCTGGCGCAAGTAATACATACACCAAGCTACTTTTGGGCTGGGTTCTAGCTAGGTGTGGTTTATACACACCTGGACTAACTCCTTTTGTTTTGTTTCAGTGTTCTGTAGGCGCACACGCCCCCAAATGGCATATCAACTTTCATTTGACTTGCCCGGGAAGCTGTGCTAGAATAAGTGGATCGAGATCGATGAGCATGCTCAAAGAATCCCAATCGTACATAAAATAATATAGAAGTCCAAAAAAAAAATTCACATAAAATCATAACATAAAAGTCCAAAATTTTCACATAAAATCATAACATAAAAGTCCAAAAAAAATTCACATAAAATAATAGCAAAAAGTGCAAAAATTCACAAAATCATAGTAAAAAGTCTAAAAAATTCACATAAAAACATAGCAAAAAAAATCACATGAAATAATACAAAAACCCATATAAAATCATTAAAAAAATCCATTAAAAAAATCCACATAAAATCACAAAGAAATTCCACATAAAATAACAAAAAAAGTCAACAAAAAGTGGCACGTACTCATAAAAAGCGTTGCGATATCTATTCGCTCCACACGAATATTTGTGCTAAATTAACTCCGGGACTGGTTGATTCGCCCAAAGACCTCGAACCCTGCTTCATGCAGGGGCACCTGCGCCCAGTCAAATGGGGTAACTAGTGCCTAATGAGATTGGATGCAAACTGTGGACCTTGCATATTTGCTTCATGTCTTTCTTTAAGTATGGGTCAATCACCCTCTTACTTACGAAATTGTTGTATTCAGAATAAATCTTGAACATCAAGGGACTTCAAATCATCTCAAGAAGCGAACATTTTTCCCAGTATATTAGGTTTTTGCAACTCGCTCCATCTCGATTATGCCCAGTAATGTCACTAAGCCCTTGGGGACCGATAACCTTGACAAACCGACATTTTTTTTTACATACAGGGCTTTCGTTTACTCACCTAATGCTTAAGGTTTATTTTAAATACAGCGGATCCATCAGTAATGCCTTGGGCCTCTTTGAATGTCTCATCTTTGGCATTCGATCATTAGTGATCGAATACCAAAGAGGGGCATCTTTAGACACCCAAATTTGACCTAAGGCCCAATCGAAACACATTTCAAGGGAGGTGCACTTATGAGCTTTCAATGGCATGTATCGAACCCTTAGGAACCTTCCCAAAACCTTAGAAGTCATCCTAAACCCTTAGGAATCACCCGTGATCCCTTAGAAACCTCCCCGAACCTTTAGAAACCAATCCCAACCTTTAGAAACTCTTCTGAACCCATACCTAGACTTTTCCGAGAAATAATCAAGAGTGGTGCACTAGGACTAGCTGAGATATTCTACTATGGATAAATCATATACCATTGAAAAATAGAAATCTCCAACTTTCCAACAAACCAAGAATCACCTCAATCAGAGTTGTATATCGAAAGACGTAGTGTTTCAAAGTTTCCAAAGAAATTAGGGTTTGAAGTTGGGGACCCATTATTATTCACTGAAAAGTACCACTTTTCACCTCTTAAACTAGCCTTTGCTAGACCTTAAAGCTAACTAATAACTCTTGGTTAGCTTATTTTATAGTTAGTAATAACTTCTATAACTTAACACAAAGTCCATGCCTTTGGAGCCAAGAAGAGAGAGAATCCAAGCAAGAGATGACAGCTGAGCCAAAGACTGATGGAACACCATGGTAGTACACACCATGGTGACTAGTATGCATGTCAAAGTGGGCCCAAGAAGTCCAACAGATGTGAGAAATCTAGATGTGAGTGGAGAGGACTGTAATAGCAGCCGCTGCATTACATAAGAGGAGAAAATGTGTTATCTCGCACAGTAGAAGTGTTGCCTCACATGGCTAAGTCTACAACAAAGTCTCCTTGCGTAGCTGATACCTGCAGCACAATGAAACTCACACAGCAATCACACAATTCAGCTGCAACCAACACTCAAAGACCTCACGAAGCTCTCACGCAGTAAGTCTTCAAAAATCTAGCTCGCAAAGTACCCACGAGGAACAAGTTTCGTGTCAGCCGCATGTGCTATCTCGTGAAGCTAATCTGCACAAAGAATAATAAAAAACTTGTGAAGTCCACGCATGGTTCAAGAGGAGAGAGAGTTCCAGAAATGTCTTCGCACAGTTCTCGCACATTTAATAGCTCTAACCTCAACCGAGTGAGCTTTGTTATTCTTTCAACAAGAAGCTGATCGAGATTTAAAGGCATCCTCACGACACCCTCGCAAGAGAAAATTTGTGCAAGAGGCAATCAAACAGAGGGATATCCGACACAGTCGAGGTACCGGGAGGCGTCATACGAATGCCCAGAGATAAGGTCCAAAGACCAATAATAATATAAAATATCATGTAATGGCGAAGGCTTTCACAAGTCATGTCAGACCGGGCGCGTCATTACTTACACCAATGTGCGTCAGGTGTCCCTTTTTCAGTGGACATATATAATTTCTCATAGTTGAGTATATTCATTGTTCGATTTCCTAGGACAAAGAATAGATTGGAGTGGTGAGAAGTGAAAGTTTAATAGATAGGAGTTCATTTACTATATTATTTTTTATTTTTGAAAATTTGAGAATTTAACTTAACATCAATTCGATTGTAAATCTTTGAAAAACGTGGCTTCTAAGATATCGCTGAGCAGATCCACCGGTATGGGATTTGTGAACCCGACTGTTTGTATGGTTGTCAAGATGACACTTGATATGCTGGATGCTCGGTCTAACCTTTCCATGAATACTGATGATTGTCACTTATGGGAGGACTACAGTGATTCACGAATAGAAAGAAAAATGGGTTTTGAAAATATTTAACTTAATCCTAACTAATTATGTTTTACAAAATTATCGGGTAGAGAGAAAAAGGGGTGATACTTACCTGAATGGTTGCCTGTTGGAGGCTTTTGTAGGCAATGGGACTCGACGGTTGTTGTAGTGGCATTGCATCCTCTTTACTCCTTACTGCAATGGGACTTGATGGTCAATAATGTGAAAGTGAAATCCTAGTCCAATAGGGACCAATTGTGCGACAGCCATGGGGCGTACAATGAGTTACGTGCGCTAGATAGGGCACATAATTCGAGATTTTCCTGGGTTTAAGTAGGGTCCAAGCCACAGAGCTATTGTTTCAACCTGGGCCTCAATCATGTACTATTATTTCAGTGTATGGTCTCCATATAGAGTTTTAAAGTCTTCAGAGAAGGTTAATCATTTTTCGGAGATCTTGGGCAAGGTCAAAGGTTGATCGAACAGGTTCGTATACTTTGGGAGGGCGAAATGCGGGTGTCTACAAACGTGAATGCTTGGACCTGAATTCTTAAACATGAATACTTGAACGTGAATGCTTGAACATCAATACTTGAACGTGAATGCTTGAACATGAATGCTTGCACGTGAATGCATGAATAGGAATGCCGAAACGTGAATGCTTGAACATGAATGATTGAATGTGAACGCTTGAATAGGAATGCTTGAACCTGGACGCTTCAACATGAATGCTTGAACGTGAATGCTTGAACATGAATGCTTCATTGTGAATGCTTGAATGTGAATTCTTGAACCTGAATGCTTGAACGTGAATGTTTGAACATGACACGCTTGAACGTGAATGCTTGAATGTGAATTCTTGAACCTAAATGCTTAAATGTGAATACTTAAACATGAATGCTTAAAATTGAATGCTTGAACATTAAAGCTTGAACGTGAATGTTTGAACATGAATGCTTGAACGTGAATGGTTGAACAGGAATGCTTGAAGGTGAATGCTTGAACGTGAATTTTTGAACGTGAATGCTTGAACGTTAATTCAAGCATGAATGTTTGAACATGAATGAATTCTTGAACGTGAATGCTTGAACATGAATGCTTAAACATGGATGCATTAACATGCAGGCTTGAACTAGAATGGTTTAAAGTGAATGCTTTAACTTTAAATGCTTGAACATAATGCTTGATAGATAATGACACGCTCGAACGTGAATGCGGAATGCTTGAACAAGAATGCTTGAACGTGAATGCATAATGCTTGAATGAGAATGCTTGAACGTGAATGCTTGAACATGAATGCTTAAACGTGAATGCTTGATAGATAGTGAGACACTTGAACGTGAATGCTTGAACATGATATGCTTGAACATAAATGCTTGAGCGTGAATGCTTGAACATGAATGCTTGAACGTGAATTCTTGAATATGAATGCTTGCACGTCAATGCTTGATAGATAGTGAGACGCTTGAATGTGAATGGTTGAACGTGAAATGCTTGAACATGAATGCTTGAACGTGAATGCTTGAACATGAATGCTTAAACCTAAATGCTTAAACCTGAATGCTTGGACCTAAATGCTTGAACATGTATACTTGAACGGAAATGACAGAACCTTAATGCTTGAACGTGAATGCTTGATAGATTGTGAAACGCTTGAACGTGAATTCAAGCATGAAAGCATGAACATGAATGCTTGAACGTAAATGCTTGAACATGAATGCTTGAACGTGACTACTTGATAGTGAATGCTTCAACATGATTTCTTGAATGTAAATGCTTGAAGTTAAATGCTTGAACATTAATGCTTGATAGATAGTGACACGGATGAACGTGAATGCTTGAACAGGAATGCTTGATCGTGAATGCTTGAATGTGAATGCTTGATCATGAATTCTTGAACCTGAATGCTTAAATGCGATTTCTTCAACATGAATGCTTGAATATGAATGCTTGACAGATATTGACATGCTTGAATGTGAATTCAAGCATGAATGCTTGAACATGAATGCCTGAATGTGAATACCTGAACGTGAATTCTTGAACATAAATGCTTGAACATGGATGCTTGAACATGAATGCTTGAAAGATAGTGACACACTTGAACGTGAATGCTTGAACATTAATATTTGAACGTGAGTACTTGATCATGAATGCTTGAACATGAATGCATGAGTGCTTGAACGTGAATGCTTGAACATTAATACTTGATTGATAGTGACATGGATGAACGTGAATGCTTGAACAGGAATGTTTGATCGTGAATGCTTGAACGTGAATGTTTGAATATGAATTCTTGAACCTGAATGCTTGAACGCGATGTCATGAATGTGAATGCTTGATAGATAGTGACACACTTGAACGTGAATGATTGGGAGTGAATGTGTGAACATGAATGCTTGATTGATAGTGACACGCTTGAACGTGAATGCTTGATAGATAGTGACATGCTTAAACATGAATGCTTGAACGCGAATGCTTGAACATGAATTCCTGAACATAAATTCTTGAACATGAATGAAAGATCAAGATTGCCTGAACGTGAATTTTCAAATGTGGATGCTTGAACATGAATGCCGGAACGTGAATGCTTGAACATGACTGCATGAACATAAATTCTTGAACATGAATGCTTTGACATGAATGTTGAACATGAATGCTTGAACGTGAATGCTTAATAGATAGTGACATGCTTAAATGTGAATGCTTATACGTGAATGCTTAATAGATAGTAACACGCTTAAATGTGAATGCTTATACGTGAATGCTTGAACCTCAATACTTGAACTTAAATGGTTGAAGATGAATGCTTACATATGAATGCATGAACAGGAATGCTTGAATGTGAATGCTTGAACGTGAATGCTTGAACACGAATGCTTGATCAAGTATGCTTGAATGTCAATGCTTGAACATGAATGCTTGAGCATGAATGCTTCAATGTGAATGCTTGAACGTGAATGCTTGAACATGAATGCTTGAATGTGAATTCTTGAACCTGAATGCTTGAATGTGAATGCTTGAACATGACACACTTGAACATGAATGCTTGAACCTAAATGCTTAAACGTGAATACTTGAACGTGAATGCTTGAACCTCAATACTTGAACGTGAATGGTTGTATATGAATGCTTGCTCGTGAATGCATGAACGTGAAGGGTTTCTATTACTATTCATCCATGGCTACTGTTCAGCCCATCCCTGAGATAGATCTGGAAGTGCAACTTTGGCTACCTGCTACTACAGCTACAGATTCACTCTCATTTTCAGATCTAGATCCTGAACCAGCTACAGCTCAAGAAATAAGGAGGAAATCCCCAGCTGCTGAACCAGATATATAAGGACTTATGTGGACGTTGTTCATCTTCTTCTTCGTGGTACTAGTTCCAGATCTAGTCATAACTAGAGAACCAGCTCCATTACTGAACCTGATCCAGATCCACCTCCAGATTTAATAGCCCTACTGCTGATACAGATAAATCTGTAGCTGGTCCTAGCTACCAAGTTTGGTAGCTAGGAACCCCTGTCCTGACAACATCTTGTTGTCCCTCCCGTTCCTTCTCCCAACCATTATGTTTTCCTACTGCTTCTTTGGAGGAGCAAAAAGAGTAACTGTGCTCTTTTGATTTCTTTATATTTGATTCTTCAAAGAGCAAGAAGTTTTACAGCTCTTCTTCTTGCTGCTGCTGCTTAAGCCAGTGATACTATGCCTCGATTCCACCTTAGGCTACTGATCTTCACCTAGTGCTTGATCTGCTTGCCTTCATCAATGGGGAAACACCCAAAACTTCACTCTCCATAGACCCTTCTTCCCCAAGGACTCTTGAAATCAACAGGCTAAAAACTCAGCTTGCTACTTACAACTGATCCCTACCTTTGGGAAAGGCAACCAGGATCCCAGATGCTGATCCACACTCTAGCATGTCTCTCTCTGGGCGTAGCTCCTCCTCCCCCTATGGCATGGATGATAACTCCAAAGTGCATCAGGAGGCTGGGGTTTCCATCACCACCACTGGGATTGCTGGTGGAGAGGTAGAATCTTCCATCATTCATTTTGATCCCCCTGATAGGCGCTCAACACTTAACCCAACCTCCCTGCTGCCAAAACCTACCAACCAATCTATGATCGACAACCAACATGCTGGGAAAGCAAATTCAAATCTCAACAACACATTGGTTGGCCCAAAAAATGCAACCCACCCTTCTTCCCTCTCATCTGAACCTGTGCCTTCAATTACTTGGCCCATAAGTACTATACACCCTATCAACAAGCCCAATCCTTCTATGTCTATCTCCAATCCCGACACCAGATCTAAATCCAAACCTGGAGCTATTGTTGCTCAGCCCATATCGCCTAAGCTTTCTGGCCCTGAGTCTCTTAAACCTGAAGCATCACTTGGCCCAATCTGGAGCAGCCTGTTTCAGCACAAATCCTCTAAAAATTCAGGCAAAGAGCTGCACTACATTGCTCCCACCATGAAAGCTGAGCCAGTTACTGTCTATCCGAAGGCTGAACTTGAGGAAGAAGTAGCCACCTGATCTAACTCCCTCATTGGTTACCTCATCGGCTTGAAACCAAGCATCTATGGGCTAAAAACTACTGTTGATCGAAAATGGAGATGTAAAGGAGGGCTGGATGTTGTGGCCCTCAACAATGTCTTCTTTCTTTTCAAACTATCAAATGCAGAAGATCAAAATAGAATCATTGAAGGCGGACCTTGGGCTGTTGCTGGTCGACCATTAATCCTTTGGAAATGGTCTGCAGAGCTCCAGCCACAAAAGGAGCTTCTTTCCACCATATCAATATGGATTCGATTCCCAAGCTTGCACATGCACTTCTGGTCTTCTAAAACTCTCAGCAGGCTTGCGAGTGTAATTGGGAAGCCCTTTTCAATCGACGAAGGAACATTCTCCAGAACTCGCATGGATTATGCTAGGGGTTGCATAGAGGTAAATCTGAACTGCTCGTTTCTTGATTCAATTCTAGTTGAAGTCGAAAATGGCATCTCCTTTAGACAAGATGTGGAATACGAATGGAAGCTCGAGGCCTACACCCACTACCACTCCTTCGGGCATTTGCCCAAGGAATGTACATACCGCCGAAATGTGCCCAACACCCAAATGCTGAAGGATACTTCCTTTAACTGGGACGACAAACCTCCTGAACTAAAGGCTTCCCACTTTGGGCTTGCTCCCACACCCCCTGATCCTGCAGATATACCCATCGTAAACCCAGAAGTTGTAACGTCACCAACCAAACCCACCTCACCGACCATACCAAAACCCGTCCCCAGCTCTCAACCTTCATTCCCTGAAACACAAACCACTGACATAAATGTCTTAGCCACATTACATCCTACAAACATGCCACAAATCTCTATCAGTACACAATCCTCACCCACGAGAAACCAGAACCCTGGCTCATCCGCACCCGTTAACCAGGGTGCCATACCCCTGCCCAAGCCTCTTTTTGTCCCTGCCAAACATACAAAACATCTTTTGAAAGCACCAAAAAGACTGCCTCAGTGGTCTTCAATGAACTCATTTCAATTGCTCTCGGACTACAAAACCTTCCTCCAAAACAAAATGGCTGCCGATTTCATGGATCTCAGCACCATGGATGTTAACTTGGCTAATTGCAAAGATACCAATAGCTGGCATCGATCCTCAGCAATAACTGATACCTTGGGATTTGAAGCTCAGCCCGCTCAAGCTATCAAAAGCCGCCCTGGGTCCCCTTATCCTCGCTACTTGCCCAAAGTTGACTCTAATTAAGACAACAATGAGGCCTTCCCTAAAGAGGCCACTAAAACCTCCCAAGTTATCCATGAGCTGTGCATCATGGAATGTGCGAGGCCTTTGTAGTCTCAATCTGCAGCACAAGTAAAATCCTGGATCAAAACTAATAAGTTGTTCCTGGTCTCCCTAATCGAAATAAAAATTGATTCCGCTAATCTTCCTCGGCTAAAGAGAGACATCCGTCCAAATTGGAGTATGTTGGGAAATGGTAGCCCCAATACGAAGAACAGGATTCTTGTTTGCTAGAATGATGACGTTGCATCTATGACCATCTTATCCTATGATTCTCAATTCGTTCACTGCCTAGTTCAGATTCCTTCGCTTTGCCAACAGTTTATGTTTACTGCCATTTATGGAAAGAACATTGCTAGTAGAAGAGGCACCCTTTGGAACCAGCTTTCTAGCATTGGCAACATTGTCCGCCTCCCATGGATCCTTTCTGGGGACTGGAACATGGTGAGATCCTCTAAGGAATAGATAGGGGGACCCCGGTGCCTTGAAGACTTCTCGATGATTTCAATAACTTTATTGAATCATGTAGCCTCACTGACATCAGATCCACGAGTCATTCTTTTACTTGGAGCAATAAGAACATTAATAACACGCGTAGGATTGCCGCTAAACTGGATCGCACTCCAGTAAATCACCTTTGGGCCTAGCAGTTTACCTCCTCTAATGCTATATTCCAGCCGCCTGGCCTCTCTGATCACAGCCCTATCATTATTCATCTGTCTAGTCCCCTAGATCCCAGCCCCAAACCATTCAAGTTCTTTGCAATGTGGACTTCTCACCTCGTCTTCAAAGCCTTAGTACTGGATAGCTGGAATATCACTATCAAAGGGAACCCTCTGTACCAGCTCGCTGAAAAATTAAGAAACACAAAAAAAGCCCTCAAGATCTGGAACCGAGACGTCTTTGGGTCTATTCATGATGCTAGAAACACTGCTGAAGCCGAACTTCATCAAATCCAAAAGAAACTCCAATCATGCCCTTTTGATAACAACCTGATCAATGATGAAAAGGAGGCAACCAGTAAGCTCTGCAACATTCTTTCAGCTGAAGAATCATTTGCCCGAGACAAATCTAGAGCCTTGTGGAAAAAACTTGGCAACTCTAATACCAAATACTTCTACTCTGAAATGTTTTCTAGGCAGCATATCAATACCATTAGTAGTATTACTCTCCCAGACAACTCCGCTAGTTCAAACCAGCAAGTTATTGACATTGAAGCTATGAGGTACTTCAAAAATTTGTTAAACATATCAGCGGCCCATTCGGATCCCACCAGAAGTGAAATCCCCTTCACCAATCGCCTATCCTCCGCAGATTAGGCAATCCTCACCAAGATGGCCACTCCTCCTGAGATTAAAAGGGTTGTTATTACTTTGCACCCACATAAAGCTTCGAGCTCGAATGGATTCACGGGCATGTTCTTTCAAAATGTTGGGATATCATAGGTGGAGACATGGTGAAAGCTATTACCCATTTCTTCTGAACCAAACGCATGTTAAGAAGTATCAACAATACCTTTACTGCCTTGGTTCCAAAGAGTGAGAATGCAGCCAAGCTCCTCGATTGTACCCCCTGGTGCCATAACATCCTCAGGAGGACCCAATGGCACAGCGAAGAAATCTCGATACTGGTGCACGACCATCTCCCCCATATAGTAGGCTCGGACCCAAGCACCATAGAAAAAGATAATGTGGCGATCAACGAACAATCGTGACCGCCCAAGAACGGTGCGATCTAGAAAAGGGGAACCAACGTAGGGGTCGAGTATAATCTGCACAAAAAAGGGAAAGCCCGTCGATCAATCAGTGCAATCATAAACTCAAAAGTCTAACTGATAAAGAAAAGAGAGAATCAAACCTGCTTAGGGATCATCAAGTCGAATTGACAGCTCAGGCCCAATTTCAAGTGCTTCATCCCTGACTCTCGGTGATGGTTCGTGTGCCATCAGCTCATGAGGGGGTAAGTGTACTCATTAGAAAAGATCAAGGGGCGGCCAGGTTGGAAGTGCAAGTACCCCCAAATCTAAAAAGATGGATAAGCAAGGAACATATCAAAAAATGAATGAAAGTCAGAAATAGCGAACCAAGAAGGGCAAAACTAAATGTGTTACCTCAACCACGGGCCAAAAACTGAGGACACAGGCAACCTCCCCAACTGAAGCTCTAGCCAGGCTATCCATCAGCACTGCGTACCAAGCACCGCCCCAATCAAAATGATGCACGTCCGCCCAGTTCTCCATCAGATAGAGAAGGAACTGTGAGACACAACCCCCACTGGCATTAGCAAGAATGGTCTTGCCCATGACATAAAGAAGGAAGATACGAGCCAGCTTCATGGCGCGCTCAGGCTCAACGATAATGTCCATATCGAGTTGGTGTGGGTCAACCAACTCGTTGGCCTCAAACAGACTCTCCAACTAGGACAACTTGACCTCAGAACCAGTCATGTTGTTGGAGGAAGGGTAGGCCCCAATCAGTCGAGTCACCTCCTCGCGATCAGGGACGCGAGGACAGACCACTAGTACCCCTCCTATCGTGATCCCCATAATCATAGACCAATCCATGAGAGTGATGGTCATCTCAGCTACAGACATATGAAAGGTCATCATCTCCGGATGAAACCTCTCCACCAAAGCCTTCACATAGACTGAGTCACCCCTCATGGCAGGGCAGGATAGGAAGTCTCCAAAATCGGCCTGGGTCAGGAGAACCCTCACTACATAAGGGAGGTGGGCATAGAAGTGCTGAAGGTGAAACCACCCCCCACGGAACATGATCTGGGGCAAGGGTTGCATCAAAAAAGTGAAGGATGTCAGATCCTAGAATAAAGGAGCATGAAAGAAAAAATAACAAAAGGAAGCAACCAAAGAACTCTTCTCTTTACTTGGCTAGCAATCCAGAAATATGGGTGTATTGCTAATGGAGCAACCCACTGTAGGCTGCCTCACCCTGCATCTCATACCAGACACAAGAAGAGAGTTGCACCTGGATAAAGTGCTCACCACGGATACCAAAGATCACATCAGGGCTATCCCTGTGAGCCTATCCTCGTCACTTGATCGGTCATGCGCCATCCTGAAAAGAGATACACCACCAAATTTTAAAGGACAATGAGCAAGAGGAAATCAAATGCTTGTCTAAGAAACATGAAACCGAACTAAGGTAAGTATGCCTCATTGCATACCAAAATGTCCCAGAAAAATCAAAAAAAGAGAGAAGGGAGATGTGTCCCGTCATTTCAAAAAACACAAAAAAAAAACAAAACAATAAAAATAATCTCTCTTTACCGAGAAAAATCAGCGATTTTTGGTCACTTTTTCGAAGGGGGCCACCATTTATCAAAAAGAAAGAGGGGGAACGGGTGCAAATCAACCAATTTTTTGTCAAAATTCATTCCAAACGTGCACATACATCACTAAATCAATCAAAGGCATTTGGTTTCACGAAAAAATCCATTTTTTCTGCCCTAAATACAGAAGCCCTAATGCATTGGTAAAAGAAAAGTCAAAAAAAAAAAAAAAAAATCCAAAAAAGGGGCATAAATCACCCAAGTTTTCACCAAAATCCCTACAAAAATGTGCATAAAAGCATAATAGGAATCACAAAGGATCACATTTGCAAGAAATAAACACCCCTTGTTCATCGAACCCTAACCACATTGGCATAAAATCAAAAGAGATTCAAAAGAAAAAGGGTTTTAAATGATTACCTAGTGAAGGTTGGAACCCTATATCTGGTGTGGAATACGTGTTCGATCAGCGGTAATAATACTGGTGCGATGCCGAGGTTTGAATCGGATCTATGGGACACAAGGTAGGGCTCCTGTTTCGGTTTGGAGAGAGAGAGAGAGAGAAGAGAGGTTTGAATTATGAGCCTTTTCGGGTCTCTAGTCACGCCCGGCCGCTTTTAAAACATAAAATGGCCTAGCGTGTCTAATAGGCATGCTAGGCATAAATTCTCCAGATTTGGCCTAGCGTGTCTAATAGACATGCTAGTATTAAATTCCCCAAATTTGGGCTAGCGTGTGTAATACACACTCTAGGCTTATTTTGCCCCCCTGTCAGCTTTATTTCATTCGGGTCTGGCCCGGCAGACAGGTTTGATTGGCTAGACCAAATGTTGCACATGTTCCTAAAAAGTACATTAACCTTTAATTGATCAGCTCAGATGTGACAACCCGACTTTTCTCATTTTCGTTTATAGGAAAGGTCGCGTCGTCGAATCACCTAACATGATCCTGTCATACAAGGGCATCGTGTATAAAGTGCTACATTTGTGGAAGCGAATTTAATTAACTTTGATACGAAGAAATATGGCAATAATTGATATTCATTCATCTATCCAAAAGCAAGAAAATATATAAAATATAAACAAAAGCCATATATCGTTGTCCACCGATGACGGCCACCCGTCATCTAAACAATGGAAAGAAAACCTATACATGAAGTATCAAACATATCATCAAAACATGTACTACTATTTACACAAGTTTAGTGTTTAAAAACAAATATCTCTCTCTCTCTCTCAAACCTCTCAAGGAAAGAAGTCCTCAGCAGAACCTTCCTCCTCGTCCTCCTCATCCTCCTCCTCCTCAGGCTAGTAGGTAGGAACAGCCTCGTGCTCAGGGTCACGAGCAATATCTGCAGCTAAGACATGAAGTCATAGGATGAGCTATCATCAAAGCTCAACAAGGAAAATTTACAACGTTACTTTATATGTTATATTTCTAATTTGACTTCTAGCTGCATAAATTTTAATTGACACACATTATATCTTACCTATTATAGTAACATGTAGCATCTAACATGAACAAGTACTGATATCATGCGAATCTGTACAAGAATTTAATCATGCAAACATTGATCATGCTGAACATTGATCATGCTGACAGCTTCATGTTGAATATATACGAGGAATCATGCTGACAAGGAATCATGCTGAATCAAGACATCGAACTGAACAAAGAATCAAGCTTTCGAGATTAAATGTCTAGCCCCTGAGCTATGTTAACATGGTCACTAGGACCAAGAAGTCAAGTCCCTGAGCTGTGTTAACAAGGTCACTTGATACAACACGAGTCAAGCCCCTGAGCTATGTTAGCCAGGTCACTTGGTACAAGACAAGTCAAGCCCCTGAGCTAAGTTAGCAAGGTCACTTGGTACAAGACGAGTCAAGCACCCGAGTTAGCAGGATCACTTGCGCAGAATCACTTGATTCAAGATGAAACAAAGACGTATACATGACATCAAGGATAACCGGGCATGAACAATGCATGGTAACATGTATGTGAGCACATCGTGAATAGATATCATATAGCAAAACTTATTTGAATAACTGAACTCATATGATCATATATAACTGCAACTAGCATAATCATTGATAATTATGTATCCAAGCTGAACTAGCATCAAAATCATGCAAAGCATACATCAAGTCTAAAACTCTCTAAACTGATCTAACACCATCAGTCATAGTCATACATCGAAAACTAGCATGTGCATACATTATACTTCCTCTAAACTCATCTAGTATCATCATACATACACATTCATCTGCTGATCTATGTCAAGTCATCTAAATTAGTTTGACAATATTCCTAACATAATAACATATGTTGAGCTAATCTTATCGAACTGATATGCTCATAATCATATATCATCTTTAAAACTGAATTAACATATGCTCATACATCAAGCTGATCTGATGATCATAAGCATGCATCAAATTTAATTGAACTAGCATACCCGAGCTGATCTGATCATAAGCATGCAATCATAGTAAACACATATATTAAACTTACTAACATCCTTACAGCAGAACATTAGACGTATAGCCTCACATGTATATCAATATGTCAAATTTAATATTTTCTTAAATGAAAGTAAGTATATATATAATCATGTACGATCCAAGATGCGAAGAAGAAACTAACTATAAGGAAGCAAGGTAAAATTCCCTACCTTAATTCTGGCTTACGTGTAACTGGTTATCCGTGCACACATGCATGCATTCAAGCAAAGATTCATTGGTACAAACTCTTCATGTGCACCAAACACCTAGGATTTACGTTCATATTTTTAGTATTTATAATGGTTTACTGGGTCACCATAGACTTAACATAAGTGCCTTATATGGTTACTAGTCCTAGGAATCAATGCATAATACACACATACAACATGAAGGCATCATAAAGCAAGTCCAAAGCCCAGACATAGGCTTGCCTCGGCAAGCAATAGGGTTGCCTCGGCAAGCTTCTCAGCTTGCCTCTTGCCAAGGCAAGTCTCTCAGCTTACCTCAACTTGTCTCTAATTTTTGACCCTTTAAACTTTAGATTCATGAATTTGTTAATTCATAAAAGTTATAGGGCTCGTTGTCCCCTTTCCAGTGCATTAAGAATTGTGCCAATTAGAGTTTGAGGTCAAAAGTGATTACCAAAATACCAAATAATGGTTAAAGCATAAGGTTGCCATGGCAAGGGCATGCTTGCCGAGGCAAGCCCTTCAGCTTGCACCTTACCGCGGCAAGCATGTGGGGTTGCCGCGGCAAGCCTGAGAAACAAGCTTGTTGCATGCCTTCTTCCTCTTTTCTGACTTTTGGGTTTTTTTAGTGTGCTAGGACCTTTTACACTCTATAAATATAATATATTTTTTTGTATATATCACATATAGAACCCCTTTTATTTACTAATCACGTATGAAAGTTTCAGAGTGCACTCTTCAGAAATTTTGACTCCAAAACCCTTCACACATGACTTGATTTCTGAGCTATTGATTTGATCTCCCTGTGATCGACACCACAGATTTATATTCTATCTAAATTAACTAATGAAATGAGCCTAATCTAGTACTTTGTTCATTTATGGCATACCTTTTTGGCGTGCTTGCGATTATGATGACATGACGTCGAACGTGTGTCAGCGTCGAAGCTCATAAGAACTCGGTCTGCACAAACTTCCTGACAGCGATTGTTTTCAAAATACGCTTACTCGAATCGCCGATCACACGGTGATTTCTATTTCCGAAACCAAAGTTCGGATTCAATGGTTTGAATAGGTGCGAATAAGTCGAGTGTTTAAGCTTATAAGAAGGGAATTTGTTTCTGTTATGGAATCATTTTACATGATCTTTATGTTTAGTGCAGATGCAGGGTTGTTTGCGATGGAAATTGGAGTCAAAAGAAGAAGGCTCCTTGGCTGTTTTATAGTATTTTCTCCCAGCTTGCGTGCATGGAGTCAAAACGTGACTCATGCATGTGTGGAGGCAAGTTGCGAACTAAAACAACTTACAAGCTATTTGGGGCTGGAATCACCTGTTGTGCCCACCTGATTTTTGCATTGTATATCCATATAAGTCAAAATGGGATGGGCTTTAGTGTAAAGCAGTTACACTTATATACAATGTATATAAGATAGTATTCTTATTTATTATATTGGCTAACACATTGCGTGTAGATATTTATAAGCTTTATTTTATTTAAGTGTTTGCCTTGGTTGCCGAGGCAACCTTTTATGCTTGCCTTGGTGCCAAGGTAAGACCATCTAACCTTGGTTGACATTTTTCTCCATGCACTACTGGCTTTTGGGTCAAAGGGTTGACACCCCTCAATGTCAAGCAGTCCTATTCATTATTTAAAATTGTGTTACAAATTTTTCATCTTGAAGGAGGGCTCCATATATTTTAATTCATACTAAATCAATGATCAACCATTGTTTCACTTAATAATTAATACTGGACCACTAAGTTCCACTATTTAACAGTCATCATTAAAATTTTAAATCAGTTTTTTGGCACAAGCCTGACCCTACTCGCGTTCATACCCGGTATTGTCAGGATAAAAATGTGGCAGATGTTACATTGAAAAACTGTGCTAAAATAAAATGTTTAGGGTCAATGAGCAAGCTCAAAAAAACTCATTTGCTCTTGACTTTCTTTGGGGTTGAGAGGTTCCAGACTTTTGAGTGTTCCATTTTTTGTGTTTTAGTGATATTGTGCAATCCGACGCTCCAATTGGGATGTCGTTTCTTCCAATCTTCTTGTTTCGCGTGCTCTTCATCCCGAAGTGCCTCTCGATGGTGGTGTGATTGGAGGTGTCCCTGTTGTTAGATTGTCGGCCTCCCGACATTAAAGACTCAAGGGGGTTCACCAAGGCGGTAAAGGAGGTGAAGATGACGGGATGGAAGTCTTACAAATAGATGGAAAGGTGTCATTGAGGCATCAGGCCATCCGGGCATTCATCATCCTCTCGTGCGCCATGTGTTTTGGCTTTGTGTTCATTTTAGGTTACATGTTTTCGTTTTGAATTGTAGGTTAGGTTTCATGTTTTCGTTTTGGGTTGTAGGTTCAGGAGGTATGCCTCTGGTGGCACTTGTATAAATTTTTGGTCATATAAATAAAGAGGCATTTTTTGTTTAATATGTTCTTTTACTCTTGTTTGCTTATGTTTATTATTGTTTATATCTTGGATTCACGTCGGGGGGTGAACAGGGAGTGTTAGGGGGCAGTAGGAGTATATGTTTATTTTTGGCATACATTATTGTTATATATATATATATATATATATATATATATATATATATTGTTATTTATATATATATATAGTTTGGGTTCTACATTGAGATGAATAAAATTTTAAAAATGCCCCAAGTTTGAGGTGTCAGCCTCGTGACCCGATAGTCATTGTCGAGGTGTTAGTGCTAAAAAAAATGCCTCAGTATCAAGTGACGATGGGACTTTTCTTGGCCTCGTAGATATCCTGGAGTGTGTTTGTAATGATCCCTTGTTGAGAGGTAATTTGATTATTTTGGCCATGTGCTAGACTCGATTTGTAAGCACTGAGCGATCATCATGTATCATAGCTTTTAACAGGAATGGAGTGAGTGGTAGACAATGGGAGATTGCATCGTTTGTCATTCAAAAACTTTCGATTTTATTCTCAAAGAGATTTTGAAAGTATTTGACTCATCGTCCGAAAAGAAAAGTTAGGGGTGAAGAGGAGGTAAAGTTAATTGATCTTGTGGTAACTTTTTATTCAATAACTTTCTGAAATAGTAGTCAACTGCTTTCTTCTCGGGTGGATAATGCGATGCCATAAGTGAGCTCTTCGTCATGGTCCAGCGCCATCAAATCATCAAATTCTATGGTTAGCAGGAGTTTGTTCTCCTCCCGCCACCGTACGACGACATCTAGTAGATGAGAATGTCAGGAATGCCCTTACAATCTTGCTTATGCTTCCCTGGATTCATTGATCGTTCATTCGTCGCATGCTATCGCTCAGTTGTGCTTCTTCCTTTTTTTTTGAAGCATCTTCAAAACCTACTAACTCAAGAATTATAAGATTTGATGGAACCTTGTATTTTCATTTTTTTGTGCTCTAACATAAACTCCAATGGCGGAAAAGATATACGGGAATTCAAAGTTTTTTATATTTCAAAAAAGAATTTTATGATCCACTAGTCCTTTCGATCAACTTGTCCGAATAGGAAGGTGATCAATAAGTCAGATGATACTCAAAAAGATTTCAAGAATAATGACCTACGACCGATGAATGACTTGGGATGACTACGGGCATGATATATATATATATATATATATATATATATACATATATATATATATGCTTGTTTTGGCTACGAGACATGATAGCATTCAAAGGGGTTAGGAGGCTCCTTCCCCCGTAGTTGTTTCCTGGGCATGCTGCCAAGATAACATAAGTACTTCTCACGTGAGTTTTTTTCTTCCCTCAAGGCGAGGCGGTTGCCCAGGCATTATTTTCTTATCACTAGCTCTCCATCTTCGAGTTCTCGATCAAGTATAAGTATAAGTTGAGAAATTTTGGGCATAGAATATGGGGGTCAGAGACGTTGCTAGGTAAAAGAGATTATATTTTTTGGTTTTTTATTTTAGTATACATACATATATATATATATATATATATATATATATATACATATTTTAGTTTTTTGGTATTTATATTTTTTTTTCGATTTTAACTTTTTTTTTGTATTTTTTATATTTTTTTATTATTATTAGGTTATGGCATCAGTTCCTTAAGCAGGGACTGACTCAGGAAGCCCGCTTAGTAGGACATGTTGAATGGTCGGAGTGGCCGTTCAATTAGATGATATTGTTTTAGGGTCCTCGATCACCCTCGATCTGATGGACCAAAGATGAGAGAGAAATTATGTTTAGGTTAGTGATTTGAGGGACATAAAATTTATTGAATAAGATGTGAAGTCATTTGATTTCTTTTTTGACAAATCTTTTATGATTGGGGCCTCCTTGTCAGGAAGGGCCTTCTTTAGTCTCTCAATGGAGTGAGGCATCTTGTAAAGTTTGAGCATGGGACATGGTCCTTCCCATGAGGTGTTATGTATTATCATTTTTAGTTTGTGGTTATTCAAGAATATTTCTAGATTGTATTGTTTTGATTTTATGAAAGGAGTCAATTGGAGGGGGATGTGATGTTGATTTCATAGGGAGAGTGACAAGGTGAGACAGAAGCAAAACAGAAGAAGACAAGGAAGTGTGGACCATGGTGGACCCTTCCTTGGCGTGGTGAAGTTTGGTTTTATTTGATTTTACATGTCTTGTTTGATATGTACTTTGCGCCTATTAGGAGGTTGTTTTAAGGTTTTGTTTGTAATTTTTGGAAGAGGTTTAGTTGTAGAAGTTTGATGTGATAGTATTGTTACCGGTTGGGAGTCCGTAAGGATGTTGGTCATAAGATCTATGGGAATTTGTACCCAGGGACTAGAAGCGATCTAAGTTATGACGTCAATTTTATGTTGTGGTGAGGTTTGAGGATTTGGCGATATAGCGATTTGGATGTTGATTGAGGTCATAAGATTTAAGTTTGGTTTGATTTCGAGAGTGAGAGTGATGCTATATTCATGGATTTGTTTATCATCAGATTTAGTGATTGGTTTAGGGTTGAGTGTCATTGATGTTGTAGAGACAGATTCAACGGTGGGTTTAGATTTGATGGTGGGTTCAGGTTTGATGATAAGTTCAAGTTTGATGGTAGGTTCAGGTTTAATGATAGGATTAGGTTTGGTAATAAGTTTAGGTTTGATAATTGGTTTAGGTTCGATGATAGATTTAGGTTTGATGGTAAGTTCGGGTTCGATGTCTGGTTCAAGTTCAATGATGGGTTCAAGTATGATGACAGGCTTAAATTTGGTGACAAGTTTAGGTTTGATGGTGGATTTAGGTTTGGTGATGATGTCGGGTCTGATAACAAGTTTAGGTTTAATGATAGGTTTGGGTTCGATAATAAGTTTATGTTCGACAGTAGATTTAGGTTTGGTGACAATGTCGGGTCTAATAACAGGTTTAGGTTTGATGATAGGTTTGGGTTCAATGATAGGATTAGTTTTGATAATAGGTTTGGTTTTGATGATAGGTTTAGTTTTTATAATAGGTTTGGTTCTAATGATAGGTTTAGTTTCTATAATAGGTTTGAGTTTGGGGTTCAGTTTCGTGGTTGGTGAGGTGATCAATTCGGAGGTGAGTTCAGGTTTTAAGGCGGATGTAGAGATTGATTTGTGAGTTGATTTTGAGATCGGTTCAACAATTGATTTTAGAGTGAGTGAAATGGATGGTTAGGAGGTATATTTGATAGCAGATTCTGGTTCGAGATTTTATTTCGAAGTTCGTGAGTTGATGAGTTCGGCAGTGGGTTCGGGTTCTAAAATGGGTGTAGAGGTTGATTTGAGAATTGTTTTTGAGGTTGGTGGGGCGACATGTTTATTATTAAGTTCATGCTTTAAAGTAGGTGTACGAGTCTAATTTATTTTTGAGCTAAGTAGGAAGTGAGAAAGTTAGTGATCTCAGGGGTAGGTTTGATTGTGGGTCTAGGTTCGAGGTTTAGTTTTGATTTGGGTGTAGATGGCATTATGATGTGTTGATGGATTGGCTCAGGGATTGTTTCTGGAACCAGTATGTGAGTTTCATTAGGGGTAGATTGTGACATTGGTTTAGGTGCTAGCTCATGGAGTGTGGGGATTGGTTCATTTGTGGGTAAAGTGTTGGATTTAAAGGTAGGTTGAGTTAGTTTGGGGGTAGGTATGTTGATTTTACGGATTGATTGGGTGAATTCAGAATTGTATGTGGTGATTTTAATGATAGGTTGGGGCATTTTAGGAGTATGTTTGGTGATTTCGACGGTTGGTTGGGTTAGTTCGGGAATGGGTGTGTCGATTTTGGTGATGAGTTGGTTCGAGGTGAGTTTGGTGATAGGTTGGGTTTTAAAGATTTCAGTGATTGGTTGAGTTGGGGTAGATCTAGTGATTGGTTGGGTTTTAATGATTTTAGTTATTGGTTAAGCATAAAAAGTGACTTCGGGTTCAATGGTGTGAGGGACACGGTTATCTGGTTGTGAGTGAAAAGTATGGACGTGATTTGAGGGAGGTTTAATTCTACGGATTAGGCTAGTCGAATGGACTAGGGCAGGGGCCAATGAGGGTATGGTGTTGTATGCAGGTTGAGGACTTGATTGAGTTTGGTCAAATAACAGGTTGTAAAAGGTGATGTTGGTTTGCGTGGCGTTGGGGAGTCGGTCTTGATCCTAGTTGGGGTATGGATGCTAGTTTCAGTTAAGGTGTAAAGGTTGGTTACGTTGTAGAAATTGGTCTTGGTTAGGGTATATATGTGGGTGTTGATTAGAGTATAAGGGCTGGTATTGGTCTGTGTGTTGAGTTTGACTATATTGATCATTTGGGTGGTTGTTTATTTGGTGTGATTCTTGGTTGGTGTTGATTTGTTCAAGCTTTGGAATTATGTTTAGAGTCTTTATTTTAGGATCATTAGGAGAGAGTCCTTCGAATATTAGAGCGAAGGAATTAAGGTTCCCATCTTTCATGTGACGTTGTATGCACGAAGCACGTGAGTATAGGCTTGAGAAGTCAGGGTAGTCGCTTAAGATAAGAGTGCTCCAAAAGGGCTCCTATTGAGTATAATTGTTGTGCATTTATTTTATCGAAAAGTGATGGTAAAAATATGGCACAAAAGCACAAAAATGGAGTGGATTGAAACAACACAAATACAACAGTAATTTATACGCAGTCCTGCAAGATCAGGGTTGTTGTAGCAAGTTTCGATAAATAAGAGTTTATCCCACGGAGAGTGATGATCCAAAAACCTAAAGGCATATATTAAATTCCAGATCTGACAACTCTAAACTCATACTAGAAAGCAAGGTAAAGAGAGAGTGTTTAGGTGTCACAATACTAAACTAAGCTAAAAATAGAAATAAAAACTACAGCTAAAGAAAGGGGGTAAAGAAGAATGTAGATGGAGTGATAAAATAAAGATAAAATGTGGAGAAGTAGACAGCTATGGGATAAATTCACTGCTAAATCAAATCAAGATATTAAATCTGCAGCATTCTTTCACTTGGCTATAAGTACAAGTGCAAGGTAGAAGAATCCAACTCACCCTGAGATATGGATTAATCCTAGGGCTATAGCATGTCCACTCAAATGGTCACAGGCTATCTCATGGATATAATTAAGTCATGGGGGTAAAAGATGGAACAAAAAAAATCATTACAGACACTATGGTTGCAAGGCTACAAGCTCATGCAACCATAGGAGCAAACAGTCCATGAAAATCTAGTGAGACCACTAGATCTCATAGTTTGAATGAGTCATGTAAATCAGCTGGTCATTGCTACAAAAAGGCCTATAATGACCAAGCTCCCAAGTCTGCAATCTCTACAAGATCCCAGATCTATTCACTGAAAATGGTTTTGCAAAACAAAGAAGTTGGATCTGTATCAGTCCCTTATTTAGCTACAAGCACAAATGCAGGGAAAAATAATCCACCTCTAAGTTATGGTTTGGATCTGTCTTAGGGTTATACTTTGCCCACTAAAATGTCACAGGGTATCCCAGATGTTGGTGAACGCTTTTTCTGGGTTCCTCTCAGTTCCCGTTGAATAAGTGGCTTCCAATTCTGTCATGTTAGACTCTAGCAATGCGGTGTATGTGGTAAGGTGGGGATAAATAATAATAGGAGGAATTTCCTAGGATGATTCCTAGTTGATTTGTGATCGCCAGCTGCAGATATTTATCGACGTTGTAATACGTCAATGATCACGAGTTTAAGCGAGTGTGAGTTACTTTTATACTGAATCGTCCGCCTGCGAACATCAGCAGCACGGTCCTCTTTTAATTAGATGGTTTCAGCTTTTTTTTTAGTGTCCCTTGTTACGGTTATGGTCGATTTAGATTCTCCTTTTTTTTATTGTTGATTATGATTAGGTGAGCTTATTATGATGGGTTATTTTAGTGTCCTGATGCTATCTTGGTACTACTAAGAGTCCAATCAGTTCCAGTCTCCTACTGGTACTAAGAGTGCTTGTGTATCAGATCTAATAATATTCCAATTAAATAAAAGAGTCCAATTATATCGCAATTCTAGATAAAGCAGGTATGCTAATTTTATTGCAATTATAGATAAGCAGATGTATTAATTGTATAGCAATCATAACTAAAGCACTTAAGGTAATCTTACTAGAATTCTAATTTGAAGGAAACAAAGACTAATTTTTTACTGCGACTCTGATTGAAGTAATAAATCAATTTACTAAAATAGAAATAAATGATTGAGGCAACAAAATTAACTCTTTTTTTCTAGAATCATAATCTACTGATCAATTATGATAAAAATCTAACTAATAATAAATGAATTAACTTTCCTAAATTCTGGTTGAGATAATAAATTGACTGAACTAGAAGACTGAATTGAATCAAAGCAAATAATGATATGAAGGCCTATTTGATGCAATTAGCCAATTATATTGAAATAGAAAAAACTACCTATAATTAACTAATTAACCCTAAACAATCTATAAAAAAATGGGGGTTAGGCCCGCTATGCTAAGGAGGATTGGCCTCGTTCCCAAGTACCCTCCGTAAGCTCCCGTGAGCAAATCAGATGGCTGAGATAAAAGATAGATCGATAGTTAAATAATAAAAGAGAGATTTTTAGAATTGAATTCAAAATTATAATAAGAAATTAGATTGAGAAACTAAAGTTATGAACTGAAATTTATTTTTTTTTGGATTTTTAGCGGTATGAAAATATAGAATTAAATTATAAATAAAAATTTTAGGACTGAATTCGGGTCCGAAATCAGGAAAAATTAGGCCGTATGATTAAGGACTGGTTCTGAACTCTGAGAGTCAGAACCATAAATTAACGATAGGACTATATATTAATATTTTAGAGTATAATCAGAGTATAAGGTCGGTATATTGGACCGCTAGATTAAGGGCCGGTTCTAGAAACAGAGAACTAGAACCGGATATAGAGAATTTCGGTCCGAAGAGGGTGCTACGGTCTAAAAATTAAAAATAGAATTGATTAATTAAACTAAGAAGATATCCTAAGTCTAAAATTAAATTAAATTCTTACCTGGGGTCGAGGCTACGGAGAGAAATCTCGAAGTTCGAATCTCAAAATCATGGCTAATTTTGCTTTAGGGGTTTCGCTCTCGGAACTCTCTGGTTTTGAAATTTACGGTCTCTCCTCTCTAAATTTCACAGCCTCTCTCTCTCCCTTTGAGAAAAAGAGTTTTTATAGGTTTTCCTTCAATTATGCGCCTATTTTCGGGCATTTAATTGAAGTACGCGCCAGTTTTCTAGCGCTTAATCGCTTTGAGTCGGTCACCGACTCAGTGAGCAACCGGCTGAATTACTCAACGGGTTTCCTAGTCCTAACAAAATTAGGGCTGATTGTGCGTGTGATGGGACGTGCGTAATCTAATTAAGTGTGTTACCTAAAGCGCTTAATCGAGGAAACGCAGGGGTCAAAGGTAGGAAACTAGGTCGGGCGTAGGCCAATTGCACACTAATAGTGTAGCACTCAATCCGATCGCGCGTCCGGTTCCAGGCGCGTAATCGAGTCTCGAAACGGTCTGTGAAAGGAAGTTTGGTCTAAAAGGGGACTGATCGTGCGCTTGTGGCACTGCGCGTGATCGAATTACGCACGAGTTTTTAGGTTCTTAATTCAGGGTTGTTCAGGTATGGTCTCAAGAATAGAATGTAGGACTATTGTTTCAGTCTGCATCCTGACTATACACTATTGCTTAGTGTATAACCTCCCTACGTTGGGATCTGAGCCACAGAGCTATTACTTCAACTTGTGTTCAGCCATATACTGTTGTATGGTCTCGTGTCGAGGGTTAAAAAGGTCAAGGGCTAACCAAAAGAATTTGTGTACTCTGAAAGGGTGAAATGAGGGTGTCTACAAATGCCCCTCTTCGGCATGCTCTTGCGAAGTAAGAGCGCGTCGAAGAAGTAGACACCCCTCATTCGAGGTGCCTTCCCGTTTCGCAAAAATTCACAAATGTGAATTGGTGATACTGACATAACAAGCTTGGCTTTCTTATCTATCAGCACAAGCTTTAATGAAACATCTGAAGGGCAAATGGTAGCTGTCGGATGACACATTCTGGATCTACAGGTGCATGGCACATCTTGTCGCATGGCGCGAGCTAACAGATGGATTTTATGCAATCGAGGTACCAGGGCGTCAATCAACTGTCCATAGGGTGCAGAGACTGGTAATATAAAAAGAGATGAAATAGTATGTAATATCGAGAGCTTTTGCAAGTCATGTCAGACCAGGCACGTCATTGCTCACACCAATGCGCGTCAGGTGTTCCATTTCCAATAGGCATTTATAGATTCTTAGATTGAGTATACTCATTATTTGGCTTCCCAAGGGAATGGTTGATTTGGGCTGGTAATTGAGGTAAATTTTATGAAGTGTGCTCAGTTGAATTCTGTGCAGTGGCATATGCGTTTGATTCACCTGGAGTCATTGTTTGTTTTTGCATCTGAACAAGTGATTTTGCACAGTGGCGTATGCGCTTGATTGCGAGTTCAGAGATTTGGGAATTAGAGGTCAAGGCTAAGTGTGTAGTTAGTTGTGGTATTTAAAGAAATGTGTATTTTGTTCATTTTATTCTTTTCTTTTTTTGTTTTTCTTTTGTAAGTAAGAGAAGAAAGATTTTTGAGATAAAAGATTTTAAAATGAGTAAGGGGTTTTGAAATTTTGGGGATTTTAACTTAAGATCAATTCGGTGGTAAAATAATAAAAAATGTGGCTTCTAAGATGTCACTGAGCAGATCCACCAGTACAGGATTTGTGGACTCGACCATTTATGTGATTGTCAAGACGACACTTAGCATGCCGGATACTCCATCTAACCTTCTCGATGAATACTGATGATTGTCTCTTATGGGAGGACTACAGTAATTCGCGAGTTGAGAGAGACGAGTTTTGAAAATATGTTGACTTAATCATAGATAATTATAATTTAGAAGAAATATCGAGTAATTGAAAAAGGGGTAGTACTTACCTGGAGGTGATACTTACCTGAATTGTGTGGTGAGACCTTGTGAATATTATAGCGGTAGTACTTTAGCAATATTGTAGCATCGCGACGGGACTTGGTGGCTATCATTGTAATGTAATGTTTCGAGTGCAATGTCATAGTAGGGTACCCCGGGGATTTCTTTTTTTTCTGCTTGTTGCTTAAGCGGTGGTTGGCAGTTGCCGGCGTGATGTCACTATGGGGCCCTGGTTATTGTAGTGGTACCGCGATGGGACTTGAGAGGTATTATTGGGATGTTCGCGCTGTAGCTTGGCAGTAGTGAAATGCGATTAGACATGGGAGGATACTTGTTCAAGGTGTAATCTGAGATGATACTTGTTAGAATGTGTGAGTTTTTCATGGGTTCTAGATGGTGGTTGGGTGTTTCAATCCTATTGGTCTGTCTAGACTTGGGGAGTTTGTATTTTTAGAGGGGCACGTGTTGTGTAATTATTGGTTCATCTTGGTTGTCATGAATTGTGGTCTTTTTAAAGGGGAATGTGTATGGTTTTGGATTCAATCAGCTTGGTAGGGGATTCAAATGTGTGGCACTTGTCCATTGGTGATTCAAAAAAAATATATAGTTTATAAATGTGTGAATTTAAGGCTTTGGGTTTATTTTTTATTTTGGACTTTCATTTTAAGCTTATAGGTTAAAAAGTTTTGGGGATATCTTGTGTTTATAAGTTTGAGCATTTTTTATTTATTAATATCTTTTATTCCTTTCTGTTTCGTATCCCGGGTATTGGACCCGATGAACTGTGCTTATTAAGTGGATGATGAGAATGGACGGGATTGGGAATTCGGGGTGATGCTAGGGTTGGTGTTATCAATCCAACTCGAAGTGTCACCCCATCGGGGGAAGAGATGGAAGAGAAAAGGTGGTAGAGAAGAAACCCAAGGATAAGGTAAGGTCAGAGTTCTCGTAACCGATGCCTATTTTTCCTCGGTAGGCTCTGCGGATTCAGTATTAGTTGCTCCTCATTTTTAATGTGTCCAAGGAGAGCTTCCAACAATGGATCCCGTAGATCCTAGGTGGCTTTCTGTGAACCACTCTTCCTTTCCTATCAGTTCAGGGCAAGGGGAAGAGGCCATCACTATTAGAATTCACTCAGGGTGCTTTCCTTCTATGAACTTCTCCGATATTTCTAGTTTTTCAAATAAATCCGAATTCAGGCATTGCCTGAATGTGTTAATTTCAGCATTCTTATTTTAACTGTATATTCAGAGGGTATGCCTTCGGTGTGTGTTGTAATTATTTTATTGATCTATAATGTGGTTGTATTCTCTATATCTTTTGTCTTGTTTTGGTTCGACTCTCTCGATATCGTATTTGGCTCATGTGATGTTTATTTATTTGGGTTTAGTTTAATTTAGATTTATTAAATTCAGGGAATACCAAGGGTAGTTTCCCTTTTTTTATTTTTTTAGCTTTAACTTAAGGGATATAGAGGCGCTGGGGGGCATTTTTTTTTTGTATATATTTTTCTGTTAGAATGTATGGAAGATGGGGGCTACCTTTTCTTTTTGGTGTAATTGATGAATATGAAGGAGAGGGCATTTTGGTCGTTCGGTCTTAGTTTTGGGGCGCTCACTTTTTCTTTCGGGGCGCGTGTTTCTTTAAGTTAGAAGTGTTTTGGTGGTTTTACCAAGGGTGTAATTTGGGTCGATAGTAAATGTCAGGAATGTCCTATTTTTAGGTTTTGGCTTGCTATCTTGGGTGTGAAAATTGTGTTTCTGAGAAAATTATGCGCTTATCCCCGGGTGTTTAATCTAATTACGCACCAAATTAATCTAATTACGCGCCAAAATTTGAGCGCGTATTTCGGAAGGGTGAAGAGTTATTATGCGCTAGTTCATACGCATTTAATTCATTTAAGCGTTTAAACCTATGCGCAGGATGAACACGACCGCTGACATTCTCGTGCCGACGTGTGGGCATTTGAGGTGATTACGCGCTCTCAGTAACGTGCGTGATCAACCGGTCGGATAGATGTGAGCGGGTGACAAACCATTTGCGCGCTCATCAGTGGGCGTTTGATCCAAATTAAGCATTTTATGAGTGACGCGTGATTCGATTGAGCACTTTATTTCAAGCGCGCAATTCGGACGACTTCTATAAATAGTTCAGAACTTCTCATATTTCGTTGCGCGATCCATTTTAGTCTTTGATTTTCTTGTTTCTTAGTTTTCCTATGCTCATTTTTCATGTTTTCATGATGTCCTGTGATCCGGCCGTCCGTTTCGGGTGTCGTTTCTTTCATATTCTTTAGTTTTTTAAGCTCTTCATATCAGATGGAGGATGAGGGTGTTGGTAGGCCAGAGCTCACTATTTCTGAGTTAGAGGGGATGTTGATGAGCGATGAAGGTGAGAGTTCGAGGGCACTGGCTAAAGCTGTCGCCATAGAGGTGGATATCAGGGAGATGGTCACGGAGGGAGTCCCCGAGGGTGACCAAATGGTGGTCAGGGAGGAGGTACCCGAGGTTGAGCCAGGGGTAGCCGAGGAGGAGGGCGATAGAGTTGAGGGTGAGCAGGGTGCGGAGTAGTCAAGCACTGAGCCTCGGGATCGTAAGCACTATCCACTGGAGGATTTCTTTGCCAGAGGTCGGGTAGGTCCCCGTAAGCAAGAGTTCTTCCATTTTCCTAGGCGTTCAAGCTATGACATAGGCTCATTAGGATCTGTAAACCCTTCTAATTTACGTCAAACCTGCATTGATTATGGGTCGTTGTTACTTGTATATTATGATGGCATGTTCTATTTAGTTATTCTTATCATGTTTTATGTATTCGTTGTAAGTTGTTATTATGTGTTTTGGGCATATTTCATTTGCTTTGAGCTCTAAATTTATTTATCTTTCGTCATAGGTATGTGTTATCCTTACTGCCATTATTTGTGTTTTGTTCAATAGGAGCCCCCACAGCTGGCTATCAGCACGGCATGGACCGAGTCTCATACTTGATACCATGCCTTACCAAAGTTTTAGCGGGAGTGGTTGGTGTCTTGCAGATGAGGGAGGCGACCGCCACCTCTCTATATTTCGAGAGTCAGGTATGGTTTAGTGTAATTTATTTTGGATTGTTCATTTCTATTTATTCTAACGCGTTCGTATTGGCTTGTTGTTTGTTGTTTTTTTTATTGTTCAGGCAGTTTCGGACTCTGCTTCCAAGGCTCTTCCTCAGGGGTCCATTCCTATCCCTACCCAGGTATGTTTTACTCATTAGGTTCGTAACTTATTTGTTATCATAATATTTATCTAATGCGTTTATTTATTCTCGTTACAATCACTTGCATTTGCCATCCCTTGGGTGCCATCTGCCGATCCTGTGACCGCAGAGACAATCATGCGACTTCTGGGAGAGAGGCTAGATCTGGTATATATATTTTTTTCATTTCAAGTTTTATTATTGTTCGTATATGCATATGTTTGCTTCCTTTGATTCAATAGAGTTATACAGGTTCGTCAGCTGGAGGAGGCAGGGCTAGAGGCAGCACGGGCGCGCGCCACTCGGGAGGTGAGACGGGTCCTCGGAGAGGTGGAGAGTCGTGAGGATCTAGTGGTCGAGATGTTGGCCACATAGAGGACTCATACGGAGGCACTAGCGGCAGCGTGTCGGATGACACAGGCAGAGATGCAGGTGTCCCTGGATCGATTACAGTATCGCCTAACGAGGGGCGAGCAGGGGTCGCGCAGGTCGGCTAGTCATCGTGAGGGGTCATAGTCGAGGGCTATGAGTCCTTCAGCTGGGCAGTCTCGTCATACCTCTAGCAGTCATGACAGGAGCAATAGTCGTGAGGATTCCGTCATTCGGGGAGTCATGTAAGGCTTCCTCCTCATTCTCAGTCGAGGAGGTCAGTCAATCAGGCTAGTGAGGGGGGTTCGGTGGTGGGTCCTCGACATTTAGAGGTTCCAAGGACTCCGGGTGCTGAGATTGTGTTTTCAGATGATCAGTCTACTGACCTCGGGGCTGACGATAGCTGCGCTCGTCCTCCTCAGCGGCAGCGTAGGGATTAGGGGTGTGTGTGAGTTTGTTTATAATCATTGCATGTGCGTTGTATATAGGGGGAGTGTCCCCGGTGACAAATGTGAAGAAAAAAAGAAAGGACTATTTTTTTAGTATATGTCTCTATATATATATAGGGATTTTTGGTTCAGATGTACCTGATTTGCTTCTCCTCCTTTGATTATCTTTTGGTATTTTCTTTTTGCCTTCGGTGCCGTCAGCCGTCACTGGGACTTGGATGCTTTCTGAGCTGGCCTGGTGCTGGTTTGAAGGTCGCTTTGCGTCTACACATGTGAAGGTAATGCTATCAGTAGTTTTGTTCCCCCCTTGCCAGTTGTCAAGGGGGGAAAATATCTTAGACCGAGGTCTGGTGATAGAAAGGTGGATATAAGTTTTTTTTCTTTTTCTCCCTTTTTTTTTACTTTCTCTCCTTTTTTTTCTTTTTTTTTCTTCTTCTTTTTTTTTGAAATAATAAATAGTTCAACAGGGAAAGGATATGATAATAAAAATATTGATAATAAAAATAAAAATGCCCCAGCATAGAAGCGTGGTTGATCTTGCCGTACGATATTTTGATAGTGCTCTCTGAGCAGTATCTTCATCATTCATCATTTTTTTCGTGATCAGGTCAGCGTTTCTGATATAATTTTCCTTCTTCTTTAAAAAATGCTCCAGCGTATGGATGCAATGGAGCTTTCCTGGGCCTTAGATAAGCATTTTGGGTCTATAAATAGTCATGGGTATTAGGTAAATTAGTCTTGTAAAAAAGTGCATCGGTACTGTCTCCGAACCAGGGGGAGGTCATTCAATTAATAGGGTACGGAGATCTATCTTAGGGTATTGATCATCCTATTATGTGGTTATTCGGGAAAAGTATGGTAAATATAATGGGTGATTGCATCAATCGTCATTTAGTAATTTTCAATTTCATTCCTAGGAATATCTTGTGATGTCTCAGATTCATCCTCTAAAATAAAACTAGAAGGGGGAGAGATAAGGCTTAGTGATATGGGGAATAGTTCGTAACTAACACCTTGTCAAAAGGGGTAAGTAACAATATTCTCCTCTGAGGGGTATGGAATGCCATGATCGAGCTCTTCATCATGTTTCAGTACCATCAAAATCTCACATTCTATGGCTAGCAAGGGTTTATCCTCCTCCTGCCACCTTACGACGACATCTAGTAGTATGAGAATATCAGGGATGCCCTCGCAGCTTGCTTATACACTTCCAGTAAAATTACCGGAGATGTCCTCACAGCTTGCCTATGCTTCCTTGAGTTCCTTGACTTATTCATTTGTCGTAATACTCTCACTCGATATATATATATATATATATATATATATATATATATATATATATATATATTTGTTTATGTGTACATTTCTTTTGAAAGCTCCTATTGGCCCAAGAATAATGAGTTTTGATTGAACCTAACATCTTCATTTTTTTTGCTCTAACGTCTCCTCCAATAGCGGGGATAAGGAATGAGAATCGGGTGTTTCTTACGCTTTTGAAAAAAGTTTTAGGTAGGTCACTAATCCTTCAATCGAATTGCCCGAGTGTAAATGGTGGGCGACAAGTCGGAGATTTTAAGGATATTCTGAGGATTGAAGACATATGACCAATGGATGGGTCGTGATGACTACGGGGATGATAAGTATAAGTATTTTAACTATGGGATGTGATGATCATAAGACTAAGGATGGTATTTTCTAAGGTACATGGCATTCTAGGGGCAAGGGAGCTCTTCCCCATCTTGGTTCGCCAATTTGTATGCGTTTCCAGGATATGCAGCTGTTATAACATAAGGGCCTTCCCAGTTCGATTTCAGTTTTCCTTTTGGATGGGCATGTTTGGAAGGCATAATTTTCTTTAAGACTAGGTCACCAATGTTAAAGGTTCGTTCAAGGACTTTCTTATCATAAGCCTTAGCCATTCTCCTCTGATATACCTGAGCATGATCGGCTACCCTTAGGCGTATTTCATCGAGTCGTCCTAACTGAGTAAGTAAAGCAATTCTCCTCTTGTCTAAGGATAGCTCATTATCGAGTTGGATGCGTAAAGATCGTACTTGTATCTCATATGATAGGACTGCCTCCATCCCATAGGTGAGGAGGTAGGGAGTTTGGCCAGTGGTCGTACGAATAGAGGTCCTATAGGCCCAGAGTACTTTCGATAATCGTTCGGGCTAGTCAGCTCCATTGTTTGTTTCCACAGTTCATTTCAGGATTCGAATCAGTGTCTTGTTTGTAGCTTCTGCTTGTCCATTGCCTTGAGGGTAGAACGGCGATGAGTGGCATAAATCAATGTCATATTTCTTATATAACTTCTTTATCTTTTCTGCAATGAACTGTGGTTCGTTGTCGGTGATGAACATTCTGGGTACTCCAAACCGGGTAATGATATTTCAAACTATAAACCTCACAAGCGTCGAAGCGATGATTCTGACATAAGACTCGGCTTCTACCCATTTGGTGTAGTATTCGGTCGCTGTAAGTATGAACACATGCTTGTGAGTATTTCCAACGGCGTCTATAAACAGTCCAATGATGTTGAAGGCCCACATCAAAAATGGCCACGGCGAGGTCATAGTGTTTAGCGCAACTGATGGAGCTTTGATAAGTGCGGCGTGCTCTTGACATTGTTTACAGGATTGAACATAGAGATGACAATCTCTAATCATCATTGATCAGAAGTAGCCTTATCATGTAACTTGATCGGCGAGTCTTTGTCTACCGGAGTGGGCACTACAGGCGCTGGCATGTGCTTCTCAGATAATGTATTGTCCTTCAGCAATCATGACGCATCGCAGCAGTTCTCCTTTGGTGAAGGCTTCTTTATATAATATTTCACCTAGTATATAGAATCAAGCATACCGATTTCTTATTCTTTCGTTTGATCTTTGTGGCATATGGGGGAACGTGTTGATGTTTTAAGAAATCCAGATGTCAAAATACCATGGTTGTCCGTCGTCGGTTGATAATTTCTCGAATCTGAACATAGCGACTTCGACTTCTATTTCAACGTGATTTTCTGGAGTGATTATTTCTTTTAATTCCGTGCTGGCAAAGAGAATTGGTAGTTCCCTTATAACGCTCTACGCTACTTCATGGGCGGGTACTGTTAATCTTTCAATGAAAAAGGTCTTGGTATTTTGGCCAATAGGTATCTGGATGACAGAGGCTGGTGTGGCTAAGGAATCTGCTAACTCATTTTCTAATTTAAGGATGTGTGTGAAAGAGATCTTTTCAAATTTCTTCACCAAATATTGAGCATTCTCTAGGTATGTCATCAATCTCCTTTCCTTAGTTTTCCATTCTCCTACAACTTGTAAGATTACTAGTTTGGAATCGCCAATGGTCTTCAACTGTTTAACCCCTAATTGTAATGTTGTCCATAATCCAGCTATAAAAGCTTCATATTCTGTAACATTATTGGTAACAGGAAACTCTAGTTAGAATGCTTTGGGTATCACCACTCCTTCTAGGCTTAGAAGGACTATCCTGATGCCCTTCCCTTTGTGATTTAGAGCACCGTCGACATAGAGAGTCCATGAGATTTTATCGGGCTCTTCGTCATGAATTGTGAGTAAGTCTTCATAGGGGAAGTCCGCGTGTATGGGTTCATCATTCGGGAGTGGAAGATTTGTGAAGTAATCTGTAATGGCTTGCCCCTTGATCAACTTATGAGTAATGTAAGTGATATAGAACTCTTGTAATAGCATATGCCAGCGGGCGAACTTCCCTAATGTGGCGGGCTTTTCGAATATGTACTTCAGAGGATCCATTCGGGCTAGCATTAGTATCTTATGTGCTCTGAAGTAATATCATAATTTAGTTGAAGCCCATACCAATATGAGGCATGTCTTCTCCATAGGGGTGTACTTTCGTTCATATTCTACCATCGTTGTACTAAGGTAGTAAATGGCCTTCTCTCTCTTGCCATCTTCTTCATATCGTCCTAAGATTACTCTCATCGCTTTATTGTTTGTCGAATGGTATAAGATTAGGGGTCTTCCGAGAACTGATAGCGATAGTATTGGTGGGTTAAGGAGGTATTTTTTAATACTATCAGAAGCTTGCTGACATTATTCATCCCATCTATACTCGGTCCCTCCTTTAAGTAGTTTGTAGAAAGAATCGTATCGGTCTAAATGCTGAGAGATAAATCTCCTGATGAATTACAATATTCTTATCAAACCTCATAATTCCTTGATATTACTGGGAGGTGGCATCTCTAAAATAGCTCTCACTTTCACAGGGCGACTTCAATCCCTCGGTTGCTAACTATAAAACCAAGTAATTTTTCAAAGGTGACTCTGAAAACACATTTCTTAGGATTCATTTTTAGTTGATATTTCTTAGCTCTCTGTAGCACTAGCCGGAGGGCTTCAGCATGTCCTACTCGCGTTTGAGACATCACTAATATGTCATCGACATAAACTTCTACACACTTATGCATCATGTCGTAAAAAATAGCCATCATGGCGCATTGATATGTGGCTCCTGCATTCTTGAGCCCAAAAGGCATGACAACATAGCAGTAAGTTCCCCATGGTGTGGTGAAGGAAGTCTTATCTTGGTCAGACTCTGCTAACTTGATCTGATTATATCCAAAGAAACCGTCCATGAAGGATAGCATCTCATGTCCAGCGGTGTTGTCAACAAGAGTGTCAATATATGGGAGTGGGAAGTCATCTTTTGGGCATGCCTGATTGAGGTTTCGAAAGTCAATGTAAACCCATACCCTGCCATCTTTCTTGGTGACAGGTACTATATTGGTGACCCACTTGGGGTAGAGGACAACTCGGATGAATTTAGCTTTGTGTAACTTATCAACTTCCTCTTTAACTTGAAGGGTTGTTTGGGGGTGCATCCTGCGGAGTTTTTGCTTAACAGGTTTCGCATCGGGTTCTAAGATAAGACGATGTTCTACTAGACTTGGGTCTAAACCAGGCATGTCCTCGTAGGACTATGTGAAAGAGTCGAGATGTTCCTGTAGGACTTGTACAATCTGCTGACGTTCTTTAGGATTGAGCATCGCACTAATCAACGGTTTCTTAGGCTTCTCGTCAGTGCCAAAATCGATTTCCTCTGTGGGTTCGGCGGCAACCTGGGTCTATTCATCAAAACATTTAATAACCCGTCGAAAGTCCTAAGTCTCATTAGGGCCTAGTGTTCCTCCTTCATCCTTGATGAGCTCATATGCTGCGATATTACTAGGCTGAGGATTTAATTTTGTGCAAGGCAACTCTTCATCGACGCAATTTATGACCGAAAGATCTTTGATAAAGTGAAGATCAAGGCTATTGATTCTTCTCTCGAAGTCGTGGAGTATCTCTTCCGGTATGATGACTGGCTTATTACTTAGCCTGAAGGCTTTGCGTCCTTGTGCGTGAGACGGGTCAAGAGTTAGAGGAGGGAAGTCCCCTCGTTGACTGCAGACTTGAGTCGGGATAAAGAGTTCCCTTTCTTTTTCAAGGTTTTCTAATTTTTTTTGGGTTTTGTATTTCTAGCTTTTTAGGGTTTTTTATGTTTTCTATTTTTTTAATTTTTGATAATAAATATGGTACAGGGTCGATGGCCTCAAAAGGCACCGGGAGAGCCGCTTCCTCTAGTTGAGGAAGCAAGACGACTACTGGAGCCGTTCGGGCGATCCTTCAGGGAAGGCGGACTTGTTGCAAATTTGGCATTTTTTTTTTGAGTCCTCATCTAATGGGATCTTTTGAATAAATAATGCTGATGACAGGGGTATCATAGTTCGAGTTTCCTCTACTAGGTTGATTGTCTCTTCCCCAAAGAAGCTCGAGAGATCATAATCGATTGAACTATCGTCGTCGAAGTTATGAGATGACTGTCCTTCCCGCGAGGGGGAATCTCCTAAAGGGTCCCCAGGGGGAGGGAGCTCCTTCTCTTGATCTTCATAATATGTCGGGATGAGCACACATATTCGGCAACGGGGCTAGTAATGGTAAGAAATGCAGGGAGATTCCCAATGACATTCCCATCCTTTCAAGTTAGAGTCGATGACATTATCCAATTTTCTCTCTTAATCTGATAAGGCATGAATTTCTAGGTTGGCTTGCTCTGCCAATTCGAGTGCAGGGAGGTCTATCCAGTAGTCTTCATCATCACTTGGTGGAGGTCACCACTCTTCCTCGAGCAATTGCTAAAATATTTAGAGCTGTGGTGCATCTGGGAATGAAGGAGCGTCTAATTCAAACTCCTCTTCGAACTCATGGATGCCTCCTGAGTCGAACAACTGACCATCGAGTTCTCTTTCTTCTAGTGCCAATAGCAAGGTTGGTGGATTACTGGTCGTGCTTATGGTTATAGGGTCGGATCCATCCACTTCGGTCGTTATGGGATGTGTGATCTTGCTAGCAAATTGTTCTAGTATGTGACTACATGCTTCGCATCGGGATTGATATGAGTGAAAGATACAAGGCGAGTCCCACGAGCATTCCCATCCTCCAAGGGCGAGGCAAAGGTGGGTGCTATATGAATTAAGATCTTCTTGCAAGGTGTCATCCCCTTCCCATGGTGAACATGAGTGTTCTTCGTCATCTTGTAAAGCTGCTATGTGAAAATCTTCGTCATCCATAGTTTCCTAATCCTGTAATTGTGGTTCGATTTTTGGAGGGTCCTTCTTTCTTCCTTCTATGAGATTTTCAGTGTCAAACAAAGGTTTGACTCCTTCGAGAGATTTATCGATGTCATCGTTCAGGTTCGTCAAATCGTTAAATGCTTTGGATATTAGTTCAATATCCGTCTCCTGGGGTTTGGTGAAGGATACTTCCTTCTGCTTTGGCACATCTACTTTCTCAGTAGCTTCATAAGATAAGTGGTCATAAAGAAACCATTTCGGTGAGGTAGGGAATAAATCGGCTGGTTGGCCGTTCGATTGGTAACCTAATCCTATGTGCTTGCGTATTTTAGTAGGGAATATAGGTCTCATACGACCTTGCTCATTCTTATCGAGTCTGGTGTGGGAGACGTATCCGAGTTGGTACATAAGATCCCACCCTTTCATTGCGGTTGGGTTGATGTCATATAATTTAGTGAGGTCTGGGCCAACCTCCCTCCTCTTAGCTCTTGTTGTCGCTCTGGGTGAAAACCAGGAAGGGCAGGTAAGCAGACTTCTGTGACAGCTGCTTCATCAGGAATTCGCGTCTTTTAGATGTGACTTGTGTTTAGTACAGATTCATGGGCTGTCGGAATGCTTGTCGCGTAATCGGTATCCATCTCCTGAAAAAGATGCATTGACGTATATATGGACGATGGAATCCTCATACAAAAATTTAATGCATTGATGGTATGTGGATGCGATAGCCTTCATTGATTCTAACCATTTTCTACCTAAAATGAGATTATATATACTAACGAAATCAGAAATATGGAGCATAGCATCTTTTGTCACGGGTCCAAGGCGGACCTGAAGTTTAATAGTTCCTTTTACGAAACGACGTAAGCCGTCATAGGCTATGAGCGATAAGGTCGAGGGTCTGACATCTTGTTCTGTATATTCAAGTGTTTTCAATGTGGGGAGAGGGAAAATATTGAGTCCCGCGCCTGTATCTAATAGTGCATGGGGTACTAAAAACCCTCTGATTATGACTGTAAGATATATGGGGGCAGCGCTCCCGTGCATCCGTGAATGTGAGGGCAGGAGGTTGTGCCATGACAGAGATAATTTGATGAAGCTCATCCAGGGTTGTGTCTTCGTCCACTTGAGTGTTCTCAAGTGTCCTTATTAACAGTCGGTGATGATCAGGCGACTTCTTGATGAGTTCTAGTATAGATATCTGGCCTCAAATCATATTCTTTCCCTGGCTCGAGTGCTATTTCTTTGCCCGGCCGATGGACCCTAGTGCAGGTGGTTGAGGTGGTTGTGGTACGGGAATTGGTGGTGGGATGACGTGCAGTAGGGGTGGCAAGTTGACTTCCCTTTCTCTCGTGTTCCCCTCGGGTAGTTGTGCATGCGTGAAATCTTTATTCCGTAGGAAAGGGGGAGGTTGATAGTTGGTTCCTGACTTGAGAATAGGGTAGGTCGATTGCTGGTCGAACCTAGCATGACTTGATGTCAATGCATTTGTGAAGCGAGTGAAGTTGGGGGTCAGAGTGTGTGTCCGTATGGCACTACTCTAAGGTAGGAGGTATTGCGTGTGATCCTCTTCCTCTAAGAAAGTGGAGACCAACGTCTCACATGGATTTAGGTATTTTTTTCATTCACTTTTCTCTTCATCTGACGGATACTCAGTTCTGGCTTCACTCTCTTGGTTGGGAGTCATTTGGGTGACACTGTCTACCCGTGTGACAGTCGAAACGGCAGTTTGAAGAGTATAGTCTCCATACTCAGATCCAGAGTCAGGTGAAGAGAGTGGTAACACTGGTGATTCAAGATTTGGCAGGGTCGATGGCTCTAGTAGGGAATGACCTCCTGGCCTTGAAGGAATAAACTCGTATTTAAGTAAACTTTGGATCTTGAGGCGAGCTCGGTGGCGCGATCCGTGTGATCAAAGCTGGGGGATGTAAGGAGGGAGGAGTTCTCATAAGGGTAGTAATAGTGTCGGAGGGTAGGATACGAGTGATTAATGTCGAAGGCCAAAAATTGGATTGACTGGGGAGATCTACAATAGTGACCTGGGCCGGTGTCCCTTGGTTGTGGTTGGGCATGGGGTTATTTATGATCCCTAAATTCTATTGGGGTTGATTGTTATTAGGGTTAGGGTTCCTAAGCGCTTCCCAATCAATTTGATTCTGGTCGTTCATATCATAAATCACATCCCTGATAACCCAACAATCATCTAGGTTGTGTCCCACCTACCGATGGAAAGAACAGTATTTACCATAGTCTAGATTTGCAGGCCATGGCCTAGGCTTTTCTTATGGAAATCATAAGAGATTTTGGGCGCTAAGGAGGTGGAAGATATTGTAAATAGTATCCGGTAAAGGGGGATAGTATTCCCACTTTGGCTGGTAGCGTCCCCTAGCTGGGTTAAAGTTCTGAGGTGGAGGTACGCTGTTATAATTCGGTGCATGGGCCGGTCAATTTTGTGCTGTGTTTTGGGCCTGATAAGCGTTAGGGTAGTGGTTTCTATTTTGATATTGGCCTTGGTTCTGGTTTTGGCCCTGGATCTAGTTTGCGTACCTTTATTGATTAGCGCCCTGATTTTAACTAGCGTATCGTTGTTGGGTTTGGTTCTGCCCGAAGTTGCGTGGTGGGAAGTTCCCGTTATTCGAATTTTATCCTTGATTGACAACAGTATTAATTTGTTCGGTTCCTGAGGCTTTCTTATGATTTTTTAGTTTTGACTAGTTGGAAGAGCCCACCTTTGACGTGACTATGGATAATGCAAGGTCTCCGCCCTTGATGTGTCGCATTAGTCGGGATGCCCGAGAGTGAAGTGCAGTGAAGTCGGGGCAATCGCTGATAACTAGGGCGCTCCTTAGTGGTTCCTTAGTATTATCAATGATGATGTCAATTAAATCTCTCTTTCATTGAAGTACCAGTTCTAGCAGCAAGCTTTCGCCATCTAGCGACGAAGTCGGTGAATTCTTCATCTGGTCCTTACTTGGCCGCCATCAGGTCGCTGAGGCTAACCGTCTCCTGAATCAAGTGTTTGTATTGGTCTAGAAATTAACCAACTAGATCATCAAAAGTCTCTATCTTATAAAGTGGGAGCTCCGCGAACCAGTCTAGAGCTTCTCCTTCTAATGAACGTTGAAAGTAGTGAATGAGAAGTCATTGATTATCGCGTATAGGTCGGCAATCATTACAAAAGGGCCAAGTGATGGTTCGGATTTCCAGTGTTATTGTACTTAGTAAATTTTGGCAGTTTAAATCCTATGGGTAGGTCAAATTCAATGTCTCGACAAAATTTATCGAATCCGAATGAGCGACCTGGGCATTCCCTCTTAGTCATATATTTATCGAGCATTTTCGGGAGGTCTTCGATCTTTATGGTGTTGTTTTTGGGAGTGACGTGTGAGATACCCTTGTCTGGCAAACTGTCATGAAAGAATGTATGAGTATGTTGCCTCAATGGCGTAGCGCGGGCTGACACCGTGCTTGGGGTAGAAGGTGTCTCTCTTGTCGTTCCTGCTCTCCTGAGAATTGTCGTGACTTAATAGTGTCACACGTCGCAGCTAATCCTTTGAATAACTCTTCAGAGTCCTCATCTCCTCTTTATATCCTTTGAACGCTAAGCTCTACAATTTGTTGAGTAGTAAGATTTTGCCCGATACGGCTCTCTCTTCCGTTACGACTATTACCGACGGGTGGAGTAGAGAAGGGACTCTCTTGTTCTCCAGCCATATTAACCTCTGGCTATCATGGGCTAAAATCATAAAGCGGCTCTTCATATAAGGGGTTGTCATGATAGGCCCACAATGGTGGGTCTCATAAACTTACTCTTCGTAAACCCGACATCCCGAGTCTTTGGCGAAGACTCATATAAAAAGAATCTAAACGACACGATAGAAAAGAAAATAGGGAAGTAAAATAAAGCTAACTATCTAAAGAAAAAGAACGGGTTTACAAAAGTGTCCCATCGTGATTGCCAGTCTATTAGTGCACGCTTTTTCTGGGTTCCTCTCGATTCCCGATGAATAAGTGGCTTCCAATTCTGTCCTGTTGGACTCTAGCGATGTGGTGCATGTGATAAGGTGAGGATAAATAATAATAGGAGGAATTTCCTAGTTGATTTGTGATCGCCAACTGCAGATATTTATCAACGCTACAACACATCAATGATCACGCGTTTAAGCGAGTGTGGGTTACTTCTATACTGAATCGTCCACCTGCGAATGTTAGCAGCAGTGTCCTCTTTTAATTAGATAGTTTCAGCTTTTTTTTTAGTTTCCCTTATTGCGATTATGATCGATTTAGATTCTCTTTTTTATTGTTGATTATAATTAGGTGAGCTTATTATGATGGGTTATTTTAGTGTTCTGATGCCATCAGGAGTCCAATCATTTTCAGTTTCTCGGTATCATTAGGAGCCCAATTAATATCAAAGTCCTGGTACTACTAAGAGTCCAATCAGTTCGAGTCTCCTACTGGAACTAGGAGTGCATGTGTATCAATTCTAATAATATTCCAATTAAATAAAAGAGTCCAATTATATCGCAACTCTAGATAAAGCAGGTACGCTAATTTTATTGCAATTCTAGATAAGCAGATGTATTAATTGTATGATAATCACAACTAAAGCACTTAAGGTAATCTTACTAATATTCTAATTTGAAGAAAACAAAGACTAATTTTTTACTGCGACTCTAATTGAAGCAATAAATTAATTTACTAAAATAGAAATAAATGATCGAGACAACAAAATTAACTCTTTTTTTTATAATCATAATCTACGGATCAATTATGGTAAAAATCTAACTAATAATAAACAAATTAACTTTCCTAATTTCTGGTTGAGGTAATAAATTGACTGGACTAGAAGATTAAATTGAATCAAAGCAAATAATAATATGAAGGCCTATTTGATGTAATTAGCCAATTATATTGAAATAGAAAAAACTACCTATAACTAGTTAACCCTAAACAATCTAAAAAAAGGAGGGGTTGGGCCTGCTATGTTAAGGAGGATTGGCCTCGTTCCTGAATACCCTCTGTAAGCTCCCGTGGGCAAATCAGATAGCTGAGATAAAAGATAGATCGATAGTTAAATAATAAAAAGGGGATTTTTAGAATTGAATTCAAAATTATAATAAGAAATTAGATTGAGAAACTAAAGTTATGAACTGAAATTTATATTTTTTTAGATTTTTGGCGGTATGAAAATATAGAATTAAATTATAAATTAAAAATTTAGGACTGAATTCGGGTTCGAAATCAGAAAAAATCAAGCCGTATGATTAAGAACTGGTTTTGAACTCTGAGAGTTACAACCAGAAATTAATGATAGGACTATAAATTAAGATTTTAAAGTAGAATCAGAGCATAAGGACGATATATCGGACCGCTAGAATAAGGACTGATTCTAGAAACAGAAAACTAGAGCCAGATATAGAGAATTTCGGTCCAAAGAGGGTACTACAGTCTAAAAATTAGAAATAGAATTGATTAATTAAACTAAGGGAAAATCCTAAGTCTAAAATTAAATTAAATTCTTACCTGGGATCGGGGCTGTGGAGAGAAATCTTGAAGTTCGAATCTCAAAATCATGGCTAATTTTGCTCTAGGGGGTTCGCTCTCAGAACTCTCTAGTGTTGGACTTTACGGTCTCTCTCTAAATTTTGCAGCCTCTGTCTCTCTTCGAGAAAAAGAGTTTTTATAGGTTTTCCTTCAATTACATGCCTATTTTCAGGTTTTTAATTGAATTATGCGCCAGTTTTCTAGCGCTTAATTGCTTTGAGTTGCTCACCGACTTAGTGAGCGACCAGCTGAATTACTCAGCAGGTTTCCTAGTCCTAACAAAATTAGGGCTAATTGTGTGCATGATGGGACGTGTGTAATCCAATTAAGTGTGTTACCTGAAGCACTAAATCGAGGAAACGTAGGGGTCAAGGGTAGGAGACTAGGTTGGGCGTAGGCCAATTGCGCACTGATAGTATAGCGCTCAATCCGATCGCGCGTCCGGTTCCAAGTGCATAATCGAGTCTCGAAACGGTCTGTGAAAGGAAGTTTGGTTTGAAAGGGGACTGATCGCACGCTTGTGGTACTGCGCGTGATCGAATTACGTGCGAGCTTTCAGGCGCTTAATTCAGGGTTGTCCGGGTATGGTCTCAAGAATAGAATACAGGACTATTGCTTCAGTCTGCATCCTGACTATATACTATTGCTTAGTGTATAGCCTCCCTACATTGGGATCTGAGCCACAGAGCTATTGTTTTAGCTTGTGTTTAGTCATGTACTGCTACATGGTCCCGTCAAGGGTTAAAAAGGTTAAGGGCTGACCAAACGAATTCGTGTACTCCAAGAGGGCGAAATGTGGGTGTCTACACCAGAGATTATTCCATACAGAGGTTGGAGATGGAACAGGAAAACTACTGCAGCTACATGGGTGCATGGCTACAAGCACATGCATCCATAGATGCATTAAAACCCATACTGATCTACTGATAAATAGAAGGAAAATATAGATTTAATGAAGCTCTAAAAATGGCATTTCATTAAATAAAAAGAACTTACAATGATCGCCCTGAAGGCTACAGTCTGTGCAAGAAATCCCAAAATTGCTCACTATGTTCATACAAACCCAAATACAAATCTGATATAAACCTAGCTGCCACAGATGTTTAACTCAGCTTGGCTGCTAAGCTAAGGAGGGACAAAGAGAAATAAAACCCTAATCTAAAAATATAAAACCCTAAAAGTGATCTCAGGCTAATCCTGGATGCTTTCCCAAGATAGAATAAGTTCTATTTATACAATCCATAAAGCCCTTAAATGCTTTGGCCAATCAAAAGAAAGAAAGAATCAAGTTAGGTATGCCCTACTGACATGGCCTATTTTTGGCCAAGTGATGCCTCGAGATGTGTGGGACAGCTAAGCACATTGGGATGTGTGCCCTAGATGCTGTGAAATCTCTAAAATATGCTTGAAGTTCAAATATACAAGCTGGAACCCGTGCCTCGAGTGGTTCAGGCTTCAGAACATTAATCTCGAGTGGTTCTCAAGCAGTTTGGAGTCTTTAGGCATGAATCTCGAGTGGTTGGATGGGCTTCAGGACTTCAGCTCGAGTAGATCAGACAGCAGCTCGACAGGTTCAAGTTTCAGTCATCTACACTACTCAAGTTCTTCAAATTTGCAGTTGTGCTACTCATGGGCTTCAATCATCAACTCGAGGGGATGATATGTGTAGCTCTTTAAGCTGCTTGAGTGCACAATAGCCAGCACTTTAAAGTGCTCGACAAGTTAAAGCTCCCAGGGAACCACTCGAGTAGTTAAAATGTGCAGCTTGAATGGATCTTCTCTTCAGCCATGAACCACTCAACTTCATTAAATGGGGCTTCAGCTCTCTAGGTCCCCAGCTCGAGGGGATTACAATGCATAAAAATAGCTCAAGTGGACTAGTAAATGCAGGTTGGACAACGCCTTCAACTGCTCGAGGTCCCTAAAAGATAGCACTTTATTGTGCTCGAGTGCTTAGCATTCAGCTGGGATTTGAGCTCTATAGCTTGGTGCATCAGCACTAAAGTGCTCACATCCTTAATGGTTTCAGCCACTGTTCGAGTGTGTTGAGGCAGCAACAACAATAGCTTGACTCTAAGCTTTGGCAGGTTAGTGCAGCTGCTCTTATGCTTCCTCCACAGTTGTCCTATATAGTTTACTGCAGCATCAGTCCACTAAGCTCGGGCTTCACTCCTCTCTCTCTCTCAGTAGGACTTCAAAGGTCCAGAGGCATGCTGAACTGTCCCAATGGTGTGAACCACCATGGTCCATTCATTGTAACTCCATCAGCTCCACATCTTGACTCAAAATTCCTTCTTCTTGGCACTAAAAGGATGGATTGCAGCACTAAGCTATACTTTATTGTCATATACAAAAACACACTTAAAAACACATTATTAACCAGCTCAAAGGTCCATCAAAGGCTAGGTTAAGAGGTGAAAAGTGACACTTTTCAGAGATTAACAGCTCCCTGGCATTGTTGATTACAATGTTTATCGCATCTGTTTCGTTCATGTGGTATCCTGTTTTGGCAGCAAGTCTTCTCCAACGACTAACGAAAGTCGTGAAGTCTTTCTCGTTCTCTTGTTTCGTGTTCATCAAGTCGCTAAGGCTGATCTCCTCGTAGGTCATGTGTTTGTGTTGATTTAAAAATCTGTTGGCTAAGTCTTTGAAAGTTTTGATTTCGGCTAAAGGTAAAGCAGTGAACCAGTTGAGGGCTTCTCCTTCCAGAGATCTCTAAAAGTACTGGATCGGGAGCCCATGATCCATTACTTTGTGCCTATTAGGAGGTTGTTTTAAGGTTTTATTTGTAATTTTTGGAGGAGGTTTAGTTGTAGAAGTTTGATGTGGTAGTATTGTTGCCCGTTGGGAGTTCGTAAGGATGTTGGTCATAAGATCTATGGGAATTTGTACCCGGGAATCAGAAGCAGTCTTAGTTATGACGTCGATTTTATATTGTGGTGAGGTTTGAGGATTTGGCATTATATTGATTTGGATGTTGATCGAGGTCATAAGATTTAAGTTTGGTTTGATTTCGAGAGTGAGAGTGATGATAGATTCATGGATTTGTTAGGATTAGATTTGGTGACAAGTTTATGTTTGATGGTGAATTTAGGTTTGGTGACAATGTCAGGTCAGATTACAGGTTTAGGTTTGGGTTCGATGATAGGTTTATGTTCGACGATAGATTTAGGTTTGGTGACAATGTCGGGTCTAATAACATGTTTAGGTTTGATTATAGGTTTGGGTTCGATGATAGGTTTAGTTTTGATAATAGGTTTAATTTTGATGATAGATTTATTTTTTATAATAGGTTTGGTTTTAATGATAGGTTTAGTTTCTATAATAGGTTTGAGTTTAGGGTTCAGTTTCATGGTTGGTGAGGTGATAAATTTGGAGGTGAGTTTAGGTTTTAAGGCGGGTGTAGAGATTGATTTGTGAGTTGGTTTTGAGATCGGTTCAACAGTTGATTCTAGAGTGAGTGAAATATATGGTTCGGAGGTATGTTTGATAGCAAATTCAAGTTCGAGATTTTATTTCGAAGTTGGTGAGTTGATGAGTTCAGTAATGGATTCGGGTTCTGAAATGGGTGTAGAGGTTGATTTGAGAGTTGTTTTTGAGGTTAGTGGGGCAACGTATTTATTAATAAGTTTCATGCTTTAAAGTAGGTGTAGGGATATTTGGGGATCGGTTCTGAGATTTGTGGGGCAATGGGTTCGATAATGTGTTTGGTAATGTGTATAGGTCTGATTGATTTTGGAGCCAAATCGGAAGTGAGAAAGTTCATGATCTCAAGGGTAGGTTTGATTGTGGGTCTAGGTTCGGGATTTTGCTTTTATTTGGGTGTAGATGGCGCTATGATGTGTTGATGGATTGGCTCGGAGATTATTTCTAGAACCAATATGTGAGTTTCTTTAGGGGTAGATTGTGACATTGGTTTAGGTGCTAGCTCATGGAGCATGGGGATTGATTCATTTGTGGGTAAATTGTCAAATTTTGAGTTGGTTTGGGGCAGGTATGTTGATTTTACGAATTAATTGGGTGAATTCGGAATTGTATTTGGTGATTTTAATGATATGTTGGGGCATTTTAGGAGTATGTTTGGTGATTTCGACGGTTGGTTGGGTTAGTTTGGGAATGGGTGTGTCGATTTTGGTGATGAGTTGGTTCGAGGTGAGTTTGGTGATAGGTTGGGTTTTAAAGATTTCAATGATTGGTTGAGTTGGGGTAGATCTAGTGATCGGTTGGGTTTTAATGATTTTAGTTATTGGTTCAACATGAAAAGTGAGTTCGGGTTCAATGGTGTGAGGGACGCGATTATTTGGTTGTGAGTGAAAAGTATGGACGTAATTTGAGGGAGATTCAATTCTACGGATTAGGCTAGCTGGATGGACTAGGGCGGGGGTGAATAAGTGTATGGTGTCGTATGTAGGTTGAGGGCTTGATTGAGTTGGTTTGCATGGCGTTGGGGAGTCGGTCCTGAACCTGGTTGGGGTATGGATGCTAGTTTCTATTAAGGTGTAAAGGTTGGTTAAGTTGTAGATATTGGTCTTGGTTAGGGTATAGATGTGGGTGTTGATTAGAGTATAAGGGCTGGCATTTGTCTGTGTGTTGAGTTTGACTACATTAATCGTATGGGTGGAAGTTTATTTGGTGTGATTATAGGTTGGTGTTGATTTGTTTAGGCTTTGGAATTATGTTTGGAATCTTTATTTTAGGATCGTTAGGAGAGAGTCCTTCGGATATTAGAGCAGAGGAATTAAGGTTCTCATCTTTCATGTGACATTGTATGTGCGAAGCACTTGAGTATAGGCTTGAGAAGTCAGGGTAGTCGCTTAAGATAAGAGTGCTCCAAAAGGGCTCCCTGGCATTGTTGATTACAATTTCTATCGCACCTGTTTCGTTCATGTGGTATGTTGTTTTGGCAGCAAGTCTTCTCCAACAACTAACGAAAGTCGTGAAGTCTTCCTCGTTCTCTTGTTTCGTGTTCATCAAGTCGCTAAGGCCGATCTTTTCGTAGGTCATGTGTTTGTATTGGTTTAAAAATTTATTGGCTAAGTCTTTTAAAGTTTTGATTTCGGCTAAAGGTAAGGCTTCGAAACAGTCGAGAGCTTCTCCTTCCAGAGATCTCTGAAAGTAATGGATCAGGAGCCCATGATCGGTGTGGATTGGTCGATAGTCGTTACATAACAGTTGTAAGTGGTGGTTTTAATTTTCGGTACCGTTATATTTTTTGAATTTTACCGGTTTAAAACCGGCAAGTACAGTGAATTCGAAGTCTCGGCAGAATTTGTCGAATTTGAAGAACTATTTTGAGCGTTCTCCTTTTGCCATGTAGTTGTCAAGAAATTGAGGGAGGTCATCTATGTTTATGGTGGTGTCCTTCTTCGTAGTTTGAAGGTGAGTTCTACCTTGGTGATTGTTACTAAAAAAAGGTGTGGGTAGTCCGCCTCGGTCGAGACATACGAGGCAATACAGTGCTCGAAGTTGGCGGTGACCTTTCCTCTCTTCGTTGATCTTGATATTCCTGGTCCTGCTGATCCATTATGGCCTTGTATATGGTAGCTAAGCTCTGAAGCAATTCCTGGGCTAATCTGCCTCCTCTCAACAATGTGTGGAGGTTAAAACCTAATTTGTTCGATGGTGTAGTTTTGTCCGACGCCGCTTTCTCTTCTTCCGTCATTATTACTAGTGTATGAGGTGTTCGCTCACCTTCGCCAGCCATGTTAATCTCAGGGTGATTTTGAACGAAGTCGTGAGACAATCCATCATCGTACGCGGGATTATGATGAAGGCCCCTCAAGGGTGGGTTCTTATTTCCTAGGTTCAGTTTACGAATCCCAGACATTTTGGTTTTTTTTAAAAGCGCTCTCCGAGGCTATCGGAGGGGTTAGTAACTAAATTTAGTTGCTTAAGTATTCCTAAACAAGTGTACGTGTGTGTAAAAAGTGATTAAAATAAGGCAGAAGAATGAAACCAAAGTATATAAAATGGGGTAACCCTAGCAAAAAAAGGTCTCATTGAGTTCGCTAGTCTGTTGGTACGCGCTTTTTGTAGACCCCTTTTGAGTCCCGAAATAAGTGGCCCAATTCAGTCCGAGTGGACTCTGTTTGCAATGGAGATGGACTAAAAGGAAGATATTTAAATGCAGAAAAGTAAAGAAAGATAAATTCTGGATAAAATATACCGAGGTTGATGCGATCACCAGTTACAGATATTTATCGACGTTGTAACACATTCACTAATTACGCTTCGCGGGGTGTGAGTCAAACTCCTTTATTGAACGTTGGTCTGCCAACTTCAGCAACTACGAGTTGCCTAAAGTCTGACTAGTTTGGTTTCCTACACCTACTGAACCCATTTAAAAAGGGGAGTGGTGGCCCACTATGCTAAGAAGGATCGGCCCCGTTCCCGGGTATCCTCCATGAGCTTCCTTGAACAAATCGGAGAGGCTAAGGCTATTAGAAATATCTGGAAAGGTTGAGGACCTAATTGGCTCTAAGCTAAGAATTTGGGCAGGGATTTCCTAATGGATGAATCTAAAGCTAAGCACTTATTCCTTCAATACTCCTTCGAGAGCCAATGTTAGTGAGCCATAACCACTAGCTTGGCTACCCAAGGTTTCTAAAGAAGAGTCTACAGTTCTAAAAGTCTAGAATACAGCTCAACCCCTTTTGTTGGAAACCTCAGAGAGAACCTCAAATTTTTTAAAAGGAAGAAGCTTCGGAAGGAGAGTTGATGTTGGAAAATTGGTGAGTTTGGTTGTGTGGTAGGGGCCTATTTATATGTATACGGATAATTACGCGTATGGGGCCATGTGCACAATTAGTAAATTGTGTGCATGGGAGTCTGCGTGTAATTGAATTGCGTGCATGATTTTATGTGCGTAATTCACTGGAAGTCGATCACCGACTCAGGAATGACCGGCTGACTGGCTCAGTCGGGTATCCCAGTTCCAATATACCTGAAACTAATTACCTGCATGGAGCCATGCGCATAATCTAATTATGTGCATGGGCCCATGCGCATAATCGGGGAATATAAGCGGTGCACAGAAGGCTTAGTCCCAATCCACTTGTACTAATTGTGCACATAGATTTATATGTGCAATCTAATTATATGCATGAATTCATACACATAATTCAGAAACTTACCAGGCTGAGTTGGGTCCGAGTCCATGGGTTGAGATTTCAGTCCAGGATCGACTATACACTATGTGGATAGTACATAGTCCCAACATTTAGGATTTTAAGGCTTCCGAAAAGGGTTGTTCCCTTTTCGAGAATCATGGATAAGGTCACAGGTTGATCGAAAATGTTTGTATACTCCAAAAGGGCAAAAAAGTGGGATGTCTACACTTCCTTTGTTCTTCTTCGTTGAATTGGATGCATCTTCAACGATGTGAGCTTTGGAGATGAGTTCAGTTTTCTCTTTCTCCTTGTCATGTAGACGTGCATCTTCTTCTAAATGAAGATGAGTCAAGAGTTCCTCTATAGTTCAATTTTCTTTAGTATATTCAAACTCTTACAATAATCTTACCTTCTCAACGGTAATTTTACAATAATCGTAGAGACTTACAAACTTTCGCCTATTGTGCTTCCTTCCGCTACGAGATTGTTGATGATAATCTGCATCTGGTGCACTTACTTCAAATAAGTTTACAATTGTACACCCTAAAATTTAATAACTCATTTATTAAATATGTGTGTACGTTGGCTTCCTCTATTTTGTATTTCCGTTCAAGAGCCTCCAATATTTCCCTTACAGTCTTGTAAGGTTGATAAAATCAAAGAGAGAGTTGGTAAGAGAATTGAGATTATAGCATTTGCATGTGTAATTGATATTTTCCTATTTTATATGAATTCTCCCTTCTTTTAAGTGTTTCGTCTTCATGCTTCGGTGGTGGTGTGTCCATAGTGAGAACGTAAGCGATTTTCAAGTTCACGGGTAGGAAGTGTGTTTTTTATTGTTATCGTTTGAAATTGGTGTCATTAAAGCATTCAAGTTTATTGATCTTTGTGTTGGAGAGATTCATCACTTTTTGTGCGATGGAAAATTTATTCTAATTGTTGGTGGTGGGTTATACAGAAATTGATGGAAATAGACTGAAAATAGCTTCAAGGCGTGATTAAATCGTTGTCTTTAAGATAATATTTGCCCCTACTATGCAACAAAATAATGGCAAATTTACCTCTATGATACAATGAAGCCTCCGTGATACACCAATCTGTCACACAGCATGTTGCACTGTAGTGTGCGACCCAACGAAATGAATGCATAAAATCACTCTGGTAGGCACACAAATTTCAAGGATACATATAGGATTCGAGATTTACCTAAGAAAAAAACCTAGTAATGGAATTTCACGGAATTTCTTAGGTAAGATTTCTTTTAAGATGGGCTCTGACCACCAATACTCACATGCTATAATATTATCCAATTGTAAGCAAAGGTCCCCGATTTTGTATTTTTCATAGACTTAAGTCCCCACCTAAAACGCATCATAACATATAAGGTTTCCAATCACATATCGCCTAAGATCAGAACTTTGCCCGATGTTGGATTATCACTTAGGCATATCAATATTATGATGTATAGGCTTGAGGTCATTATTGCCTCGAGTACCTTTAAATCCACCCACCAAAGATTGATTATATTAAATCGGACGATGGAGATTGTTTATCGTCACAATCTATCACACAATGGATCTTGAAAACATGATACCATCAAATGTTCGGTTTTTCATTTCATGTGGTACACACCCAAAAAGGTGACCTTAAATCAATTTTAAGCGTACACGTGATGTTAAGGTCATTTTACTGAGATGTGTGCCACGAGAAATAAAATACTAACCGTCTGATGGTAGGCTCATGATCTCAAGATCCATCATGTGAAAGATTGAGATGATAAACGATCTCCATCATCTGATTCTACCAAGTCAATGTATTTCAGCATGAGTGAACTCAAAGATGTATTGCCTCTAGCCTTCTACCTACTTAGCTGTTTGCTCAAACCTATTGTAATTATTATTATCAACAGGTTTAGTCAGCTGAAATGCTACGATAATTTGGCTGCGATAGACTCATGTAAGCATCTGGCTCCTGAAAAGTCCGGAGGTAATTGTTTTTACTTTTCGATTTCTATTTATGGTATATATTTATAGAAAGGCTCGGAGTTGACGATGCGAATTTTCATTTATAACTTTATGTGAAAATTCGGGTCATCATAATTATAAGTGGTTAGTGTTCTACTAAATCTTTAAAAAATGAGTTAAAAAGATTTAAAAGTCTTCTAAATCACTCCAACCCACCAAATTATTGACTGGTTTAGCAGTCCACAATTGGTTAAAACTCCTACTGCTCATTTAGTTAGATTAGGGTGATGGCTGCCTAGTAGCACCCGACCCGAGTACCAACAGTAGCATTCTGGTCAATCTCCTCTATTCATTTTTTTTTTTTTTTTCTAAAGTCTCTAGAAATGAACTGTCAAAAGCACACAAATCAGTGAAGAGACCTTTCACTGATTTGGTAATCAGCACCATGGCTGTCGGATTAAGATTACCCAAGCGAGCTGTTGCTACTCGGTTCGGGTACCTTATACTAAGTCATTCCGAACAGGGTAGTGGTCACTGAATCATTTTTTTGATGGACCCACATAGAGGCAAGTAGGGTTAACTGATCCCTCTTGAGGTCTAAACCTCTCAACTGTAATTCGCTATTATCTACTAGAACCCGATTCGGGAAGAGTTTAAAAATATTTATTAATTTATAACATAAATTGCACTCTTTAATAAAGACCATGTAAATGACCACTTGAGTAGTTATAAAACTTTAAAATCATAAAGTTTTAGGCTCAAATCTCCTCTTTATGCTTTCAAATTTTCGTTTTAAAAGAAAAAACTAAAACATTAGCTAGTCACTTATTTTGTCATGCAGAATTAGACCGAATGTATTCAATTTGCACTTTAGTAACAGAATTAGTGAATTAACTAACAGATTTTATCCATACAATCAACTGTCGAACCATTGGATCGTCCATGGCACAAAACTGGCTACGCAGGAAAATTCAAGTCATCCAATTACTTGTTTTTATACGAAAAAATGTGCAAAGATAAAACAATAGATATATAAAGTAAATTAGTTAAAGAATTGTTGGAGCTACAATAGGAACAATTTCTTGTCTATTCCAGATATAAACAATTGATTACACATTTCTGGTCATTGTACAGCTACACTCATTGTGGGTAGAGAGGGAGGACACCACTAAGCAACATGACATACAGAGATCAAACCCTAACAAGATGAGGTGAGCATTAGGTGGACAGGTCAATCGTGCCGCTAAATCTGTGAAAGTCAACTATTAATTGATTTAATCATGTATGATTGACACATGCTCATAATACCAAACTCTTACAAAAATTACAACCACATCACAGAACTATATCCAACTCCATTTCTTCCCAAAGTTTCATAAAGAGAAGAATCTTACAAGTTCAAGGCACTAATCAAGTCATCAAACGCCTCATATCCCTCGAACACTTCCCGTCCTTGTTGCCGCCATCTCGCCAGTCTCCTCTGGAGATCCTTTAACATCACCACTCTGTCTTCATCTTCACCTGGTTGGAGCTGCAGTATCATCTTTATACACTTACCTAAATAACTACTTGCCCTACCTTTCGCCCGGCAAATAAAATCAAGTTGACTATTTTCACACTCAATCATGGAACCTGCCATGTCTTCAACGATATCAAATAAATTGAACACGAGAGATGCCCCTGCTACAGGACCCTTCCTTTCATCTCTCTCATCCAACCCTTTACTTGAGCTACCATCCATGTTATAGCCTTCGAATTTCTGTTTCACGTGGTTCATTTCAGAATTTGGAGATTCTCTTGGCAGAAGGATTGAACCTGTTGCAGCATAGTGAAGCAAAAGTTCATACTCGTCTTCCCTTAAATGACTTGAGCACCCAAGCAAGATGCCTAGAAGAGTTTTTCTAAATAACATACTAGGCTGCGGGCTGGCAACGGATGTTTCTTTTGCGCCAGAAGATGCATTGCCCATGACCGTTTTATTGTAATAATTTACATAATGATCATTGAAATCTTTAAGCCAAGGCCCCACTGCCGGACCAACAAGTTCTTTTACAGCTTTAAGATCCTTCTTGCTAGAATCTATTTTTAGCTTTTTGAGTTTCCTCCTACAACCAGCTGTATCGTTGTTTGGGTGGATATCTGAGCACGTTCTCTGTTGATACGAGGAATCATTATGCTTCAATTTCCAAGAATCAGATATTTCAGTTATGCAGTCAACCAATAGACCACAATGGGTTTCATTACTAGGATTCAAAATCCACGCAAGATACCTTGCCGCAGAACGGCGTAGCTCTAAATCATGTGTTTGCTCTGTTTCAACAGCCGCTGATGAACATTTGGACAAGAAAATATCTTGGAAACTTTTTTCGTAGAAGAGTAACAAGGCTGCAAAATAGAACCAAGCAGGGAAATCCATCAACAAAGCCCTGCAACAAAAAGTTGAAAATGGTTTGGGTGGTCTCTTCAGGAACATGATGCCAAATAAACAGTCAAGAATTTGTTATGAAATGAGAAATTGCATTTACCACATAGATTTGTGATCTATCATAGTCAAATTTGAAGCAGTTTGCCTGATCATGCCATGTGATGAAGGGTGGAACATTGACAGGTTCAAATGTTTTCTGGCGTGAGCAATTGGCTCCCCAATGAGTTGAACCAAATCCAGAAAACTTTCACATGAAATAGGTCCAGCTAATGTACTGAATAATGTGTAGTGTTTGTTGGGGAAATAGGCATTAGAAAAAGGTAGCATTGATCCCAATTCCATTGACATACCCCACCACATCGGCCTGGAAAGTAAATCTAGTGCGGATGAAACCAGTTCAGTTTTCAGATCTTGAATAGAAGCAAAACCTCTGTCCAAAATAACAGACGCTGATGAGAACCCAAGCAACAGATCAAATATGCCACTTGATCTAAACATCAAGTGCAAATCTTGACTACTTCTGAAAAATGAAACTAAATGCAATAATAAGACTTCCCCAATGAAGAAATAAAGTATTTGAGCAATTAAGTTACTGCAAAACAGCAATTTTTTTATGTAACAGTAATTATGTGATAAGGATCCTCCATTAAGATATGACCACGGGCAATATAGCAGACACGTATATCGAGAACCTTCGTTGACACGGGTACTAGGTTAAAACTTAATATAATTTTTTGATATGCTTTCTTCTATTATTCCTAAACAAATTACGCAGCTTATAGATAATTAAAAAATAATTAGAAAGTACAAAAATTATATAGTTTTAAGTATATTCTACATAAACGAAGTAAAATTGATATAACATCATCTTCAAAATTATCATATATATGATGGACATGTCACATGTCTCTCTGGTTTTCCAGTCGCAGTGTCCAACAACTGTGTCTGACAACACACATCTACTTTAAAGTTGCACAGTTCAGACAAAACTTAATTTTTAGAGCATTTAATTTGGAGGTGTTAACAATGTAGAATATAACAGATGGCCGATCCATGGAGAATGTACAGAGGGACTGACAACCTAAGGAATTCACGTCTGAAATTATAAAATTCAAGATTAAAAATAAAACTTTAATTGGAAAACACAAAAAAAAAAAAAAAAAAAAGAAGTTCCAATAAATGGTAAGAATTTTTATTTTTTAGTCTTTCCTATGAAAAAGAAGTTCCAATAATGGTAAGAATTTTTATTTATTTTTTTATCAGTATAAGTGTATAATTAGAAAAGCCAGCAAGGTGCTGGAAGAACCAATAAAAAGGAAAGGCCAAATAAAATGGGCCGCAAAATCACCAATCAAAAAACAACAAAACAGCCAAGGCACTCAAAATCCCCCCACGACTCATCACAATGGAGTTACCCTAGTTCCCAAGGTTCCAAAGTCATCTCAGCTCCATTTGATAAGCAAAGAGTGATTAGGTCCTTGGCCACCTTCACAATACACCCCACAGGTTTCTTCTTTTGCTCGAAAATCCGCCAGTTCCCCTCTCTCCAATTATTCCTAATCTGAATGTCCATGTCAACAGCAATCCAGGAGAGGTAAAGGTCATAAGGCGTAGCGGTCATGGCCCACTTCATCTGGAAAAAATTTAGTACTATACCCCAGATCTCGGAGGCAACAGCACAATGGATGAATAAATGCGCGACCGATTCCTCCTCCCTAGAACACATGACGCAGCAGTTCGTGATATTCTTTCCCCTACGAATGAGTAAATCCATCGTGAGTACTCTCTCTCTTTGAATAAAGACCAGGCGAAGAACTTGATCTTTAACGGGATTTTAGTCTTCCAAAGCATAGCACCTTGGAATTTGATAAGCGGTCAACGCGTCAACATCCGGTAGTACGATTTTACACTGAACATTGCATTCTTACTCGGGACCCATCTCCGCCGATCTTGGTTGTCGAATTCGGCTTCATCTCGTACAACATTTGAAGAAGCCTTGCAAACTCTTCTTCTTCATCAGTACGCAAATTTCTCCGGGTGACCACATCCCACACTCTAATTCCATTGAACTCCGAAAGCAAATCAATAATCCAACCCGTTGGATTCCGAGATAAAGAGTGAACACGTTGGAACATGTGACTGAGCTTCCCCTCCTCTACCCAATTGTCTTCCCATAACCATATTCGGGTGCCACAACCCCAGCTGAACCGAATCCCCTTATAGAAATGCATCCAAGTGCCGCATATGTTTTTCCATCAGGTAGAAGTACCTCTAGTACCTGAGATATTGACACCCCAACTGTAATCCGACGGACCGTATTTCACCACTAGCACCTTTCGCCATAAACTGTATGTTTCTTCCGCGTTTCCTGCACGCCAAAACCACTTGCCAAGCAGAGCGATGTTGGTCCACTTCACACTACGGATCCCCAGTCCTCCACTGCTCAGTGGTAGTTGACAAGTGTCTCAGTTAACCAGGTGGCACTTTTTCTCCAAGCCTGACCCTTCCCATAGGAAATTACGTTGGATTTGTTCAATCCGAAGTAAGACGTCGGATGGGCACCTGAACATTGACATGTAGAAGATCGGAAGGCTTGAAAGAACAGCCTTGAGCAGGATCAGCCGGCCACCACTGCTGAGGAATTTGCCTCTCCAAGATAACCTCTGCTGAAACCATTGAATCACCGGTTCCCAAGAGCTGGCCGTCGGTTTCCGCAATCCCAAAGGCAGCCCAAGGTACTTGATTGGCAGGTCTTGGCTACCGCAATTGACTGTGCACGCCAATTCCTGAAGGGTAGTATTATCGGTCCCGATGCCCGTTGTTTTGGATTTGTGGAAATTGATACACTGCCCCGAAACAGCCTCAAACATGGTTAGCACCTCCGTTAGGTTCTCGAACTCCTCCACCTTAGCCTTACCAAAAAGAATGGTGTCGTCGGCATACTGAAGAATCGCAATGGTTCGGTCGTGAGCTCCGACTTTGATCCCCGAGATGAGGTTCAGATGTCTCGCACAAGAAATTAGCCTCGCAAGGGCTTCCCCCATCAGGTTGTAGAGAAAGGGGGAGAGAGGGTCTCCCTGACGTATGCCACGCGAGCTTTTGAAATAGCCTGCCGGAGTACCATTAATCAGCACAAAAAAACCAAGGAGCTGCACAGCATCCCCGCATCCAGTTCCTCCATTTAACTCTGAAACTGAATCTGCTTAGCATGTAATCGAGACCGGACCAGCTAATACGGTCCTACGCCTTTTCCATATCAACCTTCCAAAGAGCTGCCGGTATTCAGTCCAAGTGAGCAGAATTGATAATCTCGTATGCCACCGCAACCTGATCCACAAGTTGTCTCCCCTTCACAAATGCCCCCTGTGAGTCGGAAATCAATTTTCCCATTAAGGGGCTTAACCTATTAGATAGCACCTTGGCTAGGATCTTATATAGGCAATTAATTAGGTAAATCGGACAGAAATCAGTGAGATCCTGGGCCCCGTCTTTCTTAGGAATGACGGTGATGAACGTGGAGTTGAGGCTACGCCCAACAAAAGCATTATTGTGGAACTCACAGAAAACTTCTATCAACTCCTCTGAGTACCGGCCAGAACACCCGAAAGAATTCGAATGTAAACCCATAGGGTCCCGGAGACTTGTTCCTCCCCCCTTTCTGATGCGGGACGCCAAGATCAAGAGTCGTAGATTCGAGCCGCAACAAATTTTCCAGCCAAGAAGCGGAGCAAAAATCAGAACTAGGCGTAAAGACGAAGGAATCGAATACCTGGCAAATTCGATCGATCGAATTTAAATTTCGATCGATCGAATGTCGACGGCTAAAATTTCATATGTATGAATTTCGATCGATCGATTTTCACATTCGATCGATCGAATTTCAATTTCGATCGATCGAATTCCAAAATTGATCAATCGAAATCACGTCGAGATTAGTTTAATTTTTTATTTTTTATTTCAAACTTAAGCTTTAGAAGCTTAATTGTCTTTTATTTAGTATTTGTTTTAGGGTTTTCTTAGCCTATATAAAGGCATTGTAAACACTTTATTGAGGAGTTGATTATTGAATGAAAGAGAGTTGCTATTGTGCAAACCCTAGAGAGCTTGTGAAAAGTTTTCAATCGAGAGAGTGAATCCTTCAAACCTTGAAGAGTGAGCAATTGTTTCTCGTGCGACATGGTACGAAGCCGACGTACAGCCGTGGTGTGAAGCCTTGGAATCTATCCTTTTTATTTTATCTTTTCTCTAGTTATCAGGTATTAATTTTCTTTCTGTCCATCGATAAAAGAACAAAATTCCAAAAGAATCGTACTCCATGATGTCATTAAGCTTCCCTTTTTTGAACTATTTATTCAAGTTTCATCTCCTTCAACATCCCCGAGGAATCAAATCCGATATTGCAATTATCGCTTGATGCCCTAAACTAGAACGAATTCCGAGTTCCTTCATCGGAGCCGTTTTTCTAGATCGGAAAAATTTTCACGCATTCATACGCTCAAATGGATTAATCTAATTATTTTTATTAATTTCATTGAATTATTTTTATGTATTGCTTGATTTTGAATATTTTCGTTATTCAATTCATTCTAAAAGTTATTCCCAAATTCGCACATTAGGATTTTAGCGTTTGTCCCGCGTCAGTTTTGGTATCAAAGCACAGTCTTAGTTTAGGGTTCTTCGTATCATATAGATTTTAGGGTTCACTTGATTTAGTATATTTTGTCTTGCATAATTTCGTCATGGATACCAGTACCTTAGAGGCCCTGATTAGAGATCTTGCATCTAAGGTGACCGCTAGTCAAACCCGGATGGATGAGCACATCACTGATCAACAAGCCCGACATGAGGCTTTAGAGACTCGTTTCGAAGAGATCAATGAGCTCATCGCTGAGAATCCCAATAGAGTCAACAACCGTGACCGTAGGAGAGATGTTCCTCCCCGACGTGAGGTCCAAACCAATCTGGACGATAAAGTCATGAAATCTGTGAAAATGGACGCCCTTATTTTTTATGGGAAAAGACAACCCAAGGCCTTTCTCGAATGGGTCGCCAACATGGAAAACTATTTTGAGTGGTATGCCATGTCCGAAGACCGCAAGGTCATATTTGCCAAAGTCAAGCTTATGGGTCTAGCCAAACTTTATTGGTTGGGAGTGGAGAGTCGTAGGCAAATCCAGGATCTTCGTGTTATTTCCACGTGGGTTGAAATGAAAATCCAACTACACGAAAAATACGTTCCCGTATCATATGATGAACATATTCTTGATCAGTGGCAGTCATTGCATCAAGAAGACTCCCCAGTCACTGAGTACATCGATCGGTTTGAAGACCTGATGACCCAGGCCGATGTCGATGAACCAGCAAAAGTTACCCTCTCTCGATTCCGAATGGGTCTTCGCCCAGAGTTACAGAGGGAACTCATTCCTTATCCCGTTGAGGATCTCGATGAATGTTTTGCTAGGGTCGAAGAATTAGAACGGTATCTTGACACTCCCAGTCATGGCCGATCTAAGTCTTCCAAATTTGAGCATCAATCTAACCTTATCGATAAGGGAAATAATGCCTTTAGTCAATCCTCAAAATCCATAATTCCCCAAGTTGACAAAGGAAAGGGACCAATGGTAGAGAGTTCTAAGCGTGCCCCGCAGCAATGTTATAAGAGTTAAGGTTTTGGTCACTTTGCATCCCAATGTCCTAGTAAGGGTCAAACTTTGATCATTCAGGAGCATACTGAGAAAGAACAACGAGATACCCGAAGAAGTATACGAACCATGTAGCACTCCAAGTGATGAGGAAGGTGAGGTTCCTGTCAGAGCCATAGGTTGCATTAGGACAATTCTCATTGCCGAGGACCATGTTGATAATGTATTCATCTCAAGTGAGTCATTAGAGTTGGTAGGATCACATCATCATTCTGATTTGCATGGGATCAACAATCTGAATTTATTGAGCACTAGCAATACGCATGATCAAACTAACACATTGAATATATTTAATGAATTTGATATTAACAGTTTTATTTTAATTCCTGATTGTTCTGAGCATGTAGAATCTTTCCCAATCTCGGAAAGAGGTGAAGGTGAAGGTCTAGATCTTCTTCTAGACAAGGGTAATCATCCGGTAGTTGTCATAACGGATCTTACACCTATTTTTGATACCACTACCCCGCCCTTTAATCCATTCCTTCTTGAGCATCCAATCGAGCCACCCTCATTGTCCCATTTTCTATCCCGTACCATACCTGTACAACATGAGAAAAGGTCGAATGAGGAGGTTATAAAATTTCCAAGCTTCTATGCCAATGGAGGTAAACATCATGAGTATCTCACGGCGTGGAAAGGTAAGCCATGAATGAAACTTCTGGAGTGTGCCATCCATGGATTCCCTAACTCATCGGAGATGAGTTTTTCCCACTCGAGGAGGACGATGCGGGGCGCCAAGATTGAGAGTCGTAGATTCAAGCTGCAACAAATTTTCCAGCCAAGAAGAAGCGGAGCGAAAACCAGAACTAGGCGTAAAGACAAAGGGATCGAATACCTGGCAAATTTGATCGATCAAATTTAAATTTCGATCAATCGAAGCCCTATTTCAATCGATCAATCGATTTTCACATTCGATCGATTGAATTTCAATTTCGATCGATCGAATTCCAAAATCGATCGATCTAAATCGCGCCAAGATTAGTTTAATTTTTAATTTTCTATTTCGATTTTAAGTTTTAGGGGCTTAATTGTCTTTTATTTAGTATTTGTTTTAGGGTTTTCTTAGCCTATATAAAGGCATTGTAAACACTTTATTGAGGAGTTGATTATTGAATGAAAGAGAGTTGCTATTGTGCAAACCCTAGAGAACTTGTGAAAAATTTTCAATCAAGGGAGTGAATCCTTCAAACCTTGAGGAGTGAGCAATCATTTCTCATGCGACTGGGTGCGAAACCAATGTACAGCCGTGGTGTGAAGCTTCGAAAAATCCTTGGTGTGAAGCCTTGGAATCTATCCTTTTTATTGTCTTTTCTCTAGTTATCAGGTATTAATTTTCTTTCTGTCCATCGATAAAAGAACAAAATCCCAAAAGAATCGTACTCCATGATGTCATTAAGCTTCCCTTTTTTGAACTATTTATTCAAGTTTCATCTCCTTCAACATCCCCAAAGAATCAAATCCGATATTGCAATTATCGCTTGATGCCCTAAACTAGAACAAATTCCGAGTTCCTTCATCGGAGCCGTTTTTCTAGATCGGAAAAAATTTCACGCATTCAGACGCTAAAATGGATTAATCTAATTGTTTTTATTAATTTCATTGAATTGCTTTTATGTGTTGCTTGATTTTGAATATTTCCGCTATTCAATTCATTCTAAAAGTTAATCCCAAATTCGCACAGTAGGATTTTAGCGTTTGTCCCGCGTCACTTTCCTAATGGCATTCCATACCTCCTCTGCCTGGAACGGCCTTTCAATCTCAGCACCGTCTTCAGCCACGATCGAATTTAACGGGACCCCATCCAACTCTGGCCGCAACACACCTTCATCCTCATACAGCTTCGAGTAAAAACAAACAACCTGATCGCAAATCTGGTCATAGCCGACGGACGTCACCCCCTCCACAGTCACCGAGCCCAAGAAATTCCTTTTATTTCTCACATTCGCAATGGCGTGAAAGTATTTAGTATTTAAATCCCCCTCTTTCAACCATCGAACCTTCGTCTTTTGGTTCCAAGCAACCTCTTCAGCTTTAGCAATAGAATTGAAATTTTGTTTATTCTGAGCACGTTCTTCTCGCTCATTGGTTGACAGTGCCTTGGTTTCCTCCAAATCGTCAAGCTCCCGCAGCCGCAAAAGGATAACATCTTTATTATATCTCCGACTTCATGCTAGTCAAAGTGTTAAACACGATTCTTATCAACATAAGGATCCAGATAACAGATTCAGCTATCACAATAAATTAGATACACATTACACATTATTCGTACAAGTTATATTTACTTGATTGATCTAGGAAAGTTGGATATTGACTGTTCTCCATTAAGGTCGGGTTTGGTAGCGAAGAAAGTGCCAGATTTTGTGCATTTTCCGCGAAAAGTGGCTTTCCCTTCTCAAATAGTCACTTTCCTCCTTTTTTAAGTTCCTATGGACCCCACGTCGGACAAGACGTTTTCCATGCAAATAGTGCTTTAAATTTTCGGATCAAATTGCTCGAAAATTCCACTTTCTGGGTGCAGGGAACTGGGAAAGTAAGGGTGGAGTATACTCCTCTAACAAAATAACATGGGATCACTCCCATGCCTTAGCAGGAACCAATGCTTATTTACTCCAGAACTTTCCGGGTGAGCCATAGCAACACTGAAATTAGGACTCTTAATAATGAGCATCATGGGCGAATATTGGCTATACAGTAGGTTGGGTCCATTTTATTTTTAAATGGGACTAACTCTCCTGACAGTCATTTAAACACCAAATGGTGTTTATACGATCTTACACCATACCGTCAAAGTGATATATCATCCATTGAAGGACTATGGGTCCATAAATCACACTTTTTGGGAGGTTTGAACCACCTGATTTGTGCACTTTAATACCAGCGGTTGTTCTTAATTTTGATGGCTAATATGAAAGTTCACCGATCAGATGGCTTACATCCACTTATAAGCATGCTCCTTTGGCTGGGACCATGGTTCAAAATATCAGCCGATAAGTTCACCGATCAGATGGCTTACATCCACTTATAAGCATGCTCCTTTGGCTGGGACCATGGTTCAAAATATCGGCCGATAACTTCAGTTATCGACCGATAATTATCGGTTTCGGACAAGACTGAAACAATAAGGACTACTTTTCAGGTTTTTTTTCCAGACTTGGATATTATTGGCCGATAATATCGTAAACACCATATTATCAGCCGATAATATGGTGTTTTTGATATTATCGACTGATAATTTATACTATCGGCTGATAATATCACTGGTGTCCACTCCCATTTTGAAACCCTTGTCTCCCAACTCCTGTCCACTTCAAACAAACAACGTTCCCATGTCGAATCCATCTTCAACCTCTGCAAACAAACCCAACTGATTCCCTAACCCTAAAACTCATCCAACTCCTGCAGTCGTCTGTCCACCTCGAGATTTGTGCCATGTCCCCTATCTTCCTCAACAAGCAGCTCACCCGCGGCGACAACTATATTTGGCCTTGTCTCTCTCCTTCCACCAATCTGCCATTAAATCCCAAGCGGACTAGACCCTACCCGAACCAACACAAGCACCCAAGCGGAAAACTATGAACCTTATTGTATCACGATTAATTTTGAGATTTTTTGCTTAATTAATTTAGAACTCACATGAGCCATTAAACCATTCTAAATCAAGACACCCTGAGAAAACCAGCGATTCCATCTTCGATTGGAGAACGATGCCCTAATCTGAAAGCAGCTAGAGTTCTCTCTCTAGGATCCTCCTTCCAAGAGGCTAACGGATCTAGCGCAACGAACTAGACCCTACCTGAACCAACACGATCACCAAAGAGGAAAACTATGAACCTTAAGGTATCGCGATTAATTTTGAGATTTTTTGCTTAATTAATTTAGTTTAATTTCGGTAAACTGGCATTTAATCATCATTCACGTAGTCTAGGATCGTTGTCCCGAGTCAGATTCTTTCAGCCCATAAAGAGCTTCCTTGAGTATGCACATTTTTCCTTCTCTCCTTTGCCTATGCGCTTAAGAGGCAAAGCCATGCAAAGGTTCATTCAAGCATTTCTGGCATGCATTGATGGCATGCACATAGAGGGCAATGGCAGAAAATGAGAGAAATGTATCCATTCTTAAATAAATATTGAAATTATTCTGTATAACTCAAGTCATACTTTTACCATCACAATAAGAACAACTCAATTTTACTTATATTTTTGAAGAGCTCTCCATTTATAATTAAAGTTGAACTTTGCCTTGAAGAGCTCCTTTTCACATAAATCAGTGAATTTACATTCAGTGAATGCAACAAGAGCCTTGGGTTTTAGTCAGAAAATTAGGACAAATTGGACTTAGTCAAAAGTAAATTATGATAGCCCTTTGATAACACTCAAAAACTTCCATCAGATTTTCACACAGTAAAAAAAAGCATGACATCCTTTATGATTTTCTTTGATGAAGTCTTTTCACCATTTTTTTGAAACATCTCTTTAATTGAGAATAAACACAAAAAGTTACCTTCCTTAAGAAAGAAGGAGATAAGACAAGTCTAGATTCATGAAAGTTTGATTAAATCATCTAATTAGAAAAGATATTTTTCTTTAATAAACAAAAGTAATTGGGAAATAATACAGTCAAAACATAGATTATGACTAAACTATCAACAAAATTAGAGATATTATTCTGAAAAATATGGGCAGTAAATTTACATTTAATTCTCAAGTAAGCATATTGGATTTTTTCCTATTCGGCTAGTAACATAAGAGAACTGCTAGCATTTTATTTTATTTTTGATAGCAACTGCTAGCATTTATAATTCAAGAATGTATAAAACTATATTATATTATAGCTTTATCCAAAATAAGATTTTAGCTTTCAATATAGCATTTATATTAAATATATTTTTTTATAAGAAATTACAAATAGCAATAAGCAACTCAATCAAATTTAAAATTCAAAAGAATATGCAATTAGAGCCCTTTAGTCAAAAGCTTATGTATTCTTGAAATATAAAATATATAGTTAAAGAATCCAAACCATTTTCATGTTCTTTAAACATAGAAAGGGTCTTTCAAGCTTCCATAAAATCTTTTGAAACCATGCTTTAAAGATGGGTCAATAACCACTTACCAGATAAAATAAATCAAAATGACACTTTTTATGAAGACCATGACAAAATATCTAAAATGGTAGAGAAAGATAGAATTCATTTAATTTCAATAAACAAAATGTCTTAATTAAATGAGAAATAATGACATAAAACAAATGGCTTTTCATTTCAACAAATTCATGAAGAGAGTAGAATCTTATTACCAATCATTACATAAAACTTCTAATCATTTGAAGTAGAAATAAATTATTTATATTGAATTTTGTTCATGCTATCCGTGATGGACAAAACCATTATAATTTAAAATTTATAATTTTTAAACTTTCTAATAAATTTAATTTTGTAATTAAATTTTATTGTTAATTTAGTATTTTCTTTATTACATATATTATATTTTTATAATTATATTTAAAATTTTTTAAATGACAAATAATAAACTAACACTCAATGTGATAAATTTAATTTAAAATTAACATGTAATTTAGTAAATTACTAACAATATCCTAAATTAATAGAAAATTAATTAAATAATTTATTCAAAATAGTGTTATTTTAGATGTTCCTTTAATATAAAGACTACTTAGCGTACAGATCTCCAATTATTTAATGAATAAAATTTTCAATTTGAAATTAATAACAAGAAAAAGATTCTGGTAGTATGATTCAATAGTAAATTAGGACATTATTACACAAAAGGCAGATAAGAGAAAATTGATGGATTGAAAATTGTAACATCAAATCACATAAGATTATTCTTCTAAGTTTTATCTCAAGCCAATTATTCTCTTATACATCCATCATTTATTCATAGTCTTTAATCCTTTTATAGGCAATCACTTCAATCAATTACTCACAACATCCATTCATCACGGATTAGCAAAATAATCCATAAATTTAAAATATAAAACCCAAAACCGCTAATAAAAGGATTATCACTATTCAATTTCAGCTGAAACTATTGAGATTTTATTGTTAATTTATATATTTTTTATTACATTTATTTCTTTATTCAATAATCTTATTCTTTAATCGATTTTATCAATTTACCCTGCGAAAATTTATCGATAATGGTTGTGAGTTAATCCTAATCAATATTGAAATTTTTCTTTTATATCCATTTTTAATCTAATTTATACAAATGATAATACTTTAAATCCCCTTAAGGTTTAGAAACTCCACCAAATATTCTCAATTATCTCACAAGATCTTGAGGTAATGGAATAAAGGAAATAGAGATAGATATGTAAGGTTCAAAATTAATATAATTAATAGGATGATAAGATCCTCCATTGAAAATTGTACTTAAGAAGGTGGTAAGTTTAGACATAAGCATTAGAAAAACGCTTTAAAATCCTCCAATTTAGATAATCTTAACAATTCTGAGAAGGCACATCTAGTTCAATAGAAAATCTCTCTTGAAATTCTTTGAATTCATAAATCCACATCATTTTTAATTACATTAATTTTTCTTTTATCCATAATTAAAATCATCAAATGTAGTCACATACCTTTGATGAATTGACATGAATAAGATCTACATGTCCTTTTTGTGAGTGTCAACTTGAAATGGATCATGGTTCTATTAACTGATTGTTATCAAGCTCAATAAGAAGATATCCCAATTCTTGTTCACAAGACACCTCAAAATTTAAACTCTTACAATTCTCCATCGATTTTGATATGCATGAAATAAGTCTTGTCCTCATTTTGCACAATATCTTCCAAAATCCATATTTCATCTTTATCACACAATGGTTTTGAAATGTAACAACCTCACTAAAAAGAAAATGTAGCAATTTTACTTGCATATAGGTTTTAGACAAGCAAATGGGTCATTTAGAAATGGTCCAACAACAAATATCAATTCATGTTAGGAGGGTCTTAGAGAGCCATCACAAATCCATTGAAATTCTTGAACCCGAGTATGTTTAGTATATGACCTTATGTTTTTGATTTTTGTTTTTCCAATTAATCGCGACATTGATTAGATTTTGACAACATCTCGTGAAAGATTCAAAATCTATCTTCAACCAATGCAATTTTTCGAAATGCTGGTATTTCGATAATTCAACAAATCTCGTGAAGGAAATGACAAGGACATTCAAAATAAATATTTGTATACTTACACTCTTTCAAATTAGTCACTCACAAATGAAGTGTATTCTTCTCCAAATTTTGGACAGGTAGGATAATCATCCAATAAACGATCAAATCTTGTCACCTCAACATTCATGGAGTGATACCACAGACTAAATGCATCAAATCTTCTACTCATATGTTTGGTGAAGGTCCATTAAGTTGTTACATTTCACATCGATTTTTTGAGAGTTCAAAAATTTCAGAGCTTCACTAAAATAGTGAATAAGCTATAGGGTGACCCTCTTGGCTCAATACTCCACCAATACATACTCCTGACGCATCACATGCCACCTCAAAAACTTTAGAAAAGTCTGGAAGGCGCATAATACGGGACTTGATCTCCTTAAATGCTTTTGCCGCAACAGGTGTCCAACTAAACTCCTCTTTTTTATGCAATCGGTGATAGGGAATGTTACCGTACTAAAATTACAGATGAACTACCTATAAAATGCGGCTAACTCATGGAAGCTACAAACTTCGTGAATGTTCTTACGTTCAGGCCACTCCACAATAGCCTTGACCTTTTCTGGGTCCGCAATCATTCCTTCAGAGGTCACGACAAACCCTAAGAAGACGACACTTGTTGTCACGAAAGTACACTTCTTTAAGTTTGCGTATAATTTAAACCAATTGACCATTGTGGTCAACGGTGATCAAAATTGTTTTTTTTTCCAGTTTTGATCGACCATGTGACTCCTGATCATGTGGTTGGGTGTAATGTGGCACCCAAATGACTCCAGCGTAAAGCAAACTCATCTCCCTCCCTCCTTCATGGCTATTAGCATCATCGTTCACCACCGCATCACCTCGCCTACTCAAAAACCAATCTACTGCAACAATCCCTAGGCAATCGACCCTAAAAATTTTATGATAAAAACAACAAAAATAACCATAAGTATATCTATATTAGCACTCCTCAAACTTGAGCCAAAAGTGGTAGCTTGAAAACCTTAGAGCTGGACCTCTTTTGTATGATCCAAATCTTACTCTGGCTAGACACCTCAACTTGACACTAGGTGGTGAGGAAGTCCATACAGGTTGGGACCTTGGTTCCCCTGCTCATAGTCACCAAAATCTCCGAATTTTTTAACAATTCGTGAATACATCACAAATTTGAGGTTCTGCAAATTAATCACGAATTTTTGAAAAAAAAAATAGAAGTAAAAATCGTGCGTTTTTTTTTTTTAATTCACGACTTATTCGCGACTTTTCAATAATCCATGTCTTTAAATATCTTTTAAATTTTTTTATACCTATTAATCTTTTGTTTATATTTTATTTTTTCCGATTTTTCCCCGAGCTTGCCGATTTGTTTTCGAATTCTAAACTTGTTGAATTATTTTCGAACCCCGACTTGGTGACTATGCCCTTGCTATAGTTATTTTATTTTCAAAATGTAGTCATCACAAGCATATGATATCTATCTGTGGTAGGATTTAGCTCCTTGTTTGACTTGGGCCTTTGTTTATTTTTTTCTAATAAATTTTCTGAAGCCATCAAAAGAAATTACATGGCATCATAGATAAGGGATCAACAATGTAGTTAAGGCGGTGTGGCGAGATCATGGCGAAGAGGCTCGCTACGCCATGGCGTGGCCATAGCGAAGCCATGGCAAAGTTATTTATTATTGTAATTTTATTTTTTTTAATTATTTTATCTATTAATTAGTAGTATTCTTTTTTTATATATTTTTTATATAAGAAAAAAATATAGGAAGAAAAAAAATCAACTCTTAAAGCATCATACTTTGATTCTAATATTGAGAATTTCATGTTTTATGAATAAACAAATATCAATAAATACAAATCAAATATGGAATATCAACAAATTTACAACATGGTAAGTATAAATAAATAAATATGAAATATCAACAAATATAGAATATTAAAAAATATGAAATATTAAGTACACATACGGTAATATCAATATTTGAGGTTTTATTATTTTATTTAAATGTTTCAGAGAGAGAGAGAGTCGAGGATTTTGTAACCTATAAGTTGTGATTTTGTGACTTGTAAGTTAACTTTTGTCAGTTATATATTATAAAAATGTCATAACTTATAAGTATTATATATTATTATCTAAAAAATAAAATAACGTGCATAGCGATGCCATAATGCTATTCCGCCATTGCGACAATATGGCGTCGCTATTTAGCCATCATGGCTATTTGCTTATATATGGCGTTTCCCATCGTCATTCGCCATGGTGAGGCCATAGTGAGGAGGCTATAGCGTGGCTTTCACAGCCATGGGATCAAGGCACTCCAATTTTTCAACTGTAAACAATCAGCTTCACATGCAAACCATATTTCTCCCGAGATAATGCTTTTGTACGAAATCAATGTGATATTCCAAAAAAAACATTGAGTTTATGGGATGCACATACTATAGGATCCTGGAAGATATACTAACAAGACATATCATCGTGCAGTAGTAAGTGGTCCAACCATGGTTTTAAAACACGAAAACTCTACTCTACTCGAAAGTCAATTATGTGAGTTAACTCGAAGACTCAGATAAACTCGACTCACTCTAACTCGATAATTTAGTATATATTTTGAAATATATATATATATATATATATATATATATATATATATAAACAAATATGTTCCAAGGAAAAAATGTTGATAAAATGTGTAGTTTAGTACAGTTTAAAGAGATAGGGATCCTAAAAACTTATCTCGTGAAAATATTTTACATAGAAGAGTAGTTTATGAACCGTGAGTGCATCATCCTAGCAAAATCCTGGCTCGACTCAGACTCACCTCAAAATTCCGGCGAGTCAAGTAACTCAGCTGAGTTAATTCGTTGACTCACCGAGTTTTAGAACTATGGTCCAAACAATAGTGTTGGGTAATAGACTATGACTGGTCAAAAAAGATGGTACAAGCCAAACGAGAACATCAATATCAGTAATTCTACCTAACCTTAGCCATGCAAACAAATATAACCATACATAAAATAGAATGGCTCCATGATATAGGTCATGATAGAGGTTCAAAGTATTAACTCAAATGGAGATATTTTGAAGTAACAGTTGAATAATGAATTCCAGCAATAGTAGCATACTGCATGGTACCAGTTTCAAGTGGCAGTCTACGAGACAAAAGAGTCATACCTGATTGGCGGTTCATGCCCATTGACTGAGGTCTCCTCCGGCAAATTACATTCAAGCTTTCGTACAACAGTTTTTATATTGTCACTTGATTCTCCACAAACTACAGAGGATATTGGAAATAAGCTCTGGTAACAAGATGCTGATGTTGCCACTTTGAGAACTGCATGCAACAGCTTATGGGAAATCATCCCTGTAATATAAGGAGAATCTTACAATATGGAAAACATGATTGTTTTTCCAGGCATTCATAAAAATAATGCAAATCAGTAACACAATAGTAGAAGATCCTCAGAACGTTGAATTGTCAGAAGTTGCTTGTAAGCAATTAGTCGGAAACTCAACAAAGTGGATAGCTTTGCAAACAGAGTAAACCAAGTTTGGACATGCATCCAAGAAAGAACCAAAGCAACTGGTTGATGACAAGTTGATGACCACAAGTTTACTCTCACCTAGAAATTAGGAGAGAGAGAAGACACACTCTCGCTCATCTAGTTTTTAGGTGAGAAAGAAATCTCTCTGCCCTGCCTTTCAAGAGGGATAGATAAATTGCTCACATAAATAATAAGAGAGATCTCTCTTTCAAAAACACATAAGGATACAAACTACAGTGCAATTTCTCCCTTTCAAAATCATAAAACAGTTGAAGAGAACATAAATTACAGTGAAATTTTTCTTTAAAAATCTAGAGAAATTGAAGAGAACATAAATTGGTGGTTTCCCTGAGAGTCATATCATTCATTTTTTTTGTGGACTTTTCTCAGCTAGTTTTAGTAGTTGAAAATTTAAGAGAATACCTAATTCATAATAAATATATTTTATTCGGAGTTCGGAAGTAGTAATCGTGGACTTATGTGGTTTAATTTAGGGCTACAGGTGGTATAATTTTATAGCTTATGAAATTTGCTACCAAATCTAAATTAAAGAAGACTATTTTTCCTTTTCGTATCTTTTAGTTCTTCTTGGGTATATTGTTTGTTCAATTTGCGAGCAATTCATCACTAGGCACGCTGTGGTTTGCATCACTTGTGGAGTTCCCAAGCACCTACTTAGTAACTCGTTTAATACAACATGCCATTTGTAACTACATACCATTTGGATCCATGCCCAATTTCACATTTCTTTATTCATCATTTTTTTTAATATTTGTTTTCTCACTGTTGTGTCTCCTTTTAAATTCCACCACCCTATTTTTGGGCAACTTTTGCTTCCTTTCAAGTTTCAAGTCAATTAGCTCTTGATTATGCTGTAGTGAAAGACTTTTCCTAGGATCAACTTACAATCCTTGTAAATTTATCACTCTTTTCGTCTTAACAAAGCAATATCATTAAGTTCTATTTGATCTACTCTAGAAAGTTACAAGATATTCTCTCTTTTGAAAGTACGTATTTACATTTTACTACTGCAAAATCAAGGATGGTTTCCCTCATCTCATTTCTTCTCAGAACCATGTCTTCCATGTATTATCTCATATTCACTTCGTTTCATCCCCATATGTCTATTTAAGGCACCTGCTAATATAATGCTTTCTCCAATGGGTATATCGCACAATAGCTTATTAGGGAGAAATTCCATCAAAGAGTAAGATAATGAAGGACAAGAAGAAAAAGAAAGAGAAGAATAAAAATATAATGGGGGAGAAACGATGGGTTAAAAGGACTGATTTGGGCTTTGAAAACAGTTTAAAACAAGTTCATTACAGTAATAACAGATCTGAAATAATTGGGCTCAGTAGCATTAATGGACCTACAATAAAGGCCCACAATGGGGCTTTAAATCAATTTAGTGAGCACATGGGGTCCACAAAATCTCATGAAAAACGTTGGCAATTTCATGGTGATTTCAAAGAGCATAGGGGAAAGGATTCTAATTAAAGATGGAGAAATTTTAGGAGGTTCAGATTTCCTTGACTCCTGCTAAATAGGAATTTCTGCCGAATGGATTAATAATATTAGATTAAGAGAGAAATTACAGGTGGGAGTAGGGGGAGGGGGGACAAATTGAGATGGGCTGGAAAATTCTGGGATAGTTACCAATTCAATAATTTCCTATTTTAGCCCAAGTTTATGTCCGACATTTCTACAGGCTGACTGGCTAGAAGTTGGGGTGAAAGAAGCTCCTCAATATGAAGCTATTTCTAGCCAAAACTTGTAAATTTATCAAAAAATAACTATTTAGAGATTAAAACCCAATTTTTCTACAGGCTGACTGGCTAGAAGTTTGAGTGAAAGAAGACCTGCAAGAACCTAATAATCCTGAGAATATTAAAGCAGCAAGTAAGGGTTTTTTCATATATTTTTTTCTCACCCAAATTTTCAGGATAGTAAAATAGAAATAGGTTACTATTTTTAGATGTCTTTCACAGTAAATAGAGTTAAGTTACTTCCTATTTTATTTCATGGTAAATTGGATTAGTTTTAAGTGTTCTAATTCCACTAGGATTTCAATTTTTGGACTGTATGAATAACGCCTACTATAACGCTATGCATGACTCATTTTTTTGAGTGATTGATAATAAAAAAATTAATGCACTAAAGACATGGCAGGGACGCGACATCATGGACGTCGGATTTGGGAGCATCGAGTCTACCGGCAGAAGAAGAAGCGGAAAATACAATGAGCAACCACCGGGACAACCAAGGAATAAGGAGAAAGAATTTTATACTGAGCCCTGGTCGCCTAAGCGAGATTGTTTTTGCCCAAGCGACCAGATAGAGTTACTTCGGTGAAGTACTGGTCACCCAGGCAACCAAAGAAGGCCATTTTCAGTTTTGGAGGCTCATTCGGGTGAGAATTTAGAATCCACCTAAGCGAAATTGAAATCGTCCGAGCGAAAACAACTTAAGTCCCGCCCAGACAAAAATGAATCACTCGAGCGAGTTTCGAGGAGACGTAAGCCACGGCTTTTCTTTCGTTTTTATTCCTTTTCTGGCATTTTCTGTTTCCATTTAGGGTAATTTGGTATTTTGCTATTTTAGGGTTAGTCCTTGAGTACCTACTAGAAAAGGTCCTTATGTAAGCCATTTTAGACATTGGTTATTGATTAATGAAAAGTGCATCACATTTTGAGCTTGAAATGAGCTTTGATAGAGAGTGAGTCTTCTTCCCCGTGTAGGTTTGGTGTGAGGCCAAAGGTGTGACGCCCATGTATTGTTCTTGATCTTTTCCTTTACCTCTTTTCTAATTTCTTGCTAATTTTCATTTAGTCCTTATCATTTGATTGCTTGAATTTCCCCAAAACCCTACCTCTTGAGTTAATCTTGATGCCCATCTTTGTGGATTGATTTCAATCTCAACCAATCGATCCACGACCGTTGTTGGGCTCCAAATTTACTCGATTTGCAACCAGTTGAGCGCTTGTTTCAAAGCCCTACCGAGGAACCACGTGATTCCCCATTGAATGTCGAGTGAACGTCCGACCTAGAGGATGCTTGAGTTCTATTTCTAATATCACACCTTCCGCAAATCTAACTGATCTAACACACCAGATTGGACCCTAATCGAACCCAGCATGGCTATCTAGGTGGAAACTCGCAAAGCTTTAAGGTATCGCTTTAATTTGAGTTTTATTGTTCAATTAATTAGCCTAATTTCAGCAATTAGCATCTCATAAACATTTTGGGGTCGTTGTCCCACATCAATTTTGGCATCAAAGCCCTAGGTTAGGGCACTTTGTGTGTGTTCATTGTGATTGATTTGCTTTATTTTGTTGTGTGGTTCATAGTTGTGTGCATATTTTAGAACCCGTGTTAATGTGTGTTCTGATCACCTTGGACATGAATGGTTACCGATGCTCTTAGAGGTATCCAAAGCGAGTTGGCCACTATGAATGAACGCATGAAAGTCATCGAGCAAACCCAAATGGCCCTCGGAGCTTTTAACTGGAGATTACATGACCGATTAGATAGGTTGAATAGTGTAGATGAGCACGAACGTCGCGAGCGTGATGGTCCTTGCTTTGAGCGCAATGGCCAAAATGTCGACTGAAAGTGGAGTCGGAGAGAAGTAGCCAATCACAAAGATGACTACGATCTGGATGAGAGACTCCTCAAAAATGTTTGAGTTGAGTTTCCAATCTTCGATGGAAGAATGGACCCTAAGGCCTTCCTCGATTGGCTATCTGATATGGATCCCCACTTTGAGTGATATAGCATGAGCGATGAGCGATATGTTAGACTTGCCAAAATGAAACTCATCGGTGAAGCTAGATTCTTTTGGACCAATGTGGAGCGCATAAGAGAGAATGCTGGCCGTGCCCCCATTACCCAATGGGAGGGCATAAATGAGCGGCTTACAGAGAAGTACGTTCCTTTGTCATACTACCATTGGTTGCTTGAGCAATGGCAAAACTTGCACCAAGGTAGTATGCCAGTTATCAAATACATTGGCATTGAAGAGTTCATGATGAGAGCCAATGTATTGGAGGATCCCCAAGTCACTCTCTTTAGATTCTGCACTGGGTTGCGCTTTAAGTTGCAAAAGGAGTTGGTGTCTCACCCCGCTCACGCTCTTGAAGAGTGTTATATTGTTGTGCAAGACCTTTGAAGATGACTACGGTGAGGTGATTTGAACCCCAGCGCCATAAGCCATAAGGCCAAGGAGATGAGCCCCAGTGTCGGCCACCAACCACCCAAACCTCGACAACCCACTCCTACAATATGAGGTTTGATAGAGAGAAAAATGTGGTTGGAGAACCTTCCAAGGGTGGTGCTCAAACCAAGTGTTACAAGCGTCATGGGTTTAGACATTATGTAGTCCAATGCCCTACAAGATACCCTAAAAAAAACCTCTTGATTGAAGGAGAGATTGAGAATGAGCAAGGAGATGTTGAGGAAGAAGTTTATGAGGCGGATGTCACACCTAGTGATGAGGAGGGTGAGGTGACAACGGTGGACGAGCCTAGTGTGCGCCAAGGAGAGCTTAGTAGTGAGGTGTGCCCCCGCACGACTTCAACAAGATGAGCAAGATGATTGGCGTAGAGATAATATTTTCTATACATACGCCAATGCGGCGAGAAAAGCTGCAAGGTCATCGTGGATAATAGGAGTTACACCAATATAGTGTCTACGCACACTATCACCCGATTGGGGCTTCCACCCGAAGCCCACCCAAGACCTTACAAGTCGCATGCGTCGACTCATCATCTATTCTCATGTCCCAAAGTTGTCATGTGCTGATACAACTCGCTTCGTATTCAAACACCTTCTGGTAAGATGTGGTGTCGATGAATGTAAGCCACATCATTTTGGGGAGGCCTTGGCTCTATGACATGGACGTGAGCCTCTTTGGACGGTCTAATGTGTACACGTTCATGCATGAGCGCAAGAAAATCAAGCTAAACCCCCTTGCTCCCAAAGCACCATCAGACAAGAAGGTTGAGAGAGAAAAGAAGGGCGATCAATTAAGACCATCAATATTGTGAGCCTTTCGAAGTTTGAATAGGTATTTATGGATGAGAGCATGGTCTACATTGTAGTAACCGTTGAGCGTGTTCTCAAGTCTATGGTGACCACCTCAAGGAGGTAGAGCCGATGTTGAGATAATTCGAGGATGTCTTCCCGGAAGACTTGCTCTATTCACTCCCTACTGTGTGTGACATCCAACACGCAATAGACTTAGTTTCAAATCCATACTACCAAACTTACCACACTATATGATGAATTTCGTTGAACATGCCAAGTTGAAGCGGCAAGTCAATGAACTCCTTCGGAAGGGCTTCGTCCAAGAGAACTTGATCCCTTGTGTCGTACCCACACTACTCACACCTAAGAAAGATGGATCTTGGCGCATGTGTGTGGATAGTCGGTCAATCAACAAAATCACGGTCAAGTATCAGTTTCCTGTACCGAGGCTCGATGATATGTTGGACATGATGGTGAGTGCCACTATCTTCTCTAAGATTGATCTAAAAAGTGGGTACATGTAGACGCCTAAATTTGGCCCAAGGCTCGATCGACACATACTTCGAGCAAGGCGTACCCTCGAGCTTCCGAAAGCATCTCCCAAACGCTTAGGAATCATCCCAAAAACCCTTAGGATCAACCCTAGCCTTCCCCGACCCTTAGAAACCTTCTTGGGCCCCGTTCGAACCCCCCTAAGCAGTGGATAGAAAGAAGAGTGCCAAAGTTTACATAGACCTCTATTGGAGCTGAGGCCTATACCATCGGAAAGAGGATGTTCGAAGCTTTCCAACGAACCAAGAATCGCCTCAATCCGAATTGTATATCAAAAGTTATGGCAGTTTGAAAATTGTGCAGAAATGCAAGAAATTACACTAGCGTGTATATTATACACGCTAGGCAAAATTGGCTTCTTCACAGCGACACTACAAGGCGTAGTCAGTTAGGAGGCACTCAGTAGCATTCACATTAAGTAGTAGAAATAATGCATACCCAATTATTCTACACAGCCACACTACATAACATTATAACGTAAAGACCATACTACTCCCCATCAAGCTGGAGCATGGCGATCTAACATGCCCAGCAGCATGACCACAACATCCTAAAGAATACTCGGCCCAACAGCTTTTAGTTAAGATGTCTGCAAGTTGAGTAGTAGATACATCAATGAGCTTTAGAGATCCATCCGTAACTTTCTCCCGAATGAAATGAATGTCCACCTCGATATGTTTCATTCCTTCATGTAGAACCGAGTCGGATGCAATCTTTCTGCAGCTTTATTATCACAATGAACTGATATGGAGTGGTCACTGGGAATCCAAGTTCCAAAGGAAGGAAACACGGCCACAAAACCTCTCAAGTGCATTGGAAATGGCCCTATACTCAACTTCTACACCTGACTTGGAGATCACACCTTGCCTTTTGCTTTTCCAGGCAACTAGATTGCCTCCCAGAAAGACACAATATCCATATGTATATCGTCAATCAGTAACTGAACCAGCCCAATCCACATTGGTGTATGTGGAAATGCGTAAATGTCCATCAAAACGATACACCAAAGCCCAAACCCGAATTGGACTTGATGTATTAGAGGTTGTGATGGACGGCAGCAACTGTATGATGTGAGGAGCATGCATAAACTGGCTCACAAGACTAACCACATATGTAATATCCGGCCAGGTGAGAGTGAGATAAATTAGTTGTCTCACCAATGTCTGATACCCACGTAGATTTAGGAGTAGATCACCACCAAGTTCATATAAAGGGAGTTCCATGTCCATTAGAGAAGTGGCAGGCATGCATCCAAACATTCCAGTATCTTTGAGTAAATCAATGCTTCCTCTACAAGAGAAATATTCCTTTTTGCAACCTTGCAACTTCGAGCCCAAGGAAGTACTGAGGTTTCCTAAGTTTTTTACTTCAAAAATGCGATCCAGCTCACATTTCGCACAGCCAATAAAGGTCTAATCATCTCCAGTGAGAATCATATCATAAATCAGGAGAATGGTGCGATTAGAGGAGCATGAATGAATAAACATTGTGTGATTAAAGTGACACCTCTGAAACCTCCAATCCATGACAACACTACTGAAATGTTGGAACCAGGCTCTGGGTGAATGCTTCAAACCATAAATCGATTTCTGAGTCGGTAAACTTGCCATGTCTCCCCCGCAGCAGGAAGCCAAGTGGGGGATCCATGTAGACTTCTTAAGTAAGGTCACCATTGGGGAATGCATTCTCAATGCCCAACTGATCAAGAGGCCAATCTCGAATGGGAGCAAGTGAAAGGAGAACACACACATAAGTAAACTTGGCAACAGGAGAAAACATGGTCCATGGTCAATGCCATAAGTGTGGATGAACCCTTTTGCGACCAATGGAGCTTTATATCGAGATGTTAAGCCATCAGGGTTGTGTTTCACTAAACACCCATTTACACCCACAATCTTCTTCCCAAGAGGAAGAGCAACCATCTCCCACATATCATTGGATTGAAGCACATTAATTTCCTCAATCATGGAAGCTATCTAGGACAGGTGATCCAGAGCAGCCCAAACAATACGAGGAATAGGCTCGGTGTTTATGGCAGAAAGAGAAGCCTTGTAAGAAAGAGATAGGCCCTGATAACAAACATATCTAGCAAGAGGACAAAGAGTAATGCATTTCCAAACTCCTTTCCAAAGAGCTATAGACAAATCAAGGTCAACAATAATAATAGGAACTTGAGGAAATGAAGGTGGAGAACCATCAAGCCTAGTGATACTTATAAGAGCCACCAGTTGGGAATATTGAGGTGGTCGAGCTGTAGAAGGAGGACCATTCCATCTACACCGAACATAGGTAATCAGAAGAGCAGGTAAAGGCAAAGAAGGCGCAGGGCTAGGGCTACGACGATCCTCCGAAAAATAGGAACATCCTCGAAGGTCACATCTGTAGAGGTGCAAAAGCGACATGACTAAGATTCGTAACCACGATACCCGTTAGAGACATTTGCATACCCAATAAAAACACATCGGATAGCCTTATTATCCAGGTCTATCATGAGGGATGACGATTCTGAACAAAGCATGTGCATCCAAATACATGCAGCTCAATAGGGCACATAGGATCTTCTGGCCGAAGGGCCTGATAAGGAGTGGCTTTCGAAGATCCATGATGGAGAGCGATCAATGAGATAACAAGCAATCAGTAGCCCTCTTTGGAGCTCTACTGAAGATGCCTATTCTTATGCTCCCAACACTTTATCCATCTTTCTAATAACTTACGTTTTTGTTTGTTTTGTTGCAAGGTGTAAGGACAACAGTACTGATGGCTAATGCCATGAGCGCACAAATAGGTATCAAGGGATTGAGATGTGACCTCACCTCCATTATTGGATCTCAGAACCTTGATATTAGTCCCATATTGATTATGAATCATAGCATGGAACTCCTTAGAAAAGACCTCATTTTTGCGTTTCAATAAGTATAGTGAAGTAGCACGGTTGCAATCATCAATCAAATGCACAAAATAATGAAATCCGTCAAGAGAGGTAACTGGGGAAAGGGCCCCAGACATCAGAGTGAACCACATCAAAGGGAGAATTAGACTCATACATGCGAGAGGATAAGAGTTCCTAGAATGCTTAGAAACATCACAAGACTCACAACAAAATTTAATAGATTAACACAAACGTTTAAATCCAGGAATCATATTGCATAAGGTTTGAAAATCAACATGGCCTACCTTTGCATGCCACAAAGACAAAGAAACACATCTACGCTAATAGAAGAAGGAAAAATAGAAGAGATTTTCTTAGTTCCGTGTGCAACATCTACAGTAGGTGTACTCAATCAGCATCCAGGTAATAGAGCCCTCTCTCAACACCCCTACCAACAATCCTCTTCATATTAAGCTCCAGAAAAACACAGTGAGAAGGTTAAAATGTAACACATCAATTTAAGTTTTTTGCAATACTACTAACAAAAAGAAAATTGGTAGAGAACTCAGTAACATGTAATATATGAGATATGGAAAGAGAAGGAAAAACAGGTAGTTCCTACCCACAGAATTGGGGTATAGGAATCAGCAAGCCGGACCTTAGCAGAGGAAGGTGGGGAGGAATACAAAGAATAACCCAGAGAATCATTCGTCATATGGTCAATAGGCAATAACTCCCGAGTCAATGACCCAACGAGGGCTGCTCTAGTAGTCACAGCAAAAGCATAGGAGATTGGGATACCTAGTGTCTCAAATGAGTATGAGGCCCCTGGGTGACCAACGGAAGGTGCTTGGGCAGCCCGAAGCTCGACGTAAATCAACTCAGCCATTTGGGATCAAGGGGAGTTCATGAGATCATTGGCATAAGCCTTAGAAGAAAAATCGGTAGCAGTTATACTTGATTTTTGGGTAAGGTTTGTAGGTGAGAAGGAGAAGAGAGAGAAGAAGGAGAGAGAGAGAGAGAGAGAGAGAGAGAGAGAGAAGATTAGAGAATAAAATGGTCTAATTAGGGTTGGATGGAACCCCAACTAGCCATTATACTAAATGAACAATATACAGTATACACATCCAGAATTATTATATGCACACCATAAGTTGCCATCTACTCACAAACCCATAACTAATACACACCAATACTCCCCCTCAAGCTGGTCATAGATATCGATCATGCCCAGCTTGACAAGAATACCCTGAAGAGAAGGACCAAGGGCTTTCGTAAAATCATTGGCTAGTTGTGTGAAGATGTAACTTTGGGAGTCTCTCTAAGGCCAACTTGAATCTTCTCGCAAATAAAATGAATGTCAACCTCAATATCAGTATTTTAAATAGTGTTTGAGGCGTAATCCTCGAGGAGGCGTACCATTGAGGCGTAATGCTCTTGAGGCAAAATTGAGGCATAGTGAGGAATAATGAAGAGCAGTGAGACGTAGTAAGGCGTATGTGAGGCGCGGTGAGGTTTAAGCCTCACAAGAATCTTTATTTTTTCACTACTTTATCCTCATATTTCTTTCAAATTTACCTTTTTTTACAAGTTTACCCTTTTAAAGGATTATTAGGGGTTGAAATAGAGTAGGATTCATTATGTCAATATTTATAGTATTATTTTTTGAGTTGTGAGTTGTGAGTCATGACCTGAGACTTATAGAACAAAATTTGCAATCTTGCATATGTTTTGATTTTGAACTCTTATTTTGTCAAGGGTAAATGATTGTGCACTTATACCTCTCATTGCATTTGTGCCTTGAATATTGATTATGACTAAAAAATTGTTCATTATTTTTTCTTACATGTTTTCTAATTTATTCATCATTGTTTATAAATTTTCTTTATATCTTTTAGATTTATTATATTTTTAAATTTTTTTTAAATTGTGAGACTTACGCATCGCCTCGCGGGAGGGCTGAGCTTTCGCCTTTTGCCTTTAAAAACATTGCTCAATATGTTTGGTTCGCCCATGAAGAACCAAATCTTTAGCAATATCAATAGCCGCTTGGTTATCATAATGGAGAGGCATAGGAAGAGATGGAAGAAAATCAAGTTCAGTAAGCAGAGATCGCAGCTAAAGAAGCTATCAAGTCTCATGGGCAATTGCTCGATACTCAGATTCAGCGCTAAACTTGGATACAACATCCTGCTTCTTACTTTTCCACACCACAAAGTTGCCACCAAGGAAGGTACAGCCCCCCAAGGTGGATCACCGTTCAGTCGAAGCTCCAGCATAATCTGCATCAGTGTAATAGCTAAGATGAAGATAACCAGCATCACCATAGAAGATACCACGATCGAGGAGGCTATAATATAGCGGAGAATCCGATGAACAGCAGCCATATGAGGAGCCCTTGGAGCATGCATAAATTGGGCCACCAAAGAAAGGGCACTATGCACTAATTTGTACTATGCAACTTTTTGGCCCAGTTAACTTACCTGAGCCATTGATTTTATTTACTCCTCCCTCTCATTTTTTTTAATCTCTCTCACATTTCTCCTTTCCCACATAGGTCATCAAAAGAATTTAGTGAAAATCACCTGGAATCATTGATTTACATTGATTAAAAACAGCTAATCTTATTGAAAATTTTAAAATATGAAATAAATGAGTTAGAATTTAAATTTTTTAAATATTTTTAGACTTTCAAAAAAATATTAATGCACCGACCAATATATTGATACATATTGGTTTGGGGGGTGACCAATACATATCTGTTTCCGAGATTTTGAACCATGTCAGGGATGTGTAGAGACCTCCTTAATGTTTGGAGAGGAATTATATGAACAGGTATGGTGAAAACCTTGTGGGGTGTTCTTTGCAAGCTGATTGGTGGGCCATATGCCTTGAAAGGAACAAAAGGATCCTTAAAAGGGTTAAACAACGCTATAAGATTGTGCTTAGATCAACTAGTGCACTCAGGATTACTGGGTCGGAGTTAAATGGGTGACGGCTATGACTCGAGAAGTAGAATCAGGAAATTCTGGGAGGTAAACTTTGACATGTAGGGTCCCTTTGAAGCGTGTCTTCCGCTCGATCAATGAGACGGCTGGGTCCTTCTTGGCTGTTTCTCACTAGCCCGGCATGTTTGTCTCTTTCTCTCTTCTGTTTTTCTTTTTATGTTTTCTGTTTGTGTTTGCCCTTGTCCTTGACTTAGCTTCTCACTGAGTTGTTGTTGCGCTTGTGTTCCCTACGTTTGTGTGTTGTTTGCCTTAGTACTATATTTTTTGCTTATTCCTGACTTTTACAAAATAGCATTTACGGAGGAGCAATTACCCACTTGTTAAATATTTACAAATTTTGGTGTTAAACAAATAAATATTAATCCATATGTTTGGTGCCATGTAGTGAAAAAGACCATTTTCTAGACCAGATACAACCCTAAGATTGCACCTAAAAATGATCTCTATCATACGATAAAGGGCCTAAAAGCACTAAAAAGAGAGTGGCTAAAACCTTTTTGGACAATCACATAGTAACCATTCAATTTTTATCACTTTCAGACTCTTAATCACCTCATAGAGAGTTTGTTTATGCAATGTTACGACTGATTACAATTTAGACTATGCCCTTGTCCACCGGCACCAGAATTTATTACCAGTCACCACCAATAGCCATCGGATCAGTAACCCAATACCAACTCCTTCAAAGACATCTGTAATAGCCCGAAAAAAAATCACGTTAAACTATGACCTCGGGATCCGTGCCCGATTGGTCTTAGGTTTGACCATAAGATAGTTCAAAGATGAACTTAAAGTGAGATGAGCGGATGTGATGTGTGAACCAGTGTAGAAGAGTGGAGAGATAGAGGAGTGTGTAGAGTAACATACACCGAGGGGTGTGTATGTGTTCCACACCGAGAAAGGAAATAAGATAAAAAGGGTGAAAACCCTAACTTTCATGTTTTTGTGGTTGAGAGAAGTAAAGAAGAGAGAGAAAGAGAGAGGAGTGAGAGAAGAGTTATTGCAACTGTTTGGAAGAAGGAGTCAAGCATTAAGGAGGCCGGATTCGAGAGCCAAAGCTAGAAACCCTAGCCTTCCAACTATCGATAGAAATCAACTTGAGATCTATCCAAGGTAAATTCTTGTAAATAAGATGCATAGATCATAGGGGTTAAGTTGTGGTTAAATGTGGGTTAAATCATAGGATAATGGCTTAGAAAAATAGAGGAAAAGTATGGGAAAAGATTGGGAAGAACACAAAGTAAAGGTCGACAAACGAAGAATTGATTAATCGGCGAATTCGATTAATCGAATGAAACTCATTATTGAATAGTAAGTGTTCTTCTTGAAAAGAAGATTTGATTAATCGGCTGGATTCGATTAATCGAGCGGAAACTTCGGCTATTGAGCGGTGAGTTTACTTTGCGAAAAGGAGAATTTGATTAATCGAAATTACTTGATGTCGATATTGACCTTCGATTAATCGATTTTGAAATCGATTAATCGAACCAGTTGGATGTCGATTTGAGTTGACTTTTAAGTTTGACTCTAAGATTCTTGGAGGTCTTATACCTTCTTTATTGCATCCTTGTGATGTGTTTCACTGTCATGTGGTACCATAGGTGAGTGCGTGTGAGCTAGTGCACAAGGAGCCACGTGGGACCTTGATGCATTGAACAAGTGAAGACTTGAGGTAGGAACACCTTGAACATGTACTTTATTTTACAAGAGCATGTATGTAGTGATATAAATTTCAATTCAATTATTTTTATTGCTTAAAGAAATGTGAAAAGGTGTGCGTGTGACATTCATAAGAGTAAGCAGATGAGCCATCCCGAGGATGAAGAAGTAAAGAGATAAGAGCATCGGGTGTGATGCAAGTTAATGGATACATCCGGGGATGTATTCCAGATTGAATCATGTTTGATAGGGCCTAAGCGATATAAGATAGCACACTTACGGTGAATAACTATATGTAAGGCAATGATATTTTTTATTATTTGAGGTTCCTTAGGTTACCCCCACGGCGTGGCGGGATATCCACGGCCCGACACGGCGGGATATCCGTGACCGTCTGGTAATGGAAACCGTAGGCGGTCGGAGGCTTATCCAGCGTATAAAGCACACCCGGGGTGTTGATGAGATGTGAAACCGCCACCAATCCCGGGGAAAGGGGCTTGGGTACTATATAGTATTCAGAATACATTAAAGCTGTCTATATAGATGACGATGAAGGGTAGCTCATCGGGGCTCGATCTTTATATTGCTGGGGATTACTTAAGTTGAAAGTTTAAGTTTTGCTTTAGGCCTTTTGACATTATTCATGAGTAAATGAAAACATAAGAAATCAACGATAAGCAGAATGCTTTTAAGCTGTTTTATCAACAAGCATAGTTACATCATGCATGGCATATCATAGAATATATGTGAGTTATAACTTATATGTTCGGTGTTTGTTCCCTATTGAGCTAGGATGTAGCTCACCCTATGACTATCGTCAGCAGGTCCATTAGTAGCATTGAGGTTTTGAGGGGACGATGATCCGTAGTCGGACTTTCTTGCCGTGAGGTTGGAGCCACCTCCAGAGGACTTCTTCTAGAGGACTCCGTTGTGCTACTTTGAGGAGTTTTGAGTAGAGATTGTACGGCTTGGTATATCAAGCCTTTATTTTGTGAAAACATGTATATGTATAGAGTTTGGATTATTCCTTTGGGGCGAACCATCTGTGATGATTTATATCATCGATGGTTCGGATCGGTTCTCCCTTCATGCAGAGGCATGAGGGTAGAACTGTCCTTTGAAAAGTATTTCTAATTAGATTTAAATTCCGCAAGTTGTTCTTATTTCTTTTTATGCTTGATATACCAGTGTTCCGTGCATAGTTAAGGGGCACGGTCAAGATGATCGTGCTGATGGCACGGGTTTCGGGGTGCCGAAATCCGGGCTGTCACAACATCAATTACCCAAATAGAAGAAGGAACAGAAGCAGATCAACATCAACAAAAGGTAATCACACAAGCACATCACAAACTAAAGCTATTGGCAAATTAAGAATGACAATTTAAAAGAATGTTCAAAAAAATATATATGAAAAAATATAATTAAAAATATAGAAATATTAAATTTTGCAATTTATTGAAAAAGTTGTGAATTAATAGCAATTTTTGCGATTTTTTCAAGTCATAATTTTCCGAAAAAAAAAAATCGTCATTTAATCAGTAAACCAAATAAATGACAATTTAATCGCAAGTTTTTCAAAAACTAGGTGAATTCGATGACTATGCACCTAATCACATAGGCGAGAAACGCATCGAAGAAATCGCAACATTGCATACCATATCCGGCCAAACCCCCAAGAACCTCTACAGCCGCGCCGATCAGTTTCGGAACATCTACAGATGAAATCGAGCTACCGATTTGAACCAACTCTCCTTTATCTAAATAAGTAACCTTACAAGGCACAGAAGACACCAGAACAGAAACGAGGGTGTCCACCAGATATTCAACAGTAGAGTTGCAGATCTGACGAACCAGGTGAATCGAAAACCCTAATTAGGATCAAAAGATTGAATTCAGAGGAAGGAGAAGAATGGATTTTTACCTCTGGAGATTTGAAGCACATCAAGGAAAGCGCAGTGTCCAAAACCCTAACCCTAGATCTCTGATTGAAATTCAAAGATTCGTTCAGCGAGGAGATGGCCTGTCTGCAAGAGCTTTCTTCTTCACCGTTTTGGTGGAGATGGGAGGCTAGTTTTGTAAATAAATGGATTATTTCTGGTAATTTGGTCATGAGGAAGAAGATGGGAGTGGAAGAAGTGAATAGCGCGGGAAAATGTACTATGGGCCTCTTGATGCTCGATCGAATATAATTTGAATAATGGTTCTCACTCATAGCTATTTAGGGAAATTTAGTTTTTAAGTAAGAAGTGACATTTTAGTGGTGTAAAATCATTTAAACTTCATTCGGTGAGCCGCTATCCCAATTATTTTTAAGAACCACATGTCATAAGAGATCAAGAAACTATGATCTTCTAATCATAAGGTCACACTTTTTATTACACATGTCATAGATCCTTAATAATGGCTCAAAAGTCGCGTTTGAATGTGATATGTATCATATGATTTTTAAGTATATGTGCCACGTGAAATAAAAAATTGATCATCTAATGGTATACTTATGGTCTTAAGATTCGTTGTATGAAAGATTGGGGAGAAAAACGATATTGATTGTCTAATTTGACAGTCAATGGTTTGAAGGGGTTTTCGACATTAGCACTTTTTTCATTTTTTTTAAGAAGATTGGCACTATTCAATAAACTTGTTGGCATGAATAGAGATACCCTTATTTATTTTCAAATCTCTCTCTTATATTTTTTGGGTTTTTTGCAAATATCCCTTCAATTATGTTGATATTACAAATAAACTCCCGAGTTATAGCTATTTGCTTTAAACCCCCTGAGTTAGCATTTTAGTGTTCATAAAACACCCTCTTTAACGGATGCTACTTTAAATGATTAATCAGCCGTTAAAAAATAGCCTAAATACCATATTTATCCTTTTTTAAATTAAATTACTAAATTGCCACCCTCTACACGTGGTAAGAGTAATTTTAAATCCACCCCTCCACTTACAAAAAGAGTAGTTTTAAATCCACCCACCAAATATTTGAGTTCACCCACGCTGAAAAACATTGACCGCATTGAATCGGACGATGGAGATCGTTTATCGTCCCAACCTTTCACACGATGGATCTTGAGATCACGGTGGCACCATTAGACGATTGACTGCATTGAATCGGACGATGGAGATCATTTATCATCCCAACCTTTCACACAATGTATCTTGAGATCATGGTGGCACCATCAGACTGTTGATTGTATTGAATTGGACGATGGAGGTCGTTTATCGCCCCAACCATTCACACGATGGATCTTGAGATCATGGTGGCACCATCAGACGTTTGATTGCATTGAATCGGACAATGGATATTGTTTATCGTCCCAACCTTTCACACGATGGATCTTGAGATCATGGTGGCACCATCAGATGATTATTTTTTATTTCATGTGGTACACACCCAAAAAAATGACCTTAAAATTAATTTTAACCGTATACGTGATGTTAAGGTCACTTTTCTGAGATGTGTGCCACAAAATAAAACACTAATCGTCTAATGGTATGCCTAAACGATCTCCATCGTCTTATTCAATGTAATCAATGTGTTTTAGCGTGGGTGAACTCAAAGATTCGGTGGATGGAAGCAGACGCAGTTAGGCAATCCAATTCCTAAAAATGAGTCTTGAATCATATAGGAAATTGGAGGGACGAGTATTTTGAGTAAAACATGTAGATTGAAGGTTTTCTTTTCAAGAATAATTGCATCGTTTGCCACAAATCCTCTATTGGTTGAGTATTCCTTCAAACGTTGGCATATTTTAATGGGGGAATCACCTATCAGATGAGTCTTGAATCTGATGGGTGAATGAAGGGCCTTTTAGAAAAGTACCTTTAAATCCACCCACTGAATCTTTAAGTTCACCCACGCTGAAACACGTTGATTGAATTGAATCGAACGATAGAGATCATTTATCCTCCCAATCTTTCACATGATGGATCTTGATATCATGATCGTACCATCAGACGGTAAATGTTTTATTTCACATGGCACACATCTCATAAAAGTGATCTTAACATCACGTGCATGCTTAAAATTGATATTAAGGTCACTTTTAGGGGTGTGTACCACATGAAATAAAAAATCGGCCGTCTGATGATACACCCATGATCTAAAGATCGATCTCATGAAAGATTGGGACGATAAAAAATCTCCATCGTTTGATTCAATGCAGTCGATGTGTTTCAGCGTGGGTGAACTCAAATATTTTATGGGTGGATTTAAAGGTACTCTTTTTAAAATAGTGGCCAATTATAATAGCATGACTTGTAAATAAAAGTGAATAAAGGGCCTTTTAGAATGGTGATAAACTTTAATGACATGACTTGTAAATATAGATGAATGAAGGGCCTTTTAGAATGGTGGTATTTTTAAAATATTGGTTTCATTAAGGGCAAAATAGGCTTTCCGTCTATAAACTCACGGCTAGTTAACGGAAGGGGGTTATATGAAATAGAAACACAAAAGTAGGGACTGTAGAATAATACCCATAACTCAGGGGGTTTCTTATAATATTAGCATAACACAGGGGGGGTATATGCAAAAAACCCTATTTTTTCCCCTAAATCAATCACATACTTGTAGGGGTGCAAATGGGTCCACGGGTCGGGGTCAGGGTGCCACTTCACTTTAACAAAGAAAAAATCATTGACTTTCAAATCAGACGATGGAGATTGCTTTTGGTCCCATGCTTCTATCCAATAGATCTTGAGATAATGGGTCTACCACCAAGGATAAAAAAATTGGATTTTGTTTCAGTTTCGGTGGGGATCGAAACTGAAATTTCGGCCAAAATCTTGAACCCAGTACAAAAAAACTGAAAATATTTGAACCCAGTACAAAAAAACCGAAAATATTTGCTATAGTTTCAGTTTCCGTGGAGACTAAAATCAAAGGCCACATGTTGATTCCACATGACAAACATCATAAAATGTGAACATGAATCATTTGTATAGAATCTTGTGATTGTCCACCTTTTAGGATGTATGCCACATGGAGTCAATATGTGACCATATGATGGTAGGCCCAAGATCACAAGATCTATTCACAATAGAAGATTGATCTCCCTCATCTAACTCAAAAGGAAGCTCAGTTCCAGTTACGTAAAGATCATATGCGACGAAACCAAATATCCTCTCGCTCTCTCATATTCCCTAATGACCTCTCGCTCTCTCATGAAATTTCTCACGACCAGGTTTGGGTCTGTGTCCTGTTCGTGTCTAAACCCTAAGAACCAGACTCTAAATTGGGTCCGGGTCGGATCTTCTTTGACAAATGTCAGACCCCAACCCAAACATTAATTGGGTCTAAATTTTTCAAGTCCGGGTCAACCCGTCCCTTTTTCACCCGACACGTTAAACAGCCCAAGAGGGAGATGAAGCCACACCCTCACTAAACAAGAAGCACCCAGTTGTTGTGAACTTGTGATCGAGATCGAAGTTGGGAAAAAAAAAAAATCCACCGTAAGTCATTTGAGTTTGAATAATCATATTTGAGATTACCATATTAAAAATCTCCTTGATACTCTATTTCACAAACTAATCTTCTTGTAAACTTGGAATATACAACTCCCTGGTTGGCATGGTCTAGGAACAGTTTAGACCCAAGTTTGAGTACTTGTTAATAGACACCACATCGCTTTGAGTAAACAAAACACTCAAAACAAGGTATCGCAATGTGCACTCAGACCGTTGGTTCTCAACTGCGAAAAGAGTCTAAGGCTGCGTATGGCTCTCTACTAGCCCCTATCACAGCAGAGTTACCTGTTTTAGTTGGTTCACAGTCTCTTTTCTAGCTCCCTGCAAATGAGGATTTACGTGCTCTAACACCAACCTCTCTGGCTCTCCACTAACTCCCTACCAGAGCAAATAAAATCTGCTCTGACAAGGAGTGAGTAGAGAGGAGGATAGAACTGCTGAACAAGTAAATCTTGCATAAAATCTTGCTATGCGAGAGGAGGATAGAACTGCTGAACAAGTAAATCTTGCATAAAATCTTGCTATGCAAAGAGTTATTAAGGAGAAGGGGTAACTGCTAAAGCAAGTTACAAGATATTAGTAAAGAGGATGGGAAGCTGCTATAGCAGGTGAACTCTGCAATGGTAGGAGATAGCAAAGAGCTATGCCATACGCAGCCTAAATCTTTCACCTGATGCTCCCAATACCAACTGTAAATTGTTATTATCAACATGGTTATCAAAAAAAACAAATCGTTATTATCAACATTCTGTTCTAATATAAATTTTTTGTGATTTAAATATATTAGTGAATCTCGACTTTCACTAGCTTAATACCTTTGTAGGTAGACAGGAGAGTGTTTTCCACATACTCCCTCGTATCCATAGGCTTTGAAACCAAGGTATCAAAGTCGGTATAGGTCTCGGGTATTGGTTTGTCCAATGCCAATAAGATTCGGCCGATTAGTATCGGCTTATTTAAAAAAATTAAAAATAAAAAAATTTGACTGAGGCGTTTCGGCCGATAAGAGATACCGATACGTATCAGTTTGGCCAAAAACCGATATATATCGCCGGGCGATACATATCGGTATCGGCAGATTTTTGATACCTTGTTTGAAACCATTGGACCTGAACAAAACTGACCGTAAGTAGGTGTGCAAATGTGTTGGGTCAACCTAACAGTATTTTTATGTATTTGTGAGTTGGTATACTATAACCAATCGCTCACTCTCAATTGTGAAAGAGTCAATCCCCATATGCTAAAATGGCCCAGTCAGTACTTTCACTGTTTCATATGTCTTATTCATCAAAATATATATATATATATATATATATATATATATATATGTCCATTAATAGTTTTCCATTAATAGTTTTCACTTGCAAAGTTTGACCACTTTAGCATAAGCAGATGAGATTGAGTGAACAAGTTGGTTATTATATATGTACCAACTCTTACTCAATATAATGCAATCTGAGCCTATACAGTTTGTGTATTGTAAATTTAGACTTTGTGCTCAATTAAAGTTAAGTTTTGGAGCTTATGGACCTCATAATAAATGTATGCCTCTTATTGTTTATATAGAAAACTTGTAATTATTTATGTATGTCTGATCTAATTCCCTAGCAGCAGATCCAAATGGAAGATGAATTCATAAATTAATATATTTTGGGGAGGAGAATTTATCCATAGCAATTTTCCTAAATCGGATGGGCCGACAGATATGGTTGAAGGGCATAAAGAAGCATCATGCTTAACAAAAAGTAAGCAAATTAAGACAATTTATACAATCTTCTCAGGAGGATTATAAAACATTAACTATAGCAAGTTGAAGAAACTAAAGCTACTTTTTAATGTTATTTACCTCTACAATATTGTTTAGGAATCCAGATATGGATATCATCATCTGATGCGGGAACTTACTAAATGCAATGCTACGGCTGAGATTAGGATTAAAATTAATTTAATCAATTAAAAAAATAACAATTTCTCATAAAAAATTACCACGAAAATTCTAGAAATTCAATTAGGTGATTTAATTTCGGCTCAAAATAGCGTTACTTTCGTGTACGTTCCCTATCGCGGATCTAGAAGACTAGGGTTCTTATGAACGGCTAGATCTCCGATAGTTTTAGGGCGTCGAACGAACTCGCAAGCGGATTCTCTCGATACCAAACGAAAATAAAAGGCTAATAAAATTAAAGATGAACAAAATATAATTAGGATTACGCTACTTACGCAAACCGTAGAACTAAAGAAGATAGAGATGAAAGAAGAGTTGGCCTCGCACCAAACCGCAAGCGGGAATCGAAGAATCGCTCTCCGTTTTGAAAGAATCACACCCTCACAAAAGTTAAAAACTCTCAATTTTGCATAAGCAATTTTCATTAACCAAAAAGTAATAATAAAAGTGTTTACAAGCCTTTAAATAGGCTAACCAATGCATAAAATTAGAAATCCTAGTATAACTCTAATTCCTAATTCAAATAAAATAAATATCCTAATTCTTCTAAAACAATAAAGTCCTAAACAATAAGGAAACTAATCATATTTCTAATAAAAGAAACAACTCTTACTTTCTAAAATAAAATAATAAAAGATACTAATCCTAATTCACTTAGGATTCATGAAATTTGTCACTTTATGTGCAGCCTCCAAAAATTGACTATAACTTCTTCAATACTTATCGGAATTGCTCAAATTTTGGCTCGTTGGAAAGCTACTTCGATAAGCTTTCAAATATGATCAATTTCGTATCAATCCGACTTCGTTTGACACTTCAAAATAGGCCAAACGTAAAAGTGACAGGATTGAAAATTGAAAACCCTAATAAATTTTGAATTTTCTTCTTTCTGATCAAACGGGTCTTTAACGGGCCTTTTTTTTTTTAAAACCCATTCATGGGTCCACTTTCTATTTTGACATCTCCTCTTTATTCGACCACGATTCAAACAAGTAGATCTAAAATACGCATCATCATCTGGTTGAAAACATGCATTATGATGCTCGCTACCGACTAATTACACCAATAGGCAGAAATATGGCACATCTATATTTTCATATCATGCTTATGTCAACAACTAGTCTTACCATCTATTTCTTATGAAAAAAGAGGAATTTTGCAACTCTTGTTCAACTTTAAGAGAACAAGAGTTGTGATATTTCTATTCAGATTGAGCCACAACCAAAAGAATAGGGTAACCGTGATATTTCTATTCATATTGCGCCACAACCCAAAAGAACAGGGTAACGGAAGATACCTAAAGATCTATTATGAAGATGATTAAGGCGAAAAAAATAAACATCTTTATCATTGCCATTTAAAGTAGGTAAATGTCACCAAAGAGGCATTAACCCAATTAGGATCTGAGGGAGTAGGTCGTGGGTTCAATTCTCATCCTCCACGCTGTTTCCCACCCTTGTCTTTACAAGGTGTGGGTTGGGTTTTGTTAGTTAACCCTGAACACTATAGTTGGCACTCTCTCATGCTGCTCCGCAACTATCACATGTGTCTGTGTGTTTGTTCCTCGGTTGTCAAGGCTGTCTCGGCCGAATGGCTGTATCAAAAAAAAAAGGTAAATAGATCCTACATAAGTATTTTAAGGAATCACAAAAAATAAGAACTACTTATAATCTTTAAAAATATAACTTCACTAGAGAAGGTTGTGGTTAAGGTTCCATACAGGACATATAATAAGTTATATACTTGGCTAAGAATAAAAGAGGAGAGCCAAATTTACACTTGGCTAAGAATAAAAGAAGAGAGCGAAATTTATAGACTTGCTAAGATTAGGGAGAAGAAAACTATAGATCTCAATTAGGTATGGTGCGTTAGAGACGAAGATCTAAAGGTCTCCATGAAAACGGATGAGATAGAGAATAAATAACAAAAATACTTCAAAGATCTACTGAACACGGAATATGTGAAGGGCGTAGTTCAAGAAGTTGAATCAAATCAAGGGATTATCAGCATAATATCAGTAGTTGGTGTAAAAACATCTCTTGCAAAGATGATGAAAAGAAAAGCATTAGGACCAAATAAAATACTTCTAGAAGTTTATTCTATGATGAGAGAAAATTGGCTGAATTGGTTGACTAAATTGTTCAATACGATACTAAAAATGAAGAAAATGTATGAGGAATGGAGGAAGAACATCGCGATCCATTCTTAAAAGCAAAAGGAAACAAACAATACTGCGCCAATTATCAATTCACTAACTTATGATCTAGTTTGTGAAACTCTGAAAGATACTAATCGAATGACTAAGATGAAAATCAAGTGTATCAGAGAACATTTTTAGACATATTAGCGAAGATCAATAATTGAAGTTATTTTCCTATGAGGCAACTTATGGAGAAGTTCATAGAGAGAAGAAAAACTCGCATATGATTTTTCTTGCTTTGGAGAAGGCTTATGATCGAGTGTCGAGATAGAACTTATATATTGAGATCATCTAAAATGTGTGGAAACGAGTGAGTTCCCTATTATAGTTGGGCTGCATCAAGGATCTATCTTGATCCCTTATTTGTTTGCTCTTGATGTGTTAATCATATGCATAAGAAAAGAGAATCATAGTGCATGCCATCTATGGTACTAATTGCCCAAACGAGAAAAGAAATAAATGATAAGCCAAAATTATAGAGAAAAGTCTTGGAGTCAAGTTGTTTGAAAATTAACAAAACAAGGATGGACTACATTGAGTTCAAATTTAGTCGACATGATAGTTTGGAGGAAGATTTAGTTAAAGTAGAAAAGTATCTAGTACCACATTGTCATAGATTTGGTTATATAAGCTCTATTTTACAATTAGATGGTGGATTTAAAGTGGACATTTTTAATTGTTTTGATGCATGTTGGATGAATGGAGGCAAACAAACATAATATTGTGCTACTGAAGGGTTCCACTTAGATTAAAGGGATGTTTCTATAAGACATTAGACCGATCATATTATATAGTACGAAATGTGTTGTTCTACGAGAAAGTGGTAAGGCTATAGAGTACATGTTGCTGGGATGCCTATGTTAATATGGATGCATGGAATGACAAGTAGTGATAAAATTTGGAACCAATAGATAAGATAAATCTGAGAGTGACACCTAAAAAGAATAAAATACAGAAAGTCGCTTCAGCTGAGAAGACGTAGAGAGAAGCAATGCGAAGAGACATGAACTTTGCCTAGACCAGAAGCCGCTTGTTAATGGTTTGGCCTGGATCTACCTGCCTGATTCCAGAATGAGTAGAATCTGATTTCGAAATTCTAGATTTTATTTATTTATGAGTCGGGAACAGGGAACCATCGAGTTGGACCCAACCTTGGGCACAGGGAACCGTTGAGTAGGACCCAGCCTTACCCATAGACACCCTACTTGTGTTTGGTAATGTGTTGGCCACTCTACAAGGCCACTCTACAATGAAAATGCCTTGAGATTTGTCTGCTCTATTGAGGGAGGGAGATTGAGATTCAATTTCTATAAACCAATTAACAAATGATTAATTGATCCATCTATTGGAAGATTTAAAAAACTTTTGATCTTTTCTAAAATGAAACATGTGATTCTCAAATTGATAGTTTTTTCATGTAATATAAAAAGGAAAAAGAAATCGGTTGACTAATAACTTTCTATTTCTTTTTTCATAATGGGCATCTGGACTCTGGCTACGTGCAACACCCACGCATCACTCGTACTAAGTGTATAGTAGGGATAAACCGCTACGAGTGGCCAACAAAGTGTAGGATTCGAACCCAGAACCTCCGCTTCCAGGAGTGTGGTCCTGGCCACTGCCATATTGGTTGGTTGAATAATTACTAAAATGCTTATAGATAAACCCACGGTTCTAACTAAGTTGGTTCTTACTATAGTTCTCCTTTTCCACAGGCACACAACAAGACTTATTTGGGCCTTTCTCCATGCATCTTCTAGGATTTGATGGATAATATAGAGAACTCTAAGAAAGGCTTGGGATCTCTTCTGTGGTTGATAACTTGGAAATACAACTTCAAGGGTGAAAGTGAAGTTGGAAAAATAAATTGCATCAAATGTTAGAAAAGCAATAAATATATATAAAGTATTAATCATCTTCTAAAGATTATCAAATAAAACGATGACCAATGCTAGACCTTATTTTAGAAAGCTTCATGAGTAAAATACTTGAGTCGAAACCGAAAAAGAAAAAGAAAACAAAAGACAAAAGACGGACAGAGTCTTATACAAAACCCAACTAAAACCAAAATATTTGAAAATTTATCTTATACGTTAAATTTTGATTAAATCCAATGTGTACACTTTTATCTGGTAGAGGCCAATCAATAACAACACTATTTCACAGCCACCTATTAACACCAATTCAAACTTCCAATCTATGGTGTAAAAGCTCCAACTTCTATAATAAAATAATTATTAATATCTCTCAACCATCGCTAACCTCCACTAGAAGAAAACAACTAAGAAACGAAATTGAAATCAAACCTAACTGAATGGTGGGATTAGTCGAGGAGTGCCCAAACTGGCCGGGACACCCACAAATATGAAAAAAAAAAAAAAAAAAACAAAAAAAAGGTAAGTAGGCAATGTAATAGTATGATTCAAATTTATTTATTTATGTTTTTGCGGGGGTATCACAAGAAGAAAGTTGTGTAATTGTACCAACACTCTAAAAAGAAAGTACCATAATTCATAGGGTACCTCTATTAGCGCCCACGCAATCTCTAAAAGTGCCCACGTAAGAAACCACTTCAAAACTATTGATAACTTCAGATTAGATGGTGAAGATCATTTTCCGCACCTATCAGATGATCTGTTTTTTATTCCATGTGTCAAAGATCTCAAAAAAGCCCTAAAATCACGTTTGAATGCGATGTGTATGATACAATTCAAAGGAGATTTTTGGGAGATACGTGACATGTGGAATAAAAAATTGACCATCTGACAGGTGCAATAGGATCTCAAGATCCATTCTGTAGATTGTGGAAGATAGGATTGAAAAACAATCTGTGGCACCTGACAATCAAAAGTCACACTAAAACTATAAGTAGATTTATCCCTTCCCCTGACTTTCAATTTTTATGAAGGATTGAGTGGGAGCGATTGATGGGACACATATACCCCTGGTAGCCAAGGTTAAGAACGGAAGATAGAGGAAAGGGTATATATACAACAGTTAAATGTAATGGCAGCAATAGCAATATCCTTTCTTATCCGATTTCAGTATGTGCTATCTGGTTTGGAGGGATCCATTGCAAACTCGTAAACCCATGTACTTCCCCAGCATCTGCAGATGAACTCGTTGGTCAAGCCTTGGGTTTGCTTCCCAATGGTCATTAGTTCGAGTCCCCTCACGGGCCACCGGAGTATTTACCTGATCGTTAACTCTAGGGCTCCATGGGATTAGACAAGGTGCACGCAAACTAGCCCGGACACCCACGATTATCAAAAAAAAAAAAGGATCAAAGATCGCTAAAAGAGAAAGATAAAACTGAAGCAGTAGTTAATGCAATCCGCATTCTTCCAGAAGCTAGCAGATATCATTGATGGGAGAAAACCTACTCTGCCTGAATATGGTGCATAAAATTTTACACTTGACCAAGTTTTGGATAGTGGATAAACATCGTTTAGATTTACTTTTTTAAAGGACCTGATTGTCCTTGGACAAGTTACCGTGGCACCCGATCTCTTGAATGGGTGCTACGTGGATCCCATCTGAGTCAAACACACCATTCATCCGCGCGTTCAAATGCATATCCCCAAGCTTACATATAATCAACACAGATTAGTCGCAGATTTAAACGTGAAGAAAATTGGGCTCACGAGTCATGGAAACCAGCCACCCGTCCTGTCCAAAACAACCCGTATAAACAACATAACAAAAATATGCGCTAATCCCAAAAATCATGCGCCTACCATCAAACAGTCAAATTTTTTACTATGACGTACCCTAACACTCACTCCAAAAGACTGTTTTCTCATCCCATCTCTAGCAGGTGCCCTTGAATCAGATGATGGTGATTATTTTCCGTTTCCACCTTCTACACAATGGATATACATCATGCACCTACCATCAAACAGTCAATTTTTTATTACACAAAGTGCACATCCCAAAAAGGTGCCCCCTAAAGTCATATAACACACATGATTCTAAAGTCACTTTTTGATGTTTACCATTTGTAATAAAAATTGACCCTCTGACGGTAGGCTCTTGATCTATAGAACTGCCGTGAGGAAGATTGGGACGAAAAAAGATCATCATTTGATTCAAAGGCAGTCAATGCATACCGGCTGGGATAGACAGGTGAGAAAGCAGTCTTTTGGAGTGAGAATCACGATTACGCTTATTTATGATCACCACGATTTTTTTTACAGTTAATTTTATCATTCATTTCCATGACTAACCTGATGGTAAAATGTTCAAGTTTTTTTTAATGGACCTTATTACATTGACCTCCCACACCCCCTGTGGCACACAAACCCTAATTTAGGTGCAACGTGATGCCCCATGACCTACATTCTTGGCTGGACCAAAGACCAGCATATGCATAGGGCATGGCATTAGCGAATTACGCGAACAAACTCAATCCTACCCCAAGCCTATCGCATGACCGTAGCAAATTGCGAATTAACCTGAATTCAAATCAAGCAAATTAGCGAACTAAGCAACATAGCTCTGATCAGTGTCTCTGTGCATACTTGGGCTAGTAAGATTCTCATGCAGAAGTTATACCGATTGAAAATGCAGTTCTAAAAAAGATGTATAAGACCCAAGCAAAATAGTTATAAAGAAAAGAAAAAAAAATCGAAATGAAGATACAAACCAAGTCCCCATTACATTTCCTCTTCCTACAAAATAACAACGTCCTACAAAAGCTGATACAAACCTTCTTCCCTATTTTCCCCTCTTCACTGTCTCTACATCCCTCATTCTGGCTTTCATCATCCAGCTGTTCATCGGATCCCAAAGCCTCTCCCTTAGCCTCCATTCATTTGAATCAATCAATCTTCACGGAGGAGTAGATCTTTCGAACAAACCAGAAGCATGCGTAGAATCCAATTGTCCCCGTCAACACAAAGAATGCATAGGACACAATCAACATGTACCCGAAATAAAGGATGCCCGACACCAACTTGGTTATCTCCAGCTTAGTGAAGAAATAGAAAATGGCATAGAGGAAGAGGTAGAGAGCCGAGGAGCCTGCTGTCAGATAGGCCCTCCACCACCAGTGGTAGTCTTCGCTGCAAAGCTGGAAGTAACAGAGCACAATTGTGATCTCGGCGCACGTAATGAGGAGGATAACAAAAACAATGAAGAGGAACCCAAAGATGTAGTAGAACTGGTTCAGCCATATGGAGGTCAATATGAAGAAAAGTTCAATGAACACGGCTCCAAATGGAAGTATGCCTCCAATAAGTATAGAGAATGATGGTTGCATGTACCAAGCATGTTCCGGAATCTGCCTCGGGATTTTGTTAGTCTTCACAGGGTCCTCAACGGGTGGCTTCTTGAAACCCAAGTAGCTTCCGACAAAAACCAAAGGAACGGATATGCCAAACCACAATAGCACAAGGGCAAACATAGTTCCAAAAGGAACTGCACCCGACGATTTTTCTCCCCAAATAAGTGCATTCAGCACAAAGAATATGGAGAAAAGTATGGCAGGGAACATGAAAGCGGTTTTTAAGGTGTTCTTTTTCCATTCCGTGCCTTTGAACATCTTATAGAGACGGGCCGAGGAGTATCCCGCAAATAAGCCCATGAACACCCACAAGAGAACCATGGCAGTCATCAACCCACCGCGATTTGAAGGAGAGAGGAAACCTAGCAGTGCGAATATCATGGTCACCAGTGTCATCCCGAAGAACTGGACCCCTGTCCCAACATAGACACAGAGCAAACTGGAATTGATAGGCGGCCTGAAAACATCTCCGTGGACGAGTTTCCATCCGGTTTCTTCTTGAGCTTCATCCTGGGTCTCCAACTGGTTATAATTAGCTATATCCCTGTATAAGGTTCTCATCATGATCATGGCTACCATGCCGGAAAGGAAGAGGACAATCATCAGGGAGTTAATGATGGAAAACCAGTGGATCTGATCATCATTCATGAGGAGATATGTGTCCCAACGAGAAGCCCATTTGATGTCGCTGGCCTGCATATAAGACAAAAAGGATAAGGACACAGAAATTGGCGATTAAGGGGGGAGAAAGTATTTAGCATGTGCACTTACCTTGAACAAAACATCATACGTGAATACAACTTCTTTACCTGCTTCGACTTCTTGGGGATTGGTACTACCTGGTATAATTTTTGTGTTGGGGCCACACGTCACTAATTGAGGATTCTTATCATCCCAAACCTTATACTGGTGATTTATACTGTTCCATAGAGACAAGTGATCTCATTAAAAACAGAAGGGAGAAATCGGACAAAATCACATCAACTCTTCAGAGTACATAGGTAGAGAGGCATAGTGCAGGCAATAAAACTGAAAGAAGGAACAATACTGTGCCATATTCCCAACTGGAGTATAACCATTAAGGTGGCCGATAAGACCATAAGCAAATTCACCTCCTCGGCAGCTCACGTCTTCCTCTCAGAGTGAATAACACCCGTCTGAGGAAAGCGATCAATTCATATAAGAGAGAGAGAGAGAGAGAGAGAGTGATGCAACATAAAGAAAGTAATAAATCGGCAAACACTTTGGTCGTCAGTGTGGGATGGCCCATAGTTTTGACATATACAGAATGTGATGTGTGCAGAGTAGCAAGGACGTGAGGGCTAACTGCACAGTCATGGGGTGCAGACATGGGTCCACATGATCCAGATTACTCCTCCCACGAGGCATGTCACCAAGTCATGAACTCTTTAACAAGTGACTCAAAAGGTAATGTACGGTGGCAATGAGGGCCGATATCCGATAACAATACCGATCCTTGGCTATCACTGTGCATGTGTGCATATGGTAAGGTTTGGTGTTGAGAGTACAGACATCAACATATGTTTTTATTGGAAGGAAGCAACAGTCAAACTAAGTGGTTGCCAATTTGACAGTAGGACCAACTCTCCAAAGGACTTTTTGCTAGAGTGATGCAAGGTGCACTAGCGTTTGGTTTCCCCGAATGGAAGACACAGTTGGGTTGCCTTTAAGCAAGCATGGTTAGGTTGCCCTTGTCGTATGGTGTATCAAGGTGTCACACGGGGCCAGGGACTCAATGAGCCACCCCATGGCAAGACGCACGTGGTTTTCAGCTAGCCTCTCGATACATACCACAATGCAGTATGTCAAAGATGGTTATTGGTTCTCATGGAGGCCGACATATATCTTCGACATGAAAAATGCTGCTTGGTTAATCAAGTGGGCCTCATATTCTTGACATATAACACAATGTAGTACAGCACAGCGGGTAAAAGATTCTTAGGTGGGTGTGAGATGTAACACATTGCAGTATGTCATAAAAGCTAATTGCTTTTTAGGTGCAACAGCGCTTCTTCTTCATTGACAGAAAATAGTTTGGTAATGGGGCAAATAAGACATGCAGTTATCAAGGCGGACCCAACATCAATATATGGGAGTAAAGATATCTTAAAGAGCAAGGTGGGGATTATAAGTCCAACAGCTCCCTGATTTGAGGTATAGTCACAAAGTCGGGAGTAAGTAATAAATCTGCAAGGGTCTAAAGTCAGAAGAAATAGGCAAAAATGGGACAAAGTTGGTCAAAGTCAAAAAAAATTCAGAGAAAATTAAAAAATATATAAAAAGTATATCATAATATATTTCAAGTTAAAAATAATGATTTAATGAACAAAATAGTACAAAATATGCACAACCTAAAGGTTTTTTATGAACAACTTGAACAAACCTAACGATTCTTTTTTCCCCATAATTATACGTTTTTAAAAAAAAAATCGGGCCACATCACAAACATCACCAATTAATCGGCCGTGCCATGACGTGGTTGATTAATCGGTGATAAAGTCGCTGACTTTTTTTATTTTTTGAAGAAGTCAGAGACTTTTGTGACTAGACTTTGAGGGGGATCCAACAGCTTGTGTAAGATTATGTAATCTCTCTCTCTCTCTCTCTCTCTCTCTCTCTCTCTCAAAAGTTGGGATACATAATATAATATAAATGCGTAGGTGTATAAAAAGTTGATTAAAAGTGTAAGCACTGCATGTGGAGAGACAATCGAATTCACAACAGGGTTTCAAAACTTAGCTGATACTGATGTCTATTAAATTTTCGCCTCACCAATACTGGTATCCGAAGGGCATCAGAGATTCCTAGAAATTGACTGACCTCAATATGTATTGGCAGTACTGTACAAGAACGTCAATATGTATCAGTCTAGAGGATCCCTTAAGTATCGGCTGATGCATACTCGTAACAATAACATGCATCGGTCAACATGTATTATAGATCAATACATATTGATAACGCTAATATCTATTGGCCTGGAGACTAGTTGATATGACCTTCAATACAAATTTTTAAGCCTTGGTTCCCAATTGGAGTTAGGTTGCTTAGTCCTTATTTGTTTACCTTGGGTATAGATAAATTGACGAGATATCCAAGATCACAAGGTCAAAGGGCATGTTATTTATAGACTATGTTGTGCGAGTTGGTCAGAGAAGAAAACAAGTAATGATAGAACCATGGAGAAAGAAAACAAGTAAATGATAGAACCATGGAGAAAGAAAACGAATAAATAATAAATTACAACCATGGATTAAGGCTTTAGAGTTGAAGGGTTTGAAAATTTATGGAGTACAAGTTTAGTGAAGGGATGATTTAACAAAAATTAGAAAATCATTCAATATCACAGTGTGACACCCTAGGAAGCACCGGTGTGGGTACGATATACGGGTACGATACAATAAGGGTACGGCGATGCGGCAATTTTCAAAAAATCAGGGTACGAGTACGGCAAGGGTACTTATATTAAAAAATTAATTTATATATTTATATATGTTTTAGGCTAGTTTTAAATGTAAAAAATAATTAATAAACAATTAAATATAATTTTTCAGCCATTAATATTTTATTTGGCTGAAGCACGCTTTCTATAATTTTTAATATCAACCATTGGAAGATGGCTAAATATCAAATATGCATATAAGTGGATGTAAACCATCTGATTGATGATCTTTAATATCAGCCATTAATAGTGAAAACAATGGTTGATATTAAAGTCCACAAATCAGATCACGTGAGTTGGGCCCTTCAAAAATCTGGTCGCGTAAGTCGGGCCAATCACACGTGAGTCGGGCCCTTCAAAAATCTGATGACATGAGTACTCTCTCTCACCTTCCAAAACGCTCTGCTGCATCTTTTAATCTCAACCAAAGTACCAAAGTTTTATGGGACCGACTATCCTGATCGTCATTTAAGCACCAAATGATGTTTAAACGATCTTACACCATTTATTGGCTTATGATTTTGGAAATCCATACCGTCAAAGTTATCATCAATTGAAGGCCTATGGGTAAAAAAATCACGCTTTTTGGGAGATTCAAACTATCCGATCAGTGCACTTAATGTCAACAGTTGTTCTTAATTTTGATGGCTGATATTGAAGTTTACTGGTCGGATGGTTTACATCCACTTATAAACATGATCCTTTGGATGCAAGATGTTCCAACAAGGGGTTGCCACTTGGGCAATTTAGATTGATCATAGATGTGTGCCACATGGTACAATGATAAATTATACTTCAATGGTGTGAGATAAAAAGTGGCATTTGAATGTTGGGAGATCATTTAAACAATTTTTTTAGGCGTATATGATGGTCATGTGAGTCAGGCCCTTTAAATATCTTAAGGCTACAGTTTGCCTACGGCTACACAGCAAGCAAAAACAAAACCCTTCGGCGAAGGGCCTTCGCAGAATCGCAGGTTGCAGCCAAAAAAAAACTTCGCAGGGAGGGAAGAAGAAGAAGAGGAAAGAAAGGAAAAAAAAAAAAAAAAAGTACCTGATTTGAGAAGAAGCCCCACCGCACACCAGATACGTCCTCCGCCCCTTCTTCTTCTTCTTGCAACCATAAAAAAGAGCCAGATTGCCTGAGGCCAAAGCAAAGCTCTTCTTCTTCTTCTTCTATTTTTTTTTCCTCTCCCTTTTGCAACCTAAAAAAGAGCTAGAGCAAACCAGCCCTCCATATACCAATTTCGGCGCCTAAAAAGGCAACCCTAAAAAATAGGGTTTAAAATAATTTATTTTTAAAAAATTAATAATAAAATACAATAGTCCGTATCCGGGCCATACCATACCCAATTTTTTTTTTCGGAAACTAGTGGGATACGCATGCAAGCGTATCCCACCTGTACCCGCATCCAATACGTATCCGATACGGGTACAGTGCCCTTTTGGGCGTATCCGTGCTTCCTAGGTGACACCTTTCACTACTGAGCCCTAGTACACAATAGGATAGCGAGTCTGAAGAGTATATGTCAAAAAAATAATCACTGCAGGGTGGCCAACGTAGAGATGGGTAAGTAGTGTTCTTTTTTTTATAAGTACGCTGGGCTCGAACCTGCAACCTTGAGGTAAGTAGTGTGTTGTCTGATCAGTAATTGTCACTTCGATTGGAGGGTGTCGCTATAAGGTGACAATAATGCTACTTTAATGTATGGACAATGATGCGATAAGAAGACAATGTACATGAGGTGTGTAGCTTCTATGGAGTAACAATAAAGAATATATAATTAGGAATGAGTAAATAAGAGGATGTTTAGAGGCAGGCACAAGTAGAAGAAAATCAAAGAAAGCTGTTTGATCCTAGACTCCTAGTTGGGTATGTCCATCAGAGACCTAGAACCCAGCTTACTTACCAAAAACAAAAAAACAAAGGTGGTTGTGATACAAGCACAAGGAACCAGAAGAAAGGGAAATAGTGAGAAATGATATGGAGGACTGTAAAGTGCACGAAAAATTAGCCCCAGAAAAATGAATAGAGTTACAAGACCCGCAAAAGTCGACACCAAATAGTTGAGACGAGGAAACAGGATAAAGGGGAAGGCCAATAAAGCCTTGGAGTGGACTAGTGAGATGTGATATGAAAAGATTGTGGAGTGATAGAGAAATAACCTAAAAAATAATGAGTGGTGAAATAGGACTTGGAAAGTTGACCCAAAATTGATGGGACAAGGTGATGATGATGAGCTATTTGGAATTGGCCTTGTGAGTCATATTTCTCCATTCATTTTTGTCCAAGGCTGCACTTAATCACTCATCAATCCTTCAGGTCGTTTCTCATTATTTCCCTTCAAGTCTTTATTGGTCTTTCCCTTCTTACTTCCTAGTGCAAGATGATGATGATATATAATGAAGCTCATGACGCTAGGCTCGTGGCACCCAAATACAAGTTTTGGGTGCAATGTGGACGTGCACAAGGTTGATTCAATATCATCCAAGAAATATATTGACCACTGGTGAAATCAATGGCGGCCAAATGGTTTAAAAATAATGGTTAAACGAAAAATCATTTCACTGTTTGATTTCTCATAGATGATCATGGTGATAATATTTTTTTTCCAACTTTTACCCTAAAACCCCTAGGGAGAAGTGGTGCCACGTGGCACCAGAAAATAGACACGGGTACAACATTCTTGCCTCTCTCTCTCCATATAATATAAATATATATATAAGACAGTCGGGCCCTCTCTCTCTCTCTCTCTCTCTCTCTCTCTCTCTCTCTCTCTATATATATATATATATATATATATATATATATATATATATATATATATATATATATCTCAGTGGGACCCTGCATCGGAGTTGTGAAGTTGAACTCTACACTCAAGTCATTTAGGTGCCATGGCAACATGCACAAAGTTGATCAACAACTATCCACAAAAAAAGGGGAAAAAAAAAAGAAGAAAAAGTTAACATCATTGATTTTGTGGTCGAAGTTGAAAGTTTAAAGGGCAAAATTTTTGGGTGAAAAACCCAGATCTCTAACATGTGAAATGAAGGGCCCAAACATCGTTTTTTTTCACATTTTTTTTCCAAGAGCCTAGAGGGACAATTGAATCCTTAGAGGATGTGGTGCAACTCAAAACATGTGCCAAGTGATCAATTAGTGTTGGAACTCTACAACTCCAGGGCAAGGCCTATATATTTTACACACACACACACACACACACACACACACACACACATATATATATATATATATATAAGGAGAAAGGGAAGGCGCTCCAAACTCTCTAAAAGGGTTCCATGTGGGACCCGAAATCCTGTTTTGGTACCACATGGACTAAGGGGACCATGAATAGATCAATTTCAAAAACCAAAAAACAAAAACTCATCTCCATCTTGTAATAATACCGTCTGAAAATTGGACTGTTGATTATTGTCAAATTTTTACTTTTGCAATGGAGATGAGCTTTCATTTTATTTTTTTAAATGATCTCTGCAATGCCATCTTGCTCTATATAGCATCCAGAACATGTTTCAGGTGCAACATGGAGCTCCATGTGAACCTTGGAGGACGCTCATTGAGTCCCAATGGAGCACCTATATATGGATTTTGGAAAAATGGGCTCGAACGTACAACGGTGATCGCACGTTCAACCACTTGAACATGTGACACATGAATGAGATCGCAAATAACTCAATCCTCTTAAGGGTTCAGCCCATCCCAAAGAATTTTAGAATTTTTTTTGGACTTTTTCCATTCAGATCACAGGTCAAGGATCTTGATTCACCGCCCAAACATGGGCAATTGAAAATTTTCGCCTTTGACTTTTAACTCAACATGAAAAATGACTGTTTTAGATGGTCGTTGATTGACCTTGGCATGGTCACATGGCGCCTGATCCTTGAGTTGGGTGTCATGTGGTACCAAACTGGTTCGAAGTTTGAACACATGGCTCATCCATGCATTCGAGCCCATAGTCCCGAGCCACTCTCTCTCTCTACCTATATATATATATATATATATATATATATATATATATATATATCACTCACGCGTTAACGAGCGACATGTTTGGTGGGATGACTCTAGACACCACTCACCAGCCAATTTCCCATATATATAAGGGCAGATAAAAAATATAACATCTCATAGTAACTTAGCAAATAGCATTTTTTGGGGAAGAATAGCTGCAACATATTTTTGGATTTATAGGGTTTATTATTAGTCATTTTTGTAAAAATAATACTAGCAAAGTTGTAATAAAAAGAAATAGAAGCCGTATATCCCAACTATCCCAATTGGCATTATCTCTTTGACGGCATTTGATAATAGCAACTAGGACTTTTGAAGATACATCCCCTTTTTTCTTTTTAATTATGATTTTGCTTTAATCATTCATATAAGAGCCAACCAGTCTCAAATCATGATAATTACAAATTCATCCAAGTAATATTGAAAATAAACTCATGCTACTGTACTCTAAAAATGTTACATATATTTATAAAATATGAAACATATTTCTAACACATCAATGAAGTTAGTGCTTCCACATATATGTCCAAGGGGGTTTGTATATGGTCAACGAGCTAGTATTTCCTTAGAATAAAAGGGGTTTCCTATTCTAGATGCGTGGCACTATTTTCCATCAAGTGTGTGGTGTGCCATTTGATGCAAAGATCACAACGTTTAGATCAGTCATGTTGCCGATCACATTGAAAAAACATCTCTATTGTGTGATTAAGGTCGGTCAAATGCTTTTAAAATGAATGGTTACCATGTAAATCTCTTTGACCTGCATTAGCCGGTCATTTTAAAATGGTTTGACCGACAATAATCATACGAAAAAGATGTTTTTTCGATGCAATCTTTGACGCCACAAATTTAAACAAAGTGATCTTTGCATCAAGTGTGCCACATTGCAAAACCCCTGTCACATCCAAATAAGTTGACTTGTTCTTTTCTAAGAAAGAAAAAACCATATTGGTTATGATATACCAGCTCATGATGATGATGATTATAATGATGATGATGAATCGCTCAATAGTGGATTTAGAGACAACCATATACCACAATACAAAAAAGTGCCACGAGCTGGTATTTTCTTAGAAGAAAATGGGTCACCTTTCGTAGACATGTGGCACTATTTTCCATCAAGTGTGTGGTGTGTCATTTGATGCAAAGATCACGATGTTTTGATCTATCATGTTGAAGATCACAATGTAAAAGCATCTCTATTGTGTGATTATGATCAGTCAAACACTTTTAAAATGAATGGTTACCATGTAAATCTCTTTGACCTGTATTAGCCATTCATTTTTAAAGGATTTGATTGACACTAATCATATGATAGAGATGATTTTTCGATGCAATCTTCCACCCCACAGATCTAAACAAAGTGATCTTTGCATCAAGTGTGCCACAACGCAAAATAGGGCGACCCGCTCTCCCCTTTTCTCCACAACACAAAACAGGGCACCTTTTCTCTACAACCTGATGGGGGAAGCGCTCGCGGGGCTCATTTCTCGTGCGAGATTCCTGAACCTTATCTCGGGGATCATAGTTGGAGCACATTGTCACGGGGTCACTCGTCTAGCAGTGTCAGCCCGTGCGACACTTAACGCCCGTTGCGCTAAGTCAGCCTATTTCTCTCAAATGAGGCATGCGATGCGGATTCCCAAATGCTACGAAGGGTGGAAGGTTTGTCCTACTCAAGCTTCACCTCAACCTCTACGTTCGGACTTCGCCCTGCGAAGCAACGCAGCAGGTTAGAGCCGGCAACGACGATTGTTAAGGCAACAGGCAGTGATGATCGTAAGGCAACATGCAACGACGATAGATATAGCGATAGGCAGTGACGAGCATATACCGAGCCCCCTCTGAGCTAAAACCCGCACCTCGAAGGTGGTTGGAAACCACCAACGCGATGGCCCTAGTACACAACGTAGCTACGACGACCACGCACCAAGTGTGGCCCGGATGCACGCACATAAGCCCACGAGGCTAGTGCACGTGTAGGGTCGGGAGATCCCAACTCAAGTCCCCCTATATAAGGGTAAAACAATAATTCAGGCGAAATGGCGGGAGGGCCTCAAACCCCTTGGTTTGTCATACCTTACTATTCACCCCGCAACGCCAGCCTAACTGACCATGTCGCGACCGTGTCGCGACCAAGTCTTCACCCTCCACCCCAACGTGTCGCGACGCCATCGTGGCTTAGCCCAGTACATACGGTGCCGCCCTCATGGCCTTAACGCACCAGTGATGCTCAAAACTTGAAGAGGAAAAATGGCCCTACGGCTGACCTAGATGGCCACGCCGCGTGCCCCCGTCACATCCTCCTCCACTCAAAATCGTCAACGCCCTCATTGACGCGAAGGCACACATTCTGAAGTTCAGTCCTGTATGTCACCTGCCACGGTTCCTCGACAGCACCCTGCCTTCACTCTATGTAGCAAAACTGTACATGCCCAAAACTGCACACCTCAAAATCTGTACATAGTTGGTGCCTGAGTCTTCCCACGGCCCCCACCAACAAGACCGCGGTGTTTTATCTCTCAGCAGTCAATTAGCCGGAGCGCCCCTATTCTGGCAACGGGCTCCTCATCATCAACCTTTTTCTTTCCTTTTTTCGCGACCATCGCGTTCAAGGCGGCTTTCTCTGGACAATCTCACACCAGATGTGGCCCATTACACAGGAAGCAGCCCTTCTTGCTCGGCCTTTCGTCCCTTTTTTTTTCGTACCTACTGCCTTTGTCTTGACCAAATCGCACATGCCCTGTATCAGTTTGCTTCTTCTCCTGCTTGTCAACATTGTTAGTGGATGCTTGGGCTGTCTTCTCTTTCTCAAAGCAGTGTTCGATTAGCCGCTCCGCAGCAACCAAATTCTCATCTAGGGTCTTCAACCCTCTATAAGTCAACTCCCGCTGCGCCCATGGCACCAAGCCATCTATAAAGTACCCGCTGCGTCCATGGCGCCAAGCCATCTATAAAGTAGAAGATCCGATCCTTCTCGCTCATTTCGTCAATGTCTAACATCAGGCTTGTAAAAGTCTTAATGTACTCGTGCAACGGTCCCGTATGCTTCAACGTCGATAATGCATTTCGTGCTGACCATCCGACGTTGGTAGGTAGAAATTGAGCCCGCAGCTCTTTCTTCAGATCGGCCCAAGAATCGACTGCGCCATTCTCCATGCGCACCTCTGACACTCGGTGCCTCCACCATAACTTGGCATCACCGACCAAGTATCTCGATGCAATTCTTAGCTTAATTTTGGCATCGAGGTCCCCCAGCGATTCGAGGTACTCCTCCACGTCCCATATGAAGTTCTCGAGGTCCTTCGCCTCGCGAGAGCCCTTGAATGTCTCTGGCTCGGGGAACTTAAATCGAGGTGTCGGCATCCCTGTTGGCACCCCAGCTGGCATTGCCAAGATGAGCTTTTTCAACACACTCATCTCGTCACGTACCTCCTCCAACGTGACCTTGATTTCTCGTACCTCTGCTGCCAATTGCTCTACGGTCTCAGCCACATCGACATTGATCCTCTCATGCCTATTCAGTCGTTCCCCATGTAGTGTCATTACCGATACTACCAACTCGAGTTGGTCCGATTGAGCATCCAAACTATCTAACCGTTCCCTTGTTGATCGTTCTCTTGTCCGTCGTCTTGCATCCTCGCTGGTCCCTTCCATCTCAGCCATCACTGTGGCTCTGATACCAAATGTCATGGGGTCACTCGTCTAGCGATTAATCGGCCGTGCGACTAAAAGTCAGTATTTCTCTCAAATGAGGCACGCGATGCGGATTCCCAGATGCTACGAAGGGTGGAAGGCTTGGCCTACTCAAGCTTCACCTCAACCTCTACGTTCGGACTTCGCCCTGCGAAGCAACGCAGCAAGTTAGAGCCGACAACGACAATTGTTAAGGCAACATGCAGTGATGATCGTAAGGCAACATGCAACGACGATAGATATAGCGATAGGCAGCGACGAGCATATACCGAGACCCCTCTGGGCTAAAACCCACACCTCGAAGGTGGTTGGGAACCACCAACGCGATGGCCCTAGTACACGACGTAGCTAGGACGACCACGCACCAAGCGTGGCCTGGATGCACGCACATAAGCCCACGAGGCTAGTGCACGTGTAGGGTCAGGGGATCCCAACTCAAGTCCCCCTATATAAGGGTAAAACAGTAATTTAGGCGAAATGGCGGGAGGACCTCAAACCCCTTGGTTTGTCATACTTTACTATTCACCCCGCAACGCCAGCCCAACTGACCATGTCGCGTTCGTGTCGCGACACGGTCGCGACCAAGTCTTCACCCTCCACCCCAACGTGTCGTGACGCCATCATGGCTTAGCCCAGTACATACGGTGCCTCCCTCATGGCCTTGACGCACCAGTGATGCTCAAAACTTAAAGAGGAAAAATGGCCCTACGGCTGACCCGGATGGCCACGCCGCATGCCCCGGTCACAACATGACCGAACTATCGCGATTCTTCAGTATGCTGATGACACTATCATATTTGGTAAGGCTAAGGTGGAAGAGTTCAAGAATCTGGCGGAGGTGCTAGCCGTGTATGAGGCTGTTTCGGGGAAACGCATTAACTTCCACAAATCCAAGCTAACAGGCATTGGGATAAATAATACAACATTACGGGAATTGGCGTGCACGATCAATTGTGGCAGCCAAGACCTGCCAATCAAATATCTCAATCTGCCTTTGGGACTGCGAAAACCAACGGCCACTTCTTGGGAGCCAGTAATTCAACGCTTTTAGCAACAGTTATCTACTTGGAAAGGCAAACTTCTCAGCAGTGGTGGACAGCTAATTCTGCTCAAGGCTGTTCTTTCAAGCCTTCTAATCTTCTATATGTCGATGTTCAAGTGCCCGAGTGGAGTCTTACTTTGGATTGAACAAATTCAACGTAACTTCCTATCGGAAGGGTTGGGCTTGGAGAAAAAATATCATCTCGTTAATTGGGACACTTGCCTACTACCGCTGAGCTGTGGAGGACTGGGAATCCGCAGTGTTAAATGGACCAATATAGCCATGCGCGGCAAGTGGTTATGGCGGGCACGAAACGTGGACGAAAAGGACAGTTTATGGCGAAAGGTGCTGGTTGAGAAGTATGGTTCGTCTGATTTCAACTGGGGCGTCAACACCTCAGTTGCTAGAGGTACCTCTACCTGGTGGAAAATATCTGTGGTACCTGGAAGCAATTCTCTAAGGGGTTTCGTTTCAGCTGGGGTTGTGGCACTCGGATACAATTCTCGGAGGATAATTGGGTAGAGGAGGGAAAACTCAATCAGATGTTCCAGCGTGTTCACTCCATAGCTCAGAATCCAACGGGTCGGATTCTTGATTTTGTTTCGAAGTCAGCGAAGCTAGAGTGTGGGAAGTGACCACCCGTCGAAATCTGTGTACTGATGAAGAGGAAGAGTTTGTAAGATTTCTACAGGTGTTGTACGAGATGAATCCGAATCCTCACAATCAAGACGGGCGGAGATGGGGCCCAGGTAAAAATGGCATGTTCAGTGTCAAGTTGTACTATCGAATGCTGACGCGTCGACCGCTTATCAAATTCCAAGGAGCAATGCTGTGGAAGACTGAAATCCCGCTAAAGATCAAGTTCTTTGTCTGGTCCTTATTCAAAGAGAGAGTGCTCACGATGGATCTACTCATTCGTAGGGGAAAGAATATCACGAATTGTTGCGTCATGTGTACTAAGGAGGAGGAATCGACCACTCATTTATTCATCCCCTACGTTGTAGCTTGTGAGATTTGGGGTATCATCTTAAACATGTTCGATATGAAGTGGGTCATGGCTGCTAAGCCATACGATCATTACCTCTCCTGGAACGCGGTTGACATGGAGAGCCAGATAAGGAATAACTGGAGAGTGTCCTTTGCGGTCATCTGGACTATCTAGAAAGAAAGGAATTTGCAGATTTTTGAGCAAAAAAAGAAACCTGTGGGGGGTTGATTGTGAAGGCGGCCAAAGCTCTAGTCACACTATGGTTATCTTCAGGGTCAGAGTTGTCTTCTGAACCTTGCGAACCAGGTTAACTTCAATGTTGATCTGTTGTTGTTGAGATGATAGGGGCTCAGGGGGTTGTTTTTCTTTATTGTATTGTTGTCTCGTTTGGTTGGTAGTTTGGCGGCTCTGGTTTGTTCGCCAATCGTTGTTTTGTTTCTTCCAGCACCTTGCTGGTTTTTCAATATATTCTCTTTACCGATCAAAAAAAAAAAGGAATTGTTTTCTTGTAAGAAAAAAACAGATTGGTTACCATATGCTAACTCATGATGATGATCAAGGTTGTCAAATCGTGTATTGTATTCAAATAAATTTGTATCGTGTATCGTACCGTATCGAGTATCGTAAGATACTCTTATAAATATATAGGGAGGATGCATTAGTATACACAAAAAAAAATCTGAAAATAAGAAAATGACATATATATATATATATGTGTGTGTGTGTGTGTGTGTGTGTGTGTGCATATATAACAATCTATGACCATTTTTGAAATACTAAGTGTCAAAAGACACTCTTTCCATCATCTATCGCATTAAAAATTAAAATTTAAATCAAATAAATTGAACAAGCCAAAAGCATTTCATTGAAATGATTTATAAAGTAGTTGATATTCAATTGTTCACTACATAAAAAGAAATCCCATAGCTGCACAAGTATAATTGTGGTGTGTATTGTATACTTGTATTATATACTTATATGACGTGTCTTTCAAGTTCCAACTTCTACTAAAAAAATCCTATACTTACGAGTTTCTTATTTCTCTTCCTCCTCATAGGCATCTTCCTCTTCTTTGTTTTGGTCACTCGTTTTATTTATAATTTTTTGGATTAGAGTTGGGGTAACTAAGTAATAATTTTTCAAAATAAAATATTGGTAATAATTGAATCACATGTAGCATTCCTATCGTGTATCGTAATGTATCATACTATATCGTATCATGTATCGTAAGATACGGTAAAAAAAGATACATATCATAGATACATATCGTTTTCTATAGTATCATGTATCGTATCATGTATTGTATTGTGTATCGCAAGATATTGACAACCATGAGGATGATTATGATGATGATCATGAATCGTTCGACAGTGGATTTAGAGACAACCATATACCAAAAAAAATTGCTCGATGGATATGGAGACAATCGGTTGTTTCCGACTCTTCTAATAAACAAGGTTGCCACCAAGAAAAACGCAATACCTAGACATAGATCGACCATTGGTAATAAAGTCGGCCCAATTAGCATCGACATATCAAGATATATGAAGGTGACCATGAGGGTGATAAACAGTTCCCCGACTGGCTTTAATGACTTTGAGAATACGATGAACGGCTAAATGAGGAGCATGAGGAGTGTGCATAAGTTGGCTTACGAGGTTGACTGCAAAGGTAATGTTTGGTCGCATAAGAGTAAGATAGATCAATCTCCTCATTAGACGTTGATACTAATGAGGTTCAGATAACAACTCCCCCATACTATCATGGAGAGAGAGCTTAGAATCCATAGGGAGGAAGTATGCTTGCTTCCAAGAATCGTGTATCACTCAACAAATTAAGAGCATTTTTCCTTCAAGAAAAAAAAAATCCCTTTCTTCGATCTGGCTAACCTCCAAGTCAAGAAAATCTTTCAAGTTGCCTAAATATTTTACTTCAAAAATCCTGCCAAGTTCCTCTTTAACATGAGATATAAAAGAGGAATCATCTCCAGTAATCTCTATTCATCAACATACACCAACAAGATCACGTGACCAGTAGGACCAGAGTGATAGAAAACAGTTTGATCTGAATGACATTGTCGAAATTTCATATCAATGATTACTCCATTGAAGCATAGAAACCAAGCTCGTGGCTACTGCGTATGGCCATATATTTTTCAAGTTGCCTAAATCCTTTACTTCAAAAATTCTGCCAAGTTCCTCTTTTAACATGAGATTTAAAAAAGGAAGTCCAATATTTTTAAAGGCGTAAGGCGCAAGGCGTAGCACTCAGCTGTCCCGCGAGACGAGGCGTAAGCCTCACAAATTTTTAAAATTTTAAAATATAATAAGTTTAAAGTTATAAAAAAAAGATAAAATATATTAGATAACATATAAGGAAAATAATAGATAATTTTCTAATCATAAATCAATGAATATTCAAGGTACAAAGGACAATGAGAGGTATAAATGTACAGCCTTTTTTTTTTTATCAGTAATTTTGAATTATATTGATAAGCAGCAAGGCGCTGAAAGACCAATACAAACACGACTAAAAAATAGCGAAAAAGAAAACATCAAAAAACTACAAAAACCAAAAACAGCTGTCAGGCCCAACCCCCTTAGCTCGGGTCCCATGTGTAGGAATCGTGTCTAAGCCCATTTCCGCCTCTAGCCACCCAAAACCACATCAGATCTCTGACTAACTTCATGATCACCCCCACTGGTCGGCTTTTAATCTCGAAAATTCGCATATTTCTCTCGCGCCAAATACTCCAAAACACGGCAAACAAAGCCTTTGCCAGATGACCAAATCAGGAATTGAAGATACGGCGTTGCCGGCGTAACCCAGCTCGAACCAAATGATTTTAAGACAACGCACTAGATGTCATGAGCCACCTGACAGTGTAGAAGGAGGTGAGCAGCGGTTTCCTCCCCATTGCTACATATAGCACGGCGATTTGGAATATCCTTCCCCCTTCAAAAGTTGATCCATCGTTAGGATTCTTTCTTTGAATAGAATCCACGCAATGAACTTAATTTTCGGTGGAATGGTCTCCTTCCACAGACTTGCGCCTTGGAATCTAATCAACGGACGACGCGAAAGCATCCTATAGTAGGATTTAACGCTGAAATTTTCATCTTTGCTCGGGGTCCATATCCTCCGATCTTGACCATGGGGGTTCTGCTGCACCTCATAAAGCTTCTGAATGAGATTAGAGAACGAGACCACCTCGTCATCCCTCAGAAGCCTTCTGGTAGTAACCTCCCACATCCTACCCCCTCTGGGTATCCGATGCAAATTCGTCGATCATCCCTAGAGGGTTCACGGAAATGGCATAGATGTCTGGAAAGGAGGACTTAAGGGGACTCCTATCCAGCCATTAAATCCTCGAAGCGGAATCTGAGTACCCGACCTCGCTGCATCAAGAACCCTCTAGTGAAAAGCAGCCATGCGCTACAAATATTTCTCCACCAAGCGGACGTGCCCCTGTGAGCCGTGGAGCAAATACCCCAATTAACCATAGATTGTCTGTACTTCTCGATCAGCACCATACGCCAAAGACTTTCCCTCTCTTCCACCCTTCTCGGTCTCCAAAACCATTTACCTAGGATCGCGAGGTTGGTCCACTTCAAGTTGCGGATGCCCAGGCCACCACAATCAACCGACAGCTGACAAGTATCCCAGTTTACTAGGTGGTAACGCTTGTCCATTCTCGACTCCTCCCACAGAAAACACCGTTGAATTTGCTCCAAGTGATTGATAATTTCCATAGGGCATTTGAACATAGGCATATAGAATATAAGCAATGACGATAATACCACCTTAACTAGAACGAGACGGTCTCCACTACTAAGCAGCTTACCTTTCCATGACGACAACCTTTGTTCGAATCTTTGAACAACCAGTTGCCAAGCTTGAGTTGTGGGTTGTCTGAGACCTAGCGGCACTCCCAGGTACTTGATAGAAAGCTTCTCGATCGTACAACTCACCGCCTGCGCTAGCTCAGCCATCAAAAGCTCATCAACACCAATACCCATGATAGCGGACTTAGAGAAATTGATCCGCTGACCCGACACCGCCTCATATACCGAAAGAACATCAACTAACGCTCTGAACTCCACAACCTCAACCTTCCCAAAAATTATAGTGTCATCAGCATATTGTAAATGAAAGATGAATCTAGCCTATGTTCCCACCTGAATTTCGGATATGAGATTCATATTCCTCACGCGCACTGAGGCCAGATAACGCTTCGCCCACCATATTGAATAGGAAAGGGGGGAGCGAATCCCCCAGCCAGATACCTCTTAAGCTCTTACAATACCCAGCTGGAGTGTCGTGGATCAGAACCGAGAACCACGCCGAGGAATAACAACCTCGCATCCATCTCTTCTAGGTTTGGTCGAATCCCATCCCGCCGAGCATATCATCAAGGCCCTCTCAACTCACCCGATCATACGCTTTTTCCACATCCACCTTTCAAAGAGCCACAGGTCGGCGATGGTGATGCGTCGAATGGATGGTCTCTTGGGCCACTGCAACCAGGTTCACTAATTGTCTGCCTCCCACGAATGCACCCTGATTGCCCGAGATTATCTTGGTCATCACCTGTTTTAGTCTATTGGCTAACACCTTGGATATAATCTTGTAAAAGCAATCGGTGAGACTAATCGGGCGGAAAACTGAAATATCCTTGGCACCATCTTTCTTGGGAATGAGGGTGATGAACGTGGAATTTAAGCTCCACCCAATGAATTCAGTATAGTGGAACTCGTTCATTACTTCCATCAGGTCCGCTTTTATGGTCTGCCAAAAAAATCGGAAAAATTCCGTGGTAAAACCATCAAGTCCCGACACCTGGTTCCTACCCCCAAACCTGATAACCCGCCACACCTCCTCTTTGTTGAATTGTCATTCCAAACCCATACGTTCTTCCGCCGATATAGATTGGAATGGTAACCCATCCAGCTAAGGCCGCCGCAATCCAACATCCGAGTACATTCTCTCATAGAAGGCGACGATGTTCTCCCGGACCTGCTCCTCACCCGAATATGTCACCCCATCAACAATGCTTCCCAAATAATTCGATTTGTTCTGGGCGTTGGCAACTGCATGGAAGTACTTGGTATTGGCATCTCCCTCTTTGAGCCATCGAACCTTGGCTTTCTGATTCCAGCTCACTTCCTCGGCCAAGCACATACTGTTGAACTCTATTTTTTTATGATACATTTCTTCACGTTCTTCCGCCATAAGGATTCTGACTTCCTCCAAATTGTCCAACTCTTTCAATCGCTGGAGCAAAGCTTCTTTCTTAATGTGTACCAAACCGTACACATCCGATTCCACACCTTAATTCTGTCCTTCAGTCGATGAAGTTTGGACACAAATATATACGCAGCCGTCCCTAAAGGTGCCGACTCACTCCACCACGACAGAATCATCTCCTGAAATTTCTCATCCAACAACCACATGTTTTCGAATCGGAACGAAGACGGACCTTTCCCCTGCGAATCACAAGTAAGAAGCAGTGGCCGATGATCGGAAACAGCCCGAGCTAGAGCTCCTATTCTAGCACCCGGGAAAATATCCAACCACTCCAAATTACACAGGAACCTGTCCAGCCTACTTAAAGAAGGGTTCTCTTGAAGATTTGACCACGTGAATCTCGCACTAGTTAACGAAGCATCCATCAACTTCCAATCTGAGATGAAGGAGTTTAAGTCCCGCATCACTGCAACATCCGGCGGCCCACCCTGTTTTTCATATCCCCATCTTATGGCATTGAAATCCCACCTGGCTACGAGAACAGTCAACTCAAACCAGAAGTCACACCGAACTACGTCATCCGAGGGCCCATAGATACCAGAAAACGTCCACAGTTTCCCAAAATATTTATTCCGAAGGACGACCGAGGCCGAATACATCCCCACTTTGTCAAATAACAACCATGCCACCAGGATGCCACATGATGCACCCACGGAATCGACGCCAATCCAGTTCCAGTGATTTCCTCCAAGCACCGACGCAACTTTCTTCCTATCACAGCTGCCCCATTTAGTTTCATGTAAAGTAATGACGACCAGTTTTAAAGTCGCGATGACTCATTTAACCCCGGCACGTTTACCTCCATCACAGATACCTCTTACATTCTAGGATAGCATCTTCATTATCAAAAAGCATGTGTCCCGCCCAAACCGACCAAGGTGGGATTTATCACCCCCGGTTCCCCTCCCATCCGACATCCCCCACTGTAATCGAGCAAGTTCCCAAGACCCACCTCGGCGTTTCTTCTTGTTACGTTGACGGCTAATCAAGATAGAACGGAACACCTCCCGGAGAGCTTCCTCAGATCCCTTGAATGATATTCTGAGATTTCGGTCAAAACTGTTCAGACGATCGATGTCGCCAGAACTTCCCCTCATCAAACCCCTCTCCGTTGCTATCCTCATTGGTTGATTTGGACGAAACGCAGCCCCTTTGTGACCCAACCTCCTCCCCAATGTGCTCGGTCAAACTCCCTAGTTGTCGCTCCATCATCGAGAATGGGAAAGTGAAGTCGAGGTTGAGGATCATGTCGAAGATCTGTTCCGACAGTACATCCAGCAGAATGGGATCACCGAGATGACCTACCTCCTGCACATAGACCATCACCTACGATGATGGACCGAGTTGCCCTGCAACCTTACCACATTGGGTCGCCCCAACCTCTCTCCAGGACCACTCCTGTTCCTCCATTCCCCCCCCCCCCCCAAGCACGTAGAATGAGGCCCAACAGAATCAGACCGACCGAAACCCGGATCTTCCTCAACATGGACCCCAGTCCCACATGCAAATAGCATCCCCACGGATCAAGGTTGTAAAAGACCCACGATGAAACTCCGTCCAGGTCTCACTTGAAAAGTAGATAGCACGTGACTTCCACGTGTCAACTTATCTAGGCCCCAGCGAAGTAACCAGTCGATCACGTGACCCGTCACAGCAAAAAGGCCATTCGACCCCCCTCCTTTGCTGCCTCTGGTCAACTCTCGACAGAGACACAGACGGGATTCCAAAAGCTTCATCTGATTGGTGACGTGTCGAAGCCCCAGTAGCCCTCACCCCCCGAGGTTCCATACATACCTTTCTCCTCCGCTGAAAGACCCTAACCCCTTTTTTGTTTGTAGGTAGTTTCTTTCTCAAATGGCAAGCTAAAGCTTCGGTCTCCATCGGGTCCCAGGTACAGCTACTAACCTCGTCCTTCCTCTCCGGCATCTGCATCAACTCACCCACCTCCTCAAACTGCAAGTGTACTTCGCCAACTTTGCTGTACGACAATATCTTGACTGTAGAAAAACTCGACTGTGAGAGATCCATCACACCATAGCACGTAGACACAGAGTGATTCGCCGAACTCAGAATTATGTGGTGATTCAACTGCTCCGACGACAACGTCCGATCGAGAGCAGCCCCCTCGTCATCTCTCAAGCAAGAAACTCCCTCTCTCAATTCCTGGAAATCTCCTGAGATCTCTCCTTCCTCGAACCCCCTCCATTCTCCAGAGATTTTTCCATCCTTTTCTCCATCTTCAAGCTCATCAATCGGAGAATGAGCGATCCAGTCAGCACCCGAGGTACCTTGGTCTCCCGTCAGTGAGGACGGACACCTCTGTTCCCCCTTCTATGAGACGGATTCGCGGACGAGCTCCCCTTTGGGTAACTCGCCGATGGCGGACTGGGCCATTCCACCCGGTCCCTGACTGGTTGGACCTCCGTCGAGACTTTTATTGCGGTACCACGGAATATGGCTACATCGAGGTTCTGGGGCCCCTCGGCTTCACCGCCCAATTGCTGAGGGACAAGCACCCTCTCCATCAACGCCATTTCCATGAAGACCCTGAAATTTTGGCCGCCGATGCAGACCTCACAGCTTTTAGGGATGCGCTCCAATTGGTTAATGGCAACGATAATCTAGGCACCTTCCGTATTCCAAAGACCGTCCATGCTGCGGTCAACCAAGATGAACCTACCGCATCTGTGTCCGATCCCCTTGAGGACTTCAGGGGACCATGCATGGAGCGGTAGACCCAGCACCCGAATCCAAACCCCTCCTCCCCACCGATGTAGATGAAGGTCTCCAACCATCAGCAGTTTTTTTTTGCAGATGTCTCTGGCCGCCTCTTCCGATTGAAACCGCAGGAGTAATTTTATTTTTGTTATAGCTGATAGATTAGGCCTGTTAGAAACATCCCCATGTATTTCGAACCCATCTGTGCAAATGGAACAGTGCTAATGTATATTTGTTTGTGTAAAGAACCACCCAATAGTTTATTAAGTTTCTGGCGAGCGAGAGAAACGGGGGGGAATGGAAATTGAGCACAACTGTGCTATCTCCCCATTCCGGCAAACTAGGACCAATCCGTTCTACGGCGGCAGATGTGTTGCCTATCTCCCAAGTGTCTCTCCCTCCTTTCTCCACCACCTCGGCGAAGGAGACCCCACACTGTCAAGTGGCCGGATTTTTAATATCCACGTTAACCCGATGGAATTTCTTGTCGGCGATTGACAATCTGAACTGTAAATCACGCATTTGTGTGCCATTGATGACCGTTTGATGATTGTTTCCTGTCCGGGGAGTACAATCAGCCTCGGACTTAACCGCCATTCCCTCGGCTCTCACCGCGTTGCTCCCATGACGATGACAAATCGACTGACGGTGGAAATTAACGTTCTGACAACGGCCACAAATCCAATCTCCCACTCTTAACACCAATACCGATTTCATGATCGAATCATTAATTGCTAAAATATATGTAATACTAGTTCTCCATAAATGTACAGCCATTTACCATTACAAAAGACAGGTTCACAATCAGAACATACATAAAATTGCAATTTTAAGCAATGAGATGTTAGTAAAGGTCATCCTCCTCTATTTCATTCCCTAAAAATCCTTTTAAAGGGTAAACTTGTGAAAAAAGGTAAACCTATAACAAAAAATAGAATAAAGTAGTAAAAAACAAAATTTATACGAGGCTTAAGCCTCAATGCGCCTTCCTACGCCTCTTTACGCCTCACGTACCTTTACACCTCGAGGCAAAAAGCTTACGCTACGCCTCGAGGCACGCCACGAGGCTTACACCTCAAACGCTATTTGAAACATGAGAAGAACCTTCTCCAGTAATCACTATATCATCAACATACACCAACAAAATCACGCGAATAGCAGGACCAGAGTGATAGCAAAAAATATGATTTGAATGTCATCGCTGCAATCTCATACCAACAATTACTCTACTAAAGTGTAGAAACCAAGCTTGTGGCTACTACTTAAAGCCATATATAGACTTCCCAAGCCTACAAACCTTCCTAGTCGCTCAGTGAGGATGGAAGCCAGGGGGAGAAACCATGTAGATCTCTTCAATAAGATCACCATGCAGAAAACATTTTTTCACATCCAATTGATACAACGGCCAATACTGACTGGTCGTAATAAGAGATGAGAACACACACTGAGATCAACTTAACCGCAGGGACAAAGGTGGCATCGTAAGGGAGACCATAAGTCTAAGTATATCCTTGATCAACAAGTCATGTTTATATCGAGAAACAATGTTATCCAAATTATGTTTAATAACGAAGACCCATTTGCATCCCACAATCTTTTTTCTAAGAGGAAGCGATACCATGTCCCATGTGCGATTGCTTTCAGGCATTCATTTTCCACCATTACAGCCTTCCAAGAAGGATGGGAAATGGTAACATGAACAACACGGGTATAATAACCATATCAACCTCAGATAAAAGGCCCAATACGAAAAAGATACAGCCTGGTAGCATACATAACAAGTAATAGAATAGGGTATAACACACGAGTGGGCACTCATCCGAAGGGCAATAGGAACATCAAGATCATAACTATCTGTGGGACTAGGAATAAGTGGGGTAGGAGTATCCGACAAAGAAACAAGTGTAGAGCTCTGCACTAGATCTACCTACACAAATAATTGAGGTGGAGGCTTGATAGATGTGGGCCCATGCATATGTTTGCGAACATAAGCATGATATTTCTTTTGATGCTGCAAAGGAGGTTGGGTGGGGGTGGGGTATCAATCAGCAGCCAAACAGGAGGATGTGGAGCAGGTATAATAGTGACGTGGCATAATGGAGAAACATGGTTAGTGGGCTGAGGAAGAAGAGGTGAAGTAATGACAAAGGCAAACCTAGGATTGGACTCAAGACTCATTTGGAGAAAAATAGGACACATGCTAAAAAAAGGTCACATCCATGGAAGTAAAATCGATGTGCTTTGGGATCATAACACTGATATCCCTTAGATACACCTGAGTAACCAATGAAAATACAGTTGATAGATCGGCCATCTAACTTATATTGATTTAGATGGAGATCCTGAACAAAGCAAGTACACCTGAACATATGAGGTTCAATGGGATACATAGAGTCAGTAGGGCGAAGAGCCAAAAACAAAGTATAACTATCAAGGACCCTAGAGGGCGCGTACGATTAATTGAGAAACATGCTTTAAGCAAGGCCATTGACCAATAGGTCTTAGACAGAGACCAGTGTTTTAAATAGCGTTTGAGGCGTAAGCCTCGAGGCATAGCGTAAGTTTTTATCCTCAAGGGGTACCATTAAGGCATAATCCTCCTGAGGCGTAGTGAGGCGTAATAAGGCAAAGGATTATTTGGGGATGAAATATAGTAGAATTCCCTCTGTTAATATTTAATAAATTAAAATTAGTACTTGTTAATGAGAAAGGAACCTATCAATGAGCGGTTGAACTTCAATTTGTATTGTAATATTATTTTTTGAGTTGTGAGTTGTGAGTCATGACTTGAGACTTATATAGAACAAACATTGCAATCTTACGTATGTTTTGATTTGGAACTCTTCTTTTGTCAAGGGTAAATGATTGTGCACTTATACTTCTCATTGTATTTGTGCCTTGAATATTGATTGATTTATGACTAGAAAATTGTTCATTATTTTTTCTTACATAATTTCTAATTTATTTATCATTGTTTATGATTTTTCTTTATATCTTTAAATTTTATTATATTATTAAATTTAAAAATTATAAAAATTGTGAGGCTTACTCCTAGCAGGAGGGCTGAGTGTTACGCCTTTGCCTTCCGCCTTTAAAGGCATTGCCAAAGACATACCCCTCAATAAAGAACGTGAAACCCCAATAAAATGCTTATATTTGAGTTCAGCTACGCTATTTTTGTTGAGGAATATAGGGACATAAAAACTTATGAACAATACCATACTTCTGAATATGCTGAGCAAAGAAATGGAAGGTGTACTCACCACTATTGTCAAAACACAAAGCTTTAATAGATGAACCACATTGAGTTTTAATTATGGAATGGGACTCTTGAAACTTAGTGAATACTACATATTTTCATTCCGTGAGACAGACCCAAGTGACGTGGGTATAGTGATCAATGAAAACAATATAGTAGGGAAACCCCTCCAGGGAAGAACCCCAAACATCCGAATGAATCAACTCAAAAGGAGCATTGAATCTATGCATGTGTGTAGGGTAGGTACATGTGACTTGTTTTGAAAGGTACAAATTTCAGATTGAAATTTAAACGATTCACAAACAGTTTGAAATAAGGGGATCAGTGAGCCCAAGGTTCTAAAACCAACATGCCCCAATTTGGCATGCCAAAGAGAGAATATCATGGCTGGCATTGATAGGAAAAAGAATTGAAAGATCAAGTGAAGCAACTATAGCAGCAGCAGAGCACTAACGACTCCTCTTACAATGCCCTTTCCAATAATCCTCTTAGTGGTGAGATCCTAAATGATACAATAGAATGAATAAGAAGTAATGGAACAAATTAGATGTTTAGTGAGACCGCCACAAAGAGCAAATTTGTCACAAATTGTAAATTTGTCACAAATTGTAAATTTGTAACAAGGTTAGGAACATGGAGAACATTAGACAAAGAAAGCGAAGATGATACAGAAATGGTGCCAACACCAATGACTAGGGTAAAGGAACCATCGGCCAACCGAACCTGTGCAAATGAAGATAAGAGGAGAATATGCTGAGAAGCCCTGAATTCCACTAGTCATGTGATCCATCATGCCGTAATCAATGACTCAACAATACGTGTTGAAGCAGTGGCAGTACAAGCGGAATATACTAGAAGAACAAACAACAGCAATACCAGCAAATGGGCTAACCTCATAATCATTCTCATTCTCACTGTCATTTAGGCCATTATCAAGCACACAGTCCTGTCCACGAAATTGCTTTAGAAGTTCGATACTGAAGATGAACTACTATCCAAACCACAGTAACACAAGAATCAGTTATCATCAACCCAACCGCTCCCTAGTGAGTTGTTACTGGCACCGTTATCAACTACATGATGCCAAAGCCAGCTGAACTCTGCCCCACACAAGAACTTTTATAGGATTCATCAAAGAACCAGTTCCCAATCATACATGTAGATCAGAACAACTAAATACTTCACCAATTCAATAACAAATACGTCTCAGAAGCAACCTCAATGGTGCTCATATACAGCAACAAATATCTCTCAGGTATAACCACAAACACTTTTCAGATTCAGCATAAAACTAACTTGGATGCATTAATAAAATACCAGAGAGAAGAAGTGCACAACAAGAACAAAAAATAACTCGCATATACCACTAAACAGAGAATGATATTCCAATAAATCAGTGAACAATAATCCAAAGGACATCAAATATAAAAGGCAGACAGCTGATATGAGTATCAGTGAAGATTGATGAGGCATCAACGTCCGTACGGTAGCTCAAGTGAGAATCACAGATTCTCACTCAAATCTCAATGGAACTCATGGGACTTGAATCAGACAGTTGTGCAAAAACCGATCTATTTCCACGCCATATTGTACAGAATCTATAACTGTATGATGATGAAATCTGCTATACACAAAAAACAAGGAGAACTGAGATGTACCAAAGAAACTTTCGAAACTCCCACTTAGAGGCTTCAAATCAAGATGCCCTAAGAGAGAAAAATACCCAGCTGAGAATTCCGATCCATTTGGTGTCACATTTGGATCAAACAATGGTCAAACTTTTTTACCAGCAGATGAGGCAATGTGGTAGCAGAAAATATCAAGGTCAAAGGTAAGTTGCTCTAATACCAAGAAGAACTTAGGGTATAGCGGTTTAGGATTAGAAAGGTAGTATAAGGGTTAGATAGGTGGTATTAGGTTTAGAGTTAGAGGAAGAAGAAAGAGAAAGAGAACGAGAGTGAGAGAGAGAGAGAGAGAGAGAGAGAGTGAAGGCTTAGAGAGTTATGAGTCCCTCACTAGCATTTATATTAAGAGAGAAGTTGTACATACACACTCAATATGACTAAACACATCCATTATAAAGAAATAGAATAAGAACCATAAAAAACTATACTAAAAACAAAGATAATACATAATATAATATTATTATTTCTAGATAAATTGGTACTGCAATTTCATCTTTTTTCTTTTGTACCGGTATTTACAGTACCATTCTATTGCCAATGTAGAATATATTCATTTATCATTTTTTATCATAAAGTTCAAATCTTGTGACCAGGATAGGAATGCATGAAATTGTGAAAATATTAAGAAAATGCAACTATCTAAAACAGCGACGAGACCATAAGCATGACAATCAGTAAGTAGGATGACAATGATAAAGAGAATAAGAAGCATTAATCCTAACACAAACTAAGTCAATTAAAAAAAAGGAAGAAAACCAAAGGCAAGCAAAAGCATGGCACCTGTTTGGGTTAACCTCAAAACCGACAATACGAGCAGCATCAGTCTCAGGATCCTTGTGGTACATGACTCTGAAGCTCAGGTGGTTATGAATGATATACTTCTCATCTTTACTCTGTATAGAAACTCCACCAGTGAGCTACAATGGACGCACAAACAAAAAGAATTGAACATAGAAAAAGCACACGGGGCAACTTACCCCAGCATATCTTCTTTTGAACCCCACACGGAAACCATGATCATATGTTGTTGATTGACTTCCATCTCTCCTTGGTCTCGGAACTGCAACAGGAAGATTGTCCAAAATCCTGTGCAATATATACCAGAAATGTCAATGTATCAAAATATTACATTAATTGATAGTGTTAGCTAGGCACTTCTACTTTTGGAATTTTTCCGTGCTGACACTTAGTGGCACTTGGGCACTCCTCAAAACAGCATGATCCTTCTAGACATGTATGACAATACCACATGATACTATCAAAATGTTCCTTGTTTTGACACGATAAAATGAACCGTCATTTTATAATATAAAAAATTGCAAAGTTTAGTAACTTATAAAATAAAAGCTTGGGTCCTTGAAACAATTTGTGTAATATAGTATACTTTTAGTTAGGTTTATGATATACATTATGTATCATTTCATTATACTTTTAGTTAGGTTTATGATATACATTATGCATCGTTTCATTACATATCTCAATTGGCTCTCTAAGATTTTCTTTCAATTTTTTTCTATATACATTCTATTTTCTTCCTTAAGGTCGTGCCTCTGTATTGGAATCTTTAGAAATTAGCATGCCAAAAATCTATGACACTTTGACAATTGGCACCCGTGCCACATGTCTAGGTAACACTGGTTGATATGTAACCACCAAAAATAAAACACTGGTTGATATGTGAGTTAAGACATTGTAATGTAGTTAATTTATGTAAAATAAGACTTCCTTTCTTTTTTTTTTTGGAGATGTGTAAAATAAGACTTCTGGTTATAATAAGGTAACCACAAAATTATGATTGAAGAGAACAACTACAAACATACAAAACAAACTATAAACTAGGAAGTTGATGAATACTGAAGAGGAATCACCACAATTTCAAGTACTTACATGTTCACTCGATATTCATCATCAATTTTCTCCTTAAAATTTTTGGCAGAATCAGAATCAAGCTTTTTACGACAGGCGACCTTGCAAGACTGTTCTTCTCTCATTTTAAACTAAGAACAGTTCATAAAATTAGATCCATGAAACATATAATAACATAGACATAGAAGAGTTAAATCATTCTAAGCTTAAACTGTCCTGATATTTTTTATCACAACTAAGTACAAAATTTATTTATTAGAATGAAAAAGGGTCAGAGTAGGAGCTCACTGTATAGACAGAGTTCTCAATGCGGTCACCTCGAAGTACCTCCCCCAAATTCTCAGCACTGTTCATAATTTTTTTGGGCTTACAGTAATTTAGGAAATAGTAATCATATGGAAGTTGGGTCTTTGTGGATGAAAGCTTGTTCACTTTCACTGGAAGATCATCACCCTGTGTACAAACAATTACCATGAAACCAAGATCATAACTAATTGACAAGGACAAAGGCCAAATAAGCATAGCAATCGAATGCTTGTATATCAAATTTCCTAGGCAAATACATACATGAAACAATCACACAGATGTTAACACGAAGTAAACACAGATGTTAACACGAAGTAAACACAGCAGTGACAAAGTTCAACAATTAGAAGCAACTACTTTAGTAATCATTAGTTCAGTAAATTAAGTTACAACATTCAATATATATTATGCAACTACATAAGATTAGCATATAAAAAAAGGCGGAAATAATGAAAAGGGCGCAGAAATAATGCAAGATCTAGGGAAGAGGTGCATCCAGAAACGAAGAAAGGGTGGAAATAATGTAAAATCACACAACAAATACACAATGACAAAATCCAACAAAAAAAGTAGATAAGAAAAAGGATGCTTGCTAACCAAAAAAGAACAGTAATGAAAACATAATAATTAAAAATGAAATTGAATTAGAAGTGACCATCTAGGAAGAACCTAACACCTAAATTATTTCCATGAAAAGAAGAAAGATTTAGAGCCACTGCTTTATTCATAAGATGACGTAAATAATAAATAATACCAAGTTCACGATAATACCCTGATGTGACAGTAAACAATGGTTAAATTCTACAGAAAGAATAAGAACAAAAGGCTCAATGAATCTCCAATTGAAAGTGAGAGTGCCTAGGAAGCATTATACAAGATAATATAGGATTGTAATATGTATTAATATTTAATAAAATATAGAAATTGACTTATTTTAATATTGAGCTTATAAAAAATTAGATATCTACTTGGGGAAACTATAAATCTCAAATTGAAACACATCTAGTGGGCGTAGTGGAATCACACTTACAGTAGCTGAGTGCAGAGTAGGAGAATCATGGTTCAAAATTTCGGCCGAAATCCAAAATTTCAGATTTCAATGTATGGGTTTCAAAATTCGGATTTCGGTTTCGGTTTCGGTTTCAGTCATGCCCGAAACTGAAATTTAACCCGAGATTTTGATCCTTGAGGAGAATTGGAGCAGGAGCCGGAGTTTGGTGTCTTTGGCAGAGGATTCCCATAACTAAGAGATGACCAACTGTTCTTCGAATTATTCCATTAGGTGAAGATCCATGTAGAGCTTTACAGGATACATCAGGGTGCTTGCAAATATAAAATAAAAATCATCACTCCTGGAAGAAAAGGAATTGTATGAAAATCATCCCATTTATATGGTGTGTTTTGAGAATTCTCTTATCACAAATTTTTGGCTGTTTTTGTCCTTTAAAAGAGTTGCAGGAATTGTGACTCCTTGGGACTGAAAGAATTGGATAAACATTTGATGGCACCAGTTTGCACAGTATTTTACTGATTTATCAGTAAAAAAAAAAAGAATTTTTTCCTTCATGTAGGATTAAATTAAACTTGTGGGGAAAGAGATAGCTTGTTAGTATCTTTCTGACTGAGATTCGTTCACAGTTTCTCAGCAAATTTCAATCTTGAGAGATGTAGAGGATATATTTGGTGGATACTTATCGATACAGCTACTAAGGCAAAACGTTAAACAATTTTCTTTCTTTATTATTATTAGTTAAGAAGTTTTAACTTTTAACACATTTTTTGTGTAAATGAACCAGTGTTATCAAAGGCGAGCCTAGGCGCTCACCTTGACCCAAACCTAATAACACACGGGATTGTTTTTTTTTCAAACTGAGATGCATTATTAATGGCGTTGTCAAAGGCGAGGCTAGGTTCTCATCTTGACCCAAACCTAATAACACACGGTCTTGGGTTTTTTTTTCAAACTGACATGCATTATTAAGGGCATCTCGGTCTTTTTCTCTTGTTTTAGGTTGAGTTGCCCCCTTATGTTAACCTTTTAAACCCTCAAAATATCATGTAAAGTCATTTGCAATCGATTTTGAAGATCAAAACACTTCAACTCTGAAACTTTCTGTACTAAATTCTTTCTTAAAAACCCCAAATACGTCATGCATTATTAAGGACATCTCGGTCTTTTTCTCTTGTTTTAGGTTGAGTTGCCCCCTTATGTTAACCTTTTAAACCCTCAAAATATCATGTAAAGTCATTTGCAATCGATTTTGAAGATCAAAACACTTAAACTCTGACACTTTCTGTACTAAATTCTTTCTTAAAAACCCCAAATACATCCAAATCACACCAAACCTCATTTTCTTTGTTCCTTCTTTCCCAATCAACTTTGTGTTGCTTACACTACACTACGAGTTGGTTTTATGAAAGTTAATAGATTATAGATGTGGACATAGGATCATATTCAAATTTTCATCATTGCATATTGCATCATACTTTTTATTGATTCATCCATTATGTATGTTGTTAACCTTTTACATTCATGATATAGTGGATCATTAATATGATATGAATGAAGATTTTTTTAATAAAATTATAAACAAATTATTAAATCCCCCTAACATACGACCTTTAATAACCTTGATAAGAACTAAACAAATCCAAGGTTCCAAGTGGAGGTCCACGTGGCATCCAAAACATTGTTTCAATGCCACATGGACCTCGGGTGCATTGCTTAGATCATTTTTTTTTTTTTAAGTAATTTTGAAAACTCATCTCCATCATGTGTTTTTTGAGCCGTGAAATGTAGAGCATTGAAACTAGCCAAACATTGACTTATGCTTTTCAAAAGCTTTTTTTGAAATTTCTTTTTTTTAAACTGATCTAAACCATTCACACGTGGAGGAATGGGTGTCATGTAGACCTCCATGTGGACCTTGGACGACGGAACCGGCTCCCATATATATATATATAGGGAGCCGGTTAGGTCCTCCAATGGAGGATGGTGACCGTCCTCCAAGATCCATGTGGAGCTCCACGTGGCACCCAAAAAGCTCCACATGGCACCCAAAACACTTTTTGGGGGCCACGTGGAGCACAGGTGGACATTTAAGATCAATCTTTTAAAAAAAAATAATAACCCACGAGTCAAAGTTTGACAGTTTTCATTGGTCCACATTTCATGGTTCAAAAAACACACGGTGGAGATGAGTTTTTTTTTTTTTTCCAAAGATGATCTAAGCAATGCACCCAAGGTCCACGTGGCATCGAAACAATATTTTGGATGCCACATGGAAGGTTGGAGGACAGTGACCGTCCTCCCATGGAGGACGAATCCCTTTTCCATATATATATATATATATATATATATATATATATATATATATATATATATATATATATATATATATATATATATCTGGTTTTCTAGGATGACTGAGTCTAATATGTGGTTATCTAGTAACACTAGAATTAAATAAACTCTATAACTAAGTTAATCAAGAAGAGACATCAACTAGAAGCCGCTGCATGATCCATAATAAAACGAACTTAATCTACTCTTACACTCCAACAGGGGGAAAAAAAAAAAAACCTTCAAAATTCAATATAAAAAAAACAGAAATTATACAGCATGAACAGTGTAATCAATTGCACATCTCCCACAGTCTATTACAAGAATACGCACCCAAATCTTCAGATTTACCGAATTAGTTAAAATTTTCTACTTTTTAAAATGAAATTGAAAATTTCAGCTCGATCTACAGATTCCGAACATAAAAGAAGTGAAATAAAAACGAAGGTTCAGATCTCGGAAAAAGAAAAGCAACAAAACCCTAGAACTTCAGATCTGTGTGCCGATTCAATCAAGAACAAACATGCAATCGAAGGATCTGAAGAAATGATACCCTTTGGAAGTCGCGAGGGGCGACGCCTGGGAGGTAAAAGGAGTGCGCACAAGGGAAGAGGATGAGGGCGCACAGGTACAGGAATGCGGCGGTGCGACCCATCGTGTCGACGGCGCGATGGGCGGTGAGAGATGAGGAGATCAGAGAAGAAGAAGGAGGAGGTGGTGATTAATTTTATTTATATATTTATTATACGAGAGATCTCGATTTAGCAATCGAGGTGGTGTGGGGGTCAATGAGATGGAAGAAAATGGGGTTGCTTGTTTTTAATTAGTATTAGGTAAGTGGCCCGAGTGGCTGGTGACTGGGTACTCGAGTCATTTTTTAAGGACGTGCGCTGCTCATCGTGTGCGCCGTTTGATAAGTACACCAAGGAACGATCTCTATCGTCTAAATGAGAGCCCTTAAACAAATGGCACTACTCGCCTACTCAAGGGTACCTCTATTAGCGCCCCATAGAATCTCTAAAAGCGCCTGTGTGTCTAATAGATTATGGAGAATATGTTTCACTCTGATCTTCCACAAATGGATCTCGAGATCAACTCACACTTATCAGATGATCAATTTTTTATTTTACATGCTACAAATTTCCAAAGCATGTCCTTTGAATTATATGGCACACATCATGCTCAAACATCTAATAAGTGGGATGTGGAATCAAGAACTGACCATCTAATAGGTGAGACATGATCTCAAGATCCTTTGTGTGGAAGATCGTGGATCCCCAAAACACACCCCTTGAATCCTATAGCACACATCACGCTCAAATGTTTGATAGATGACATGTGGAATCAAAAACTGACCGTCTGATAGGTGAGACATGATTTCAAGATCCAATGTGTGCCACATCATGGTGAAACATGATCTTCATTATTTTATATGAAGCAATCAATGATTTTAAAGGAGTACACTCATAGGCACTTCTCAAAGATTATATGGACGTCAATAGAGGTACCCTACTTAATACCAACAAAAAGAGTGTTAATTATTGGTTATTATTAACTAAAGGGAGTAACTACTTGCTTGCACATAAAAATTGTAGGGTTACTTATTTAAATGAAAGACTTGGTATTTTGTGACTTGTGTCATTTGAAGACACTAATTTAAGTCATATGATTTGAGGACTATAATGAAACTTTCTTTAGAGTAAAAGATAGGCACAAAATACTCTGTAATATCAAATGATTCAGTCAATTTTTAAACCAAATAATAGGCTTTAACTGTATTAAAGCATATCAAACAGATAATTTCTTTTTATATATTTTTGAAATGAGATACAGATAATGTTTTAGACTATATCATTGCCTTTTAAATAAGAGAACCTCTATACGCACCCACTTGTTTACGTAAAAGAGCTAATGATGTGTCTAGGTGTGTTAGGGTGGTAATGTCCCCTACATTAAGTAGGCACTTTAAGTAAATAGTTGAGTCCTAACATAGGTATCCTTCGCTTTATTTGACAAAACTCATGAAAATATTTTTTTCTTTTTACTTTACATGGGTTTAAAAATAAAGAACTCATGAGAGTTTTATTTTTAAAATTTTATAATGGTTTAATTTTAATTTTATTTTTTTTAATTGTTTGGCTATATTGTGTAAAATTATTTTTTGAAGGCACCATTATTCACACCATGTGAACATGTAACCTCACCTCATCTTATCGGGCCAAAATAAATTAATCGCTTTAAATTAAAACATGAATATTTTTTTTTGTCCCAACTTTTTACAAGATGGGTCTTGAGATCATGGGCATACACTCAGATAGTTTTTTATTCCACGTGGTACAAATCCCAAACAGTAACTCTAAACTCGTGAGACATACATCAAGCTCAAATACAAATCACGAGTCATTTTTTGGAATGGGTGCCACATGAAATAAAAAAACCGATATACCCATGATCTCAAGATGCATCATTTGGAAGATTGGGATAAAAAACAATCACCTTTGTCATATTCAAATCAGTCAATGCATATTGGTCGGAGGAGATGAGGCGAGATTACGATTTTTCAGTGCAAATAAATAGTACGATTATGAGGTAAGATTACATCTAAACCGTCTGATATAAAGGTCATGATCTACAAATCTATGACGCAAAAGAATGGTGCAAAACTCAATCTCTATCATATGATTCGATACAATCAACTGTTGAATCAGATAATGACTTTGAAGTGCATTGAGTCATATGATAAAGATTATGCTTGGTGCTAATCTTTTCACTTATGATCTTTAGATCATGGCTTTCAAATTAACTGGCTTATATGGTTGGGTTATATTTATTGGCGTCGCTGTTTATGGGTACCTCTATTCGCATCTATGCGTTCTTTGATAGCGCTCACATCCCAGACCCCTTGAAGACTATTGATTTCTTTGGATCAAATGAGGGTGATTGTTTTTCACCCCAATCATCCATAGAATGGATCTTAAGATCATGTAACACCTATCAGGCGGTCAATTTGTGATTCCATGTGTCCCCAATTCTCAAAATATGGCCCTAAAGTCACGTTTGAGCATGATGTGTGCTATATGATTGAAGAGTCATATTTTGGGTATCGGTGATACATGAAATTGACCGTCAGATTAATGCACCATAAATTCAAGATCTATTTTGTGAAAGATCTTTGTTAAAAAAGATCTCCATTATCTGTTTCAAAGAAATTAACGTTTTTTTCAGAGGTCTGGGATGTAAGCGCTTTCAGAAAACGCGTAGGCATGAAGAAAGAGGTATTGACATATGTGTCATATCAACAAAAAAATTGAGCCCTTGATGATAAGCTTATAGTCTCAAGATCCATTATATGAAAACTTATTGTGGAAAAAAACCTCGATCGATTGATTCAAAGCAATCAAATAATTTTAAGCATGAAATATCCAATTTGAGAAGAACGAATTTTGAGTTGCAAAGGTAGCCACCAAAATTCCTCTAAGCTTTTAACCTATGTCGTGGGTGGAAAAAAGTTGCAGCCAACTTTTGGCTGAAAGTTTTATGTAAAATTTTCTTCAAAGAATCTCTAGTTTGTGGGTCTCACTATATTACTAAACACTTGCAAATTGTATTTTTTGGGAAAATTTCAAATTTCAGCTATTTTTTTTTTGTACACACTCGTATTAACAAAGAAGGCGTAAATAAGGCCTTTCTTTTGAATAAGGTGCAGGTAGTCAGCCCCTTAATTTATTGGAATTAAAAAGGACTGTGAAATGGTAAAGAGAGCGTGTTTGGAGCCCCGTCCCTGTTGTTGGTGAACAAAAGGTTGGGGCGTCACTAAAGATATCAAGTAAGAGTTATATTGGATGTTGAGCGCGAACAAATGGGGTTGGCACCCGGTTCCTTTTTGGCGGCAGATGCACGTGATTTATGTTGTTTAAAAATTCTCACCGTTCGATGATTTGACGAAGCGTATATATGAATGATGGAGAGTTTCCTGATCTAATCAAAGTGGTTTGAATCTTTTGATTGGATTATTTGACATTAGTCGTATTTTAAGGCATCATATGTGCGTGTGAAATTCTGTAATTCATTGACTGGAAAGAAGTTCCAAGGGCTTGAGCTTTTTGTTATTTTCGTAGGTCATTTCCGTATGATGCAGGCAAGGCTCGTCATTTATTCATTTATTTATTTATTTATGTTGGCTCCCTAAGCAAATTGGGTTTTAAGGGTCCACTCTCCTCAATCAACTAATATAAACAAAAAATTTATAGGAGACTTTTATAGGTACCTTTGTTGGCACCCATTTGTTTATTGGAAGTTCTCGCCTCTTAAATCCCTTAAAACCGATTGATTGAGTCGGATCAAATGATGGAGATTATGTTTCACCCAATCCTCCACACAAAGGATCTTGAGATCATGTTACACCTATCAGACAATCAGTTTTTTATTCCACATGTGACAAATGCTCCAAACATGGCCCTAAAATCACTTTTGAGCGTAATGTGTACCATATGAGTCAAAGGTAGTTTTTGGGGATTTGTAACTCATGAAATCAAAAACTAACCGTCTGATAGGTATGACATGATCTCAAGATCCTTTGTGTGGAAGATCTCGGTAAAATGCAATCTCCATCATTTGATCCGATCCAATCAATGGGTTTAACGGGTTACTTTCTTTTATTTGCAAGTAGAAATTCTTTCTTTACAACTATAGGCTAGGCTTGCGAAGACTATTAATTGCTTTGAATCAACTAATGGAGATCAGTTTTAGTTTCAATCTTCCACAATAGATCTTGAGATCGCGGGCGTAGCATAAAAGACTCAGATGTTGATTCCACCTTGCACACATCCTAAAAAATGAGTGTAGTCGTGGGCATGCCATCAAATGTAGTTCTTTGCTTACTTTTGAGATGTATGCCATGTGAAATCAATATCGCATTTTGATCGTAAGCCCGCGATGTCAAGATCTATTGTATGGAAGATTATGATTAAAATTAGTCTCCAATGTAAACAGTCAACACATATGTCGTGTGGTTGCAAAGAAGAAACCTCTAGCTGCAAATAACGCGCCACAAAGCCCAATACAAGCCTCGGCAAGCCGAAAGTGAAACAATGCGGGCCTCAATAGAATGGCATTGGTCAACCTCACCTCAGTTGCTGAGAGGGGCCAACTTCAATCATCCATAAAAGTGAATTCAAAGAGCCTTTTAAAACCTGTTAACAAATCATGGTGGTGCATGGCACCACTGAGTTGGTGATGCTGCCATCTCTATCCATCAATGTGCTTATCAATCAGGATCAGAGTGATAAAAAATGCATTTTTTTGAAAAAAATTATGAAACCCCATTTAGAAGAGGTTTTTTGAAGAAAAAAAAAAATCATATTTTTCAACAAAAAAATATGCATTTTCCCCGGGAAAACACATTTAATTCATAAAATAAATGCGTTTTTGTTCAAAGTTCATATGCATATGTTTTTACATTTTTTTAGTTATCAATATTTTTATAGTTTTTTATAATTTTCAAAGGTTTTTATTTTTTCTCGAAATTAACAAAATTTACTATTTCTTTTATATATTTCAGAGCCATTTTATTTCTGTACCTAAACTTAGTCACTATGAACAGGACCATTGAATCTATGGGCATGGTCATGTGCATGCTCTATGAACAAATTTTCTAGGAGACTGATTCAATTGACTGCTGTCAAACACCATGGCTGCCGACTTATTTGTTAAATGTTGCAAATCTTTGATCAAACCAAGCAGTCAACAGGCCTTCAATGGCATATGTCTCAGCTAAAAAAATATCCCTACGAGAGGTGCGAAGTCATTTGATTAGTGCACTTTAATATCAACTGTTGCCAATGACATTGCGTATTAGAGTGTCTAGATAGGCAAGCGGAAAGATACAATCAACTACGAAAGTGAATGATGGGCCAATGTAAGATTTTGGAAAGATACAATGAAAAAAATATGATTGGGTCCATATTAACATCACCATATGTTAAACGCTTCGGAATTGAGCTGTTATTATGGACATTTGACGGCAAAGGGCAAAGGGCAAAGGGAAAAGAAATCGATGAAGACCCGTGATGAGTGAGGAGGACAAAGAATCGTCGGAAATGATAATTGGAAGATGAAACAAGCAATCATTGAAAGATCACATTGAGAGCATAAAACTCTGATGGTAGAGTAGATATGGAGGGAGTGGTTATTGATGGAAGGTTCAAATTCTCCAATTAGTGTGATTTTAAGTTCAAATAGCTCTCAATAGGAGTTACCTGTTAATTTTCATAGCTTCGATTGAACAAATGTTGCACCACATGACCTACAAATTAATGACGTGGTCATATTATTTTTTTCTTTCTAACTAGCAGGTGGTGGAGATCATCGGTCAAAATCTTGGCTGAAATTCCAAAATTCCGGCTGAGATCTCTCAGTTTCGGCTTGAACTGAGACGAAATTATCGGCCAAGACCTGTTTTACATTTATTTATTATTATTTTTTTGGTATAAAACCCATTTTTTTGCAAATGAGAAGCGACGACGAGGTGACGATAAGCGATCCCTTTCTATCTTCGGCGACTACGAAGCCGCTGTCAGAGATTAAGATTCTTCGGAGTTTGCAGCAGGTGCTAGGGCAAGAAGATGAGATGTGGGAGAGAGAAATTAAAACCCATTTGTGGTTTGTGGGGTTGTAGGCGGCTGCTAGGTGTCGATGGTCGAAATCAGCGAAGAGGAGTGGGGGAACTTGGTGTATAGTGAGATGAAGGGTGGAGATTGGATGATGGATTTCCATGATCTGGAGACCGTTTTTGATTTGAGGAGGGCTGATATGGGGAGGCGAGAGAGGATGTTCTCCCAGATGTGGTTGGAAAGCTGGTCCCACGAGAACCCTAGATCGAAGTCCATTGAGATTCGTGTTGGGTTAGATGTGGGGTTTTAGATCTATCTTTGCCCACCTCTCTCTCTCTCTCTTTCTAATATCTGTGCAGGATGAATGAATTGAACCTGAAGCATGCTTGTATTATGTGTTTAGCATCACCCCATATGCTACAAATATAACATTTTGTGACTTTACTAATTCAAATCTTTTTGTTCTTCAAAATTTTGTGGTTTTACTAATTTAAGCATTAACATTGATGATTCACAGGTGTTAGTGGATTTGAAGGCTTGGAATTGGATGAAATGGTTGACCCTGAATAATTTGAAGCAAAGTTATAGCCAATATACAATTTTTTAAAGGACCGACTCTCCTGAGTTCTATTTATTATTGGTGTTTAAATGATCTTACACTATCAATAGTTTAAGATGTGAGTGATTTGAACCATCAAAGTGACAGATCATATATTGAAGTGCAACGTGCCTAAAACTAGTATTTTAAGGAGATTTAAATCATTCAATCCATTGACTATAATATCACCCGTTGCATTTAGTTTTAATGGTTGGTATTAAAGTTCGTCAATCGGATTGTTGCATCCAATTATCTGCATATTTCATTGGGCTGAGATTGTCATTCCAGTGATAGATAACTACTTAAACAATTTAGATTGATGGCTGATAAATCAAACTTCAATGGTGTGAGATAAAAAAGGCATTGTAGGGAGATTTAAGTCATCATAAATTACCAAAAAAGACATTGTAGGCAATTTTAAGTCATCTATTTTGTGAACTATAATGTTAAAGAGTTTTAAAAAATCAATAAAATAAAATTTGGCCAAGTTTGAAGCATAATTTTAAAAAAAAACTCTAAATTTACTGATAATTTAACTGAAATTTGACCAATTTACGGATAGGGTCATAAACAAAATCAAAACCAAGATTTTGATCCATGGTAGAATTGATGGACAAAAGTTTAACAAACTGATGATGCTACCTAATCACCATCAATGGATTGTTGCCCATGTCCACGTGTACAAAGCTAAGCACTTGATCGTACGCTTAAGATCATCTGATTGGTATACTTTTTAGGCTATGACCCAACACGCCAACACAAGAGATCGGCCGTTTGATTGGGAACAATCACCACCAATTTTCGTAGTCTTTTGCCCCACTTGTTTGGTTGGTTTGGCGGCTTGGGCTGTGGCTACGACTAGTCAATCCCGTTCCGTTAAAAAGCAAATGCATACTTTCACAGATTTTAGACTTTAAAATTGTTTTATTTTTATGCATCTTAAAGTTTGACTTATTTAGTGGTGTGAGATTAACCAATGCACCCACTCACAAAGTGAACATAATAGGCCCCGTAGGCCTAGTCAACCAGTAGTTCGAGGGCTATGTAATTAAAGGCATATAGTTCCCCCTATTTTTATTTTTCGTTAAGTGTTTTGTTTTTAAATTATTAACACTGGACCCAAGGGTGAATACTGCTTAATGGTTACATAACTTTAAAGATTTCTTTTATGTCAAATCATCATGTGTTTTATATGACTTGATGCCCATAATCTTAACTTCTCAATATTTACTTTGTAAATAGAATGAAAACAATCTCCATTTTTTCATTCAATGCAATTGAGCGTCTTATACAATTAACAGTAGGTTAGATTTATATTAAAATTGTCAATTTTGGATGTCATTTATAAATTAAAAAAACATTTGATTGATGGTTTTGAATTTAGGTATGAAGCTTATTTTTTGTCATAATCTTTTACATAAAAAATCTTTAAATCATATTCACCTTTCAAACAGAATACATATTAATTCTACATAACACACATCTCAAAAAGTGACCCAAGTATCAAGTCATTTGACACTTGTACCGGTTACCTAATACTAAGTCATTTTATTTGTGGACCATAACTTGCCCCCTTAAGAAAATAGTCGTTCTTGTACAAAAAAAAAAAAACAAAAACTTTTTCTTTGGTATTGGGTGCTTGCGCGCTAAATTGTAATGTCAACAAACTGATTAGGCCGCCAGCCCTAAGAGATTACAAAAGTGTAGGCCCATGTCAATCCCTCGACAACCTTTTAGCCCAAACACAAAATACAGTCACCATTTCAAATAGATTATCGGGAAATTTGTATTTTCGGCCCTATCAATTTTTCAATTGCAGAAACGGTCCTATAGTTTTAATATATGCAGAATAGGCCGGCTCCAAGTCAAGCCGTTTCCACATCAGCATCGACCTGTCTTTTCCGAAATTAATTATTTAAGATTTTTTTTCTTCCTTTTTTTTATTATATTTATATTTTTATTGTTCTTTTCTCCTCCCTTTTTTTAGTTTCAACGGCAATAGATAGTCTAGTGAATGACAACCGAACACTGATAATCTAAAATCCTTCATAGCAAACATATATAAAATACATAAACATAAGAAATTATAAGACTATGGACGCTTTCATAAGATTGCGAGCGCTATTATATCTTTGCGCCTCAAGATAGCGTGCACTATTGTAAGATTGCGCCCGCTATCTTAGGGCTATTTTATGATAGCGTGCACTATTTTAAGATAGCGTTCGCTATCTTACAATAGTGCTTGCTATATATATATATATATATATATATATATATATATATATATATATATATATATATATATATATATAAGGTAAGCCTCTTTTTAACAAAACAAATACAAAGTTAAAGAACTTTTATTTCGGTAATTGATGTCGGTGCGGAATAAGAATACCTAATCCCATCCCCCACGGGCACTAGAGTGCCCTATCATTTGATTAATTACCAAGCAAGTTTTTAGGTATCAATTGTAAATATCTGATCTTCACTAATGTCATGGTCCCTATTAGTATAAGGGTACGACAATTCTCACGGTTTCTTAGTAAGCAGCAAATGGTTTTTCACTGACCAAAACCATTGACTGATTTGATTTATATGATGGAGATAGTTTTTTGCTCTATTCTTCATCAAGATTAATCGTAAGATCATTGTGCACTTATCAAACGGTCACATGTTAATTCCACATGGTGTGCGTCGCCAAAAGTGAAGGTCACCACATTTACCCATGATCTAGGTGCACAACAATTTATGGTAGACAATTTTGCAAACAACTTATGTGGCTCGATGCGATTGGTTGCAATTTTTGGGCCCCACTATGTATGCAGCCAGTCACGTCCTATCCCATAAGCTGCCTATAAAATTGTCTACCAAAAATTCTCCAATGTATAATACTGTAGAAATTTCATAGCTCGCACCAGCTCTTTAGAGACTAAGAGCTTTATTTATTTATTTTAATTATTTTCAATTTTATCCTCTTAAGTAGCCTCATGTCAGATGGATTCTATGGGGAAACGGATTCAACTTCAAACAAAAGATAGTCATTATATAATTGTATCTCTCTCTAGACACATGGAAAGTGTGTCCAAGGATCTATACTATATAACTCTTTTTTGTCTTTTTTGTTGAAGGTTACCCACTTTTGATGGTTTAAAGAATGCCAAAAGCATTCCCTCACGGGTATAGTGGCTCTAAAATATTAGCTTCAAGACATCTTCTACAACCGAAAAGGTAGAATAAGAATATGGAATTATTGCTTTTGGCCTCTCAAGAAATGACCAATTAATCTATGAGAACCAAGGATCAAAATTTCAGTTTTTGTTTCGGTTTCGGTCTTGCTCGAAATCAAAATTTTGTCCGAAATTTTGAAATTTCAGCCGATTTTTTTTTTTCGAAGAAGTAAAATATCGGTCGAAATTTCAGTCAAAATTTTAAAATTTCGATTTCAATCAAAATTTCGGTTTCGAGCAAATTATCGGCCGATAATATGCTACCGGTATACCGAAACAAAAATTTTATATATTTCGTTTCGGGGGCCACCGAAACCGATGCGTTACGGCCGAAATCTTAAGATTTTGGCCGAAATTTTGAATCATGATGGGAGTGTAGACACTCCATTTTCGCCTTCTTGGAGTATACAAACTTGTTCGATCAACCTTTGACCTTTCCCATGACCCACTGAAAGGAACCGATCATCTCCGAAGGTCTTAGAACCCCCTCAAAACCTCATTCAAAACTCATATGCTGCATAGACAATGTATGGGGGAGTACTGGGTTGAAATCTCAACCCACAGACTCGGACCCAATCCAGCTCGGGAAGTTCTCCAATTTCGAATTGTTACCCACGCGTGTAATTGATTGCATGTGCCCCTGGACACGCGCAATTGGTCCCATTTGGATAAGGTTTTTCCTTCCGTAGACCGCCTGGAGACCCGAATTACGCGCTCCACTTTAAGCGCACAATTCGATTGCGCACACAACCTATAGTGCACAATTAGTCCCAAGTTGGACCAGGCCTGTACCTCCTATGACCACTCGAATTCCCCGATTGTGTGCACTGGTTAATACGCTCAATTGGGATAATGGAACTGGGATACCCGGCAGAGCCAGTCAGCCGATCATTCTCGAGTCAGTGACCGACTCAAACTGAATCATGCGCACTGGATAGTGCACACAATTCAATTACACGCCGAAGGACATGCGCGCAATTCACCAATTGCGCACAATCCCCCATGAGCGCAATTAACCCGATACCTGTAAAAAGACCCCCTCCTACGGCTAAACTCACCAATTTTCATATCAATCTCTCCTCTTTCAAGCTTAATCCTTTTACAAAATTTGAGGTTCTCTCTAGGGTTCTCAAAGAAAGGAGTTGGGTTGCGTTTTAGACTTCTAGAATTGCAGACTGTTCTCTAGGAACCTCAGGATAGTCAGGCTAGCGGTACTGACCAACTAGCCTCTGCCAATTAGGTTCCCTGACTTTCAAAGGAGTATTGAAGGAAGAAGCCCTTAGCTTTAGATTCTTAGGAAACCCCTGCCCAAATTCCTAGCCTAGAGCCAATTAGGTTCCCTAACCTTTTCCAGTTTTTAGCCTCAGCCACCCGATTTGCCCAAGGGAACTTACGGAGGGTACCCGGGAAAGGGGCTGATCCTCCTTAGCATAGCGGGCCACCACCCCCTTTTAGACAGGACCCTCAATAAGAATAAGAAACCGAACTGGTTAAACTTTAGGCAACCCATAGCTGCTGAAGTTGGTCGACCGACGTTCAATAAAGGAGTCAACCCGCATCCCGCAGAGCGTGATCAGTGACGTGTTGCAGCGTCGATAAATATTTGTAACTGGTGATTGCACCAACCTAGGTATTCTTCATTTAGAATTTGCCTCTTTCCTTTCAGCATTTAATATTTCTTAGTCTATTGTTCTATCATTTTCTATCAAAGTCCACGTGGATCGAATTGGGCCACTTATTTCGGGGATCGAAAGGAACCTAAAAAAGTGCGTACCAACAGACTGACGATCGCGATGTAACTCTTTCTACTAGGATTGCTCCAATTTAGTTAGTTTTGCTTTTGTTTATTTATTGCTTTATATTCACCTTTTTAACACACCTACACGTAACCCGAGGATATTTTACCATCCCTAACTGCCCGATTACCCGGTCCCTGAACCCAGAGTTTCGAGTCTGTATGAACATATTGCAAAAACTCAAAATCTTTGGAATTCGTAAACTGAACCTGAGCAGTAACGACTCACCGTTGTGGGGCCTACACGATAATCCCACGTACAATAGTAGTCCGTCTTACGACTTCACCCAAAGCCACCCCGAGATTAACATGGCGGGTGAAGATGAACGAATACCCTTCACTCCTCCGAGCACCAACAACAATGATGGCAGGAGAGAAAGTGGTATCGGGCAAAACTTCACGGCCCAACAACTCGTGTACCTTCATGTAACCACACTACAAAGAGGAGGAAGAGAGGCAGATGACCTGCTTAGAGGTTTAGCTGCCTTGTATCAGACTATCAAAGAACAACAGGATGTAGATGACCAGGAACGACAAAGAGAGGAGAGACCGCCACCTACCCCGAGTACGACATCACCTCATATATTACCGCCAAGGCAGACCGCTCGCACCATCTTCAACAATGATCGCCAGGACTGAACATATCCTCGGACAAGCAAGAAAGACGTCAGTATAAAAATGGAGGACCTCACTCAGGTCCTAGACGATTATATGGCTAAGAGAGAATGTCCTGAATTCTTGTTCGGATTCGACAAATTTTGTCAGGACCCCGAGTTTAAAACCTACTAGTAGCCTTTAAGCCTCCTAAGTTCAACAAGTACAACAACACTGGAAATTTGAACCACCATCCGGTGTTATTCTGCAATGATTGCCGACCCATCTGCCACAACCAAGGGTTCCTCATCCACTACTTTCAGAGATCACTACAAGGAGAAGCTCTCGATTGGTTTGTTGGGCTGCCACTTCACAAGATTGATACATTCGATGACTTAGCTAGCCAGTTCCTCAACCAATACAAGCATTTGATATAGGAAGCGGTCAGTCTTAGTGACTTGATGACGATAAATCAGGATTCCGACAAAGAATTTGTCGACTTCGTCAGCAGATGGAGAAGACTCACCGCCCAGACGTTGTCAATGATGATGGAATCGATATCATCATTGACAACGTCAAAGAACCTCTTCGAAGCGCTATTATTATAAGCGATTGCCCGGACTTTACCACTCTCCATTTGTGCGCTTCCCATATACAACGACACATCAAGAGCAGAGGCCTCTCCCTCTCAATAATAGCATTGAAAGGCGCCTCTTCTAGCAATCGAAGACGAAGAACAATAAGAAAGCCTTAGGCTCCTAGCAGGTGAATGTGGTTGCCAACCAAGGGTAAAACTATGGAGACTGGAATTCCCAGCCAAGGTATCTCAGCCAAAACCAATACCAGAATCAAGGTCAACCGCGATACCCCAATCAGAATCAGTATCAAAATCGCAATCAGAATCCAAACTGAAATACCTATCCCAACTAATACCAGAACCAGAGTCAGAACGTTACTCAGACTCAGACGACCATCCCCCCAAACCATAACAATGTACCACTGCCACAAAACTTCAATCAACAAGCCAGGCCCGGCTACCAACTGAAACGTGAACACTACCCTCCGCTCTCGGATACCATCCCGAACATCTTCTGCCTCCTCAGTAATTAGAATCTGATCAGATTCCCACTAGAATGACCACGCCCCTGGCCAGCACACCTCGACTATAGAAAGTTCTGCGCCTTCCATCAGTTTGCGAGACACAATCTAGAGGACTTTTGGGTCTTACGGGACGTAATCTATGGTATGAACGATTGAAACCAAATCGATTGGGAGTCCCTCCGAAACAGCAACTAGAATAACATTCAGCCTCCGCAGAACCTGGGGATTATCAACAAATGCCTAATCACAATCAGGGATTCGTCTCCCACATTACCACAGTGGATCTCTCTAGTAGACTCTCTATTCATCCTTCAACCCTGATTAAGCACATTAATCCTCTGAGCACTCTAGTTAACCCAATCGAACCCCAGAGACCTCTAACCCTTCGACTCCATCCCTCGACCTTGATAACCCGAATCGAACCACCAAATCCCCCACCATACCCAAACTTCACCCGGATACGAGTTCAGTCAATTAGGGCTCGGAGACCTAATCTCCAAAGATAGCCCCTAGAACCCTTGATTCCCCCAAACCCGGAACTAACACCCTTTCCACTTTCCCTGTCTAACACTGAACCTGAAGGAATTGCTCCGCAAAGTTTTCCACAAATTGACGATACTCCAGATCAAGAATCTGAGATGACAGCTAAGCGCAATGCCAAAACGGGCCAACAAGATGAAGGATTAAGCAGGCAAGAGGTGCTGATCTCTACCTTTTAGGAAAGGGAGGACTACACATAATACCTCCCTCCGTAGAATGGTGTAACCCCGACACGTATCCCTTCCTCAAATTTTACCCTGTTTGTGAGAAATGTTTCAGGAGGCTGATCAAGGCAACTCACGACATGGCTTGAGGATCAACAATCGACATGTCCGGTTCTCAAGTCATAAACCAACTATCCCCCGCCGCCATTCCCCTAAGAAAAAGAGAACATGAGCACTTAGCCACTAGAGGGAATAACGAGAGATAGGGAGATTAATCTGCCTCCCCCACCTCATGTGATTCCACTTCCACCAGCTCCGTCACCTCAGCCATTTCAGCCCGCTGTGAACAAAGCGCACATACCTGGTAAAGAATCAACACTGGAATCAAGCCAGGAATATGATCTCCTATGGTACCTTGAGAAAATTCCAGCCCAAATATCGATACTTGAACTCATCAAGAAATCACCAGAGCATTACCAACTATTGCTGAAGGCACTAGCAGAAATTCACGTAGATGAAGACACCACTTTGGATGAACTGCATGAGATCACCTCAGTCATGGCTCAACCCCCAGCACTTACCTTTATGAACGCCAACATATTGAAGGAGTCATTACGCGGAAGTTTAGGCCCTATATACTTAACAGTAATAATTAGGGGATTTTCGGTACCTCACTCATTAGTCGATTCAGGCGCTGGATTAAACATCTGCCCAATGATGACGTTCAAGACCCTCGAGTACACAGAACAAGAAATACGACCTTCATCGTTATCCCTCATCACATATGACAACTCCCGACGCTTCATCAAAGGCACCATCAAACTTCAAGTGTGACTCTGACCAGTGACAATCGACACCACTGTTCACGTATCAGATTCCTCCAGTACTTACAATTTGATCTTAGGAAGAAAGTGGTTGGAATCCATGAAGGTTGTGACATCCACATATCACCAATGCGCCAAGTTCCCTCACGAGGACACTATCATCAGGGTATATGTTGACACACTTTTTGAGAATATGGATACTGACTATGCCGCTAGCATTCCGACGGCTCACGATCCAGTATTGTCCACCGGCCACATAAGGAAGACAGAGACTGCTGATGATGCATCGGTAGTAGAAATCAACCATCTGTGGTCTCCCCCAACACGCCAACAAAGACTAACAAAGAGAGAAACTGCTCCTAACCTCACGTGGCTATACGACATAAACCCAATTGTAACAAAGGGATAGGACCTTATGTACCAACTAGGATACATCCCACACACGAGACTCGGAAAGAACAAACAAGGGTGAATAGGCCCCGTGGTTCTAAAGAAGGTTCGCAAACACATTGGTGTAGGCTACCGGCGTGATGGCAAAGAAGTTGATACCTTCGCAACATCACCCAAAGGGTCACTGTATGACAATTTTCTCTATGAAACTACTAAGAAGGCCAACATGCCGAAGAGAGAGGAATCCTACACCAAGCCCAGAAATCGAGTAGATGGCTGAAGCATTCGTTGATCTAATAGATTTGAACCAAAATGATGACATAGATAAACCACTCGAGGGAGTTGGACCACTATTCGAAACTGAAGAAAAACAGAAGCCTCTGGAGCCTGAACCACGCATAGAAGATTGTGAGTCGACAAATGAAGAGGACTTCCACATTACAGCTATAGAACTCGAAGAAGAGCTGACACTCGACGACCATCTGAGTCACTGCCGCTTCAAATTTTTTGGAGATCCTTAGAGGAAGAATGACATCCGCTGCTAGTGATGAAGAGGATTATTGGTTAGATCTCCTCGCCATTGAAACTAAAGAACAACTCGGTGAGGACCTTTAAAGACTATTCGAGGACGAGGATGAACCCCAACGCGAAGATTCTGACCCTGACAGCCACGCAAATTCTGAGCAGATAATCACCAGGTGGGAGTGCCCATGGGGATATCCTTGCATCTCTCAACTTTACCAACTTTGCTGTAGGGTATGCGCCTTCATTCTAACATATCGTGAATCCCAAGGAGAAGAGCCCATAAGCTCAGTGGGTGATCAACCAAACTCACCCGAAGAAGAAGAGCCAGAGAACTTCCAGACGTTCTTCAAAGACCAAGCATTCCTTATAGTATAAGAGGCTAGATCATCAACCAGACCACCGCCTTCATCACTAATTCGAAAAATCACACTAGGCGAAGGCAACAAAAAAAAAACCAAATTCAGAACGAATCCACGTCATTCGAAGGCTCGCATAAACGGCTCCAGCAGCCGTCATGCTTTCTCAACTAAGAGATGCACCCCTGCCGATTCTTCTTCAGGAATTTGACCCTATATCTTATTTATTATCAAAAATAAAAAAATAGAAAACTATAAAACCCCTAAAAATTTAAAATTTTAAAACCCCAAAAAATTAGAAAATTTCAGAAAAGAGAGGGAACCCTTCTTCCTAGACTCATTTATCGACCAACAAAGAGACTTCTCTCTTAAGACTACAAGTGATGGTTACACCGAAGAAATCAAGGAAAAACCAACTAATATATCTAAGCAAAGTCGTGTCGCTACTTTTGACATCACAAAGCCGCTCTTTGATCCCACTCGACGTGACCTTACCATTTCTCCCTCACGAGAGCGTAGGGCGTCTCGATGAAAGAGCAAGCTAGTAATCATACCTGACAAGATACTCTATGACTTTGAGAGGAGGATGAATAGCTTTGATTTACACCTCACTAAGGACCTCGCAATTATCAATTGCATCGATGAAGGGTTACCTCTCACAAAACTAACCCCCAAGTGTAACAATCTTGCAATCTATGAACTTACTAACCAATGATGAAGGAGAAGGACGAACTACTAAAGAAACACAGGGCTTCCAACAGGTAATCAAATGCTTCGATGAGCAAACTAAAGCCGCTGCAGAAGCTACACTCAAGCCGCTGCAGAACCTACAGAAGAAATCAAGTTCGGCACCGAAGAGAAGCCCAAAAAGCTACTGATCAGTGTAATGCTTAGCCCTAAGGAACGGCAAAAGATTATCCAAGTCTTTCAAGATAACCTTAGCTCCTTCACATTGTCTTACGAAGACATGCCAGGTCTTGGCCCTAGCTTAGTAGAGCATCACCTAGTCTTAGAGCCCGATGTTAAGCCCGTCAAACAGAAGCTAAGAAGAATGTACCCCCAAACAACGCTATAAGTCAAAGAGGAAGTCGACACGTGACACAAAGCAAAGTTCATCCGAGTCTTCCTCTACCCTAAGTGGGTTACAAATATTATACCAGTTGCTAAGAAAGACAGTAGAGTACAGGTATGCATTGACTTTCGAAACCTTAATCGGACATGCCCAAAAGATGACTTCCCACTTCCACACATCAACACTCTGGTTGATAATACTATCGAACATGAGATGTTGTCCTTCATGGATGACTTCTTTGGATACAACCAGATCAAATTAGCAAAATCTAACCAAGAGAAGACTTCATTCATTACGTCATGAGAAACTTACTGTTACATTGTCATGCCATTCGGCCTAAAGAATGCAGGTGCCACTTATCAATGCACCATGATGTCTATATTTCATGACATGATGTACAAGTGTGTAGAAGTCCACATCAATGACATACTGGTAAAGTCGCAAACCTGTGTAGGAGATGCTGAAGCACTTCGATTGGTGTTAGAGCGATCCGAGAAGTATCAGCTAAAGATGAATCTAAAAAAATGTGTGTTCAGAGTAACTTTTGGAAAGCTACTAGGATTCATAGTCAGCAAGCGAGGAATCAAAGTTGATTCCGTGAAAGTCAAAGCCATTCTCGAAATGCCGCCTCCTAGCAACATCAAAGAACTACAAGGCCTGATAGGAAGATTGTAATTCATCAGGAGATTTGTCTCCTAACACTAGACCGATGTGATCCTTTCTACAAGATACTTAAAGGAGGAGCCGAGTACATGTGGGATGATCAGTGTTAGCAAGCCTTTGACAATATAAAAAAATACCTTCTTAATCCTCTGATACTATCGCCACCAATCCCCGAAAGACTCTTGATCCTCTGTCTCAGCCAATTATACAGCAATGAGGGTCATTCTGGAACATCACAATGAAGACAGGAGGAAGGCGAAGGCCATCTATTACCTCAACAAAACGATGGTCGAGTATAAATAGAAATACAGAATAATAGAGAAGACCTGCCTAACACTAGTATGGGCCTCGACAAAATTATGACATTACTTCAGAGCTCACAAAATAATGGTACTTGCATGCATGGACCCTCTAAAGTACATATTCAAAAAGCTTGCTACATCCGAAAAGATTACTCAATGGGATATGCTACTGTAAGAATTTGAAATCACCTACGTCACGCAAAAGTCAATCAAAGGACAAGTGAGCGTTGATTACCTTGCTAATTTTCAACTCCCAGGCAACGAGCCAGTACACACCGACTTCCCTGATAAAGACCTGCTCTCAGTTCAAGAGGAAGAACTCGATAAAACTTCATGGACTTTATATTTCGACGGGGCTCTTAATCAGAAAGGAAAAGTCATCGGGATAGTCATACTAAGCCCAGAAGGAGTCGTCATACCTAAAACTTTCCAACTCGACTTCCCAGTCACTAACAATGTTGCGGAATATGAAGCTTTTATTGCCGGACTACGAGCAACGCTACAGCTGGGTATCAAGCAGTTTAAGACCATCGGTGACTCCAAACTTGTGATTATAGAATGGAAGACGAAAGAAAGGATACTGATGGCATATTTGGTGAGTGTTCAATTCCCGATAGAGAAGTTCGACATGATCTCCTTACCTATTTCCCGAGGTTAGAGAACGAGTTGGCAGACTCCCTTGCTACACTAGCCTCAGTCATACAAATATCGGTCGGACAAAGCACAAAGTCCTTCATCGAGAAACTAACCACACCGGCACACGAGGTAGCCTGGAAAGTGGAGTCGAAACTACCAGTCTTCCTGAAAACTGCTGAACAAGAAGGATCCACCGCAGAAAGACCCCCGAAGAAAGAAGCTACAGTCGTAACCCTTAGGTTTCAACAATCACTTACTGATGATGTACAACCACGGTACTACGATATCTAGAACTTTAAACATCGATATATCCCTCCTTACACAATGAGGATCGAACGAAAGACTATAAGAAACTGATGTATCAGATACTGCATCCTAGGAGAATTACTTTACAAAGAAGCCTTCACTAAAGGAGTCCTACTACGGTGTGTCACATAGGTTGAAGGACAATACATTATCTGGGAAGCACATGCCAGTGCCTGCGACGCTCACACCGGTAGACAGAGAATCAAAGATCAAATCATACGACAAGGCTACTACTGACCTACAATGATGAGGGATTGCCACATCTACGTCCAATATTGCAAACAATGCTAAGAGCATGCTGCACTTATCAAAGCTCCGTCAGTTGCACTAAATCCCATCACCTTGCCATGGCCATTTACAATGTGGGTCTTCGATATTATTGGACACTTTACAGACAAAATTGGGAACACACAGAAGCATGCCTTTATTCTCATCGCGATCAAATACTACACCAAATGGGCAGAAGCCGAGTCGTATGTCAGAATTACTGCTTCAACACTCGTGAAATTTATTATTCGTAATATCATTACAAGGTTTAGAGTTCCCAGAATGATTGTCACCGACAATGGGCCACAATTCATCGCCGAGAACATGAAGAGACTATGCAAGAGATATGACATCGACTTGCAACACTCGTCTCCCTTCTACCCTCAAGGGAATGGGTAAGCACAAGCCACAAACAAAATGCTAATCCAAATTTTAAAATGAACAGTGGAGACAAGCAATGGAGCCGACTAGCCTAAGCGACTATCGGAAGCATTCTGGGCTTATAGGACTTCTATTCGCACGACCACTGGCCAAACTCCTTATCTTCTCAAGTACGGGATGGAGGTAGTATTATCTTATGAAATACAAGTACCCTCTCTGCGTGTCCAGCTTGATGATCAACTATCCGTAGATGAAAGGAGAGTTGCTTTGCTCGCTCGGCTAGAACAACTCGATGAGACATATTTAAGGGCAGTCGACCATGCACAAGTATATCAAAGAAGAATGATCAGGACTTATGATAAGAAGGTCCTCGAGTGAACTTTCGAAATTGGAGAGTTAGTCTTGAAGAAAATCATGCCCTCTAAGTATGCCCACCCTAAAGAAAAACTGAAGCTGAATTGGGAAGGACCTTATGTTATAGCAACCGTATACCCTAAAAATGCATATAAATTGGTGAACCAAGATGGGGAGGAACTTCCCAACCTGTGGAACACCATGTACTTGAGAAAATACTATCCTTAGCATCATGATCATCATGTTCCATAGTCAGACACAAATACTTATATTTACCTCCCTCATAGTCATCACAAGTCATTCACTAGTCGCACATCATTACTTTCAAGGATATCTTTTGAAATCTCCTAACTCATTGCCCACCTTCTTATTCGGGCGATCTTATTGAAAGGACTAGTGGAATACCCAACTTCTTTAAAAGTATAGTTAACACCCGATTCTCACCCATTTTCCCCGCCATTGGAGGAGACATAAGAGCATAAAAAAAATGAAGGTGTTAAGCTCAATCAAAACTCACTAATCTTGTGTTAGCAAACTGCTTTCAAAATATATATATGCTTTAAGAGAGAAACAAAAGCGAGGGACCAAAAGAGAGAAAGAAGCATAATAGAGTGAGAGCATGCGATGAATGAATTAGTCAATGAGCTCAGGGAAGCATAAGAAAATTGTGTGGACATTCCTGATAATCTTATTAGGAAAGCATAAGCAAACTGCAAGGGCATCCCTGGTATCTTCACATTACTAGATATCGTCGTAGGGTGGCGGGATTAGGACAAACTCCTGCTAATTATAGAATATGAGATTTTGATGGTGCCGAAGCATGACAGAGAGCTCAACTATGGCACTACATACCACCGAAAAAGACTGTTTCCTACCCCTTTTAAAGTTGTCGAGTAAAATACTGTTCCCTACTCCTTTTAAAGTTGTCGAGTAAAATATTGTCCCTACATCATTGAGCCTTACCCCTCTTTCACCCTTTTATTTTTGGACAATGAGTTAGAACTTTTCATAAGATATTTTTAGAAATAAAATTGAAAACTCATGAATGACGACTGATGCAATCACCTATTACCTATCGCTCACTCCATCCTACGAAGACTATGGGATATGATAATCACTGTCAAAGGTAAAATCGGGTATACAACTGATGTAACCCAACTGTCCCCTTCTGATACGACAATATTATCAGGAAATTCTCTTCTAAATTAACTCACCACGCACACACATAGCTCTCCATAAGACCCAAGTGCTCACAAAACCCCGAAATGCTCCAACGCGCCTTGACATTGTGGCATTTTTTATTCGAAGAAGGAATCACATTAAGGCCCCTGCTTGCCCGAGGTTAAATACAGAACAACAAGGTCATCACTCGAGGAAGACTGTTAAGAACATCACGCTACCTATTCCTTCACGCTCCTACACAGGGGCACTTTTTAATTATTTTTTTCATTTTATTATTTTCCTTTCCCTGTTGCTTTATTTCCTTTTCTTGTAACAAAGCAATGATACTTCTTTTATTACCAAACTTTGGCCTGAGATACTCCCCCCCTTGACAACTAGAAAGGGAGAAAATAAAATTGCTAATGTTCTCATCTCCATGTGATATAAGTAACTTTCAACTGCTACAAGGTCAGCTTGAAAGCATTCAAGTTCCAATAACAGACGACGGCACCTGAGCAAGCAGTTGAAGCATAAAAGATAAGCCAAAGTGGAAAAGCAAAAAGAGGTACATCTGAAAAACAATCCATATCTCAAAAATCTTTTTTACATGAGCCCATGGGGGCATACCCCCTGTATATTCAATAAAGGGAAAATATAAAAAAACACCCTACTCCCTCTGCTGCCTCTGGGATGGCCGACTGCTATCTCCAGTGTCATTGACCTAATAATTTGGGGTCTGATCCATCGAGATCTCAAGAGAGGCTCCTGGAGTAGGTGGAGGCATCCTGGGAGGAGAAGGCCCGACAAAGAAACCTCCATCACTCGCCTGACTGATGGTCCGCCTGGACCCCGAGCGTGAAGGACTAACAGACATCACATCTCGAAAAATAGAACCCTCGTGAGCATAGTCCCTAACACGCTCGCGAGTCGTACGATGAGGCCGACCAGCCAGGGATCCAGTAGCCACCAACTCTGACTCGATAAGGCGGGTGACCATCCCATGGATCCCCCGATCCCTCCTTGCCAGCTGGTACTACAGACAACCTATCATAGCCTGCATCTCAGCACACACCGTTTGATGAATGACATCCAACACTGTCGCATGGACATCCTGATGGATGAGGATGTCAATAATCATCTCCACATGATCTTGCTCCCGATCGCTTGTAGCAACACATCGTCTCGCCTCTGGGATGGCACGTGTGCGCTCAACCTCTAAATGAGACTCCTTGAGCTGACGAGCCTATATAAGAACGCATAACTAAGAACCAAGTATAGTCATAAAGGAAGGAAACACCAAAAAGGAAGAACAACCACGTACCAAATCAGCATGCTCCCGAAGAAGGCGCTCAACCGTCTCAGCAGTCAATGGATCGGTGGTTGGCGTAGGCTGAGGAGGCGGCACCACCCTAGGCTACCACAAGAAAAATAGAAATACATCAGGCAATGCTATATCGACAAAATTGGGAACAAAACTACACTAATCCGACATACTTGAGGAGGAGTGGAGTCATGAGGAGGAGCCTCAGGAGCAGAGTCAGGGACAGCTTGCATAAGACAAAACGTGGAACATACACGAAGACGTCAGAAAAATATAACAAATAACATACACACACAAGCCAAAACACACATCATACTTGACTCTCCAGACGTTGTAAGGCGGCCATAGCATCGGCGGCCTGAAGGTCCTCAAACGAAACAAAATGAAACAACTCAAACGAAACACTCACCCAGTGAGCTAACTCGCCTCAAAGATGAGTCATCCCCAGATTCTCACGACTCGAGGATGCCATTGACGTCGGATCAAACACCGTTGTAGACACCCCAATTTTGCCCTCTCAAAGTATACAAACTTGTTCGATTAACCTTTGATCCTACCCATGATCTCCAGAGAAGGACTGACCTTCTCCGAAAACCTTCAAACTCTAAATGCAGGGACTATATACTGAAACAATAGTATTTGCTTGAGACTTAGGCTGAAATAATAGCTCTGTGGCTCGGACCTGACCCGACCCGAGAAGATCTCGAATTTCGTGCACTTACAGATGCACAAAATTAGATTGCATGAGTGGATACACATGCGCAATTGGTCCCACTTGGACCAGGCTCTCTCTTCCCGTAGACCAACTTAGGACCCAGATTATGCACATTACACTACGCACTTAATTCAATTACACGCAGGCCGATCTGCACGCAATTAATCCCACTTGGACTAGGCATAGACTGTCGTGTAGCCCCTAAAGTCCATGATTCCATGCATACATTCTTGCGCGAAACCAATTCCACATGTAAGCCCACACCCGAAATCAGTCCAAAGCTGGACTGGGACTCTACTTCCCAAGACCGTCCTAGCGCCACAATTTCGCGCATATTTCAGTGTGTGGAATTGGATTCCACGCAGATACACATGCAAAGAATTGGTTTCAAACCCTAATGAGACTAGGATGCCCAGTCAGTCGGCCAACCTCGAGTCCGCGACCGACTCCAACCGAATTAAGCGTTGTGGATCCTGCGCTTAATTTAATTCCACGCAATGCCTCATGCGCTCAATTCACCAATTGAGCAAATGGCCACACGCGCGAAATCAACTCGATACCTATAAAAACACTCCTACCATTCTCCCAAACACATAAATTTCAATAGAAATCTCCCTTCTCTCAAGCTCAGGCCTCTCCCAAGCTAGAGTCCCTTCTCTCTGCTGTCTTGGAAGGAGGAAGAAACGCGTGGCTTCAGGTAATCTCTTTCTAGTTCTTAGGTTTTAAATTCTAGTTCTTCATCTTTAATTCTAGTTCTTAGTTTTAGTTCTAAATTTTCTAGTTCTAGATCTTTAGTTCTTAATTTTTTTAGTTCTAAATCTTAGTTCTTAATTTCAGGTTCTAGTTCCTGATTTCTTACTTCTAGTTCATAGCCCTCAGTTCTAGTTTTAATTCTTAACCCTTAAATCCTTAATTTCGATCCTTAAATTCTCAAATTTCAAGCCAAATTCAATCGTTAATTTCCAATATCTATAAAATTACCTTAGCCAACTGAGATGCCTAAGGGAGCTTATGGAGGGTACCCGAGAACGGGGCCGATCCTCCTTAACATAACGGGCCACAACCCCCTTGTTTCCGTAGTTAGAGTAGTATTAGGAGACTAAGTTAACTTGAATTAGAGTAACAATAGGAGATTAACTTAATTAGAACCAAGTAGCATTAGGATACCAAATTAATTAGAATTAGAATCGAAGTAGGAAACCCAGTCACTTAGAGTTAGAGTAGTACTAGGACCCGCAATCAGTCAAACCCAAGGTAGGATAAGAAGATAAAACTAATTAGACTTAGAGCAGGATTAGAAAGCTAGGCTAGACAGACTATAACTGTTGAAGTCGATCGGCCAACGTTCAGCAAAGGAGTTAACCCACACCTTATAAAGTGTAGTCACTGACGTACTGCAGCATCGATAAATATCTGCAATTGGAGATCGCATCATCCATGTATTCTTCATTTAAGATTTGCCTTTTACTTTCTGCACTTAATATTTCCTATTATATTATTCTATTACCCCTAACTAGAGTCTACAGGACAGAATTGGGCCACTTATTCCAGGGACCGAAAGGAACCTAGAAAAAGCACGTACCAACAGATTGGCGATCACGATGGGACCCTTTTATGCTAAAGTAGTTCCTACATAGTTAAATTTTTTTCTGCTCCGCTTAGTTTAGTTTTATTGTTCGCTTTATCAGTGCATTGCACATTCTCACCCTCTCGAGAGCTCCCCGAGAGTTTATGAGTATCTATTAGAGATTAGAAATGTCAGGGATATGCAAAATAAATTTGACCAACACCGGTAATCCGCCGCTATAGGTATACCACGATAACCCCATAGACAATGTTGAACCATCCTACAATTCACCCCCATGACACCCTGAGATTAATATGGTCGGCGACCAAGAACATCCTTTCACTCCCCGAGCACCAGCAACAACAATGGCGAGAAAGACAACAGTATCGGGCATAACTTCACCGCCCGACAACTTGTAGAGCTCAATGTTCAGATATTACAAAAGGAGGCGATGAAGCTGAAAAATTGCTCTGAGGCATGGCCGCTGCCTATGAAACTGTCAAAGAGTAGGATGACAAGGAAGAACGAGAACAACAAAGAGAGGAGAGGCCACCGCCTACTCCTAGTACAGTATCCGCACACATATCACCGCTAAGGCGAACCACCCGTACCCTCTTCGATGATAATCGTCAAGATAGGGTTCACTCTCGGACCACCCAGAAAGATGCCACTGTAAGAGTAGAGGATCTTCCCAAGATACTCGACGAATACATGGCTAAGAGAAATTGCCCTGGCTTATCATTTGGATTTGATAGGTTCTACCACGATCTCGAGTTTAGCCTACCCGCGGGGTTTAAACCACCAAAGTTCAGTAAATACAACGACACCGGGAATCTGAATCACCACCTGGCATTGTTCTACAATGATTCTCGATCTGTTCGCAATGACCAAGGGCTCCTGATACAATATTTCCATAGATCATTAGAAGGAGAAGCTCTTGACTAGTTTGCCAAATTCCCACTTCACAAGATTGACATGTTCGATGATCCGACCGATAAATTTTTGGACCAGTACAAGCATTTGATACAAGAAGTGGTCACTCTCACTGACCTGATGACAACAAAGCAGGAACTTGAGGAAGACTTTGCAGACTACGTAGCATGCTGGAGGAAACTCGCCGTCCACACCGGAAGCCAGATGAAGGAAAAAGGCGCGATTGACATTATGATAGACAACATCAAAGAGCCTCTCTGAAGCACTCTTATTAAAAGCGATTGCCCGAACTTCGTGACCCTTAACCTGCGCGCCAACTGCATTCAACGACATATTAAGGAAGGGGACCTCGCCTTTCTCATAATCACATCAAAAGTTTCCACTTTCAAGGGCTCGAAGCTGAAGAATAATAAGAAGACCTCTGGCTCTGAGCACGTCAACACGGTTGTTAACTAGGGGCAGAACTCCAGAAATAGAAATTACCAACCGAGAAACTCTGGTCAGAATCAATACCAGAACCAAAATCAACAGCGGTACCTTAATCAGAACCAATACCAAAATCGTAACCAATACTCTAACCAGAATACCCATCATAACCAGAATGCCACCCAAAACAGGCCAGCTAACCCTTAGAGTTATAACAATACACACCTACCCCAGAACTTCAACCAGCAAACTAGGGGCTCTTACCAACCAAAACGCGATCACTATCTGTCTTGTAGATTATGATGTATTATATTTGTGTTAAATTCAAGTCTTAACCTATTGCAAGCGCACAATGGAAATCATAGTACTAACATAGGATCGTTCCCACGAGGAAGTTTGTTATCTAATTTCTTTAGTTTTATCCTTTATTTAAATCCTTATCTTTAAAAATTGCTATTTATCTTTAAGACATAATTTACTGAAGAAATATGAATAAAGAATGGTTGTTTAATCTAAAGTGCATAAAATAAATCCCAATCCTCCTTCAGATTAAGGTTGTCAATCTTAATCTTCAGCTATCGAATATTTATAAATTTAAACAGTACAGTTAAACTATATTTTTAGTCTCCTAGCATTGGTCGTTAATCATGTCTAAGATCCTATCAATACTGATTTAATCTAATTAACAACTTCTTAAAATCTGGGCGTCAATCAAACGTTAGAAAATTAAAGATGAAAAAGTAAAACCGTTACACTAATATGTAAATTCTAACCTGAGTCATCAATTCAAATCAAAATTTGGAGATGTTTATAAAGAAAATAAATTTAAACTAAAAAGCAAAGTAAAATATATCCTTCACCCCTCAGCCGCAATCGTCAATTGCTCCTGAGAAGTTAGAGATATCTATACTAATCTTCAGCACTCAATTGCAGTCATCAATTGCTCTTGAGAAACCTATGATATCTAATCTACTATAACTAGTATACACTAATGATCGGAAGAAAATCCAATCTCAGGCATCAATTGATGCTGAAATTCTTTGATGCTTATTCCTATACCGAGCTCTCTTATTTATAGATCATAAGGAGTCGGTTTATGTTATTCACTGAAAAGTATCACTTTTCACCTCTTAAACTAGCCTTTACTATACCTTAGAGATGACTAATAACTCTTTGTTTAACATGTGTAGTTAGTAATAACAGGCACAACTTAATACAAAGTTCATACTTTGGATGCCAAAAAGAGAGAGAATTCAAGCCAAGGATGACTATTGAGCCAAAGACTTATGGAACGCCATGGTGACTAGTTTGCATGACAAGGTGGACCAAGGAAGTCCAACAATTGAGAGAAGTATGGATATGAGTGGAGAAAGCTGTAACTGCATTACAACAGAGGAGCAAAGGTGTTTTCTCACGCAGTCACAAGTGTTGCCTCGTGCTGCTTAAGTCTACAGCAGCCACCTCGCGAGGTCAATACTTGCAGCACAAAGTGAACTCGTGAAGAACTTGCGCACTCAGTGAAGGAATTAACCTCAGAGAACTGCTTTGCACAGTAGTCGCGCGATTCATATGCTATCAACACTCAAAGTCCTCACGAAGCTCTCGCACACTAAAACCTTCAGAAATCTAACTCGCGAAGCTCTCGCGAGGTTCAAGTCTCAAATAGCCGTACGCGTAGTCTTGCGAGACTAAGTTATACAAAAGAACTCAAGCAAGCTCGCACAGCTCTCACGAAGCTCAAGAAGAGAGAGCTCTAGAAAATCTCTAGCGTAGCTCTTGCACGCGTAAAAGTCTAAACCTCCACTGCACGAGCTGTGCTATGCATTACACACGGAGCCTGGAGAGATCCAAATTCTTCCACGTGAGACCCTCGCGACAAAAATTTTTGAAGCTCTACTATGCGAGCAAAGCAAAAGCATTGCAAATTCTTCCTCGCGAGCGCATTACAGGACAGAGCAGCTACGTGACAATTAAAAGCCATCTGCGCAAGCAAGGAGCTTTCCAAGCCAAATCTGACCTCGTGAGCACTCTGCGACTGCGTGACTGCATGAGAGGATAAAAGCCAGCCCCACGAAGCTCGGACTCTCCGCTTCTTAGTCCACACTCAGGGACCTTTTAGGGATTTCCCCAGGTCTAAGGCACACATCTCGATGCCTTGATCTCTATGCACACATCCCAAGGCATCCAAAGGTTGCAACCAAACCACATCTGCCATAAAATTAGCGTTTAATCTCCTTTTAGCCAAGGCATCAGTGACTGAGTATATAAGTTGTATTTGTAACTTAGAAAATTATCTCGCCCTCAACCTCAGTCAGTTGTGAGCTCTAAGAGATTAGGGTTTGATCACCTTCTTTTTCCATTTTTCTTCCTCCTTAGCTTAACACTTGTTCGCTATGACCTCTGTAAGCAATTAGGCTTAGTTTTATGCAATTTTTATAATGGGTCTTGTATACATTGGGATTAGTTGAGAGCTGTTATGCACAAGGCTGTTGCCTTGAGAAATTTCACTGTAAATATTGTTTAATCAATGCAATTTGTATTTTAATGCTTGTTCAATATGCTATTTTCTTATTTGTCCATAGTATTCTTTGATATATTCCATGCATTTAGGACTTCAACTGATTTGAAATACCCATGAAAGCTTGAGCTTGTAGCCATGTGACTATAGTGGTAGCAGCAATTTTCATGTTCCATCTCAGTCCTCTGTGGTGTGGATAACCTCTGTGGATAATCTGTGACCATTTAAGTAGATAGACTATAACCTAGGGTGATTCCAAGCCACAGATTTGAGAAGGATTCTTTTCCTCTATACTTGAGCTTGTAGTCCTGTGAGAGGTTGTAGCAGGAACAAGCTCCCCTCTATTTTACTTGACCTTCATCAGATGTTAGATATGATTTTTCTGTAGAGATTGCAAACTTGTGAGCTGAGTCATTGCAAGCCTTTTGTAGCAATGACCAACTGCATTTAAGTTCCCAAATAGTCTTTGAACAACTGTGGTTTCCACTGATTTTTCAAGAGCTATTTGCTCTCATAGATGCCTGAGCTTGTAGCCTGGAAAATATGGTGTCTGCAATGATTTTAATGTTCTGATTTGACCTATTGGTTGGAGGACATCTATTGGATAACCTGTGACCATTTAAGTGGATAGGCTATAATCTTAAGATCAGGCCATTCCCTTGGATCAGATTGGTTTTCTGATTTAACTCAAGTGATTTCATCCTCTTTATTGAATAATTTATGATCATTGAAGTGGACAAGTTATAGCCATAAGAGACTAGGTCAAACCATAAGAGTTGAATTGGATTCTTCCTCCTTACAGATGTGCTTGTAGCCATCTGAAGGACTGCTGCAGAGACAACCCTAAGTCTGAGTTGCATAGCTAAATTAACCTTAGCTTAATTGCCTACTTCCCATCAATTTTATCTTTATTTTAACATACATCATCACTACCTTCTTCTTAGCCCTTTCTGTAGGATAGGATTGCACTTTATTTATCTTATTTTTAGTGTTAGTTTAGTGTAGTTGTGACACCAAACTCCCTTTCTCTAGGATTACCAGATCTGTAGCCAGATCTGGAGGCCTACTAATATAACCCCTTTTGGTCTCTATATCAATTTCTCTGTGGGACAAACTGTTACTTACTCAAAACTTGCTACAACAGCCCTGTATCTTATAGGTCGTGTATTTCAGACTTGCTGTTTTAACCAATGTCTATCTCTTCACTTTTTTATTTAATTTTTCTTCATCACAGCTTTCTCACCAATAATAAACAACAACCTCTTAATTACCAACAAGTTTTTGGCACCGCTGTCGAGGATGCTGATCTTTTTATTAGACCTGAGTTATATTATATTTTAGTCTAGAAAATTCTTTGTAGTTGTGTCTTAAATAGAATAAAAAGTACTATTGATTTTTGTTAAAATTTTTACAGAATTAGATAACAATAGCAGGGAAAAGCTAGAGCTGCAGCTGGAGTTTAGCTAGCTTTGTTTGCACTTATTTTACCCTACAACTCAGTCCATTTGTGTTGGATTCTCTGTTAATAGTTTAGTTGTAAATTTGTTTAGCTGTAATTTTGTTTGCAAATTTTTTAAGTGTGTTGTGAGTATTTTCTTTACGTGCTGATTTTGTGTGTGTATGCTTGATAGGAGGTCCCTTAATCTTGAGTTGGAACCTCCAAATCCTGAGGTTGAAAGGGTCCTTAGACTGAGAAATACCACACCAGCCCCTATTTTGGACATGGACCCTTGCAAATGCTTGCAAGGCCATTCTTGGCCACTGCCAATGCTTGCATTCATTGCAGGTCAGGAGTGATGGAGGTGACCTTTGGGAATATGAAGGCTCAATTAAATATGTATAATATTGCCAGGCAGCCTCAGATGGACATTAAGGATTGTTGTACAATAGATATACTAGATGGCCTTGTAGAAGGAGAATTATCCAATCTGCTGGATTGGGATAATGTTACTAAAAACCTAGAAAATATTTGGAGTAAGGTTGAGGAGGATGCCCATCACGATCCCTGGGGATACTGACATGACATGCTTGGCTTTTTTTATCTATTAGAGCAAGATAAAATGGAGCATTCGGGGCCCAGTGGTAGCTGTCAAAAGGCATGTTCCATGTCGTGGATGTCCAGGGGCGATCCCGTCGCATATCACGACCCGCTGCCATAGACAGTCGACGGGGAAAGTTAGCATATCCTAATCTGCGGGTGCAAGAGGCATCCCATCGCGTGGCGCGACCTGTTGCGAGTGACAATCAAATGAAAAGGAGAATCATCATATCCTAATATGTGGGTGCAAGGGGCATCCCGCCGCATGTCACGACCTGCTGCAAGGGGTAGTCAAACAGAGGGATATGACACAGTCGAGGTACCAGGGGGCGTCATACAAATGTCCATAAATAGGTCTAGGGACCGATAATAAAATGTCATATAATGTCGAAGGCTTTTGCAAGTCATGTCAGACCGGACACATCATTGCTCACACTAATGCACGCCAGGCATTTCTTTTCCAATAGGTATTTATAAGTTCTTAGATTAAATATACTCATTATTCAGTTTCCTAGGGAAATGGCTGGTTTGGGTTGATAATTGAAGTGAATTTTGGTAGGTAAAGTCTCTTTGGTTATTATTATTATTTTTTTTTCTTTATTTATTTTTGTTTTGAAAGTAAGAGATTTTTGAAAATTTGGGAGTTTTAACTTAAGATCAATTCAGTGGTAACTCGGCGAAAAATGTGGCTTCCGAGACGTCGCTGAGTAAAACTATCGGTACGAGATTTATGGATCCGACCGTTTATGTGGTTGTCAAGACGACACTTGGCATGCCGGATTCTCCGTCTAACCTTCTCGGCAAATACCTGATGATTGTCTCTTATGGGAGGACTACAGTAATTCGCGATTCGAGAGAGATAGGTTTTGAAAACATTTTGACTTAAGCATAGCTAACTATATTTTTAGAAGAAATATCGAGAAAAGGGGAGGGTGATACTTAACTGAGGGTGATACTTACTGTTAGGCCGCAATGAGACTAGTGATGGGTTGTCGGGGTGATACCGTGATGGGACTTTGGAGGTTTCTTCTCTTTTGTTCATGTCCGCTGTGGTAGGGCTTGGCGGTCGCCAATGTGATGTAGTGTCTTGGGGAGGTGATGTCATGATGGGACATCTATAACTTTTCCTTTCTTTGGTTGCGTGTGGGGGTGAGTCCCGATAGTTACAAGTGTGATGAGGTGGGAGAAAGACTTTTCTGTTTCTTCCTATCGTAGTGAACCATAGACGTGATGGGACATTGGGGGTCTGCGTTAAGATCTAGGGGATTACTAGTTGTAAGCTTGATTGGGGCCTTTGGATGGTGGTGGTTTTTTTATTATTTATTATTTAACTTTTTTTGTTTTTGAGATGGAGTGGGACGTGGGATGAGTCCCTCTGCTTCTGTGATGGGATACTGGTTGAGCATAGTTAGAGATGGGACTTTTCAAAAGTCTTGACTCTATGCAAGGTTTCATGACGAGAGTTTCGGGGAGGTGTGATTGATGTTGGGGCTGTAAGACAAGATGAGGTTGCTGTGTTACGATGGGGCATGTTCATGGCGAGAATGAGTTATAGTCGGCTCGCGAGGGGGCATGTTTATGAATGTGTGGTGGAGTTGTGTTTGGATGTTTCGGGTGGTGATGTTTGTGATGGGACGTTGATGGGATATTTATGCGATAGTGTGTCATGTTTCTTTCTTTGGCAGATCTTGGGTTATATGAAATCACGTTGTGGTTGCGTCGTGATTAGCTTTGTCTTTAGGCTTCTCACCAGAGGATGTGTGCATTTTGTCGCGATGAGACATGAGTGACGGTGTTATGCGATGGGGTTCTCTCTCTCCGATGGGATCGTGATGGGATGAGGGAAAGTGATGGTGCCACTCTTTCTCTCTGAATAGCCTGTGACGCTACGCGATGGGGCAAGAGAATTTGGACCAAGACGCGATAAAGATGTGAGGGTGTAGATTTTGTCAAAAGTCAGGTATCGCTCGCCTATTTTCAATCGCTCAATATGATTGCGCTCCTATTTTCGGGCGTGCGATTGAAGGTTCAGGGGGATTGTTTACGCGTGTGATTGGATCACGCGCTCTATCCATAGCGCGTGATTGAGGCATCACCAGGTCACTGTGCAGACGACGTTTCGTATTACGCGGCGTGAGTGGGTCATTTAATAGGATTGCGTGGTCTATAGTGAGTGTGTGACCGAAGCGTCGCGTCATCTGCATGGGCGATAGTTTTGTTGCGCGTCCTGGTCGAAGCGCGTGTTTTGGATTGAGTGCGATATTCTCGGTGCATGACTGAGTTAAGCGCACGTGTGCTGGTGCGTGATTGGGTCCGTACTCTATATAAGTGGGGGAGCCTTCATTTGCTTTCATCCCTCGGTTTAGTCTCGAGTTTTACTTTTTCTGAATCTCTTATGCTCTAAAATTCATGTTTTGGTGATATCGGGTGATCTAATCGTTCAATTGAGATATCGTTTCTTTCTATATTTGTGATTTTACGCGATCTTCGTCCTGAGATGATACTCGGGGACGGTATTATCTTTAGAATGGGCGGTATTGGGAAAGAGGACACTAGTCTTCACATCGATCCCTTTTAGAGAGCAGTGAAGGCAGTATTGAGGAGGCGGCAGCGGAGGAGGTGAAGATGGCGGAAAAGGAGTAACAAGTGGAGGGATGTGTTCCCCTACCAATTCTCCTTGAAGCCTTCGATTGGACGCTTTTCTCCTCACTTAGTGTTCGTTTTGGGTTGTAAATTAGGTTCTAAGTTTTCGTTTTGGGTTGTAAGTTCAGGAAGTATGCCTCCAGTGTCACTTGTAAAAATTTTAAATTATAAAGAAAGAAGTGTTTTTGTTTATTGTGTTTAAACTTATTAATGGATTAGTCAGGCCTATTTGATTTGTTTGATTTATTTAGGATTTGACTTAGCTTAGAGTTTTAGGATTCATTCCGACTTTATTTAGGGTTTATCCCGAAATTAATTTGCTTTATTGAGTTTTGTTTAGAGGGTTTACTTGGTTCTATTGGATTTGTCGGGGGCATTTTTTTCTTCATTTATTTTAGAAGGATTATCTTGAGGCGATCTCACGGTCCAAATGAGTCAGGGTCTCATTTTAGAGTCTTTTTTGTTCAAAGTTTGAAGTTCAAGGAATTTTGTTTTAGTCTTTTGTTTGATTTGAGATGATACTTGTGTAAATTTAAATTCTTAGATGGGTGTAAAGTGTTTAAATCCTATTAGTTTATCTAGGCTTGTCTTGGCTTTGTGTTTCCTTGGAGGGGTAAGTATTGTATGATTATTGGTTCATCTAGGTTTGTCATAGATTGTGGTCTTTCAGAAGGTATGTGTTTGGTTTAGATTTAATTAGATTGGAAGGGTTTTAAAAATGTGACACTTGTCACTTTATGGTTTAGGAAGGTGTAATTTTTTTATCATAAGTGTAAGCCAAGGGCTTTGGGTTTTTGTTTTGAATTTTATTTCAAGTTTAGGATTAAAAGTTTTGGGGTATTTTTTTTTTTTTTTGTTTTGTTTGAGATCTAGGGCAATTTTTTTTTGTTAATATCTTTTCTTCCTTTCTCTTTTGTATCTCGGGTATTGAACCCGAAGAGTTATGATTATTAAGGGGGATTATTGTGAATGGACAGGATTGAGAATGCAAGGTAGCAGTCGAATTGCTACTATGCTAAGGGAAGAGGTAGAGGAGAAAAAGGTGGTAGAAAGAAAACTCAAGGATAAGGCATGGCCAGAGTTCTCGTGACCGATGCCTATATTTCCTCTGTAGGCTCTGCGAATTTAGTATTAGTTGCTCCTCCTTATTATGCTTTCCAAGGTGAGCTCCCAAAGGTGGATCCCGCAGGTCCTGGGTGATTTTCCGTGAGCCACTCTTTCTTTTCTGCCGGCTTGGGGTGGGGAAAGGTTATCATTATTAGAATTCATCCAGGATGCGTTCCTCCTTCGGGCTTCTCTGAAATTTCTTATTTCCCAAATAAATTCGGATACGGGCATTGCCTGGACGTGCGGATTTTAAATTTCTTATTTTAAGTTGTATATTCAGAGGGTATGCCCTTGGTGTATTTTATAATTAATTTATCTATTTATGAAGTGATTATGATTTTAATTCCATTTGTGGTTATTATATTTAGTAAATTTTTGGTTTGGCTTACTTTGCAGCTCATTTGACTTGTTTTGAGTGTGATATTTATTTATTTAAGTTTGGTTTGATTTGGTTCATTCATTTTGGATCTGGGGTATGTTGGGGGCATTTTTAGTTTAGTTTAGTTTGGTCTTAATTGAAGTGTGTAAGTGATGGGGGCAGTTTTTTTTTTTTAGTTTAGTTTGGTCTTAGTTGAAGTGGGTAAGTGATGGGGGGACATTTTTTAGCTTTCGGGGTATATATTCTCTAAGTCAGGAGTATTTCTAGATTGGTATTAGCAAGGACATAGTTTGGGTTGGTAGTTAGTGTCAAAAATTTCCTAATTTTCGGCCTGTAAATCTGTTGTTCTGGGCATGTATTTTCTAGGGAATTACGCGCTTCACTCCAGGCGTATAACCAAATTGCGCGTCGGAATGGGCGCGCACGTTTTAGGAGTTCGGAGGGCTATTGCACGTTAGTGCCCCGCCATCTAGAGGTTCTGCCGATTCCAGGTGTCGGGATTGTATTTTTGGAGGATCAGTGTACGGACCTCCGGGCTGATGATACTGAGGACAACAGTGGTCAGCCATCCCAGTGGCAGCGTAGGGAGTAGGGTGCATGTGTATTTCTTGTGTTCATTGTGCGTGCCTATTATATATGCAGGGGGTATGCCACCGGTGACAGATGTAAAAAAGGAAATTTTGATATATATACGGAGATTTTTGGTTTAGATGTACCTGATTGGCTATTTTTCTTTTAGTTACCTCTTGCATCTGCCTTTTGCTTTTAGTGCCATCAGTCATCATCGGGACTTGGATGCTTCTTGAGCTGGCCCGTTGGTGGTTGAAGGTTGCTTTATATCTACACATGTAAAAGGAAGGCTATCAATAATTTTTTTTCTCTCCCTTGCTAATTGTCAAAGGGGATAAGTATCTTAGACCGAGGTCTGGTAGTAAAGGTGGATATGAGCTTTTTTTTCTTTTTTCTTTTCTTTTCTTTTTGAAATGAAAATAATGCAACAGGGAAAGCAAATAACTAAAATAAAAATAAAAATAAAAATGCCCCAGTGTAGGAGCGTGGTAGGATTGGCAGTATAATATCTTCAATATCATTCTCCGGATGGTGACTTTGTTATTCCTCATCTTCTTTGTGGACAAGTCAGCACTTCTAAAGTGACTCTCCTTTTGATAAAAAAAAATACCCCAGTGTCTAGATGCAATGGCGCATTTCTAAGTTTTAGATAAGCACTTTGGGTCTATAAGAAGTCATGGGTATTTGGTGAGTTAGTTTTGGAGAAAAGTTCATCAGTACTGTCACCGAACCGGGGTAGGTCGCTTTGATTATGTCAGTTGTATGTCGGGGTTTAGCTTTGAGTGGTGGCCATCCTATCTTGTGGTTATCAGGGAGAAGTTTGGTAGGCATAGTAGGTGTTTACATTAGTCATCATTCATCAGTTTTCGGTTTCATTCCTAGGAGTATCTTGAAGGGCTTCCGATTTATCATACGAAATAAAAAAAAATAGAAGAGGGGTAAGGCTCAGTGATGATTAGTTTGTAACTAATGCTTTGCAAAAGGGATGAGTAACAATCTTCTTCTCAGAGGGATACAAGGTACCATGATCGAGCTCTTCGTCATATTTCGGTACCATCAAAATCTCACATTCTATGGTTAGCATGAGTTTATCCTCCTCCCGCCAATTTGCGACGATATCTAGTAGTATGGGGACATCAGGGATGCCATCGCAGCTTACTTATACATTTCTAGTAAAGATACCAAAGATGTTCTCATGGCCTACTTGTGCTTCCCTGAGCTCATTGACATGTTCATCCATCGTATTGCTCTCACTCGATTTTTTTTTTTATAAATATATATTTGAAAGCATCCTGCTAGCACAAGAATAATGACTTTTGATTGAACCTGACATCTTCATTTTTTTTTGCTCTAACGTCTCCTCCAATGGCGGGGGAAGGGAAATGAGGATCGGGTGTTGCTTATGCTTTTAAAAGAGGTTAGGTATGTCACTAGTCCTTTAATCAGATTGACCGAATAAGAAAGTGGGCGATAAATTGGAGGTCTTAAGGATATTATAAGAATTGATGACGTATGACCAATGAATGGGTCATGACGATTTTGGGGATGATAAGTATAAGTATTTAACGACGGGATGTGATGATCGTAGGGCTAAGAGTAGTATTTTCTAAGGCACATGGCGTTCCAAGGGCTAGGGAGTTCTTCCCCGTCTTGGTTCGCCAGTTTGTATGTATTTTCAGCGTATGCAGCTGTTATAACGTAAGGGCCTTCCCAGTTCGATTTCAGTTTTCCTTTCGGATGGTCGTGCTTGGAAGACATGATTTTCTTCAAGACTAATTCTCCAATATTAAAGGTTCATTCGAGGACTTTCTTATCGTAAGCTTTGGCCACTCTCCTCTGATATACCTGAGCGTGATCAGCTACCCTTAGACGTGTTTCATCGAGCTGCTCTAGCTGCGTGAGTAAGGCAATTCTCCTCTCGTCTAAGAATAGATTATCATCGAGTTGAATCAGTAAGGATGGTATTTATATCTCATATGGTAGGACTGCCTCCGTCCCGTAGGTAAGGAGGTAGGGAGTTTGGCCAGTGACAGTACTATTAGAGGTCCTATAGGCCCAGAGTGCTTCTGGTAGTCGTTAAGGCCAATCGGCTCTATTGCTTATTTCTACTGTGCATTGCAGAATTTGAATCAACATTTTATTTGTAGCTTCTGCTTGTCTATTTCCTTGAGGGTAGAACGGTGATGAGTGGTGTAGAACGATGACAAACTTCTTACATAACTTCTTCGTCTTCTCTGTGATGAACTGTAGTCCGTTGTTGGTGACAAACATCCTGGGTACTTCAAAGCTGATGATGATATTTCGAATGAGAAGCCTTACGAGTGTTGAAACGGTAATTCTAATGTAAGATTCAGCTTCTGCCCATTTGGTGTAGTATTCGGTTGCCATAAGTATGAATGTGTGCTTGTGAGCATTTCTAAATGTGTCTGTGAAAGGTCCAATGACGTCGAAGGTCCACATCGAAAACGGCCCCGACGAGGTCATAATGTTCAATGCAACTGATGGAGTTTTGATAAGTGCAGCGTGTTCTTAGCATTGCTTGCAGAATTGGATGTAGAGGTGACAATCTCTTATCATTGTTGGCTAGAAGTATCCCTGTCGTATGATTTGATCGGCGAGTCTCTGTCTACCGGCGTGGGCGTCGCAGGCGCTGGCGTGTGCTTCTCAGATAATGTATTGTCCTTCGACTATTGTGACGCACCGTAGCAATACTCCTTTGGTTAAGGCTTCTTGGTATAGTATTTCGCGGAGTATGTAAAATCGGGTGCATCGGTTCCTTATAGTCTTCCGTTCAATCCTCGTTGAGTATGGTGGAGCGTGTTAATATTTCAAGAAGTTTCAGATGTCAAAATACCATGGTTGTCCATCGTCGATTGGTGATTTTTCAAATCTGAGCATAGCGACTTCGGTTGTTGCCTTAACATGATTTTTCTAAGTGATTACTTCATTTGGTCCCGTGCTTGTGGGTAGGATTGGTAATTCTCTCTTGACCGTCCATGCTACTTCGGGGGCGGGTATTGTCAGGTTTTCGATAGAGAAGGTCTTGGTATTTTATCCGATGGATATTTGGATGACCGAAGCTAGCGTGGCAAGCAAGTTTGCGAGCTCATTTTCTTACCTAGGGATGTGTGTGAAAGAGATTCTTTCAAATTTATTTATCAAATATTGTGCGGTTTCTAGATATTCCATTTGTCTCCTTCCCTTGGTTTTCCCTTCTCCTATAACTTGTGAGATTACGAGCTTGGAATCGCCGATGGTTTTTAACTGTTTAATGCCTAATTATAGTGCTGCTCGTAGTCCAGCTATGAAAGCTTCATATTCCGTGACATTATTAGTGACAGGGAAGTCTAGTTGAAAAGCCTTAGGTATGACTACTCCTTTCAGGCTCAGGAGGACTACCCCGATACCTTTTCCTTTGTGATTTAGAGCGCTGTCGAAATAAAGGGTCCATGAGGTCTTATCGGGCTCTTCGTTATGAATCGAGAGTAGTTCTTCATTGGGGAAATCTGCGTGTATGGGCTCATTGCTCAAGAGTGGGATATCTGTGAGGTAATCGACGATTGCCTGTCCTTTGATCGACTTTTGTGTGATGTACATGATATCGAATTCTTACAATAGCATATGCCAACGAGCGATCTTTCCTGATGTTGCAAGGTTTTTGAATATATACTTCAAAGGGTCCATTCAGGCTAGTACTAATATCTTATGTGCTCCAAAGTAGTGACGTAATTTTGTTGAGGCCCACACCAAGGTGAGGCAGGTCTTCTCCATTGAAGTATATTTTCGTTCGCACTCGACCATCGTCCTACTAAGGTAGTAGATAGCCTTCTCTCTCTTGCCATCTTTTTCATATTGTCTCAGAATTACTCCCATTGCTTTATCGTTCGCTGAGAGGTAGAGAATCAGAGGTCTTCTGGGAACTGGTGGCGATATTATTGGTGGGTTAAGGAGGTACTTCTTTATATTATCGAAGGCTTGTTGACACTGGTCATCCCATTTGTACTCAGTTCCTCCTTTAAGTAGTCTATAGAAAGGATCGCATCTCTTTGAATACTGGGAGATAAATCTCCTGATGGATTATAATCTTCCTATCAGGCCTCGTTATTCTTTGATATTACTGGGAGGTGAAATCTCAAGGATGGCTCTGACTTTTGCAGGATTGACTTCGATTCCTCGCTTACTAACTATGGAACCGAATAAATTTTCGGAGGTGACTCCGAAGACACATTTCTTTGGATTCATCTTTAACTGATATTTCTTAGCTCTTTGTAGCACCAGTCGGAGTGCTTCAACGTGTTCTACTCGCGTTTGGGACTTCACTAATATGCCATCGACATAGACTTCTACACATTTATGCATCATGTCATAAAAATAGCCATTATGGTGCATTGATACGTGGCTCCTGCGTTCTTGAGCCCAAAAGGCATGACGACATAGCAATATGTTCCCCATGATGTGGTGAAAGAAGTCTTCTCTTGGTTAGACTGCTAATTTGATCTGATTATACCTAGAGAAACCATCCACAAAGGATAGCATCTCGTGTCCAGCGGTGTTGTTGACTAGAGTGTCAATGTGTGAAAGTGGAAAGTCATCTTTTGGGCATGCCTGATTGAGATTTCGAAAGTTAATGCAAACCCGTACTCTGCCGTCTTTCTTAGCAACAGGTACTATATTAGCGACCCACTTGGGATAGAGGATGACCCAGATGAATTTCACTTTGTGTAACTTGTCAACTTTCTCTTTAACTTGAAGGGTTGTTTGTGGGTGCTTCTTTCAGAGTTTCTACTTAACATGCTTTGCATCGGGTTCTAAGATAAGACGATGTTATGCTAAACTTGGGTCTAAATCAAGCATATCTTCATAGGACCATGCAAAGGAATCATGGCGTTCTTGTAGGGCTTGTACGATTTGCCGACGCTCCTTGGAGTTGAGCATTGCGCTAATTAATAGTTTCTTGGGTTTCCCTTCAGTGCTAAAGTTGATTTCTTCTATGGGTTCTGCGACAGCTTGGGTTTGCTCATCGAAATGCTTGATAACCCGTTGGAAGTCCTGCGCCTCTTCGGTGATTGGTGTTCCTTCTTCATCCTCGGTAAGCTCATATACTGCAAAATTGCTACACTAGAGATTCGATATTATGAAAGGTAACCCTTCATTGGTATAATTTATGACTGAGAGATCCTTGGTAAGGTGAAGATCGAGGCTATTGATCCTTTTCTCAAAGTCACGCAATATCTCATTTGGTATGATCACTTGCTTGATGTTTAGCCTGGATGCCCCGCGTCTTTGTGCGAGAGGGGAGACAGAAGTCTTAGGAGAAAAGTCTCCTTGTTGGTCGCAAAATTGATTTAGGACGAAGGGTTCCCTTTCTTTTCAGAGGTTTTCTAATTTTTTTAGATTTTGTATTTCTAAATTTTTAGGGTTTTCTGCTTTTTCTATTTTTTTGATTTTTAATAATAGATATGGTACAGGGTCGGTCGCCTCAAGAGGTATTGACGTTCTAATATGCTGGTGATTCTTCGGGAAATGTGAACTTGTCCTGAATTTAGCATTTTTTTTTGGAGTCCTCATCTGATGAGATCTTTTGAATAAGCGATACCGGGGACAATGGTATTGGCGTTCAAATTTCTTCTATTGCATTGATCGCCTCGTCTTCGAAGAAGTTCTGGAGATCGTAATCGGTCGAACTATCATCCTTTGAGTTATAATGCCATTGCTCTTCCTGTTGAGGGTGACCTCTTACGGGATCCTCAGGGATAGCGAGCTCTTTCCCTTGAACTTCATAGTATGTTAGGATGAATACGCATACTCGACAGTGAGGCTGATAATGATGAGAAATGCAGGGAGAGCCCCAAGGGCATTCCCATCCTTCCAGGCTGAAGTCAAAGCTGGTATCAAACTCGTTTTCTTGATCTGACAATGCTTGAAGTCCTAGGTTAGCCTGCTCTGCTAACTCGGGTACAGGAAGGTCTATCCAGTAGTCCTCGTCATCACTCGGGGGAGGTTACCACTCTTGCTCGAGAGATTTTCAAAATATTTAGAGTTGTGGCGTGTCTAGGGATGGAGGAGTGTCTAGCACAAGTTCCTCTTCGAACTTTATGAGAGCGATATGAGTGTTTTCGCCTGGCTCAACCAAATTACTGTTAGAATTTTCTTCCTCTTGTGCTGGTAGCCGAGTTGGTAGGTCATTTCTTGCTTTTATCGTTATGAGGTTAGAGTCATTTGATCCTACTATTGCGAAATGTCGAATCCAGCTAGTGAAGCATTCTAATATGCTGGTGCATGCCCTACAGCGGGGTTGGTATGGGTGAGCGATACAAGGAGAGTCCCACGGGCATTCCCATCCTCCAAGGCCAAGGTCAAGGTGGATGCTATGCGAGTTAAGATTTTCTTTTGGGGTGTCTTCTCCTTCCCATGTTGAGTGCAAGTGCTCACCACTATCTTGCAAGACAGCTATGTGAAAATCCTCGTCATCGGTGGATTCTCAATCTCCTACTCGTGGCTCGAGTTTTAGAGGTTCTTCCTTTCTCTCTTTTGTAAGCTCCTTAGTATCAAACAAAGGTATGACTCCCGCGGGTGGCTTGTCAATATCATCATTTAGATTCGTTAAATCATTGAATACTTTAGTCATTCATTTGATTTACACTTCTTGGGATTTAGTGAAGGACACTTTCTTCTGTCTTGGTACATCTGCTTTCTCAGTGGTCTTGTAGACAAAGTGGTCATATATAGATAATTTTGGTGAGGTAGAGAACAAGTCGGCTTGTGGGCCGTCCGATTGGTAACCTAACCCTATGTGTTTACGTATTTTCCTTGGGATAATAGGTTCTATACGACCTTGCTTATTTTTACCAAATCCAGTGTGGGAGATGTACCCGAGTTGATACATATGGTCCCAACCTTTCATCGCGGTAGCGGTGATGTCGTAGAGTTTGGCGAGGTCTGGGCCAACCTTTCTTCTCATTAGTTTTTGTTGATGCATTAGGAGAGAACTAGGAGGGGTAGGGGGACAACTTTCTATAACACTTGCCTTGTCAGGGATTCGAGTCTTCAGAATGTGGCTCATGTTCCATATGAAATCATGGGCTGTCGGAATACTCACAGCGTAATCAGTGTCCATCTCCTAGAGGGGTGCATCAGCATATATATGAACGATGGAGTCCTCATATGGGAATTTGACGCATTGGTGGTATGTGGACGTGACGACCTTCATTGACTCTAACCATTTTCTTCCTAAGATAAAATTTTATGTACTAGAGGAATCAGAAATATGAAAAGTGACATCTTTTGTTACAGGTCTGAGGCAAAAATGGAGTTTGATAGTTCCTTTGACGAAACGACGTGAGCCATCATAAGCTATAAGAGATAGCGCCGAAGGCCTGACTTCCTGCTCTGTGTATTCGAGCATCTTTAATATTGTGATAGGGCAGATATTGAGTTCTGCTCCTGTATCAACCAACGCATGGGGTACGGAGAATCCTCAAATTATGATTGCATGGTATATGGGAGCCGCACTTCTTTGGAGGGACTCTTTAGGCATGCCTACTTCTGTGAAAGTGAGTACTGGAGGTTGCACCATGACTGAGACAATTTGATGTAGCTCATCTAGTGTTGTGTCCTCGTCCACTTGTGTGTCTTTAAGCGTCCTTATCAGCAGTTAGTAATGGTCAGACAATTTCTTGATGAGTTATAATATTGATATTTGGGCCGAGATCTTTTGGAGATATCGCAGAAGGTCATATTCTTGCCCTGGCTCGAGTGCAATTTCTTTACCTGGTCGATGAGCCTTGGGTGCAGGTGGTTGGAGTGATTGAGGTGCAGGGATTGGTGAAGGAATAATGTGAGGTGGGGGCAGTAAGTTAATTTCTCTTTCTCTCACGTTCCCCTCTGGTGGTTGTGCATTCGTGAAATCCTTATTTCGAGGGAAGGGTAGAGGTAGATAATTGGTTCCTGATTTAAGAATCAGGCAAGTCAATTGTTGATCAAACCCGATATTCCTTAACATTGATGTGTCTGTGAAGTGAGTGAAATTCGAGGTCGGAGCTCATACTTACACTGTGCCACTCCAAGGTGGGAGGTACTGTGTGTAATCCTCTTCTTCTAAGAAAGCAGAGATCAGTGCCTCGCACGGGTCAGGATGTTATTCTAGCTCACTTTCTTCCATGTTCAGTGAACACTCGATTGTTATTTCATTTTCTTGGTTTGGAGTCTTTCGGGTGATACTGTCTACCCATGTGGCAATTTGGGTTGCAATTTGAAGAACATGACCTCCATACTCAGGTTCAGAATCGGATGAGGGGACTGGCAAGGGTGTTGGTTCAGGATTTAGAGGGGTTGAAGGTTTTGGAGGACTACTATGGAGGAATGGTCTCTGAGCCCTAAAAGAGTAGACTCGTATCTGAGTGAATTTTGGGTAAGGAGGTGGGCCCGGCAAGACAATTCGAGTAATCAAGACCGAGGGGTGCGGGAGTGAAGGAGCTTTCACAAGGGTAGTAAAAGTATTGGAAGGTTGGATGCGAGTGATTAAGGTGGAGGGCTGGAAGGAGGATTGATCAGGGAGATCTACGGTGGTGACCTGGGCCGGTGTTCTTTGGTTGTGAATGGGCATAGGGTTATTAATGATCCCTAAGTTTTGTTGGGGTTAGTTATTGTTAGGGTTAGGATTCTTGAGCGCTTCCCAATCGATTTGATTTCAGTCGTTCATATTATAGATCACACCCCGGAGGACCTAGCAGTCCTTTAGATTGTGTCCTACATATCGATGGAATGCACAGTATTTGCTATAGTCTAGATTTGTCGCCCATGGTCGGGGTCTTTCTTGCAGGAATCAGAGGAGATTCTGAGTGTTAAGGAGATGGAAGATGTTGAGAATTATATCAGGTAAAGGGGGATAGTGTTCCTGTCTTGGCTAATAGGGGCCTCTAGCTGGGTTGAAGTTCTGCGGTGTGGGTACGTTATTATAGATCTACATGTGGGCCGGTCGATTTTGTGTGGCATTTTGGTTCTGGTAAGTGTTGGGATATTAGTTTCTATTATGGTATTGGCCTTGATTTTAGTTCTGGCCTTGGTTTTGGTTTATATTTCTTTGTTGACTTGTACCTTGGATTTGATTTGTGTACCACTGCTGATTTTGATTCTGCCCGAAATTTTGTGGTTGGAAGTTTTCGCTCTCGAAGTTTTGTCCTTGATTGACAACGGTGTTAACCTGTTCGATTCCTGAGGCTTTCTTATTATTTTTTGACTTTGATTCACTAGAAGAGATTACTTTCGCCGTAACTATAGATAGGGCGAGGTCCTGGCGCTAGTCGGGACGCCCGGGAGTGGAGTGCAGTGAAGTCGGGGCAATCACTTATGACAAACACACTCTTTAATGGTTCTCTAGTGTTATCAATGATAATGTCAACCGAGTCTTTCTCTTTCATTGAAGTGTCGGTCCTGACAGCGAGTTTCCTCCATCTGGCGACGAAGTCGACAAACTCCTCATCGGGTCCTTGCTTTGCCACCATTAAATCACTGAGACTGACTGTCTCTTGGATTAAGTGTTTGTATTATTCTAGAAACTGACCGACTAAATCGTCAAATGTATCTATCTTATAAAGTGGGAGTCCCACAAACCAATCTAGTGCTTCTCCTTCTAATGAGCGTTGGAAGTAGTGGATGAGTAGTCCTTGATTGTCGCATATGGGTCGACAATCATTGCAAAAGAGGGTCAAGTGATAGTTTTGGTTTCCCGTGCCATTGTATTTGATAAATTTTGACGGCTTGAAACCTGTTGGTAAGTTAAACTCGACATCTCGACAAAATTTATCGAATCTGAATGAGTGACCAGGGTACTCTCTCTTGGCCATGTATTCATCGAGCATCTTAGGGAGATCTTCAATCTTGATGGTGCCGTCTTTTGGAGCAGCTCGCGAGCAAACCTTGTCCGGGGAATCATCGTTGAAGAACGTGTGAGTAGGTTGTCTCAATGGTGAAGCGCGGGCTGACACTATGCTCGGGGTAGGAGGCGGTCTCTCCTACCGTTCTTGTTCTTCTGAATATTGTCATGCCCTAACGGTCTGATAGGTGGCAGCCAGTCCTCAAAGAAATTCCTCAGTGTCATCGTCTCCTCTTTGTATTCTCTGAACACAAGAACAATAATGAAGAGGAGTAAGAGAGATAGTCAAGAGGGAACTTTCATTGGAAAAATCAAAATCAAGAAAAGAAACTGATCACTTCAAATCTGATAACCTCAAAGAAGATGAAAGGAGCTGAATTAAAGAAGGTGAAGTCATGAATCACCTCTTTCACCTACTGATTTCTCAAACTTGAACCCCTTTTCAACCTTCCATTCTTTTTAACCCCACTCCATAAGCCACATTACAGCCCAGTTAAAGCCCTTGTGATCCAAAGTTGAGTGAGCTGTCATGTGGAGATAAAGAGTTATCCAATCTATGGTGAGGATCTAGCAATGATGCCAACACTTCAGAGCTATGCCTATTCTCATGCTTACAGACCCATTTGGGGGATGTAACTGCTCTTGAGCTTGAGAGAAAATGAAACCCTCAACAGTTCTTTATGAGAGTATGCCCTGGAGAGTTCTGGGTCTGATATTGAATGCATAAGGTGTGACCTATAACCTAATTTTTGATCAAGTGATAAGCTCAATGTTGACACTCCTGTGTAGTGTCTTTGGTGTAAACTGATTGGAAATGTTGTGCTTTCATGAGAAGCTTATACTATTTAAATGTCTGTGCAACCAATGTGTTTGAATTTCTTATATTTTTACTAATTCAAAGGTGAACTAACTCTGTTTCTTGACTGATCGCTTGATAATAATGCACTTTTGTTAACTGTCTCATTGAGAAGTTTGTGGGTGTCTTCACTGAAAACCCTCAGGAGACTTCACTCCTCCACTAGGGATCACCTAGGGGTTTAAACGGCTTGGTACATATGCTTAATGTATCCGTGCTCCCTACGAAAGTAGCATTTAATTTCTGTAGTTATTTTAGTGTAGCTTTGCTAAGGGACTAGCAAAGATTAGGTTTGGGGGTGTATTAAGACCTGAAAAGTACCACTTTTCATCCCTTAACTTAGCCTTTGATTAGACCCTTAGCCATCTAATAAATATTTGTTAAGCTATTTTTGTAGGTAATAAACAGCAAAGCAATAAGGCCATAAATCCTGCTAAGGAGCCCGTTTTGGCACCAGAAGTCCTTCAAAAGAATGAGAACTGAATCTAGACCTGAGGTGAGCCTCACGCAGGTGACAAAGCTTCAGAGGATTCAGAAAAATATGCTTCGCGCAGTCCTCGCGAAGTCCCAAGACTTTACACCAAGTTCTCGGGCAGTAGAGTGACAGAAGAGCTTCAGAAGCCTTGAGTTGCGCAGCTCTCACGAAGTTCAGAGGTTAAAGGTCGCGCAGCTCCCGCGTAGTTCAAGAAGACCCCTCTCACCCTCACGCGTTCGCTCAAAACAGCTGAGGAGAGAGAGCTTCAGAATCCTTCCTCGTACAGCTGTCACGCAGTAGCCACGGGATGCAAATACTAAGAGAACCTGTCGCACAGTTCAGAAAAGCCTCAAAGCCTCGCGAGGATCCTCGTGAAGATCTATCAAGAAAAAGAGCTGTCGTGCTGTTCATGAAGAAAGCAGCCTCGCAAAGTGAAATGGAATGCTCGTGCAGTTCCCGCGCTATTCACAAGTATCAATCCAACTGCGCGAAGCCCAATCCAACGAGAGCTTAACTAGCTACCTCACGACTGCTCAAAGCATCAAGAAGCTGCAACCTCGTGACAGCTGAAGCTTCAGAGTTAAACTCAACCACGCGAAGAATAGAGCTACCGCATGACAAGTCTGGGAATCGACTGCAATCTGGCGAAGCTCTAAACTCTAACTTCCATCATTCTGCAGAGGACTTTCTGAGAATTTCCAATGATTAGGGCACGCACTCCCACACTCGAATCTCCGTGCATGCGCCTCGAGGCATCTAAGGATCATTAATAGGCCATGTGGCATCGCTAAAATTAGGGTTTCCTAACCCTAATGCGCCGCCACACTACTGCTATATAAACCTAAGCCTGGTTTAGGTTTAGGGGAGGAGGAACTTTTATCTCCGACTTTGTCATTCTTCTTTTCTGTTCTTATTTTTCCTGTAGTTGTAAGTAGTTTTCTTTTTCTTCTTTTTCTTCTCTCCATGGCCCAACACTTGCTGGCCATACCTATGTATGTTTATTGAAACTAGTTTAATGGAGGTTTTACAATAGGATTTGTACTTTTATGGGATCTGTGTGTGAATGTAAGCTGCTCTGTGTAAGGCTGCTGCCTTGTGATTTGCCATTGCTTTGGCTGTGTTTCAAAGCAAAGGAGGACTGATTCTAAGGATCCATTCAGATCCAGGTGACTTATGTGTCTGGGCTATCATGGTCCTATACAGCCTTAGCTCCACCACAGGACCCACTAAATCTGAAATTCTCATGGGAGCCTGAGCTGGTAGCCTTGTGACCATGGTGGTGGCAGCAATTAACTTGTTTTGTTTTGGGCTCCGTGAGGAGGATAGTCTCTGGGATAGTCTGTGACCATTCAAGTGGACAGGTTATAGCCTTAGGGTGAATCCAATCCGCCGATCCAAGATGGATCCTTCTTCTCCGAGCCTGAGCTGATAGCCTGGTAGGAGATTGTGTAGACGCAGACTCCCCATACATTTGTATAGACCCCCCATCAGATGTTAGATCTGATCTGGTTATGGAGATTGTAGGCTTGTGACTGGACCATTGCAGTCCCACTCAAGCAATGGACAACTAGATCTAAGGTGGTACTCAATCTCTTGCTGGTTCTATGTGTTTGGGCTATCATGGTCCTATACATCTTTAGCCCCACACATAGAGCTTTAGAGGTTGAGATTCCCTATGGATTCCTGAGCTTGTAGCCTGGATGAAGTAGTGCCTACAATGATTAACTTGTTTTGACTCATCTCTGGATTGTGGTTCCCCTATGGGATAGTCTGTGATCATTCAAGTGGACATGTTATAGCCTTAAGGGATTGGATCATGGCACAGAGATGAGTTGGATTCTTTCTCCTCTTTGGTGATAATGTAGCCATTGGACAGGATTTCTATAACATCAGATCTGAATCTGAGTTACAAAACTCCTCTGATCTAGACTCAATAGCATACTTCTCACCCTTTTTATATTTATTTTCCACACTCCATCCATCTTCTCAGCCCTTTTTGTAGTTAATTCATTAAGCTACCTTAGGATACTTAAAATAAGTGACCTTAAACTCCCTTTCTTTTAGGACTGCCAGATCTGTAGTCGGATCTGGAGGGACTACTAGAGATGGCTCCCTTGGAGCTGTAGATCACCTTTCCCTGTGGGACAAACTCTTACTTATCAAAACTTGCTACAAATGGACCCTGTATCTTGCAGGTCTAGGATTTCTCAGTTGTGCTGATTCCATCCCCTGTTTTACTTTGATTTTAAATTTCTTTTACCACCAACAAATAAAGTAAGCACACTGAGATTGTGAACAAGTTTTTGGCGCCGTTGCCGGGGACAGATGATCTATTAGTAGACCCTTAGTTTTTGTATTTTTAGTATTTTTTGTAGTTGTGAATAATTGATACTGCTGATATAATTTTGAATCTCTCTTACAGATCTAGACAGCAGCAGAGAAGGACAGTGGACTGCATTTGGAGACTAGCTACCTCTGTTTTCAATTCTCTAATCTTTAAAACTCAGTCTAGTTTCTTTAAAAATTTCGTAGCAGTTATTTAGGATAGTTGTAAATTTATGTGTTCTTAAAATAGCTGTAAATTTGTTAGAAAATTCTTTGAGTCAAGTGGAATGTGCCTGCAAGGAGTTGTCCCTGCTGGTGGTGTGTTTGTATGCTAGGAAGGAGATCTCTTAGTCCTACTTTAGAGCCTTTCAACCCTGAGCTAGAAAGGGGTAGAAGACTTTGAAGGAACATGCACACCACAGTAGAGCCCTCAATTGAATCTGAGACAGTAGCCATGGGTGAAGAACAACTCAGAACTCTCAAGGAGTTGAATGCTCCGGATGACTCTATTATAGGGGACATCAATTATGAGTTTACCCCTCTTTCAGATTCACTATAGCCCCATCATTTTATCCCTACCCCTACTTCCCCACCACCTACTAATTTCCATCATGCACCTACTTCACCATTTCAACCAATTCCAACCACCCAACCCACAATACCTATCACACCTTACCCCCTACCCCCAATCCTCAACCTCCTTTCTCTTCAAACCCAAATGATGGCCAACACCCAAACCCAAACATCCATAGAGGCCAACCTTTAAGCCATGCACTCAACCCTCCAAAATCATGCCACCATTCAAACTAGTTTACAAGCCATCCAATCCACCTTGCAATCCTTAACCCCACCATCACAACAGCAATTTACCTCTCCACCTACCCATATACCTACTCCACCCCCATCTCCCCAACCCTTAAACTTAGCAGCAACAACAGTTGCTGCTACCCACATTGAACATGTTCAAGAAGCCCCCTCAATCACATTTACCACTGCCTCAACCCAAATTGACCCTATACAGCCACCCCTTATTGCCCCACCTTTGGCACTGACCTACCCACAACCCCAATGTGAGACCCCACCTGTAGTAGCATCAGTTGATGCTGCTACAGATGTGGATGACCTGTTCCCCACTTCCTCAATGGCCTCCCAAATAGACCCTAAGGTCATAGACCTTACCCAACCTGAACCTGAAATCCCCCAGCCATTACCCTCTACCTCCTCCCTACCCATTCCAACATCCATCCCTTCACCTTCATCCACACCACCCCATTTGCTGGCTGGCCCTTCTTCCAATGCTGAATAGCCCATCCTACCAGCCTCTTCCAACCCCATGCCTCAAGTCTCCACCCTTCTTAGAGCAATGAAAGAGAATGCCTACATCAAGAGGGATATCATAAGGGGCATGGCTGACCTCAGAACTACAGTCAAGCTGCCCCTCCTCAATCAAATCAAAATGCTCAAGCTGGATCACAAGATTGAAAAGAAAGGGATAAAGCATGGTTGGAGGGAGACATTGCTCCAATATCAGCAGAAAAAACATATAGCTGAGGGGCTTGAAGATGTCGTCCAGAACTTACAGCTGGCACTGAGGTTAGTGGAGGAGAGAGGTAATGACTATGCTAAGACTCTTGTAGCATTGCAACAAACCTTATCTAAGATTGGTGACAGAGATTTAGTAGCTGCTGCTACCTCTCTCTTCACTGCAGTAGCACCTCCAATGGCAACTGCTCCTAAACCTTAAGAGCTCAGAAAAATAAAGCCTGAAATCAACATCAAGGAACCTGCTTTAAAGCTTGAACCCACTCCCAAAAAGAGAAGCACCACCAAGCATCGAAAGACTACTTCCAAGAGATCCAAGTCCACTGCTGCTGCTCTAAAGAAAGAAAAAGGAAAAGGTGTCCAAGAACATAAAGATGAAGAGTCAAATGATTAAACTGTGTACATGTAATTAGTTAGGCTGTTTTTGTAGAATATTTTGTAGTTATTTTCATTAGCATTGTACAAACTACTGTTTTATAAATGAAAGTTCTTTTTGGTAGCTTTTGTGTAGTTTTGTTTGATTTAGATTGTTTCAGCTGTTTATTAATTTTACTTTCCTTGTTTTAGGTGTGATTTTTATCAATGTACCCTACTACAAATGTCCATTATCTCTCAAACAGTGAGGACACTGTTCCTCATAGGTTTGGGGGTGTGGCAAGGTATGCCAATGATGTAGTTAACCTAAGTACAACAAAACCAAGTGAGTAGAATAGAAATAGGGCTAAGTTCACTTAAGAAACATTGAAAATGAGGAGATTTAAAATTTGGCAGTCCTTTAGGCATTAAAAGCTTTTAAAATTTAATATTTTCATGAGGTGAACACCAAGAAAACTCATTGGTGTCAGCACTTAGTGAACCATTAGAAAGAGAAAAAGGTAAGGACATACCCATAAGTTCAATGAAATATCATATCTAGTAAGATTTGGGCCTACGTATTTATTTATTTATTTATCTCTTTGAGGAGTGTCGTAGGCAATTCTTCTTGCTCTAAGGACTGGCTGAGTTTATTTCCTCACTAGAAGTTAGGCATCTTCAAGTTGAAACATCTGACAGTACCCATGACATTTAGGAAAGGATCAAGGCCTTCTCTTGGACACTTTGAGCTTAAAGATACCAAACCTAGTAAACTGTCCTTGTGCATACACCTTTTGAGCCTTAATTTTTAGTTTTCTTCAAAATACACTTGAGTATTTACACATAAACCTATGGACCTGATTCAAACCTACCCCTACTCTGAGAATTCAAAAGGTAAAGGAGAAGAAGTTGAAGAGGGACAAGCTAGGGTCAATATTTTGTGAATAGAGAAGAAACACAAAAGGAGGACAAAAGTGTAGCAGCTGAGAGGAGAGTGGCATTTCAGAAAAATAAAAAGAAAAAGAAAAAGAAAAATATATCTAAAAGAATAACAAAAAAAAATAATGAAAAGGAAGAGAGAGGAGTCAAGAGAAAATTTCAGTGGAAAAAGCGATAATAAGAGGAGAAGCTGGCCACTTCAAGTCTGAAAAATATTAAAGAAGATGGAATATGCTGAATTAAAGAAGGTGAAGTCATGAATCACCTCCTTCACCTGCTGATTTCTCAATTTTATAACATTTTCACCCTTCCATTCTTTGTAACCAACACCCATAAGCCACATTACAACCCAATCATAAGACTTTGTGATCCTAATTAGAATGAGCTGTTATGTGGAGATGAGGAGTTGTCCAATCTATTGTGAGAAATAGTCAATGATACCAGATTTTTGGAGCCTTGCTTATGCTCATGCTTGCATACCCATTTGGAGACTGTATGTGACAATCCGATATTTTCCTTTATCGTATATAGGAAAGGTCGCGTCATCGGATCACCTAGCATGATCCTATCATACAAGGGTGTCTTAGATTGTACAAAATATTGCAAATGTGGAAGCAATGTACTCACTCTGACATGCAATAATATGGTAAAACAAACTAATATTTACTCATCTAAGCAGAAATTATCAAACTCTATAAACAAGGCTAACAGATTTGATGTATAGCTTTCCACCGATGACGGCCACTCGTCATCTAAATAATGAAAAGAAAACCTATACATCTCAGAATAAAATATCATACGTGGTTTATACAAGTTATCAAAAGACATCTATCTTTCTCTTTCACTTTCTCAAACCTATTTAGGAAAGAATTCTTCAGCAAATTCTTCCTCTTCGTCGTCTTCGTCGTCCTCCTCTTCCTCCTCGTTTGGCTGGTAAGTGGGGTTAGCTGCGTGCTCAGGATCGAGATCTACAGCTAAGACATTGAAGTCGTAGGATGAGCTATCATCAAAGCTTAGCAAAGAGTTTACAGTGTTAATTCATATTTTAGCTTACCAAATTCATTTCTAGAGGTATAAAATACAAATAAAAGTAATAATTTATTATCATGCGAATAATTTCACATACTGACATGCTGAAGAAATACAATACTAACTCATGGTGCAACAGGTATGAGGAATCAAGCTGAAACAAGCTACATATACAGAAACAAAAGAATCAAGCTCCCAAGTTAGGGGGATTACTTATCAAGCTCCTGAGTTAGTGGGATCACTTCAACCGAGACAAAGGAAGCTCCTGAGTTAGCGGGATCATTGTCAAGCTCCTGAGTTAGCGGAATCACTTGAAATGAAGGTTTATACAGTCAAGCTCCCAAGTTAGCAGGATCACTTGGCTCAAAACTGAGTCAAAATATGTACAAGACTTCAAAGATAGCAGAGATCACTAGATAGGACTATGCATCGTATCATCTATGCAAGAATTTTATGACATATCTTATCTAAGCATATATCAACTCTGTATATAATAGCAACTGCACTTGCATGCTTGTAAACAATCATTTAACCTAAGCTAGCATAAGCCGTCCTAATTTGATTTCAAAACTGCCTCGATACTTAACATATATATATGGCACTATTATGAATTCATATATAGATAAATTGATATGAGTTCATTTAGACAAAACTGCTATGGGTTCATGCATAAAAAGGACCATTTCACATGCGTTTATTATCCATAAAATGAATAGGCATCATTATAATTTTCTAATCCTTAGTCCTATATAGTGTCTGATCATCAGTTCACCATAGAGTGTACTACAACTCAACTCAAGGCAGATCTATATAGCATTCTCTATATAGATCCATATATGAGCAATATTTTGCAATCTACAGGAGAATAAGGAAACCAAATGTACATTAACAAAGTAAAGTCCCTACCTTAGCTTACACTTTACGTATGATATGTGCATGCATGCATTCACACTATCTTCACCAGTGTGCACCAAGCACCTAGAAGGTAATAGTCATGGATTTAATATTTTACAACGGGTTACTAGACCCTACATTAGACCCTTTATTAGTGCCCTATAATGTTAACTCATCTTAGAGTTAATACACACACACGACAAGAGACCACAGAGACCTCAAAGCATCTGCCAAGCCAGACATGGGCTTGCCTCGGCAAGCCGCAAGGTTGCCACGGCAAACTCATCAGCTGAGCACCTTGTCGCGGCAACCTTGTGAGGTTGCCGCAGAAAGCCTAAGCACATGGCTTGCCATGGTGTCCTTTGAGGCTCTCTTTGGCTTTTGTATTCACTTGGTTTGTTGGTTTTTGTATTCTATATAAAGCAATTTCTTTCTTTGATGTTAAAAATCTAGTTATTCACCCTGGTATGGGAGGTTCGGAGTGCAATGAATGGCATTCTCGACTCTGAAACATCTGCGCATAATCTGAACTCAGACTTCACGTACATAGGCTGAGCTCAGAGCTGTTGATTAATGTCAACCTTGGTCTAAACGACCCTAAAAATTTATTGTAAATGAATGGCATACCTTTTTGTGGGCGTGCGGTTATGACGATACCGAATTGGTATTGAGTTCGCCGAGCTCGAAGAATGAGAACCGGACTCATGTGACCATATTATCGGGTTACTTTTGTGATCTCAGGTTCTAAGGTGGTGTCCAAGGTTACATTGGAAGTGGGGTTATATAGTAGAAATTTCTTTTCTCTATAATTTACTATGATTATTTCACTGACTGTGGTAGCTATGGCTGTGATTTCATAGCTGCAAGGTCGGCTTGTGAAGGAATGGAAACAGGAAGATGAAGGGAGTTCTATTGCCTTTTATAATGGAGTAGCTGCACTTTGTGTGCATGGCTTGTATGTTGACTCACGCACTCGTGTAGTCAAAAGATGAAGGAAGGAGCTTATAAGCTCTTGTCGGTTAATTGTCCATGCACAACCTACACTTAGTATCTAAGTGTATCCCATGAAAGACAAACAAAGCATCAATTTCATGTAAGTCTCCTATACCAGTTCAGTGTATAAGCCTTTTAGGCTAGAATTTCATGCACTGCCCATATGGGCTTTTACTTGTATAGGCATATAAATCAAAAGAGGTTTAATATGAATACAAAGCATACACATGGGTTAGCTATATTCTATAGCTTGCTGGGTTATTTCAATGTATGGGCTGGCTTCGCTTGCATGTAGTAATCTACAAACTTTTGGATTGGGCTAGTGTAGTAGCCATATATTAGGCAAGCTTAGTAGCCATATATTTCAGCTGGAGTAAACTGAGATATAATGTAACTCTTATATACTAGGTATATATATTAGAGTAAAATTTGTGTGTATGATCGAATGCCTTACATGGTCTAGTTTTGCTAAAATTTATGGGGCCACCAAAAATCTCACATTGTTTTATTAGTTTTGAACCCACAACTACATAGATATTTTATGTCTCGTGGTAGGCACATGCTTGACTTGACCCGTAGTGTAACAAGCTGGTAATTGTGACACTGTAGCTGCTCTTGAGCTTGTGTGAAAATGAAAACCCTCAACTTTATTTGTGAGAGACTGCCCTGGTAAGCATTGAGTCTGACATTGAATGTATTGGGCATTGTCTAAGCTTAATTTTTGAATTAATGGTGAGCTCAGTACTAACATACACTTGCTGTTTTCATGTTGTGAGCTGATTGGAAATGATGTGCATGCATGTAAGAGTTTTTCATGATTAAATGGTCTGTGCATTTCATATGTTTAAATTCCTCACATTTTAAAAAGTCTCAAGGGTGGACTGATGCTCTATTTATTGAAAACTAATTTGATAATTTTGAACTTTTGTTAACTATTTTATTGAGAAGTTTGTTGGTATCTTCACTGAAAACCCTTAGGAGACTTCACTCCTTCACTAGGGATCACTTAGGGGTTTAAAAGGCTTGATGGATAAGTTAAATGCATCCGTGCTCCCTATGAAAGTGGTATTTACATTCTTAGAGTAGTTTAAATTTTGCTTTGCTCGAGGACTAGAAAAGATTAGGTTTGGAGGTGTGTTATTCATTGAAAAGTACCACTTTACACCTCTTAAACTAGCCTTTACTACACCTTAGAGCTGACTAATAATCCTTTGTTTAACATGTTGTGTAGTTAGTAATAATAGGTGCAGCTTAATACAAAGTTTATGCTTTTGATATCAAAAAGAGAGAATTCAAGCCAAGGATGGTTGATGAGCCAAAGATTGATGGAACACCATGGTGGTACACACCATGGTGAATAGTTTGCATGTCAAGGTGGACCAAGAAAGTTCAACAGATGTGAGAAGTATGTATATGAGTGGAGAAAGCTGCAACAGGAGCAGCTGCATTGCAACAGAGGAGCAGAGGTGTTATCTCGCGCAGTCACAAGTGTTGCCTCGTGCTGCTTAAGTCCACAGCAGCCACCTCGCGAGGTCAGTACTTGCAACACAATGTGAACTCGCGCCCTCAGTGAAGGAATGAACCTCAGAGAACTGCTTTGCGCAGTAGTCGTGCGATTCATTTACTATTAACACTCAAAGTTCTCGCGAAGCTCTTGCGCACTAAAACCTTCATAAATCCAACTTGCGAAGCTCGCGCGAGGATCAAGTCTCAAATAGTCGTGCACGCAGTCTCACGAGACCAAGTTATATAAAAGAACTGAAGAAAGCTTGCGCAGCTCTCGCTTAACTCAAGAGGAGAGAGAGCTCCAGAAAATCTCTCACGCAACTCTCGCATGCGTAAAAGTCTAAACCTCCACTGCACGAGCTGTGCTATGCATTACACACGAAGCCTGGCGAGATCCAAATTCTTCCACGTGAGACCCTCGCGACAGAAATTTTTAAAGCTCTACTGCGCGAGCAAAGCCAAAGCATTACAAATTCTTCCTCGCGATCGCATTATAAGACAGAGTAGCTGCGTGACAATTAAAAGCCTTCTGTGCAAGCAAGGAGCTTTCCAAGCTAAATCTGACCTTGTGAGCACTTTGCAACTGCGTGACTGCATGAAAGGATAAAAGCCAGCCCCACGAAGCTCAGGCTCTCCACTTATCAGTCCACACTCAGGGACCTTTTGAGGATTTCCCCAGGTCTAGGGCACACATCCCGAGGCCTTGATCTTTATGCACACATCCCAAGACATTCGAGGGTTATAACCAAGCCACATCTGCCATAAAATTAGGATTTAATCTCCTTTTGTCTAAGGCATCAGTGACTGAGTATATAAGTTATATTTTTAACTTAGAAAATTATCTTACCCTCAACCTCAGTCAGCTGTGAGCTCTAACAGATTAGGGTACCCACCTTCTTTTTTCATTTTTCTTCCTCCTTAGCCCCACACTTGCTAGCTATAACCTATGTAAGCAATTAGGCTTAGTTTTATGCAGGTTTTGTAATGGGTCTTGTATACATTGGGATTAGTTGAGAGCTGTTATGCATAAGGCTGTTGCCTTGAGAAATTTCATTGTAAGTATTGTTTAATCAATGCAATTTATATTTTAATGCTTATTCAATATGTTATTTTCCTATTTGTCCATAGTATTCTTTGATATATGTCATGTATTTAGGACTTTAGCTGATTTGAAATACCAATGGAAGCTTGAGCTTGTAGCTATGTGACCATGGTGGTAGCAGTAATTTTCATGTTCCATCTTAGTCCTTTGTGGTGTGGATAACCTCTGTGGATAGCCTGTGACCATTTAAGTGGACAGATTATAATCCTAGGGTAATTCCAAGCCACAGATCTGAGAAGGATTCCTCTGCACTTGAGCTTGTAGCCCTGTGATAGGTTGTAGCAGGAACAAGCTTCCCTCTGTTTTACTTTACCTTCATCAGATGTTAGATTTGATTTCTCTGTAGAGATTGCAGACTTTTGAGCTAAGCCATTGCAAGCCTTTTGTAGTAATGACCGGTTGCATTTAAGTTCCCAAATAGCCTTTGAACAATTGTAGTTTCCACTAGTTTTTCAAGAGCTATTTGCTCCCATGGATGTCTGAGCTTGTAGCCTAGCAAACATGGTGTCTGCAATTATTTTAATATTCTAATTTGACCCATTGGTTGGAGGACATCTATTGGATAATCTGTGGCCATTTAATTGGACAGGTTATATCCTTAAGATCGGGCCATTCCCTTGGATCAGATTGGTTTTCTGATTTAACTCATGTGGTTTGATCCTCTCCATTGGATAGTCTGTGACCATTGAAGTGGACAGGTTATAGCCTTAAGAGACTAGGTCAAACTATAAGAGTTGAATTAGATTCTTCCTCCTAGCAGATATGCTTGTAGCCATCTGAAGGATTGCTGCAGAGACAACTCTAAGTCTGAGTTGCATAGCTGAATTAACCTTAGCTTAATTACTTCCCATCAATTTTATCTTTATTTTAACATACATCATCACCACCTTTTTCTTAACCCTTTTTTTAGGATAGGACTGTTCTTTCTTTCTCTTATTTTTAGTGTTAGTTTAGTGTAGTTGTGACACCTAACTCTCTTTCTCTAAGATTGCCAGATCTGTAGCCAGATCTGGAGGCCTACTAATATAACCCCTTTTAGGTTCTAGATCAATTTTTCTGTGAGACAAACTCTTACTTACTACAATAGCCCTGTATCTTGCAGGCTGTATATTTCAGACTTGCTATTTTAACCAATATCTATCTCTTCACTTTTTGATTTAATTTTTCTTCACCACAACTTTCTCACCAATAACAAACAGCAACCTCTGAAAATAAACCAACAACAGTAAAAGTAAAAATATGCGTGGCGGTAAATCTTCATCAATCTTCTCAGATCCATGGTTAGTCAGACTTCTAATTGTAGAAGATATCTAAAAATATGCATGGCGGTAATATATGCACATGATCAGTGATAGCGGTAACAGTCGGAAAGCTTCTTTTATGGGAAATCGCAAATCATAATTTCTCATTTTCTTAGAAAATTGTTAATCACAATTTTCTATTTTTCATAGCTTCCTTAGTTGACGATTCTCTGAATTATGATTTTTTGTTTTTCTTCTTTTTATTCTTTTTTATAAAATCATAAATTACGATTCTCTGGCTTTTTGTAGGCGAAAAAATGTCTTTTTCACTCAATCGTCTTTCTTATTGCTTTTTGAGTTCATTTTGACTAAGATTGACACTTAGGCTCTCTTTTACTGTCTAGCTTTAATATCTGCACATCAGTATCTCATTAGTAGCAAACTAAAGCCTAACAACACTAAGTTAAGATTGATAAAATAGTAAATTATATGACTGATTACTATCCTCCACTGCTTGACACCGTCCCCAACATATTTCGCCTTCTTAGTAACCAAAACCTCATCCGGTTTCCACCAGAACGCCCTCGGCCCTGGCCCGCCAACCTTGACTATTACAAGTTCTGCGCTTTCCATCGATATGCATGACATAACTTAGAAGACTGCTAGATTTTATGAGATATGATCTATGACATGAATGATCGAAACTAAATCGATTGGGAATCCCTTAAGAATTCTAGCCAGAACAATAATCAACCCCCACAGAATCTGGGGATCATCAATATTCTCAAGCCAAATCATAACCAAGGGTCGGGCGCCCACATTACCACAGTGGATCTCCTGGGTCAACTCCCTTTCTGTCCATCTACCCTGATCATCCATATCAACCCTTCGGATCCCCTAGCCAATCCAGTCGAACCGCCGAGGCCCCCCACCGTTCGCCCCCATCCATCTATCTTGACCACCCGGATCGCTCCTCCGAACCCTCCACCCTATCTAACCTTTACTCGAATTCAAGTCCAGTCATTCAGAGCTCGAAGACCACACCTTTAACCCGCAGAACTCTCGACTCCCCCAAATTTTGAGGTAACTCCACCACCTCTTCCCCTATGTGACTCCGAACCAGAGAACGAAGACGATGTCCTTCAGACTACGTCCCAAATCTCAGCATGGGTAGACAGCCTCTCCCAAAATACTTTAAGTCAAGAACATGAGACTGTGATTGAACATTAGCTAGGGGAATAAATAAGTCAACAAAAGGAAGAACCCAGTAAGGAGGAGGCACTAATCTCCACTTTCTTAGAAGAGGAAGACTACACGCAGTATGACCACCATAGAATGGCATAGCTTCGGTGCGCATCCCGTCTTCGAATTTCACCCCCTTTATGACAAACACTTCGACAAGCTCATCAACCCCAGTCACAACATGGCTCAACGATCAAAAGCTGATGTGTCCAGTCCTCAAATCAGGGACCAATTATCTATCACCACCGTTCCCCTCGAGAGAAGGACACGAGCGCTCAACCATCAGAAAGAATAATAAGAGAAAGGGAAGCAAACTTGCCTCCCCTGCTTCATGTAATCCCTCTGTCTTTAGCTCCGTCACCGACGCCTCAGTCACCTCAGTCAAACATGAACAAAGCCCACAGGCCCGACAAGGAGCCAACCCTAGAAACAAGCAAGGAATATGACCTTCTACGATACCTCAAAAAAATACTAGCACAGATATCAATACTCGAGCTCATCAAGAAGTTACATGAACATCACCAGCTGTTAATGGGAGCACTAGTCGAGAATCGAGTAGACGAGGACACTACCTTAGATGAGCTACACGAAATCATGTCAGCCATGACACCACCACCGACGCTCACTTTTACAGATTCAGATATGCTAAAAGAGTCACTACGGGAAAGTTCAGCCACCATATACTTGACCGTCATAATTAGAGGATTCTCGGTGCCTCATACGCTGGTTGACACCGGAGCGGGACTCAATATTGGCCCCATAACGACACTCAAGACACTTGAGTATACAGAACAAGACATAAGGCCTTCACCCTTATCCTTCATTGCGTACGACGTTTCTTGACGCTTCATCAAAGGAATTATCAAGTTATAAGTCCGCCTCGGGCCAGCCACCAAGGACGTTACATTCCACGTCTCCGACTCTTTTAGCGCCTATAACTTGATACTAGGGAGAAAGTGGTTGGAATCCATGAAAGTTGTTGCATCTACATACCACTAGTGCACCAAGTTTCCCCATGAGGACTCCATTGTCAGGATATATGCCGACACCCCTACAGGAAATAGATACCGACTATGCGGTGAGCATTCCAACAACACATGACTCTATGCTAAATACATGCCACATCAAAAGGGTAAGAACCCTTGACGACACATTAGTAGCAGAAATCAGTCATCCCCAGTTCCTCCCAACCTGTCAACAGAAATTAAAAAAGAGGGTGACAGACCCTGACCTCACCCGGCTATACGACATAATCCCAGCTGCAATAAAGGGGTGGGATCTTATGTATCAACAAGGGTACATCCTGCATACAGGACTTGTCAAGAATAAGCAAGGGCGCATAGACCCCGTCGTCCCAAAGAAGGTCCGTAAGCATATCAGGTTGGGCTACCAATCAGATAGCAAATGGGCTGACCTCTTCCCGACTTCGCCCAAGTGGTCACTCTACGACCACTTTGTATATGAAATCACTGAGAAGACCGATGTATTGAAGAAAAAAGAAGCATCCTTCACCAAGCCACAGAAAATGGAGATTGAATAGATGACTGAAGCCTTCGCTGATCTAACCAACTTAAATCGAGACGACGATGATATAGATAGACCACTCGAAGGAGTTGGGCCATTTTCAAGGCTGAAGACCCTCCCCGTTGCTGCAAGATAAAGATCCTTAGAACCCGAGCCGCATGTAGAAGACGGGGAGTCAACCAATGAAGAAGACTTCCATGTCATCTCCAGAAGGGTTAAGGGAGGATAGGAATTAGGCACTCCCTCATCCCCACAGTTGTCCCAGCCTCAACCACCAGCAGAGGCTGACTGGCCGTCAATATCAAGCGAGGAGGAGGACTATTGGGCATACCTCCCTGCCATAGAATTGGAAGATCACCAGAGAGCAGATCGTCTGAGATGGTTCGAAAAAGGAGACCACTCCCGTGATGAGAGTTTAGATTCTGATAATGATTTCAACTATCAACACATACTCGAAAATTGGTGATGCTCGCGACAATGCCCCTATCCAAAAGAGCCCTATTGCGGCCTGTGCATGACTACGATGCTAGAAGGCTATCATGGATGAAATTTGATAAATGATCGACACAGAAGATGCTCATATTGCCACCATAGAAATCGAAGAGGAACTAGAGCTGGACACTCCTCAATCCCCAGAAACACCTTAGCTGTAGATATTTTGGAAATCACTAGAGGAAGAATGGCAATCTCCACCAAGCGACGATGAAGACTACTGGATAGATCTCCCCGCGCTTGTGTTGGCAAAGCAATTCGATCAAGGCCTCAAAAGGTTGTCAGACGAAGAAGACGAGTCCAACTTTTAATCCTGAAGGATGGGAATGCCCTTGGGGATATCCTTGCATCTCTCAACCGTACCGGCCTTGCTATCGAGCCTGCATATTCATCCTACTATACTACGAAGTCCAAGGGAGAGAGCTCACCAGTCTAGAAGATCATCAGTCAGGCTCACCAACACGTTATCTTTAAATCTCAAAATCATGTCAATCAGGTCTCAATTAGTGATACCACTATCTTAGGATGGAAACAACCTACTTAAGATAACGGCCGCCAAATTAACATAGCGGTCGCTATCTTAAGTTGGCGGCCACCATCCTAAGATAGCGGTTGCTATCCTAAGATAGCAGTATGTTAGCGATATTTTAGCAGTTTGTTTAGGCAAGTTTCCAGTTTAGTATATAGAAGGAAAAGTAGAACAAAAAATACTTGGGAGAAAAGGAAGATAGCGGTCGCTATTTCTCCGCTTTGTCGCCGCTCTCTTGGTTATTATAGCAGTAAAAGTAAAAAGTAAAAAGTAAAACACAGTTTACATATCCAAATTTTAAAAGTCAGCGACTTTTAGCCATTTCGCTTGTTAATGCTGACGTGAGCTGACGTGGAAACGGCTTGGCTTGGAGCCGACATATTCTACACACTTTAAAACTATAGGTCCGTTTTTAGAAATTCTAAAATTAGTAGGGCCGAATATGTAAATTTCCCAACCTTTTTTTCTAGCATAATAGCCTAAAATGTTTGCAAATGGAGCCACTTTTTCTGAAGTCCCCATATTAAAAGTTACTAAAGCCAATTCAAGGCTAGTTCACTGAAGCCGAGCCAAACCAAACCATTTATAATTTTTGATATAGTGTTTGACAAATACTTGACAATTAGATTTGACATTTCATATATTAGTGATATTTTCTTCACAACAACTCAAAATTACGATCCGTTTGTGCCTACGATTTTCTAAGAACGAAACGAACACATCAATGCTAGTTTTTATTTACAATCAGGAGCACCAAGGCAACCAAATAAGACATAAAGGTTATTCTTACACACTAATCAATGCCCTTAAAAATCATCTTATCAAAATTGTATAGTGGAGTTTAACTGAAAATCTCCCATGAGTCCTAATTTGTGCCAAGGTGAATTCGTGACAAGTAATGGTGGATGCAAATCTATCATGACAATTGGATAGTGCATGAGATAAGATATTTTTGAGATATTGGAGTCGTACAGTCTCCGATTTATGATTTAGCTGAGGCATTAGATTCCTAAAAGCGAGGTGGACACGTCAGAATCTACTATTTTATAGATCGAAATATCGTAAACTAGCCCATGTGAGATGCCTATATGTATACATATTGGCTTGGAAAATAGCCCATTTGAGATGGCTATATGTATACATTATGATCCCCATGCAAAATCCTTGGTTGTGAACAATCACCAAATTCTCCATTTAACTTACAAAATTTACCTAATTTTTTGGGAATTTAAGATTGCCAATTATTTCCAAATCCCGACTTAGGGGACTATGGTTGCCTATACCGAATGTTTAGTTGTAAATACGGGTACGAGAGTAGCGCATGAAAGCACGATATGACTAAGTTTCTTGTTAATAAAAGATAAAATTTCCCTTATTTGTCACAGTGTATCTCTTTTTGGATTAATCGATTGTTTTGGATGGTTCCGCTTATCAAGATCCCAAATAAACAACCACCTAATATGCAATTCCTTTTTTAAATAAATACCAAATAATTTTTAAATAATGATTGGGACCATCCAAACTTACCCTAGGACCTATGGATGATCACAACCAACGTTTTTTTATCAAATGTTCAAATGTGAGCAATTGATAAGATGGTTAGTAACATTAGATCAATGTAACTTTGGGCAAGGAATCATTGGTACAAGTTGAGAGGAGAGATCATTCGCTAAAGTATCATAAAATTGGTTAATGTATGACCTTTTATATCCTCAAATTTACATAAGTTTTGATATTTTAAGATTAAATGAATGTTCCCTTCTTTGCCATTTTGATGACGCCTGTGTCGGCGATAATACTTACAACGGTGCACATTGGAGGATTGTCACTATCATAGAGAAGATATCATTTGATCAATTTATGTAGAAAATGAACAAGGTCAATAGGGCTCGATCGAAAGAACATACTATTACACTATCAGTTTCTTTGCGTATCAGGAAGGAGTTGGGGTTTGTCGTATTGTCGGATTTCGATAATCTTGTAAACTTATTCAGAGCATATCGTAGTAGTGATGATGTGATAAATGTTTATATCAAAAAATCAGTTTCCACTCCTATCACGAAAATTTTATCATTTTACGAAGCTTTTCAACCGTTTCAGGAAACAAATGAGGATCATAAATGTTATGAGGAAAGATTCAGATTAGGAGATGATGATGGTATGAAACCATAACATTCAATTAAAAATGAAGGAATACTGTGTGAAGAGGATAACATCGCTGCACTGATGATAATCGACGATGATAAAAATTTAAATATAAGATTTTACCCATATCGTAGCCCACAGGAGCAACCCTCTACAGACATTCCAATGAGAGAAGATGATGATGATCCAAGATATTATCCTGAAGTGAATTTGATGCATAATACAAGTTAGCTTAACTTTCAATCGATAAATAATACATTTGATTGGAATAAGAGGGAAGCATTTTTGGGAGGCTCTAGTCCATACCAATTTCGAACCAATAACTTTGGAGCCAATGGTAATCAAGATAACGACACAACAACCTATTGCACCCCAAACATCCCTACCTCGGCGAACCAAAACCCAACAACTGCACCTCAACCAATCGTTCCTCGACGGACTCAACCCCAAGTACGTAATAATCATCCAGTCAATGACGGTGATAGTGATCCTGATGATAATGAAAGTAAAAGTAGACACTTATGTCATTTTTTTAGGCGCTCTCTAACGTAGTTGAGCTACAATTTCTTTTTCCAAAGGGTACCTTTCTTTATAATTCAAGATTCTTCCTTTCAACTCGACTTTTGCGTGCTTCGATCGCTGGCTACTTTGAACTAGATGATGGAGATCCTGCTTTATCCCAATCTTCAATATAATAGATCTTAAGATTATGCTTCTATCATCAAATGACTGATTTTCATTTCACGTGTTACACATCCCAAAATATGGACATGATACTTGTGCACTTCAAATATTATTCTCGAATGAATTTTTTGGGATGTTGCCCAAATGAAATCAACATATGACCATCTGATGATAGGAGCATAGTCTTAAGATCTGTAGTATCAACGAATGGTACGAAAATCGATCTCCATCGTTTGATTCAAAGTAGTCAACAATTTAATAGCATAAAACCCAGGTTGAAAACATATCTCATGAACTAACTCTCTCTCCCTCTCCCTACTCCATCCTATCTTTTAACCATTAGAATCAAATTCATACCCTACTCTCTCCCCCCTAGCTTTTAAGGCACGGAAGTCGGAGAACTCGGTGCTCTCTCTCTCTCTCACTTTCTTAACTTTTAGCTGTCAGTAAATCAGCCCCTGTAATTTCTCTTCTCAAATCATATCCAACTAACTCTCTCTCTCTCTTTCTTTTTCCAGACACTTTATTAAGCTATCAAAACATTAGAAAACAAAAAAAATCCAATGGATTCCTATATGCTCAGAATTCATAGGAATTTATAGGATTTATAAATCCAAATCCGCCATTTTCCTAAGGTTTTATCCAAATAGCCCCTAAAATTCTTTTTTACTTTATTGATTCTTTTTTTCATGGTGTTGCTAAGATATTAAAAGTTACTCAAGCCAATCCAAGGCTAGCCCACTAAAGCCAAGCCAAACCAAACCAAACCGTTTATAATTTTGGATATAGTGTTTGACAAATACTTGATAATCAGGTTTGACATTTCATATATTAGTGATATTTTCTTCACTACAACTTGGAATTACGATCCCTTTGCGCCTACGATTTTCTAAGAACGAGGTGAACACATCAATGATAATTTTTATTTATAATCAGGAGCACCAAGGCAACCAAATAAGACATAAAGGTTATTCTTACACACTAATCAATACCCTTAAATATCATCTTATCAAAATTGTATAGCGGAGTTTCACTAAAAATCTCCCATGAATCCTAATTTGTGCGAAGATGAAATCGCGACAAGCAATGGTGGATGAAAATCTATCATGACAATTGGATAGTGTATGAGATAAGATATTTTTGTGATATTAGAGTCGTGCGGTCTCCGATTTATGATTTGGTTGAGGCAATAGACTTCTAAAAGTGACGTGGACATTTCGAAATCAACTATTTTATAGATCGAAATATCGTAAACTAGCCCATTCGAGATGCCTACATGTATACATGTTGGCTTGGAAACTAGCCCATGTGAGATGCCTACATGTATATGTTATGCTCCCCATGTAAAATCCTTGGTTGCGAATAGTCACCAAATTCTCCCTTTAACTTACAAATTTTGCTTGATTTTTTGGGAATTTAAGATTGCCAATTATTTCCAAATTCCGACTTAGGGGACTATGGTTGCGGATACCGAATGTTTAGTTGCATATATAAGTACGAGAGTAGCGCATGAGAGCATGGTATGACTAAGTTTCCTGTTAATGAAAGATAAATTTCCCTTATTTCTCGCAGCGTATCTCTTTTTGGATTAATCCATTGTTTTGGATGGTCCACTTATCAGGATCCCAAATAAACAACCGCCTAATCTGCTATTCCTTTTTTAAATAAGTACCAAATAGTTTGTGAATAATGATTTAGACCTTCTAAACTTACCCTGGGACCTATGGATGCTCACAACCATCATTTTTTTATCAAATGTTCAAATGTAAGCAATTCATTCGATGGTTAGTAACGTTAGATCCATATAACTTTGGGCAAGGAATCATTGATACGAGTTAAGAGGAGTGATCATTTGCTAAAGTATCATAAAATTGGTTAATACATGACATTTGTTATCCGCTAATTTACATTAGTTTTGATATTTTAGGATTATTGGATGTTCTCCTTTTTTGCCATTTTGATGGCATCCGTGTCGGTAATAATAAGTACAACGGTGGCCATCGGAGGATTGTTGCTATCACAGAGAAGATATTATTTGATCAATTTATGAAAAAAATGAATAAGGTCAATAGGACTCGAACGAAAGAACATTTTGTTACACTATCGGTCTCTTTGCGCATCGGGAAGGAGTTGGTGTTTATCGTATTGTCGGACTTCGATGACTTGCAAATTTATTCAAAGCATATCGTAGTGGTGATGGTTGCTAAATGTTTATATAAAAAAATCAGTTGTCACACTCCCGCCACGAAAATTTTATCGTCTTTTGAAGCATTTCAACCATTTTACGAAACAAATGAAGATCATAAACGTTACTAGGAAAGCGTCATATTAGGAGAAGATGATGGTGCGGAACCAGAATATTAGATTGAAAATGAACGAATATGGTGTGAAGAAGAGAACATCGTTGCACCGATGATAGTCGATGATGATAGAAATATGAAGATTGGATTTCTCCTATACCATAGGCCATGGGAGCAACCCTCTTCAAACATTCCAATGAGAGAAGACAATGATGATCCGAGATATTATCCTGAAGTAAATCCGATGTATAATACATATTAGCTTAACTTTTAATTGATAAACAATACATTCGATTGGAATAAGAAGGAAGCGTTTTTGGGAGGCCCTAGTCCATTTCGAACCAATAGCTTTGGAGCCAACGGTAATTAAGGTAACGACACAACAACCTTTCGCACCCCAAACATCCCTACCTCGGTGAACCGTAACCCAAACAACTGCACCTCAACCAACCGTTCCTCGACGGACTCAACCCCAAGCACGTAATAATCATCCAGTCGATGATGGTGATAGTGATCCTGATGATAATGAAAGTAAAAGTAGATGCTTATGTCATTTTTTAGCCGCTCGCTAACGTAGTCGAGTTACAATTTCTTTTTCCAAAGGGTACCTTTCTTTACAATTCAAGATTCTTCCTTTCAACTCGTGTTTCGCGTGCTTCAATCGTTGACTACTTTGAACTACATGATGGATATCGTTCTTTATCCCAATCTTCGATAAAATAGATCTTGAGATTATGCTTCTATCATTAGACGACCGATTTTGATTTCACTTGTTACACATCCCAAAATATGGACATGATACTGGTGCACTTCAAACATTATTCTCGAATGACTTTTTAGGATGTTATCCAGTGAAATCAACATATGGTCATCTGATGAAAGGAGCATGGTCTTACAATCTGTAGTATCAGAGATTGGTACAAAAATCGATTGCCATCGTTTGATTCAATGTAGTCAACAGTTTAATAACATAACACCCGGGTTGAGAACATATCTCACGAACTAACTCTCTCTCCCTCTCTCCCTCCTCCGTCCTATCTTTTAATAGTTAGAATCAAATTCATACCCCACTCTCTCTCTCTCTCCCCTATCTTTTAAGGCATGGATGACAGAGAACTCAATGCTCTCTCTCTCTCTCACAATTTCCTATCTTTTAGGTGTCAACAAATCAGCCCCTATAATTTCTCTTTTCAAATCATATCCAACTAACTCTCTCTCTCTCTCTCTCTCTCTCTCTCTCTCTCTCTTTTTCCAAACACTTTATTAAGATATCAAAACAGTAGAAAATAAAAATAAAAATCCCGTGGATTCCTATAAGCTTAGAAACCATAGGAACTTACAGGATTTATAAGTCCAAATCCACCATTTTCCTAAGGTTTTATCCAAATAGCCCCTAAGATTCTTTTTTACTTTATTGATGTTTTTGTCATAGTGTTGCTAAGATGTTAAAAGATACTCAAGCCTATCCAAGGCTAGCCCACTGAAGCCGGGCCAAACCAAATCGTTTATAATTTTGGATATAGTGTTTGACAAATACTTGACAATCGGGTTTGACATTTCACATATTTGTGACAGTTTCTTCACTATAACTCAGAATTATAATCCATTTGCGCCTATGGTTTTCTAAGAACGTGGCGAATACATCAATACTAATTTTTATTTACAATCAGGAGCACCAAGGCAACCAAGTAAGACATAAAGGTTTTTCTTACACACTAATCAATACCCTTAAAAATCATCTAATCAGAATCATATAGTGGAGTTTCACTAAAAATCTCCCATGAGTCCTAATTTGTTCCAGGATGAAATCGTGACAAGTAATGGTGGATGAAAATCTATCATGACAATTGGATAGTATACGAGAAAAGATATTTTTGTGATATTGGAGTCGTGTGATCTTCGATTTATGATTTGGCTGAGGCAATAGATTCCTAAAAGTTGTGGACACATCGAAATCAACTATTTTATAAATCTAAATATCATAAACTAGCCCATGCGAGATGCCTATATGTATAACTATTGGCTTGGAAAATAGCCCATGTGAGATGCCTATATGTATACGTTATGCTCCCCATGCGAAATCCTTGGTTGCAAGTAGTCACCAAATTCTCCGTTTAACTTACACATTTTGCCGGATTTTTTTGGAATTTAAGATTGCCAATTATTTCCAAATCCTTACTTAGGGGACTATGGTTACGGATACCAAACGTTCAGTTGCAAATACGGGTACGAGAGTAGCGCATGAAAGCACGATATTACTAAGTTTCTTGTTAATAAAAGATAAAATTTCCTTGATTTGTCGCTGCGTATCTCTTTTTGGATTAATCCATTGTTCTGGACAGTTTCTCTTATCTAGAACCCAAATAAACAATTGCCTAATCTGCTATTCCTTTTTTTTAAATAAATACCAATTAGTTTGTGAATAATGATTTGAACCATCCAAACTTACCCTAGGACCCATGGATGATCACAACCATCATTTTTTTATCAAATGTTAAAATGTGTGCAATTGATTAGACGGTTAGTATCATTAGATCAATGTAACTTTGGGCAAGGAATCATTGATACGAGTTGAGAGGAGAGATCATTCGCTAAAGTATTGTAAAATTGGTTAACGTATGACATTTATTATCTGCTAATTTACATTAGTTTTGATATATTAGGATTAAATGGATGTTCACCTTCTTTTCCATTTGGATGGCGTCCGCGTCGGCGATAATACTTACAACGGTGGTCATTAGAGGATTGTCGCTATTACAGAGAAGATATCATTTAAATAATTTATGCAAAAACTAAACAAGGTTAATAGGACTCGATCGGAAGAACATTTGTTACACTATTGGTCTCTTTGCACATCGGAAAGGAGTTGGTATTTATCGTATTGTCAGACTTCGATGATCTTGCAAACTTATTCAAAGCATATCGTAGTGGTGGTATGATTAACATTTATATTAAAAAATCAGTTGCCACTCCCGTCACAAAAATTTTAATGTCTTTCAAAGCAATTCAACATTTCTAAGAAACAAACGAGGATCATAAATGTTATGAGGAAAGTGTCAGATTAGGAGGTGATGATCGTTTGAAATCAAAACATTCGATTGTAAATGAAGGAATACATTGTGAAGAGGAGAGCATCGCTGCATCGATGATAGAAATATGGCTATAGGATTTTTAGGAGGCCCTAGTCTATACCAATGGCCTTCTAATCCAATAGCTTCAGAGCCAACGATAATCAAGACAACGTCACAACAGCCTATCGCACCCCAAACATCCCTACCTCGATAAACTACAACGAAAACAACTGCACCTCAACCAATCGTTCATCGACAGACTAAATCCCAAGCACGTAATAATCATCTAGTCGATGACAGTGATAGTGATCCTGATGATAATGAAAGTAAAAGTAGATGATTATGTCATATTTTTTAGGCACTCGCTAACTTAGTCGAGCTACAATTTCTTTTTCCAAAAGGTACATTTATTTACAACTCAAGATTCTTCCTTTCAACTTGAGTTTCGCGTGCTTCAATCATTGACTACTTTGAACCAAATGATAGAATAGATCTTGATATTATGCTTCTTTCATCAGATGACAGATTTTGATTTCACATGTTACACATCCCAAATTTTGGACATGATACTGGTGCACTTCAAACATTATTCTCGAATGACTTTTTTGGGATGTTGTACAAGTGAATTCAACATATGACCATCTGATGATAGGAGCATGGTCTTAAGATCCGTAGTATCAAATATTGGTACGAAAATCGATCTCCATCGTTTGATTCAAGGTAGTCAACAGTTTAATAATATAAAACCGGGTTGAGAACATATCTGACGAACTAATTCTCTCTCTCTCTCTCTTCCTCCTCCGCCCTATCTTTTAACCGTTAGAATCAAATTCATACCCCGCTCTCTCTCCCTATCCTTTAAGGCACAAAAGACGGAGAACTCAATGCTCTCTCTCTCTCCTATCTTTTAGGTGCCAACAAATCAGCCCCTATAATTTCTCTTCTCAAATCATATCCTACTAACTCTCTCTCTCTCTCTCTCTCATTTTCCAGATACTTTATTAAGCTATCAAAATAGTAGAAGATAAAAAAAAAAATCCCTTGGATTCCCATAAGCTTAGAAATCATAAGAATTTATAGGATTTATAATTTCAAATCTGCCATTTTCCTAAGATTTTATCGAAATATCCCCTAATATATTTTTTACTTTATTAATTTTTTTTTGTCATGGTGTTGCTAAGATATTAAAAGTTATTCAAGCCATTCCAAGGCTAGCCCACTGAAATCGAGCCAAACCAAATCGTTTATAATTTTGGATATAGTGTTTGACAAATAATTGACAATAAGGTTTGACATTTCATATATTAGTGATATTTTCTTCACTACAACTCGGGATTACGATCCGTTTACGCCTACGATTTTCTAAGAACAAGGGGAACACATCAATGCTAATTTTTATTTATAATCAGGAGCACCAAGACAATCAAATAAGACATAAAGGTTATTCTTACACACTAATCAATACCCTTAAAAATCATCTTATCAAAATCGTATAGTGGAGTTTCACTGAAAATCTCCCATGAGTTCTAATTTGTGTCAGGATGAAATTGTGACGAGCAATGGTGGATGCAAATATATCATGACAATTGGATAGTGTATGAGAGAAGATATTTTTGTGATTTGGAGTCGTGCTGTCTCCGATTTATGATTTGGCTGAGGCAATAAATTCCTAAAAGCGAGGTGGACACGTCAGAATCAACTATATTATAGGATGAAATATTATTCTATAATCATGGGGGCTATACAGGAACGTACTATTATCATTCTCCTACAAAGTCAATTTTTTTGCTTTAATTTTTTTTAAAAATTATTTTCAACATATCATTTTCTATGTTACTTGATTATGTGATGATTATATTTGTGCTATGAAGATGTTGGATATGTATTCTAGTTTAACATGATATAATATTATGACTTACATACTTAAATAAAGTATCTGAGTATGACACCATCAAAATATTGATTGAATATGTGTAACATAGGGTATGGGCATAAATTGAAGATAGAAAAATATTGATATATTCCATTGTGGTAATTAACAGATAATATTATTTTTATGATACATGTCATTAGAGTCATGGAAAAGCAAGACAAGTTTGATCTGACAATTATAGTAACTCTAAATGTTAATTTGTCATTAGCATGATTGAAAAACTGTAGTAGCGTAAAACTCTCAGGGACTAAGAGGTTAGGTTTAAAAAGTATGAATGTTCCCTATGGTCAAGGTATTGGAAACTTGATGTATGTTATATTGTGTACAAAATTGAATTTCATTTTTGCCTTAGGTCTTGTTAATAGATATCAAAACAAATTATGGATTAAACATTGACATGTAGTAAAAATGATATTAAAATATCTATAGAGAATCAAATATCTTAAATTATGTTCAAGTTGATAAACTTGAGATTCTAGTATATTCAGATGTTGATCATGCTGAGATAGGCATGATGAAAAAACTCACCACAACTGTTGTGTGACAGCCCAATTTTCCCCAAGTACAAAAACCAATACAATATATTTTTTTTCCTTCTTATATCTTAAACTCTGGAAAAATCGGACCGTCGGATCACACTTCACAATATGAATACAGAGATTTCTTTGTACTCCTACAAAATGTAGAGCCAAAGCATGGATATATATGGCAAAAAAAAAAAATTCTTCTATACATAACCATTAAACAATAAGGGGCCCAAGGGAAAATCACATGTGATGGCCGACCATCACCTAAACAATGGCTTTCAAAATATACTTACAAAGTAAACCTTATGGTGTATTTAATCCCCGGACATACCAAGTCCAAATTCAAAAGAATTCAATTATCCACCATACAAGTCAAAACATGCCTAGCTCAATCCTCACCTAAGGTAGAATTTCCCAAACGGGAGATCGTAAGCCTTTCTCCAAAGTCCGCTCCTGATCCACACTCGTACCTGTGACGAATAGTCGAGGGATGAGCTAACAATTAAGCTCAGTAAGGAAACATCAATAGCATGCATATTATCACATCATGCATATATCTCATGACAAAATCGAACATGCTTATCAAACAAAAATTTTTAGTTTAAGATATTTAACTTGAAGCAAAACTGATATCAAATACAAATTTTCAAAGTTTAATACATGATTTTCAAAACTTCACATAACACAAAATAAACTTAAACAGATAATTTAATTCCTCTCCTGAGCATATATAGCATCGAGAACTATAATATTATACTGATGGGAATACCCACCATCGCCGTTCAATGAACCATTCACATGATGCCCAAGTCCCTTCGTATGGGGACTTGTGCCAAAGGAAATTTACCACTATGGGTAAGGAATGAATGGATATCTATCCGTCCTGAATTACGGTTGTATCGATATCTAGCCGTATCGGTCACGGATATCCCGCCGTATCGGTCAAGGATATCTCATCGTGTAGGTTGTGCATCAAGCATAAATCTTAAATCAAAGTGTGAAATTTAACTTATAGTTTATCACCGTGAATTATGGTAATTTATAATTAGGTTTGAAGATTCAAAGTTCACACACACACTTATTCACATCTTTCTGATGTCATACACACACATAGTTGATTTCACACACAAGTCTAAATGCACCACACACACACACTTTTGATATTCAAAATCATGAATGATATTCATACTAAATAAATGACAAGTTTCACAAATCACACATATTTCTATCACATCACAAAATTCATGCTAGTTGTAATCAAATGCACATGTTACAGAGTTTTTCCTATCTCGACTCAAAGCCAAAACGAATCATTCCTTCTCTCAAGGTGACATTCTCATCACGTCCTCTTGATCACAACCTAGAATACACCAAATTTACTTCCTATCAATCAAAAGTAACGAAGAACGAAAAGTTTTAAAGTCTCCCAAAGTTTCTTTCTCAAAACAGAAAAATTTCAGAAACTGACCAAATCGATCGATCGAATCCCAATTTGATCGATCGTTTCCCAAAATCAATCGATCGAAACACATTTTGATCGATCGATTTCCCCTGAAAAACACACATATTTCGGTTTATATAACTGGTCCCACACTCGATCGATCGGTTCCCAAATCGATCGATCGATTTCCTCAAAAACCAATTTCACTCCACACTTTCAACTTGTCGAGCCTACAGGCAACCTGCCAAGTTTCCAAGTAAACCTATCGACCATCCTGTTGAAGCCACATATGAACCTGTCGAGATTGCACATAATCCACTCGAACTGAAATGAACCACTCGAGAACCTGTCGACCTGGGCTCATATCCTCTCGAGGCACAAATCGATCGATCGAATTTCCATTCGATCGATCTATTTCCCTTCAGAAACTATACTCTCTCTGTTCTGTTCATATAACTCTTTCTTGTCAAAATCGATCAATAGATTCTCATTTCGATCAATCGATTTTGACAGATTCCCAGCCCCTTGGGCTTTTCTTTTCCTTATCTCATTCTTTTCTCAAACCTTCACCATACACTTATAAATTTTACCCATACTTTCTCTAAAGCCTATTAAAGCTAAATATAGCCTAATAAACACATATCGCTTACCTTTCTTGGATCAATCACGTGCTTTTCCAAGAATCATAGCTACGAAGGGTTTTAGAGCAAAATTTGCCGATCCTTCAGGTGTTTGAATCGAAACGAAATCTACAAAGAATCCACACTCCAACACATACTACTCATCTTACCTATAGTGTAGGGTGCGATCACATAATTGACACACTAAAAAAGGTTGGGAGGAAAAGGTTTGAGCTTCTTCTTTCTTTTCTCTTACTCTCTCTAGAACCAAAATTCCACAAGCTTTTTGCAAACCGGTAATAAGCTTCCAAAGGAAGCCTTTGCTTCTTTTATAGAAAAAGGAATTTCTCTCCCTTACGAAACACATGCACACACTTAGTGTGTTATCTTACCCACTTAAGATAGTTTTGGCTCTGGTGTGAAGCATACACACATACGTTTTTCAGATCAACTAAAGCCCCAAAGTCGGTCCAGCCGTCGGCCCAAATAGTCAGCCCAATATAGTTGGCCCAAATCGTCGGCCCAACAAGTTCAATAAGTTTTTTTATCATTAATAAACTTCTATTTTTCAATAATTTTGACTCCAGATTGCATACTCGCACAAGGTGTCGTCCTAGACACACGCACTTAGTCGGCTTGCGCGTTTTCAAATTTTTGGGGATGTTACATGTTGTTTCTTAGTCAAATAAGAAACATGGATAGTTGCTCGACATACTCAGGATCCGAATATGTGGCTTGTTGTAAAGCTTGAACTTATGTCGTGTAGATAAGACGCTTCATAGAAGATATAAAACTTGTAATAATTGACAAACCAATTCACATGTATTGTGATAATATATCAGCAGGATTGTAATAATATGTCTGCAATTAAATTAAGTAAAAGTGGAGTAAATAGCTCTAAGAGCGAGCACATTGAAATGCATTATCATTACATTCTGGATATAGTGGAGAAGAGTAAAGTGACTATAAGTTTTGTATCTTCTTTTAATATGATTGTTGACCCTCTAAAGAAGGGTTTGAGTCTGAAACTATTGTCAAAGCATGATGGCTTGATGTGACTTACGGATACATAAGTTGATTAAATCTCTCTACGTTTCTTACATATATGGAAGAGGAGTGTTTAGAGAAAGAGTCCGATTGGGTAAGTTGACTTGCTGAGATGGGCAAGAGTCCAAAAGGTAAGATTCCTAGAAGGATTCTAACTGATTGCAAAATCAAATCCCATGAATCATGGGACTAAATCATGCCTTAGTTGTTTAAGGAATTAGGTTTCTTGGAAATTCGATTGCTATTTTTGTGAAAATCGGATCATAAATTTGAAAATTTTAATTTAAATTGTGAAGCCATAATAAGGTGTGCGCACAAGTACCGAACTTGGTACCTCACAGACTTGACACCATTAAGCAGGGTCAAATTAAACCTGGGTCATAACAGTGAGCACATTGAAATGCATTATTATTACATTCCATATATGGTAGAGGAGAGTAAAGTGACTATGAGTTTTTGTACCTTGAGTTAATAGGGTTGCTGACCCCTCTAAGGAGGGGTGTCCGAAACTGTTGTCAAAGCATGTTGCCTTGATGTGACTTAGGGATGCCTAGGTCGATTAATCTGAAAGCACTTGGTAATTTATCACGATTGATTATATTCGCAACTGATATATAAATTCCCAAGATAGGCTTTTATTAAGGTCAATTAAAATCACAATTGACATGTAAATTCCCATCATACAAAAGTTTTATTGCAACAGATAAAATCGCACGATTGAGATAAATTCATAAACACTAAATCGCACTTGGCGTGCCAAGTGAAAGATGTTCACAGGTGTGGCCATTGTGCCAGTTATTGGCACATGACTTTAAACGGACGAGAGTCCTAACACAAACGTCTCTTGGCAATCGATGGTTTCATGGTGGACCATTTCACCAATTCATAGTCAATCCGACCATTACATAAACATCTTTTCAATAGGGCTTGAAACCCTTTGAAAACAAGTGAAAACAGACAACAAGCAATCTTCGCCTACCGCGATCCTAAGAAAGATCCTCTCAATTGGAGTTCTCCAGCCTCACCACACATTCCTAGCATCGATCAATCAGTCTTTTATTAATTTATCGATCCTTCAATAAGATATGGCTAAAAAGCTTCATTCAAGAACTGTGAGTTGTGGATTCAATATGATATGCACTCTAATATGGATGTTTGTGCATGTTTTTCGCAGTCTATATTTAAGTACACAGATCAAATAGTTGCCCTCTTCTCATAGGCGTGACTCTTTGGTTGAGAAATGTCAACAATCAACAAATTAGACCACTTGGATTAGTAAAAGATATGTGCCACATGGTGCAAATTTAGATGTCATGGACCTATCTGTGAAGTGTCAATCAGAAGGGTCCATTCCTACTAAACATCAGAACTCGTCAAAATTTGGTAACTTCTTTTTCCAATTTATTTACACATCCATACAGTACAGTAAAAAAGAGAGACCAGAGAAGACTCAGATGTTAGTATTGAGAAAAGACATGAAAGTTGACCGACCTAAACATAAATGAGTGAAGAAACAGAGATCACAAAGCCAACCATGATGTTGGCTGTATTTTATGTAATTGCTTCTTAACAAGGAAAAGAAGAGGATACAAAATAGTTTATGCAACCAGCTGATCAAATTAATAAAGATGGTTTAGAAGTGGAGTGTGTCTCCATAAGTTATATACAATGACAGCAAGAGCATGGATGGATTCCCATCTTGTATGAAAGCAACTGGGTAGAGAACTTGACTATGCAGTAGCTGCAGCTGGTTCTTCAGAAACCTGTGATCCTGGGAGAAGGGGCCGAGAGCTAGACTATGCAGTAGCTGCAGCCGGTTCTTCAGCAACCTGTGATACCGGGAGAAGGGTGCAGACGAGATTACGGTCCCCATACACATTGTCCACGCGCCCTGATTAACAACATCCAGACCAATCCATAATTTAGAACTAGAGAAACATGATCGATAATATATGGATAATAATAATAAATATACGGCCTTCATCTCAGGGGCGGAGCCAGGAATTTCTCCCACTAGGGGCAAGTGATGGTCGAAAAAGAGTTAGGCGGAACAAGCACCAGGTGACTTGGAACTTTAGTCATTTTTTGGGATGTTTGCGACATGGAATCAGTACAGTTCAATAGGCGTGCCATGATCAAAAGATCTTTGGTGTAGAAACTTGAGAAGAAAAATTATCTCCATTGTTTGATTCAAAGTAGGCAATCGCCATCTAAATTTTAACGGCTACCGTGTAAATTAAACATACCATTAATTTTAGATGCTGTTTGACCACACTGAATCAAATGATGAAGACAGTTCATTCCAAACGTTTACACAACAAATCTTGAGATCATGGGCGTCAAATCACACAAACACATGATGGGTCTACATGGCTCACATCCCAAAAAGTGATGTGAGAACTAAGACTGTTGGTACTCGGTCAGGCACCTAATACTAACTCATTAAAAGGACAACCAGGATCCTATATAAATACACATAGGGAAAAGGACCCTTATGACGACGCAAGTTTGGATTGCCACCTAGCACCCAAATCCCAAAAGGCATCCGTTCCCTCTACGGATCACTCGTCCCTCTAGGGTTTTAGAAAAAATAAATAACCTTTTTTTATCTATGTCCTTGATCTAACGGTGTGAAATTACCAATGACTTAATTTTCAAGTCACCGTTAATTTTAATAACCTTTGACCATCGTGGTCAGCGCCTCAATGGTGATGAAAATGTTTTTTTTTTCTAAATTTTTTTGGTTATCCTTGGGTCGACCATGTGCACGTCCGCGTAGCACCTGATCCTCGGGTTGGGTTTTCTAAATATTTTTGGATGGCCTTGGATCGATCATGTGAACGTCCATGTGGCACTTGATCCACAGGTTGGGTTCAACTGTACGACCATGTCCTAGTTTCTCTGCTTATATATATATATATATATATATATATATATATACACACACGGAAGCGGAGGCGTTGGGTTAGCCACCTAGTGTTGAACCCTATGCACGTGTTGTTTGGATGCCAAGTGGCACCTAATCCGAAGATCAGGAGTCGAGGTAACATGCAGAAGTTTGATCACATCCATCACCCAAAAAATAATTTGAAAAAAATCTTATCCACCGTTCAAAACTTGGTCAAAGTTGACCAAAATTTGACGCACCAAGTATATTGGGTGGAACCCAATATTTGACCACGTTTTTCAAGGTCAAAAAAGTTTTTATTTTTTTATTTTTTTTAGATCACATGATCCCAAAACAGGACTTTTTTTGGGATCATATGCCACGTGGCATGTGAGCTCAGCATTTGCACAGTGTTCAACTGCTGGAGGGGTGAGGCAGGGACTCTTTCTCTTATATATATATATATATATATATATATATATGAAATCTGGTCACTTAGGATGTGGTCATAGGGTTGAACCCTAGAATGGCTTTATTTGCGCGTCACGTGGCCCCCAAACACATGTTTGGATACTACGTGGTCATGCACAAGATCGATCCAAGACCATCCAATTTTTTTTTAGAAAAACCATTTTAAGCACCGGTGACCACAATGATCAATGGTTAAAACTGAATGGTGACTTGGAAAATCCACTCACCATTCATTTTCACACCATTATATCAAGTCGTATATATTATTTATTTTCTATTTTCTTTCTAAATCCCATTAGAGACTGGGGAACCTTAAGGGGGACTGGCCACATGACTGTCCAAAATGGAACCATCTTAAGATTCAATCTCTACGCTGCCGTCCTAGGGATCCCTTTTCCTACATGGAAGTACAGACCCTAGAACCTGGTGGTAAGATTGATCCCTACGACGACCATACTTGGATGCCACTTGGACATGCATAAAGGTCATCCAAGACCATCTAAAAATAATTTAAAAAACATTTTAATCCCTATGGACCACAATGGTCAATAGTTGGACGTGCGCAAGGTTGATCCAAGACCATCTAAAAATTGTTTAAAAGTTATTTTAATCATTGTTGACCACAATGGTCAATAGTTGGTAAAATGAACGGTGACTTCAAAAACTAAGTTAATTTTCACACTGTTAAATCAAGGTTGTACATATCATTCTCTATTACTTTTTTCTGAAACCCGTTGGGACGACTGAACCCTTGGAGAGGGTGCCACATGGCATTTGGGTGTCACCTAGACGCACATATGGTCGATCCAAGACCATCAAGTTTTTTTTTCTTCAAAAAACCATATTTACCATTGACAATCATGGTCAAATGTTTTTAAAATTAACAGTGACATGAAAAATTAAGTCACTGCTAATTTAGTACCATTAGATCAAGGATGTAGATAAAAAATTGTGGCACCCAAAACACTGTTTTGGTGAGCATGGATGCGATGTTTAGATCAATTAAAAAATTCAAAAAAAAAAGGTCAAACATTGACTGATTTCAATGGTTCAGATTTCAAGGTTCAAAAAACAAATGGTGAAGATGAGTCCTTGATATTCTTTTTTCAAAGATCTAAACCCAACTTTGCTCAAAGTGGCTTGGGTGTTGCGTGGAGCTCCATGTGGACCTTTGAGAAGGATGCTTGTGTGGTAACCTTGCACTAGGGATGTACAGTTCAACCCAACACTAGTGCCTAGGTGCCAAGACAACATACACAAGATCGATCAGGTCCATCCCCCCCTCCCAAAAAAATAAAAATAAAAATGAAAAACCATCTTATCCACCGTCCAAAAGGTGGTCAGAGTTGAAACAACTCAATGCATCATGTATGTTGGGCGTCACCCAATATTTGACCATATTTTTGAAGGTCAAAAAGTTGTTTTAAAACTTTTTACATCACATGCCACATGGCACATCATTTTGGCACTGGTGCAGCGTTCAAACGCTGCATCACTATTGCAGGGACCCTTTACTTTGTGTGTGTGTGTGTGTGTGTGTGTGTGTGTGTATATATATATATATATATATATATATATATATATATATATAATAACTTACTGGTCGTGTAAATTGGGTTTAGCCCAAAAGCTAACCTAGTGTACAAATCACTGAACCTGTCTATTTCCACATCCAGGTTCATATGCAACACAATGAGCAGCTACTAAAGATTTCTCTTATATCATGGCTGATACTAATGTGTAGGTTCCAACAAAGGGGCTCATAAAAAATGCCCAATCCTATGTTGCACTATGTGCTGCAAAGACAGATTGCAAATATAAAATTTTAGATGGATTTTACAGATGGCTATCCAATTTGTGTTATTTATAGTGAAGCTTAGTTTACCTCATCATATACTCTCTCTCCAAGTTTTAGAAAACAACAGAACCCAGTAAATCTTAGATTTTGGTTTTTATATATTGGGTAATTTGAAGAAACATAAAATAATCAAAAGAATGTGAGGGGTCCCATGTCAAGTCCGATTATGATTCAATAAAATTTATTATTAAATAAAAAGAGTAAAGGATGGGAAGGGAAAAAACAAAGATAGTGAGTAGATTATATTAATATCAAGTAAATTGTACCTGTTGTAGGCCAAAACTTGGCAGCTCGGAGCCAGGAGGCTGGGAAGGCAGCATATTCCCTTGAGTACGGTTTTTTCCATGCATCGCCCATTAGAAGTGATGGTGGATGAGGAGCCCCCTGCAGGCATTTTCTTCAGTAAGCCTTTGAAACTATTTTCTAGAATTACATCTAAAATACACACATCGAGATGAACCACGTATGGGAATCGTTATGCTATAATTGAGTGCTACATAAAAGATCCAAAAGTAAGCGTCCCTGTGGCATTCATGGCCCGTTTTGGCTCTTATGCACAGTTCAAGAGCTAAACGCTCAAATGTAGGTCTCTCAATGGGCCGGGACGGCCCGGATTTAGCCCGAACCCAGCCCCAAAATACTGGACTTTTTGAGGTTGCAATGGCCCGGGACCGGACCAGGTTCAATATGCTCTGACCCGGGTTAACCTGGGCCGGATTTGGACTAAATGGAAAAAAACCTGGCCCTGACCCAGCCCCGATATATATATATATATATATATATATATATATATATATATATATATATATAGATATATATATATAATCATTATGGCATTTTACTAAAACGCTCAGAGCCTTATTAAATGAAGAGTTGACTCTTCATTTCTAATTTTTTTTGCATCAAATGTATGAAAGGTGCAATTATGAGCCTATATTCCCGTAATATCAGAATTTAAATTAATAAAAAATTCTCTATTTTAGCCATTTTAAAGTTTTGACCTTCTTAAAAAATATCATTTAAAAATTAATTAAATCACTTTGTTGTACATACAAAAAAAAATTAGTTGCGAAAGAAATTTGGCCCGGGTCCGACCCTGGTTTATCAAGTGCAAGGGCCGGGTTGGGCCGAGAATATCTTGACCCGTGTATGAGCTGGGCCAAGAATCTATGGTGCAGGACACAGGCAGGGATGGGCTGTTTTTTACCCTGACCCGGTCTTGACCCATCCCATTGAGAGTCCTAGTCAAATGTAAGTACCGAAATGGGTAGGCATATCAACACACCAGATAAACCAGAAAAGAACCAATATTCACAAAGCCTAGAAAATGATTGGTGATTATTAATTACGAAAAAGAGTAATTTTCAGTGTCTTAATATGATGATCAAGTGGCAAAAGAATCAATATACATGTACTAAAACTATGGGATTTGAACTAGAGAATTCAGACATTCGTTGGAGTAAATTACGTCTAATTACCTTAAGGACGTTGTTGTTAATATCAGCTTTCCCACTCTCAATCTGAGCAATTTCTTCTCTAATGCATATCAGGGCATCACAAAACCTGTCTAATTCTGCCTGCAGTGGAGATTAAACATCCTTTAAACTGGGTAAAGGGAAAAATAGAGAAGTCATCCACTTTGAGATCATACCTTGCTTTCACTTTCAGTGGGTTCAATCATAAGTGTGCCCGGAACTGGCCATGACATTGTCGGTCCATGAAATCCATAGTCCATAAGACGCTTAGCAACGTCTTCAGGTTCTATACCAGCTGTTGTCTGAAACATTCTTAACTTTCAGCCAGGGTCAAATGGAATTTATGATAGAAAAACAAATTACAAAAGATGGTTTAGTTTTAAGCACCTTAAAGCCTCTTAAGTCAACTATGAATTCATGAGCAACTGTGCCATTTACACCACGGAAAAGTATGGGGTAATGTTCCTGCAAAAGCCCGATGCATAACTTCAGATGGTATTCAAAATGATGATTGTTATTGTATAACCATCGTTAATATTTACTTTTTCTTTTTTATCAGTACCCTAGTTCCCAAATTCATACGACAGTTCCCAAATTCATACGAATCCACATGAATTATGACTTGATTCAAGTAAAACCATTACCAAATTAATTGTGAATTCTGGGTGTATTTTTTCATTTTTATCTGAGTAGCGAATTGTGAACCATAAAAAATGAAACAAAACGCAAATCAGGCAACAATGGGACAAACACGACCTTAGGTTACAAAGGAGAAGTACCTCTTTTTCTTTAAGACAGGTGTTGTTATTATTGTATAACCATAATTAACATTTATTTTCATTTTTATCAGTACCAGACTTACCAAATTCACACCAACCCACACAAATTATGAATTGATTCAAGCAAACCATTACCAAATTATCGCGAATTCTGAGTGTATTAATTTAGTTTTAATCTGAGTACCGAATTGTGAACCATCGTAAGCGAGACAAACTAACAAATCAGAAAACAACGGGACAAACACTAAAGGTATCACCTTATGTTAAAATGTACAAGTACCCCTTTTCCTATAGACTGGGAAACTAACTAATTTTGCATGTGCTTTCAAGAATAGCAGCATATCTTTTCCTTCTTCGAAAGGTGTGTAATTTTGCTACACGAATGACCAAAAAACTGTTCTAAAGAAGTGTTCAGATGCATAACAGAACCTGGAACCATGGTTAAAAGTATTCGTCAATATCGATACATATAAATATTGGTATTATTCAGGTAGCGGTTGATGCCGCCAATAGCCGTATCGGTGTATCAAAGTTGGCCATTATATTGGGATTTTCAAATTTTTTGTTCTTTTTTTGTTTTTTGTTTTAAATTCCCCTTTATAGCGGCTGATACACATCGGTATCAGACAAAACATGTAGGTCTGGCCATTGACCAATATGGAGGTCGACACTGAGATTAAAACTTTGGCTGGGACCCATGAATTTTTTATGAGATGAAACTATCACTGTTTTAGGTAGTAACTATCACACTATGCTTTTGTCCCATTGCATTTCTCATGCTCCAGAATACCAATACGGAGGTCGACACTGAGATTAAAACTTTGGCTGGGACCCATGAATTTTTTATGAGATGAAACTATCACTGTGTTAGGGAGTAACTATCACACTGAGATTAAAACTTTGGCTGGGACCCATGAATTTTTTATGAGATGCAACTATCACTGTGTTAGGGAGTAACTATCACACTATGCTTTTGCCCCATTGCATTCCTCATGCTCCAGAATATCAAATGAACAAAGGGATTAAGATGGATTTAGGACCTGCAAACGTGTTGCCATGTAGTTTGCATTCAATATAGCAATTTTTGAAGCGTCTGTGAGCCCCTTAGACCCCATCATAGCAATGTAAGTGTAGGAAATGGGTAAAATAAGCGCTGAACCCCAAGGTGCGGCAGAAATAGCTCCGAGCGGCTGGGACTTCTCAGGGGCTGGTATACCACCGGTAGGCACCTGAATTTATATAAAGGCAGAGAGTTAGAACTGGCTGGTGCACAATCAAGTTTTGGAATGAAAAATTAATTATATAGGCCACCAACTAAATTCTAATAATATCAAGCGGCTGGGTTTTCTGCGATGCTTAAAATCACAAAACATATATCAATAATAATCCATCATCATTCAAATATAAATATAGAGACATTAATCGGTGTTATCATGATATCCAAAGCATCGATCAAAATACCAGATTTCCGGGACGTATCGTCTAGGTCTCCTGGATGATACGTACCGGCGTATCGGCCAATACATTGTCTGGTAGAAATTTTTTTTTTTCCGTTCTGAAGCCACGGACATTCGTTCTTAAATTCAAACTATCGTCCGATACGGACGATACATTGCCCGTATCGGACGATAACTTACCTATTTTTTGGAGTGCCCGATAAATACTGTATTTATCGTATCGGGCACCCCTGAAACCAATCTGTATCGGTTTCATCCGAAAATTTGACCCATGATCCAAAGTGTAAAGATCCTTTGTCACTATCCCCAATACTAACCCACTTCAACTCAGGAGCCTATATGAGATAATGGACATTAATCGACAGAAAAATGACATTCTAGTGAGAAAATTATAGACAACTAAGGTAGACAGACATTTATTATGGCTTTAGCTGATACAAACTGCTTCCCTTAACTACCTTCAAAACAGATACTGTGAGTTTATAACATAGCCATAAGCATCCTTGCCATGAAATTTAAAACCCTATTTTTAAAAGAGATCATTTGACTAATCTATAAGGACCAAAAACGAAGATTTCATGCTGAAAAGGATCAATAAGTCAATTTTCCTAACATAGCAGTCTTTGAAATAGGAATAAACTGTTAAGAAAGCTGGAATGCACAAACATGTTCTGAACTAGGATTCCACATGAAGAGGATCAAGAAGTCAATTTAATTGTATTCACATATAAGTCCTTGGAATTGGAATACGATGTTAAAGACTGCTGGAATTCATAATCATGTTTTCAACTAAATTTTTTTACAATGGGACCTTGTATGAAATGATAGCTATAGGCAGTAGGGCATTGAAATTCTACATGACCTCTCACCTTCCAAAATACATGAATCATGATACTCCTTTTGAAGATTCAGTAAACATAGGAATAAGATTTAATTTATTATTATTATTATTATTTATTTTTGTTGTTGTTGTTGTTGATGGGACAGCTGAGAGTGAACCTGCAACCTCAAGGTTGTAATATTGTCAATCTTCCAGGTGAGCTGCAAGCCCAACCCTAGTGGGAATAATAATTCACTTTTAAGGTCTTACAAATAATCTTGCAAATCACTTATAATTTATAGTTTCCCATACCATTATGAAATGATACCAAACTTCTTCACAATAGTTTCTAAGTGTTGGATAAATTGATGGTACATCTTAATTTTTTTAACCTATTTCAAAACCAATAAAAACTTCTTCCTGCTCATGCAAAACCAAACCCAGACACTGAATTAATTTCGGCTACTTCAACAAAGAGAGAAATATTAACATTTTGTGAACTGCAAGCTAGTTCTCATAAATTATCTTACCACTGGATGTGACGGAAGATATGGTGCTAAGTGCTTCTTCACACCAATTGGGCCCATGCCAGGGCCACCTCCACCATGAGGGATGCAAAATGTTTTATGGAGATTGAGATGACAAACATCTGCTCCAATATAGCCCGGGCTTGTTAGACCCACCTGTAAATTCAAGAGCAAATCTCATCAGAATAAATGTAAAAAATTAGAAATTTTATCAGAAGAGGAACACACTGTTATGCTCTGAATATGGTAACTTTCCACGCAAAGATCATAGGAATACTTCCCATGACGAGATCTCTGCAACTAAAAAATATTGCAGAGAGAATTCATTTTACTGGCAGAATGCTTTGGTTATGGACAGTGCCTCCCAAAGTAACAATTCAGACCTTGGGATGAAGCTGAACCAGATGATTTAGGCAAATGGGCCTCATTCATTTAAGGGGAAACATTGGGTATGATGCATACATTCAAAATGAAATTAATGCGAAGCGTGAAATATTATGATTATTTCGGGCAGCAGAGAATAGCATTCTCAGAAATACCATTATATTAAAAAAATTATCAGCATTTTGAAGTATAAAGCAAAGTGAGACCATAATATGACATAGCACAACTAAAACAATAGGTTTTCCTACGTAAAATCTCAAATAGACTTGAAATTACTAATTTCCTCTGACCATAAACCACATAAGAACAGTATCAGAGAATAGTAGGTGGGATATTTGTGTAACTTTTTAATGGATGTTGAACTATAGATGTGATATTTGCATACCCTTCTGATGCACGTCAAAAACCTTCAATAAGAATTTCTTGGCTGGCTTCCAGTATCAGCCTTTAAGACTTCCAAGACGATGAAGAATAATAGAGGGGAAAGGATCACGTTACTTTAGTCCTTGTTCATATGGAGGAAAGCTTTAGGCTAACCCTTAAACCATTATCCAAAAACCAGGAAGTTGAATAACGTGATTTCATCCAATTTCTCGACCAGTTTCGCACTCTAGGTGTATGATTACCCATTCAGCAAAATCATTAGCCTTCTTAAGTCCACTTTCCATAGAAACCTTGATAAGCTCCTTCAATAGTGAGTCGATGCATTCACATGCAATAATATAGTACTACCAAATATTATATTATTTTTCTTGCCATGCTCAAAGTTTTTTCCTTTTAAGTTTATTTTTTTTCAAGATGGGGTAGGGGTCGTCTTTGAAAAATCTGGACATTCTGCAAAGAGTAAACTCAATTTGTAGACTTACCAAGCCAAAACTAAGAATAATAATATTAATTATAAGTATATATCGACTTATTCCCAAGTGTGGAAGGGATACTTATACCCTTGAACATATTCAACTTATGGCAGTATCCCTTGTTATTTAATATGTTCATCAACAAGGGATACTGCCATAAGTTGAATATGTGCAGGGGGGATGGGTATCCATTCCACACATGGGAATAAATCGAAAAAGATTTATAGTTAGTATTATTATTCTTATTTTTGGCTTGGTAAGTCTATAGAAATTACGTTTACCCTTTGCAGAATGTTCCGATTTTTGGATAAATAGGAACGTGCTATGCATATATGTTATATTATTATGTGAATCAAGTCATGCGTGACCTGAGTCAGGTGATCATTACCCGTATGTATGTATATATATATATATATATATATATATATATATATATATATATGGGGAATGCTAACGCCACCTTCTACATTGTGATGTTAGGTTTGCCCTCGGACCAGAATGCCCCCATATGGTGGCATTTAGTAAATAAATGAAGAGCAAACCCGCACTTTTTGCTTTTCTGAAAATTACAAGTTTGCCACCAAGAAAGAAAAAAGAAAGATTTTACCCTTTGTTTATTTACCAAAATGCCATTTCGTCCTCGGACAATGCTAACCTCACAGGATGGGTGAGATTAGAATTCTACTATATATAAAACCCTTTTTGTATTTTTATTTTTTAGATGGTACCTGATTGATGTTGGGTGCCACGTGGCACCCATCTGATTCAAACGCATGGCTCAACCATGCATTAGGATGCATATGCCCGGGCTCTCTCTCTATGTTTTATCTAGCCTATCTACATCATACCCAAGGTTTAAAAGACCGATTGGTATGTACTATACCGGCTTGTACCAGTAAGGTACAAACTAATAATATACCACTAAGTAAATGTTATTCAGGCTTATAAAAGTGTTCAAACCAGCCAGTACAAATCGATACCAGTTTGTATTGCCTCGTACATATTGGTACTAGCCAAACCCAATAATGTACCAAAAATCGAATTTTTGATCCCTGATCTTACCATATTAAACTAGACCCTGGTGGTCTAATCCTGATATACATGTGTGCAGGTGCAGGTTTTATAGTTGCTAGTGTTACACTTTTAGAGGTGTCCAACACAGACTTCGAAAATGAATAATGCCATATACTTAATTTTTAAATATAAAAAAAACACAAACCTTACAAAAAAACCGATAACAAATCATGAGATAAGCATTTTGAAGTATCTTGCAGATTTGACTCGATGGTTGATTATATAGGGGTCATAAATATTACAGTGTATAAATAGTCAATAAATCACAGTAATTATTAGAGATTCAAACATACTTAAGATTGTATTTTGAGTACTGGTTGCTTAGTCAGATCCTTAATGATTGTTTATAATTAAAAACAAAACAAAAACTTATGAAACCATTCGGAGATACATGCTTGGAGGTAAACTACGATGAATGTTTCAGTCGGTCAATCCAGTAGTCCAGTCTGGCATGATAGGTGCTTTAATAAAAATAAGTATCAACAGACAAAATGATTAAATGGATGTTAAAAATAAGTGTTTTAATCAAAAAGTATCAAATGAACTTTCTACTCAAAATGTTTAAAAGGTCGACAAACTCCTGTAGATTATTAATTGTCTTAAGCAAGCCACTTGAGCATGGTTTGAAACTAGTTGAAAATACTTGAAACATAACTATATATTTAACATCTAATTTCAATAGGAGGAGCTCGACGAATCGTTATCAGGTTATAAGTTTATAAAACATAGCATTGATGTGAGTTGCACTCAAGGCTCCAACCACCAAAAAGATTACTTTGAGAAAATATTTCGACATGAAAGACTCACGAAATCCTCAATATTTCCTCGGAATTGAGGTGTTTAGAATCTAAAACAGTTCAAAATTCAATCATTGGAATATGTGCTTGATCTTCTCAGTTCTTACCAAGTATGGTATATATTGCAAGTTTAAGGACTCTTGCTAAAATGAATAGGAAGTGTGGTTCAAAAATCCGGATTGCAGCAATGCTTTGGTCAGACCCCAAAACGGAAAATTTCAAATTCCGGGTGGAATTTTGAACTTTCCAGTGGAACATTGACCAAAATTCCGGTAATGTTCCAGTCAATAGAATTTATTTTTTCTTCTAAATCTGAAAAAATCATAGAAAATCCGGAAAAATCTTTTTTAAGGGTAGCTCTATCCGCGCCCATGCCTTCTCTGAAAGCGACAATGTCTTAGACACCTTGGCAACCATTGATTGCTTCAGATAAGATGATAGAGATCCTGTTTCACCTTTATATTCTACAAAATGGATCTTGAGATCATAGCGCACCGATCAGACGGTCCATTTTTTATTCCATGTGTCTCATATCCCCAAAAAATGGAACTTCAATCATACGGCACACATCACGCTTAAACATGTTAGGGCCATTTTTGGGGGATTTGTGAGATATGGAATCAAAAACTGAACATCTGATAAGTGATCCAAGATATGAAGATTCATTGTGTGTAAGATCAGGGTAAAAACGATCTTCATCATCTGATACGAAGCAGCCAATAGTTTTCAAGGGGTCTGAGAGGTAGGCGCTTTCAGAGAACGCATGGGCGCCAATAGAGCTACCCTTTTTTTAATTATTTCAATTCTTTGTGAACGATGATGACCTCTTTTTTAGCGAACTTGTAGGCTTTTATACGATATTTACGTGACACGTCTGTATTTTATTAATTATTTTATACATTGGCATAAATAGTCATAAATACAATGCATAAAAAGATAAAATCATATAAGAAGAATGAGTGTACCACTAATTTACAACCACATAGAGTTCCTAGCTGGTTCTGCAACTTCATCATCATCATCCGGTATAAATTTTATCTTACACTCATTTCCGGTGGATTTACGTCGATTAACCGCCAAAATCTTATTGAATGGCGCTAGATTTAAGGAGTTGGCGTCCGAAGTAGGAAAGAGGGAGAGGTGAGGACAAGAAGAAGAGAGAAAAGAAATAGAGTGGAAAAAATGCATTTCGGCCTTTTCTATGGTGCCACAAGTTCCAGAATTTACGAAAAACCGGCCCGAATTTTCAAGTTTTGGTAAAAAGGGGGGGGGTTTTGAATTTTCCGGCGAAATTTGAACCAAGATAGGAAGCTGAAAGTTTAAATTTCAAATAATATAGGGATCTATCCGAGGACTTAAAAGAATACTAACACACTAAGGCAAGGCTGTGTTTGAGATTGCTCTTTGGAGGCAAAGAGCAGCTCTCTGCTCTGGCACATAGCACTTTAGTATGGGACTGTGTTTGATTGTAAGTGCTCTTAACTCTTTCGGAGACTGAAAGAGCTGAATTTGTGTCTCTTTAAAAGAACAATTCAAACCTGCTCTTTTAAGTGGACTGCTCATTGCCTCCAAAGAGCAAAGAGCAATCCCAAACACAGCCTAAATCACTTGTGCTGGTTGTTTGGTTAATGCATCAGCTAAGGACAAGTCATCTTGAAGCGCGCAACCAAACTAAATATAGATGAAAAGCAAAGGACATTTAAGGCTAAAACCAATAACCATCTCATAAAGATGATAATGTTCTTAACTATGTGATGGGGACATCCGATTCAAGCAGCCGCCCATAATATATCAGAGGAGAAAGAAGAACGTCAAAGTAGTCAGAAAGAAGAATGCCCAAATTCGAAGGCATGAAGACATGCTTTAGTCGATCGATCGATGATGGACAGAGGACACACATTCTGAGTGCATTTATGTTTCTCAGTTGATGGATCAATCCGGAAATTTCGATCGATCGATTGTAGTCAGTGGCTTCGGGCAATTTAATTATTTCCCAGTCAATCGATCGGCCGATCGCGCGAATTTCGATGGGATTTTGTTATTTTGGTCAAAATTTCTATTTTATGTTTTATTTGCTTTAGGACTTTTCTAATTTCGTATTAGGGTTTGGTTAGCCTATTTAAAGGCTTGTAAAACAACTTTATAATTAATTATTGGTGAATAAAAATTGCTTTTGCAAACTTTGAAAGTTTTAAACTTTCGTCAGGGTGCGATTCTCTCAAAACCAAAGAGCGATTCTTCGTCCCGCATGCGGTTTGGTGCGAGGCCAACTCTTCTTCCCCTTCTATCTTCTTATGATTTACGAGTTGCGTAAGTAGCATAACCTTAGCCTATCTATTACAATATTAAATTCAAGCTTAACCTATTTATTTCATTAAAAATCCATAATCAACATATCCGTTCATCGTTGAATCATTGTTCGCATTTTATTTTCATACGGTATTGAAAGAACCCGCTTACGAGTTCATTCGACGCCCTAAAACTGTTGGAGATCTAGCCGTTCGCTAAGAACCCTAGTCTTCTAGATCCAATAGGGAACGTACGTGAAAAGTAACACTGTTGTGGGCCGGAATTAAATTATTCTATTGAATCTCTTGAATATTTCTTTGATAATTTGTTAAGGAACATTGCTATTTTAATTGTTTAAATTAATTTTAATTTTAATCTCAGCCCTAGCATTGCATGTGTTAGTTTCCGCCATGGATCAAAATTTCGTCCGATACCGATACGTATCGGTATCGGGACTCACCGTTACGGTACATTGAATGTACCGTATTAGTGGTTCCCATACATTTACCGGACGATACATTCAATGTATTGTCCGGTACTGTCCGATGTCGATACGCATCGTCCCATACGTATCGGTTTTGGGCTCGGACGATACGTATCGATTTTCTGATATTTTAATCCTTGGTTTCCGCATCAAATTTTGTATCAAAGCCTAGTCAGATTAGGGTTGTCGGTGTTCATATAGGTTCTAGGGTTTATTTCTTTTTATTGCTTTGTCTTGCATCATCTCATTTTGTCTTGCATCGTCATGGATTCCTTAAGATGGAAGCCCTAATTAGAGATCTTACATCTAAGTTAGCCACGAGTCAAACCACCCTTCAAGCCCAGATGGCTGAACACCACGATCAATTGCAACAACAGTTGCATGATTAACAAGCCTGACATGAGGCTTTAGAAACCCGTGTTGAAGAGATAAACGAGTTCATCACTGAAAATCACAATGGAGTCAACACCAATGACCGTAGGGAGGGAAGCTCCCCACCGACGTGAAGTCCAAACCGGTTAGGATGACAAAATCATGAAATCTGTAAAAATGAACGCTCATACTTTTGACGGGAAAAGACAACCTAAAGCCTTTCTCGAGTGGGTTGTCGGCATGGAAAACTACTTCGAGTGGTATGCCATGTCCAAGGAGTGTAAAGTCCGGTTTGCCAAGGTCAAGCTTATGGGTTAAGCTAGGCTTTACTGGATGGGATTAAAGTGTCGTAGGCAATCCCAGGGTCTTCTTCCCATTTCTACTTGGAGAGAAATGAAGATCCAACTGAACGAGAAATATGTTCCCCTTTCATATTATGAACGTATTCTTGATCAGTGGCAGTCATTGCGCCAAGAGAATTCTCCAATCATGGGGTACATCGACAAATTTGAAGACCTGATGTCCCAAGCCAATGTGGATGAGCCGGAAAGAGGTATCCTATTCCGATTTCGAATGGGCCTTCGCCTAGAACTGCAAAGGGAGCTCATTCCATGCCTTGTGACCAATCTAAAAGAATGTTTCTCTAGAGTCGAGGAGTTAAAACGGTATCTCAAGACCCCTCAAACCAAACGTTACAACACTAGTGGGTCTCGTTATAGGTTTAACCTTCCTGAGTCAAAGCCCAACATTAATACCCCATCTGCTAGGTTCAACCCAATTGTCACACTAGTAACCAGAGTCGATAAGGGTAAAGGCCCAATGCTTGAAGGTCCCAAGGGTGGTGGTCAAAACAAGTGCTATAAGTGTCACGGTATCAGACATTTTGTAGCACAATGTCCATCCTGAAACCTGTTTATAGCCGAGGACGCTAAGAACGAGCACGATGAGGGTACTGTAGAAGCTTATGAGCCTGAGTCGTTTCCTAGTGATGAGGAAGATTTCGTAGGGGAACAAACGGTGGCTTGTCTTAAAGGAGATCTCCTATCCCATTGAGGAGGATAATACCTTGCGGGCTCTTGTGGTTAGATGTGCTCTACCCCAATCGAAGGAAAGTGATGATTAGCGACGGAATAACATCTTATATACCGTAGCCAAGTGTGGAGAGAAAGTCTATCGAGTCATCGTTGACAGTGGAAGCTGTACCAATGTGGTTTCCGAGAGAACAGTTTCTCGCTTAGCGCTTGCGCTCGTAGCTCACCCACGATCCTATAAAATTGCATGGGTCAATTCATCATCCATCCCGGTTTCACGAAGGTGTCAAGTTCCTATACAATTCGGCTTGTATAAGGACGCCTTATGGTGCGATGTTGTGCCTATGGATGTGGGGCATATCATCCTAGGGAGGTCATGGTTGTATGACATGGACATTACACTGTTCGGGAAATCGAACGTGTGTTCCTTCACTCATAACGAAAATAAAATAAAGATCAATCCTTTACCTCCTAGAGCACCCACAGTGAAATCAACCAAGTCAAGTGATAAAGGTCTGATAGAGAGAGAGAGAGAGAGAAGACATCTAAGGCTGTTCACATCGTTAGCCCTCTTGAGTTTGAACAAGGCGCTAAGACAGAGGACACTATCTATGTCCTTATTACCGTTGAAACACCCAAAGAGTCAGGCGTTGAGATTCCGAAAGAGGTTGAACCGGTAATGAGTGAATTTCGGGATGTCTTTCCCAAAGACCTTCCGGGTGAGTTACCACCTCTACGAGACATCCAACACGCCATTGATCTGGTCCCCAGAGCCACTTTACCTAACTTGCCCCACTATCGTATGAATCCATCAAAACACTCAGAATTATAAAGGAAAGTTGATGAACTTCTCCAGAAGGGGTTCATAAAGGAAAGTATGAGTCCATGTGTCGTGCCAGCGCTGCTCACACCCAAGAAAGATGACACTTGGGAGGATGTGTGTTGATAGCCACGCTATTAATAAATCATGGTCAAGTATCGATTCCTTATACTGAGACTGGACGATATGTTGGACATGATGGTCGGTGCGGCGATATTTTCGAAGATCGATTTGAAGAGTGGATACCATCAAATCCGAGTTTGTCCTGGGGACGAATGGAAAACTGCCTTTAAAAGCAAGGACGGTTGCCTTTTAGGCTCTCAAATGCCCGAGTACATTTATGCGTATCATGACGCAGGTGTTGAGGCCTTTTATAGGCAAGTTTCTTGCGGTTTATTTCAACGACATCCTTATTTATAGCCACAACAAGGAATAACATCTGAGCCACTTAAGTCAAGTTTGCATGACTCTCAGAGGAGAGAAGTAATACGTGAGTTAGCCACTTTTAACAGGCGGATCAGTCGTAACTTCCCCTATCACTGATTGCATAAAAAAGGGGGAGTTTACATGAACACATGTTGCAGTAAAAACTTTTAAGGAGATTAAGTCTCGAATGACTGAAGCTCCTGTAATGCGCCTTCCTGACTTTTCTAAGGTCTTTGAGGTAGCATGTGACACGCCCGACATAGGTATTGGAGGAGTGTTGAGCCAAGAGGGCCACCCGATAGCTTATTTTAGGGAGAAGCTGAATGAGGTCAGACAGAAATACTCTACCTACGACAAAAAATTCTATGCGATTATGCAATCCCTTAAATATTGGAAACACTATTTGCTACAAAATGAATTCGTCTTGTTCTCTAATCACGAAGCCCTGAGATTTTTGAGTTCCTAAAAGAAGTTAAACTCGCGACATGCGAAATGAGTTGAGCAACTTCAAGGGTTAAATTTTGTGCTGAAACATAGGGCTGGTGTAGAGAATTGAGTTGCTGACGCACTTAATCGTAGAGTGGCAACGTTGCACTCATTGAGGGTTGAGGTGACTGGATTTAATCGTCTCGTAAATGATTATTCTACGTGTCCAGATTTTGGTGAAGAGTATACCTCGCTTCTGAGTGGACAGTCCGTGAGAGGAAGTAAGTATACCCTATAGGATGGGTACCTATTTCTAAAACACCGTTTGTGTATTCCCCGCACTTTTCTATGAGACTTTCTTGTTTGGGAATTACACACTGGAGGGGTTGTCGGCCACTTTGGTCGCAACAAAGCCGTCGCATTGGTTAAAGACCGATTCTATTGGCCCAATCTCACCCAAGATATTGCCAAAATCATCAACCTATATCGTGTTTGTTAACTGGCAAAGTAAAATAGGCAAAAAATTGGATTATACACATCTTTACCGATGCTACACACTCTGTGGCAAGACTTGTCTATGGAATTGTGTTAGGCCTCCTCAAAACCTTCCGAAAGCACGACTCGGTGTTAAATCGGAGCTTGTCAATCGGAGTCTAGGTAATTTGTTATGGTGTCTAGTAGGTGAGCACATTAGGAGTTGGGATTCCATCTTGCCTGTCGCAGAGTTTGCATATAATAAGTCGGTTAATAGAACCACAGGCATACGTCCATTTCAAATTGGAGTCTGCATCCACATTTGCACATCGCATTCATAACTTGCATGTTGAGATTAAAAGAAGAATTAATGCGAACAATGAAAATACATGATTTATGCAGATTCTCATAGACGGTGCAAAGAATTTCAGGAGGATGATTTGGTAATGGTTCAAAATAAGCCTGAGCGATTCCCTCAAGGAAAAGGAATTGTAAAGAAGTTACAAGCTCATGGTGCTAGACCCTATAAGATTTTAAAGTGTGTAGGTTGTAACGCTTACGTCCTAGACCCACCGCTCGAATTGAGGATTAACACGACTTTCAATGTGGAGGATCTCATTCCATTCCATGGCCATTCAACCATCCCACCCAACCCATATGAGCCTTCTACATCCGATGCCACCATCATTCACATTCTAAACAGTTCAAAGAATTTCAGGAGGATGACTTGTAATGGTCCGGAATAAGCCTGAGCGATTCCCTCAAGGAATTGTAAAGAAGTTACAAGCTTATGGTGTTGGACCTATAGGAGTTTGAAGTGTGCTAGTTCTAATGCTTACGTCCTAGACCCGCCAGAATTAGGGATTAGCACGACTTTCAACATGGAGGATCTCATTCCGTTCCATGGCCATTCAACCATCCCACCCAACCCATTTAAGCCTTCTCATCCAATGCTACCATCATTCCCCTACCCACACCATTACCTCCTCCACGTCAATCTCATGAGATTATTGAAATTGTTTTGGAGGATCAGTTTGTATCCACTAAACACAAGGTACTTGGTCAAGTGGAAGAGCAAGGCCGATTCAAAGAATACGTAGATAACAAGGGAGGAATTTCAACAGATTGATCTAGATCTCCTAGACCTCTATCACAACTAGTATTCATCGGGGATGAATCCTTTTAACCCGGGGAGAATTGATAGAGACATTTGATTCAAGCAACTGCTCGTAACATATCGGAGGCGAAAGAAAAACGTCAAAGTAGTCAGAAAGAAGAATGCCCAAATTCGAAAAACTGAAGACATGCATTAGTTGATCGATCGACCCAAGCTTTCGATCGATTGATAGTGGACAGATGACACATATTATGAGCGTATTTATGTTTCTCAGTCGATTGATAGATCTGAAACTTGTTAATTCAGTCAAAATTTCCACTTTAGTGTTTTATTTGTTTTAGGACTTTTTTGATTTCGTATTAGAGTTTAATTAGCCTATTTAAAGGCTTGTAAAACAACTTTATAATTAATTATTGGTGAATGAAAATTGTTTTTGCAAACTTTGAGAATTTTAAACTTTCGTAAGGGTGTGATTCTCTCAAAATCGAAGAGTGATTTTTCGTCTTGCATGCGATTTGATACGAGGCCAACTCTTCCTCCTCTTCTATCTTCTTATGATCTACGAGTTGTGCAAGTAGCATAACCCTAGCTTACCTATTTCAATATCAAATTCAAGCTTAACCTATTTATTTCATTAAAAATCCAAAATCAGCCTATCCGTTCATCATTAAATCATTGGTAGCCTTTTATTTTCGCAACGGTATCGAAAGAACACGCTTGCGAGTTCATTCGACGCCCTAAGACTGTCCGAGATCTAGTCGTTCGCTAAGAACCCTAGTCTTCTAGATCCGATAGGGAATGTAAGTGAAAAGTAACACTGTTGTGGGACGGAATTAAATTATTCTATTGAATCTCTTAAATATTTCTTTGATAATTTGTTAAGGAACATTGTTATTTTAGTTGTTTAAATTAATTTTAATTGTAATCTCAGCCCTAGCATTGCATGTGCTAGTTTCCGCATCACTCTGACTATATATGTAGGCATGCAACAGCGGATTAGGTAAGTAAACGTAATTTAGAAGGTGCATTTCATAAAACAGGCATGAGTAGAAACCTTAGCAATAGACATGAAATAAACTTCGTAGGATCAGAGATGAGAAAAATACCTGTGCATTCATGTTAGCTCCATCCATGTAAACTTGCCCACCATTGTCGTGAATAATCTTGCATATTTCATCTATACCTTCCTCATAGACTCCATGGGTGGAAGGGTATGTAACCTGAACATTCAATTACAACTCAATGTTACTTGTTCAAAATAAATAAATAAATAACTCAATGTTACTTGATCAAAATAAAAAAATAAATGAAAACTCAATGTTCTGGGAACATTAGTAATTGCCTATAGAAAATTCGTAATGGGTGTTTCCAAAATTAACATGCATCTTAGAAGGCATTGTGCTCTGTAACTTGATTAGGTATAAGGGTAGGTGTGGAAGGTGTTACAAAGATTCAGTTTACAAAAAGGGAAATTCATTAGCTATAATTTATCTTTTTGGGAAAACAAGCCTAAAATAAATCGATGAATCACTCTATGCAACAGGGGTTTTAAACTATAGGCCCGTGCTTATATATCCAGTCACAGAGTAATATCCATGTGTCCATCGCAGGTAGGTTCAGCAGACAGACTACCCATCAGGGATTTAAAGTCTGACATATATCGGCATATCGGCTGGTGGCCGATACGTAGCGACTAAACTGGCCGATATTTAAGCACCTGTTTCACTTTTAAAGTAATAAAAAGTATATAAAAATATAATTTTTTTTGCAAAAAAGGACATTTTTGGTAGTTTGTTCGAGTCATATCCGATACATATCAGCCGATTTTTAGACCCCTAACAAAATCGGGGGTGAATATCATATCGGATGTGGCCTACCTAATACATATCGGCTGATATTTAAAACCATGCTAACACAATGAGCATCTATAAGCGTAAAGCGAAAATGAATATATGCAGACCAATAGAGATTAAGGGATTTGACAATCTTTCATTCAACATAAGACCCACTTTAAGACTTCTCAAAGATGCACAAACTGTACCATAAGAGCCGAAAGGTTGTCCTTATTTGCTTCAGCAGCTTTCCTTAATTCTTCAATGTTAATGTTACCCTTTGCATCAGTTCCAACAGCAACAATTTTCATCCCACACATAGCCGCACTTGCAGGATTGGTCCCATGTGCTGAGACGGGTATGATGCAAACATTTCGATGGCCATCTCCTCTTGCCTACAGTTATTTTATCATCAAACTAGGAAGTCAATCTCCCGCATTTTTAAGTGATAATACATGCAATTCCAAAGAATCATTTTCCAAACATTTCAATTATTTATAGGTTTGGGTCAACTACCAAATGATATGCACGAATAACCATCAGCCCAGCATACTCTCCCGAGGCACCAGCATTAGGTTGCAATGAGAAGGAGTCAAATCCAGTGATGGTACACAAGAGCGCACCCAAATCTTCGAACATTTCCTTAAAAAGAGAAAACCAAAATTATAAAGTCCCGGATAACTTGCGAATGAGAAATTCCAACATCAAAAGTTCCAGCACAAGCCAGAATCTACCTGATAACCCATAGCTTGTTCAACAGGAGCAAAAGGATGCATATTTGCAAAACTAGGCCAAGTCACGGGCATCATCTCTGTTGTTGCGTTCAATTTCATTGTGCAAGATCCCAAAGGAATCATGCTGTGGCATAAGGAGAGATCTTTTGATTGCAATTTATGGATGTACCGGAGCAGCTCATGCTCGGTGTGGTTCCTGAAAGAAGTGAACTGTTAAAAGCTTAAAAAATGGAACGGCCAGTGGCGATTTCACTAAAGAAGCACATACGTGTTGAAAATTGGGTGGGTCAAATATGGGCTCTCTCGTGCCAGCCCCCTGGAGATTGTGGTCTGAACCTCTGGTGCAATAGATGCAGCAGTAAAATTCACCTGAGAAGGATCATCTAATTGTTCATATCAGCATAAAACTAGTGTGCAAGTGCATTAGAGAACACCCTTGTCAAAGATACTCACAGGTTTGCTGCAAGCAAATACTTTGAAAAGCTTGTCCACGTCCTCCAAGGTTGTAGTCTCATCGAAGGATACAGTTATCTGAAAGACTGCAAACCTGCATTAGAACTCATAACACCAAAATCGAGTACCATAGTTTTATAGTTAAGCTAATGGAGTTGGTTAGAATTTGCGTACGGTGTTCAAATCCACGATCCGTAGATTGATCTCGCTTTTATAAGCCGCATCAGCAATTGCCTTGGAATCTGCACACTTGACCTTCACTGTGTCAAAAAAGGGTAGCTCTTGGACAGTCACTGTTCCAAGTTTCTTCAGCCCATGTGCGAAAGTTCCAGCAAGTCCGTGAACGCGTTCGGCTATGGCTTTGAGCCCTACGGGACCATGATAGACCGCATACATTGCTGCCATGTTTGCAAGTAAGGCCTACACAAACATATACTTTTCTTAATAAAAAAACAACCCAACTACTGTTATTAGAAATGGACTAATGGATATGGAAGCAAGGTTTAAAATCTCACTCCAACAGTATATACCAGCCACCGCCGTACTGGTATATACCGTTTATACCCTCTGTCACAAAATTCTCCAAATTAATCAAAATTTTGGCAAAATTCTCCAAGTAGGTGGTCTGCCGAACTTTTCATCGAATATTCAGCTGATTCCATGAATCAAAATCTCGCCCAATAACAATACATATCGTCCAATACACATCGGTATCGGTGGTCACCAGTACGGTACATTCAAAGTACCATACCGGAGCGTCCAATACAGATTTTGAATATACTGGACAATACATACCAATATACCGTCCAGAACCGATACGTACCGGTTTTGGAGCTGGACGATACATTCCGGATTTCCGAATTTTTAGCCTATGGCTGATTCGCTAACACTCCAATTTTTTCTTGAATTTTTCTGAATTTGACGAAAATTTCAAATTTCTCCGAATTTATATCTTTGTGATACATGCTTTAATCAAATTTCCTATTGTTTTTTTTATTATTGTAAGTTGTTAGTGTGTGTGGATTATGTACCTCACTTCTTTTATTATATAAAGACATCATTGATAACTTTAAATAGGTTAACATATATTTTTGTATATTTTAATAATTTATTATTACTTTTTTATAATCCCGGATTTTCCGATTTTTCCCTCCTAATTTATATGAAGGGTGGTCAGGTCCAACTGGTTGAACTCTAAATAGGGCTCAACGGATTTTCAAACAGTTGGATGCAAGAGATCCAAAAGTAGAAGTCAAAGTAACTCAAGGTTCTCTTGAATTCAATGGTTTGAAAATCAGTTGAACCCTATTTAGACCCTATTTAGAGGTCAACCAGTTGGACCTGACCAAAACCCTTTATCCGAATTAAACCTAACTGACACCCCACCAAATGATTACGAAAATCCGAATATGTACCAGCATATTAAAATTTTATTTTTCTTTGAAACTAATAGAAAGGTAAGGATTATAAAAATATACCAATATATACTGGAATTATGGGTATAATATGTATGGCTAGATGCTCATAAGCCTACATACCATACCGGTCTCATCCAGTAGCGGAAGATATAGCATACCAGTATCAGCCGTATTTTAAACCATTTATCGAATGTAACAGAAAGTAATATCAAACCTGAGCAGTGCAAATATTGCTAGTGGCCTTGTCCCTCCGAATATGCTGCTCCCTTGTCTGCATCGCCATACGCAAAGCAGGCTTTCCTGATGAATCAACACTAACACCGATGATTCTCCCCGGCATCATCCTCTTGTACTCCTGTGAAGTGGCCAAGAAGGCAGCATGTGGTCCTCCATACCCCATCGGAACACCAAATCTCTGTGCAGAACCAACAACGATATCCGCCCCAAATTCACCAGGCGGCTTCAGCACCGTCAAAGCTAACAGATCGGTCGCCATAACAACCTTAACACCATTAGCATGAGCGGTCTTTATCAACTCCCCGTAATTCAACACCTCACCCTCGGTCCCCGGATACTGAAGAAGAACACCACAAACATCGCCCGATCTGTAATCGAAGCTCTTGACATCTGACACAACGACTTTGAGATCGAACCCATCAGCTCTAGTCTTACACACATCGATCGTTTGAGGGTGGCAGTTATCCGCGATCAAGAAGGTCTTTTTCTTGCTCTTTTGGATGTTGTTACACATTGCCATGGCCTCAGCCGCGGCGGTGCCCTCGTCGAGGAGCGACGCATTGGACATTGGGAGACCGGTGAGGTCCGAGATCATCGTCTGGTAATTGAGCAACGATTCGAGTCTCCCCTGCGAGATCTCGGCCTGGTACGGCGTGTACTGAGTGTACCAGCCGGGGTTTTCCATTATATTACGAAGAATCACGTGGGGAACAGAGGTGTTATAGTAGCCCATTCCAATGAAGGATTTGAAGACCTTGTTTTTCGAAGCCAGAGATTGCATGTGAGAGATCATCTGGTTCTCAGTTAGCCCCTCATCGAATTTCGAAAAGTTCATCGACGCGATTCGAATAGATTTGGGGACAGTGGCATCAATTAGGGCATCCAAACTAGGGAACCCACAAGATTCAGCCATGCTCTTCTGATCTTCGGGGGTCGCCGAGTTATGACGACGAGGGAATGTGTCGGTTGGTTTCAACGATTCGACGGAAATTGGTCGCGAAAACACTAGTTTCGACAGTCCAATCACCGCATTCTTCGAATGCAAGAGATCAGAGACTGCGGGAGATCTAGCGGTGGTGGTCGGAAAAATGGAAGGAACGAGCGTAGTGACGTACCTTGATGAACTCCGGAGGTGGGGATTGGAACGGTGAGTCGAATCGGTGACGAGGCGCTTAAGAATTGAACGATTCGCAAGTCTCCGAGCTCGCTCCATTTGCATGGTTTTTCTTTTTATCTGCAGAGGAGTTCGTTTTTTTTTTATTTTTTGATAGGACTCTGCAGAGGAGTTGAATCAACTTTCACCAACCCTTGCTGGTATATAAAGGTTTGAACTCTAGAAATGGACAGATGGTGGTTAGAGAGTAGTATTAGGTACACACCCCGAACAAGGGGTGCAAGTTTGGTTAAGAGCGAATCGAAACCGAAACGAATTGAGTCCGTTTCTTTTTAAAAAAAAAAATTTTAAAACTGAAACTGAAACAAAACCCAAAAATATTATTTTTTTCTGTTTGGTTTCAGATTTTAATTACTGTTTTTCAGTTTTTTTATATTTTAAAAATTTTTCATCCTACCTAATCGATTTTTGATTTTTGTCACCTAAAAGAATTAAAGGCGAACCAAAATCGGTTCGGTTCAGTTCAATTTTTGGGCTAGTTTGATTCGTTCGGTTTTTGAGTCAGGTTTAAATTTCGGGTCAAAACTTGCACCCCTGTGGTGAATTGGTGCAAGGAAAAACTATCATGCCTAGCGTCTGATTTTAAGATCATGATTTAGTGATCTACAAGGCTAAAAAGCATCTCAATCTTGTTATTCAAAGCCACCAATATGTTTTTTGAGCATCGAAACGACCGTTAATTTTAAAAGGCAGTGTTCTTTCACTTAGAAATCTTCAAATGTATAGGTTTTTAGATCAGACATGATGGTCACACACAACTTCATGCTTTGGTCACGTACCTGATAGCAACTCAGTGGGTGAGTGGGTGGGTGCGCAGGATAAGAAAGTACGCACTCGAAGATTAGGTGGGTGACGTGGGAAGCTGGTTGTCTTTCCATAAGAACGTGATGAATCTGGTCTTCAGATTCCAAATCTATGAACGAATGGAAGAGAAATGGTTGGATCCTTGAAAATTGGATTGGATTCGAATGGACCAAATTTAGGGGGTTTTAAAATAAAATAAGTTGACACTTGTACTTGTAGGCTTATCCTTTTCTTGGACCACACAAACAAAACATAATTTTTGAATTAATGTTTTTTCAACCACTCTTACTTGCAAACAAAGATTCTTTTTCGCAACCAAGGTTTTCATGTCGGAAAAAATAATTGCTTTGAACTAGACGATCGATCTATTTTTTTTTTTCCCCTCTCCCAATCTTCAAGTTAATAGGTCTTGGGATCATGACGTATGATCAAACACTTAGATTTTGATTTCATACGAAACACATCTCAAAAAAGTGAATGTAATTATTACCATTAAATGAGGTTCTCCGGTCACATGGGCAGTGGTCTAATCCAACCAGGTTGAACTCAATTTAGAATTCAACCACATCTACAACCCTTGGAAATAAGAGAATTTTGACTTCACGTCATTCAATAAAAAGTGAAGACTATGAAAGTCAAGATTTTCCTATTTCCAAGGGCTGAAAATATAGTTGAATTGGAAATCTGATTCAGCCTGATTGGACCTGACCATTGCCCTTTAAGATGTTTGCAACATAGACTCAAACTTTGATCGTCTGATAATATTCATAAGATCTCAAAATTTCAGGGTGTGGTATATTAGGTCAAAAAACGATTTCCCTCATATGATTCCAAGAAATCAATGACTTTTTGGTTGTAAAAAAAGAATGAAAAATTTATACTTTCAGCCCTATAATTTTGCTTATTTGCAAAAACAGCCCTGTAGTTTTAATCTTTACGCAAAAGGTCAACTCCAAGCCAAGGCCTTTCCACGTCAGCACCGACTTTGAAATGTCCTAAATACCCTTATGTTTTAATATCATTTATATTTTTAAACTATTAAAAACTTTTCACTTTTCACTATTATTGCTGTAATAACTGTGAGAGCGGTAACAAAGCGGCAACATAGTGATATTTTTTTCAGGTATTTTTTTTCCCTTTTATTAAAATTTTATTCTCCATTATCATTCTATCATTGTCCGCTACATTACCGCTATCTTAGCGTAGCGTTTCGCTATCTTATCGTAACGGAACGCTACGCTAAGATAGCGTTCCGCTACGCTAAGATAGCGTTAAGGTAGCGGAACGCTATGCTAAGATAGTGGCAAGGTAGCGTTCCGCTATCTTAGGTAGTGGTAAAGTAGCGGGTTGATTTTAAAATTATTTTTTTAATTACTTAGATATTTTTATGATTTATGCAGTTACCACTCTCTAATTCTAAGATGTCTAAACAAATAAAGGCCTACGAAAAATATATAGGGATTAGTGTTAAAAAAATTTACATGTATTGTAGCGAAGAGAGGAAGAGGATACTAGATGGATCAATTTTCAGTCGTCTATTTAATATTTCTGATAATTTAGTATTTATTGGACACTTCGTGGACTCGATATTAAGCTTTTGGGTCAAAGATAACATTTTTAAAGTGAAGAGCACCAAGCTGTTTCTGGATAAGGCCGATATATCATTAATTTTAGGCCTTAATATGTTAACATGTTCTGAGACTGAGTATGTGACTATAACAGAGGGAGAAACCATTAGATATAAATTCTTCCGGGGATAGCCGGCTAAATGGTCTCGTGTTGAAGAAATTATTAATAATAGTGTCGATCTTTCAACGATGAATTTTTGAAATTATCATTGTTATTTCTCGTATGTTGATTCTTACTTCTGAATACATACTAGGAAGTGGATAGAAAATACTTAGACTTAGTCGATGACCTCGAAGAATTCAACGAATATCCGTAGGGGTTGGTGATTTACAAAAATTTAGTTGACTGCATAGGTAAAGCGATAATTAGAAAAGAAGGGGCAAAAGTGTCTCCAAAAGGACAATATAACATCTACGGGTGCACTATCGCCTTACAGATTTGGGCGTTGGACCACTTTTCAGAAGTCCACCTCGCTCGTACTCAGCTGAAAAGTCCCTTTCCAAGGCTGTTGAAATGGGAAGTAATGAAATTCAGCCGAAATCCAAATTATTACCGAGAAATTTTTTTTAACTCTCCGGTTATCGTCAACCTCGATATTAAGAAACACGAATTACAATATCGATCAGTTCAACTCTTTTTCAGCCAAAGAGATATAGAAAAATAATGAAAAAGAGAACAGGAAAACTCGACCCCCAAAAAGGCGAAAGAGTTACATGATGATTACGATGAGGATGATGACGATGACGATGATAACAGTGACGATAATGACGATTACGAGATCGTTTTACGTCACCAAGCGAAATCAAAGGAAAAAAGAATCGAAAAATATGCAGCAGCCAACAAGAGAACAGTTGATTGGGCATCCCCAACTTATAAATGAAGTAACAGAGCTTCGAAAAGAGTGCTCGTCTCTCCGGATGACAATTAGAGAAATGAAAGGCGATTTCAATCGCGCCTTCGGTATTTTAAAAAGACAGGCGATACAAATTGAGTAGCTAGAAAGAGAAAAGAAAATCTTACAAGAGAAAGTAGGGTCTCTAGAAGTTCAAATAGTTTACACGAGTTGCAATCGGCATCACTTAAATCACTACTAGTAAAAAAATTTGCGTCAAAGAATAAGGTCAACTTAGAAAAGAAGGCACGAGGTACAAGTTGTAGGCACGGAAGAAAAGAAAGACGCCAACTAAGACTAAGAAAGACAGTGTAAAATAACAAAGAGTGATCGTCGTTGAAAAAGAAGAAGAAGAGCCATAGTCCATGAAACATAAATTTATACTCAGTATGTGGAACCGACCTGCAGATGACGATCTTGCGTTTGTGAATACTATCTCTGGTATCGACGTCACCGTAGAGAATTTAAGGGTCCTCAAAGGAAGGGGGTGGCTTGACAATCAAAGTCTTAGAGAGCAAAAACGACTCTATATTTACGGAAATGGCGGACAAGAGCTGATTTGCATTGGCCTCGGCCCTGGTATCATTTTTTTACTTTATTATTTTATTTATTTATTTATTTATTTACGCCATTCGTACTTTTCAATTAATTAATTATTTCAATGATTATAACATACCACTTAAAATTTAATAAATTTGTGGCTGATAAAAATCTAAAGCCACTCAACAACTTAGATAAATGAGAGGCATATTGTGACAGGTGGAATGTTGGTCACCAGTGCAAACTGCTTGAGGTCCTATTTAAGAGTACGACATGCGATATTAATATTATCGATTGTGGGACGGTAAGTTCTTTTTTAGATTACATTAACACTTTTCATATTTCTTAATAAATATAGTACTAATTAGATCTCCGGTTACACACAAATTTATTTTCTAATGCATAGCCAGAGACATCAATATTGGGCATTGGCTATTATGTATGTAGTGAACCGCACTGTGAAGCTAATAGACCCGGCCAACCTAGAGTCTTCAAGGAAGTTCGAATCGCACAAAGAAAGTTTGTTGCATCACCTGTCGCGACTTCTTCACACTGTCGAATTGAGTTCTGCTCTCGATCAACCGTAGCAACTAACGGTGATGGACTGTGTCGATCTTCCCCGCCAACACAACGGTTGAGACTGTGGTATTTTTGTATTGAAGTATATTGAATACTTTTCCGAACGACGGAGATTAGATTTCGACGAGAAAAATATGCTGCAATTTAGAGCCGAAATCGGACATTCCTTGTGCACGTTTGAAAAAATAACTGAGTAGTTATTTTTCTTTCACTTATATATTTTTTATTTAAATTTTTATTTCATATATTTATGTGTAAATTTTTCTTTCATATATTTCTGTGAATTTATTTATCCTTGCACCTGATGCCAACTCATTTTGAGTTGAGATCTCTAGGTTCTGAATTCTCTAACTGCTTGGCCTGACTTTAAGGTACATTTACTCAAAAATTTTAAACAAAGATACCTCTATTACCAGCTTGGAATCATATGATACAAATCATTTTTTACCCCTATCTATTTGTCACATTGACCTTACACACACAATGTTGACCTTGCACATAATATAAAAGAAAGACATTTTGGGAACCTGTTTCATGTGGAGAAAAATTCATCTATATCATTCGAAAGCCATGGCCTAAGGATTTGTGGTGCCAAAAAATTGGCACATTACAATCTCTTCGATTAATAAAGCCATTAGCCCTTAAACTAGCTCCTGAATGACATTTAAACACTTAAATAGTGTTTAAACGATATTTACACTATTAAAATTATATATATTTTTTATCTCACACCATTGAAGTGTGATTTATCATTATCCCACGTGACGCACATTTGTCCAAGTTGCAATCTATCGTTAGACTATATCTCAACCCGCTATATGTGGATATTAATCATCGGATTGATGAAATTTAATATCAAATATTAAAACTAAAAACAGTGATTGATATAGTCAATACATTCGGAGGTTTAAATCTTTCTAAAAAAGTACAAATCATTCACATCTTAAATCATTCATGGTGTAAGATCATTTAAACACCATTTTGGTGTTTAAATGAATGTTAAGAGAGTCAATTGGAGTCTTTATTTAAATGCACCCGACTCTCTTTACTATCATTTAAATACCAAAGCGATAGATCATAGATTGAAGTGCAATATGCCTAAAAATAGTGTTTTAAGGGTAATGATTCGACAAGATTAAAAATAAAAAAAAATCAGAAAATTTTGACAAGTTTAGGAAATATTCAATCTAATCTCATTTTTGCAAATTACATTATGAAATAAGTTTCATATTCTAACAAATTTACATGAGTGACGGTTATGCCCGTATTCGTTATAATTTTTACACCGTAATGGTTGAATTTCGCCTTTAGATCTTATCTTCCTTTTCTTCGAGCAACCGGCTTGACGTATCCTGTGCGGAGGCAAAACTTCGATGTCTTCCCTTAGAACGGTCCATTGGTGCTTATTAACGATTGGAACAAAGTGTTCCTTGTAAGTTTCCCTAAATAAGGCATTGGTAAATCAATGCTCACAAAACTGAGAAATCTTTTTGTCCCTGTTCCTGCGTGATAATACAGCCATCGCATGCGAACATGGTAATTCAAGGATAGCCCACCGTCTGTATGTGCACATTCATTTCTCTAGATCGACACTATTAGTGTATTGCCCTCGTTTAACTTAAAATGTATCGCAACTATAGGGAACAACATTCTTTCGACAGGCCCACCCTGAATTTCGTGTTAGGTGCTCTTCCACTATCGGTGTCAACACGCATGTCATTTTATTTCTTTTCTCCTGACGCCGAAGGTAGAATTCGACTATCTTTGTGCGAATGGTTTCTAGCATTGTCACGATCGGTTTTTCTCTGGCTATCTTCAACACACTATTAATACTTTTTGTTATATTTGTTGTCAGCATATCATAATCCTTTCCTAAAAAATATACGCATGCCCAGAAATGGTCACCAACTTCTTTAATCTCTGTTATACATTTCGGGGGGGCCTCATCTTCTATTTTTCGTAAAATTCTTTTAAATTTGTCTCCGAGAATGTACGGGCAGCAACCCAGAACAGCGGTCGGGAGATTGCATCCTTATATGTATAAAAAACATTCAAAGCTAGGTGTCACATACAATAGCTGTGAAAGGCGTTAAGAAAAATATTATGCACAGGTTCCATCAATCCCTTATGCCGGTTTGATATTAATGTAAACTGCTCTTGAAAGTCCTCGATTACGCGTCTCCCTAATAGATCAACGAATCATATCTAATGATCTTCATTTTCTTTGGGTAAAACGTCGAACACTATAAGAAATAAATGTCTACTCCCGTCTGTTCTCGTCTAGCCCCGTAGTTATTAATAATACTCCTTTGTATCATTCACGCAAATGTGTCTTATCTACCATAGTTATTCTTTGCAAATTATTACGGAAGCTCTTAATGTAAGGTTCAAATGCTATGAAGAACTTCTAAAAGGCATTATCAGGCTCGCGGCACAATTCGGTCTGTACGTCTGGATCAATCCTCTGTAATTCGGCGACATAGGACGGTAATATCTTAAATTGCTCCTTCCAGCTACCTCAAATATTATTCAACGCCATTTCTTTTCTTCTCTATGCTTTCCAATAGCTTACTATTATACCGTATTTTTTTTCAATATAAAAAATTATTGAAGCAGGGCTTTCGTCAAAGCCTTTTAACAACTTATCCCTTACGAAGGAAGCTTTCTACGATATCGTACACTGGTGATGTCCTCTTCTGAAAGCTAACATTCCACACGTATGTTTCGGGCAGAAAGTCTTCATGACAAATGTGTCTACACCGACCAATTTTGATACATGTATTCACCAAACACGCCCTACTTCAACACACATCGTTGTAACTCGAAGAGGACTGGTTTTTATTGATTAATTTAAAAATTATTTGTCATGGAAAACACTTTAAGAGCTTTTTGGAAGGAGTTTTTATTTTTGAATGTCTGACCAATAGTTAATGGCCCCCCTTCATATAATTCTTCATCATCCAAATCCATATACTCGTCCTCTGAGTAATTAAGATCATAGTCTTCATCTACCAGAGGTTGATCAATTCCCTTATTAGTATCAACACGCGAAGTGGGAGACGGTGGTGCTTCATTATTTTCAGGATCACTATCACTGTCATCGACTGGATGATTATTACGTGATTGAGATTGAGTTTGTCGAGGTACGTTTGGTTGAAGTACAATTGTTTGGGTTGAGGTTGGCCAAGGTGGAAATGTTTGAGGTGTGAGATACTGTTATGTTGAAGGTTCGATTATCGTTTGCTCCGAAGCTATTGGTTCAGAAGACCATTCACATGGATTAAGACCTCCTAAAAATATTTTCCACCGATTTCAGTCAGATGTATTATTTATCGATTCAAAATTGAGCTGAGATGTAGCATGCATCGGATTCATTTGAGGATAATATCATTCATCTTCATCGCCTTCTCTTATTAGAATGTCTGAAGAAGGTTGCTCCAGAGGCTTACGGTAGGGGCAAAATCCTATATTTATATTTCTATCATCATCGACTATCATCAGTGTATCGAAGTTCTCTTCTTCAAACCGTATTCCTTGATTTTTAATCGAATGTTCTGGTTCTATACTATCATCATCTCTTAATCTGACATTTTCCTCAGTTTCTTTATCATCTTCGTTTGTTTCTTGCTAAAACGATTGAAATGCTTCAATAGACGATAAAATTTTTGTCATAAGAGTTGCTAATGATTTTTTGATATAAATATTTATCATACCATCACTAATACGATATGCTTTAAATAAGTTCACAAGATCATCGAAGTCGGACAATTCAGCAAACACTAACTCTTTTCTTATACACAAAGAAACCGATAGTGTAATTGAATATTCTTTCGGTCGAGTCCTACTGACATTGTACATTTTCTGCTTAAATTGATCAAATGATATCTTCTCTCTAACAACGACAATCTTCCAATGTCCACCATTGTAAATATTATCGCCGACTCAGACACCATCAAAATGACAAAGTAATGGAACACCCATTTCATCCTAAAATATAAAAAATAATGAATATTAAATCGTCAAACTAACTTCTCCATATATATCAGTTATGTAGCGGGTAGTTATCTTAAGCTAGTGGATCACTATCTTAAGATAGCGGCGCTAGCATAAGGTAGCGTATCGCTATCTTAAGGTAGCGCCGCTATCTTAAGTTAGCGACCCACTACCTTATGTTAGCGGCGCTATCTTAAGATAGCGACTTGCTATCTTATATTAGCGGCGTTATCTTAAGATAGCGATACGCTACCTTAAGATAGCGATACGCTACTTTAAGATAGCGGCACTAACTTAAGGTAGCGATATGCTACCTTATGTTAGCGGCGCGCTACCATAAGGTAGCGGATATGGCCATTCTTTTTTATCTTATAATATTTTATAACTACTATAAAAAAGAGCAATACACTTACCAGTGCTCGTTGTGTTGTAGCTTACAGTGTGGTCTCTATAAGTACAAAGAAAACAAACTACTTGCAATTTTTATATAGGAGGAGAATTCTAATATCAAGAACAATTCTCATATATATATATATATATATATATATATATATATATATATATATATATATATATATATATATATAAAGAACATATATGCGTGTGCTGACGTGAAAAGGGCTTGGCTTGGAGCTGGCCTTTTGTGCAAAGATTGAAACTATAGGGCCATTTTTATAAATAAGCAAAATTATAGGGCTAAAAGTGTAAATTTTCCAAAAAGAATTTTTAATTACATTCTTTTTAGTTACAAATAAAGGTACACCTTTTACAATATATATATATAGACATGGTTAAAAATAGGACCTCTCATCTATTGGTTTACTCAAAATGTATTTGTTATTTTTTAAGTACAAAATTGCCTCGTCTTTTGGTCCATAAATGCCATACTTGTTGGGTTAATTGTTCCACAAGGTAGCTTTATTTGCACAAACTAAAATTATGAAAGCACTCACCTACAGATACCAGTTAGCTAGGTGGATGCTACCTTATACAATTTGACCCTACCATAGTAATCAGATTCTCCAACTTTTTGAAAAGCTCACAAATAATTTACAATTTCTATAAAAAAAACAAAGGGTTTTTTTTGCAATTACCCCCCTATGTTTGGCATATTTTAAAATCCCAACCCCTGTTTCACTTATTTATAAATAACTCCCAAATATGCAATTTTGTGTTTAATTAATATATGGAGTTACTGAGTTACTGATCTGTTAACTGCCGTCTTTAAGAAAAGTGACGTCAGAGAAGTAGGCACTTTACTTTTTTAGAGATAGCAATTAATGAAATAATAACTTGAGTTATTATTTAAAGTTTAATCACAAAATTGCAAATTAGGGAGTTATTTATAAATAAGTTAAACAAGGGATGTATATATAAATATACCAAAACATAAGGGGGTATATGCAAAAACATTCAAAAATGAATAATGTTATAATTATTCTAAACTTTTTCACAAAAGCATAACTTTTAAGAATTGTTCATGAATTTCATAAAATATTCACAAATTTTCCAGAATTTTTGCTCGAACTTATTTATTTTTCCATTTTTATAATTTTTAATTAATATATTTTTATAAAATTTCCTTTTATTATTCCAAATTTTAACCCTTTGTTCCAAATTTGACTTTTTGCCGAATTTTTCCAAATTTTTTCCAAGCCGTTTTATTCCCGAACCCCAACTTGGTCACATGCACCAAACATGGTCACTTCATGTAATATCCTCCTGTGCAACCGTGGGATTTTTTACGATCCCGTCGTGGCGATACGCTCGTTAATAAATATTTAGAGTCGCCATCCGGAGCTTTTGGTGTCCCAGGAAACTTAGATCAATTTTATAAGCACTGAAGTGCCACAAATATGACTCTGAATTCGGTCTACGCCAAAGGCTTTTGGGTAGGGGCTTCGGTTATCGATTGGGAAGGTGTTAGGCACCCAATCAACCCACTTAATACAGTCTCTACTTATGGCCAAAATAAAAATAATATAAAAGAAATAAAAATATCTTCCTCTTGCCCAAAGGGCCTTAAAATTCTATTTGTGCCCCTCAGTTCCTATCGAAAATTCGATAGCGTAACGGTACAAATGAGTGGATAGAGGAAGAACCGAGAAGGTAGAGGAATAGAGGGGACAGCCGGAGCTTTCGGGCCCTTATTGCACCATTGTGAAGCCTTGCGTTGGCTTGCTTCGGTGAGCTTTTGAAGTCTTGTATGGCGAGAAATGAGATTCTAACTCCTAGGGCTTGATAGCTAAGAGATAGAGAGAAAAGGCTAGGGGATAGCATACACCTAACCTAGAGCTTTTGGGTGAAATGCTAAGGTTTTAAGGTTCTAAAATTTGTATGAGAATGGTGCACTAGAGGAGAGAGAGAGAAGGGATTCCTTAATCTCTTAATTATAAATTTTTCCAAGCCTTTGTAAAGGGAGGGGTGCCTCTCTATTTATAGGAAAAAGAGAGGTTATGTGACAGCCCGGATTTCGGCACCCCGAAACCCGTGCCATCAGCACGATCATCTTGACCGTGCCCGTTAGCTAAGCACGGAACATTGACATATCAAGCAAAAATAAAATAGTAAATGAAACTGCGGAATTTAAATCTATATAAAGGCATTTCTCAAAAGACAGTTCTACCCTCATGCCTCTGCATGAATGGAGAACCGATCCGAACCATCGATGATAGCAAATCATCACGGATGGTTCGTCCCAAAAGAATAATCTCAATTTATACATGTACATTGTTTAGCCAAAACAAGGCTTGACATACCAAGCCGTACAAATCTCTATCCAAAAGCTCTCAAAGCGGCACAACGGAGTCCTCTAGAAGAAGTCCTCAGGAGGTGGCTCCAACTCTTCACCGGCCGCAAGGTCCGACTCACCGGGGTCAGCGTCTCCTGAAGCCTCGGCAGCTGCTAGCAGTGGACCTGCGACGTATAGTCTATAGGGTGAGCTACATCCTAGCTCAATAGGGAACAAAACACAGTTGAACATACAAATTATTACTCACATATATTCCATGATATGCCATGCATGATGTGTTTATGCAGTTACTGATGAAAACAGTTAAAAAGCATTATATTTTACTGGTAGTTTACTGATGTCTTTATTTATTCATGAATGATGCTGGAAAGGCCTAAAGCAAAACTTAAACTTTCAACTTAAGTAATCTCCGAGCAATATAGCATCGAGCCCCGATGAGATACCCATAATCGTCATCTATATAGACACTTTTAACGTATTCCCTGGGAATACAAATAGTACCCAAGCCCCTTTCCCCTGGGGATTGGTGGTGGGGTTTCACTTGTCTCAAATCAACACCCCTGGGGTGTGCTTACTGTGTACGAATAAGCCTCCGCACTGGCCTACGATTTCGCCACCGTATCGGTCACGGATATCCTGCCGTATCAGTCGTGGATATCCTGCCACGTCGGTGGGGTACCCTATCAAACCTTAAATAACAAAAATATCGGTGCCTTACATATAGTTATTCATCGTGTAAATGTGCTATTTTATATCAGTTAGGCCCTATCAAACATGATTCAATCGTGGATACATCCCTGGGATGTATCCATTCACTTGTATCACACCTGATGCTCTAATCTCTTTACTTCTTCATCCCCTGGGGATGGCTCATTATGATTACTTTTATTTATGTCACACACACACACTTTTCCCAACTCTTTAAGCAATAAAATATTTGGAATTTCAAATCTATATCACTACATACATGCTCTTGTAAAATAAGGTACATGTTCAAGGAGTTCCCTACCTCAAGTCTTCGTTTGATCAATGCATCAAGGCCCCACGTGGCTCCTTGTGCACTTGCTCACACGTACCACCTATGGTACCACATAACATATGAAACACATCACTAAGGATGCAATAAAGGAGGTCCAAGACCCCCCAAGAATCTCAAAGTCAAACTCAGAAGTCAATATAAACTGGCCAAGTCGATTAATCGATTTCCGAAATCGATTAATCGAATCTCATTCAATTAATCGATTTCCAAAATCGATTAATCGAAAGTCAATATCGAATAATCGATTCTCAAATCGATTAATCGAGATTTCCATTCGATTAATCGAAACCCAATTCGATTAATCGAAATTCTCTACTCTATCAAGTCGATTCTCAATTCGAGTAATCGAGTTTTCAAAATCGATTAATTGATCCCAAATCGACTAATCAAAATTACAAATCGATTAATCGAATCTTCATTTCGATTAGTCGATTTCATCAAGCCCATTTCTTTTCTTCACTGGAGTCCATTCTCAAATCGATTAATCGAGATCCAAGATCGATTAATCGAAACTCAATTCGATTAATCGAAATCGGGGTCCTCTGACTTTTCAACTTCCTGGCCAATTTCGATTAATGAACCCAATTTGATTAATCGAAATTGCCGATTTTTCTTCCAAATCTTTCTCCATTTATTTTCCTTCTTTTTCTAAGCCTTTTTACCCTACATTTTACACCATTCTAACTACGATTAACCTCCCATATCTTATGTATTTAATTCACAAGAAATTTATCTCAATCAAATCTCCATTTGATTAGATCTAGTGGTTGGAAAGGCTAGGGTTCCAGCTTTGGCTCTAACGGATCCAAATCGCGTCGAATCTGACTTTTATCGCTTGAATCCCCTTCCAATCAGTTGCAATAACTCCTCTCTTTACTTTTCTCTTTCTCTCTCTCTTCTTTACTCTCCTTCAACAACTAAAATATAGATTTTAGGATTATTAAATCCTTTTATCTATCCGCTTCCTTGTGTGTTGAGCACATACACCGCTGTAGGTGTATGCGACTTCACATTCACATCACACACCATACAATCTCACAACCCATCACATCTTATCCGTTCATCACACTCTATGCTAAGCATTTAACTCCTAATTGGTCAAACCTGTGACCAATTGGGCACGGATCCCGAGGTCACTGTTTAACGTGATTTTTTGGGGTATTACATCCTCCCCACCTTGGGAATTTTCGTCCTCGAAAATAACCCAAAGTGCGTGGGTCGGGGTCTGTCCCCCCCCACACTCTCAAGTGAGGTGGTTTAGTTGACTCAGACGCATTTAGGTGTTCACAAATACAAGCATAGAAGTAAATTTAATGAAATTGAGGAATTTACATAAAAAGTCTGATTTATATTTATAGTTGAAAATTTACAATGCCAAATAGGTTGGCGTACAAAAAGAAATCTATAGGGATATAATCACAATGTAAAAATAAATACAAGACTCAGACAGTCCCTACTTGGTGGTGTCGGGTGCTCTGGGTGAGGTGGGTCTCTGGGCCGGGCTGTGACGGTGGTGGAGAACGTGCTGGTTGAGTAGGCGGAGGTAGCGGCGGCTGTAGCTGGAGCGTCTCTGTCGGCAGAGCGGATGTAGATGTGGAAGGAGTCACGTCAGTAGTGGCGGTGGTAGGATGGAAAACGGGACCCCTGTGGAAGGCGGTCCGTTCGGCAGTCCACTCCTCCTCCTGAGCGAGGTAGCGATGGTAGTCCGTCGGGTAGATGTAGCGGAGGGTGTGGAACATCAAGAAGTCCATCCTCCGATTCATCCGTTCGTTGTTGGCCTCCATGCGAGCAAACACGTCTTCAATGGTAAGACCGGATGGGGCGGCGCGCAGGCGGTATGATGAGGTGGGTGTAGCGGGCGCGGAGTGAGCGGGCGGTGTCGGTGAGGCCGCAGTGTGAGAGGTGGCCCTCTCTACTGAAGGCTCGGGTGGGTGTGCCCCACCCATGGGTGGGTCCTGCTGTGGTGGTGGGGGTGGTGGCGGTGCATTGCTCTTTGCTGCCTGGAGCGGGACCCAGGGTCCGGTAGGGTCCGCAAGACTTGGAGAATGTCTTCACGCAATCCGTAGCCCTCACCTCGTGAGGTGAGATGGTGTAGGAGGGATCGTTGGAGTAGCACTCCAACATGCTCGAGATGAGGCGAGCGTAGGGCATCTTCTCCTTGGGCCGGAGGTTGCCCTTCATCAGTTTGCCCTTAATGTACCTCATCCCCTCAAGGATGACCATGGTGGCGTCGAACCACCGGCTACAGAAGGCCGCGTAGAGTGCGTGTTGCACTCGGTCCACGCGCTCAGTATCGTGGGGCATAGGGTAGAGGTTGCACTTGATCACCGAATCAAGCATCCACATATAGTGGGGAAGGTCAACCCTCTTTATGGAGGATCCCGACCCCTTTTTGCCGTTGGTCATGTGGGTCATAACCTCCTCAAAGCGGGGGCCCTCCTCAAAGGGTGGGAATAGGGTGGTCTCAGGGGTGAAGTCGAGGTAGCACTCAAGCACCTCGTGTATGTGGCGACGGGTGATCATGTATTCTCGACCCTCGATGGTGGTCTTGATCACGTCGTCGGTAGGGTCGTCCACAAGCCCTTGGTAAAACAGTCTCACCAATCTAGGGTAATAGGAACCCCGGATTGGTTTGAGAAGGTTGCCGAGACCGGCATTGTTAAGATAAGTTCGAGCCCATTGGGTCTCGCCCGGCACATCGGGATTTGTGAAAAGGGTAGGGTCGATGAGGTACTCGACCTCAAAGGTCTTTGCGGCCCACCATTCATTTGGTTGCACCACATTAGTGGGTGGTGGGGGCATGGGGGTGGACTCGCAGGAAGACTCGTGCGAAGATGCGCTCGTCGAACCGGAGGTGGTCTCCGATGCCGACGGTGATGGAGTCTTCACCGGCGATGGGGTAGGTGGTGGTGGTGCGGCATTCTTACGTCGAACCGGTAGCTTAGAGGTTGCCTTCTTCGAAGACAATCGAGTTTTAGGCGGCATTTTTGGTAAAATGGCAAAAATCTAGGGTTTAGCTAGCTCAAATTGAAAAAGATTACGAATTTTAAGGTTTACCGTAGGTTTTGGAGGCGGTGCGATGTGAATATGAGCTGAAAACCGACCGAAAAGGAAACCCTAGGGCGCCGGATGATCGGAGAAGAAGAAGGAGATAAAACGCCCCAAAAATCCGAAGCTGAAATGATTTGAATGGGGAAGAAAATCCCCAAATTTCAATATATAGGCCCCGGCTCGATTAATCAAAATTCAGAATCGATTAATCGAGATTTAAAACTAGGTTAAGCCGCGCAAAATCGATTAATCGATTTCCCAAATCGATCAATCGAAAGTCAAAATCGATTAATCGAAATCGTATCTGTTTAAAAATTTAAGTTTTAGAGCTCACTGGCGCGAGCCAGTCGATTAATCGAAATCCATTTTGATTAATCGAAATTTCAAAATCGATTAATCGAAATTCACTTCGATTAATCGAAATCGTGCAGTCCCTTCCAAAAATTTCAGGATTCTTTAAGTTATTCAATTAGTCGAACTATGGTTCGATTAATCGAAATCTCAAATCGATTAATCAAATTCCACTTCGATTAATCGAAATCGTTTCTCTGACTTAAAATTTTCATAAGTCCCTTAAGTTATTCGATTAATCGAACTTCCAGTTCGATTAATCGAAATCGCAAATCGATTAATCAAAATCTCTTCGATTAATCGAAAATTCAGTAATTTCCTCTAAATTCTTTCAACATTCCTAGTTTGTTCGATTAATCGAACATGTAGTTCGATTAATCGAATTCCTAATTCGATTAGTTGAATTCCCAAAATCGATTAATCGAAATTATAAATCGATCAATCGAAATTGCATTCTGTGTCTGTCCTAACTCTTATCCAAATTTCTAGTCACTGGCACATGCTAGTCAACTAATCGAACAAAATCGATTAATCGAAATTCCAAACCGATTAATCGATTTGAAATTCGATTAATCGGTTTTGCCCAATTTTTCTGATTTTTAATTTCCTTGGTTCTTTGATTACTTTTGGCAGTTTTGACATCAAGTGGCTCATAGTTTCCTAGAAACACATACACTTGGTCATGTGCATACAAAATCTGTTCCTTAAATCATACTTTGATCGAGACTTCCATTGATTTACAAGTATTGTGAGAATTCCACAAACATGCTTGTGGTTTACATTGGATTCTCACGTCATTGGAAATAAGGCTGGATATTGTTCTTTCACATCGGCCTCTCGTTTCCAAGTAGCCTCTTCCTTTGGATGATTGTTCCACCGAACAAGCACTAAGGGAATCACTTTAGTGCGCAGTACTTGTTCCTTTCGATCCAAGATTTCCACTGGTTCCTCTATCATGCTCATGTCCTCACACATCTCCATAGGTTGTTTCTCTAACACATGAGAGGGATCGTTCACATACTTTCGGAGCATTGATATGTGGAAAACGTTATGTACCCGATCAAACAGCGGTGGTAAGCCAATGCGATACGCAACTTCACCTACGCGTCCCAAAATTTCAAATGGTCCAACATAATGTGGGCTTAACTTCCCTCTCTTGCCAAATCTCATTACGCCTTTCATAGGTGACACTTTCACAAACACATGCTCACCACTTTATAGTCGACACTAGTCCGCTTCATGTCAGTGTAACTTTTCTGTCTACTCTGTGCTGACTTCAGCCTTTCTCTGATTATTCGAACGACGGTGGTATTGTCTTCAAGTAGTTTTGCCCTAAAACAAATTTCTCACCAGTTTCTTCCCAATTGAGGGGTGATTTGCATCGTCGTCCATATAAAGCTTCATACGGTGCCATGCCAATGCTCGTTTGAAAACTGTTGTTGTATGCGAATTCGAGCAACGGTAGATACTCATCCCAGTATCCTTGCATATCTAGCATGCACGCTCTGAGCATGTCTTCTATCACTTGGTTCACTCGCTCTGTCTGCCCATCAGTTTGAGGATGGAAAGCTGAACTAAAGTCTAGTCGTGTTCCCATTCCTTCTTAAAATTTCTTCCAAAACTTGGACGTATATAGTGGATCACGATCTGAAACTATGCTGCTTGGAATCCCATGTAACCTTACGATCTCCTTCATGTATAAGTCTGCCAGTCTTCCTGCCGTATACATAGTATTGTACGGCAAAAAGTGCGCTGATTTGGTCAATCAGTCTACGACGACCCAAATGGCATTGTGTCTCTTGGCAGTACGGGGCAATCCAACAATGAAATCCATCGATATTGATTCCCATTTCCATTCTGGGATTGGTAAAGGCTGCAATAGTCCAGCAGGATGTCTATGATCAATCTTCACTTGCTGACAAGTCAAACACCGTGACACGTATTCGGCCACGTCTTGCTTCAGTCCTCTTCACCAGTAGTTCTTTTTCAAGTCTTGGTACATTTTGGTGCTACCAGGGTGGATAGCATAATTTGACTTATGGGCCTCATCAAGAATTGTTCGTCTTAGATCGGCATTGTCCGGAATACATAGACGGCCCTTAAACAATAAAGAACCATCTTCTTTAACTGAGAAGTCCGACCTGATGCCTTCACTCACGTCTTGATGAATCTTTGTTAATGCCGGATCTTTCATCTGTAGTTCGTGGATATGCTCAAATATCACTAGTTTTACCGATATGTTAGCCAAAAAGGATCCGGTAGCTTTTGACTCAATGTTCGCATCGTAGAGTGCCAGGTCTTCCAATAATTTCCATCGCTGCATACCCAAAATCAAACAAGCTAACTAAGCTGAACCCTTCTGATTCAATGCATCGGCTACTACATTCACCTTGCCTGGATGGTACTGTATGGAGCAATCGTAATCCTTGAGGAATTCCATCCATTTGCGCTGTCTCATGTTGAGCTCTTATGATCGGTGAAAATTTCAAAAGTCTCACCATACAAGTAATGTCTCCAAATCTTCAGCGCAAAAATGACTGCTGCTAGTTCCAAGTCATGAGTCGGATAATTTTTCTCGTGTTCTTTCAGCTGTCTTGATCCGTAAGCTATCACCTTCTTGTGTTGGTTGAGCACACAACCTAAACCATTGTATGATGCATCGCTGTACACTGCGTATCCTCTACTGCCTGAAGGAATCGCTAGCACTGGAGCCGAAGTGAGTCTCGTCTTGAGTTCTTGAAAACTCTTCTCGCATGCCTCACTCCACTCAAATCTTGAATCTTTTCGTGTCAGCTTTGTGAGAGGTCCCGATATCTTTGAAAATCCCTCAACGAAACGTCGATAATAGCCTGCTAAGCCCAGAAAACTTCGAACATCGGTCACTGTCTTTGGCTGCTCCCATTTAACCACTACTTCTATCTTTGCTGGATCTACAGTGACACCATGCTTTGAGACAACATGTCCCAAAAAGCTAACCTCTTCCAACCAAAACTCACATTTTCTGAGTTTGGCATACAATTGGTGTTCACGTAGCATCTGTAGAGCAATCCTCAAATGTTCTTTGTATTCCGTCTTGGATTTGGAGTATATCAATATATCATCAACGAACACTACGACGCAGGAGTCCAATTGTGGTTTAAACACTCGGTTCATCAGATCCATAAACCATGTCGGAGCATTCATCAACCCAAACGACATCACAAGGAATTCATAGTGTCCATACCGTGTCCTGAAAGCTGTCTTCTGGATGTCTTCTACTTTGATTCGCAACTGATGGTATCCAGATCTCAGATCGATCTTGGAAAAATACCTTGCTCCTTGCAGTTGATTAAACAAATCGTCAATTCTAGGCAAAGGGTAGCGGTTCTTCACAGTGAGTTTGTTTAATTGTTGATAGTCAATGCATAGCCGCATTGACCCATCTTTCTTCTTGACGAACAAGACCGGTGCTCCCCATGGAGACACGCTTGGTCTAACAAACCCCTTGTCCATAAGCTCTTGTAGTTGTTCCTTCAACTCCTTTAACTCAGCGGGAGCCATTCGATATGGCGCTTTTGAAATAGGCTCCGTTCCTGGTGCTAAGTCAATGGCGAATTCTACTTCTCTTTCTAGAGGTAATCCAGGCAATTCTTCTGGAAACACGTCAGCGAAGTCTCGCACAACTGCTATCTCAGAAATGACATTCTTTTCTTCCTTGTCCTCCTTTAAGAAAGCCAAGTATCCACTGCAACCTTTTTTGATCATTTTCTCGGCCCTTACTGTTGAGATCAGTGGCACAGATGACGACCTCACTCCTTGAAACCGAAATGATCTTCTTGTGTTGGGTCTAAAAATGACTACCTTGTTCTTGCAATAGACGGTTGCACAGTGCTGCACCAACCAGTCCATGCCAAGGATCACATCAAACCCTTGCATGTCTAACAGTATCAACTTTGCTTCCAATTCATGCACCTCTAGGTCTCGAACTGCTACAATGATGGATTTACAAGCTAACTCCGTGTCTACTAACTCTCCAGTTAGAATAAACACAGATAAGATGAAGTTCAACGCCTCTGGGACAATCTTCATCTTCTTGGCGAAACGTGGAGTGACGAATGAGTGGGTAGACCCTGGGTCTATCAACACTCTAGCGTCATATCCAACAAAGCATTATTTTTCATATATAGTTAAAGTACCTATAGTATACATACATACATATAATAATTTACACATCAATTTACACCCTTAATTCACATATAACTTTAGTATTGAGAAAAAGAATCTATACAATTCCTAATGCATGCACCTTCTCTATCTAAAATTTTAATGAAACTGAATTTTCTTTAACTTAAAAGAGTCTCACCTTGGATGACATCATGCACGTTTCCTGCTTCCTGAGCAGTGACTGCATAGGCTCTCCCCTGAACGATCGGCTTCCTTGCTTGAATAGGTCGTGGTGCTGCAACTGAAACCGTCTTTCTTTTTTCAGTCTCGGGGCAATCCTTGATCAAGTGGCCCACCTTGCCACATCGGAAACAACCCCTAGTCCCCGCTCTGCAATCCACTGTTCTATAAGGTTTGCCACACTTTGCGCAAGTCTCTCGAGGTACGGAAGAAACAGTACGAGAACCCTGTGTGATAGTAGCGCCAGTAGACATGGCACGGCTCTCATAGCATAAAGGTCTCCCCGACGCAAGTAGTGGAAACCTCTGTTGGTGTTGTTGTTGCGTCGGCCTTCCGAAACCTCCTTGAAAATGTGATCTCTGATTTTGGGCTACGAACCTTGGCTTTTTGTTCACCGGTTCGTAGTTCCCCGTCCTTCCATGTTCATTTCCTCCTCTCTGCTGCTCCCTCTGTCTATATCTATTCGTATTCTCTTCTTCCACGACCAATGCCTTACTCATGACCTCTTCATAGGTCCTCAGCTGAAATGGAGCTATGCCTCCCCTCACCTCAGGCTTCAAACCTTGCTGAAACCTCTTAGATTTCATCACGTCGGTAGCGACGTAATCCGGAGCAAAACGGGCAAGTCGTAGAAACTCCACCCCATACTCTCTCACTGTCATTCTCCCTTGCACTAACTGTAGAAATTGTATCTCAAGCTGGTTCCTCACCACTTCCGAAAAATATTATTTGTTGAACTCCTCAACAAACTCCTCCCACGTTCAAGGCAACTCTAGGGTCTCCTGAGCCCGAGTCCGTATCACGGACTTCCACCAAGGCCCAGCCTCCCCATCCAACATATAAGCTGCCCATCTCACACTCTCATCTTCCGTGCATGTCAGCACGCTAAAGACTTTCTCCATCTCCATAAGCCAGTTCTCAGCGGCCATGGTGTCTGCCTACCCAGAAAATGAAGGTCTCATCTTCCTAAACTCTGTAAAAGATGAGGGCACAGGCAGCGCAGGTCCTACAGGTGGTGTAGGTGGCTGTTGTTCTCTTGATGCATGAGCTGCAAAGGATGCGGCTTGTTGTGCCATGGCAGCTGCCATAGTCTCCATAGTATGCATCATCCTTTATCGCTCCTCTCTATCTTCTTGTCTCTCTCTCTCATCCTCTCCTGTTCTCTTAGATCTTGATCCTGATGATCTAGATCCTCTTCATCATGCTGTTTACTACTACTGTCCCCTGGGGCCTCAGTACCTCCTAAAGGCACTCTATTAGTAGGAGAGATGTAATCATCTCCACTACGTAGACTCCTCTGTTGGCCTCCCCTTGGTCGGCCTCTTCCTCTAGATGACATTTGCGGCTGCATTTGAAACTAAAGTTTAGATGAAGCCCTATGTTACGACCAAAAGGACGATTGTCGAATTGCTAAAAGAAATAGCTCGATACCAAGCTGTGGCGATGATTTGATTTCCCGAAACCCATGCCATCAGCACGATCATCTTGACCGTGCCCCTTAGCTAAGCACGGAACATTGGCATATCAAGCAAAAATGAAATAGTAAATGAAACTGCAGAAATTAAATCTATATAAAAGCATTTCTCAAAAGACAGTTCTACCCTCATGCCTCTGCATGAATGGAGAACCGATCCGAACCATCGATGATAGCAAATCATCACGGATGGTTTGCCCCAAAAGAATAATCTCAATTTATACATGTACATTGTTTAGCCAAAACAAGGCTTGACATACCAAGCCGTACAAATCTCTATCCAAAAGGCCTCAAAGCGGCACAACGGAGTCCTCTAGAAGAAGTCCTCAGGAGGTGGCTCCAACTCTTCACCGGCCGCAAGGTCCGACTCACCGGGGTCAGCGTCTCCTGAAGCCTCGGCAGCTGCTAGCAGTGGAACTGCGATGTATAGTCTATAGGGTGAGCTACATCCTAGCTCAATAGGGAATAAAACACAGTTGAACATATAAATTATTACTCACATATATTCCATGATATGCCATGCATGATGTGTCTATGCAGTTATTGATGAAAACAGTTAAAAAATATTATATTTTACTGGTAGTTTACTCATGTCTTTATTTATTCATGAATGATGCTGGAAAGGCCTAAAGCAAAACTTAAACTTTCAACTTAAGTAATCCCCGAGCAATATAGCATTGAGCCCCGATGAGATACCCATCATCGTCATCTATATAGACACTTTTAACGTATTCTTTGGGAATATAAATAGTACCCAAGCCCCTTTCCCCTGGGGATTGGTGGCGGGGTTTCACTTGTCTCAAATCAACACCCCTGGGGTGTGCTTACTGTGTACGGATAAGCCTCCGCACTGGCCTACGGTTTCGCCGCCGTATCGGTCACGGATATCCTGTTGTGTTAGTCGTGGATATCCCGCCACCTCGGTGGGGTACCCTATCAAACCTTAAATAACAAAAATATCGGTGCCTTACATATAGTTATTCACCGTGTAAATGTGCTATTTTATATCAGTTAGGCCCTATCAAACATGATTCAATCGTGGATACATCCCTGGGATGTATCCATTCACTTGTATCACACCTGATGCTCTAATCTCTTTACTTCTTCATCCCCTGGGGATGGCTCATTATGATTACTTTTATTTATGTCACACACACACTTTTCTCAACTCTTTAAGCAATAAAATATTTGGAATTTCAAATCTATATCACTACATACATGCTCTTGTAAAATAAGGTACATGTTCAAGGAGTTCCCTACCTCAAGTCTTCGTTTGATCAACGCATCAAGGTCCCACGTGGCTCCTTGTGCACTTGCTCACACATATCACTTATGGTACCACATAACATGTGAAACACATCACTAAGGATGCAATAAAGGAGGTCCAAGACCCCCCAAGAATCTCAAAGTCAAACTCAGAAGTCAACATAAAAGCGGATTAATATTTCCAAAATTGATTAATCGAAAGTCAATATCGATTAATCGATTCTCAAATCGATTAATCGAGATTTCCATTCGATTAATCAAAACCCAATTCGATTAATCGAAATTCTCTGCTCTATCAAGTCGATTCTCAATTCGAGTAATCGAGTTTCCAAAATCGATTAATCGATCCCAAATCGATTAATCAAAATTATAAATCGATTAATCGAATCTTCATTTCGATTAGTCGATTTCATCAAGCCCATTTCTTTTCTTCACTGGAGTCCACTGTAGGCTCCCAGTCGATTAATCGATTCTCAAATCGATTAATCGAGATCCAAGGTCGATTAATCGAAACTCAATTCGATTAATCGAAATCGGGGTCCTCTGACTTTTCAACCTCCTGGCCAATTTCGATTAATCGAAACCTAATTTTGATTAATCGAAATTGCCAGATTTTTCCCCCTTCAGACTGTTCTTCCAAATCTTTCTCCATTTATTTTCCTTCTTTTTTCTAAGCCTTTTTACCCTACATTTTACACCATTCTAACTACGATTAACCTCCCATATCTTATGCATTTAATTCACAAGAAATTTACCTCAATCAAATCTCCATTTGATTAGATCTAGTGGTTGGAAAGGCTAGGGTTCCAGCTTTGGCTCTAACGGATCCAAACCGTGTCGAATCCGACTTTTATCGCTTGAATCCCCCTTCCAATCAGTTGCAATAACTCCTCTCTTTACTTTTCTCTTTCTCTTTCTCTTACTCTCCTTCAATAACCAAAATATAGATTTTAGGGTTATTAAACCCTTTTATCTATCCCCTTCCTTGTGTGTTGAGCACATACACCGCTATAGGTGTATGCGACTTCACATTCACATCACACACCACACAATCTCACAACTCATCACATCTCATCCGTTCATCACACTCTATGTTAATCATTTAACTCCTAATTGGTCAAACCTGTGACCTATCGGGTACAGATCTCGAGGTCACTGTTTAACGTGATTTTTTGAGGTATTACAGGTTAGGAGGGTGTTTAGAGGCTAACTTGGATTAGCAATTAGATAATCTAACCATCTAAGGTTTCTTAGGGTTTTTGGAGCTTTGAAATATGTGAGGAGATGCTCCAATAGCGGATGATAGGGTGAGACTTTAAACCACTTAAGGGATTGCAAATAGATAGTGAATGGGTGCAACAAAACTAGCAAAATACACTCCAAAGGTCAAGATGGTCAACAAGTCAAACCCTAATCTCGAATTTCGAGACAAAAGCCCGTAGGTACTGTTTATAAGCCTGGCGTAACTAATAGATGCGCTAGGCATATGTATAGTAAAACAGTGATGTACAGTGGTTTGAGAAGTTGGCTGCCTGCGGGGGACCTACCTTATAGCTGGCGCAACTATTAATTGCGCCAAGCCATTTCTGGGGAGAAATGGATTACTTGAACCAAATTCTTAGGGGGTTCATAGCAAATTTACTATTTTGTCCTTGAGCTTTGGAACGCGATATCTTCTCGCACACAGCTCTGATTGGGGTGATTCTTGGCTTGTTGGAAAGTTGAGAACTTTTACTTTTCAATGGTATAAGATTCGATTATAGTAAAAGGTCACAGCTAGTCCTGATGTACCACTCTTCATCCATTGCTTGGGAAAGCTAGGTTTAGGTTTGAAATGACTTCTAAGGGTCGGGATGGGTTTCTAAGGGATCTAGGATAATTCCTAAGGGCTTGGAATGGCTCCTAAGATTTTAAAAAGGTTCCTAAGGGTTTTATATATGCCATCAAAAGCTCAGAGATGTGCCTCTCTCGAAATGTGTCTTGATCGGGTCTTGGGTCAAATTTGAGTGTCTACAGATGCCCCTCTTTGGTATCTGATTACTAATGATCGAATGCCAAAGAAAAAAGACATCCGAAGAGGCTCAAGGTATTACTGATGGGTCCATTATATTCAAAACAAACTTCAAACATCAGATGAGTAACATGATGAGAAAATGAAAGCCCTATATGTCAGAAAAAATGGTCGTTTCTCAAGGTAATCAGTCCCCAAGCGCTTAGCGACATTACTAGGAAAAACTGAGGTGGAATGAGTTGCGAAAGCCCAATAGCTGAGAAAAATGACCACTTCTCGAGATAATTTGAAGGAGATTAATGTTCAAGATTCATTCTGAATATAACAGCTTCGTAAATAAGGAGGGTGATCGACCCACATTCAAAGATAGGCGCAAAGTAAGTACCCAAGGTTCCACAATTTGTATCTAATCAGACAAGGTATTGATCACCTCATCTGATTGGTCACAGGTGCCCTTGGTTGAAGCAGGGTTTGAGGTCTTTGGGCAAACCCATTGATCTCGAAGTATATTTAGCACAACTACCCGAGCGGAGCAAACAGATGTCGCAACACTTTTTGGGAGTACGTGCTGCTTTTTGATAACGTGCCCTGAATCATCATGACCCAAAGTATCCAATCTCAAATGACATTGAACAGGTCCAACCAATATCTGTTGCCCACCGAAGGGGACACCTAATCCTGGTCTTTACCGATAATGATTTTACGAATCATTTAACTATGCATAAATATGCACCCATTAGGGGTGATAAGCAATAAAGGTGATAGAAGTCTCGACCCAGATCCTGTTCGAGTATAATTTACGAGAACAAACGACCATCCTACGGATACCTAAATGTATGACGTACACTTTACAGGGATACCGTGCCAATACAAGTTTTAAGCATGTGAAAATAAGGGAAATGAACCCTTCTGCATGCATGTTTGTACATAGTTGATTGATATGTAGTTTCATTTTCAACAAGTTGGTCTCAACCAACGATTGACCTCTTTCTGAGGAATCTGAAGCTTAGACACTCATGTTCATATGAATCCCAAGATAGAGCTCTTAGCTCGAAGATTTAGCAGTGGCATCAACCTGATTGAAACATTAACCGCTTGATCGAGATTGACACCATTGCTCCTACTTCGAAGTAGGATCTAAAAATCTAGGGCGAACCTTAGACTTAGGACATTGATATAGCACAGCTGCGTTACTGCTAAAAATTTTGATATTTTACTGCTTCGAAATACGTATGTGTGTAGCTGTGTGTCCAATCATATGAGGCATAGACCGCCTCATTTAACTGGTCACGGGTGCCCCTGCTTGAAGCAGGGTTCGAGGTCCATGAGCAAACCCATTGATCTTGAAGTTTATTTAGTACGACTACCCGAGCGGAGCGAATAAATGTTGTAACGCATTTTGGGAGTACGTGCCGTCTTTTCAAAATATATATTTTTATTATTTTATGTGAATTTTTTTTTTACCTTTTTTGTGTTTATCATTTTATGCAATTTTTAGATTTTGAGTTATCATTTTATGTGATTTTTTATATTTTATTGTTTCATTTTTTTTTTTGGATTTTAAGTTATTTCCTGTGATTCTATCACTTCATCACTTCTATTATTTTATGTGAATTATTTTTGGGATTTTCTTTATCTTCTTTTTAAAGATTTTTTTGGATTCTTAAATTATCATTTTATGTGATTGTTTAGTTTTTCAAAACTATTATTTTATGTGAATTATTCTATCATTTTATGTGAATTATTTTATCATTTTATGTGAATTATTTTTGGCTTTTTATGTGAGATTTTTTTTATCATTTTTTAGACTTTTTCATGTTTTTCTATGTAGGATCGGATTGTTTATTGATCTCGATCCATTTTATTCTAGCACCGCTTCCTGGGCAAGCCGAATGAGGATCGACATACCGTTTGGGAGCATGTGCGTTTGCTGGGATTATCAAATCAAAGAGAGAGGGGGACCGGGCCATGCATGTGACCCGTACCAGGCCCAAAACTGACCCATAAGTGGCTGGCACAACTAATAGTTGCACCAATCCAAATGGAGGCTCAAAATAGCCTGGCGCAACTAATAACCAAGCCAAATGGAGGCTCAAAATAGCTTGGCGCAACTAATAACCAAGCCAAATGGAGGCTCCAAATAGCTTGGCGCAACTTTTAGTTGCGCCAGGCATGGCTGGGGTTTTGAATTTAAAGCGCCCAAGTTCGGGCAGCAAGGATATATTTTTGAAAAAAATTTCTCCCCCTCTCTTTAAACCGCAAATCGGCCTCCCCTAGGGTTCCTTTACATTGCCTCTACGCGTGCTTCATTGTCGGCATTTGCTTGCGCCAATTGATCGCCCGCCTCGCGCTAGATCAAATACCCTTTTTTTTCAAAGGTAACCATTTAAAACCCATTTTATTTTATTTTTCTTGATTTTTATTGCAAATGTGATCATGATCTTGCATTTTTAGATGGTGAATGATTTATTTTCGTTGTAAGCATATTTATTGATGATGTGTTGATGATATTTCATGGATGATACCCTATTTTTATTGTTTTATAGGTTTTATTAATGCATAATATATATATATATATATATATATATTGTTTTTATTTGTACATATAGAAGGGGTTTTATTTATTTATTTTTTTTTTGTTTTCATTTCGAACATAAAGCAAGGATTTTTGGTCTTTATTTTTTTGAAAGTTAATTAGGAAAAGGGGATTTTGTGTTTTTATATATTTTTTAAAATTAACTAAGGGAAAGGTGTTTATTTTTAGTTTTTGTTATTTTTGTTCTTTCTCTCTTCTTCTTTTTTTATTTGGAAAACTAACTAAGGAGTTGATTTATTATTTTTATTATTTTTTTGTGTTGGTTTTTGATTTTATGGGCATAAAAGAAGGGGGTTTTTTTTTTTGTTTTAGTTTTTTTTGTTTTTTTATAAACATAAAAGAAGGATTTTTTTGGTTTTCGATTTTATGGACATAAAACGAGGGATTTTTTTTTTTTTTTCAATTTTTGTTTTTGTAAACATAACAGAAGGAATTTTGGGTTTTTGATTTTAGAAGCATAAAGAAAGGATTTATTTATTTATTTTAGTTTTTCTTTGTTTTTAAAGATAGAAAGGGAAAAATTTGTTTTATTTTTATTTATTTTTGCAGATAAAAAGAAAGGGATTTTTTTTTTCTTCATTTCATTCTATTTAGAAGGGATTTTTTTATATATATGTATATATATATTTTTATTCTCGAAAATAAAAGAAAGGGATGAGCATACTTACCTTCCCTTGGCCTGTAGCAAAAAAAAAAAAAGGTTCTTTATCACTTATCTTCTCTGACGTGATTGCTTGCTTTTGCCTCAGAATATCTGACGATGAAGAGTACGTGCCTGAGGAGGGCTGGCGTTTATGGTTTCATGGGGAAACAATTCTCTTCGTGGTAGAAATGTAAAGTGTGTCCTTGGCTTGAGATGCGCAGGATGCCGAGTCAGCCTTCTCCACCAGTAGTATATCCACATCTCCAACTTTGGCATAGCGGGCAAGGTAAGAGATGAGTTCAGTTTTTCCTTCTCTCTTTTTTTGGCTAGCTTTGCTTTATTTCCATGATCTGATGCATTTTTCTCTCTTGACGCAGGACTTGCTCCGCATCGTATTCTGAGGGGGTTGGCTGGACTTCCATGACTTCTATCGCTACATCCCCCCCTGTGGTGAAGTATTTGCTTGAGCAGGCGGGTTTTGGGGAGTTCTTGTCCTGCCCCCCCCCCCCCCCCCCAACCCATGAGGGTTGATGTTGCGTACCTGAGAGCCTTGATATAGAGGTTTTGCCCAGAGACCATGTCTTTTCACATGGTCTATGCTGAGATGACCCTGACGCCCGTGGATTGGGCGATGGTTATCGGCATCCGGGTGAGAGGTGTTTCGATCACCAACCTTTCAGTGCCCAACAGAGATGATATTGTCATATTGATAGGGGATTACCCCCCTCGTGGAAGTTTGCATGGTACCGAGGTCAAGATGACCTGGCTATATGAGATCTCTGGGACCGGTGAGTTGGTAGATTTGGGCTAGCGGGATTTGGAGCTTTATATTGAGCCCGAGCGGGTGATCGTCTTGGCCCGTATCACGCTTCTACTCCTGTTGGGCAAAACCATCTTTACAAACATAAGCGACAGAGGAGTCAGCTTGGAACTGCTGAGCATTATGGATAACTGGCTCGATATCCACAGATACGATTGGGGCGGGGTCGGATATGCGATGTTGATGTACGACATAGCTCGAGCATCTATCAGGGATTCAAAGTCCATCGTGGGTTTCTGGCCGGCTTTGGAGGTAATATCTAACTCTTTCGCTTTTATCAGTTTATTTGGATGGCCATTGCATGTTACTGACTTATCTCTTGCGCACTACTCTCCTTAGGCATGGGGGTACCTGCACTTTCAACCCGGACGCCTGCTTCTCCACTCTGAGGTATACACCTACCCTCTCCTTAGCAATTGGAACAAATTTCAGTGCCGCGATGTGGGTATGAAGCATTTGGAGATGGGCCTGAGGTCCCAATTGAATCTGATGATCCCCAAGCAGGTAAGGCCCCTTTCTCCTATGTTTTATTTCAGTTCAAAAATTCTCCTTTGTTATTATGTTGCATGTTTTGACCGATTGGCCGCCTTTTGACTTGGACAGATTATTTATGACTCGTACCTCGGCTCTGAATTCTGGGACTGGGCTGTCATAGGTTTGTCGCGCCTTTTTAACAACCGCCGTGTTGTCTTATTTTATGGGGCATGGGCCAGAGCCTACTATCTGGGGGAGCGGGTAGTTCACCAGTACCAGGGCTATCCCGCCATACCCATGGATCCTCCTGCAGATGTTTTAGACCCTGCGGGTAGTATCGAGGAGCTCACTGTGACCTTCCTCCATAATGGGATCCCCATTAATGCCCTTCTCGTGCCCGGGGACTATTAGCTATGGGATGAGTCCTTACCGTATCGGTTCATCCTGCCGAGCTTGTTCCTAGCATCAATTTCCTAGCTTTCGGTGGCCCCCGCACTCAGGTAATTCTCTTTTCTCTTTTAGATTAGTCCCTCTTTTGGTTTCAATTCAGCTTTTGTTCCTACTGAGTGAATCTCTATTCTGTTCATAGTTTGTTCAAGGGGATGACTCGGATGATGAAGGTGGAGCAACGGGGGGGACTGTAGATGCTTCAGGGGCAGGTCCATCAGAAGCTAGTCCCTCCGGTGCAGGTTCCTCAGGTGAGGTTCTTCAGGTGTTGGTCCGTCGAGTACTTCTCATGTGGGTGTCCTCGGTGGTGCTCTTGCCGTGGTCCATGGGACCTTCAGACTCCTTGATGACAGCTTCCTCTCGGGTCTATGTGCGGACGTAGACAAGCAGGCACGCCTCTCAACTGAAGTGGTTTGGGCCCCTCCTCCTAATGTGGTTCCGGGGGTAAGACTCTGTTGATCATTCCTTCTTGGTTTCGGCTCTTTTGATAAATGCATGCGTTTGTTACTAATCCCTATAACTGATATCTTTCTCTCTCTGAATGTAGAACTTTGACTCGACCATGGACCATGCCGCATATTATCACAACATCGCAGAGCTCCGGGATATGGAGGTGGTGAGTATCTTGTTGCTCAGTCTTTCTCACTGTTTTTCCATCCTTGTCTTTCAATTCGTTCCTGATTGGTGACCTTGGCTATGATTTGCAGCGCACACGTGAAAAAGAATCGCGCTCTCTACTTAGTCGGCTTTCACAGGTGTGGACCCCGGTAGGAGATCTGCGGACCTTCCAAAGCTCCTCTGCTAGCGAAAGAAGTCGAAGGGCGCCGACAAGGACTATGCCTAGTTCCTACATTTTGAACAATTTAAACATTTTAGGATAATTTTTATTGGGATTTGAAAAGTTTGTAACGGATAATTGTGGCACGCTTTGGATAATTTATGTTTGGACATGTTTAGTGCTTTTTCTTTGATTGCATGCTATGTTTCCCTTGCATTATTTGATTGCTTGCAAGATGGTTTTGATGACTGCTCATAAAAATGACCCTTGAGGTTGCATGCCTTGGTGCGGGTTTCTCCCGGCACAAACGTCAACTAATTTCAATGTTAGATGCCCTTTAATTTCTATATTTGTGAATGTTCTTTAAGGCATAACACAGGTGAACAAGCTAACTGGCTAAGGGGGCTAGCAAAGGCTCACAAAATTCCCCTAAAAGCCTTAAAAATGGCATAGAAGGGGGCCAGATTGACCTGGAGCAACTATTACATGCGCCAGGCTAATCCTAAGGGGAAATTGCACTGGCGCAACTAATAGTTGCGCCAGGCTTAGCCTGAGGGGAAATTGCACTGGCGCAACTATTGGTTGCGCAAGTTTTAGCTTGGAGAAAATTGCACTGACACAACTATTAGTTGTGCCAGGTTTGGCCTGGGGGCAATGGGCCCTTTATATGCCCGAGAAAGATAGTTTTCTCTCTCTTTTCTTTTTGACTTGACTTTTTCAGCTAATTTTTCCTCTCCTTGCTTTCCCAATGGTGGGTCCATCGACATACATTGAATTTTATATTTTTGAAAGATCTTTGTACGTCTATGGACCCTGCTTTCCAACACCCTCCCTTACATGGAGCGCCCAAAACCAATTCACTCCTTTCTTTGGGCTTGGGGCCCAGTTTTCTAAAAAGTTGGCTTGGGAGCTTGAATGAGAGCGAGCTCATTGATCTAGAGTGGATTGGACTATCATGTCTTCCCTTCCTTCTTGAGGTTCCTCTACGGTGGGATCTACTTCATGCGGCAACCTCATTTTGAAATACAAATGCCCATGTATTCCATTTTGAAAAATGGGAGCTAACTCCTACTCTTGAAGAGTAATCCAATTTGTTCGACTTGAAGCTACATAGAGGCCTCACAAGAGTCACATCGAAGTTGGGTTATTTTAAATCCGTTCACCTTACCCTAGATTTGAAAATTTTTGAGTATGAGAAAAGTCTCATTGGGGGGACCTACAAGGTGTTCGATCAAATTCCTCAAAGAATTTTTTAGTGATGAAAGTCTTTGAAAATTGCTGGTTAGGAATATCTTCAATGTGAAAGCCTTTGCACTCGGTCTCATTTCGGAAGTCCTTTTCTTCATTGGGGGAGAGAGCTTCTTTTTGGTTCTCTGCGATGTTTTGACCGAGTTGGTAGAGGGCCGATCAGTGATGCACTTAGTCCTTGCTGAACTATACCGATGCCTTGATGAATTCGCTCTGGGCAAGGTGGAGAACCTCAGGGGATGTCCTATGCTGCTCTAGGTCTGGTTAGGTGAGCATCTCGTTATCTTGGGACCCGTGCCACATTTTTACATTGCTCGAGGTGAGGCGGTTCGATGCTTTTTGGGTAGGTGTCACTTGCTTTTGTGGGACGATTTGTCAGCTTTGAAGCTTTGGCTGATCGATGTAGAGCTGATATGGAGACTTCCTTGGTTGGATCAGACCTTCCCAGTAATTCGTTTCAGAGACCATAAGGGCATCACCCTCCTAGGATTGACTGGTAGCACCTTCTACTTCTCATTTCAGGTGTTGCGTCAGTTCGGTTGCTCTCAGTAGGTGCCCTATGAGGCAAAACCCCCTTTATGTGATTTGATCTTTTCTAGGGGGTCCTCTGGGGACGTGGATTTGATTGCTGCTTTTTGGGAGACGCGTCAGTCGACGTTGATGTGTGATATGAAGCAGAGAGATTCAGTTCAGTCTTTCCTTGAGTACGAGGCTTGTTATCGGTTGAGCAGCTTGCTGATGATCATCTGGATCAGACGGAGAGTATTGACATGGGATGCCCCTGGCCGAAGAAGGAGACAGCGCTTCGAGCTCGCATTGGGTTGTTGACCAATGAGAAGAGGGTCCTGCAAGAGCTTTTGGCACAAGAGAAAGTTAGAGCAGAGGTAGTGATCGGTGCTGAAATATGACTATAATTCACACTTTAAATCCTACATTTAGCTGTTCAATGAAAGCATCTGATGGTTGTTGTGAGGTTTTGATGTTTACAGGTGTTTCTGACAGTTAGATTGTTCAAGTGCATAAAAGAAGGAAATTACAGGCTAAAAAAAGAGATATGGACAAAAAGGTCCAAAGAAGCATTGAGAGCCATGAAGAGAATCAACTTCCATCAAGAAAGGGAAGACTTTGCATTGAAGAATCAATCGATTGAGGCATTATGGTCAATCGATTGACAGATGGAGAAAAACTCAACCCTGGAAAGTCAATCGATTGAGACATAAAATTCAATCGATTGAGATATGAAGGAAGAAGTGTTCTAAGGGAATTCGAACTCTAAGTCAATCGATTGAGACTTCTGTCTCAATCGATTGAGGCAATTAGGGTTAGTTTCAGTCGGATATTATAAATAAGAAGCTTACGGCTTTGAAAGGGGGAGTTGGTTTTTTGGGAGAATTGTTTTTTAGAGAGTTTTTATTTTGAATAGAGAGTCTTTATTTTTGAGAAAAATTGGTGTAATAATTAGAGACTTTTGTAAGAGGGTTTTGGGAGAGCAATAAAAATTGTGTTGAGATTTTCCGAGAACTTATTTTCTTTTACACCTTCTTTGCTCTTTATTTTGGGAATGATTTTGAATAAAATTGAAGATCTTGCACCAAGGATGAGAGGTTAAAGGCTGTAGGTCAAGGAAGATGCGATCCCCAGATAAGTACCCATATTTTATGTTTAATGCCATAGTATAATATTGTCATCATCAAATCGTTTTTCTCAAAGTTTGTGATTATGTTTATGTTGTTTTGATCTAAACATCATGAGATACGCTATGCTTTTAGCATGATTCATACCGCAATGTTAGGCTGAGTCATCGTTTTTAGATAGGGTATGCCGGGTTAATGATCATGCTTAATTACTAGTCATTTGATCTTTTGGAATGATGGTGTGTTTGATGATTAATAAAACTGTGGGTTTAATAATAGAAAGGGATGCAAATCTGGGGTAGCATATTCCTTGATCTCGTTTTTTAGATTAATTTATTTTCTTTCTTGCAATTAGAAAAGTGTTAACTCTTGGTAAAAATTAAATCTGCCCCTTGGTACTTCCTCGGGGATATTTTCTAAATCTCTAGGAAGAATTGAATAAAATTTCAGATTTCCCTGTGGGTTCGACACCCTTGTTCTTGCCTTACTAGAACAGATCTTGTACACTTGCAAGGGTTAATTTAAAATTGATCAAGTTTTTGGCGCCGCTGCCGGGGAAATCGGCGAAATTTTTGTTAATTCCGATTAGAGATTTTCATTTTTATAGCAGTCAACCGATTGAGAATAACCCCTCAATCGATTGACTCTATTTTGTGTGTGTGTGTTTGCTTGTCAGTCAATCGATTGAGCCTTGTTCTCAATCGATTGATTGTGTGTGTTTTTTGCAGTAATTGTGTCTCAATCTATTGACACAACTCTGTCAATAGATTGAAAGCTAAAAAAAAAAAAAAAAAAAAAACAACAAAATAAAAGAAATAATAAACAAAAAAAAAATAAAAATAAAAATTGAGGGGTCTTCTTTCCCTTCCTTCTTACTTTGCTCTCTGTTCATAGCAGCATTCAATCGATTGAAGATACTTTCTCAATCGATTGATACTGAGCCACTTCCTGTGTGCTTTCTACTCTTTTCTCAATCGATTGACATTCCTATGTCAATCAATTGACAGAATTCTTGTGTGTTTTTAATCTTTGAACCTCAATCGATTGGGATAAGTCTCTCAATCGATTGACTGACAAAGTCTTTTTCTGATATTTTGTGTGCTTTCTGACTCTTGGAACCTCAATCGATTGAGAGTATCCCCTCAATCGATTGACTGACAAGTCATTTGTGTGAAATTTTATGTGCTTCTGTCCATCTATTGAGACCACTGTCTCAATCGATTGAGTCTGCGTGAGGACTTATTTAGGGTTCTTCAAACCTTTGATTGTGGGTGTGGTGTATGAGCTTTACTCGTTCTCATCACCCACATTTGCTACCGTTTAATCCGGAGATCGAACGATCTTTGCGAGATAATCGTAGAATCCAACGTAGTCAGTATCATCCTACTGATACCATGGCTGATCAAGAGCAAGAAATAAATGAAAACAATAATCAGAATGGCAACAATGTGAATAATGGAAATAATGGGAACAATAATTACTATGGGGGACCTAGAACACTTGAATACTATAATGATCCTGGTTTTTACGAGGATCAGGAGTGTATCATGCATGCTCCCATTCCAGGGAATCATTATGAATTCAAATCAGCGATGATTCAAATGCTACCAATATTCCATGGTTTGGCAAACAAAAATTCGCACGTTCATCTGAACGAGTTCACCGGGGTATGCAAAATGTTCAGAGTCCATAATGTTACTGATGAGATAGCAAAGCTCCGACTCTTTCCGTTCTCTTTAAGAGACAAGGCAAAAACGTGGTTCTATTCTTTAGAACCGCAATCTATTCAGAGCTACATCGTCAGTTTCTCAAAAAGTATTTTCCTATGACTAAAGCCATAGAGATGCGTCAAAAGATCCTTTTCTTTTCCCAACAACCTACAGAGACATTCCATGAATGTTGGGAACGTTTTAAGGAGTTGATCAGAAGTTGCCCTAACCATCAAGTTCCAAGGTGGCAACAAGTCCAAAGTTTCTACAATGGGTGATTCACGAAGAAAGACGCATGGTTGATGCATCTTATGGTGGATCTTGTGCCACTAAAGAGGCCGATGAGTTGTGGGCATTGTTTGAGAAATTGTATCAAACCTCGATACAAGTGAGACATGGGCGAACCACTTTGGACTTAGCACCTAAATCTCATGTGTTGACCAAAGACGGATTGTATGAGGTCAACAATAATAATAACTCGATCTATCAACCAAGGTTGATATGTCATTCAAACAGATGAACATGTTGTTAGCGCAACCAAGCAAGCTACGTTCCACCCCACCGATGCTCAATTTGTGAACACCTGTGTCATATGGCTAATGAGTGCCCAACTACATTGACATTCCTTCACGATGAATCTACTCTTCAGAGCGATAAATGTCACTCAATCTTATCGTGCAAGGTAGAACGTGTACTCAAATACCTACAACCCAGTAGTGGAAAAATCACCCCAACTTAGGATGGGGTGGATCAAACCAAACCGTCAGTCGGTCAACCAGCAATACCGAGCCAATCCTATGAATGGACAACAAGTTTTTCCACAAAATTTTCAAAGAAAATTTCCGTCCACAATGAATTTTCAGCAGAATTCTAATTTTCACGAATTCTAACTTTCAAAGTTGAATGCTCCATATTCTCATCCAAATTCTGATTTCCGAAAAAATCAGAATTTCAATCAGAATCCTAATAAATCTCATACAAGCACTTCAAAGGATTCTGATCTGGAAGAAAAGGTAATGCGCAGTATGCAATCTTTTCAACAGATGATAATCGACCAAGTCAGTCAATTGGCAAATCAACTGAGTCGACGAGAGGAGGTAAGCTTCACCCAACCCATCAACAATCCTCGCGCCAAGCATCATCCGATGAAGGACCATTAAATAGTCAACGCTTGAAAGTCATATGTTAAGTGGACAGGAAGTTCATAATCAAGTGGAATTGCCTGTGGAAGCAGAGGATGAAAGTGAAGCAGACAAAGAGCAGGAAGCAGAAAAAGAGAAAGAGTCAGCGAGAAGAGCGGAGAAAGACAGAAGAAAAGAGAAAGAGATAGAAAAAAGAAAAGAGAAGGAGGAAGAGACAAGAAGAGAGAAAGGAAAAGAAAAGGTGATAGAGGATGAGTCTCCCTCAACTGTCCAACAAGTACAAGACGAAGATTCAGAAAGGGAACCCGCACCTTTTGTCCCAAAGGCACCATTTCCTCAATGCCTAACTCCTCCATCACGAATGGGAAAGGGACCAACAAAAATGGAAGATATTTTCGAAATATTTAAGCAAGTAAAGATAAACCTTCCATTGCTTGAAACGATCAAGCAAGTGCCTGAGTATGCAAAGTTTTTCAAAGATTTATGCACTCGAAAGAGAAAGGCACGTAATCATGTTTCGAGGAAAGTGTTCTTGACTAATCAAGTCAGTTCTATGTTGCAATTGGAAACCCCACAAAAACTAAAAGACCCTGGAGTTCCTACTGTTCCATGTGTCATTGGTGGGCAACCAGTTGGGAAAGCGTTATTGGATTTGGGAGCCAGTGTTAATTTAATCCCATATTCATTGTACGAGAAACTGGATCGGGTGAATTGAGACCCACAACGGTCACACTGCAACTGGCAGATAGATCAGAAAGACGCCCGAGGGGCGTTATTGAGGATGTCTTGGTTGGAATAGATAAGTTTGTCTTTCCAGTGGATTTTGTTGTTTTGGACATGGACACACCTGTTAAGTCACTTAATCAAGTCCCCATCATCCTTGGACGTCCATTTCTCGCTACGGCCAACGCGTGCATTAATTGTCGAACGGGAGTCATGGACATTTCTTTTGGAAACATGAAGGTTCGATTGAATATCTTCCATGCGATGAACAATTTCCCACACGAGGATGAGGTCGAATGTTTTTACATCGATCAGATAGATGAAGTGGTGGATGAGGCATTACCTTCAATGCTTACCAAAGAGGAATTTGAAAATGCTTTGTTGGCCATCTATGAAGAGAAAGGAACGGAAAAGAAGCAGTCCGACGAGAGAGAGTCTAGCTCATCATGCCAGGATGATCACTTAGATGCAAGTGTGCCTGAGATAGAATCATTACCTGTTGAGGTGAAGGACGTGTTGCCTCCATCACTTGAGCAACCACCACTTGTGGAATTGAAACAATTGCCAGAGTCCCTCAAGTATGCTTTTCTAGGACCTCATGAAACACTTCCAGTAATAATCTCATCCACGTTATCAGCAGAACAAGAAAAAGAGTTGTTGAAGGTGCTGAAAGAGCACAAGGAAGCTATCGGTTGGACTCTCACGGATCTCAAAGGGATTGACCCATCAGTATGTATGCATAAAATACATTTGGAAGATGAGAGTAAACCTTCAAGGGAACCACAGAGGCGACTTAATCCAAACATGCAAGAAGTCGTTCTAAAAGAAGTCATTAAACTCCTTGATGCTGGAATCATCTATCCGATTTCTGATAGTGAATGGGTTAGTCCAGTCCAAATTATGCCGAAAAAGTTCGAAATCACTGTGAAGGAAACTGCTGAAGGAGAATTGGTCCCCACTCGCGAAACTACTGGATGGCATGTCTGCATTGACTTTCGGAAATTAAACGCCGCCACCAGAAAGGATCATTTTCCCCTTCCGTTCATTGATCAAATCCTTGAGAAGTTAGCTGGGCAAGAGTTTTACTGTTTTCTTGATGGGTATTCGGGATACAATCGGTGCCCGCTCACCCACCGATCAAGAAAAGACAACGTTCACATGCCCTTATGGTACATTTGCATACCGCAGGATGCCATTCGGCCTATGTAATGCCCCGACCACATTTCAACGGTGTATGTTGGCCATATTTTCAGATATGATCGACAAATTCATTGAAGTATTCATGGATGACTTCTCGGTTTTTGGGAGAACCTTTGATTCTTGTTTGAATCATCTTTCACAAGTGCTGCAACGTTGTGTTGACTCCAAACTTGTTCTTAGCTGGGAGAAGAGCCATTTTATGGTTAAACAAGGGATTGTTCTGGGGCACGTTGTTTCACAGAAAGGAATCGAGGTGGATAGAGCAAAAGTTGATCTAATTGCTAACTTGCCACCACCCAATAGTGTTCGACAAATTCGATCATTTTTGGGTCATGCAGGATTTTATCGACGGTTCATTAAGGATTTCAGCAAGGTGGCTAAACCATTGTGCACCTTGCTTGGCAAAGATGTTCCTTTTGAATTTACTAAAGACTGCATGCAAGCATTTTTGAAATTGCGAGAGCTCTTATCCAATGCACCAATCATCCAGCCACCGGATTATTCTCTCCCATTTGAACTCATGTGTGATGCATTTGATTACGCAATTGGAGCTGTCCTAGGACAGAGGGTGAATAAATTACCTCACGTAATTTATTATGCTAGCAAGTTATTAATTGATGCCCAACTCAATTACACCACCACCGAGAAAGAATTATTAGCTGTGGTGTATGCTCTGGACAAGTTTCGTTCCTATTTGCTTGGATAAAAAATCGTGGTCTTTTCAGATCATTTCGCTCTGAAATATCTTCTAGCAAAGAAGGATATTAAACCGAGATTAATCCGTTGGATCCTTCTGCTCCAAGAGTTCAATTTCGAGATTAAGGATAAGAAGGGGGTGGAGAACGTGGTGGCTGATCATTTGTCGAGAATTCTACCTGAAGAATCTGCAATACCCGAGACCATCCATGACACGTTTCCGGATGAACATTTGCTAGCAATTGATATAGCTTATGCAAAGGTTCCATGGTTTGTGAACATTGTGAATTATCTGGTTACTGGTAGAATCCCCACTGAGTGGGGTAAGAATGATAAGAATCTCTTTTTCTCCCAAATAAAATACTATTTTTGGGATGAACCATGTCTGTTCAAATTCTGTTCAGATCAGATCATCAGGAGATGTGTACCCGAAGAGGAGCAAATGAGCGTGTCAGTTCGTGGCGGCCATTTTCGAGGACGTAAGACGCCTTAAAATCCTTCAAAGCGGATTCTACTGGCCCTCCATCTTTCGTGACGCTGCTCAATTTTGCAAGGAATGCCGACGATGTCAACAGCTTGGCAATATTTCAAAACGGAATATGATGCCCCTTAATCCAATTTTGATTGTTGAAAATTTTGATGTTTGGGGGATTGACTTTATGGGTCCCTTTCCCCCATCCTTTGGGTTTTCATATATTCTCGTGGCTGTTGATTATGTCTCGAAATGGATAGAAGCTGTGGCAACCCGATCGAATGATCATAAGGTTGTGGTCAAATTCCTCAGAGAAAATGTGTTTACCCGATTCGGGATTCCAAGAGCAATCATCAGCGATGGCGGTTCGCATTTTTGTAATAGCCATTTTGCCACCTTAATCCACGCACAAAGTTGTTATGCGTACCATCCACGAGACTAGCGGTCAAGTGGAAGTGTCTAATCGGAAATTAAGTGAATTCTAGAAAACGGTCCGACGGATAGAAAAGATTGGTCAAACCGCTCTCGAGGCTGTGTGGGCATATCGGATCGCATTCAAGACTCATTGGAATGTCTCCGCTTGAATTGTTTATGGAAAGCTTGCCATCTTCTCAATTGGAACATAAAGCATTCTCGGCGATAAAAGATTTAATTCGACATGCAAGCAATGTCGATCGCCGATTGCAATTGAATGAATTGGAGGAATTACGCTACGAAGCGTATGAGAATTCGAAGATGTACAAGGAAAGGTATAAAAAGTTGCATGATGCGTCCATTTCTCGAAAAGAATTTCACGTTGGTCAAAAAGTTTGGTTATTCAATTCCCGACTGAAGCTCCACCCGGGAAAATTAAAATCTCGATGGGAAGGCCCATTTCAGGTAGTGTCCATTACTGCGCATGGTGCCATTGAAATTCGGAGCCTTGTTGACAATCGCATTTGTAAAGTTAATGGGCAAAGACTCAAACCAATGTTTGAGCCGATCACCCAGTTACAGATTGAGGCGATGCACCTCCGTGATCCCGGGATCGATCATCGAAAGGTCGTACCGCCGACATGAAAACTTCGGCGCTTCGGAGGCACCGGTTGTTGTAAAAAAAAAAAAAAAAAAAAAAAAAAGGAGCCCTCAGTCAATCGATTGACTGTGATACCTCAATTGATTGAAGGGTCTGTGAAAGTCAATTGACTGAGATTCCTCAATCGATTGCAGAGTCTGTGTCAATCGATTGAGCTTCATCATCAATTTTTTTTTAGTCTTTTGTCTCAATCGATTGAGAATTTGGCCTCAATCGATTGACATCTTCAGAGTTTGTGCATTTGTGTTGGAAGTTGGACCGCCACCCGACAACTCTTGTTATGGCGGTTGCCTTCTCGGGTTGGTTTTCCGTAGCCCTTTAATGCCCTTCCGTTTCCAAGGACACCAACCGGCGCTATCAATCCTCAATCGATTGACACCTTAGTGTCAATTGATTGACATTCAAGAGTGGAGTAATGGCACGCGCCACTTCTCCCAAGCAGTGCCACGTTCCCGCTCCCTCCTCGCGACGTGGGAAGTCCATGCATCCTCAATCGATTGAGCAGTATGCCTCAATCGATTGAGGCTCACACTATATATATGGTCCTCCCCACCCGTGGAGTCCTCATTCGGATTCCAGCCAACTTGTCCAGCCGAGATCTTATCTCCCCCTTGTTTTGATCCAATGGCTGCCCTTATCCGACCACCGCGTCCAGCCGATGATCCGATGCGCATCCCTAACGAGCATTATATCGATCGCCAATTCCAAACGGAGAATTTTTTCGACTTGGTGAAGTATCGGAACATCGCGGAATGCGCACGGTCGATCGAATTCATCGAGGCCCTCCGCTTGGAAATGCTACTGACCCCACCACCCATCGATGTCGCCCCACGCATCATTCGCCTATTCTATCAAAAGATGGTGTGGGTGCCCGAGACCCTCTCCCCAACCGGCTTGCCATTTATCACCATTGAGATCGATAACTGGCAATATAATCTCCATGCCGCTGATCTCGCCCGTGCCTTTAATTTCTACGAGGCTCGTCCCGTCAACCACCACATTCCTCCGGCTATCGAGCGTAGCCAAGATGATATGATCAACAATATGTGTGGTGGTCGTCGTGGGACCGGTCAGCCATTAAAGTTGTGTTGCCCATGGATATCCTCTTTGGGATATCGTTATGGCCAATAACCTTTTGCCACATGGCACCAAGACCGAGCGGACTTTGGGTCGGGTGAAGGCGCTCTACGCGGCACACACCAATACTTGGTTTGATGCGCTTTGGGTTGATGCTCAGATGTACCGCTTGCCATGGCGTCATACCGACCGGCTTAAGCGCTGCGATACTCCTCCACTTCCCACACTATGTGATGCACCTTCTGGATCACCTTGGCTGCCCCATCTATGACGATGAGGAGATGGGTGACATGCAATTTTATCAATATGGTGTGAATGTGTGGGTCAAGAGTATCAAGGCGATCATCCGCGTGCAATCGGCCCCGATTGAGGATGCTCCTCCTCCTCCCCGTCCAAACCCCGCACAGCGCCAACGTGGCGGTGTTAGGCGACCTCGTCCCGAAGAGGTCCCCGATTTTGATGCCGAGGCCGCTGTTGCTCGCCTCGAGGTGCGGATGGACGGGCTGAATGCATGGCTTGGTGGTGTGGATAGGCGGTCCCGATTTCAAACTGCTCTCCTTATGCGGATGGCTCGCGAGTCATTCCCGGGTCGTGCCAACCATTTCATCGACGGTGCGAGAGCGGCAATGAACGAGGGGCGGGCACCGGAAGATGAAGATGAAGATGATGATGATGATGTCTGATTGTTTTGTTTGAAGTTTTTTGTTTCTGTTTAGTGTTTATGGTGTTTTTGTTGATGTATCGGATCGGTGGCTGCAAGCTTCAATTATAAAATTTGCGTTGTTTTGGGTATATTTGTAGTTGGTTTCTGGTTCTCAGTCAATCGATTGAGATCTCTTTCTCAATCGATTGAGCTACCTCATGCCCTCATATATTTTCCTCCGTCAATCGATTGAGAATTCTGTCTCAATCGATTGAATGATGCGCCTAAATTTGGACATTCCTGGTTTTGGTCTCTATTTTTAGTATGGTTTTTCAATCGATTGACATTTAGGTGCCAATCGATTGACACTTGTTTGGTCAGCCAGTCAACCCCTGCTGGATTAAGGCAGTTTCTCCAAATTATTTGATGTGGCGCTCGGATTTACCATCTTTGCCCACTTTTGTCAATCGATTGACACAAACATGTCAATCGATTGACTGAGACTCCTTTCTAAATATTTCTCCATGCACCGACTTCCGAATTTTTTTTTTTCTTTAAAGTGTCCCTCTTTTAGGAAATTCTTAGCTATTTAGGGCACTTGCCGATCCTCCTCTTAGTCCAAAAATTTTCAGTTTCCGTCCCCGCCTTGTCGCCATGTCGTCCATCCGTCCTCGTACGCGCGCCGCAGTCCAAAAGTTAATGGAGCCCGCACGCAAACGTGCCCGGTACACCGCTCCACCACCCATCGATTGGTCCACCCATGCCATCATCCACCTTGATGACGAATCTGTTTCATCACCCGTCATCACCACCCCTACCCCACCCTTATCACCACCTCGGGCACCAATCCCACCCGTCGGTGCGGTTGGAATTTCTGAAGATATGTGGCGCTACGCTTTTCCAACGCCAAGGGGCGGCATCTCTACCATGGCGGACTAGATGATTTGTTTTCGGTTTTTAGGGTCTAATTTTACATGTCTTTAGGGTAGGGTTGTTTTTATGCTTTTGTTGTTTTCGTTTTGGATTCGTTTGTTGCGTGTTGCATCACGTTAGATTTTTGCTTTACTTTGTCATAATTTTCTTTTTAATAATAATATAGTTTCGTATTTGTGTTTTCTCTCTTTCCCTTGCTCGGTTGTTTTGTCCTTTGATTGCATAGACCAGGTTTGGGGGAGGCTTTCTCCCCTTTCTCCACATCATCACCAATGAGGACATTGGCCCGTTCAGGTTTGGGGGGATAATTGGTTGTTTTCCAAAAAAAAAAAAAAAAAAAAAAAAAAAACCTTTTAGCTGTTCTCGGATTTTTGAATGTTATTCAGTCAATCGATTGAGAATACTGCCTCAATCGATCAACTGATAAACATTAAAAGATATAAGAATTTGTGGCTCAGTCAATCGATTGAGCCCAATCTTTCAATCGATTGAGAATTTGGTCTCAATCGATTGACTGATGGTTGGCCAATGCTGTAATGTAATTGATTATTCATATTTGTGAGCATGAAGATTCTTCCTGAAATTTCTTTAATCAATGCTATTATACCATGGTTATTTTATGAGTGCCCATAAGGTGTAGATATTGAACATTAATGATCATGAATCATGCTTAAAAATAATTGTTTTCATCACTCGCTTTCAATCTCAAAATCAGAGGATTAAGTGTGTAACATGGAATCCTAAAGATCACAAAGAAAGACTAAAACCGTGAAAGTTTTTGAAACACTTGTCCTTGTTCTTAATGAGTGCTGAAATAAATTCGGAGTATCTTTGAAATCCTTGTTCCAACTGTTAAAACCCATTGATTTGTGATTTTATGTGTGTTATAACATTACACTAGAACTCATTGTGTACTAACTTGAGGCAAATGGGCATATTTTATCATCATGAAAGGAAATGATCTAAGGCCATCATTGGTTCGTCTGTGCTTAAAATGACCCACCTTATAAATTTATCCTTCTAGTACACCTTTGAGCTTATTGGAAATTTACCTTTATACATTCTTTGATAAGCTGCAACAACCTTTAACCCATTACCGCTTCTGAAAATTCAGCTTGCCCTTACTTATTTATGAGAAATTAGGAACAAGGGATGAAAATGAGTGAAACGAGAGTAAGTGGGGATTATATGTGTTGTAGTGTGTACTGAAAAAAAAAAAAAAAAAAAAAAAAAAAAAAAAAAAAAAAATTGTAAAAACAATGAAAAATATATTGAGAAGAATGGTGAGAGACTAGAAAAGAAAAAGAATAGAAATACAAAATCAGTAGTTGTTTCTTTTTCAATTTCTCAGAAATTTTTGAATCCATCCTCCCCTTCTTTTCTTAACCTTAACCCGAGCCCCATTACAACCTTAGAAAAGACCTTTCTGATCCAATCATGAGTGATGAAATGCCTTGTGGAGAGTAAGTACATAATTGTCTATGGTGCTTGATATATGCATGCTTAAAATACAGATATCTTTCTTAAGGAGATTTCCCGTATAATTCTTTGATACACCGTCTTTCTTTAAACTTGTGAGATTTTCTTCTAATTATGTTACAATTTCATCTCATTCATCGGGAGTGATTTCATTCTGAGTGTATACCCATGGTGAGGATTGGAGTCTAGACATGTGATCTGGAAGTTCCAGTTTAAGTTTTTCCTCTGACATAAGAACTTTGGGCAGTGATGATCTCATGACATTGAGGCATGAAATATGAACATTAGAAGACAACGGGCTGAACTGAATGTGGCATAAATGGAATGAACGTGGTTAGATGTATTCTAAAAAGATTTTTCAGGAGAATCTAATTGCTTAAGAACATGATTAATCAATCCTGATAGCCTTGAAGTTTGTAGGTACCTTCACTGAAAACCTTCAGGAGACACAACTCCTCCACTAGGGATCACCTAGGGGTTTAAAGGCTTGTTGCACATGCTAAGTGCAATCGTGTTCCCTACGAAAGTGGCATTTAAATTTTAGGATGTTAGTTTATTTTTATATTTATCATTCTCTTTGCTCGAGGACTAGCAAAGTGTAGGTTTGGGGGTGTGATCGGTGCTGAAATATGACTATAATTCACACTTTAAATCCTACATTTAGCTGTTCAATGAAAGCATCTGATGGTTGTTGTGAGGTTTTGATGTTTACAGGTGTTTCTGACAGTTAGATTGTTCAAGTGCATAAAAGAAGGAAATTACAGGCTAAAAAAAGAGATATGGACAAAAAGGTCCAAAGAAGCATTGAGAGCCATGAAGAGAATCAACTTCCATCAAGAAAGGGAAGACTTTGCATTGAAGAATCAATCGATTGAGGCATTATGGTCAATCGATTGACAGATGGAGAAAAACTCAACCCTGGAAAGTCAATCGATTGAGACATAAAATTCAATCGATTGAGATATGAAGGCAGAAGTGTTCTAAGGGAATTCGAACTCTAAGTCAATCGATTGAGACTTCTGTCTCAATCGATTGAGGCAATTAGGGTTAGTTTCAGTCGGATATTATAAATAAGAAGCTTACGGCTTTGAAAGGGGGAGTTGTTTTTTTGGGAGAATTGTTTTTTAGAGAGTTTTTATTTTGAATAGAGAGTCTTTATTTTTGAGAAAAATTGGTGTAATAATTAGAGACTTTTGTAAGAGGGTTTTGGGAGAGCAATAAAAATTGTGTTGAGATTTTCCGAGAACTTATTTTCTTTTACACCTTCTTTGCTCTTTATTTTGGGAATGATTTTGAATAAAATTGAAGATCTTGCACCAAGGATGAGAGGCTAAAGGCTGTAGGTTAAGGAAGATGCGATCCCCATATAAGTACCCATATTTTATGTTTAATGCCATAGTATAATATTGTCATCATCAAATCGTTTTTCTCAAAGTTTGTGATTATGTTTATGTTGTTTTGATCTAAACATCATGAGATACGCTATGCTTTTAGCATGATTCATACCGCAATGTTAGGCTGAGTCATCGTTTTTAGATAGGGTATGCCGGGTTAATGATCATGCTTAATTACTAGTCATTTGATCTTTTGGAATGATGGTGTGTTTGATGATTAATAAAACTGTGGGTTTAATAATAGAAAGGGATGCAAATCTGGGGTAGCATATTCCTTGATCTCGTTTTTTAGATTAATTTATTTTCTTTCTTGCAATTAGAAAAGTGTTAACTCTTGGTAAAAATTAAATCTGCCCCTTGGTACTTCCTCGGGGATATTTTCTAAATCTCTAGGAAGAATTGAATAAAATTTCAGATTTCCCTGTGGGTTCGACACCCTTGTTCTTGCCTTACTAGAACAGATCTTGTACACTTGCAAGGGTTAATTTAAAATTGATCAGGTAGCAGAGACCAGAGTTAGCATAGCTGAGAGTGAGGTCCTTCGTTTGGAAGGATCCTTGAATGTTGCTCATGGGGCTGCTGATGCATCTCGGAAGAGGTACAAGAGCCTCCATGGCCGCTGGCTTACTGAGCCAAATGTCCGGGAGGATGATTTTCACGCGGAGATTAGTGCCTTGAAGCGCGAGCTGGGCCGTTGATTCCCTCCTGCACATATATCATTTTGTATAGATCAAATACACAGAAACGGGGCGTAAGAAACCCCTGTACAGATACACATATTTTTTGGTATACATATTTTCTTTATGTTTTTATTTTTTCTGCTTTTGTAAAAAAAAAAAAAAAGACAGCTAGACATCACACCGACTATTTTTTGGGATGTGGTGTAAGTGGTGCAATTGTAAATGGAAAAGGAAAATTTAATATATTTACACAGACTTCTCTTTTTTGTTGTTCTTTTTGATTAATAGGTCCCTTTTTGAGATGTGCACAGCCTGGGCAAGGAAATAAAAATGAATAATTATTATCTTTAACAAAAGGTGCCTTCCGTCCTATCCTTTATTCTCTTTTTATTTGGTTTGATGCTTCAATCACAGGGTGAGATCTCAGGTCACCTTTTGAGCATAGTCAAACCCCTTTTAAGTGGTCGGATCTGGGTGAGCTTCAGCAGCTTTACCAAGACTTGAACATCAATCCCTTTGGATTGATTCAAACCTTTCTCCTTACCTTGGGTCATGCGTTCGACAAAACAGTTTCACAAAGATAATTCTGGTCGGGGCCCGATTTGAGCTAACATGAGCGGCCCAGTCGGAAAATGGGGAGTAGGGAGAGTAACTAAAAGGGCTTTTCAAACATCAATTTTATCAATCGATTCAAACCCTTCTTTTTTTAATTTTTTTTCTTTTTAATCCTTTTTTACTCACAATGCCCAAGATGGGTCCGTCGTGCCCATTTTTGCCCTCTTTTTACCCGTGGTTCCCTTTCGAGTTTTCACCACGTCCGTGGGTTTAACTCTTACCCCAAACACTCTTCCGAGTTTTCACTTGGTCCACACAAGCTCGTTGTTTTTACCCATAGCGCCCTTTTGGGATTTCACCACGTCCATCTTACTTTGAGCTTGTATTTTTATTTTATTTTTTCTTTTTATTTCATTCATATTTTTTAATTTTTTTTAATCTCTTTCATTTTGTCAAAAGCCATGACATAGATGTCGATTCTGTCATAGCCGGCTAGATGGAGTTCTAGTGTTGTCTCACAACTTGACTCGTGTTGATTTAACAGATACTATGACTGCTTGTGAACCTAAAAAAGAGGGCTTTCTTCAGGGTATAGCTTAGCCATGAGTTAGGTTAGGATTTGAAGGTATGCTGGGCTAAGAAGGTTTCCTTGATATGATTTCAGTTTTTCACAACATACTTTCTTCCTTGGGGAATCTTACTGTACATGCCCCACTTTGTCTAATTTTTTTTTGTTCTTTTTGTTTTATTTCAGGCAATCTCTTTTTGAGGTTTTACTTTTTCAATTTTTTTTTAATTTCTGAAAGAAATTCTACTTCTTTTCTTTTTTTATATATGTACACACTTTTTCTTTTTCAGAAAAGGAGTTTTTTGAAAGAAAAGCTCATGCTCAAATGGGGTAGCAAAGGATATCATCATTTTTAGGGATACTTTTTGGCTACTGTGCTCTGAATGATGACCTTTTTTAGGTGATTCTTAAGTAGTCACGTATCTGTTTCACCAGTACTTACTATCATAGCCCGATTTTTGGGAACCGTGCACATCATGTACCATGCACGTGTGCGTGTGGTTCACAAGGGAACCACAATTTCTAGGTACACTATAGGGATATGTGTTTAGCAGGTGAACTTTGTGAACCAAACACAAACACGTGTATGTGAGAAACACACTAGCTTTCACTAAATAAGTGGAGAGCTAAATAGAGAGAAGTCTCTCATTTGTGACCTAATTGAGTTAGATAGAGAGGAAGTGAAATAGAGAGAAAGAGGAGAGGGTTTCATGAAAGAAGATTAGAGGTAGGAAATTTAGGTGATTAAGAGACGAGATCCATATTGGGGATCTTAAACATATGTGAGGAGAAGGGTGTGGGGAAGAAACAAGAAAGGATTGTTTGGGTTTGAGCCTGTGGAGAACCTGGAAAGAGGTTGGAGGAAAAGCTCTTGGAACTCTCCTCATTTCATTTGATATGGGATCAAGTCTATATTAGATCCATTGATTGAGGTATGTTTTAAATGCTCATGTGTGTTTTTAGATAAAGTATGGATGATTAGTTAAATGATTTTGACCTTAAAAAGGGCCTTGAATGAAGTAAGAAATTGTTTCTCGAACAGATTGAATATTTAATTTTATCGTTCCTCACTCGAGTGGTTTAAATGGCTCGCTCGAGCGAGGACGAAATATAAAGACTGAGCATAAAATGTGTTCTGGGCTCGCTCGAGCGAGACCTATAGTGAAGGGAAAGCTCGCTCGAGCGAGGCGACGTTTGAGCTTCAGGTACCTCATTTTAACTGCTCGAGCGATGAACAGTAGCCGCTCGAGCGATGAATAGTAATCGCTTGTGCGAGGGTTGAATACCTTGTTTTAGTCGCTCGAGCGATGATTAGTAATCGCTCACACGAGGGTTGAATACCTTGTTTTAGCCGCTCGAGAAATGAATAGTGTTCACTCGCGCGAGGAATTAGTACCTCATTTTTATCGCTCGAGTGAGGTCAAGTGCTCGCTCGAGCGAGGTTAAGTGATTGCTCGAGCGAGGAATAGTTCCTGCTCGCACGAGGAACTACACGTTTATTTATTTTATATTATTTTGTTGGTGTACATCATGGGAGTTATGTTTCCCAAGGGTTCTGGAGACCATTCTAAGTAAATTCGTAACACATGCAATGTAGGCTTGACGTGAGTTTGTTACGTGTAAACCTCGATGAGAAAGGAGTGCGTTCGATTTGCTTGAGGTAGGGAATATCTTGAAACATGTACTTTAATTTATCAAAAATCATATATGTAGAGTAATTCAAGAGATTAGTCATGTATTAAATGTGTTTTCAAAGCGGTGTGTGTGTGTGTGTGTGAATTCAAAATGAAACCATGAGGTTCCCAAGGGACGTGGAAATGTGATAATAGGCATCTAGATGATGCATTGAACCAGTGGCATTCGAGGGATGCAGATCCAATCTAACGGTGAAACAAAAGAAAAGTGATGATGCCTAACTTAATAAAATTAGCACAATCACGGTGAATAACTATATGTAAAACACATTCGATATTTTTGTTATTTAAGGTTTGATTAGAATACCCCACCGACGTGGTGGGATACCCACGACTGACTCGACAGGATATCCGTGACCGGTGCGGCGATAAATTCGTACACTTGTAGCACATCCCAGGGATGTAGATTTGGGAATAGACCCCGCCACCTAAGAGAAAGGGGCCTGGGTAGTTTTAAAATTGAAAACATATAACAAGTGTCTATTTAGATGACGATGGTGGGTATTCCATCGGGGCTCGATGCTATATTGCATCGGGGCTCTCATTGAGGTAGACGATATAATCATAAAAAATGACTTGCTTCTTTGCTCTCTCTGATCTACGTAATGATTGATCATTGGCAGTCGTCGCCAAGGGAGCAAGAGCCTCCTCAATGTGGGGTGGTTCAATAGACATAGCCACAGGGGCATCAACACTTGCTTGAATAACTGGTGTTGGTGCCACTTTTTCTTGGATAAAAGGGATACAAATTATAACTCGATTCTCCTTAAAAGTGATTTTCCTAGGTTCAACACTCCCACTGTTCTCACGATCCTAAAAAAATTTTGCATATCCAGTCTCAGCAATCCGAGTACTATGAGTGAGGCAATAAAATCTGTAGCCTTTTGACCTATCAGGGTAATCAATGAAATGACAACTTATAGTTTTAAGATATAATTTTATTAATTGTGGGTTGTACACTTTTGCTTTAGCCAAATAGTCTTAAATGTGTAAATATCCTAAAGTCGGTTTTCTTCCTACCCATAGCTCATAAGGAGTTTTGGGAACAACCTTACTAGAAACCCGATTCAGGATATGTACTGCTGTTTTCAAGGCTTTTCCTCACAAGAACAGAGGCAACTTAGAGTTGCACAACATGCTTTTCACCATATCCATCAGAGTACGATTTTGTCACTTAGCTACAATGTTTTGTTCATATATTTTCGGCATGGTGTATTGAGCGACAATGCCATGCTCTTGTAGATACAGGGCGAATGGTCCTGGATTGCGACCTGTTTCAGAGTATCTACCATAGTACTCTCCGCCTCTACTAGATCTCACAATTTTAATCTTCGAATTGAGTTGTAACTCAACTTCAGCTTTATAGATTTTAAAAATATCCAGGGCTTCAGATTTCTCATGAATGAGAAATATATAACCAAAACGAGAATAATCATCAATGAAGGTAATAAAATACTTTTAACCACTAATAGCAGGAGTTGGAAACTGTGACAGCCCGGATCTCGGCACCCTGAAACCCGTGCCATCAGCACGATCCTCCAGACCGTGCCCCAAAGCTTAGCACGGAACATTGGTATAACAAGCATAATTAAATAAATAAAGCAATTAATCTCATTAAAGCGGAAGAAGTTAATATGCCCAACTAGTATATTCAAAAGACAGTTCTACTTTCATGCCACTGCATGAATAGAGAACCGACCCGAACCATCGGTGATAATCGAATCACCCCAGATGGTTCGCCAAAAGAATAATCTATTTTTAATTACATTGTTTCAAAATAAAGGCTTGAGCTCTCAAATCGACTCTCTATCAAACCCGTGCAGAGTCACCTAGAAAAAGTCCTCGGGTGGAGGCTCCAACTCGTCTCCTGGCGCGAAATCCGAATCACCCGGATCTACGCCCCCCGAAGCCTCAGCTGCTGTTATCAAAGGACCTGCGACGTATAGTCTAAAAGGGTGAGCTACATCCTAGCTCAATAGGGAACAAGCACAATGAACATATAAGTTAAAACTCACATATATTCCATGATATTCAGAGCATGATGAATCTATGCATTTGCTAGAAAACCAATTAAAAATAGATGTCTTATACTCAATTCATTGGTAAGTTGCATGTATCACTTTACTTTTGATTTAATCATGAATGACACTGAACAGGCCTAAAGCAAAACTTAAATCTTCAACTTAAGTAATCCCTGAGCAATATAGCATCGAGCCCCGATGAGATACCCTTCATCGTCATCTAATTAGACAATTGTAAAAACATGTATTCCCTGAGAATACGACCCAAGCCCCTTTCTCACTAGGCGACGGGGTTAAATATTACACAGCATCCCTGGGATGTCCTTACGGTCACGGATAAACCTTCGTGATGGTGTACGGATTCGCCACCGTACTGGTCATGGATATTCTACCGCGTCAGTCGTGGGTATCCCGCCACGTCGGTGGGGTATCCTCCAAACCTCAAATAACAAAAATATCATGTGCATTACATATAGTTGTTCACCGTGTAAATGTGCTATCTTATATCAGTTAGGCCTCAACAGTAATTATTCAATCGTATGTATACATCCCTGGGATGTATACACACCCGCATCACACCTGATGCCTTTATTACTTCCTCATCCCCTGGGGATGCCTCAATTTCATTTGATTACTTGTTCTTAGTTACTTGCATCACGCAGATGCCCTTATCACAATTTTGGTGTCACACACGCACCCATTTTCATAAAGCTTTTCATATTTAAAACAACTTCAATTAGATAATTATATCACTACATACATGCTCTTGAAATTAAAGTACATGTTCAAGGTGTTCCCTACCTCAATTCTCTGAATTTCCTAGCATCAAGGTCCCACGCGGCTCCTTGTGCTAATGATCTCACGTACCACCTATGGTACAACATAACACATGTAACTCATCACTAAAGATGTAATAAAGAAGGTCCAAGACCCTCCCTGAATCTCAAAGTCAAACTAAGAAGTCAAGCAAAACTGTCAAAGTCGATTAATCGATTCCCAAAATCGATTAATCGAAATGCAATTCGATTAATCGATTTCCAAAATCGATTAATCAAAACCCAAATCGATTAATCGATTCTCAAAATCGATTAATCGAGATTCAAATTCGATTAATCGATCCCAAATCGATTAATCGAGTTTACAACATAAGGCAGTCGATTCTTAAATCGAGTAGTCGAGGTCTCCAAATCGATTAATCGAAATCTGAAATTGATTAATCGAAATCCCAATTCAATTAGTCGATTTCCCCAGGTTTCATTTCTCCAGTGGCTGGAGCTTCCCAGTCGATTAGTCGATTTCCAAATCGACTAATCGAATTCTAAATCGATTAATCAAAATTTATTTCGATTAATCAAAATCGAGATTCCATGACTTTTTAACTTCTCAGACCAAATCGATTAATCGAACTCCAATTTTGATTAATCGATTTGGTCAGATTCAGCCCCCTCTCGGGCTGATCTTCCAAATCTTTCTCAACCTATTTTTCTTTCTTTTTCTAAGCCTTTATCCTATGCTTTTAGGCATTCTTAACCACACTTAAACTTTTATAATCTATGCATTTAATTCCCATAAAATTTACCTCAATCAAGCCTCAATTTGATTGGATCTTAAAGTTGGAATGGCTAGGGTTCCAGCTTTAGCTCCAAATGATCTTTCGCGTTGAATTCGACTTTAATACTCGAATCCATCTCCCTTGGCTTGCATTTACTCCTTGCTTAACAACCCTCTTTACTTCTCTCTCCCTCTCTCTCTCTTCCTAACTCTTTTAACAACCAAACAAGAGTAAGTTAGGATTCTTTAACCCTTTTATACTTGTTTTCTACGTGTTAAGCACATACACCTAGGTAGGTGTATGTGACTCTAGATCTTCCCTACACTCCACATACTTGCATAAATTTCTCATCACATCCGTTCATCACTCCTCGAGTCGACTAATGGACTCCTATTTAGTCAAACCTATGACCAGTCGGGCACGGATCTCGAGGTCACCGTTTAACACAATTTTTTGGGTTATTATATCCTCCCCACCTTGGAAATTTTCGTCCCTGAAAATAACCCAAAGGTGTGCGCTTGGGTCCCCGAACATTGGGTGTCGCATACCCATAGACCAAGGCAATTAGACATAATAATTGGCGCAGATACTCAAAAATGTAATATATTTCATTAATTTGCAAAATTTACAACTTTATCTACCCTATGGAAGGCGGTGTCAGTATCGCGGTCCACTCCTTCTCTGATGCATGGGTGGTAGATGGGAATGGGTAGATGTGGCGGAGGTATGGAACATCGAAGTCTATCCGTGTTGGTCTCATCCTCACTCGTGGCCAGCGAGTCGCTTCGGTGATATGGAAGACGGAGGCGTCCCTGATCGTAGGAGCTGGTGAGCCGTTGTATAGGAAGAAGTAAGGTGTGGCTGGCATCTTGCAGGCGTGAGGTAGGCGTGGTGGCATGGGAGGGCGCCCCCTCCACTGGTGGCTCAACCGGGTGTGCCCCACCCACAGGTGGGTCCTGCTGTGATGGTGGGGGTGGTGGCGGTGCTACTGCTGCTGCTGGTGCGGGACCCGGAGCCGGTAGGGTCCGCTTCAACAAATTGTAACTATGGCTCTAGGAAGACCTTGAAAACGTCTTCACCTAGTCCGTAGCCCTCACCTCGTGGGGCGATACTGCATACCCAGGAGCATTGGACTAACACTCCAACAGGCTTGAGATGAGCCGAGCATACGACATCTCTCCTTGGGCCTTAGATTGCCCTTCATTAGCTTCCCCTTAATGTATCTCATCCCCTCTAGGATGAGCATTGTGGCGTCAAACCACCGGCCACAAAAGGCCGCGTAAAGTGCTTGTTGCACTTTCTCTACGCGCTCTGTGTCGTGGCGTAGGGGTTATAGGTTGCACTTGATTATTGAATCAAGCATCCACATATAGTGGGGAAGGTCGACCCTCCTAATGGAGGATCCCGACCCTATCTTCCCGTTGGTCATACGGGTCGTGATTTCCTCAAATTTTGCCTCTTCCACGAAGGGTGGAAAGAGGGTGGTCTCCGGAGTGAAATCGAGGTAACACTCGAGTACCTCATGTATGTGACGACGGGTGATGATGTATTCTCGACCCTCTATGATGGTCTTAATCACGCCGCCGGGCCACCACAAGCCCTTGGTAAAACAATCGAACTAATCTAGGGTAGTAGGAACCCCAGATTGGCTTTAAGATATTGCCGAGATCGGCATTGGTAAGGTAGTTACGAGCCCATTGGGTCTCGCCCGGCACATCGGGATTTGTAAATAGGGTTGGGTCGATGATGTACTCGACCTTGAATGTCTTAGCCTCCCACCACTCATTGGGTTGAAGCACATTGGTGGGTGGTGGTGCATGTGGATTGCGTGAAGACTCATGAAGATGCGGCCGAACCCGGAGGTGGTCTCCGATGCCCACGGCGATGGAGTCCTCACCGGTGATGGGGTAGGTGGTGGCGGTGCGGCGTTCTTACGCCGGACCGGGAGTTTAGAGGTTGCCTTTGCCGAAGACAATTGGGTTTTAGGTGGCATTTTTGGAGAAAATCTAAACAACTAGGGTTTACTAGGTTAAATTTGAAAAGGAAGTAGAAATCTAGGGTTTACCTTAGATTTCGATGAGAAAATAGGCGATCTCGGTTGGAAATCGACGAAGAATGCCCAAAACCCTAGCTCGGATGGATGGTCGGAGAAGAAGGAGAAATGGCACCCAAGCTTCAAATTTTCGAATGGGCACCAAAAACCCCAATTTACATATATATAGACTCGCTTCAATTAATCGAAATTCAAATTTGATTAATCGAGTTTCAAAATTAGGTTAAGCCGTGCGAAATCGATTAATCAATTTCCAAAATCGATTAGTCGAAACTTAAAATCGATTAATCGAAACCATTTCGATTAATCGAAATCATATCCGTTAAAATTTTTAAGTTTGGAGCTCACTGGCGTGAGCCAGTCGATTAATCGAAATTTATCTCGATTAATCGAAATCCCAAAATCGATTAATCAAATTTTAAATCGATTAATCGAATTTTAATTCGATTAGTCGAAATCGTGAGGTCCTTCAAAATTTTTTCCAAATTCATTAAATGACTCGATTAGTTGAACTATGATTCGATTAATCGAAATCTCAAATCGATTAATCGAATTTCACTTTGATTAATCGAAATCGTTTCTCATACTTCAAAATTTCTAATTTCCTTAAGTTTATCGATTAATCGAACTTCTAGTTCGATTAATCGAAACCATAAATCGATTAATCGAATTCCTCCTCGATTAATCAAAATTCATAAAATCCCTTTAAGTTCTTCTAAAATTCTCAATTTGTTCGATTAATCGAACCCTCAATTCGATTAATCGAAAACCCAAATCGATTAATCAAAACCATGATCGATTAATCGAAATTTCACTTTATCATTTTTCTAATCCTCATTCAAGTTCCCAGCCACTGGCACATGCCAGTCGACTAATCGAATAAAATCGATTAATCAAATTTCCAAATCGATTAATCGATTTGAAAATCGATTAATCGGTTTTGATCAAATTCTGTTGGTTTCCAACTTTCTCTGTCTATTTGATTTATCTTGGTAATTTATGATATCAAGTGATTCTTGGTTCTACAAAACACATCCTCCAGATCATGTGTGCATAAAAATGTTGTTTCTTTATCATACTTTGATCAAAATTTCCATTGAATTACAAGTGTCGTTAAAATCCACAAACATGCTGGCGGTGATACAATTTGATTCTCAAGCCGTCGGAAACAAGGCTGGATATTGTTCTTTCACATCTCGCTCCATGTAGCTTCTCGATGATGATGCTTCCATCGGACAAGTACTAATGGAATCACTTTTGTTCGCAATACTTGTTCTTTTTGGTCCAAAATCTCCACCGGCTCTTCGATCATGGTCATATCCTCATGCATTTCAAAAGCTTGACCGCTCAACACGTGGTTAGGGTCGTTAACGTACTTCCTGAGCATAGATACATGGAAGACATTGTGTACTGGATCGAATAACGGTGGCAATCCGATGCGGTAAGCAACTTCCCCGACTCGACCCAAAACTTCGAACGATCCAAGATAGCGGGGGCTTAGCTTCCCTCTCTTTCCAAATCTCATGACTCCCTTCATAGGTGACACTTTCACAACACACTCTACACTTTGAAGTCTACACTCTCGCTTGATAGCTTTTCTAGCTTTTCTGCCGCTTTGAGTTTTGCCCTTATCATACGAACATAGGTGGCATTGTCTTCAAGTATTTCGGGTCCCAAAACAAATTTCTCACTCGTTTCTTCCCAATTTATGGGCGATCTACATCGCCGTCCGTAAAGTGCTTCATATGGTGCCATCCCAATGCTCGTTTAAAAACTGTTGTTATATGCAAACTCAATCAAGGGTAGGTGCTGATCCCACGATCCTTGCAATTCCAACATACATGCCCTAAGCATGTCCTCAATAATCTGATTGACCCTCTCATCATCTGGCTTGGATGGAATGTCATGAAATCTAGTCGCGTTCCCATTCCTTCTTGAAATTTCTTCCAGAACTTCGATGTATACAATGCGTCACGGTCCGAAACAATACTACTCGGAATCCCATGCAAACGGACAATTTCTTTCATATAAAGTTTTGCCAATCTTCCCGCCGTGTACATCGTGTTGTAGGGCAAGAAGTGCGCTGTCTTGGTCAATTGATCGACCACTACCCAAATGGCATTATTTCTTGACGACGCGGAAGTCCAACGATGAAGTCCATAGAGATCGATTCCTACTTCCATTCCGGTATAGGTAGAGGCTACAATAAGCCTGCGGGATGTCTATGATCAATCTTCACTTACTAACACGTCAAACACCGCGAGACGTACTCTGCCACATCTTGTTTCAAGCCTCTCCACCAATAGTTCTTTTTCAAATCTTGATACATCTTTGTACTTCCCGGGTGGATAGCATAGCTCGATTTGTGTGATTCATCTAGAATTGTTCGTAGTAGATCGGCATTGTTTGGAATACAGAGACGTCCTTTGAACAATAAGGAACCATCCTCTTTGATTAAAAAATCAGATGTAATGCCTTTAATCACATCTTGACGAATCCTTGTTAGCGCCGGGTCTTTCATCTGTAGTTCATGGATATGCTAAAATATCATCGGTCTCACTGATATATTAGCCAAGAAGGCTCCTGTAGCTTGTGACTCAATGTTTGCATCATATAGTGCCAAATCTTCCAACAACTTCCATTGGTGTATACCCAAAATGAGACTAGCTAACTGAGCTGAACTTTTCCGACTTAAGGCATCCGCTACTACATTAGCCTTGCCTGGATGGTACTGTATAGAACAGTCATAGTCCTTAAGAAACTCCAGCCATCTGCACTGCCTCATATTTAATTCCTTTTGTGTAAACAGATATCTAAGGCTCTTGTGGTCGGTGAAAATCTCGAAAGTCTCACCGTACAAATAATGTCTCCAAATCTTGAGCGCGAAAATGACCGCTGCTAATTCCAGGTCATGTGTCGGGTAATTCTTCTCATGCTCTTTCAACTGTCTCGACCCATACGCTATCACTTGTTTGGTTGATTAAGCACACAACCCAAACCAGTATACGAAGCATCGCTATGCACTGCAAACCCTCCACTTCCTGAAGGTATAGCTAACACTGGAGCTGAAGTGAGTCTCTTTTTGAGTTCTTAAAAACTCTTCTCGCATGCGTCACTCCATTCAAACCTTGCATCTTTCCGTGTGAGTCTAGTGAGTGGTCCTGATATCTTTGAAAAACCCTCAACGAAACGTCGGTAGTAACCCGCCAATCCAAGGAAACTGCGGATGTCGGTTACGGTCTTTGGTTGCTCCCAATTCACTACTGCTTCGATCTTTGCTGGATCTACAGTGACACCAAGCTTCGAGACGACATGTCCCAAAAAGCTAACTTCTTCTAACCAAAACTCACATTTGCTGAGCTTGACATATAACTGGTGTTCACGTAGAGTTTATAGGGCTATTCTCAAGTGTTTCTCATGCCCTTCTTCTGACTTTGAATAGATCAGGATGTTGTCAATTAACACTACGACATAAGTATCTAGGTGTGATTTAAACACCCTATTCATCAGATCCATGAATAACGCTGGGGCATTTGTTAACCCAAACGGCATCACTAGGAATTCATAGTGTCCGTATCGAGTCCTGAATATAGTCTTCTGAATATCCTCTGTCTTGACTCTCAACTGATGATATCCCGATCTCAGATCGATCTTTGAGAAATATTTTGCTCCTTGCAGCTGATCGAGCAAGTCATCTATCCTAGGCAAAGGGTATCAGTTCTTAATAGTGAGTTTGTTTAATTGTCGATAGTCAATGCACAGACGCATTGACCTATCTTTCCTCTTTACAAATAAGACCGGTGCTCCCCATGGAGACACGCTCGGTCTAACAAAACCTTTGTCCATTAACTCTTGTAGCTGCTCTTTCAACTCCTTTAACTCAGCAGGAGCCATTCGGTATGGTGCTTTAGAAACAGGCTCCGTTCCTGGTGCTAAGTCGATGGCGAATTCTATTTCTCTCTCTGGAGGTAATCCAGGTAACACCTCTGGAAATACATCCGCGAAGTCTCGCACGACTGCTATCTCCGAGATCACATTCTTCTCCTCTTTGTGCTCCTTTAGGAATGTCAAGTATCCACTACACCCCTTTCTGATCAATCGCTCGGCCCTGACTGCCGAGATAAGTGGTAGGTGCTTCGACCTTTCTCCTCGAAATTGAAACGATCTCCTTGTATTCGGTCTAAACGTGACAACCTTGTTCTTACAATCAACTGTCGCACAGTGAGTCGATAGCCAATCCATGCCAAGGATCACGTCGAATCCTTGCATGTCTAACAAAATTAGGTTCGTGGGTAGTTCAAAATCGCCTCCATCCATGACCCTCACGATCATGGAGTTGTAACCCTTCTCGGTATCAACCGCTTTCCCAGTAGGAACCGTAACGGTCAAAACGAAGTCTAACTCCTCTGGGTCGACTTTCATCTTCTTTGTGAAACGAGGTGTAACAAATGAGTGGGTAGACCCCGGGTCTATCAACACTCGAGCTTCGTATGACACGTCGCTCCCCTTCTTATAGATGTGTAATCCACCTAATTATACATACACATATATATATTGTTTATTCTCATTATACTAGAATTTATCACATGCGAGCTTTTTTTGTGTTTTCTTAATATAGATGTACCTTTTCTATTTAAACATTTCAAGAATTGAAATTCTTTATTTAAAAGAAAGCTCACCTTGAATGACCTCATTTGTGTTCTGAGCCTCCTGAGCTGTGACTGCGTAGGCTCTTCCTTGGACGATCGGCTTCCTTGCTTGTATAGGTCGCAGAATAGGTACTGAAGTCGTCTTCCCTTTGTTCACCTCGGGGCATTCCCTGATCAAGTGGCCCACCTTGCCACATCGGAAGCAACCCCGAGTGTCTACCCTATAGTCGGACGTCTTGTGAGGCTTGCCACACTTGGCACAAATCTCATGTGGCGTGGAAGAAGCTGTTCGAGAAGCCCCTTGTGTGACTGTGGCGCCGGTAGAAATAGCAAGGCTCTCGTAGCGTATCGGTCTCCTCGACGCGAGCAATGAAAATCTCTGTTGGTTGCTCTGTTGCGTCGGTCTTCCATAGCCTCCTTGAAATGATGGCTTCTGATTGTTTGGTATGAACCTTGGCTTTTTGTTCACTGGTTCATAATTACCCGTTCTACTCTGATCAGAGTTCCACCTTCCTTGTTGCTCCCTCTGGCGATATCTATTATTATTCTCCTCTTCCACTACGAGCGCTTTGCTCATGACCTCTCCATAGGTCCTCAATTGGAATGGTGCTACTCCTCCCCTCACGTCCGATTTCAACCCTTGCTGAAACCTCTTTGCTTTCATCATATCGGTGATGACATAGTCGGGCGCAAAGCGAGCGAGTCGCATGAACTCCACTTCATAGTCTCTCACACTCATCTTCCCCTGAGTAAGCTATAGAAATTGGATTTCTATTTGGTTCCTCACCACTTCAGGGAAGTATTGTTTATTGAATTCCTCAACGAATTCATCCCAAGTCCATGGCATGTCTGGGGTCTCCTGAGCCCTAGTCCTAGAAACGGACTTCCACCAAGGCCCAGCCTCCCCATCCAACATATAGGCTGCCCAACAGACGCTCTCATCCTCAGTACAGGTGAGCACACTGAACACCTTCTCCATCTCACTCAACCAGTGCTATGCTACTATGGGCTCTCCCTGTCCAGAAAAGCTAGGAGGTCTCATCCTCCTAAACTCAGTAAAAGCAAATGATGGTGGTGGTGCCGGAGCTACTGGAGGTGTCGGTGGCTGCTGATGCTCATGAGCCGTGTGAGCTGCCAAAGATGCTGCCTGTTGAGCCATAGCAGCTGCCATGGTCTCCATGGTATGCATCATCCTCTGACGCTCAGCTCTATCCTCATTTCTTTCTCTAACTCTTTCTTGTTCTCTCTGATCTTGATCCTGACGATCTCGATCACGGCTCTCTTCCTGATCTTGGCTTCCTTGGCCACCACTGTCAGAAGCCTCTCCATCTCCTATAGGTACTCTATTCGTAGGAGAGGTGTACCCATCTCCACTATGTAAACTTCTATTATGGCCGCCTGGTGGCCCTTCCTCTAGGTAATATCATCTCATGCATGAAAACAAAGTTTTCATTAGCAGAAGTCCCTATGCTCTGACAAAAGAATGATTGTCAAAGTTTCTAAAAGAAATAAGCTTTGATACCAACTGTGACAGCCCGGATCTCGACACTTCGAAACCCGTGCCATCAGCACGATCCTCCAGACCGTGCCCCAAAGCTTAGCACGGAACATTGGTATAACAAGCATAATTAAATAAATAAAGTAATTAATCTCATTAAAGCGGAAGAAGTTAATATGCCCAACTAGCATATTTAAAAGACAGTTCTACCTTCATGCCACTGCATGAATAGAGAACCGACCCGAACCATCGGTGATAATCGAATCACCCCAGATGGTTCGCCAAAAGAATAATCTATTTTTAATTACATTGTTTCAAAATAAAGGCTTGACATATCAAGCCGCACTAAACTGCTCTCAAAACTGACTCTCTCTATCAAAGTGCTCAGCAGAGTCACCTAGAAGAAGTCCTCGGGTGGAGGCTCCAACTCGTCTCCTGGCGCGAAATTCGAATCACTCGGATCTACGCTCAAGCCTCACCGCTATCAAAGGACTCGCGACGTATAGTCTAAAAGGGTGAGCTACATCCTAGCTCAATAGGGAACAAGCACAATGAACATATAAGTTAAAACTCACATATATTCCATGATATTCAGAGCATGATGAATCTATGCATTTGTTAGAAAACCAATTAAAAACAGATGTCTTATACTCAATTCACTGGTAAGTTGCATGTATCACTTTACTGTTGATTTAATCATGAATGACACTGAACATGCCTAAAGCAAAACTTAAATCTTCAACTTAAGTAATCCCCGAGCAATATAGCATCGATCCCCGATGAGATACCCTTCATCGTCATCTAATTAGACAGTTGTAAAAACATGTATTCCCTGGGAATACGACCCAAGCCCCTTTCTCACTAGGCGGCGGGGTTAAATATTACACAACATCCCTGGGATGTCCTTACGGTCACGGATAAACCTCCGTGATGGTATACGGATTCGCCGCTATACCGGTCACGGATATCTTACCGCGTCAGTCGTGGGTATCCCGCCACGTCGGTGGGGTATCCTCCAAACCTCAAATAACAAAACTATCATGTGCATTACATATAGTTGTTCACTGTGTAAATGTGCTATCTTATATCAGTTAGGCCTCAACAGTAATTATTCAATCCTATGTATACATCCCTGGGATGTATACACACCCGCATCACACCTGATGCCTTTATTACTTCCTCATCCCCTGGGGATGTCTCAATTTCATTTGATTACTTGTTCTTAGTTACTTGCATCACACAGATGCCCTTATCATAATTTTGGTGTCACACACGCACCCATTTTCATAAAGCTTTTCACATTTAAAACAACTTCAATTAGATAATTATATCACTACATACATCCTCTTGAAATTAAAGTACATGTTCAAGGTGTTCCCTACCTCAATTCTTTGAATTTCCTAGCATCAAGGTCCCACGCGGCTCCTTGTGCTAATGATCTCACGTACCACCTATGGTATAACATAACACATGTAACTCATCACTAAAGATGTAATAAAGAAGGTCCAAGACCCTCCCTGAATCTCAAAATCAAACTAAGAAGTCAAGCAAAACTGTCAAAGTCGATTAATCGATTCCCAAAATCGATTAATCGAAATGCAATTCAATTAATCGATTTCCAAAATTGATTAATCGAAACCCAAATCGATTAATTGATTCTCAAAATTGATTAATCGAGATTCAAATTCGATTAATCGATCCCAAATCGATTAATTGAAATCCAAAATCGATTAATCGAAATCCCAATTCGATTAGTCGATTTCCCCAGGTTTCATTTCTCCAGTGGCTGGAGCTTCCCAGTCGATTAGTTGATTTCCAAATCGACTAATCGAATTCCAAATCGATTAATCGAAATTCATTTCGATTAATCGAAATCGGGATTTCATGACTTTTTAACTTCTCAGACCAAATCGATTAATCGAACTCCAATTTCGATTAATCGATTTGGTCAGATTTAGCCCCCTCTCGGGCTGATCTTCCAAATCTTTGTCAACTTATTTTTCTTTCTTTTTCTAAGCCTTTATCCTATGCTTTTAAGCGTTCTTAACCACACTTAAACTTCTACAATCTATGCATTTAATTCGCATAAAATTTACCTCAATCAAGCCTCAATTTGATTGGATCTTAAAGTTGGAATGACTAGGGTTCCAGCTTTAGCTCCAAAGGATCTTCCGCGTTGAATTCGACTTTAATACTCGAATCCATCTCCCTTGGCTTGTATTTACTCCTTGCTTAACAACCCTCTTTATTTCTCTCCCTCTCTCTCTCTTCTTAACTCTTTTAACAACCAAACAAGAGTAAGTTAGGGTTCTTTAACCCTTTTATACTTGTTTTCTACGTGTTAAGCACATACACCTAGGTAGGTGTATGTGATTCTTGATCTTCCCTACACTCTACATACTTGCATAAATTTCTCATCACATCCGTTCATCACTCCTCGAGTCGACTAATGGACTCCTATTTAGTCAAACCTATGGCCAGTCGGGCACGAATCCCGAGGTCACCGTTTAACGCAATTTTTCAGGTTATTACAGACGGTCCACAAATATCAGTGTAGACTATTTCTAGCAAACTTGTGCACCTGATAGCTTATTTCTTATTAGTCTTTGTGATTTTTCTTTTAACTCAATTAACACAAGTATTAAAATCAGAGAAATTTAGCGCATCAATTATATCATCTTTAATTAACCTCTCTATTTTATCCTTAGATATATGGCCTAAACATTTATGTCATAAAATAGAGGAGTTGTCGATTACTCGTTTTCGTTTCTTACTAATTGTATCATCTGCATGCATAGAAATAAAAGATTGGGCGTAAGATGAATCCAAGTTCAACTGATAAAGATTGCCCACTAATGAGCCACCACCCACAATATCGGAATCAAATAATAGAGTAAAAGTATTGTCTAAATTTAAATTCAAAACCTAATGAATCCAATTTAGAAATTGAGATGAGGTTTCTAGTGATACTTGAAACGTAAATAGTATCAACTAAATCCAAAATAAAACTACTATCTAAAATAAAACGGAGAGTCCCAATGGCCTCCACGTTTGTTTCTACTCAAATTTTGAGTTTGATGGTTCGTTCGCCTTTATTTAGCTTCCTGCTAGATTGAAATCTCTTCATTGAATTACTTATGTGAATAGTTATATCAGAATCTATCCATCAAGTATTGCGTGGAGCATCAACATAAAGTGATTCAAAACACACAAAGACTAGGCCATTTCCTTTCTTAACTAGTCAATCTCTGTATTTCTGATAATGCTTCTTAATATGTCCCTTCTTCTTACGGAAGTGACATTTGATGCCAGAAGTAGATCCGCCAGCTTCTCCTTGTTTGGTTTCTGGTGAAGAAATTTTTACGTTCTTTCTTTTATATGATCATTTCTTTCATTTGAAATTTCTTTTCGATGGTCCAAGAGCGACGTAATGAGCACTTTCAGCTTTTTCAGCCAGAAGTCTTTCTTCGTTTTGAACACAGTGAGCGATTAGCTCGTTCATCTTCCATTTATCGTTCTGCGTGTTATAATAAATTTTGAACGGGCCAAATTGTGCAGAAAGAGAAGTCATAATTAAGTGAACAAAATAACCCTCAGAAAATCCCATATCCATTTCTTTCAATTGAGTCGCCATGTCACTCATTCTCATAATGTGCTCCCGTATGCCACTATGACCATCATATTTCATGGTTCCCATTTTAATAATAAGACTACTGACAAGTGCCTTAGAAGTCCCCTAAAATTATTCCTGAATGGCTTGCATATATTCCTTTGCATTGTGCGAGTCAGGAATACCTCCCTGGATCACATCAGTAATGGAACCCTTTATGATCATGAGGCTCATACGATTTGATTTATCCTATTTTTCCAAATCTGTATTATTCACTGCCAGATCCTCAGCTGAGGCATCAATGGTGAGCACCTTGAATTTATCAGATCGTATAGCATAGTCAAGATCTATGCAGCCTAGAACAATTTGAACTTGTTCCTTCCATTTGTCATAGTTTGAGTCACTCAAAAGTTTAATTCCACCAATCATAGTAGTAATAGAAGACGGGTTCAATGCTGCACAATAATTAAGGACTTTATTATGTCTACATATAATTAAAGTAACTATCAATTCTACAAGGTTATAATTATAGTATATGATGCAAGAGTTAAAATATGTCAAGGAATATAATAGAAATTACAACCAATATGATTTTATTGATAAATAATTTGTATCATTATAACCCTCCGTTGGGTCGAGTCATAACACACTAGCCGCTTCCTAAATTTTCATTAATGATTGTGGTACTAATTGTGTCGTTATGACCCTCTGTTGGGTTGAGTCACAACACGCTAGCAGTACTCACACACAAAATAATGAATAGTAAAATACAACGATCACACAATATTAAGTGATTTATTACCGTTGGGTAGAATTAATCACTTAAGTTGTGACATCAACGTTCACTACACACTTTCACTAAATTTGTAACACTGTCTTTTACAAAAAATAAATTCTACTTTAAAAATTACAGCACTAGGAAATATCATCACCGTTGAACAGAGGAATCCTTTCAAGCCATGCTCTTAATTTCGATTTGATAATATTTTAGACGGTTATAAAAATAGTTAAACAATGATAAAAATAAGTCACTTAAGATATGCAAGTAGTCAAATATAGCTCATGTTGTAGGTAAGTGTGAAAAATTAATAATAATCATGAGTAATATTATGTAAGTATAAGTCATGGGCTAGAGCACAATCTCTAATACCCGACTTTAATTAAAGGCACTCAAATATATAATAATTATCCGATGAAAAATTATCAAAAGGACATCAGGTCATGAAAAAGTCATAACAAAGAGCTCCTTTTTAAAAATAGACCTAAAAAACAGATTCGAAATGTCTGAGAAAGTCAAAAAACATATATACTGTCCAAAAATTGGATTTATAGATAGCCCAGAAATGGCTAAAAAAGAATAAGGAAAAATATGGGTCAAAATTGAGCCTTGAGGGCAAACGTGGCAAGTGAGGCCACCAAGTTGATCCATATGCACTCCTTATATCTTTCCCGTATCTTTTAGCCATTTTAATGTACAAAATCATAATATAAGAAATATGAATTATCACGCCGAAGATGATGGCCATTTGGCAAGGGATGATGGCTATAACTGGTCGGGTCTAGTGTAGATATTTGTCCATAAGACGGGTCGGGTCGGATCATAGACTGGGTCAGGTCTAGTGTTCATTAGACCCATTGTCCAAGAAAAGGAGCCGCTCTCCTTTTTCTAAATGTATTATGTAAGAGATTTTATTGGTGGAAGCACATTGATCCTCCTTGTACTTGAAGAAAATATTATATCTATTCTCAAAATCCCAAAAGAATAAAAAACGAATAAACTGGCTACTTTTTTATAAAGACCCTGCAATTCCATATTGCAACTCCATGTCCAAGTGACGTTAGCTGCAGTTTGTGAGAATACCTTGAGTAGTTGGATGCAAACTCAGAGATAACATCACTAATTCATGGAATGTTGATGTGGAAACGTAGAGTATACACCCAAAATTCCCATGTAACCAAGTTTGAACAAAACGGTTGAACACGATGCAAGGTTCAACTGTCTCGCTCTCTATTTCAACAACACATAAGATAAAACTCATATATTAATGCTTTGATCGATCATAACACTAATTATGGCTTTGATACCAATTGATGGATCTATATGGATCTATCGATCCAACCATCGAAAATAAGCTCTAGGATCTAGGCACATGATTAATAAAAATAAATAAATCAATAATCTGTAAATTAAATATATGTGCGCACCTTGAGTGTGAGCCATTAATGGTCGATTGCTGATCTTCAACGATCTTCTCACCCTCAATATCTCCTAACATAATGGGGATGCTTTTGCTAATAGGGAAGATTAAATTGTGTTGAGCAATTGTTGGGACCAAGCACCCCTTAGATTTATAATCAAAGAGTCCTTTCCCATTTAGGATTTAAATTACTAATTATATTGTGATTAGAAATCACAATCATACCATAACTAAAAGACTTACCTATTAATTGCTTATTTTCTTCAAACTCACCAAATTAGCAACTACACATCTTAAGATTGATCTTACACCATTCACCGGTCAATAGATTGACCATAGTGACGGCCACCAAAATAGAAACTTCTAACAACCATTGTTTAATTATTGCTGAATTATTACCATTCTTTTTTCTAAGCTTCAAAATTTGTCCACGATTTAAATGAACAAAATAATTTCTTCAAGTCATCACATAGAATGACTTTCATAAATATTAAGATTAATTATAATGCAACCCATATGAACTATTAGAGAAGCATATCAAATGAGCTAAAATGAATAGCATATATATATATATATATATATATATATATATATATGAAAATGTGTGGGTCCTCCAAAGGAGGACGGTGAGTGTCCTCCAAAGCGCCCAATGAATGTCATGTGTTATAATGGCTACCAGATTTTAAAGAGTTTTAATCACAATTAACTTATAAATTAAGAAATATATAAGGTTAGGGACTATTCAATCAAACTAGTTGGGCCCTATGTGGCACCCATCACGAAGATCGGGTGCATCAACAACTTACCCAAGGTATCAGGTTCATCCTAACAAAAACAATCGAAAAGAATAATTATCTACAATCTAAAACATGGTCGAAAGTGTAAAAATTCAATGAACCAAGTTCAGGTAGCAATTGAAAAACTTTTATAACTTACGATAAAATGGTCCGAAAAATATTTTTTTTCTAAAACTTTAAGGGGTTGGTGAACATGCAGAAGATGGGTGTAAGTTGCGATCACGTTCCACAAGCATTCAAATGCACGAGCATTTCCCTGTGAAATGCATATTCCCATTTCTCTTTCAATAACCATTTTTTTTTCGAAAGAAAAGGGAAAAACTTACACCCCAGAGGAAACTGGAATGTCCGAGAAAAAACCTCAAACAAACAAGAAATGGAAAATAAAAAATCGCAACAAAAAAGTGACCTCCCTACAAAGTGTGAAAAAAAGATAATAGTTGTTCCACTTCGAAGCTTCTAATGTTGAAGAGAGAAGAGTCACCTTTGCCATCCACTATCACCCAATTGCAAATGGTGATGATAATATCTTGAATAAGCCTTTTAGCATTAAAAGAAAATTTGTGCCATTTGATGTTGTCGCGAGATATCCAAATGCTCCAAAGAGTAGAAATATGGAGATTGTCTCATATCCATTTCTTGATACCCGTAGCATCGCACTGATTCCAACCAGAAAGAAAAATAACTATGTTCTTGTGTATGCAAGATGAGATATTGAGAGATTTAAAGAAAACTCCCCAAATGGGCCATATTTTCTCACTTGTAAGGAAGAGGTGCTCGATGTCTTCTTTAGCGCAACCATAAAAGAAATACTTTTGATCAATTTGCATGCCTCTTCTGATGATATTGGAGATAATAGGGATTTTGTTCCAGTAGACCGTCCACAGGAAGAAACGTATCTTAGTCAGGATACAGTAATCCCAGATGACAACCCAGTCCACGATATAGAGATGTGGAAGCAATGATTTGAAAGCAGATTTTACGGAGAAGTTTCTATGATTACCGTAGTTCCAAACTCTGAGAACGCCACCATTCAGGTCTAATTTAACATTGTCCATGATATCAGAAAACAAGGAGTACTTGGCTATTTCAACATCAGCAAGTCTTCGTCTGAAACTAATAAGCCACTGGGTTAGATTTTCCAAACTAAAGGTATCCCTTATTTTGATATTGGGAATAAGGGCGATTTTGAATAAGTTTGGAAATGTTGAAAGTAACTTCAGTTCTCTTTCTAGCCATCTATCAGAGCATAAGTGAATATTTTCCCCTTATCGCAAATAAAAAAGATATTTTTTAGGAAATCTTCTCTCATAGATAGAATGTTTCTCCACCACTAGGAAGAGGCTCTATAATTTTTTGAGTACCTTTATTTCCACCCACGGATTCTTTTGATCCATCCATATTAGTGGGTGCACGTTTTAAGCAATTAAAATCTTTCTATCCACCCATATATTCAAAGCACTTTTCAAACGGTTAAGTGCACCCACAGTTCTCTTTTATCATACACCCACATCATCTTCCCCAAGCTTCTTCCCGCGTTGCACCATTTTTGAACTCTTTTCATCTGAGGCCCTTGAAATTTGCCCTTCAAATCACTGTGGGTGTCTTCCCCCATCTTCTTCTCACGCCGCGCAAGGTGAGGAAGGGTTTGTGGGGTATTTTTGAACGCGGTTCCTCCGAAGTCGTCGAATTCATTGAGATCCCTCAGGCAGTGTAAGAACGTGTGGAAGGACGAAGATTGGGATTTGAAGAATGACGAATAAACACTCTCAGTTCATATTGTTAGGGTTTGTGGAGCAACGATTCGAAGTATTTTCAATTTTTATATTGAAGTTCTTTATAGAGTTCATTGATTGTTCAGCATATTTAATTTTTTTAATATTTTGAGTACATTTAAATCCACCAACCAAATCTTTGAGTTCAACGAAATCTATGTGGGTGAACTCAAATAATTGTTTGATGGATTTAAAGATATTCATTGTTTGTTGTGATTTCAAACCAATCATCGATGATGTATATACAAATTGACAATCAGAGTGAAAAATGGATGATCGTAAACGGCCAATGGCTTCCTATAGAAGAAGGCGTATAAAAACCTGAATCGAAGGAGCATCTGAAGAGAGAACTTTAAATTCAGAAATTGTTGAAATTACTGTTGAAGCTGTAGCGATAGTTATATCTGAAACACAGAGTGAAGGGACAATAGTAAAAGAAGATAGAGTAGAGGAGGGGAGTGTGGTAGAAGGGATGAGGGAAGAGATTATTTTAGAGGGGAGTGTGGATGATAAGGCAGTAGAGGGGAGGGTGGAAGAAACTATTGGAGAGGGGAGGGTGGAAAAAATTATTGGAGAGGGGAGACTGGAATTCGTAACAGTAGAGAGGATGGTGGAAGAAATTACTGGAGAGGAGAGGGTGGAGGAGAGAGTCCAAATGGGTGAAGGAGAGGGGGATGAGTGGGTAGAGGAGAGAGTGGCGGAAGGTAAGGGAGCTCAAAGGGTGGAGGAGAGAGTGGGTGAAGGAGAGGGAGATGAGAGGGTGGAGGAGAGAGTGGAAGTGGGTGAAGGTAAGGGAGCTCAAAGGGTGAAGGGGAGAGTTGGTGAAGGAGAGGGAGATGAGAGGGTGGAGGAGAGAGTGGAGGAAAGAGTGAGTGAAGGTGAGGGAGCTGAGAGGGTGGAGGAGATATTGAAGGTGAAGAAGGAATTCAAGTTTTGAAAAAGAAGAAAAAAATTAAAGAGGTTGACATTGAGTCAGCCCTCCGAAGAACTTTGAACGTCATCGCAGTCACCAATTATCTATAGAGGATTACAGTGATCTAACATTTAGTGGGCCACTATGGAGGGTTATATGGAGTGGTACAAGAAGTCCTCTCATTTGTACCTCGTGGAACCCAACCACCGCAGGAGCTTGAGGCCATCCCAAAGTAGAGATGATGCCCAAGGTAGAGACGGTGTCGACGATGTCTCGGAGGGATTGGTACTTATTTGTGTTATTATGATGTCTCTTATTTAAAACTGCTACCATATATGAAAATTTATATAATGTCTAATGCTCATTTTGAATGCAGTGACATCACAGAGACAAGACATTGATGTTATTAGAGGATTCGATAGTTATTGGTACAAATCAAGACCATGGGTACCCGATCGAGGTCATGAAGAGGGTATGCGATGGGCTCCGATTCGACTGTTTGCCCTCCTCAGAGATTGCTACTCTAAGTCTGAGAGTCACACGCCAAAATCCTCCACGGAAAAGAAGTCTACCGAAGTGAAACTTGGAGTGTTATGGGATGTAGTCTTTTTTGTATATGTATATATAGATTTTAAAAGTTGGAGTGTTAGGGCTTCAAGATATCAATTTTTTGTGTATTGCTTGAAGATATCATTTTTTATGTAAATGAAGACATTATTTATATTATATGTATATATATGATTGTTTGATCCCTAAAAATCAAATTTCCATCACTTTTTAATTTTAGTTAGTATCTGTTGAAGTAAAATTGGTGCCCATCAATTTGTAGCTCATCAAAGATTTATATAGACACTACTGGATGATAACAAATTTTCATGTCTGTACAAATTGACCCTTATTAAATGGGTGCCCACCACTTTGTAGCTCGAGTTCCTTCTCCAGCTCTTTCACTCACCCATACAGTGTACTGGTGGGTGACTGAAGGAGCTGGATAAGGAATTGGACATCCTTCTATGATTTTAAGTTCATGATTTAAAGATCCTTGTGCAAAAAAATAACACAATTCAAGTTTATAACCAAATTAACCAAGTGTGTGTGTTATTGGTAAAATAAATTGTTCATAACAAAAAAGTGTTAGTGGTGTGAGGACCAAACAAATTCTGTTGTGGTTCTGAGGGTTTGATTGAAATCCACGAAAAAAAAAAAAACACAATTCAAAGATCCTTGTTAAAAAAGAATGGCATCCACAGGATTGAACAAAGAATGGCATCCACAGGATTAAACTAAAAAAAAAAGATTTAATCAAATAACAATGTGGACAGTGATTGATAATCACAAAAATAAAAATAAAAAAAATTTGCTTTACTGTTCATCTGACCGTGGGCACCCACTGTCAGATAATCTTAACTGACGGTGGGTACCCACTGTCAGAGAACAAAAAGCCCAAAAAAATTTTGGTCTGACGGTGGGCACCCATTGTCATTATAGAATGGATGACAGTGGGCACCCACCGTAAGGGTCAAAATTTTGGCCTGATGGTGGGCACCTAGCAGGCCCTCGCCATCAGAGTTTGAATCCCAGTGAGAAGCCTCACTGGGATTCAAACTCTGATGCCTTGACGGTGTGAGCCTGCTGTTAGCGTGTACAAGATGACAGTGGGTGTCCACTGTCAGGATGAAATTTTGGTCCTGACGGTGAGCACCCACTGTCATCCATGCTATAATGACAGTGGGTGCCCACCGTCACATTGTTATATATATATATATATATATATATATATATATATATATATATATATATATATATATAAATTCTGACGGTGGGAACCCACTGTCAGTATATACAATTTGATGGAGGGGGAGCTGCTGTCAGTGTATACAACTTGACAGTGGGTACCCACCATTATACAATTAAAAAAATAAAATAAAAATAGCAATGTGACGATGGGCACCCACTGCCACATTGGCTAAAATGAGAGTGGGTACCCACCGTCACGTTTAAAATTTTTGCCTGACGGTGGGTACCCACTGTTAGGTTGTACACCTTGACAGCAGGCCTTTGCCGTCAAGACATCAGAGTTAGAATCCTAGTGAGGCTAACCTGACAGTGGGTGCTCACCGTCAGGCCAAAATTTTGAACCTGACGGTGGATACCCACTGTCATTCATTCTATAATGATAGTAGGTGCCCACCATTAGACCAAATTTTTTTTGGGCTTTTTATTCTCTGACAGTGGGTACCTACTGTCAATTAAGGTTATTTGACAATGGGTGCCCACCGTCAGGCGAATAGCAAAGCAATATATATATATATTTTTTGTGATTATCAATCACTGCCCACATTATTAAGAGTTTATTGATTAAATCCTTAAAAATGTGGATGCCATTCACATAGTATTTGATTAAATCTTTTTTTTGGTTCAATCCTATTGATGTCATTCATTTTGATTCCATTAAACTGTTGGACTGTACTATTTTTTGCTCAAGGTTCTTTTAATTGTGCTATTTTTTTTTGTGAAATCCAATCAAACCCTCAGGACCACAACATAAACAATCACTAACACTTTTTCTATCTGAGTTCTTTACTTTTTGAGACGGTGTGAAAATAAAGATTATTATTATCTCACCTTATTTCCACCCACATATTCTTTCCATCCACCCACTCAGTTCAAACAAGGTAGATACATATTGAAGGGACAAGTCTCCCATTGCCAAATCTTTCTTTCAAACTATGTGCCAAGGCCAACTTCTCATATGCAAGTAATGGCTCCCCCTACCTTATCTATCCTTAAATTACCTTAAAGTGCTTGTTGGGAAAATTGAGCCAACATGGAGCAACATGGTTATAGAATTTGGGGGATAAAGAATCTTAGAGCTATGAATCAGGCATTGTTGGGGAAATGATCAACTGAAAACTAATAGTAAAAGATAAAATAAACAGTTTAACAAAAATTTCATTTCTTTATCATTTCATAGTAGCTATATTCATATTACTTACAAAAAAATATGTTGGTATGATCATAATATTTTTACCATTTACATGAATATACACCACCCCCAAATAAAAAAACTGTCAATCGAGGTCAACCACCAGATAATCTTCAGTCGTAACTTTTTCACCATCATTGCCAAAGTTGAAGTTCTTTGATCGTTTCGCGAACTGAGACGCCCATCGCGCTGTACAATCATCTTGGTAGTCCCTCCATATAGCTGTCGATGATAGAATGGGACTATCTTTAATCAAGGTTACTGGCACAAAGTGACAATCATTCACGTGAGCAATACAATTACCTTATTCGTTGTATCTGCTACTGTCCATAATGGAAAAAATGTCATATAAAGCTTGGTGCTAAGAAGGACTAAAGGGGTACAATAGCATGACGCTATTAGGTACCCCATGTCTGACACAGTCATCTAGTAGACACTCCAAGTATTGTCAGTGAAGCAGTTGAGGATAATATGTATCTGATTCATTCGTTCTTTGTTGCCGAAAATCGGTAAATACTTCTTCACGCAGGAGGTCAACTCAGCCAACAAATCAGCTCGCACCATCTTCCACCCATCCGTAACCAATGTGCAACAGCTCTAAACCCACAGTGCCCATCTACCGTTACTTCCGTGATATCAGTTACGATAGGACGCACAAACTCAGAGAGTGTCTTCAGATATAATTTTATTCTAAGGCTCTTTTGAAGCTTCGAAACTTCAACGACTGCAGTCTTCTTCCCTTTCTCCTTTGCCTTCTCCTTCATATTAACTTATTTTATTACATGCTCAAACTCATATTTCTCTCTTTTCGATGACGCATCATATTTTCTTTTATTTTTCTTCCCCTTAGGCCTGTCACTTTTCTCTGTAACTTTAGCTCGACCATATAAGTCGTAGTGAGGTCTGCCATCTCATGCAACTGTCTATAAATTTGGTCTTCGACAACACTGTCGGACCTCTCATATCTTTCATATATGCGATGAAAGCATTTTAGCAGTTCAACACCTTTTGATGATACACCAACTTTAAGGTGGTAGAGTTTTTTCCACCGTGGATGAATGGATTCAAGAGGAATTCTATCACCAGACAATAGCCACGAAGAGAGTTCATGCAAGCATGAAAGCCCATGTGTCTTGCGCAGTACATGCTTGCACTAAGATTCAATAACAGGCTGCGTCTCAACTGCAACTCTATTTACTTTAATAATTTTCAGCGCGGCTCTAGACACGTGATCGATTATGAGCTCATAGAAATTGGAGGAATAATGATGCCCCATCTTTACTTTAATAATTTTCTTAAATGACGCTCGTATATGTATAAGTTACAGCTCAACGACGCCATCAATCTTCTCCCACGATTGCAGAAGGTCAACGATCGAAGATCTCAACTCGCGCTTGATCTGAGCATGTGCTCTCTCCGCTCGATTTGAAGTTGTGTTACCGAAATACATATATTCATTTGTCCATACTGACACAAACTTTTCTCTGTACGATTCTATCTAAGTGGCATGCAAATAGTGGAGGATACTTTGATGATCCGCGTACCTATGGACCAAAGTACCAATCGCGGCTTCGTATTCTTCTATCGATGAACTGTACATCACACGATTCCACGCTTGGTAGAAGGCATCCCATTCTTTCGTAGTATCAAACACTTTTATACAGTTCTTTAACACACTCATATTTATGTGCCGTACACATAAAATATGTTTGGCTTCTGGAAAAATCACTTCGATCGCATTCATGAGTGCTTGCTCTCGATTGGTGACGAATAGAGGTGGAAGCTCGCCTCCCTTGAAAAGTGATTTGAATGATTGCAATGCCCACAAATAAGTGTTCTCTCTCTCGGATGATATGAACGTGAAGCTAACGTAAAAACTTTTTTGTGTGGAGGTCACTCTGATGATGCTCAATACCGGGAGCTCATATTTATTCGTCTTGTATGTGCAGTTTAAAACAAACACCTGAGGGAAGATATTCGCTAGCTTTATCAAATCCGGATGAGCAAAAAAGATGTCGGTCAATTCATTTGTTTTAGGATCTTTACAATGAAAATATACGTATTTAGTTTCTTAAAATCTGAACATCAACTATTGGAGGTGAGTCCTCCCTTCTCTCTCAGTCACCGCATCGCATGCTTTGCATTGTAGATGTCTTGAATGGTAATATAATTTTTCGAATCCTTTTTTCGAATGCTATGCAGTACGTGACTAGGCTTCACTCCAACAGCTGACATCTCTTTCAAAACTTTTCTCTCGTTTTCTTTCAACCGGCCCGCATACGAATGACCTTCCCCAAATTGCCCCGGGAGGTGATTGTGAACTCCGCAAAGTACCTTCATCTCTCATACAGACTTCCCTTCTTATTTAATCTCTGTTTCTCATAATAAGAAAAAACAGTTTGACTTTTTCATAGATATTTGTCTTGTTGTTGGAGTCTTGGATTGTCCCTTCTTATGATTATGAAAGTTGTCTGGTCTCTCGCAAGCCAACTTCACCATGGCATTGCGGTCTTGAAATCTCTTATCGGACCTCTGTATCGTTAACACAATTCTCGCTTTATTAGCGACATCGCGTGCCCACTCTATTATTTCCTCGCGGGTACTAAAGAGCTAATTTATGGTTAAAAGTAGAGTAAGGTCTGTATTCTGTGCTTGCATATTGTCCACCTGAATATAATAACATAATATTCAAAACATAATCACTATTGAAATGAATGAACGAACTTATGCACATAATCTTAGAGACAATGCTATTTTTATACGAGTCCCTCTCGTAATTTACTTCATAATCCTTTTTTAACCAAAGCCAATCCATCAAAAATCACGAGAGGGACTCGTAACAAAATATTTTGAAATGGAATGAAATTCGATATAAAAATAGTTTGAAATTCGATATAAAAATGGTTTGTTAGGTTTCATTCCATTTCTATGGGTGGAAATAAAGGTACTCATATGTATATTACTCTTTCATAAATAAATTCGATATAAAAACTCTAAATTTATTTAGATTGAAACCCCAGCAAATCATTTTTTATTAATACATAAATCCTAAATTTACTTAGATTGAAAAATTATATAATGAAAACTAATACAAATAGAATAAAAAAGAGAATGAATGAAAATTAATGCAAATAGATTGAAAAATAACTCTTTTATAAAATCTTAAATTTACTTAGAATGTGAAATTATATAATGAAAACTAATACAAATAGAATGAAAATTATGAAATTAAAATGAATACAAAATGAATGAAAAATAATCTAAAATAAATCCACCCCCATTACCAAACTCTAACTTTACTTCGAATGAAAAATAATATAATGGAAATTATATTATTATAGAATGAATAATAATAGAATAAAAATGATTACTAATTGTATGAAAAATTATATAATAAAAAATAATATATAATAGAAAATGAATACAAATATAATGAAAAAAACTCATTTACTTGTATAGGAGGTTGTGGAGGTTGTGAATCTGTCGGAGGGAGTTGGGTGAACTCTAAATCATCATCGTACAATAGCATCTCTTCGGAGCTATCATTCATGTCCTTCAAATCTATATCGAAACTAAAATGAGAGGAAGAAGAAAGAAGAAGATGGTCGTCGGTGTCAAATGAAGCGAAGAAGAACGAATGTAAGAGCGTGGGGAATGCTCATTGTTCAAAGAGGTCATAGCAGTGAACGAGAGGAAGAGGAAGAAGAAGTAGAGCTCGGGAGCGTGGGTGTGCAAGCATGAATAGGTGGGTGAAAATAAAGAAAAATGTGAATGTATTAGGCTCATGACTTTCAAGGTGGGTTTTTTTTTTTTAAACTTGCACGTGGGAGCGTCGGTGGATCGAAAGAATCCGTGGGTGGAAATAAATGTACTCTAATTTTTTCGTTGATTTCTCAATCCTTTTGGCACATACGGTATTTGTTGATGATAATTTCTTTTCACCAATGATCAGAATCATCCTCTAAACGTCACCACTATTTCATAAGAAGGGCTTTATTCTTATCCTCAATCGAACGAATACCGAGGTCGTCGGAGCATTCGGGCTTAGAGACTATCTCAACTTATAAGATGTATTTTATTTTTTTCTCCGAGATCATTCCAAAGAAAATTCCTTTCAAGCCTCTCAATTTCATTAAAAACCTTGATGACAGTGGCAGAGCCAGGATTTTTCTGATGGGAGATCCCTTATAGTCATAAGATAGTAATAATTTTGTCATACTCGCTTTTATCAAATCGCAATCACAAAATAAAAATTAATAATAATAATTAAACAACTCTAAAAAAGAAGCAATTCTCACTAAAAAATAATAAATTAAGGCTTTTATTTTTCATTTAAAATGAATAATTATATCATACCTTTGACTTCAGCGAAAAATCAACGACAAGCAGAGATATTGGTGTTGGCGATTGGAGAGTGAATGAGATGTCATAGAAAGAGATGGGCGGCTAAGATTTAAGAGAGAGAGAGAGAAGACAGGGAGATGTTGGGACTTGGGAGTGGGGGAGAGAGACTCTTGAGAGAAAGAGAGAGAGAGAGAGAGAGAGAGAAGGAGATTAGAGAGCGGCGTGAGATTTGGAAACCGAGAGAGAGAGAGAGAGAAAGAATTTTTGGAGTCTATTTCTGTTAAAAATTTGTGGATAAAAAAGTAAGTTTTTAAAATATTTAAGAAGTTTTAGAATTTGGGGGATCTTTATTAAAAGATATTGCCTCTAAAATGATGGAACTTAAGAGACTTTAAAGAAAAAAAAACTTGCGATGGGGGATCCCCGGACCTCTCATTGAACAACGTGGCTCCACCACTGTTTGATGGGGCACTTGTAAATGGAGAGAAAATATATAGGAATAGCACTAAGAACAAATTGGATCAGAGCAAGTCTACCTCCTTTGGGGATTAACTTACTTGTTCAGCCACTCAATCTATTCTTAACCTTAAAAATAATTGAGTCTCATTCGGAGCTATGCAGTTTATGAGTACCAATAGTAATGCCCAAGTATTTAAAAGGGATTAGAAAATTTTGCATAAGGAGACTAAGAGCTTAAGGTGATTTCATCAACATTTAGCCCATATATGTTAGATTTGTCAAAATTCACACATTGACCGAAAACATCCTCGTAGATCTTAAGAAGGTTGCAAACCTGAGATATCTGACTTGGATCGCCATTGTACATGATAAGAGAATCATCCGCATATTGGAGAAGATTTACTTTGGAATCACTTCTCGGATTAGAGAACCCCTTAACTAATCCTTCAAAATCTACTTGCTGGAATAGGAGGGAAAGCCTTCGCTCACGATATCAAAGAGGTATGGAGACAGAGGACATCCTTGTCTAAGGCCCTTTGAAGCTTCAAAAAATTTGCACGCTTTCCCATCAATAATGATGGAAAAATGGACATTGGTAAGACAATCATGCATCCATGACCGTCATTTGTCTCCGAATCCTATTTGTTTCATCATTCAAAGGAGATAATCACAGTTGACCTTGTCGTACACTTTTTCTATGTCCACTTTGATCAGAACGCCTTTCTGTTTGGAGATATGTTTGGAGTAAATACACTCTTGAGCGATAACAACAAGATCAAGAATCTGTTTGCCTTCGATAAAAGCACCTTGTGTCTTAGAAATGACGGAGCCGGTCACCTTTTTAATTCTATTGGTCAGGATTTTAGCAATGATTTTAAAGATGTTGGTCACTAGAGAGATGGGTCTAAACTTCTTCATTTCCATAGCTCCTTTCTCCTTCAGGATAAGAGTAATAAAAGTAGCATTTATAGATTTGTGGATAAATCCATCCTCCCAAAACTTATTAACCATATTAATAACTCCAGCTTTAATCGTATGCCAGAATTTGTGGTAAAAAGTAAAAGTGAAACCGTCGGGACCAAGGGCACGATCAACTTTGCAACCCTTTATAGCACTATGGATTTCTTCTTCAAAAAATGGGACTTCTAGATGGTCAACTTCAGAGGGATTAAGCTTTTTCGGTTGCATATTACGGAGTCTGGGCCGATTAATTAATATTGGTCTCTTTGAACAAATTTGAATAGAACTCAATGGCGATCTGAGTAATTTCCTCATTTTTAGAGAAGAGAATACCATCCTTGCGGATCTAAGAAATAATATTTATCCTTCTTCTGTTGTTTGCAAAAGCATGAAAATAACTAGTATTACGATCACCTTCTTTGAGCCACCACACACATGCTTTTTGTCTCAATTCCTTCTAAAGATAATGCATATAGATCCATGCATTCAAATCACGTGGGGTCCACGTGACATCCATCCAAGGGATCGTGTGACACGACAACTTGCCTAAGGACGATTAATGACCACCCAAAACAATTGGACATGATCCAATGCATATCCACCATCCAAAATGTGGCCAAGGGAAATAAATTCAATGCACCAGGATATGTGGGCAGCATACCTAAACTTTGACCACAGTTTTCACCACCGAAGAACCTCTATTTTTGAAAAAAAAATCATAGATCACATGCAACATGGAGCATGATCCCAACATGGGTGTTGTTTTGGGATCACATGCCACGTGGCATGTGATTTGTGGTTTAGATGCATGGGTTCATCTATGGAACCCATATACACATTTTTGTTTTAAAGAAGCTAAAAAAATGAAAAAAATAAAAAAACAATGAAAGTTTAGCATAAGGATACCTCTATTAGCACCAATCAATACTATGAAAGCACCCACCCAGTCCCACCAGTAGGCTATAGATTATTTGACAATTCAAATTGGGGTAGGTGGGTGCTAATAGAACTTTCCTTAGTATATATACATAGCGAGCAACAACTTGCACACGAGATTTGTATCGTTGCACATGATTTAAAATTAATATTTAGTAGCTTTGGTACCTGTGCCACATGTAACGTCCATAGTCACCAAGTCGGGGTTCAACAATAATTCAGCGAGGATAAAATTCAGAAAAATCTGACAAGTTCGGGGATATATTCGAAAGAAAATTTGGAGAGAAATATAAAACATAAAAGAAATTAAAATTTAAAAGTATAAAAATTTTGAAAACTTTTAAAAATCATAATTTTTGAAAATTTCAGGAATTATGGGATTACTCACGAGTCTTTAAAGACATGAATTGTTGAAAAAATCATGAATAATTTGGGATTAATTCGCAAAACCTTAAACTCGCAAATTTTTGCAAATTTTTCAACATATTCAGCGATTTTTGTGACTATGGTAACACTAACTAATCCATGTGATTTGAAGGCAATGATGTAAAGTTCTTTGGTGTCAAAGATTGACACGAAACACGGTTTCTATAATCTGATTATATACAATTAACCATTGATCAAATAATGCTAGTTGACTGTGTTTAATCAGATGATAGATCATGTTTTGTGCTAACCTTTGACATAAAAAATCTTTACATCATTGCCTTCTACGTGTTTGAGCATTCCTGCACCACTACTTTGATTACTCCAATGTGTGCGACGTGCAATCAAAATTTGACCACATGATATGCCGTGATCTTAAGTTTGATTGTAAGGATTATTAGGATGAAAAACCATCTCCATGGCTTGATTCAAAGCAATCATCGATTTTTGCACATGCAAACCTTGGTTGCAAGGAAAAAATCTCTAGTTACAAATAAGGATATATATATATATATATATATATATATATATATAATTATTTTGATATCTTAGAGTTGGTGAATAAAAGAAGCTTTGGAAGAACTTTCATGAAACTATTAAAAGGGAAATTTACCTGACCAACCTTGTCAGATGTACCTTTTACTGCAGAGGCCCTATAGTTTCACCTTTACCCAAATCGACCAGCTCGAAGCCAAGTCGACCCTAAGGAGAATAAAAAGTCCATATTACCCCCTTCTCTGACTTTCTTTAACCCACGAATACATCACCTTTTTCCTCATTATAATCTGCGCTAGAGTTACTAAGAAGTTAGAGGTGGTGAAGGTGACGACGTCTTCTGCCTCAGATCTGCTACTTGGTAGAAGAAAACAGAGGCTTGGGAGTTGTGGATCCTGCAGTTTCCCATTCCGACGCGAGGTATGTTCAGATCCAGTGTATATTCGAAAGTTATTTTAGAAAATTGATTTTACTGGTTAAATAAATGCAAAGAGTCGATATCGATTGCATATAATCTACATCGATTGTTAACACAATCGATATCAATTGCTTATACAATCGTTATCAACTTCATAAACAAGCAATACCGATTGAGTAACAAATTGTTACCGATTGCTTATCCACTCGATATCGATTGCATATAAAATCGATATCGATTGTTTATGAAGTCGATACCGATTGGATAAGCAATCGATATCGATTGTGTATCAGTGGTTTTGCTATCAATTTGTCATTCGTTTTGTTCATCCGTCTTATGACTCCTTCCTTCTCCGTTCTCCTTCTTAAACAGGCGATGTCTGGTGTGGAAATTCCTCTTCTCTGTTATTTTGATGGCCATATTGTAAACGATGATGGTTTGTATCAAGGTGGCCGCCGGAGGGTTATTATAATTTCGATGGGTATATCTTATGAATGGCTCAGAAGGTGTGGAATTTCTGCTGTCAGTTTTGCGAGAGCAGATGAAACAATTTCCATAAAGTTCTCTATGAAGATAGTGAATACTCCTGTGCTTGCCGACGTTTTGGATTCGGATGATTTGACCACCCTATTTTCATTTTATAAATCCGGGTCGGGCATTATAAAGGTATTCATCATTAAAGAACCATCCTCCTTCCGATTCGAAGCTGAACAAGTACCTCTAGGTGGGAGTGATTTTGTGAGTAACCATTCCTTCCAGCCATGTAAGTTTGAGGAGGAAGGACTTACATATGATACTGTTCAGTTAGGTGATGACGGCGATTTTGCGGCAAACATATCTACTATAAAGACAACTATTGATCTAAACCATGCCCCAGTTGAATCATATGATGACCCACTACAAAATATGCATGAGGCACACTGTAGTCAAGAGTTAGACTACACGTCTCTAAGAGTGGGGGATGAAGACGATTTTCATCATATCTTTCCCGGTGGATACACAACTTGGATGACTCACGAATTATATTCTATTATGCCATCAATGGGGATTAACGAAGGATCTCAACCCTATTTCCATACATATAATCACCCCTTCGGTGAAGGAACTAGTCAACCATGTCAGAACCCGTTCGGTGAAGGGCTTAGTCAGCCATGTCATGACCCGTTCCGTGAAGGGCCTAGTCAACCACATCAGAACCCCTTCGGTGAAGAAGGATCTAGTGAACTACCTCAAAACGCTGTTAGTGAAGAGAACATCGAAGATTATGATGATGAACCGGATGGGTTTATAAAAGAGGATCCAAAATATTTTACAAGAGGCATTGATAATCCATTAGTAGATGGAGCTTACGAAGTGTCAGAGACATTGGACGAGTCTTCCGATCAAGAGGTGGAAACCGAATATCGAAATTGGACGTTTAAAGTTGGAGAGATCTTCAGAGATAAACAAACATTTCAAAGAGCATTGAAAGAGCACGCGGTGGAGAAAAAATTTCAAATTCGGCCTTTGAAAACCGCTAATTACTGAGTGACAGCAGCATGCTACGAACCCGATTGTTCATGGTGAATACATGCGTCTAAATTAATTGAGCTTGACACTTTTTAAATCAAGACGTTCAATAGTACTCACACATGTGGGGCCGCTAAGATCGGACCGCACGGTCACCGTAATGCAACAATCTCGTTCGTAGCCAACTATGTAAGGGAGAAACTTATGGAAGGATTCGACTACACCCCGGCGTCGATAATATTTGATATTGTAAAAACTTATAATGTGCAAATCTCATATGCTAAGGCTTGGAGGGAGAAAGAACTTGCCCTTAATGATATTAGAGGCAGTTGGGAAGGACAATTTATGGATCTACCAGCCTACATGAAGGAGATGGAGAGGGTAGATCCTAATGTACAAACATCCTTTCAACTGACGCTTGACGGTAAATTTCAAAGATTTTTTTAGAGTTTCGGCCTTTACATCGGAAGCTACCGTAATACACTTCGTCACACATTGCTTGTAGATGACACACACCTACAGGAACGTTTCGAAGGGATCCTATTTATTGCCTCGGGACAAGACGGTAATGGCCATATATTACCGTTACCATTTGTCGTCGTCGAATTAGAAGAAGAGGATACATGGATGTGGCTTCTTGAACGGGTAGGTGCGTTTGTGATCGGTAAGTTTACTGAAGATTTTATTTTTATCACGGATAGGTCGAAGGATTTAATTAAGGCGCTCAAACATATCTTCTCTAACGCACACCATAACTATTGCATGAGACATATGACACAAAAGTTGTAACACAAGTATCCCAAGAATAATGTGAAGGGTTTATGGTGGTGCGCCACGCGTGCATATTCAGTAGAGAAATTTGATTATTTTATTAACAAAATGAAGAAAGATCCTGTTGATCCTCGGGCCGTAGAGTATATTTTGAAAATAGACCCAAAGCATTGGGCACGCACACATATGAAAGGAAGGCAATATGATTCCCTGACTACGAATAATGCCGAAAGCTTAAATATCGTACTAAAGATAGCTCGAGAGAGACCAATTATCGACCTAATCAGAACTATTAGAGAGAAAGTCGCCGATCATTTTTAAAAGCGCCGACAGATATATGAGAAATGGACTACCCTACTCTGCCCAAAAGCAGATGAGCACATGAAGAAGGTACTGCAATGGGCCGGTAGGAAGAAAGCTCAACCATACGGGCGCGATCAATTCCAGGTCAACTCTAAAAATTGCATTCATCACGTCAACTTGGAACACAAGACTTGTACTTGCTGCCGTTGGCACATTTATGGCTTGCCTTGCTCTCATGCTATGGCAGCCATCAATCGGAGAAGTTACTATTATCATAACTTCTGTGAGAAGTGATTTTTCACTGCTTGCTTTAGACAAACATACGATGAGCAATGGCTTCCCACCCTCGATAAAAGCCAATGGGCATTCCAAACTAAGCAACTGCTTGAAAATATGAAAGTGAGACCATCCTACAATTTTCGAAAGCAAGTCGACCATCCGAGAAAGAGAAGGATAAGGTCTAAGGGTGAGGTTAGGGCCCTACAGTGTGGCAGGTGCAGTGAGTATGGTCATAATCGTAGGAGTTGCACGGTAATTGGGCCAATGGGTTAATACAGTACAAGAAATGTAAAGAAGTATATTTTCTTTTTATGCATTTTCAAAACGTCTTGTCAGCACAGACAGTCGATATCGATTGCTTATGAAATCGATAACGATTGTTTATGAAATCGATAACGATTGCTTCTGAAATCGATATCGACGACGAATACAATCGTTATCGATAGCGATTACAATCGTGTTCGATTTCATAAGCAATTGTTATCGATTGGATTCGCAGTCGAACATGATTGCATATTCAATCGATATCAATTTCTTATAAAATCAATATCGATTGTATTCATAGTCGATATTGATTGCTTGAGCACACTTTTATAGGGTCTACAACATGCCCAAAACCAGCCTATTGTTAGCCTATATAAAATTTTTACATACTTGAGATTAAAAAAAAAAAAAAAAAAAATTGTAAAAATTAAAATTATCATTTACAAATATCCTTAAATATTTTATGTAATAGCCCGAAAAATCACGTTAAACTATGACCTCGGGATCCGTGCCCGATTGGTCTTAGGTTTGACCATAAGATAGTTCAAAGATGAACTTAAAGTGAGATGAGCGGATGTGATGTGTGAACCAGTGTAGAAGAGTGGAGAGATAGAGGAGTGTGTAGAGTAACATACACCGAGGGGTGTGTATGTGTTCCACACCGAGAAAAGAAATAAGATAAAAAGGGTGAAAACCCTAACTTTCATGTTTTTGTGGTTGAGAGAAGTAAAGAAGAGAGAGAAAGAGAGAGGAGTGAGAGAAGAGTTATTGCAACTGTTTGGAAGAAGGAGTCAAGCATTAAAGAGGCCGGATTCGACGCAAGGGATCCGTTAGAGCCAAAGCTAGAAACCCTAGCCTTCCAACTATTGATAGAAATCAACTTGAGATCTATCCAAGGTAAATTTTTGTAAATAAGATGCATAGATCATAGGGGTTAAGTTGTGGTTAAATGTGGGTTAAATCATAGGATAATGGCTTAGAAAAATAGAGGAAATAGTATGCGAAACGATTGGGAAGAAACAAATGAAAAGGGTTGAATCGACAATTTCGATTAATCGAAATTGGGTTTCATTAATCGAAATTGGCAGAAGTTGAAAGGTCGAAGACCACGATTTCGATTAATCGAATTGGATTGATTAATCGGTTTGATTTCGATTAATCGATTTGAGAATCGATTAATCGATCGAGAACCTCCAAAGGACCCCAAGGGTTGGAGGAAATGATTTATGAAAATCGACTAATCGAAATGGGATTTTGATTAATATTTAGTTTTCGATTAATCGGTTTGGAATCGATTAATCGACTTGTGAAATTCAACGTCAACAAAGTGTACTTTGCGAAAAGGAGAGATTCGATTAATCGAAACTGAATTCGATTAATCGAATAGAAACTCGAACTGTTCGAATTGTAAGAGAACTTTGCGAACAGAAGAATTCGATTAATCGAAACTGAATTCGATTAATCGAATGGAAACTCGAATCGCTCAATAGTAAGTGTTCTTTTGCGAAAGAAGATTTCAATTAATCAAATTGGATTCGACATCGAATAGAAACTCAACAAAGGAGTTTACTTTGAAGGAGAATTTCGATTAATCGAAATTACTTCGATTAATCGATATTGACCTTCGATTAATCGATTTTGGAAATCGATTAATCGAACCAGGTTCGATTAATCGATTTGGGATTTCGATTAATCGACTGGGATAAATTTTGTTGACTTTTAAGTTTGACTTCAAGATTCTTGGAGGGTCTTATACCTTCTTTATTGCATCCTTTGTGATGTGTTTCACCTGTTATGTGGTACCATAGGTGGTACGTGTGAGCTAGTGCACAAGGAGCCACGTGGGACCTTGATGCATTGAACAAGTGAAGACTTGAGGTAGGGAACACCTCGAACATGTACTTTATTTTACAAGAGCATGTATGTAGTGATATAAATTTCAATTTAATTATTTTTACTGCTCAAAGAATTGTGAAAAGTGTGTGTGTGTGACATTCATAAGAGTAAACAAATGAGCCATCCCCAGGGGATGAAGAAGTAAAGAGATAAGAGCATCAGGTGTGATGCAAGTTAATGGATACATCCCAGGGATGTATCCACAGATTGAATCATGTTTGATAGGGCCTAACTGATATAAGATAGCACAATTACACGGTGAATAACTATATGTAAGGCACCGATATTTTTGTTATTTGAGGTTCCTTAGGTTACCCCACCGACGTGGCGGGATATCCACGACTGACACGGCAGGATATCCGTGACCGATACGGCGGCGAAACCGTAGGCTGTCATGAGGCTTATCCGACATAGTAAGCACACCCTGTGGGTGTTGATTGAGATAAGTGAAACCCGCCACCAATCCCGTGGAAAGGGGCTTGGTACTATATGGTATTCCTGTGAATACATTAAAACTGTCTATATAGATGACGATGAAGGGTAGCTCATCGGGGCTCGATGCTATATTGCTCGGGGATTACTTAAGTTGAAAGTTTAAGTTTTGCTTTAGGCCTTTTCAGCATTATTCATGAGTAAATAAAAACATAAGAAATCAACAGTAAAACGAATGCTTTTAACTGTATTATCAACAACTGCATAGTTACATCATGCATGGCATATCATAGAATATATGTGAGTTATAACTTATATGTTCAGCAGTGTTTGTTCCCTATTGAGCTAGGATGTAGCTCACCCTATAGACTATACGTCGCAGGTCCATTAGCAGCAGTTGCCGAGGTTTCAGGGGACGCTGATCCCGGCGAGTCGGACCTTGCTGCCGGCGAGGAGTTGGAGCCACCTCCAGAGGACTTCTTCTAGAGGACTCCGTTGTGCTACTTTGAGGAGTTTTGAGTAGAGATTGTACGGCTTGGTATGTCAAGTCTTTATTTTGTGAAAACATGTGTATGTATAGAGTTGGATTATTCTTTTGGGGCGAACCATCTGTGATGATGTATATCATCGATGGTTCGGATCGGTTCTCCCTTCATGTAGAGGCATGAGGGTAGAACTGTCTTTTAAAAAGCATTTCTATGTAGATTTAAATTCCGCAAGTTGTTCTTATTTCTTTTTATGCTTGATATACCAGTGTTCCGTGCATAGTTAAGGGGCACGGTCAAGATGATCGTGCTGATGGCACGGGTTTCGGGGTGCCGAAATCCGGGCTGTCACATTTTAAGATACAACTGCATACAATTTTAACTTTTGAAAAAACTAGGCATCAGTTGTAGGTTCTTCATCGGTGGCTTTCTCGGCTTCTCCATCGGCAGTAAATTTAGCGAGGGCTTGACCAATTTTTGTCCTGATCTTACTCATATTGCCTTGGCTGAAGTCAAATTTCTTTCCCAACATGAAGTACTCTATGTACTTCAAAACAAATATCCCACAGTCTCACCCATTGCTCTGTCGGGGTACGGATTTGACCCTATAATCAGAACATGACCACGGATAGGTTTTAGCGTTCAATGCAGTGGAGTCTTCGTGTACATGTAAAAGAGCAGGAAGATATTTGGTCTATTTTAAAAAGTACAATGTCAGATAATGTTTGATAAGATAAGTAGCTAAGTTAAGCACACAATGAAAATACTTACAAATATTATTTTATCGATTGCCAAAACAGTCGGCATCGATTGTATAAGCTGTCGTTAACGATCGTATAACCAGTCATTAACGATTGTATAATAACTCGTTAACAATTGTATAATAAATCGTTATCGATTGTATAATAAATCGTTACTGATTGTCTAGATAGTCGTTAACGATTGTATACCCAGTCGATGTCGACTGCTTATACAATCGTATTCTGAGGGCGATTAAATAAGCGTAAATTGGAAATGAATTGATTTAAAAGTGTGGACAATTCTTATCAGGATGTTGATTTGGATGGGATACTTGTCCTTAGAGGGCTTATCCAAAATTAGATCAACGATCATTACCGATCATTTTAAAACCTTAACGATCGCAAGCGCCCAATGTAAAGGATCATGACTATGGACTGGGATAAATATCTGAAATGAATAATATATATATTAGAGGATACAATGGTGAAAATTATAAATAAAGTTTTGCAGAGACCGTATTATACCGTGTTACATTGGTGAGCCCACAGCTCCCTCAACCTATTGAAGAAGAAGTTTTGGAGCACCTTCTTGCCTGGGTTGGCTTCTTCCTTCAGGGCATCCTACCGTTCAATTTGCGTGGCCATCGGTTGGCGGTTGAGTTTTTCAGTTTCAACAAAGAATCTGAAATCATTATAATCCATTGCAATATATGACAAATCGGTGGGGCTCATCAGAAAGAATTTATCCGCAACTTCAGGATAAACAGCGTCATCCATGACTTCCAAAAGTCTTAGGTAGGCTCCAATTATCTAAAAGATAACAAACTTCAATTACTAACTATTCAGAGAATCGTTATCGATTCTATACAGAGTCAGTATCAACTATTAATCCAATCGCTACCGATTGCCTAGATAGTCGTTATCGACTGTTATAACGATCGTTAACGATTGCTTAGATAGTCGTTAACGATTGTTATAACGATCGTTAATGATTGCTTAGATAGTCAGTATCGACTGTTAAGATGATCGTTAACGATTATCTAGATAGTCGTTATCAATTGTGTAGACGATCGTTAACGATTGTCTAGATAGTCGTTATTGATTGTGTAGACAATCGCGATCCACTATCTGGGCAATCTTTTTATTTTTAATTAGTCGTTACTATTAGAAAATAACATCTTTGAAAAGAAAAAATTAAGAAATTGAATATGAGAGATTTGGTTACTTACAAGATTGTCCATGTATGCCCTGCCTTCCAAACATTTGAACGTATGCATCCGGAGTGTATAATCACCCACGGAGCTTACGTAGATGCTGCATATATTTTAAAGGTCAAGTTTTAACTAACAACTAACTATCATCGGAAAAACAGACAAATTACGAATATATGTAACTTACTCAACATCCTTTTCGGGAGCTGTCCAGATGGCATTCATGAACCTCTGCTCATCTGTCAACTCAACCGTAGGAGGGGGCATCGTGGGCATCGTCTCGCTTGGTGGTTTTTTTATCGGTTACTACTTTTTTCTTGTCCTAAGCTTCACGACAACATGCTTTGCTTTCATCCTAGGCCTCAGGCGAGCATCGAATGGTTGCTCGGATTGCTCATCACCAACCCGATCACCCTTATCATCATAATCGTGGGATTGGTTATCAACTGCTGCCAACTCCTCTTGTGCAGGAGGAGCTGGTGCCACATCTGCTGATTGGTTATTAGCTACTGCCACCGCCGCCGCTAACTCCTTTTTTTGCGCGGAGGAGTCGCCACATCTCACGATCCCAGTTGGTGGACCAGTTTCGTCCCATATCGACAGTGAGAGACACTTTCGATAACAACTTCGAAACAGCACCATCCTGAATATCGAAAGTCATAAAATTGATAAATAAGATAAGAAAAACTTAGGAGAATAGAATGACCTATTAAAATAATATATCGATCCTGAAACCGATCGATACCGATCGTATTTACAATCGATACCGATCATATTTATAATCGGTACTAATCGTATTTACATTCGATACTGATCATATTTACATTTGGTACCGATCGTATTTACATTCGATACCGATCGTATTTACATTCGTTACCGATCGACTAACGATTGAAGTTACGACTGTACATGCAATCGATAGCGATTGCATGGACGATCGGTATCAATTGTATTTACAATCATTATCGATTGTTTATAAAAACAATCATTAGCGAATCAATAAAAATCTAGTTAAACTGCCAATCATACCTTGGGTGTCATCTCCAAGATCGTTTGAAGGAGTTCTATAATTTTTCTTTGCTCTTTCCAGATCATCTTGTTGAAGTGATCCGCCATTTGCAATTGAACATCCCTTGAAGTGAGCCAGTCTTCAAAGGAGGTGCATTGTATCTGGAGGAGCCTATTCTCCTCCACCAACCGCTTATTTTCTTCCACCAGTTGGTTAACTAACTCTTCCAAATGGTTGACTTTTTGGTTGAGTTTCAAGTTATCCAACTCCAAACCATCAATCCTCCTCAACAACTCTTGATTAGAGGAGGGTGGTGTACTGCCGCTTGTCTTTGCAGCGACCCTTCTAGGCCGGTCTAATTGGACTTGGACCTCATCTGACGAAGAGCCTTCTTTAGACGTTGTTTCGTCCTCAAATTCTTCCTTTTCAACTTCTTTGACCAGAATATAATTTCTTTTCTTCTTGAGCCGCACATCAAGTTCCACAGCTTTCTTGACCTCCTCAACCTCTTTCCTCTTCCCCCTAATTTTCCCCCCAATAGCCTTTAGACCCCCACTGATAATCCCTTACGAGGGGTATCTCCAACTCGAAGGTAACGGGTTCCAGGGGAGCGTAAATCTGTTACGAAAAAGGAGAGGTTGTAAACTAACATAGAACAAAAAGAAGAGGAAGTCGATAAAGATTGAATAGGAAGTTGATACCGATTGTGTAGGAAGTCGATACCGATTGTGTTTAAAGTCGATACCGATTGTGTAGGAAGTCGATACCGATTGTGTATGAAGTCGATACCGATTGCGTATTCAGTCGATTCCAACTACGTAGGCAGTCGATATCGATTGATTTGGTAATCAGAATCCTCCACTTCACTCTTTAAAGTCCTTATAAATTTACCTTTACAAATTTGAATTATTTAAAATGACATCATACCTTACTGTCCACCATCTTCGCAAGAGTGTAGCCTTTAGTTCTCGTTTGGGGCTTCTCTGCCCACTTCAACAATAGGGGAAAGGGTTTATCATTGACGTTCTTTGAGGTGAGACGTCAAATATCATCTCATAAGCCCACCACTGAAGTACACACATACAGCCATAAATATTATACGACTTAAGGGCTTTATCATTGTCGGCAGTCTTTCTATTTGTCACGCCCTTCTCTATATACTTCAGCAAGTCTTTGAAGACGTAGAGACCCCACGGGGATTTTTTGAAGTTTTCCACGTCATCGATGAGCTCAACGTGGGCTTCCGACAATTGAAGATGGGACCCAGGAAAAAGGAATGTACATAGAATAAAAAGAAGAGCCAACTTGACGAAGTCATCATCACTTTGCGCTAGCCTCAATCAACTTTCAATATGAGACCGAAGAATTTTTCCGGCCGGTAGACCCCGAAAATATTTGTATCGAATGGTTTCCTCTTCAGGTGCTTTAATGGAAGGGAAATACTCTTGGGGTCAACCACCACAAGGCCCAGTATTAAGGCAATGTCCATCTTCCGAAGATAGACATCTCTCCTCCCAATTTGAAAGTGGTTCTTCTCAACCCAAAAACTTAACATGGCATCCACAACATCTCCAGCAAAACTAACACCTTTGGCATTTTAAATATTCTCCTGAAAACTGATGCACTTAGCAACTCCTTCCGCTGAGGGCTAGCATCATCGTAGATCTTCGAAATGCCAGTAGGAGAACAGTTGCCAACAGCACGTTGTACAATCATTTTGCCGACTTCTGTATATGAACTATAATAAAATTGAAAGAGATTGTTTATAATCAGGCTACATAAAAAATCGTCGATTCCCTAGACAATCTTTATCGATTGTTTATACAATCGTCATCAATTGTTTATACAATCGTCATCGATTATTTACACAATCGTCATCGACTGTTCAAAACCACGAAAACCCTAATTCTTTCCCAAAAACTCCACTTATAATACACAATCGCACCAAAACAACCTATTTTTCTCCACAAATTGAAGGGGGAAAAGAAACCTCAAAAAATCAAAAAAGAAAATACAACAGGCCTAGAAAACTTATCTAGAACCCAGTATTAAGGCAATGTCCATCTTCCGAAGATAGACATCTCTCCTCCCAATTTGAAAGTGGTTCTTCTCAACCCAAAAACTTAACATGGCATCCACAACATCTCCAGCAAAACTAACACCTTTGGCATTTTAAATATTCTCCTGAAAACTGATGCACTTAGCAACTCCTTCCGCTGAGGGCTAGCATCATCGTAGATCTTCGAAATGCCAGTAGGAGAACAGTTGCCAACAGCACGTTGTACAATCATTTTGCCGACTTCTGTATATGAACTATAATAAAATTGAAAGAGATTGTTTATAATCAGGCTACATAAAAAATCGTCGATTCCCTAGACAATCTTCATCGATTGTTTATACAATCGTCATCAATTGTTTATACAATCGTCATTGATTGTTTATACAATCATCATCGATTATTTACACAATCGTCATCGACTGTTCAAAACCACGAAAACCCTAATTCTTTCCCAAAAACTCCACTTATAATACACAATCGCACCAAAACAACCTATTTTTCTCCACAAATTGAAGGGGGAAAAGAAACCTCAAAAAATCAAAAAAGAAAATACAACAGGCCTAGAAAACTTATCTAGAATTAGGGTTTTCCAAATATTGCGAATTCAAAACCCTAAAAACCCTAATTCTTCCCAAACTCCGCATTAACAATCGAACTTGATTGGGTTATAGTAGGTTTTAGGGGTTTTATCATCGTCGTCTGACATTGGGAAATATGGGGGCTGGTAGGGATAATAAGGAAAATCATTTGCTGGTGATGGTGGAATACGAAGATATTTTACTCATCCTTCCGAGCTTTCTTGCCATAATGGTTGAACAGAAGGTTAGTTGGCAATAAATTGGACGTCGGCTGATATAAATAAAATAAAAACATCATATTCATTATGGGTGAAGGCTTCAAAGATTTAATATGATGGGTCCTATCTTGACAGCTTGTTAAAATTTTATGAACAGAGTCCTATACTAAAAAAATGAACTGTAATATACTTGAGATCAATTGTATATATAACCGATATCGATTGTATTTATAGTCGATATCGATTGCATATATAGTCGATCGATATTGATTATAAATCAATTGTGTTTATATTCGATATCGATTATATATAAAATCCATATGAATTGTATTTATAGGAACATTAAAAATTTTGACAAAATGGACATCGACGAAAGAAGAAGAAAAAACTCAACAGCAATAAATGAAAATTTATTACCTACTTACAGGTTTGGTAGCTTGAAGATTGAAGAACAGAATGCTAGCGACTTGCGATCGCCTCTCCACTGACTTCGAACGAAAAAGTAAAAAAGTAAAAAGGTATACAGTGAAGGGTTTGGTGAAGGCAACTATTTATTACATTGGGGGTAGATCCGGTATTTCCTAAAGGTGGAAGATGGCTCGGCGCGCAGCGGGTCGATTTGGGTAAAGGTGAAACTATAGGGTCTCTGCAGTAAAAGGTACATCTGACAGGGTTGATCAGGTAAATTTCCCCTATTAAAATTGTCAATAGAATTGTGTAGCTTTTTGGAACTATAAAGATCCTTCTACTTGTCAAAAGAGAAAATGTTGGCACAGATTGTCAAAAGAGAAAATGTTGGCACGTGTTGCCGTGTAGTCATTGTGCACTCACGTAGTGGGAAAAAGAATCTTACCCATATAGCCGTTGTGTGTTATCTTCATGGGAAACTGAGTCTTGTTTACTCGAGACACTTTCGATGTGACGCCAGATTAATAAGAGAAAATGGTTTCTCCATAACGTCGAGTAATCTGAACTTTAGCAAAACACTCACGTTATCGGCGATCTCTAGTCTCGCGATAAATCTTGTATTGATCCAGCTCACATCCCATGAGACAATTTATTTAAGCTCTTCATCCTTTCACTGGTATCAGAGCATGAGTCTATCATCCGATCTTTGGCCGTCTGATCTCTGACCATCGAATTTCTGGCCGTCTGATCGTGCACACTTAGATCTCTTGTCGTTGTATCTTTGGCTATCATCGGATCTTTGCCTATCTTCTCACAATCGGATTTTGGGCATCGGATCCGTAGATTTTTGGCTATCTTCTCTATATCCGATCTCTTGTTGCTACTCACCATCAAATTCCCAAAATTTACTAGGCGTTGTATTTCTAAGTGTCCGATTTCTACCTTCATCTTCACCGACTGATTTGTACAACTCGCTGCAAAACAATAAAAAGGGGCAGATTTGCAGAACCAGGCAAATAGTGGTGACAAATTCCAACTCTCTTAAATCGGTGGACTCCAAAAAATATTAAATCCAATTTTCCTTTTGAAAAGGAGCCAGTACCAGCCCAAAGTGCTCTCTCGTCTCGAATTAGTACGCAGCCCAGCCAGCCAAGTTGAAGTTCTGTAAGTGCTATCTCGTCTTAACTTAGCCTTCTGATTTGTTATAAATCACAAATACCATATTGAGGTATTAGCGATTTGTTTTTGGGCGATATCTTTGGTTATATAACACGGATTTTTGATCCGTTTGAACCCGTGGACTCCGGTAACCGAGGCACATCTACCCACATCACTGGTTCAATATTTAGAGTCTATTACACTGTTGGATTAGAAAAGGTCATCCTCACACTCGATCGATAATCTGTTTGGAGCGCACTCTGGTCAGCCTTCTCTAACCCCCATCTTTTAATTTATTATTCGAAGATCAGCATAAACGGTTTAGATTTGCTTTTGATACAAAATGACACATAGTATAGTTGTTCACAAACTCTCCAAAATTGAAAAATTAAATGGCTTAAATTATGATATGTGGAACCGTAAAATTGAATACCTTTTAATCCACGAGCGCATACACTATGTGTTGAAATCTAACCCGGCCCCCCTGTTCTCGGTGATAGACCATCTAGGGAAGATAGAAATAAGTTTGATAAGTTTGTGCAAGATGATTTGATTGCAAAAACCTCAATATTAACTTTTATGCAAAATGATTTGATAAAAGTTTTTGAAATTTATGACACCACTAAAATAATGATGGAAGCCATTGCCCAAAAATATGATAACGTGTCTGAAGCCCACATCCAATTACTCCTTCAATAATACAATTCTTACAAAATGAAAGAAGAAGATAACATTGTTGAATATGTCAATAAAATGATGGTAATGGCTCAAGACCTTGCTGCTGTAGGTAACCCAATTAATGAAAGAATATGAATTTCAAACATTCTTAGTAGCCTACCTCCCTCATGGTCCATGGTCACCACTGCCTTAAGATTGAATGATACTGCTTTAAACATGATGGACCTTCCTATGAAATTAGCCCTTGAACATAAACACTTGAATCAAAACAAAAAGAGTGAATTAATGGTAATTCACGAACCACATAAAATTTCAAAATCAGAATAAGTCCAAGGAAAAATTTAAGAATTTCTATAAAGATTTTAAAGGAAAAGGAAAGAAACCATTTTATCAAAAGGCTAAACTTGTTGCTCCCAAAGGAAATTGTTACAACTGTGGGAAGCCTGGACACTTCAAGGTCGACTGTCTTCTTCAAACAAAAGACCATGAGAGTGGAAGCGGTAGTAAAGGTGGAAGGCGCCAGATCATTTATGTTGTCTCGAAATGCTTATTTGCCGACCAAGATATCAAAGGTTGGTGGATTGATTCAGGTGCCAACCGTCACATCGCAAACTCTAAGGCACTGTTTGAAGATTTTAAGGAGTTTAAGGTAGGAGAGAAAAATGATCTACGTGAGAAATAACACCTACTCTGATGTATTGGGTGTGGGAACCTGTAGGATGAATGTGAGAATGATTGATTTTATTCTCACGGATGTTTATTTTGTGCCTAGTATGAGGCGCAACATTGTGTCTGTATCTCTCTTAATCCTCAGAGGTTTTGATGTACGTTTCCGATTGGCTAAAGTATCCATCGGAAAGCATGGTCGTATTTTGGCATGGGGATGCTTGATTCCTGAGCATAACTTGTTTGTTTTTTATGTAACCGAAAATGTTGAAAGTTCTTCTTCTTCTTATATTGATTGTGTCAATATTGTTGATTGCTATATATGGCATCTTAGGTTAGGACATATAGGTAAAGATAAAATAATTAGATTAATTAATAAATAATTAATTCCTAGCTTAGACAAAATAGATTTTGAAACTTGTGAGTATTGTCTATCTGGTAAAATAACTAGAAAACCTTTTCCTAAAAGAAAAAGAGCAACAGAATTGCTTGATATTATTCATTCTGACATTTGTGGACCTTCAAGTGTTCAAACTTATAGGCACATGAAATATTTTATTACCTTTATAGACGACTTCTCTAGGTTTGGACATATTTACCTCATTCGAAATAAACCGAATGCATTAGAAACCTCTAAAGAATATAAAAAGGAAGTCGAAAATCAATTAGGTAGAAATATAAAAATACGTAGAACCGATAGGGGAGGAGAATTCACCTCAGATGAATTTAACACCTTTTGTAGGGAAAACGGTATTAAACGTCAAATAACAATGGCTTATACACCACAACAAAATGGTATAGCCGAAAGGCGTAATATAACCCTCATGGACATGACGAGGTCAATGATGTCTCATGCTGATTTGCCTAAATTTTTTTGGGGAGAAGCATTAAATACCGCTATGTATATCCTCAATAGAATCCCAACTAAAATTTTACATTCGACTCCTTATGAGTTATGGACAGGTAGAGAACCTGATTTAAGTTACCTTAGAAAATGGGGATTAGTGGCGCATGTACTGATTCCATATCAACTTAGAGATAAATTAAAAGCGAAAACTATTAGATGTAACTTTATTGGTTATTCTGATAGCTTTAAGGTTTATAGATTTTATCATAAAGATAAAGGTCTAATTGAAAGTAGGGACGCTGAATTTTTTGAGAACCTCATAGATGAGGATACATCCACCTCTTCTGATGATCCTTTAACAATAATAAATGATGAAAATCAACCAACTCTTGTAGGATCTAATCCCATTGATGAATCAATACAATCTCCTCACATGAGTAGACTAAAGAGGACTAGAGCTCCTCCGTCATTCTTAGATGATTTTTATGTTCATGTGAGTGAAGAGTTATATAATAACATAGATTTAGATGAAATGAATAATCCATTAGATTATATTGATGCGATCAACTCACAAGAATCCAAAGAATGGTTAGATGATATGAATGATGAAATTAATTCAATCGAAAAAAATAAAGTGGGAACTATACGATTTACCTGATGATAGAACACCCATATGTTGCAAATGGATATTAAAAAAGAAATTTAAATCTGATGAGTCTGTAGATAAATATAAAGCTAGGTTAGTAGCCAAGGGGTTCAACAAAAAAGAGGGAATAAATTATGTTGACTCATATTCTCTTGTAGCAAAATTTATGTCTATAAGGATCATATTGGCAATTATTGCCTATTTCGATCTCGAACTGTTCCAAATGGACGTTAAAATAACATTCCTTAATAGAGAATTAAAGAAAACTATTTATATGAAACAACCCGAAGGTTTCGAGATTGAAAAGCATGAGGATAAGGTGCATAAGTTGAAAAGATTCTTATACGGGTTAAAACAGTCCTCACGTCAGTGGTACATGACCTTTCGTAATGCAATCCTTAAAATAGGATATTTAGTTAATCGATTTGATCATTGTGTATATGTTTTGAAAAGTGGGAGTACTTTTATAATATTATTTTTATATGTAGATGGCATTCTTATAATTGAAAATGATTTGGAAATGATTGAGAAAACTAAATCCTGGCTGAGTTCTCAATTTGAGATGAAAGACATGGAAGAGGCATCGTTTTTTCTAGGTATAAAAATAATTAGAGATAGAGAAGCTAAAATGTTATACCTAAGCCAAGAAAGATACATAGAAACTATTTTAAAATGATTTAATATGGACAACTCTCATCCTGTGTCAACTCCCATAGAAAAATGGTTAAAATTAAGTAAAACCATAGTCCATCAGATGGACAAAATAAATTGAATGTTCCTTATGCTCAAGCCGTTGGGAGCTTCATGTATGCTATGATGTGTACTAGACCCGATCTTAGTTTTGCAATAAGTGTGGTTAGTAGATACCAAAGTAACCCGGGTCTTAAGCACTGGCAAGTAGTGAAGCGAATACTGAGATATTTAAAAGGAACGAAACATCTTAAACAATGTTTTCAAGCTAATGAACTTAAAGTTCAAGGCTATTCGGATGTTGATCATGCTGGGGATAAGGATGACGGAAAATCTACCTCAACTCATATTTTTCTCTTTAGAGATAGTGTTGTTTCTTGGTCTAGTAAGAAACATGGTTGTGTTGCCCATCATACTCAGGAAGCTGAGTATGTAGCTTGTAGTACTACTTGTACTTATATCGTTTGGATAAAACGCTTCATAGCTGATATGAAACTAGATATAGCCGACGAGCCTGTGCACATATTTTGTGATAATAAAGCTGTAATTAGATTAATTGAAAGTGGGTAAAATAGCTCAAAAGGTAAGCACATTGAAGTGCATTATCACTACATTCAAGATGTAGTTGAGAAAGGTGAAGTGACTGTGAGTCATTTACCTTCAAGCGATATGATCGCTGACCCTTTGACTAAAAGTCTTAGTGTGGATATTTTTTCAAAGCATGTTAGCTTAGTGGGACTTAGGGACGCCTGAGTCATGAAAATACATAGCACTTACTATTTTATCATTAAGAGTATATCCGTTTTGTTTAAGCATGGAAAATCTCATGATATAAATTTTTAGTTGTGAAGTGCATATCTGCCAAGAGCATGAAAAACCTCATAACTGAAAATATTTTCATAAAATATGCATTAAAAAATAGTGGAAGAAAATATTATATATATATATATATATATATATATATATTAACGGCTTTCATGGCCAAGTGGGAGATGTTAGCATGTGTGGCCATATAGCCGTTGTGCACTCACGTAGTGGAAAAATGAATTTTACCCATATAGTCGTTGTGTGCTATCTTCATGGGAAATCGAGTCCCGTTTACTCAGAACACTTTCTATGTGACGCCAGATTAATAGGAGAAAATGATTTATCCATAACGTCGAGTAATCCAAACGTTAAAAAATCTTTTGCGCACCTATATAAGGGGCTTACCGCCACCTATGAAAAGTATCTCAAAAAGATATTATTAAGGTCACAAAGTGTACATCCGTTTTGGCAAAACACTCATGTTATCGATGATCTCTAGTCTCGCGATAAATCTCGTATTGATCCGGCTCACATCTCACGAGGCAATTTATTTAGGCTCTTCATCCTTTCAGAAAAACCTTACAATCAAATGATTAAATTGCACTCGTATGTTGATTTGATGCAATACCAATGGTTGTGTCAAGTGAACGTGCCTTAATGCAAATTTTCAGCATCAGTGGGTTACTAAGCGATCTCCTAGTGAGCGGTCGACCAAATGTATCAATCATAAATTTTTTCTTAAGAGATTTGTGGGTGACTGATCAGACTAATTTATTAAACTAATTAGACCCCTAATCTAACTTTATTAGGTTCTTAGAAACCTCTTAGATGTTTAATTAATAATATTTTATGTTTAATATAGGTAAAAATGACTTAAAAAAAGAGCATGACTAAAAAGAGAGTGATTTCTATTTTGGAAAACTTATCTTGACTTACAACCCAAGTTTGACCCCTAAAAACATCATATTCATGAAATTTCTATTTCACGCAAAGTTGTAAAACTTTTCGTTATCTTTCCAACAACGCAACGATTACATTGATTTGAATTCAAAGTCAAAAGTTATTGCTAAAATACTTAGACTGTGTCTATCAAGTTTGCTCTACGCCTCAAAAATGGTGATGGGCCCAAATTGGGCTTCTTTTAATTGAATTTTAGTCCGTTTGTAACTCTAATATATCCAAGCTTATATATAGTCTCTTATGGTTTTCTTTGGCAGCCGAATTCTAAGCTTTTGTTTGTTTAGATTCTTAAAAAAGAGAGGATTAGAGAGACTGGTGAAATAGCTTCGGAGATCGATTCTAGGGTGGCATGATGACCTCTATCAACATGATCCTTCTACCTTCAATCATTCTGGACTAATTCCTAGATTTGGGGTTTCGATGAAATCCTAGTTTTATAATATCTCTTCCTTACAGTAATTCTTTTATTATAATTATGGATAGTGATTGCATGATGTGAGTATACTTGATTTTTAATATATTTATTTGATTATATGGGTTTTTGAGTTTTTTGATTTCTTATGTGATTAATATTCTCTTCGATCCGTATTAAAGAAAATAAAATTTCTCTTCAGACCTAATACCTGTGATTTAGAAACGTTGTTCATGTAATGGTTCTTAACGGTTGAGGTATCTTAAGATTAGGTATGTTATACTAAGATCGAATCGCCCATAGTTAGTTTAGTGTAGAAGGTTTAGTCTTTGTCGAAGATGATTTATCCTATGATAAGATTCTGCTTATCTTTCTATTAATCAATCGTGAGCTTGCAATGATGATTTATCCTAACTGTTCATAAATATTATAATTAGAATTAAGATAGTGAATTGAATTATGAAACTTCTGGATTCTAAAAATCTAGATGCCTATATCATTGATATCTTCTCTCTCGATATTTAATTATTACAATTAAATTAGTTTAATTACACACTGAACTTTTTCAATTAATTAGAAGAATAGCATACATTTAGGTATATAATTCCAACAATCCCTATGGTTCGACACCCTTATGCTTGTTCTAGCTTCAAACACTTGTGCACTTGCAAGGTTTTATAATTTTAACGATTAACTACTAATATATGCGTTCGACCAACCGTGCCGGTTGGTTCTCTACTATGTTGAGTGGGCAGTCAATCAATCTCGTATTTATTATGATTATTATTATTATTTTCAAGATTTGTGGACCGATTTTCGTATTGGTTTATTCAGTTAACCGCTCGATCGATTGGACGTTTGATTGGGCAACTATGGTCATTCGGTCATCACCCGCTCGATCGAAGGGAAAAAGGAAGGACATCTTTGTATTTTTAGCGGGACAATTAGACTTGCATTATTAAACAAAAAGAAAGGGCATTCTTGATATTTTTTGCGTTCGAATGGTAAATACTGACAATTACACGGTTAGAGCAGGGATATTGCTAATTTCCCATAATTGAAGGTAAATCTTGCCAATTTCAATAGTTTGGTGAGGAATATTGCAAAAATGTCGGTGAATATATTTGGAAGGATTTAGGGTGTGAGGATTTGAAAATTGACAATTAAGATTGGAGGAAAGAATTTGTATCTCCACCTATCATGGTGGTCCCACATCGAATAGAGAAAAATCTTGCCCTTGAGCTTTATGTGATTGTGATTGCGGATGGTACATGTTTTGGGTGGGGGGATTTAAGCCCATGTTAGAAACAAAATCCAGACGGGGACCTAAGCTCAGAATTGGACAATATTGTGGCATGTGGGTCTAGGTCGTCACATAATGCTATCAGAGCTAAGAATGACTCTTTTATTAAGGTAAGGAGATTGTGATAGTCCCACATCGGATAGAGAAAAATGTCCTCGACTCTTCTAAGGGAGAGAGATTTTAATAGTCCCACATTGGATAAGAAAAAATCCAGACCCTACGCTATATGTGATTGCGGACATTACATGTTATGATGCATTTTGGATGAAAACTTAAGCCATTGCTAAAAATAAAATATGGGCAGAGACCTAAGTCTAAAAACGGATAATATTAAAGCATATGAGTCTAAGTCATCACAGCTATTGCATGTTTGTTGCCCATATGAGTGGTTAAAATGCATGACGCTTGTAGTATGAAAATGCCTTTTGTCTTCTGTCAAAAAATGGCACATAGTGACACAAATTGACATCTAACATGGCCACTCGATGTTTGGTCTCTCCTCTTTATTTTATGAATTACGAACATAGAACAGAAAAAGTATCATCCACTTGGAAGTTTCATTTTAGGGATATTGGCTCATGGCCGACATTTAAATACAAAATCGTCTTTAAATAATTTTACACCATTAAAATTAGACATTTTATCTTATATTATTAAAGCATAATTTTGTATTATGCTATGTAGCATATATTTATCATCAATCTAAATTGCCCAATTGGCAATCTATTATTAGAGTATGACTCAGCTTAAGGAAACATGCCAATGAGGTGATGTGACCCATCAGATTGATGAACTTTAATATTACTTATCAAAACTAAAAACAACGGCTGATAATATAGTCCATGGATTGGATGGTTGTTTACATCTCCCTAAAACATCATTTTGGGTCTGTTGTACTTCAATCTATAATCTATCACTTTGACGATTTGAATCACTCACATCTTAAATCATTGATGATGCAAGATCATCTAAGCACTATTTTAGTGTTTAAATCCCAGTCAAGAGATAAGGTCTCTTCTTTTTATAGGCACCCACACCAAAATGTATTAATATAATTGAAACTTTGATTTATGAATAGTTGAATATGAGCTGGTATATGCAAGGTATTCCCACGTATTGATTTGACCTTGACGGAACTCGGAGGAAATTTCTTTAAAAGCGGCATACTTATCCTCACTGTGTCCTAAACCAGCATGAATCCTTTCCACCAGAGACTTGTTTGCAGTCTGAACAATATTGTCGAAATTCCTGAATTCTGAGAGAAAATGCATCCAAAAAAGTTGACCAATTTGGTGAACACTTGTACCCAAGGTTATGATGCAAAGTTCATTCTTCTCTCTTCTCATATTCATTTGCAAATCTTTTCTACTCTTTCAAAGAGTAATTCCAAACACAACTTGAAATAAAATCGCAAACCAGAAATCAGTAGTTGGGAGGGGATGGCAAAAAAAAACAAAGAGAGAAAAGTTTCTACCCGCTAAGTATCACCACTCTTTTTATCAAAGATTCAATTTTTTCTCAATGAGACCATTGCATTGATGAATGAACAAAATAATGATCAGCTAATCACCTGAAAATGACCATACAAGTAAAGATTAATCAGAATCACAACATATTACATAGGCAATTCTGAAAGGTTAAATGTGATATCCCACATCAGATAGAGAGAAGTCTGCGACTGGGCTATACGGTGAAGCTTTCATATAATGACACAATTTAGGTAGAGATGATGCTCATGCCATGAACAAAACCCGGGCAGGATCTAAGCCCAAAATCAGACAATATAGCATGTGGGTCCGAGTCATCACAGAATAATATTAGACTCGAGGATAGCTCTTCAATAAGGTAGGGGGATTGTGATATCCCATGTAACATCCCCAAAATTTGAAACAGCATGTGCCAACGATTTGGGCCGATTATATTGGACTGACTAATTGGATCAACTATTTGAACTGATTGTGGGCTTTTGGTAAGTGAGCTAAGGCTTAACCTAAGTGTATGTGCTTCATACCGGAGTCAGAACATCTTAAGTGGATAAGATAACACACTAAGTGTGTGTGTATGTGCTTCACACAAGAGGGTTAAGTGAATAAATTTGAACACACATATTGTGTGTGTGTGCTTCACAAGGAAGCCAAAATTTTAGATACAGAGGGGAGGATGTCTCACCCAAGCCTCATTTGGGCCTTGGTTAGTTTTGCAAGAGAGTTGAGAGAGAAGTAAGAAAGAAGAGAGAAAGAAGGGAAGGTGAGTTCAAACTTCTTCTCCCTATTTCTTTACATTGTGATTCGATCGTGTGATCGTGCCATGTGTGATTAAGAGAGTGAAGGGTGACGTGTGATCAAGAGTAGTATTGCTGTGGACTCTGTTTCGACTCAATTACAAGAGGAATCGGCAAATTCCAACATAGAAACCTTAGCTATTGGCGTGAGCTCGTGAATCGAGGATTTGATCAATTAAAGGTGAGAAAATTTGTGTGAAATTATAATTTTTAGTTAGATTAGACTTTATGTATGATGTGGGAGAAAAAATTAGAAGAAAAGAAGTTTAATTTTAAAGAAAATGAGTTTGGGAAGTTAGAAACCGTGAATGTAAAAAATCTGGCAAAACTGATCGATCGAAATAAGTGATCGATCGATCAATTTTGTCAAGAGTGTAAGTATAAAGTTTTTTGGAGAAACTGATCGATCAAAATTTAGTTCGATCGATCAATTTGTGAAACCGATTGATCGATATGGGCATCGATCGGTCGATTTGTGAAAAATAGTGTGTGTTAAGGGAATCGATCGATCGATTTGAGAATCGATCCATCGAAATGTGTCGACAGGAAAAGGATTGGTTTCTGAGTAAACCAATCGGTCGATTTAGGAATCGATCGACTGATTTGGAAATCGATCAATCAGTTTGTGAACCGATCGATCGAATGTGGAACTGATTATACAAACAAAAAGACGTGTATTTTTTGAAGGAAACCGACCGATCAAAATATATTTCGATCAATCAACTTGGTCAGTTTCTGAAATTTTTCTGCTTTGAAAAAAAAACTTTGGGAGACTTTGGAACTTTCCATTCTTCGTTACTTTTGATTGATAGGAAGTAAATTTGGTGTGTTCTAGGTTGTGATCAAGAGGACGTAATGTAAATGTCACCTTGAAAGAAGAAATCTTCGTTTGACTTCAAGTTAAGGTAAGGGAACTTCAACACAAATTTACACGTTTGACTTTAATTCATAGTTCTTTGATATGATTGCATGAAAAATGTTTTGAAATAGCTTTTGAATTCTTTGAAATTAGAACTGGGAATTTTGATTTGCATTGACTACATTACAAAGATGTGAATTCGTGACGCTTTGAAATGTCGATTAATTCAACACTTGGACTTTGACGTGGAACTTGCATTGTGAATCTTTTGGATTCTTTTGACTGCATCCCTTGGAGCTGGTACGGCGGCATAATCCGTACATGCATTTATACATACGTTGTATATGCATCCCTTGGAACATCATTCATCCCTTGGACATCATGCATCCCTTGGACAATCGCTGATAACTTGGACACCCTTAGATACATTGAGACACCCTTAGATACATTGAGACACCTTTGAACACCCTTGTACTATTTCGGTTGCAAATTCGATATTGTTTACAAATTTGCATGAAATTTGGACAACCTTATATAATTTTGACAGTTTTAAAATGTGCTGTTATATATATTGTTTTGATGAAACTCTGTTTTGAAAAGTAAATGCTCTCAAAGTTTGTTTTGAAGAGAAAGAAAATGATAATTATTTGAAACTCAGTTTTGAAAGATGGTTTTAATTCCTGTCATTAAATCAATGTTTTCTTATGATAAAATGTAAATTGATATTGAATGTCCTCTATTGAGCTTAGTTGTTAGCTCACCCTGATTATACGTCACAGGCACATGTATAACACTTATCTGGACACAGGACTTGAGGATTGAGGACTTAAGGATTTATAAGATTTCTGGGATCGTAGATTTAGCACACGGTGGGTTTTGGTAAGTTTGGGTTTGGTACATTCGTACTATTATATACCTATTGTACACCATTGTTTTGGTGATGGTCGGCCATTACCGGTGGTTTGGTTTATTTCTTTTGAGATTATGTGTTCTGTATATAGAAATGGAGATTTGATTTAGTTTTGTCATATGTATATATGTTGCTTTAATTTCTGTGCTTATTAGTGGATGTACCAAGTTTTCTGTATCAGACTGTGATTCACGATCTAACGGTCCGGATTTTCCCAATTGAATTTGGTTTAAAGAAATAAAAAATATACATATATATATCTCAAAAAATTCATGTTGGAAAAATCCGGGCTGTCACATCCCACATTTGACAGAGAGAAATTTGGAGCCTATGTGTGCGACCGGACCTTTTCATGTAACGACTCATTTTGGGGACAACGAAACGTAATGCCCATGGCAGGAACAAAATCAAGGTCGGGGTGGGGTGGAGAGAGACCTAAACTCAGAATCGGTCAATATTGTTGGCATGTGTGGGTTGTCACAATAAATTTGGAAAAATATGATAAGTTGAGGGAAAAAAGAAATGGATAACTAGCCTGAACATCACATCCGATCCTCTGAGGGCACAAACCATTCAACTGGTAGTTCCCATTTTGGGCTAACCGAATAGATCCTGCAGCTACAGGGCCTAACCATTTTTATAAGCCCTCTTGCAAGTGTTAAGCATATACAGTGAATCAGGTCATAAATACATACGTTGGTCAACTACAAAAATTTGTTACATTAGCATAAATAAAAAAGACTTTGTCAACAATGGGTGTCCACTCATCATGAGCGGACATCGCAGTCCACGTGTCCTTCTGACCATGTGACTTGCACGGACTTTTAATGCATAAAAATCCGTGCAAGTCATTCTATCATAAGGATATGTGGACTGCCACTTATGAGGGACATGCCACTTATGATGAGTGGACACCCATTGTAGACTAAGATAATGAAAAATAAATGACATGGATAACTATAATGAAAAATTAATGATGTAGAAGTCATTAATGTTTATCAAAGTTAGTCTCTCATTGTCATTTAAAATATCATAAATCAAAGATAACTTGGATGGGCTCCAGACCAAGATGTCTCGAGTCTCGATTAGTGGCCTTATAAGCTATTTATATTTAAATAATAATTTAAAAATACATTTACATTAAAAATTTAAAAACTATTTAAAAATAAAGAACCTTTAATTTACATGTGTAATATATACTAGTATGTGACCAAACCATATATTCTTAGTCTTAATGTAATTATTTTGAAAGCAATCAAATTTATTATTTATATAAAGAAGAAAATTACAAAGGAAACCAAAAATTAAGATTCCCAATAGAATGACTCCTAGTATAGAGAAAGGAGGTTCATGGAAATTATTAAACATTTGATGCACTTCATTATATAAAGAGAACAGTTGCCCCGTACAACGAGCAAAAGGCTGCATTAGCATTATGTTTTTAGCAAGTACACCATCACTACTTTTGATTATTGTTTTGTCTCCAAACTCCTCACTGTTCAATCTCCACCATCCATGTGGTAGAAGTGTTGAAGTTTAGTACTATGTCGGGTATTCATAGTCTTGTCTCTCCTCTTATAAGATCCTCGGCTCCTCCCACTATAAAAAATATGACTATTAGTGACAATTTTTTATTGTAAAAAACTGCGGCTATTAACAAAAAAACTATTAAGACTATTAGCGGCAAGGGTATTAGCGGCAGTTTTGACTACCGCTAATAGTCTTATTTTTTGTGGTGTCCATTGATAATCAATTGATTTTGAGATTGATACCCAAATTTATCAAAGGCCTTTCTCCACTCGACATCATTCAATTCAATCTCCACGTGATTATGAAGAAGATCCCAAGCAATTTTAATGGAAATAGGATGTAAATGTAGCGATTTAAGGACCGTTGTTTCTCCATAACCCTTCACATTTGCACTTCGTTCGAGGGTAATAGTTAAGTCGTCAATCTATTTACAGAGACTTTTTGTGTTTTTTTGGATGGATAATCGGGACTCTTCGAACCACTGTAGTGCTAATGGACAATGGATCAATGTTGGATGAGATCAATCTTTTTCTTTTTTTTTTTAAAGTTTGATAATGACACTTCAATGAGATCAATCTTTAAATAAACAAGAACATTAAAGGTTATTTAATGATTCTTGTTTATATACACCCCCTCCATTGTGAGGAGTAGGTCGTGGGTTCGATACTCGTCATCTACGTTGTTTTCCATCCTTGTCTTTACAAGGTGTGGGTTGGATTTTGTTAGTTAATCCTCACCACTATAATTGGTGCTCTCTCACGTTGCTTTACAACTGTCATATGTGTATGCGTGCCTGCTCTTGGATTCTCAAGGCTTTCTCAGCCAAATGGCCGTATCAAAAAAAAAAAAAAGGTCACTTGCTTGAGAATGGAGTTTCTCTTCATCTTCTTCGCTTGGATTCTTTCAACGCTGGCAACCTTTATAAAGAACCCCAAGAACACATTACCTCCCTTTTTCTCTAGGTATGATGCTAATAGATGAAATTAGCAAGAGTCTCCTTTTTATAGCTTCTACCTAATTCTTGAGGATTATTATTATTTTCTAAACCTTGAAAAGAAAGCCTACAAATTTGGTAAAGGTAAACGGTGTCTGTTGTATATTTTAAAGAGTTTTAAATAACGTTCTTTCTTGATTTATTTTAAGATACACTTTTTTTGTGATAAAATAATGTTTACAATTTTAGTAATAAAGTAAAGTAATTTTTATCTTAGATATACTTATTTTGTAGTACAGTAAATTTAAGTCTTTAAGTCTTAACCTCCTTAAAAGATTATTTTTAAAGATTTTTTTCTCTGAAAATGTGTCTTAACGGCTAGTTTTTTTTTTTTCTTCAGAAAGATGTGATTAATTTTGTGAAGAAGGTTTTAACAATTATCTTTTCTTACGAAAAAATGCTTTATGTACTTATACAACCTTTCAGTGTTCGTTTAAAGAGATCTATTTTTACCTTTTACACAAACAAAAAAAAGATACAACAAGATAAGAATTCTTTTATCTCTGTTTCATTATTATTTTTGGGTATATTACGTAGTGTTTAAAATTCTCTTTTGTGAGTGCAAATACAAAAGAGAATTACAAAGGATTGGTTTGTGGTTCTAACCAGAAGGAGGCAAATAACATTTAGAGACAGTGTTCATCTTAACGTACCTTTGAGTTATATGCTTTATTACATCTCCTTTAATATTTGTTTTCATCCTTCCAATTATTTTCAACAATCCTCACTGTAGACACACAAATAGAGTAACCATATGTAAAATCTATCAACTATTCTATATTTGCAGTCAAACGGTCGGGCATTTTTTTATGAGCCCTACGGCCATAATATAAGATAAATAATTAATAGTTGTTCATTGTGTTTATGAAATTAATTTTTTGATCGGTGTGTGATCGCTACTTATGTGTGTATCTAATTAAGTTTTAACCTATTGCAGGCACACAATATAAATTGTAGAGCTAGTAGAGGATCGTTCCTACGAAGAAGCTCATATTCATCTAATTTTAAAGTTCTAAACTACTGAAGAAATATGAATAAAGAATGAGTTTTTAATCTAAAATGCATAAAATAAATTCTAATCCTCCTTCTTCAGATTGAGGTCATCAATCCCAATCTTTAGTCATCGGATATTTATAAAAATAAACAGTACTGTTACACCGTATTGTAGTCTTTTAAAATTTGAGCGTCAATCAAAAACTAAAATTCCTTGATACAGATTTAATCTAATCAATAATCTCCTAAATGGAGCTCAATCAAATTCTAAAAAATTGAAGATGAAAAAGTAAAAATCGTTACACTAATCTGTAAATTCTAACTTGAGTCATCAATTCAAATCAAAATTCGAAGATATTTACAAAGCATATAAATAAAGCAAATAAAATCTAAACTAGAAAGCAAAGTAAATATATCTTTCACCCATCAGCTGTAGTCGTCAATTGCTTCTGAGAAACTAGAATATCTACACTAATCTTCAGCACCCAATGGCAGTCGTCAATTGCTCTTGAGAAACCTCTGATATCTAATATACAAAGTAATAAAAATCTACTCTAATTTTGATCAAAAGAAAACTCAACCTCAGTCGTCAATTAATGCTGAGAATTTCTTTGATAATTTATTCTTACACCTAGCCCTCTTATTTATAGATCATAAGGGGTCGGTTTACAAAACTTCTAATTTTAATAAAAGAAACTACTAAAGTAAAAATATCCTAATATAACTCTAATTTTTAATTTTATTCTTCCTTGCTTTCAAACTATAGATGTGCTTCGACTTTATTTCCTTGGTAATAGCAACGAAGATCTTCGGAGTTTATCTTCATCAATCTTCTCAGATCCGTAATTTACTAAACTTCTAGTTCTATGCATGTCGGTGGTAGTTTTCACATGATCAGCAGTAGTAGTTCAGTAGTAGGGAAGCTTTTCTTTTGCACAATCGTAAATTACGATTATCTGTTTTCTTCTCTTTTTCAAAAAATAGTAAATCACGATTTTCTAGCTTCTTTTATTATGACGATTCTTCAATCACGATTTTTCTTACGATTGCTCGCATTTTCTTCTTGTATTGCTTTCGCTTCTAGAGAATCGTAAATTATGATTTTTTATTTTTTTACTTTATCAACGCTCAATCATCTTTTACAATTTTCTAGCTTTCAACGTATAGCGAATCATCTTCTTACGCTAAATTATCTTTTTACTGCTATTTGAGTTTATTTTGATGAATATTAGCACTTTGTCTCTCTTTTATTATTTTTTCTTAATATCTATACATTGTTAACTTGTTAGTAGCAAACTAAATCCTAGCATCACTAAGTTAAGGGTGATAAAATGATAAATTATGTGACTGATCACACTCACACCCTGAAACTTACATTTTGCTAGTCCCTAGCAAACAAGAAAACATAAAATATTTAAAACTATAAATTTAAATGCCACTTTCGTAGAGAGTACAATTGCATTTAGCAGATGCAACAAGCCTTTAAACTCCTAGGTGATCCCTAGTGGAGGAGTTATAGTCTTCTGAAGGTTTTCAGTGAAGTTACCTACAAACTTTATATATATCTATATATATATATATATATATATATATATATATTTTCAAAATATTTTTCAGAAAGAAATAAAATCTATAATACTAGTTAAATTAATCATCATATGTTTGGTATGATTTTTAAAAATTCTAAATCTTTCACCTTTACTTTTCATTACAGTAATTATCCTTGATCAGAACTCAACAATTTCAATTCTATACAGTGTGGAGTGTGTGCGTATCAGTGAAAAGTTTATTCATCATAGATTTTTCTAAACTACAGATTTGGAAAATATTATCATCCAAACTCTTACTATTGGCATATTCTCAAAAAGATATCAAAATTTTTTATTCTCTCACTATGATATGTACACGATAAATTTAAAGGACAATCAACTAAGAAGGTAAATCTCATGGAATAGATAATCAATTCTGATCATATGACTTTTCATTCATTCATAGTATCTATTTCATTCATCTCTACTAGACTCATACTTTTATAAATCATAAATCACAAAGGTCTTTCCTTTGGCTTCTAATAGGACTTTGGGTTAAAAGAGTTTCAAAGAAAGGTAGATAGGGTTTAAAAGTTTCTGAGAATTTAGTTCTTCCTTCTCTATCTTCTTTCCTTCTTCAGTAAGTATCCAAAAAGTTGGATGACTTCTTTCTATTTTTCTTTTTTCTGTTTTCTTGTGTAAATCTCATTTTCATAGAATCGTTATGATTTCTTCTAAAACTCTTCTAAATCGTCTTTTTACAATTTTTCTTTTCTTTTCTCATATATATATATTTTTCTTGTATTTCTTCTCAGTTGTACCCTTTTCAGCAGATCTCTTATCTGTTAAGCGTATACCCCTTTCACTCCCTCTTTTTTTATATTCTAAACTCTCAGAAATTATAAGGATTAAAAGTAAAAAGCTTTGGGTAGTACATATGGTTAAAGGTTTATAAAATTTTGGTACAAAGAAATTCAATTTTAGGCTTTAAATATGGGTTCAAAGGATAAAATCTTTTATGAGATTTTGACTTTTTGACTCTAGTTTAATAAAAGATGGCCTTTGATCATTTTCACGATTTACTAGTATGGATGTCTTCTTGTTTGGATGTATTTAACAGATAGTTCTAAAGAAACAAATCTTCATAATCACACTAAACTAAGCCACCGATACTAGAAGCAACATCTGAAAAGAAATCTTCGAGAAATATCGGTCCTCGGCTCCTAACCACCTTCAATCAGAGTCTCTCATTCCTTCCTACCAAAGGAGTATCCATTCCTTTGTAGGGTAGTCATGTCGAAACACTTCTCTCTGTGCCCTTGTTTATCTTGCATCCCCTAAACTTAGCACATCACAGGTCTTCCTTAGAAGAAATGCAATACCACAATGGGAGTGCTCAAAGGGTAAGGAAGTGAGCACATGTGACAGCTCGAATTTTTCCCAACCTAAATTTCCTGAGATAATTTTTTTTTCTTGCACTAACTGAATACCACATGAAAAAAACTCGGACCACCAGATCGTAAATCACAATTTGAAGATAAGACTTACATGGTACATCCACACACATGTGAAAATCAAAGCAGACAATACATATGACATAATTTAAATCTTCAATTTTAATATCCAACAAGAATAGTAACCAACCATCACATAATATTGGTGTACCATACAGGTATAATAGCATGAACACACCAAACCAAAACTTACTGAAACCCATAATGTACTGATCTACGATCCTAGGAATCTCACAAATCCCCAAGTCTTCAATCCTCAAGTTCGCTATCCTGAAAAGGGTTATACCTGTGACGTATAGTCGGGGAGTGAGCTAACGGTCTAAGCTCAGTGGAGAAAACTGATACCAATATATATCTCATCACATGCATAGATTCAAGACAAGATCAAAATATTTTCATATTAAAAATAGAAACTGAGTTCAAGTGCATTTATCATATCAAAGTTGAACTGATGTCAATGACATTTTCTTATCAAAACTAAAATTGATTTCAAAGGTAAACTGATTTCAAAGACATTTTCTTATAAAAATCAAAACTGATTTCAAAGACATTTTCTTATCAAAAGTATTTTCTTATCTTTGATTTACTGAATTCGATTTTCACTCACTTACATTTCTTACATAGTCATACGTGGCTTACTCACATGTCTTACACACTCTTACTTGGCTTACTTATATGTCTTACACATTCTTACTTTACTTACATATATGTCTTACATATTCTTACTTGGCTTACTTACATGTCTTACACATCCTTACTTAACTTACTTATAAGTCTTACACATTCTTACTTAGCTTACTTATATGTCTCACACTTTCTTACTTAACTTACACAATTCGATTTACGGATATTCCACCATGCTGGTTCGATGCACATTCACTTACATGTCTTATACAATGTCACATAGTTTATACAATTCGATTCACGGATATCTCATCATGCCAATTTAATTCACGGAGACTGCCGTGCCAGTTCGATTCACACTCACTTGCATAGCTTATATATTGTCACATAGTTTACACAGTTCGATTCATGGATATCCGTTGTGCCTATTCAATTCACGGATATCCCGCCGTGTCGGTTCGATTCACGGAGACTATTATACCAGTTCGATTCACAGATATCCTGTCGTGCCAATTCGATTCATGGGTTTAATCACCGTGCCGGTTCAATTCATGGGTTGAACCGCCATACCGGTTTGATTCATGGATATCCCTCCGTGCCAGTTCAATTTATGGGTTTATCCGCCATGCCGGTTCAATTCATGGGTTTAACCGCCGTGCCGGTTCGATTCTACCCTAGCGGTCCACAGTACACTTATAATCTTCCCATAGCGGTCCATAACGCACTTATAATCTGCCCATAGCGGTCCACAACACACTTATAATCTGCCCATAGCGGTCTACGACATTCTTACAATAATCCGCCCATAGCACTCCACTTCAATTTACTTAACTTATAGTTCGATTCGGATTCAAATTCATCTACATATTCGATTTGGATTCAATTTAAAGTTCACATTTGCTTCAAATTTGGCTTATGGGTTCGATTCAAAACTTGCAAAACTCACACACACGATGTTCATAAAATAAAATTCTTTACAAGATTTACGAAGGCTAAAATACGATGTTCAAAACGAAAATCATCACTGGATTCGACATTTCAATAAATTCCCAAAATAAACCAATATGTTAATAATTCAAAGCTTTTGAGTATTTCAAACATTGAAAATATTCAATCACATAATAACTTTCAGAAATTCAAAGTTTCAATTACAAAGAGTTTAAATACTAATTCATGTTCAAATCAAAACTTATCACCTTTTATTCTATCCTATCAAGCATCTATGTAATTAGATCAAAATGCAATTGCGTATGAATTTTCCCCACCATGTTCACGAGACACATAAAACGATACAACTTTTTCATACAAGTATTCTCAATTCTCAACCTATATCATAATCATGATAATGCATTAATGATTAACTCTAATAATTAATAACTTAGACATATTTAAGTGTCTTATCACAACCGAGGCAGAAACGGGCAAGTTTGTGCTAATTTAGAACTTGACCTAACTTTTTACACAATTTTGACTCTCAAAAAATTTGATTTAGATGTTGGTTAATTATAATAATTGTAGATCTTGTTGTTCTCTATCCAATGCATCAAGAATTATATGATTCCGAGTTCAGGGTAGAAAGTTACGGTCAAAATACCAAATCATTGTTGGCAAACTAAGACAAAATCGACCAGTTGATTTCAAATTCGACCGGTCGATTTCTCTAGAGCCAATTTACATATTCCATGACTGGTCGATTTCCAAACCGATTGGTTTTGTTCTCAACAAAATCGAAATTTGAACCTACTTCCCACTAAATTTTGACCTTTAAAATAGTTGATTTATAAGTTGGTCAATTCACAAAAATTGTAGAACTCGCTGTTCTCTTTCCAGCGCCATATGAGTCGCATCAATTGGAGTTCGGAGTAAAACGTTGCGGCTGAAATATCGAGGCAGTGACATCAAGCTCAGGCAAACTCGATCGGCCGATTTTGAAATCGACTGGTCGATTTTGTTAGCTCGGGTTAAACTTTTCCAACCCATTTTCTCTCAAATTCAATCATCCTTCATCTAATTCTTCACTCATATCTTACACAAAGTCTAATCTAACTAAAAATAATAATTTCACACAAATTTCCTCATCTTTAATTGATCAAATCCTCGAATCACAAGCTCACGCTCAAGCCATGGTTTCAGGGCGAAGATCATTGAATCAAACGTAGCCCTACGATGAATCCCCACTCCAACATGTACTACTCGTCATCTTGTAGCTCGGAGCATACGGATTCAAGTGAAACTCTTCTTCTTCAAACTCTCTTTTTCTTCCTCCTCTCTCTCTAGAAGCCCAAAACCCCCAAATTTTGCAACCGATTAATGGCTTACAAAGGAAGCCTTTCCTTGCTAAGTTAAATGGGCTGGCTCTCATACAAAACACAAACACTCGTTTGGGTGCTAAGTCTTATCCACATGTCTTATTTCGGTGTGGAACGGACACACCAAAATAAAATGTTAGCTATTATATAATTAATCTTTTGGTTTGGTGCGGGGCATACACACCCAAATCACTCATCAAATCAGATTCGATATTGAGCCAATACATACCACCACGGTGTATGAACTTGTTCCTAAAAATCTCAGACGAGCTCAAATGGACCCAAAATGATCCTGTTTGAAAAATCCGAATGGTGACGTATTTCTTAACAGACATGCACCCAATCAGGGCCTATAGTTTCAGAATTTTCAAGATGTTACATTCTTCTCACCTTAAAAAATTTTCGTCCTCGAAAATTGATGTATCTTATTCGAAGAGGTGAAGATGTTTGGTAGTCCATAACCGAAGTAGTCATATTCTTCTCAAGAGTCAATGATTCAACATCAATTGAATTCAGGGTCATTACATTCTCCTCTCCTTACAGAAAATTTTTTCCTAAAAAATTGACCATATGTAATAGCTCACTTGGCATATCCACCATAGCATAGATGGTGAATCGAACCATTTCATAAACAAGGAGGCTATCTAAGCATTATCCTGCAAATCAAACTAACCACAATGTAAAACCATTGATCTCCAAATACAACCACCATTAATAAAATACATTCAACCTTTCCCAAAATAATCATGGGAAATTAATACTAATCATACGCAAATAATAAAAAGAACATCCAATTAGAGTCAAAGCGTAAGGTGAATCTACCATGATTTAATAGTTTTACAACATGCCTACTAATAACTACGCTAACCATCAAAAACCACAAAAATCTCACCAAACCGGGTCCTCCTCACTGCATTTCACTTGCTCTGCCGCTACTCTGGTGGTCCCTTCTTTTATATATTTCATCAACTGCTTTCTCAGCAACCAGTGCCGTACCCATCACTGTCGCATAGGTCTCCAATTCGAACACGAAGACCCTATTGCGTATATTTGGCCTCAAGCCTTCTTCAAATTTACTAGCCTTCATTAATTCAGTGGCCACTAGTTTCGGTGCAAACCTCGATAATCTCGTAAACTTAGTATCATACTCTCGTACGATCATACTTTCTTGTTCCAAATTAGCAAAATCTCTCTTCATCTGATTCTTTACTTGCGTGGGAAAATATTCTTTGTTGAACACCTCAACAAACTCCGCCCAAGTCCATGGACTATGAGGATTTTTAACCTCTCTCTTCCTTAGTACCGATTTCCCCCACGGATCGGCATCACCCTCAAGTTGGAAGGAAGCCCAGCCAACCTTCTCGGCCTCAGTGCTCTGAAGTCTCTGTAGAAGCTTCTCAATTTGATTTAACCTTTTTTCGCCTCAAGTGGATTCGTCTGCCCATAGAAAATAGGAGGTCTTATTCTGCTAAAGTTAACAAATGATGAGGGCATAGTGCTGGAGGAGGTGGTGGTGGTGGCTGTTGATGGTTCACATTATTGGTAGCCAATAGTGTCGTCTGTTGAGCCATGACAGTAGCATGTTGATTCATGGCGGCAGCTACAGCTTCCATGGCCTGTGCCATCCTTTCTTCTCGCCCAATCTCTCTCCCAAATGAGGTGGCATTCCCTTCCGAAATGAACCCTCTACCATCCCAATCACCTCTCGGTCGTCTACCTCTGCTAGACACAATGATCAGTTACAATGCAAAAAAAACTTCAATTAACAACTGGTTACCATATTCGAACATAACTCTTAAAATGTCATGGCTTGTCTCTGACAGAATCTAATATCACACCTCTGAACCTACGACCACATTCCTACATCTACGGCTAGGGCTCTCAGTCTCCCATAAGACTTCAAGCCAAAGCTTTAATAAAACCTAAAGCCATTCAGAGACATGGCTCTGAATCTCTAGAAGATTTCATAATAGGGAGAAGATTTCAGAATAGGGATTGTGAATCCCTCCTAAGTTCCGACAGAATCTAATGCCCTCGCGTTCATGTCCCAATAAGATCTAATGCTTAAGCTCTGATACCAACTGTGACAGCCTGAATTTTTTCAAACCAAAATTTTCTGAGATAATTTTTTTTTTCTTAAACTAACTGAACACGACATGGAAAAAATCCGAATCGTCAGATCGTAGATCACAATCTGAAGACAGGACTTACTTGGTACATCCACACACATGCGAAAATTAAAGCGGACAATACGTATGACATATTTTAAATTTCCAATTCTAATATCCAACAAGAATAGTAACCTAAAGCAAAACATCGGTGATGACCAACCATCACATAACATTGGTATACCATACAGGTATAATAGCATGAACACACCAAACCAAAATTTACCGAAACCCATAATGTACTGATCTACGATTCCAGGAATCTCCCAAATCCCTATGTCCTTAATCCTCAAGTTCGCTGTCCTGATAAGGGTTATACCTGTGACGCATAGGAGGGTGAGCTAACAGTCTTAGCTTAGTAGAGAAAACTGATATCAATATACATCTCATCACATGTATAGATTCAAGACAAGATCAAAACATTTTCATATTAAAAATAGAAACTGAGTTCAAAGGCATTTTTCATATCAAAGCTGATTTCAAAGGCAAACTGATTTCAAAGGCAAACTAATTTCAAAGACATTTCCTTATAAAAATTAAAATTGATTTCAAAGACATTTTCTTATCAAAAGTATTTTCTTATCTTTGATTTACTGAATTCATTTCCACTCACTTGCATGTCTTACATATTCTTACGTGGCTTACTCACGTGTCTTACACACTCTTACTTGGCTTACTTACATGTTTTATATATTCTTACTTTGCTTATATACATGTCTTACATATTCTTACTTGGCTTAATTACATATCTTACACATCCTGACTTAGCTTACTTATAAGTCTTACACATTCTTACTTAGCTTACTTATATGTCTCACACTTTCTTAGTTAGCTTACATAATTCGATTTACGGATATTCTCTTGTGCCAGTTCGATTCACATTCACTTACATGTCTTACACATTATCACATAATTTATACAATTTGATTCACGAATATCCCGTCGTGCCGATTCGATTCATGGAGACTGTTGTGTCAGTTCGATTCACACTCACTAGCATAGCTTACACATTGTCACATAGTTTATATAGTTCGATTCATGGATATCCTGTCGTGCCGGTTCAATTTATGAATATCCCGCCGTGTCGGTTCAATTCATGGGATTAAATGTCATGCCGGTTCGATTCATTGGTTTATCTGTCATGTCGGTTAAATTCACGGGTTTAACCGTCGTGCTGGTTCGATTCTGCCCTAGCGGTCCACAATATATTTATGATATGCCCATAGCAGTCTACAACACACTTATAATCTGCTCATATCGGTCCACAGTATTCTTACAATAATCCGCCCATAGCGGTCCACTTCAATTTACTTAACTTGTAGATCGATTCGGATTCAAATTCATATACATATTCGATTTGGATTCAATTTAAAGTTCACATTTGCTTCAAATTTAGCTTATGGGTTCGATTCAAAACTTTCAAAATTCACACACACGATATTCATAAAATGAAATTCTTTACATGATTTACGAAGGCTAAAATATGATGTTCAAAATGAAAATCATTACTTGATTCGACATTTCAATAAATTCCCAAAATAAACCAATGTGTCAAAGATTTGATAATTCAAAGCTTTTAAGTATTTTAAACATTGAAAATATTCAATCATATAATAACTTTCAAAAATCCAAGGTTTCAATTGCAAAGAGTTCAAATACTAATTCATGTTCAAATCAAAACGTATCATCTTTTATTCATCATATTAAGCATCTATGTAATTAGATCAAAATGCAATTGCGTATGAATTTTTCCCACCTTGTTCACGCGACACGCAAAATGATACAACTTTCTCGTATAAGTATTCTCGATTCTCAACCTACATCATAATCATGATGATGTATTAAGGATTGAATCTAATAATTATTAACTTACATATTTAAGTGTTTTATCACAATTGAGGTGGAAACGGGCAAGTTTGTGCTAATTTAGAATTTGACTCAACTTTTTACACAATTTTGACCCTTAAAAATTTTGATTCAAATATTAGTTAATTCATAAGATTTATAGATCTCGTTATCCTCTTTCCAACGCCTCAAGAATCATATAATTCTAAGTTTGGGGTAGAAAGTTACGATCAAAATACCAAAGCATTGTCGGCAAACTCAGACAAAATCGACCAGTCGATTTCAAATTCGACTGGTCAGTTTTCTAAATCGACCGGTCGATTTTCAAATTCGATCAGTCAATTTGGAAATCAACCGGTCGATTTTCAAATTCGATCAGTCAATTTGGAAATCGACCAGTCTATTTCTCTTGACCCAATTTACATATTCACTGTTTTGTGAAAATCGACCAATCGATTTCCAAATTAATCGACTGGTCGATTTTGTTCTCGACAAAATCAAAATTTAAACCCACTTCAAACTAAATTTTGACCTTTAAAAAAATTAATTCACAAGTTGGTTAATTCACAAAAGTTGTAGAGCTCGCTGTTCTCTTTCCACCGCCATAAAAATCACATCAATCGGAGTTTGGAGTAAAATGTTACGACTAAAATATCAAGGAAGTGACAACAAGCCCAGGCAAATTCGACTGGTCGATTTTGTCAACTCGGGTTGAACTTTTCCAACCCATTTTCTCTCATATTCTAACATCCTTCATCTAATTCTTCACGCATATCTTACACAAAGTCTAATCTAACTAAAAATCATAATTTCACACAAATTTCCTCACCTTTAATTGATCAAATCCTCGAATCATGAGCTCACGCCCAAGCTAGGATTTCGGGGTGAAGATCGTTGAATCAAACGCAGCCCTACGAGGAATCCCCACTCCAACATGTACTACTCGTCATCTTGTGGCTCGGAGCACACGGATTCAAGCGAAACTCTCTTTCTCTTTCTCTTCTCTCTCTCTAGAAACCCAAAACCCCAAAATTTTGAAACCGATTAATGGCTTACAAAGGAGCCTTTCCTTTTTAAGTTAAATGGGCTGGCTCCCATACAAAACACAAACTCCCGTTTGGGTGCTAAGTCTTATCCATATGTCTTACTCCGGTGTGGAACAGACACACCTAAATAAAATATTAGCTATTATATAATTAATCTTTTGGTTCGGTGCGGGGCATGCACACCCAAACTACTCATCAAATCGGATTCGGTATTGAACCAATACACACTACCACGGTGTATGAACTTGTTCCTAAAGATCTAACACGAGCTCAAACGAACCCAAAATGATCCCGTTTGAAAAATTCGAATGGTGGCGTATTTCTTAACAGATATGCACCCAATCAGGGTCTATAGTTTCAGAATTTTCAGGATGTTACGTTCTTCCCACCTTAAAGAATTTTCGTCCTCAAAAATTGATGTATCTTATTCGAAGAGGTGAGGACATTTGGTAGTCCCTAACCGAAGTAGTCATATTCTTCTCAAGAGTCATCAACTGAATTCGGGGTCATTACATTCTCTCCTTACAAAAATTTTCATCCTCAAAAATTGACTATACGTAATAGCTCACTCGGCATATCCACCATAGCATAGATGGTGAAACAAACCATTTCATAAACAGGGAGGCCTGCAAATCAAACTAACCACAATGTAAAACCATTGATCTCCAAATACAACCACCATTAATAAAATACATTCAACCTTCCCTGAAATAACCATGGAAATTTACACTAATCATACGCAAATAATAAAAAAAATCCAATTAGAGTCAAAGCGTAAGGTGAATCTACCATGATTTAATAGTTTTACAACATCCCTACTAATAACTACGCTAACCATCCAAAACCACAAAAAACTCACCAAACTAGGTCCTCCTCACAAACCCGTCTTCGCCTTGGGACAATCTTTTATCCGATGTCCTGTTCGGCCACACTTGAAACATGCGCCTGTGACCCACCAACAGTCTTCCGTCCTGTGTTTCCCTCCACATCGTGAGCATGGTTCAACCGGTGTGGCAGAAGCAGTGTGCGATGGTTGCTGCACCATCGATGCTCTAGTGAGAGGAAGGTTCTGAGTGGGATGACGAGGTGCCGACATTAAGAGTCTCGGTCTCGTATGCATAGATGTAACCGACCCTGCATACATAGTTTGAGTAGGTTGAGAGGGTGCTGACATTAAGAATCTGGATATCTCGGTTGCCTGCTCGTGGGCATATGCCTGCATTTGACTTGCTTTGCCTCTACTTTGGTAGTCCTTTCTTTTATACATCTCATCAATTGCATTCTCAGCAACCAGCGCCTTAGCCATCACTGCCACATAGGTCTCCAATTTGAACACGGAGATCCTATCATATATATTTGGCCTCAGACCATCTCCAAATTTATTGGCTCTCATTAATTCAGTGGCCACTAGTTCCGGTGTGAACCTCGATAACCTCGTAAACTCAGTACCATACTCTCATACGGTCATACTTTCTTGTTCCAAATTAGCAAAATCTCTCTTCATCTAATCCCTACTTGCTTGGAAAAATATTCTTTATTGAACACCTCAACAAACTCCACCCAAGTCCATGGACTATGAGGATTTTCAACCTCTCTTCCTCAGTACCGATTTTCATCACGGATCGGCATCACCCTCAAGTTAGAAGGAAGCCCAGCCAACCTTCTGGGCCTCGGTGCTCTGAAGTCTCTGTAGAAGCTTCTTACTTTGATTTAACTATTTTTCCGCCTCAAGTGGATCCGTCTGCCCATAGAAACTAAGAGGTCTCAATCTCCTAAAGTCAACAAATGATGAGGACAATGGTGCTGGAGGAGGTGGTGGTGGTGGTTGTTGATGGTTCACATTATTGGCAGCCAGTATAGTCGTCTGTGGAGCCATGGTGGCAGCTATAACCTCCATGGCATGTGCCATCCTCTCTTCTCGCCCAGTCTCTCCCTTAAATGGGGTAGCATTCCCTTCTGAAATGAACACTCTACCACCCCGACCACCTCTCAGTCGTCTACCTCTACCAGACATAATGATCTGTTACAATGCAATAAAATTTTTAATTAACAACTAGTTACCATATTCGAATAGAACTCTTAAAATGTCATAGCTTATCTCTGACAGAATCTAATATCACACCTCTGGACCTACGATCACATTCCTGCATCTACGGCTAGGGCTCTCAGTCTCCCATAAGACTTCAAGCCAAAGCTCCGACAAAACCTAAAGCCATTCAGAGACATGGCTCTGAATCTCTAAAAGATTTCAGAATAGCGATTGTGAATCTCTCCTATATTCCGACAGAATCTAATGCTCTCGCGTTCGAGTCCTAATAAGATCTAACGACTAAGCTCTGATACCAACTGTGACAGCTCGGAGTTTTTCCAACCTAAATTTCCTAAGATAAATTTTTTTTTCTTAAACTAACTAAATACCACATGGGAAAAACCTGGACCGTCAGATCATAAATCACAATCTGAAGACAGGACTTACTTGGTACATCCACACACATGCAGAAATCAAAGCAAACAATACATATGAAATAATTTAAATCTCTAATTCTAATATCCAATAAGAATAGTAACCTAAAACAAAACATCGGCGACGGCCAACCATCACATAACATTGGTGTACCATACTAGTATAATAGCATGAACCCACCAAACCAAAACTTATGAAAACCCACAATGTATTGATCTATGATCCCGAGAATCTCACAAATCCCCAAGTCCTCAATCCTCAAGTCCACTGTCCTGATAAGGGTTATACCTGTGACGTATAGTCGGGGGGTGGGCTAACAGTCTAAGCTCAATAGAGAAAACTGATACCAATATACATCTCATCACATGCATAGATTCAAGACAAGATCAAAATATTTTCATATTAAAAATAGAAATTAAGTTCAAAGGCATTTTTCATATCAAAGTTGAACTGATGTCAAGGACATTTTCTTATCAAAACTGAAATTGATTTCAAAGGCAAACTGATTTCAAAGACATTTCCTTATAAAAATCAAAACTGATTTCAGAGACATTTTCTTATCAAAAGTATTTTCTTATCTTTGATTTACTGAATTCGATTTCCACTCACTTATATGTCTTATATATTCTTACGTGATTTACTCGCATGTCTTACACACTCATACTTGGCTTACTTACATGTCTTATACATTCTTAGTTTTCTTACATACATGTCTTACATATGCTTACTTGGGTTACTTACATGTCTTACACATCCTTACTTAAATTACTTACAAGTCTTACACATTCTTACTTAGTTTACTTATATATCTCACACTTTCTTAGTTAGCTTACACAATTTGATTCACAGATATTCTGTCGTGCCGGTTCGATTCACATTCACTTACATGTCTTACATATTATCATATAGTTTACACAATTCAATTCACGGATATTCCGTCGTGCCGATTCGATTCACGAAGACTGTCTTGCCAGTTCGATTCACACTCACTTGCATAGCTTACACATTGTCATATAGTTTATATTGTTTGATTCACGGATATCCCGTCGTGCTAGTTCGATTCACAGATATCCCGTCGTGCTGGTTTGATTCACGAAGACTGCCGTACCAGTTCAATTAATGGATATCCTGCCGTGCCAGTTCGATTCATGGGTTTAACCGCCATGCCGATTCGATTCATGGGTTTATCTACTATGCTGGTTCGATTCACGGGTTTAACCACCGTGCCGGTTCGATTCCGCCCTAGCGGTCCATAGTACATTTATAATCCGCCCATAGCGGTCCATAACACACTTATAATCCGCCCATAGCGGTCCACTTCAATTTACTTAACTTATAGTTCAATTCGGATTCAAATTCATATACATATTCGATTTGGATTAAATTTAAAGTTCACTTTTGCTTCAAATTTAGTTTATGGGCTCGATTCAAAACTTGCAAAACTCACACACACGATGTTCATAAAATAAAATTCTTTACATGATTTACGAAGGCTAAAATACGATGTTCAAAATAAAAATCATTACTTGATTCGACATTTCAATAAATTCCCAAAACAAACCAATATGTCAAAGATTTGATAATTCAAAGCTTTTGAGTATTTCAAACATTGAAAATATTCAATCACATAATAATTTTAAGAAATCCAAGGTTGAAATTGTAAAGAGTTTAAATACTAATTCATGTTCAAATCAAAACATATCACCCTTTATTCTATCGTATCAAGCATCTATGTAATTAGATCAAAATGCAATTGCCTATAAATTTTCCCCACCTTATTCACGAGACACACAAAACGATGCAACTTTCTTATATAAGTATTTCTGATTCTCAACCTATATCATAATCATGATGATGTATTAAGGATTGACTCTAATCATTAATAACTTAGACATATTTAAGTATTTTATCACAATCGAGGCGAAAACGGGCAAGTTCGTGCTAATTTATAACTTTACCCAACTTCCTGTATAATTTTGACCCTCAAAACATTTGATTCAGATATTGTTTAATTCATAAGACTTGTATATATCATTGCCTTCTTTCTAACACCTAAAAAATTATATGATTCTGAGTTCGGGGTAAAACATTACGGTCAAAATACCAAAGTAGTGTCGGCAAACTCAGACAAAATCGACCAAGCGATTTCAAATTCGAACGGTCGATTTGGAAATCGACCGATCAATTTCTCCAGACCCAATTTACATATTCACTATTTTGTGAAAATCAATCGGTCAGTTTTGTTCTCGACAAAATCAAAATTTGAACCCACTTCTCACTACATTTTGACCTTTAAAACAGTTAATTCACAGGTTCGCAAATTCACAAAAGTTGTAGAACTCGCTGTTCTATTTCTAACGCCATGAGAATCGTATTAATCGGAGTTCTGAGTAAAAAGTTATGGCCAAAATATCGATACAGTGATAGCAAGCTCAGGCAAATTCAACCGGTTGGTTTTGTCAGCTCGGGTTGACCTTTTTCCATCCATTTTCTCTCAAATTCTATCATCCTTTATCTAATTCTTCACCCATATCTTATACAAAGTCTAATCTAATTAAAAATCATAATTTCACACAATTTTCCTCATCTTTAATTGATCAAATCCTCGAATCATGAGCTCACGCCCAAGCTAGGGTTTCGGGGCGAAGATCATTGAATCAAATGCAGCTCTATGATGAATCCCCACTCCAACATGTACTACTCGTCATCATGTGGCTCGGAGCACAGGGATTCAAGCAAAACTCTTCTTCTTCAAACTCTCTCTCTCTTTCTCCTCTCCTCTCTCTCTGGAAACCCAAAACCCCCAAATTTTGCAACCGATTAATGACTTACAAAGGAAGCTTTTCCTTTTTAATTTAAATAGGCTGGCTCCCATACAAAACACAAACACCGTTTGGGTGCTAACTCTTATCCACATGTTTTATTCCGGTGTGGAACGGACACACCAAAATAAAATGTTAGCTATTATATAATTAATCTTTTGGTTCGGTGCGGGGCATGCACACCCAAACCACTCATCAAATCAGATTCGGTATTGAGCCAATACACACTACCACGGTGTCAAGGTATAAGCTTATAGGCTTGGATAGTTGGGAAGGTGGGAGTCTTGAATGTGAAGTTTGTTTGTTTTCCTTATGAATTTAATGAGTTCGAATTCCAATGTAACTGATAAGACAGACCACTGAAATCGCATGTTCCCTAAAATTATCGTTTACAATTCTAGTTAACAATGAACTATTTGAAAAGCCTCTTCACCTGTTGAATCGTACTCACTATGATTCAACATTCTTAATCGTGATTGCTCATAAGTTCATACGTTTAAACACGATTATAAACAAAAAGAGAGATGCTCATAAGATTGAATGTATTTTACACACTGTAAGTCGTATGTAATTCTCGAAAAGAAAAAAATACTAATAATAATGACATTAATATTGATATACATATGTTACAAGATTTTGCTACGGGTGAGTCTGTAGCTCGACAAGTTCTAGAGAGAATTAATTAAAAACAGAGGGAGTTTATGTGCCTCCCATAAATTTATATCCTCTAGACGTACCAACTGCATGTGAAGGTAATATGTTACTCTCTCTTCCCAAAAGAGTTAGCTGTTCAATTTGAGTTTTCAACATTTCGACAGATTGTCGCAAATGATTAACTATGTCTGGATGTGGCTATGTTGCACCCAGCTGTCTGCTATTTGTTATAGGGCATCCTCATTAGCAGTGTGGTATTGGACTCTTGTGCGGTAAGAAGGAACAGTTGGAGGTTGGGAGACTGATTGAGTTGGGTCATGGTTAGGATCACAGGCTTCTCCTTGTTGAGATATTGGGTATGATTTTATACCCACCAGTGATTGAACTTTTGTTTTCCAAAACCTCAATCTCAGAAAACCTTTCGTCATTGACTTTAATTTATATCATCTTCCATGCTTAGGAAGTACACTTGTTAAAGTCTCTAAATCAATCTCACCCGATGCGTGATTTTGCACCGATTCCTCTCTAAGTGTCTCAAAGAGTTTCCAAACTTTTTCTGCTATCAAATTTCGAAACATACTGCCACTGGTTACATCAATCCTATGCCGGTTTGCATTGTTAAGGCTTTCAAAAAATGAGCACTAGGTGCAAGTGCGTAATCCCATGGTAACGACACTTGTACAGAAGATCCTTGAGACGACTGTAACACTCCTGAAGAGATTCATCCGGAAATTGTAGGAACGTTATAATCAGATGCCGAATTTTATTCGTTCTGCTGATTGGAAAGAATTTCATAAGGAACATGCGTTCCAATCATTCCCAATTAGGGATCGAATTATAAGGCAAAGAGTTTATCCACTGGTTTGCTTCATATCTAAGGGAATATCTGAATAGCCTCAATCAATTGGATTCTTCTATCAAGTTTTCAATTCGAATGATAGTGCATATTCTTACGAATTTATTTAAATGCAGATAGGAGTCTTCATCTATTAGCTCATGAAAAGTCGGAAGTGTTTGAAGTATATTAGGCGTGATTTCAAAAGTCCTATTACCGGCTTGGGAGTGTATTTAGATACATGAGGGAGGTATAAGAGGTGTCAATGCATAGTATTCTCCCATGATTTTAGTCATATATTGGTTTCTTCCTGCTATACTGAGATCACAGCAAGGTGGCTAAAAATAATTATTATAAATATCTATTTGAATTTTAATTTTATCTAATTTTTATTCTAGAAAGCAGGGAGAGAGAGCAAATCTAAGCCTCGAGCTTCGCTGATTAGGAAAAGTTGAGACTCTGAGTCATCGATCCAAATAAACCTGTGAAAGATTAAGAAGTGATCAAAGAAAGTTAAAAATTTAAAGAAATATAAAAAGAGAAAAATAAATATTTATTTTGAAGCGAAAATATAAATAAAAAGATAAATCACTTCCCCAACAACGACGCCAAAAACTTGATCGCTACTTATGTTTGTATCTAATTAAGTTTAAACCTATTGCAAGTGTACAATAAAAATTATTGAGCTAGTATAGGATCGTTCCCATTAAGAAGTTATTATTTTATCTATATTTCCATTTTAAAGTTTATATTTATCTTTTAAGGTTCTAAACTACTGGAGAAATATAAATAAAGAATGTGTTTTTAATTTAAAATGCATAAAATAAATCCTAATCCTCATTCAGATTGAGGTCATCAATCCCAATCTTCAGTCATCAGATATTTATAAAAATAAATAGTACCGTTACACCGTATTGCAGTCTTCTAGAATTTGGGCATCAATCAAAAACTAAAATTTCTTAACACAGATTTAATCTAATCAATAATCTCATAAAATTTGGGCGTCAATCAAATTCTAGAAAATTAAAGATGAAAAAGTAAAAACCGTTATACTAATTTGTAAATTTCAACCTGAGTCGTCAATTCAAATCAAAATTTGAAGATGTTAATAAAGCATATAAATAAAGTAAATAAAATCTAAACTAGAAAGCAAAGTAAATATATTTTTCACCCTCAGCTACAGTCGTCAATTGCTTCTGAGAAACTAGGATATTTACACTAATCTTCAGCACCCAATAACAGTTGTCAATTGCTTTTGAGAAACCTATGATATCTAATCTACAAAGCAATAAAAATCTATTATAATTTTGATCAAAAGAAAACTCAACCTCAGTCGTCAATTGATGCTGAGAATTTGTTTGATGATTTATTCTTACACCGGGCCCTCTTATTTATAGATCATAAGGGGTCATTTTACAAGACTTCTAATTTTAATAAAAGTATCCTAATATAACTCTAATTCTTAATTTTATTCTTCCTTGCTTTCAAACTGTAGATGTGCTTCGGCTTTATTTCCTGAGTAATAGCAGCAAAGATCTTCAGAGTTTATCTTTATCAATCTTTTCAGATCCGTAATTCACCAAACTTCTAATTCCGTGCATGTCAGTGGTAGTTTTCACATGATCAACAGTAGCAGTTCAGTAGTAAGAAAACTTTTTTTTTGCACAATCGTAAATTATGATTATCTGTTTTCTTCTCTTTTTCGAAAAATCGTAAATCATGATTTTCTAGCTTCTCCTATTATGACGATTCTTCAATTACGATTTTTCTTATGATTACTCGCTTTTTCTTTTTTTGTTGCTTCCGCTTCTAGAGAATCGCAAATTATAATTTTTTATTTCTTTCCTTCATCAACGCTCAATCGTCTTTTACGATTTTCTAGCTTTCAACGCATAGCGAATCGTTTTCTTACGCTAAATCGTCTTTTTACTACTCTTTGAATTCATTTTGATGAATATTAGCACTTTATCTCTCTTTTACTGTTTTTTCTTAATATCTGCACATCGTTAATTTGTTAGTAGCAAACTAAGTCCTAGCATCACTAAGTTAAGGGTGATAAAATGATAAATTATGTAACTGATCAGTGTGTTGCATATGAACTTGGCTGTTGTTAATGGACAAATTTAGTGATTTGTATGGTAAGTAGGGAAATGCATTCAAAGTGTGGCGCGGGTGATTGTGCACTTGAATGCGTGATCATATGTCATGTGGTATGTGATTGCGAGTTACACCCATCCTTTAAAGTTTATTCAGCTCCTTGGGTTATATGAAGAATAAATTTTTTTGGACTTTTTTCCCTTAAAATTACAGGTCAAAGTTTTCTATCAGTTATTTGAACATGGTGCAGTGACATTTGACACCTTTGACATTTTACACCTTGCCTAAGCAAAGTTTACCAGCTTTAGCAGGTTCCCATTCTCTTTGATAACTCCTTGCAAAGTAAGATTCACATGCTTTAGCAGCTACCTTTATGTTCTCTGCTAACTCCCTATCAGAGTAAATAAAATATGTACGGGCAAGGAATGTGCAAAGAGGAGGGGAGAACTGCTAAACAGATAAATCTTGCATAAAATCTAGCTATGCAAAGAGTTATCAAGGAGATGAGGGACCTGTAAAAGCAAGTAGCATGATTTTAGTAAAGAGAATGAGAATCCGCTAAAATGGGTGAACTCTGCTCTGGAAGGGAGCTATGGCAAACACAACCTGCATACCACTTTAATTTTTTTTTATGCTACTTGATTGATCGTAGGCATGTTACCGTAACACCCGATTCTTTTTGGGTGTCATATGGAGCCCAAGTGGTTCGAAAGCTTGACTTTGAACACATCCTTACAGGAGATCATGGGCCACGACATTAATGCAGAGAAATAGCCCATGTCGTGTGGCACTTGCTTGGTTTGAACTTTGAATTAATGCAGATGAACGATTTATATGTGGCACTAATTGGATCAGGTCGGGTGGAATTAGGTAAAAATTGGGTCAAGTCAGGTGACTTGACCTGACTGATATTTTATATACAAAAATATGGAAAATTGGGGGTTATACCGGTTCGGGTCTGGCCAGGAGCACCGTTATGGCAAGTGGGATAAATGCCATTGGGTAGAATTTTTTTTGCTTGAGTCAAAATAGTCAAACATGACCTAAAAATAATTGCTCCTATATAAATCTAGCATATATATATATATATAAGTGTACATGCGTTGCACATGCTAATATAAATGTGGAGACATCATCAAATTCGTTTGATTTAAATGTCATATTCTAAAGATCTTCGATCTCTATCATCATATGACTTAACACAATAAATGACCATCATCTTATCCATGTTTGACTGCTTTGAATTATATAATAGAGATTTTATTTTATACCAATCTTTTGCATTAAATATTATTAGATCATGACCTTAAAATCCGATGGTTAAGATGAAGTTTCCACTTGGCCTAAGTCCAAATACCAAGTCTTTCCTTTAAAGGATAGCTTTTAATTACACCAATTAGATCTCTAAGTGTACTATATTCGAAAAATCATTAAATGATGTGAACCAGATGATGGAGATCAATTTTATTTTCAATATTTCACATAATGGTGCTTGAGATCAATGGTGTACCATCAGACCGTCAATTTATGATTCATGTGTCATACATCCCAAAAAAGTGATCAAAAACTATGTGACACACATCATACTCAAACGGAATTTTTGATCACTTTTTAGGATGTTTTATTTATACCACGTGCAATAAAAATTGACTGTCAGTATACTCATGATCTCAAGAACTATGATTTGGACGAAAGCGATCGTTATTGTTTGATTCAAAACAACCAATGGTATTTGGTATGGTGTCCTTCAAAACTGATTTCCAATTCAATCTTCCACATGATGATCTTGAGGTAAATGGTGTACCATTAGACGGTCTATTTTTAATTTATGTGGCACACATCTCAACTGAAAATCATGTGGCAGACATCATGCTCAAACATGATTTTCGATCACGTTTTGAAACATGCAACACCTGAAATAAAAAGTTTATTGTCGGTACACCCATGATCTCATACATTATGGGCAAAATTGGGCGACAAACGATCTCCATCTTCTGATTCACAATAGTCAATGATTTTCGGTTATAGTACTAAAAATTCGGTCACTGTAAATAGAATGGTTCGATTTTCATTTTAATCTTTCATCCCAAACTATAACTGGAAATTATGTGGCACACGACATGCTTAAACATGATCATGGGCATACCATCAAAAGGGCAAAGAACCATGTAGTTAACTGATTTTTAGAACATGTACCAGAATTTGGTTCATGCAATTGGTAGATCACTTTATGTTATTTGACATTCAACCAATTTATTGATTATATAGTTAAAAACTTAGAATCATTAATTATAAATCTCATAAAAATGTATGTTCATTGCGCATGCTGTCAAAATAAAAAATTTAACTGAAAAATATGATAGAAGATGTATAATAATCACTTGCACCACGTATCATTTTAAAACTACATGATTCACATGATCATTATATAAATTATATTTATGTTAAAATAACATTAAAAAATAAAAATGAACATATAATTTAGAATCTAAAAGTAGGGTTGCTAATAGATCGTGTTAAAGGTTTAGTTGTCCGATTGGTAAATAACATATGCTGATGGTGCACCTTGACTTGACCTAATACCCGAAGGGTCAAGGGTATATGCCCAACCCGACTTGACACCTATCCCGACCTTAACCAGAAGGGTCGAGGGTATATGCCTAACCCGACCTGACACCTGACCTAACCTAGTTGAAAACACTATTATTATTATTATATAAAATCTTATAATTCGAGCTTAATTAGTCGACCAAATATTTTCTTATCCCGATCAAACTATACCTATAGATTGTGTCTGACACTTCATGCCTAACTTAGCCTAACAGGTCAAGTTTAGTGCCTAGCCCAATAAAAAAGCCGTCTCGAGCAAGTCGAGTATTAAGTCTACCCGATCTGTTGAGAGCCCTACGTAGAAGTATCATATGCTTGTCCAAATCAAATACGATTAGGTAGGATAAGAAAATTTGATCATAGGTACATTAATCGTGACTCAAAGGGTTTTAACTTTCCAATAAATTATTATTTGGGTAGCTTTATTAATACCCACGGAATCTTAGAGGGCACCTATGCCAAAAAACATCGCCCTCTTTGTATTAGTTGATGGAGATAATTTTTTGGCACAATTTTTCACATAAGGATATCATGGGCTTACCATTAGACGGTCATTTTTTATTTCATGTGGTGCATATCCCAAAATATGGCCCTAAAATTATATGACATATATCATGCTCAAATTTAATTTTTGGGCTATTTTAATGTGATTTATGTCACATAATTTAAAACAAGTCGAATATTTTATGGTAAAATTATTAATTTTCTTAACTTTGTAGGTTTCTTTGAAAGTGCTAAAAATAAGGAAGGAAAGAGAACTTATTTGGGTACCATTATGTACGTATTCCAATTGGAAGAGATTCTATTTGGGTATTATTATTTACACATCTTAAAAATGTGACCTCACCTATATCCTCTAGTAGGTATGAAATGACTGCTTTGAATCAAAAGATGGAGATCATGTTTATCCCTATCTTTTACCCAAATGATCTTGGGATCATGAGATTATCATTAGACTGTCGATTTTTTATTTTATATGACGAATGTCTAAAAAATGATATCAAAATTATGTTTGAAAGTGATGTAGGCCATATAATTTTAGAGTCACCTTTTGAATTTTGTGTCAAGTGAAATAAAAATTTTACTATCTGATGATACAACTAGGATGTCAAGATAAACTATATAGAAAATTGAGACGAAAAATAATCTTCATTATATGATTCAAAGCGATTAATACATTCAGACTGAAGGAGGTGTAATGAAATTATAGTTTTATAGATGGTAAATAATGGTACCCATTTTTATTTTATTATCCCGACTTAGAAATGAATATATAGGGGCAGATTGGATTGGTTAAGAAAAATATTTTATTCTTAAAATGTGAAAATAAAACTTCCCAAAACCTATTTTTCTTATATATATATACATATATATATATATATATATATATATATATATATATATATATATAAAGCAAACCGACTACCGAGAGTACAAGCACCCTAGTTGGATGCATAATTCCATATCCTAAAAGATATAGGCATAGCGTGCACATCACCAAAGTGGTGATCCCCATTTCTATCCATCCAATAGAGAGTTATTTATTTATGTAAGTACCCTATTTATTTATGTAAGGGTACCTTTATTTACAATTCAGAATTCTTCATGGTTTGCCTTGAATCAGCTAATGGAGATCTTTTGGGTCTCAATCTTCAATGACATCGATCTTGAGATCATTGGCCTATCATTATACAGTTAGATTTTAATTTCATATGGCATATATCTAAAACAATTTTAATTTCATATGCACACATCAAATATGGTTTTCAGATCACTATTTATGATCTGTCTATTAGAATCAAAATCTATCTGTGTTAAAATCATGATCTCAAGATTTATTGTGTAGAAGATTGAAACAAAAACTATCTTTATCATTTGATTCAAATTTCTCAACAAAGGATGAATCTTGGATTGAAGATAAATGTACCGTTTATATAATTCTATGGACTTTTCAATCAATCGGTCACTCATAAACTTCCTCATTTAACCTTTTTGATGGACTATTTGCAACTTTGTAATTCAAGCTGTCAAACTCTTTCAAATTGAACGTTTACCATGTAAATCCTGAAAATAAGTTTTAGCCATCAATTTTAAAGGCCTTCTGACCACTTTGAATCGCATGATGAAAATATTTATTCCATGCAATCATCCACCCACCTCATCCACAGATCGGCCCCTTCACATCCCATATGGTACACACGATATGATAAAATTAGTGCAATTTTCTAAGGTTAGTGAGAGTCAAGTCAACCGGATAGCCAATCCTTTTTCTTTGGTATCAAGTATTGGCCGATACCGATACGTATCGGCTGATATTGATATGTATCAGCGATACACAAAATTTTTAACTTTTACCGGCAGCCCAAAGCCGCTGGCAAATCTGCATAAGCTGACAATATTATTGCTGGCTGCTCAAGGTCCACCACTAATTCCTTGGTCGGGGATAGTATTGCCGACAACAGAAATTTTTTTGCCGGCTGCTTCAAACCGTCACAGATAATTTTAATTTTTTTTTTTACCCGCAGTTCAGATCCACCGGCAATGTTCTAGCAATGGTCACTAATTGCACTCATTATGGGCGACAATATTTTTATTGCTGGCGACCTGGCAAAGAATCTTTTGCCGACAAGTATGATCCGCCAGCAATATTTTCTAACTGGTTTTATTGTCGCGGTTTGTGGCTACCATGACTGCGCTTTAAAATTTTGGAAAGAATCTTTTGCCAGCAACTATTCAATTTGGAATACAGGCATTGATTATATTTTTTATATATTAAGCTACAACGAATTATATTATTGCCGACAGAGATGACTGCTTGTGATTGTCCTTAATATTTTCCTCTAGGTTGCTATCATAAAAAATCTGTATTTTTTTTTTCTGTGAAACTACAACTTGCGCCCAAGATTAATATATAATGGCACACGTTTAGAAGAAAGACTTTTGACATTTTTGATATTTGTGTCATGTAAGACGCCATTTAAGCCGTTTAATTTGAAGGCCATGATATAAAGATCTTCCATACCTAAGTTCGGCACAAAATGTGACCTTGATCATCTGATTTAACACAGCCAAAATAATCAAATAACACCATATGCTCGTTGCACAAATCATTAACTTAAAGGAATGTTTTAATTAATAATAACATATATAACAGAGGTAATCTCAAGTAAACAAAAATTGCGTCTCATAAGAATTAGTATCCTCATATTGTGGACAATCCTCTGTCATAGTAGCAATAGATAGTAACGTTGGCTCTTACATGAGGTAATAATACGGCAGCAATGAGCGGGTCAATGTCCTGTCTAAATTAGTTCGTGTAAGGGACTACATCAAGATTGTCTATACGTATATAAAAGGAGAAGTTATACCTGAATGGGCATATGTATTGAGAAGCCGTATGAACAAGGGCATATGTTTGTCTAGTCCAGCTCACCAAGAAATAACTGCTTTCTATCTGTAAACGAGAAATGGAAAATAAAAGGATGGATTTAGATCAGTAACAAAACTACTTAGACAAAAATAAACAAATAAATAAAAAAAATCAGTGATAAGCAATTATGTCTAAGTTAGATGTAAGTGAATCAAATAGCATCCAATCCACGGTCCATTGGTTCAGGATGTGGATATTTTAATGGATCTATTGGTCCGACCATCCAAATATATGCCTTAGGATTTAAGCGCATGATCAATCAAAATAATAAATCAACAATCCATAAATTAAATATATATATGTGCGCACTTTGAATGTGAGCCATTAATGGTAGGTTGCCGATTTTCAACGATCTTCTCGCTTTCAATATCTCTCAGCACAATAGGAATGCTTTTGCTAATAGGGAGGATTGAATTGCGTCGAGCAATCGTTGGGACCAAATATCCCTTATATTTATAGCCAAAGAGTCCTTTCCCATTAAGGACTTGAATTACTAATTATATTGTGATTAGAAATCACAATCATATTATATTGTGATTAGAAATCACAATCATATTATAACTAAAAGACTTATCTATTAGTTGCTTATTCTCTTCAAACTCACCGAATTAGCAACTATAAATATCAAGATTGATCTTACACTATTCACTGGTCAACGGATCGACTATAGTGACGGCCACCAAAATAGAAACTTCTAACATATTTATGTCCTGTCAACTTCATCAACAAATGCTGATGAGGTGTAAAGTCCACAACTCTGACTCCGGTTGATGACGGTTCTATGATCATAGGTTCAAGCACAACTAGGTTATAGATAATTATCTCACAACCACCCTCCTCTCTTTAAGTCTTTAATGATTATTTGCATGGAAACGTATCACATTACCTCTAATATTTTTCTTGAGGGATCATCCTCTGGAAACAAGCTAGTACACACGCTTGTCCAGATCTTGAATGCCTCATCCTTCCATACCACAAAGCTTGTCGGATCCACAACGGTCGGTTGGATGATCTCTTTAGCAGGGAATACCCCTCATATCACTGCGTTCACATCAGTGGGGTCGACGTTGGATGCACACTGGCCTTCTTTGTTCGCAGCAATAAACGTGAGAGATGGTAAAGCCTTGCATTTCTCAACCAACACATTTAACTTGTCTTGGGAGCAGAACTCGAGATAGGCCTTCTGGTAAACATAGCCACCTGACCCGACCCATCCTAAACAACATATTTAGAAAGAGAGAATTCAGTTGGGTGTAGAAAATAAAAGACTCCTCTCTGAGTGTCCTGCAATTCGTATATCCAACAGATCAAATTTGAAAAAAGAAAAGATATGGCAAGATCACCAAAAGTAAAGCTACTAATAATGATAGGACACTAAAACTAAAACTACCAGACAGAATTAGGAAGTGAAGTTATAATTAGAATTTACATGCAATTCCATCTCATCTCTCTTTGATTGATAAATAAAATTTAAATCAATGAAGAATCATGCAACTCTACACCTATTATAATTTTGAGTGAGTCGTACTCATTCAATTTCTTTCAAATAGTAATCAAATTGAAAACATGATTCATTTTCTCTGTGATCGACTCGGATTGTAGAATTTTAGTTTCTATTACAGGATGCTCACAACAATGTCCAAATCAATTTAAAATGAAAATCCGCTAATGTATAAGAGTTGTATTCTTTTAAACATAAGTATAAAAGCTGTAATTCATCTATATTATACTTTTATAAGTCCATAAAAGCACAGAAATCCATGCATGCATGCAAATTGTATGATCAAGTGATGCAAAGAAATAGCCTGGCATGTTTCTTTAATGTGTCAATTACAACTTCATAGAACTATCTGGCTGCTCATACAAATATGATCTAGAATAAACAGATATATTTGGATCAGAGAGAGCTCTGCAACTTGAACAATCTAAATTATGTGAAAAAATTGTAAGTTGCAATATAAAATCTTCAGCATCTTTTTTATGGCTAAATCAAGGGTTTGTTAAGTAAGTAGAGCATAAATAAGAAATAAGACAAATAATAGGAAGGGGCCAAGCCAATAGGAGTATGGTTTAACAACCCAGGATACACAAGAATACACATAAAAAGATCACAGCCCACAATCCGTGTGATCAAGAAACAGGATTCCAGTCTTGATACTTTTACATTTGGTTCAAAAGGGCATATGTTTGATTCACTTATATTTGTCCATTCCAGCTGCAATTCCTGTATTGAGAAATCAAATAAACAAGGGCATATGTTTGTTGAAAACAAGAACGTGATACCTTAATTAAAAGCATGCTTACTGATGTCATAAAATCCAGCTTTTATGGCAGCAACAACGTCAGCAACTGCTTGAAGGCCAGAAGAACATTGCTGGTCCACAGTTCTGCATGACTCCAATCCAGTTTCTGCATGATCCAAATCAATTTTCAATGCAAAAATTAAAAATAAATAAACAGATGGTTTGGGGACAGGTGAATATATGCAGCATATCCTCTTCACTTCCCCTTCCTCTGTTACCACCATATCACCTCCATCTCTATTACCACCACCATATTTCCACCACCTCCCCTTCCTCCTCTGTTCCAACCAGATTCCTGCTCCCCATCAAAACTTTTGGATCTGTTCCAACTTCCAACCACCTGCTTCTCCTTCGCCCGTTTCATCATTTGCATCAGTTCCCTTTTGGATCTGTCCCTGCCCCCCAACAAAATACGGAGTTGATTGTGTGGAACTGGAATGAGGCCATTTGTCATAATTTTCTAGTAGACTATAGTATCAAGATTAGCTAAAAATAAACCCATATACAAAAACCAGCTCCATAGAAAAATTTTGCAACTGAAGTCTGTGTTCTCTAAAGAAGTTGGATTCACCTCACAAAATGAGGATTGAGCAGCCCTGAGATCTCAATAAACCCGACACGTTCCCTACCCCCAAAGTTGTTCTTCAGCTTTTCATCACAGACTATGATCTTTTTGTTTTACGGGTCCTTCAAAAAGAAAATAGATAAAAGATAGTCGGTACCCAAATTCATGGAGAATCAATCAAATGAAGCAACAACTAGTTACATATAAGATATCAAATTCTCGGCATAATAAAAATCAGAATTTCCTAAGTTTAGAAGAAGAACCATCCATAAATCTTAGATGTTGAAAATAAAGATCACGCCATCAGAGCACAAAAAACTACTAGGATAGAGGTCCCTCAACATTATTTGCACCAAGCATCATCAACATCATACAAATAAGCAAAAAAATTAATTAGAAAAACTGAATGAAAAAAAAAATCGTGTAATTTAAATTTATAATGCAAAATTAAAAGGAGTTTGTTTTCTGGTTTCTTCTGTTGATGCTTTTACACTCCAAGGCCTCATGTTATGCAGATGGGTTTGGTGGATTTGGCAGATTGAGACATGGGTCTGGTGCTGATTTGAACTCATAAATCCATCCATGAAATCAACCACCGGTAGCAGCGCATAGGATCACATTTTGTACCTCGGATGACAACAGGGTTCCCACAAATAGAGTAAATGTAGCCTCAAACCTTAAAGAGAGACAAAATTCAGCTTCCCCCTCAATAGGGAATCTGAAAATGTTAATCACCCCACCACCATTCCCCCTAGTTCCTCTGCCCAAGCCATTTGTGTTTGGATTACCCATAGAGCAGCCATCAAAATTCAGTTTTAGCTGTCCCCCGAGCAGCATATCAATTTTCCTTTAATTGTTTAACGACTCACCTGATCGCTACGATAGAACTGCAATTGCATCAGAGATCAGCACACATGGAAGATAAATATTTGTAAACCAGACCCTTCTAATTATATGATCTTATTGGCCCAATAAGAGATTCACACCCAATTCTTTAAAACTTTCATTTTTCCCTTTCCGTCGGCAAACTTTGTAATATCAAGGAAGCACACAAACTAGGACAAAGAATCAGAAAGAAAAATATGTAAATGTTATGACCCACTGATGGGGATATCCGATCCTTAATATGAACAACAAAAGTCCCTAAGTTATATTATGTTGTAAGACCATCTCCATGGATGACCTTGCAATCCTTTACTTTCTTCATTCCTTTTATCCTAAAAAATAATCAATGTGCATCTTGTTAGATCTGTTCTTAAAAGTTGGAGGATATTCTTCTCTCATCTTAAGGTTTATGTTTACTAATTCATATCTCAAAAGTTCCATGATGACATTGTAATCTTTATAGATAACCCTTGTCAAATATGGCTATAGGTCAACAACAAGTCATTGCTAGAAGTGCCTTTATTTTAAAATGAAGGAGGAGTGCGCCTTGTCAACTACTCTAATCCAAAGAAAAAGGGCTGAGCCCCCTTTCTCATATATTTCAGTCTACATAAACTAATCCAAAGAGACATCAGCTCTTCGTTTGTTCTAAGGGCCCCATAATTTTACAAGAAGGTGACTTATCTTCTAAGTACCCAGATCAGCGTTTTGGATTTCAATCAAAAACTACATAAACGCCCTTAGTACTCGTAAGATTACCCCACCTTAAGCTATATTGGCACACTGGTTGATATATATCTCCATCAAGGGTAGGGATATGCAAGTTTTAACCCAAAAACCAAAACCCACTGAAAAACCGGCACCAACTGAAAAATCTGCCGAACCGAACCGAAACCAGAACCGAATCGATTTCTAAGTCGATTTGGGCAGTGGAAACCGAAAACTGATTAGGGAGGATTAGAAAACCTAAAAACAAACCGAAAAAATTGAAAAAAATGAATAAAAATAAAATAAAAACCTGAAACTAAACCGAATCGATTTTTTCCAGGTTCAATTCAGCTTTGGAACATTAAAAAAAAAAAAATTGAATTGAAACTGAACTACTTTGTTTCAGTTCAGTTTCAGGTCAGGTTGAGCTGAACTCTAAACTGAAACTTTCAGTTTCGGTTCAGTACAGTTCAATGAACCAAATCTGCATCCCTAATCGAGGAGAACCAAAAATTTCACCATATGACAAGGAAGTTGGGGTTTCCGCTGATCCAAACCGATCCGGATCATTTGGGACAAAACCGATCCAAATCGGCCGATCGGGATCGAGATCGCCCGATATTTGAAACCATGCTTGGAACTATAGAGTAACAAAAAAACCAAGAAATATTCAATACCCAAATCCATAATAAACCAAAAAATAAAAACAACCCATTAATCATATAAACTCCATTAACAGACACTAAAAACAAATCTTTAAAAAAAAGTATCATCAAAATAAAACTCGAGATCATCATCTTAAAGGGTCATGCATAAAAACAATGGTTATTTTGAATAAAAAAATACAAGAATAGCCCTAAAATAGTTCACAAGTACATAGTTTACAGAACCTATAAAAAAAAAAAGTTCATAGAACGTACCAACCCCTAATTTCGCCAAAATAGAAGAAACTCTCCAGCAGAAAAGAGAAAAATTAACCTACAAACAAGACATTAACATAAATTTGTATCAAATCAGATTTTTTTTTTTAAATCAAAGAATTAAATGTAAAACTAAAACCCTAACTCAAGAACACAAACTAATTACCTAGAAGGCGAGTTTTCTCTTTTGTTCTTCGATTAGGTTAACCCAATCGCTGCAAAATTCCAGTAGAGGAGAGATCTAAGTCTTGGACAACAACCGTGCGGGCCGAAGCTTTCTAATCCACCAAGCAGAAGCGATGGAGAGGATATCGAGTGGAGATTCAAATTTCTCCACACGATTTAGAGCAGAAGAGATGGAGAGAGATTGGGGAAGAAGAGGAAAAGTCGATCGTGGGAATATTAGGTGATTGGGGAAGAAGAGGAAACGTTTGAGAATATTACATGATGGAGAGCGATCGGGGAAGAAGGGGAAACGTCGTGAGAGCGTTAGCTAGCTAGGTTCAGAAATTTGCTTTTGCATATAAAACCGATATAAAAGTTAAATGTTAAACTATTAAACACGACTTTTGATCTGGCGCCAATGTACGCGCGCAAAAATTTCGGCTCTGTCGACGGCTTAAGTTGATTCGCCGCTAAATCGTAGCCAAAAGTCCCAAATTTTATATTTGATACGTATCGATATATTGGCTACCCGATACCGATACCGATACCACCAAAATACCAGTAATGGGATGATATCGGTATCAAGTATCGGCGGATTCATACCAGTTTTGATTTTTTTTTTTTTAATTTCCCTTTTATTAAAAAACACTATTTAATAATTTAATTAGGTTATAAGTCCAAATCATAATGACATTAGCCCAATTGGTAACCTCTCTCCATTATGAAGGAGGAGGTCGCGTTCGTCCTCCATATTGTTTTTTCATCTCTGTCTTTGCAAGGTGTGGGTTGGAAATGACCAATTTTTACAACCACACCTTATCTATTGTATAAAAGTATGGAGTGAAATACGATTTCCATCATTTGATTCGAACCGATCAATGATTTTGATAGAGTTGGTGCTAATAGAGTTACCCTAGTATGTATCTTATTTTCATTTATAAAAAATATATATATAGATATTAGCGTATCGGCCGAGATTGATAAGGAGTAGATATTTTCATTTATAAAAAAAATATATAGATATTGGTGTATCGGCCGAGACTGATAAGGAGTAGCGATACGTATCGGTCCACAGTGGACCGATACTCGATACCTAGTTCCAATTTAACACCTTGGTCAGGTATATAAACTTGACCCACCGGGTGGTTTTGGACACACATCCTCCGACCCCACCTTCAGGTCAGGGCTAGTTGACTCATATATATATTTATATATATATATATATATAAAGTCAACGCATAGAGAGTGTTATAAATATGGCTGCCAAAGGGTTGGGTTGGATAGAAAATTTGGGCTACCAAATGGAAAACAACATATACCCGATCCAACAACTCAACCCGACCCACCCAACGTCCGAATAGACTCATGCCCGATCTGACGTAACGGGTCAAGCTTCTGTGCCTGACGACCCGGTAAAATATCAGGTCGGGTTGGGTCAACGTGAGCCACAAGGATAGCCCTAGTTATGAATTGGGTAGGTTGGGTTTTCGGGTTCGGGTCAGGTATATATGCTTGGCCCAAAAAGACCCACTCCTACCTTTGTTTAATTTGCAACAAGCGCTTGATCAGACGTACAGAATTGTCTTTTCATCTCATCACAATTGTAATCCAAATAGGATGTTTGGTTTCTTAGATATCTAAAGCCACACACGCCTCTTGAATAGAAAACATGAAGATGGTAGATGGTTTCAGCAAAATTCTAAGGATGGAGAAGCAGTTCCTTCCTCAGGATCTCATCATCGACATACTATCGAGGATTCCTTGTAAGTCTCTAATAATATTTAGGTGTGTGTCCAAGCACTGGTGCTCCTTAATCTGTGATCCTTATTTCATCGGCGCTCACTCCGACCGTGCGAAAAAGGGCCCTCCCATTCTAATTTTCGGCATCGAACAAGACGATGAATCCGGGTATCTTAGCATATTGGTGGCGAATGAAAGAGAAAAGATTTTGCTGAAGAATGCACCTAGAATTACCGGACTCGATTGTTGCACATCGTTATCTTCAACGGCTTGATTTGCCTCAATCCCAAGATTGACAATGAAAATGTTTGTGTTTAATCCTGCCACCCGACACTCCCTAACTCTACCGAAAGGTACTTTTTATTTATTAATTTATCAGGCCGCCGATCGTACGATATTAGTATATAGATATCGGCCAACCATATCGTTATGTAGTGGCCATACCAGAAGGGCAATGATCAGGTCCAATTGGTTCAGCTTGATTTCGTATCAAACAAGTTTTGCAGCCATTCGATAGCGAGAATCTTCACTTCAAAGGTTTTCCTTGTTATTGGATGACACATTTAATTAAGATTTAATTTTAATAAGAATTTGTCTACATTGAGCGGAAGATTAGAAGGCTAATTTTTACCATAAGTTGACCTCTCTCTGCTCGTTGTCTGCAATGAGCCGTATGCTCATTGTAGACAAATTCTTCTATAAAGAGCTGGAATTAGATACTTAACCCTGAGTGAGACAAGTGGCTATTTCGATTTATGAACATTTCTATTTATGAGCATACAAATTTATGAACACCCTATAAGAATCAAATAGGGTGCAATATTATCCGATATATCGATACCAATCCGGTACTAGTATTGAGGTGGTATCGATATCGGTTTACCGAAAAACCAATATGTAGTATCGATATCGGCGGATGCTTGATACCTTGTTGAATGTTGATGGTACCTTATACTAAGTTTTGTATCAAAAACCTACTTTCACTTTCCACCAAACTGACCGTAGTGCTCGCTTGTCTAATGCCATTTTTTAGGCCACTTTTATTTTCTTGAGAGCATATATTTGCAATTCAAAATTATTGCAAACATCTGATTGGAACATCATGATCTAAATATCTTTAGTGCAAATGGTTAGCATGAAACATGTTCTTTGTCAACCTCAAGGGATTAGGTGAGCTGGCTAGGTACTTGCTTCCAAAAGCAGGAGACCGATCCTTCCCCCCCCCCCCCCTTGAGGCCACCTTAGGGATTTATATCCTGTGCTGACCCGACATGCTGAATTTGTGGTGCACATGTGCCCCTGAGATTAGGCGGGTGCTTTAAGAGTCTCGGATACCCAAGTTATCAATGATTTTTAACGAAGGAAGCTAAAGTCATTGGTGTAAACGCATACTAACAGTTAATTACAGTGAATCAGATTATAGAGATTATATTTTATGCCAATCCTTTGCACCAAGATCTTTGGATCATGGTTTTCCAATCAGTAATGTTTAGACAGGCTTGAAACATGACACAGGTCTCAATGATATTGAGTCTAGTTTTAAAATGGTTGCAACAGTATGTTTTTGAATTTCAACCATTAGCTCCAATTTTTTGTTTTTGTTGTTTTTCTCTCTCTCCAGGTACACTTGGCATAGGCAATCTTTTTACTCGTAAATTTTGTTTCTTTGGATTTCATCCGCGAACAAAGGAATATAAAGTGGTTCGTTTTTTTTATCGTGAGAAGGACTTGGAAGCTCGCACCTATAATTTAGGATGTGAGGTCTTTACATTGGGTTCTAAGTCATGGAGGCCACTGGGGGATATCAAATATCCAGTTATGCATCATAACCATAGTGTCTGCTTGACTGTGAACTGAGTATGAATAATGATCTTATTGCCTCCTTCGACCTCGAACATGAAAAATTTACTGTGATTCCACCTCCACAAGGTATGGAGGATCTTGACGATGCTGACTTGGTGGAGCTCCAAGGGACCCTATGGCTGTCTGACGGCTTGTTCATGCACAAAATGGAATTATGGTGTTTAAGGGATCCCACAAACTATGTGTGGGTCAAGCAACACAGCATAATCTTTTATGATTATAAATATAGAGGGAATAGATTTTTGGCTATCTTGCCTGTGACAGTTCTTAATAACAAGATTTTGTTACTCACTTACTTCGGATTTGTTTACTATGATCCACAAAGTAGAAGTATTACAGAGTTTTATGGCCATGAGAAGGGAATCCATATGGATCAAGCCTGTGTTTATGTTGAAAGCTTGGTCCCAATAGGGCCATTAGACAACCCTCATAACATGATCCTTTAAGAATCATATTTTGATCTTTATTGCTTATAGTAGATGGGTGAGGAACCAACAAACTTAAGCATGCTTATCCGTACGATCCGAATGCTTGTTCTTTATTTTTGCAAACTGAAAAAAAAAATGAGTTACTGCTACTTTTTTTCTAGTTGTGGTGAATCTTTTTCTCTTGAATTAGTAAGTATACTTAGTCCATGGGTTTCAATATTATTGTATTAATACTTGAATAAATATAAGAAAAGAATAAATGGGGATAGCTTGCTCTCAAAACCAAATTAAACAAACATTTAATCTTTGCAAGAAATCATCGTAAACAAAAGAGAATATAAAGACGAATGTGATTCATAATCCAATACGACGTATGTTGAAGAGCCGGCAGAAAATCATGAATGGTAGGTAGTGCTGCCAACACTAGCATAGCCACATAGAAGGATATGGGAGCTCAAGCCCTCATTTAACTTTAGAGTTTTTATTAAGTATGATTCTTATACAACCTTGGTTTGTATATAAGCCCCCAAATCTATGATGTAGAAACCCCCATTTAACTCTAGTGTTTCTATTAAGTATGATTTTTATACAACCTTTGTATTTAAGTCCCCAAATTTATGATGTAGAAGCCCTCAAATCGATGGTAATAACTATTAACATTATATTTATCATTTGTAATCCCCACCAGCAAAACTTCCTGGCTACACCCCTGGCTGCCACGATCTTCAAAGAACAAGTGGAAGGAAATTTTTTTGGGTCAAAGGATATTCAAAGATAAACCATACTATTGATTATGGGTTTGCACTGATTATTCCCATCCCCTCCTTCGCCGTATCTTTGTTTGAATATGTGCTTACGGTATATAACATATAGGAGCAAAATAATTGTTTATTTTAATAAAATATATGGGTGCAAAATTCACTTTTTAAGTATTTAATTTATTTTACAATAAAAATGAATAAGTTGTAGGGAAAGTTTCAAAATAACTCTTGAACTTTCATCCATTCATCAATAACGCACCTAAACTATTGCTCTTATCTAATGGGCACCCAAAGTACACATAAGTTCATCAACTAAACCCCAACTATTACCTTCCGTTAATATGCGAATGGAAAATACTGAGTTGGCGTATAACACCACAAAATAGGGTGTGTGGCATGCCAACGTGGTAAGGACTTAACAGGCGCGACTGTTGATTGGACTTGTCTCCCCAAAATAGTTTAAAAAAAGAAAAAAGAAAAATTCCAAATAACCGTTGGTCCTTCCTCCTATATTGGCATGTCACACACTCTATTTTGGGGTGTTGTATGCCAACTCAGCATTTTCCATTTTCATATTAACAGAAGGTGACAATAGAGGTTTAGTTGATGAACTTATGTATACTTTGGGTGCCTATTAGATATGAGTAATAATTTAGGTACGTTATTTTGAAATTTTTCCTAAGTTATTTAAACTATAAGTCTACTTTATGAACTATTTCACACTACAAAAAAAATGAGATTATTAGCGGTAGCTAAAAATTGCCGCTATTAACCAACAAATTGCCGCTAATACCCTCATCGGCAGTTTAACAATAATTTTTTAGTTAATAGCGACAGTTTTTGGCTACCGCTAATAATCATATTTTTTATAGTGTCAGTTTGCTTTTCATCTTCCTGAATCTATTGCATTTTTACTTGTAGATGATTATACCCTCCTAAGTGAAAAATAAATACAAGTAATGTACACAATATTTTTATGCCACCTTTATACGATTACCTGAGCAATGAAAATGTAAATTTTACCCATAATAATATAGGATTGCATATAATATTGGTAGGTAAATTAATATTCGAATTATGCTAATATGATTTGTCCATGTGTCATTGTGGTAATCTGCTACGCTGGTAAGATCTTCTCCAATTTTTTTAGGCCGGACCTGATTGATCTTGTTCAAGTTTCAGTTTCACCAATCTTCAAGTTCGGTGCTACAAGGCATCTAGTTGGCTCGTGGGGAGCTCAAAAATGATATAGGACGTCTTTAAACCACTCTTTTGCACTAGGGACGGTAGGGCTGTCAACGTGCCGGGCCGAGTTTTTCACCCGGCCCATTTAAAATTAAAAAAAAAACATTTGGGCCCAACACGTTTAGCTATCCGGGCTGGGCCGGGCTCGATCAACCCAATTTTAGAATTTTCCGGCCTGAACCTAGCCCGATTAGTTATCTGGGCTGGGTCGGGTTTCTCTCAATTTTTAAAAAAAAATCAAGTTTTTTTTGTTTTTTAGGGATCTCAGTTAAACGGGCCGGGCCGGGCCTTACACTTTGAAGCTTGAACCCAGGCCCGTTTCTTATCCGGACCGAGCCGGGCCTGGCCCATTAAATAAAAATTGAAAATTTTGGGCCCGAACCTGGCCTGGGCCTGGGCTGAAGCCTGACCCGGGCCTGGGCTGAAGCCTGACCCGTTGACAGCCCTAAGGACGGTAAGATCATGAGCATCAATCACGTGACAAGAGCATGGATCAAAATATCGTCCGATACCGATACGCATCGGACGATACGTATTGGTATCGGAGGTGGACGATACGGTACATTAAATGTACCGTATCGCCCATGTATATGGCTAATACCGGACGATACATTCAATGTATCGTCCGGTATTATACTGTTCCGGTACGTATCATCCGATACGTACCGGTTTTCGGCCCGGACGATACGTACCGGAAAACCGGCATTTTGATCCTTGGACAAGAGTGCTAATTTGATGTTTGACACTCCGATTGGATACCGCGAAATACCAACTCTTTGTTCATCCGCTTGCTCCATTGGTATATACATGCATATTCACTTACTTCAATATCTTCTCCTCTCTCGTTCAGCTAGAGGAGAAAGCATCAAGCTTTCACTAAGGTAAATTTATAATAAATTATTATTATTATTATTTTAATATGATAATTTTATCTAAATCATTTGGACGAATAGTTTGAGGTTTAAGATTTGTTGCATCTTATACTAATATATCAATCATTTTATGTGTATAAATGTAGGATGGCTCCAATTGAACCACCGACTTTTCCAGAATTGCGATTTCCAGAGTTAAGACAACACTTTGTTAACATGAAATTCCTTTTTTCAAAGAAGAAATTTTCTTTGAGTGCTAAGAAATGCCTCAAATTTAAGAAAACTGATGAAGAGGAGTTCTTTAATTCTTTGTTGGTGAGCCTAAAGTTAAACTCAATAATAATACTGGAGTTCAAGCAATAGTTCATACTGCTTTATCAATTGATAGGGTTACTCTGAAAAAGAACAAGAGTGGACGTTTTAAGCTATTCTGGAGAGAATTTCGAAAAAATAAAAAAAATAAGATATTGTTTCTGGGTTTGGAAAAGATTGATGTTTGGTATTTTTGGAATGAAACTGAACTGCATATTATTATCAATACACCGGATTGGAATGGAGTTGACGGAGTTGACGAATGATAGATGGAAGGAGATCATAAAATAAATGGCGGATAAATAAAAGAAATGATTATATATTACTTTTTTTTTATTGGTGATCAAAGAGGTACAAGATTGGAAAAAAAGAAAAAGAAAAAAAAAAAATTACAGATATGAAACTTATTAATTTTATTTATTTTTGTTAGAAATGATTAGTAAGAATTTATTTATTTATTTAACAGTCAGAATTGAATTGTGGACTACGATTTACCCTATATCAGGTATTATTGGCAGATAGCATCAGATATTTAATAGAATATAAATATTGGATTAAAAAAAGGTAAATATAAGGTCATATCGGCCCTTATAAAAAATAGGATCAAATTTCGGGTCATATCGACTGATATGAAATAGATAGAATATCAAAAATGCCCTTAGACCAGATGTTTTTTAATCATTTTGAATTATTAGTATATTTTATAAATTCAGGATTGGCTATCCTATATTCCTATATAGTATATATCTACTACATACCCGTCTAGCGTAGGGCTGATATGCCAATATGTATTGGTTTTTTAAAATCCCTTGCCTTTACCTAGGGATGCAGGTTCGGTATAGCCAATCGAAACCGAAATTTTCGGTTTTCGGTTCAGTAGACTACAAATCGAAACCAAACTGAACTATGAATAGGTTTGATTCGGTGTACCGATTTGTAAGAGATCATAATCGAAATCGAACCGAAACCCTTTTTTTTTGTATTCAAATCAGTCGATTTTGATTTAGCCCGATCCTTGATTTGGTGTCTCAGTTTGGTTGAGTTTGGATTCTTACTTGTATTTTTAGAGAGAGAGCGCGCTTCAGGGACGCCGGAAAGTGGAGAGGAGAGAGTTGCAGCGAGTCGGAGACGGAGACGGAGACAGGAGGGAGTTGTAGAGAGACATGAGGGCCAATAGTGATGTTATTATATATATTATAATAACATATGATATTATAATATAAATAGTATATATTAATTAATAATTGATATGACATATGAGGCTGATAGTGATGTTATTATATATTATATATTAATTATTAATATGAGGGCTGACCGGCTATAGTAATAGATGTTATTATAATTTATTTTATATATATATATATATATAATAGTAAAGTTTGGGAAGCCAGTTCAGGTTTGGTGTAGGTTAGGTTTGGGGAGTCGGTTCGAGCCGATTTTGACCCTTTTATGGGTTGGTTTACTCAACCTACCTAATCGGTTCTCGATTTCCAATCACCCAAACTGAAAATTGAACTGATTTTACTTCGGTTCGGTTCGATTTTAAGTCGATTTTGAGGTGGTTCGGGCCAGTTTTCGGTTCGATTTTGCTCTTCGATTTAGGGTTTGCATCCCGACCTTCACCAAACATACTTCCACATATGAATTCCTCACCCATCACTAAGCCTCGCATGTGATCACTCACGTGCTACCAAGGCAGGGTAGGGTCCGAGTCTTTTTCGGATCAAGCTTTTGGTTTGAGCACAAACATGGCCTCTATTAGGTTAGAGTCCGGCTGATTTCGCCACTACAAAAAATAAGACTATTATGCTCTGTTAGTTAATACGAGTTCTAGCAAAAATAAGTTGGAAATTTGAAATTTCCCATAAAACTGCAATTTGCAAGTGTTTGGCAATATGGTGGGACCCACAAACTAGAGTTTTTTTGAAAAAACTCACATAAAATTTTCAGCCGAAATTTAGCTAGCACTTTTTTCTGCCAAAGATATGGGTTAAAAGCTTGGAGAAATTTTGGTGGCCACCCTCGCAACCCGAAATTCGTTCTTTTCAACTCGGATATTTTATACTTAAAATCGTTTGATTGCTTTAGATAAATCGATCAAGGTTTTTTTTTCACCATAATTTTTCATATAATGGATCTTGAGACTATGAGCTTATCATCAAATGCTCAATTTTTTTGTTGATATGGCACACATGTCAATACCTCTTTCTTCACGCCCATGCATTCTTTGAAAGCGCCTACATCTCAGACCCTTGAAAAAAACGTTGATTTCTTCGGATCAGATGATGGAGATCTTTTTTAATAAATATCTTCCACAAAATAGATCTTAGGCTCATGGTGCATCAATCTGACGATCAATTTTTAATTTCCTGTATTACCGATACCCAAAATATGACTCTTCAATCATATAACACACATCATGCTCAAACGTGACTTTAGGGTCATATTATGGGGACTGGGACACATGGGATCACAAACTGGCCGTCCAATAGGTGTTACATGATCTTAAGATCTATTTTATGGACGACCGGGGTAAAAAACAATCACCCTCATCTGATCCGAATAAATCAATAGTCTTCAAGGGGTCTGGGACGTGGGCGCTTTCAAAGAACGCATGGACGCGAATAGAGATACTCATAAACAACGACGCCAATAAATGTAACCCAACCATTTAAGCCAGTTAATTTGAAGGCCGTGATCTAAAGATCATAAGTGAAAGATTGCCACCAAGCATAATCTTTATCATATGACTCAATGCACTTCAAAGCCATTATCCGATTAAACAGTTGATTGTATCGAATCATATGATAGAGATTGAGTTTTGCATTACTATTTTGCATCGTAGATCTGTAGATCATAGCCTTTATATCATATGATTTAGATGCAACCTCACCTCATAATCGTATTATTTATTTGCACTGTAAAATCGTAACCTCACCCCATCTCCTCTGGCCAACATGCATTGACTGCTTTGAATTTGAAAAAGGAGATTATTTTTATCCCAATCTTTCAGATGATGCATCTTGAGATCATGGGTATATCAGTTTTTTTATTTCATGTTTCACCCATTCCAAAAAATGACTCATGATTTGTATTTGAGCTTGATGTATGTTTCACGAGTTTAGAGTTACTGTTTGGGATTTGTACTAGGCGGAATAAAAAACTATTTGAGTGTATGCCTATGATCTCAAGACCCATCTTGTAAAAAGTTGGGACAAAAAAAAAAATTCATGTTCTAATTTAAAGCGACTAATGTATTTTGGCCCGACGAGATAACGTGAGGTTACATATTCACATGGGGTGAAAAATGGTGTCTTCAGAAAATAATTTTATACAATATGACCAAACAATTGAAAAAAAATAAAATCAAACCATAGTAAAATTTTAAGATAAAACTTCTCATGAGTTCTTTTTCTTCACCAACCCAGGGGAAGAAAAAAAAAAAAAAAACTTCCCATGAGTTTTGTCAAACAAGGCATTAAGGTCACTACAAAAAATAAGACTAAACAAAAAACTGCCGCTATTAGTCTTGCTGCTATAAAAAATTGCCTTAACATCAAGTGCCGCTGAAACACCTTATTTTTGTATAGGGCCCAATTTAAGCTTTTTTTTGTTAATATATTAATCAGGTTTGGCCAATTTGTGTCAGTTTTGTACTAAAGTTTGATTGACCCGATTTATTTTTACCTGAAAATTTAGACCGAAATTTTATTAGGATAAAATATATAGATCTTGAGATCATAAGTGTACCATTAGACACTAATATGTTGATTCCACGGGCCAATATTTTGTTTTGAATCTGATTTTGTGATATAGGAGAATTTTGACCGCATGTCTTCGTATAACAATGAAAACCGTGATTGTTAAGATTCTCCTATATCCAAAGGCTCTAAATCCGATTGAAAACAAAATCTGATTCAACCAGTTGGACAGTTGTCCTAGATGATATATATCATTTTTGTCCCAATATTTCTCATCCTAACTCTTGAGATCAAGCATATCAATTTTATGGTTTCACATGCACGCATCTAAAAAAGAAATGGAATAGCAAAATTGTAAGCGCTCAATACATGACAGTAACTCTTTAAATATCGTGTAGTGTTGTAGGGAAAAGTCAGAGTGGAGAGAGTGAAAGAATATGTCAGGGTACTACAGTCATTTAAAATATTAATTAAGTAATGAATATTCGTCGTGGTGAAACTTTCCCCTCTTTCATTATAATAGGAAGGTAAAATTTCAAAATAATCCGTCAACTTTACCCCATCATCAATAATGTACCGCCATACAACACCCCAAAATAGTATCATTAACTAAACTCTTATCGTTATCTCTTTTGTTAATATGCGAACTAAAAATACTGAGTTAGCATACAGCACCTTAAAATAACATGCGTTGCATGCCAATAAGAGAAATAAATCTCACACACAACAAAGCACTTACATTTAGTAATACATAGGAGAACAAATCCCACCCAACAACCCTCACCTTATTAATATAAGGAGGAATCAAACGTGAAAATTAGAATTCACCATCTCAACCCTTACAAAGGAGGGAGGATACCAACTGATTCACCACCCTTAACACTTTAAAGAGGGCTTATAAAAATGGTTAAGTCATATAGCTACAGGGATTTTATTCTGTACAAAATGGGAACTACCAATTGAATGGTTTGTGCACTCAAAAGATTTAGTGTTCGGGGTAATTAGGTAGCTTTAATAGCACCCACGGAATCTTTTAGGGCACTTATGTCCAAAATCATTGATTGTTTTGGATCGACTGACGGAGATCATGTTTTGGATCAGGTGAATAATTCACGATTTTAAGGTTACCACGAATTATTCACAAATTGTTTAAAATTTTATTTATTTTTAAAAACACAATCTGTGAGTAACTAATCTATAAATGGTGATTTCTAATTTTTGTAAATTTTTTTTCCTACTTAAATTTTATATATATATTCTTTTTACCTAAAACTTATAAAAACTTTCCAAATTTAACCTTCCCCAATTGCCACTGTAATAGTCTGCAAGGGTTGCATCACAATCCACCCATCTATTGAGATTCTAATTAATCTTTACTTTTATAATGGTTTTTTAGGTGAATAGCTGATGAAATTATTTTGTTCATTCATCAATGTATTATTTTCATTGATATAAATTTTGAAGCTTAGACAAAAAGAGTGGTGATAATTAGGCGATAGCTAAAAACTTTTCTCTTTTTTGAAAGGGTTTGATCAAGTTAAGTGGTTGACCTCTAAATAGGGGTCAACCAATTTTGAAATCATTGGATGCAAGGGAATCTTGACTTATATGTTTATCGGTTTGCATGTACTTTTAAAACCATAGTTGAAGGTAAATCTTGTCAATTTCAATAGGTTGGTGCGGAAACTTGCAAAAATGTCGGTGAATAAATTTGAAAGGATTTAGGGTGTGAGGATTTGAAAATTGACAGTTAAGAATGGAGGAAAAAATTTGTATCTCTATCCACCACGGTGATGGTCCACATCGAATAGGGAAAAATCTTGACCCTGAGGTTTATGTGATTGCGGATGGTATATGTTAAATTGGGGTGGGGACCTAAGCTCAGAATTGGACAATATTGTGGCATGTGGTTCTAGGTCGTCACAAAATGATATCAGAGCTAAGGACGGCTCTTCTACAAGGTGAGGGGATTGTGATAGCCTTACATCGGATAGGTAAAATTGTCGTCGGTTCTTCTAAGGTAGGGAGATTGTGATAGTCTCACATTGGATAAGGAAAAATCCTGACCCTACGCTATACACTACAAAAAATAAGACTATTAGCGGCACCAAAAACTGCCGCTATTAACAAAAAAGCTTGTTATTTAAATAGCGGCAAGACTAATAGTGACAGTTGTTTAGTTAATAGCGGCAATTTTTTGTGCCACTCATAGTCTTATTTTTTTTTGTGATATGATTGCGGAAGCTACATGTTATAATGTATTTTGGATGATGACTTAAGCATTTGTCAGAAATAAAATCGAGGTAAATACCTAAGCGTTTGTCACAGCTATTACATGTCTGTTGCCCATATATGTTGTTAAAATGCATGACTATCGTTTACTCCATATGTCTTTGTTATTTTGATGGTATGAAAATACCTTTGTCTTCTGTCAAGAAATGGCACATTAAGTGACACATTGAAATCTAACATGGCTGCTCCATGTCCCGTACGTCTGAACATGAGTTCCCTCCTCTTTATTTTATGAATTATGAATATAAAACAGAAAAAGTATCATCCGCTTGGAAGTTTCATTTTAGGGATATTGGCTCATGCCTGACATATAAATAGGAAATGGTGTTTAAATAATCTTATATTATTAAAATTAGATCTTTTATCTCATATTATTGAAGTATGATTTTTCATTACGCTATGTAGCATATATCTATCATCGGCAATTTATCATTGGAGTATGACTCGGCTTAATGAAGCATGCCACTTCCTGTGACCCATCCAATTGATGAACTTTAATATTAATCATCAAAACTAAAAACAACGGTTGATAATATAGTCCATGGATCGGATGGTTGTTTACATCTCCCTAAAATATCATTTTGGGTCTGTTGCACTTCAAGTTATAATCTATCACTTTGACGATTTGAATCACTCACATCTTAAACCAGTGATGATGCAAGATCATCTAAGTACTATTTTAGTGTTTAAATGCCAGTCAAGAGATAAGGTCCCTTCTTTTTATAGGCACCCACACCAAAATATATTAATATAATTGAAACTTTGATTTATGAATAGTTGAATATGAGCTGGTTTATGGTAGTCATTCATTTCAAATGTGTTTGTGCTGAATAACTTTATGGAGATGGTTCTATAAAAAAAACCATTGACTATGATGAAGACGATAGAGATCGCTTTTCATCCCAATTAATCTTCCAGATATTGGATCTTGATACAATTAGCGTGCCATTAGATGGTCAAGCTTTTAATTTCACGTTGCACAGACCCCAAAATATGGCTCTCAAATCACACGGCACACATCAAGCTCAAACACGATTTTAGGGTCACATTTTGGGATCTATGCAATGTGGAATCATAAACTTAACCGTCTAAGATCTATTATGTTGAAGATCAAAATGAAAAATAATCACGATCCTTTGATTTAAGACCATCAACAAGTTTCAGCACCAATAAAGTGGTTGGCACAAATAGAGATATCCAAATGAGAATCTATGAAAAATCGAAAAAGTCATCTAATGACAATGATACTGTGTCATAAAAATACATGAATTCCTCCCCTTATTGATTCCTCGTGAAGAGTCGGATGAAGAGAAGGTTACCCTAGATAGACCCAATGACCGTGTTTGGGTTAGTTCTTATAACAGCAGAAGCAGTTCTTTGCCTGCTCTCTGTTAAAACAGATAAAATCTGCTCTGAGATAGAGAAGGGATAGAGCTGTTTTATCGCTTAAAAAAGCTCCCTGTTAGAGTAAATGAGGCAAGGAGCTTTGTTATCAAATGTAAAAATAGTTTTCTATCGGAACCAAACTATAATAGAGCTGCTCTTTGCTCCAAAAAAAGCTAATCCAAACGTACAAACTTATGAAGCTATGAATGTTGTTGAAATTCTTGAATCCCGTGAGAAAATGCATCCAAAAAAGTTGACCAATTTGGGGAACACTTGTACCCAAGGTTAATTATGATGCAAAGTTCATTTTTCTCTCTTCTCATAGTCACTTGTAAATTTTTTCTACTTTTTTAAAGAGCAATTCCAAACGCAGGGACGCAAACTGCTGAAAAAAAAAAAAAAAAAAAAAACACAGAAAAGTTTCTTCCCGCTAATTATCACCACTCTTTTTTTCAAAGATTCAAATTTTTTTGTCAATGAGACCATTGCATTGATGAATAAGCAAAATAATGATCAGCTAATCACCTGAAATGACCTTTATAACAGTAAGGATTAATCAGAATCACAACATATCGGTGGATTGTGATTCACCGAACATGACGTGTTTGTAATACAAGTATACAACCCTTATAGACTATTACACTAGCAATTCCGAAAGGTTAAATGATATCCCATATCAGATAGAGAGAAGTCCGAGCTTGGACTATGGGGTGCGACCAAAGCTTTCATGTACCGACACAATTTGGGTGGAGAGGGCGCTCATGTCATGAACAAAACCCGGGCAGGATCTAAGCCTAAAATCGGACAATATAGCATGTGGGTCCTAGTCGTCACATAATAGTATCAGAGACGAAGATGACTCTTCAATAAGGTGGGGGAATTGTGATATCCCACATAAAACAAGCAGTGGTTTTTTTTACCACTACACACGGTAGTGGTTTATGAACTTCAACAGCGACTGCTCTTAACAGTCATAGGAAAAATCACTTCCTTTGGTAGTGATTTTTTTATGCAAATTTACAAAAAAAAAATACTTAAAAAAAAATAAAATTACGTCGACAATTTTTTATGCAATTTTTTTTAAAATAATATTTTTTTTAATGAAATTTTTTAATGTAATTTTTTAAATATTTTTTTTTAATACTTTTTTTAATGCTTTTTTTTATTAATACTTTAAAAAAAATTATATAAAAAAAAAAAGCTATTAATCTTATATTTAAACACATCCATTCAACTCAAATGCAAATAATTTTATTAATAAAAAAAATAGATGCCCAATTCTTTTATTCAAACAAAAGGTTGCATCTCAACCTATGATCCAACCTTTTAAATTAATCAAATATTTTAAACTCTACATGCCTAATCCTTTTATTCAAACAAAAAGAAGAACAAAAGAAAGAGAGTTAACAATCTAACCCCATGACCCATTTTCAAAATAAAAAAATAAAATAATAAAATTTGCTTCGCCTCTCCTGCCAAGTGTTCCCGTCCCCTAGCGATCCGTTTGAGGTGAGCTTCAAATCGAAAAGCTTCGTCTGAAATCAAAAGGAGAACATCATTAAACTGAGATATTTATTTTGGTATATATAAAGTGATTCTTACTCTGATTACGTCGAATGGACGGGTCTTCAAATCACACGGAGGGTTAATAGTGTTCCCATGTATCGGGTTGCTCACCCAAGTAACGATGAGACTAGCTTGCCGTATGGCTCTAACCAGGTGGGGGAGCTTCACTCTCTGTTCTCGGCTCCCATTCACGTGATTATGGTTAGCTTTCTTGGTTTGTTGCAAGGGTTCAGAATCTCGCACAATTTCGCGAGCTCATTTGGGTTCATCTTATCACTCACCTGCATGATGCATGCAAGTCCATATGTGAAAAAGTAGCTCAAACTATCAAGTTTTGGTCCAACTAAAAACTAAGATGAGATTATCGTCATCTTCTTGTTCCACTTATTTGGGGCTGACAAGATAGATAATGACCATTCACTTGGCATAAAATATTGCATTTAGCATAGGAAAATGGATTTCCAATATGAATCCACAATACTTGTTAATAATAATAATAACAGGGAAATGGATTGGTAAGTAATGAAATAGTCAAAATTATTCATGCTTCTTTTAGGATAGAAATAACCAAGTAAAAGAGCACTAACCTCTAACAGCAAGAATGCGTGGCCCAAAGAGTTGACAAAATGCTGGACCTCGAAAACATTCATTAGCCTGAGTTCCTGCCAATAGATTGCCACCAAAAAACCTTGGGTTAATATAGTACCTGGTGTGGTTATTGCGCTCAAACGATTTTAATGGTTCCCTAAATACAACACCAAATGAAATTATGAATAATGGAAAAACTCCATGAAAGAAACATTAATTATTAAGCATGTGAAATAGACATTATATAATGACAAGCACTAATAGTCAAATATCTATAAACCGAGCAAAAAAAAACAGGACTGTTATCGCCAAAAATTTACTAGTTTTGGAACCAGCAAGATGCAAAACAGTGTATCGCCAATATCTCCCTGATGATGCTAATGATTTTTATGGCTGTTGAGATATGTTTTATGATTCAGCTAAGGAAATTTGATCTTAATGATAGCTGATTGCTATTATGACTGTTTCAAATCAGTTTTGAGCCACCTGATTACTATTATAACAGTTATTTGTTTTTTCTTATATTCAAATCACTGTCATTACATATTCTAAACCATATTTTTTGTAATTTAATGATTGTGGCATCCTATCATAATCACTGTCATTATAGTTCCTTTTATGTAATATCTATCCAGTAGAACCCAAGGTACCAGTATCGGGTGTCGGTCCATCTTGGACCGATAAGTATCAGCCGATACAGATACAGTATCACTAATACCAATCGGTCAATTTCTTTTTTAAAAAAAAAACAAGTAGAAAAAAAAAAAAATTTAATACGAAAAGAATTATGTGATCAAAGGGACAACTTACAATGTAATTTTTCATCTTCTGAAAAATAGCACGATTAGTGAGAACAACACTGATGATGACACTGAGACCAGGTTCAGTGAGGACAACGTCAGAAGCGCTACAATATCTGCACAAGTCTAGTCACACAAGAATCTCCAGTCTACAAAGGCCATTTAAGTGTACAATGTCTAATCAAAGTAGAGTTCATGGTGTTGCACTGAGAAGCTAACCTGTGATCATTTTAACATTTACACCAAAGTTGAGTGCCCTCCTGTTGGCGAAAGCATCCCCATTGTGCTAGGAGATATTGAACGCGAAAACATCGTTGAAGATCGGCGACACACCATTAATGGCTCACGCTCAAGGTGCGCATATTGGTTTAATTTATAGATTATTGGTTTATTGTTTTTGATTGATCATGCGCCTAGATCCTAGGGCTTATTTTGGATGGTCGGATCGATAGATCCATTTAGATTCCATCAATTGGTATCAGAGCCATGATTGGCGTTATGATCGGTCAAAGCATTAACATATGGGTTTTAGCGTAAAACAAAATTGATGCAAGCGATGACGTGTTTGCGTTGCCATGTTTTACATTGGCAAGTAGTGCACCGTGCACGGATTTTTGTGGCAAGGAGGGTTTATAATGTTTGTTTTTAGAATTTAACAAAAAAAAAAAAAAAAAAAAAAAGGGAGCTGGTAGGGGTTTTTCCGGCCACCGGTCTTAGGCGTCGCCGGCCGGATGGCCCACTGCATCACCGTCGTCAGTCACCGGTGAGGGGCAAGGGAAGGCTCGTGGTCATGCAAATCAAAAAATAAAATAAAATTTGGCTTCACTGTTTTCCGACGGTCCGGCGCCGGTGGATGTTTTCCGCCATCGATGACCGGCCTTGCCGACGTCGGTGCCGGATGATGCGCATGACCGGACCGTCGGCCACCGGTCACCGTGGGGCGGTTAGCCTGAAAGGGGGGCGGTTGTGCATCATGGCACTATTTCAAAAAAAAAAAAAAAAAACCTTTGGGGAAGATGAACAGTGTAAAGGGGGAGGTTTGGGGTTTTCTCGGACCGGATTGGGCCCGGTTCCGACCCGCCTGGCCTATTTGGCCCTAGCCCAACCCGTCTGGTCCTTTTGAAGCCTGGCCCGACCCGCCTGACCTGCTGTCCCGACAGACCGGCCCGACCCGCTTGACCGACACGACCCGCCTGGGCCTATTTGGCCCACCCGACCCGCCTGGCCCGACCCACTGGGCCCTAGGCCCACTCGGCTCTTGGCCTATTTGGCCCGAGGCTGCCCGACCCACTGAGCCCTTGGCCCACTCAGATGTTGGCCCATGGCCCGACACATAGGGTCCTCTGGCTGAGGTCCACTCGGTCACTAAGGCCCATGGCCCTGTTCGGTACCCGGCACATTATACCCTTTCTATTTCCTAATCTTCTCGGGCCATTTCTGGGCTATTTATAGGTCCGATTTTCGGACATTATATATGCATTTTGATTTTCTCAGGCATTCCGGACCCGTTTTTGAGGTCTAATTTTGACAATGAGGTTCTTGTTGTAATATTTGCATGACCTGATGTTATTTTTTTCTATTTTTTAATTGTGTAATCAATTTTTTTAGTATCATTAATTAGAATTAGATAATGGAGGTTATGCTCCACCACCATGACTGGTACTTATACATTATAATGCTGATTTATTATCAATTTTGACACCTCCTCATAACACGAATTGGACTTGGCTTATTCTTTTAATATCAATTTTGTGATCATCTAAAATATTATCAAACCTAATTTGAAAATATGGCTTGGAAAGATTCTTCTGCCCAACGGTGATGACTTTTCCTAGTGTCGTGGTTTTCATAGTGAGGTTTAATTTTGTCCAAAAACGTGTTACAAATCCAGTGAAAGTTTGTAGTGTACGTTGGCATCACAACATAAGGGATTCTTCTGCTCAACGGTGATGAATCACTTAATGTTATATGATGGCTGTATTTCACTATTCATTATTTTGTGTGTGTGGGTACTGCTAGCGTGTTGTGACTCGACCCAACGGAGGGTCATAACGACGCAATTAGTACCACAATCATTAATATAGATTGAGGAAGCGACTAGTGTCTTATGGCTCGACCCAACGGAGGGTTATAATGACACAAATTGTTTCTCAATAAAATCACATTGGTTTTAATTTTTATATTCCTTAACATATTTTAACTATTGCGTCACATATTATGATTATAACCTTATGGGATTGATAGTTACTACGATTGTATGTGGAAATAATAAAGCCCTTAATTATCGTGCAGCATTGAACCCGTCTATCATAACTAATATGATTGGTGGAATTGAACTTTTGAGTGGATCAAATTATAAGAAATGGAAGGAACAAGTTACAATTGTTCTAGGCTGCATGGATCTTGACTATGCTATACGATCTGATAAACCCAAGGAGCTCACCACTGATGCCTCGACTGAGGATTTGGCAGTGAACCATACGGATTTAGAAAAATGGGATAGATACAATCGTATGAGCCTCATGATCATAAAGAGTTCCATTAATGATGCGATTCGGGGAGGTATTCCTGACTCGCACATTGCAAAGGAATACATGCAAGCCATTAAGGAACAATTTCAAGGGACTTCTAAAGCCCTTGCCAGCAGCCTAATCGTTAAAATGAGAACCATGAAATATGATGGTCATAGCGGCGTACGGGAGCACATTATGAAAATGAGTGGCATGACAACTCAATTGAAAGAACTGGACATGGGTTTTTCTGAGGGTTATCTTGTTCACTTCATTATGACTTCTCTTCTTGCACAATTTGGTCCGTTCAAGATCAATTATAACACGCAGAAAGAGAAGTGGAAGATGAACGAGCTAATCGCTCACTGTGTCCAAGAAGAAGAAAAACTTCGGGCTGAAAAACCTGAAAGTGCCCATTACGCCGCTCTTGGCCCATCGAAACGAAATTTTAAGCGAAAACCGGGACAATATAAAGGAAAGAACGTGAAAGCTCCTCCACCGGAAACCAAACAAGGAGAAGCTAGCACATCTACTTCTGGCATCAAGTGTCACTTCTGTAAGAAGAAGGGACACATTAAGAAGAATTGTCAGAAATACAGAGATTGGCTAGTTAAGAAAGGTAATGACCTTGCTTTTGTGTGTTTTGAATCACTTTATGTTGATGCTCCACGCAATACTTGGTGGATAGATTCTGGTGCAACTATTCACATAAGTAATTCAATGCAGGGATTTCGATCCAACAGGAAGCTAAGTAAAGGCGAACGTACCATCAAACTCGGAAATGGAGTAGAAGCAGATGTGGAGGCCATTGGGACTCTCCGTCTCATTTTAGATAGTGGTTTCATTTTGGATTTAGTTGATACTATTTATGTTCCAAGTATCACTAGAAACCTTATCTCAATTTCTAAATTGAATTCATTAGGTTTTGAATTTAAATTTGGACATAATATGTTTACTCAATTATTTAATTCCGATATTGTGAGTGATGGCTCATTAGTGGGCAATCTTTATCAGTTGAACTTGGATTCTTCTTACGCCCAATCTTTAGTTTCTATGCATGTGAATGATAAAATTAGTAACAAATGAAAACGAGCAATCGACAACTCCTCCATTTTATGGCATAAACGTTTGGGCCATATTTCTAAGGATAGAATGGAAAGGTTAATTAAAGATTATATAATCGATACGCTTGATTTCTCTGATTTCAATACTTGTGTTGATTGCGTTAAAGGGAAACTCACAAAGACTAATAAGAAAGGGGCTCTCAGAAGCACGTGTTTGCTGGAAATAGTCCACACTGATATTTGTGGACCTTTTCCAACTCCCGCTATTAGTGGTCAAAAGTATTTTATTACCTTTACTGATGATTATTCTCGTTTTGGTTATATATTTCTCATTCACGAGAAATTTGAGGCCCTGGATATGTTTAAAATCTATAAAGCCGAAGTTGAGTTACAACTCAATTCGAAGATTAAAATTATGCGATCTGATAGAGGCGGAGAGTACTACGGTAGATACTCTGAAACAGGTCATAATTCAGGACCCTTCGCCCTGTATCTATAAGAGCATGGCATTGTCGCTCAATACACCATGTCGGGAACACCTGAAAAGAACGGTGTAGTTGAGCGACAAAATCATACTCTTATGGATATGGTGAGAAGCATGTTATGCAACTCTATGTTGCCTATGTTCTTATGGGGAGATGCCTTGAAAATAGCGGTGCATATCCTAAATCGAGTTCCTAGTAAGACAGTTCCCAAAACTCCTTATGAGCTATGGGTAGAAAGAAAACCGACTTTAGGATATTTACACATTTGGGGCTGTTTGGCTGAAGCAAAGGTGTACAACCCACAATTAGGAAAATTGGACCCTAAAACTATAAGTTATCATTTCATTGGTTACCCTGATAGATAAAAAGGCTACCGATTTTATTGCCCCACTCATAGTACCCGGATTGTTGAGACTAGATATGTAAAATTCTTTGAGGATCGTGAGATCAGTGGGAGTGTTGAGCCTAGAAAAATCACTTTTGAGAAGAATCGGATTATAATTCCTATCCCTTTTATCCAAGAAAAAGTGGCACCAACACCAGTTATTCAAGCAAGTGTTGATGCACCTGTGGCTATACCTATTGGAACACCCCACATTGAGGAGGCTCTTGCTCCCATGGCGACTGCCAATGATCTACCATTGCGTAGATCAGAGAGAGCAAAGAAGCCAGCCATTTTTTATGACTATATAGTTTACCTCAATGAGAGTGAGTTTGATTTTGGAAAGGAATCAGATCCTGTTTCCTTTAGTCAAGCCATGAAGAGCGACAAATCTACTCAATGGCTCGAAGCCAAGAAAGATGAGTTGGAATCAATGAAACATAACTCGGTCTGAGATCTTTGTGAGTTACCTGACGGAGTTAAGCCTGTAGGCTGTAAATGGGTATTTAAAATCAAGCAAGACTCCAAAGGTAATATAGAGAGATACAAGGCCCGGTCAGTCGCTAAAGGTTTCACTCAAAAAGAGGGAATAGACTATAAAGAGACATTTTCTCCTGTGTTTAGAAAGAAATCTTTTCGGATAGTCATGGCATTGGTAGCTCATTTTAACTTAGAATTACATCAAATGGATGTTAAAATTGCTTTTCTGAATGGCGACTTGCATGAAGATGCCTTTATGACACAACCTGAAGGTTTTCAGGTTGAGGGGGAGAGTCATTTAGTTTGTAGACTCAAAAGGTCTATATATGGTTTAAAGCAGACATCTCGACAATGGTACTTAAAATTTCATGAAGTTATTTCAAATTTTGGTTTTAAAGAAAATACTGTGGATCAATGCATATATCTTAAAATTAGTGGGAGCAAATTTATCATCCTTGTTTTGTATGTTGATGATATATTACTTGCGAGTAGCAATTTGAGCATGTTACATGAGATAAAAAACTTTTTATCAAAGCATTTTGATATGAAAGACCTTGGTGAAGCTTCCTATGTGATAGGAATTGAGATTTATCGAGATAGAGCCCGTGGCATATTAGGACTGTCTCAAAGAGCTTATATTGATAAAGTTCTTAAAAGGTTTAACATGCACAATTGTTCCGCTACTGTTGCCCCCGTTGTTAAGGGTGATAAATTTAGTCTACTTCAGAGTCCCAGGATCGATCTGGAGAGAAAACAGATGGAGACAATTTCCTATGCATCGGCAGTTGGGAGTCTCATGTATGCACAAGTCTGTACTCGTCCAGATATAGCGTATATAGTTGGCATGCTTGGCAGGTACCAATGTAATCCTGATTTGGATCACTGGAAAGCAGCTAAGAAAGTTTTTCGCTATTTACAAGGGACTAAAGGCTACATGCTCACATACAAAAGGTCGAATAACCTTGAAGTTATTGGTTATTCAGATGCTGACTATGCTGGGTGTTAAGACACTCGTAGGTCCACATCGGGTTATATTTTTATGCTTGCAGGTGGACCTATATCTTGGAAGAGCGTTAAACAAACGTTGACTATTTCGTCCACTATGGAAGCAGAATTTGTTGCATGTTTTGAGGCAACATGTGAGGCGATATGGTTGAGGAATTTTATCTCAGGGCTTCGAGTTGTTGATAATATTTCAAAGCCGCTGAGAATCTTATGTGATAATTCCGCTGCGATTGCTATCTCCAATAACAACAAGATTAGTGGGGGTTCCAAATATATTGATATAAAATATCTTGTTGTAAGGGAGGAAGTTCAGAGTCAAATTGTATCTGTTGAAAAGATAAGTACGACACTCATGTTGGCTGACCCTCTCACAAAAGGTTTACCTCATAAGCTCTTTTTGGAGTATGTTGTGCGCATGGGGTTAACGGATAATTTTGATAGCCTTTGAGAGTGGATATATGCGAGTGAATACATTTGTTTAATTGATTCAGAAATAAAACTTATTTATTTGCTTTTCCATTTTTATGCAAATAACTCCTTGGAACATATGGTGCCAGTAGATGACAATCAAGTAGGACCAATATTAGATTGAGTTTACATGTAATCACCATTCAGTTTGTAAATTTACAATCTATGTGAAATCATACTAGTTGGAATCCATGTCGGTGATGACTTTCAATACGGTAACTAATGAACGGTCATGTATCGATGACATGATATATTGACTACATTGATTCTGTGTTGAAATTCTCACTGGACCGGACTGATTATAAAGACTTTGATTGAGATTGATTGTGACTTACCATTCACAGAAAGTTAGCTAACATTGGGTAATCGGAGTTTATTGACATAGTTTGGCCAAGTGGGAGACTGTTAGAAGTTCCTATTTTGGTGGCCATCACTATGGTCAAACCCGTTGACCGGTGAATGGTATAAGATCAACATTAAGATGTACAATTGCTATTCCGGTGAGTTTGAAGAAGAATAGGCAACTAATTAATGAGTCTTTTAATTAAGGTATGACTGTGATTTCTAATCACACTATAATTAGTAATTTCAGTCCTTAATGGAATAGGACTCTTTGGCTATAAATATAAGGGGTGCCTGGTCCCAACGATTGCTCGACATAATTCAATCCTCCCTGTTGGCAAAAGCATCCCCATTGTGCTAGGAGATATTGAACGCGAAAAGATAGTTGAAGATCGGCGACACACCATTAATGGCTCACGCTCAAGGTGCGCATATTGGTTTAATTTATAGATTATTGGTTTATTGTTTTTGATTGATCATGCGCCTAGATCCTAGGGCTTATTTTGGATGGTCGGATCGATAGATCCATTTAGATTCCATCATGAAGACCATGAACTGCACCACCCACATAGACCAGCCACGAACAATCCTCTTCATAAACCAACCATAAAGTCACTGCAACCTAAATCAAATTGAAGATCCACACAACATCAATCCTCAAAGTCCAGTAGTGTCCATAAAAATTTCATGCTTGTTGAAGGTCGAGAAGGTACCAACAAAACAAAAATTAAAAAGGGTATTTATACATCGTTGAAAAGTTGATCAACGGTGTAAAATTTCACTGCATCAGGTTCAAGCAAAAGATGAAAGGCTTTGACCTGTGATTTAAAGGGGGGAAAAGTCCGAAAGAATAAAAAGAACATCTAAAACCCAAGGAGATGCGTGAACCCTAAGATGGGTGTGACTCGCGATCACATATCATGTGGCACATGACCTAATTTTCGAAGGCATGGTTCACGTCGTCCATTCGAACCATAGTCCCTCTCGGTACATACCGGTACTAGCCAAGTCCAGAAATTTTGTCACATCTTGGACTGAACTTCTGTTTTATTCCTTTTGTGGTACTGTAAGCAGGGACATATATAGAAGTTTGGATGGTTTACCATATCCATCTGAATTTGGTCAACCACAAACAACAAGCCTTGTGGCATTACAGTCATACAGTTCTTTCCAAACCAAAAGGAAACTAGAGAAAGATTATCAACATACAACGTATGATCTCAAAAATTAAGCGGCACTTACACTCTCTTGCTTGAACATGTGTCTTCTCTCTTCAATCTTCCTTTTGAATTCTATAGAACTCGGCCGCATGAAAAACAATCAATCATTTAATTGTGTGGAATAGACTTTCATAATTTTCAACAAATATAATACTTTAGATCCCAAAGCCTGTCGTGACTAAAATAAAATTACATACGAGAACCATCTCACAATCATTTATTGAAGTCCTTTTACTCTCCCCCTATCCATCATGATGTCCAAAGACAGTAAAGAAAAGCTTTCATGAATTTACGATGTAATTAATAGAGATAATATGGATTAGTTCTCAATGATTTCTACCTAGCACCAAGTAATAGAGTTATTAGAAAACAATATCGGCAATGACTTGAAGCAAAAGAAAAATGTGAGAACAATTTTAGAGAGGGTATTTAATACGTCACTATCATGTGCTACATTCAAGCAAAAAATCACTATACCACAGACACTGCTGTTGTCATAAACTCATGATAAATGTCATTACCAAAAGAATTTATGCGATGCTGATTTAACTCCGACTAGTAGCTTCTAAGGATGGAAACCTAATGAACAAACAATAAGAGTCTAAGTTAACAAAAAAGGCCTGATTTGTAATGTGCATGAAGAAATGTATGCCTCCCTCCCTCCCTCCTGCTCGCACCATCATGATGCTGCTTTTTTCCAAAGAGCATCATCAAGGTGTGAATGGTGAGCACCATTGCAGAGTTGAACACCACTGTGGTGTCATCTATTTTTGTGGTAGGCACATGCTGCTAGCACCATGATCATGCTTTTTTCAGGCACGCGATGTTGGCAATGACACCATTAGCATCCAGCACATCCCAACGAATCAAAAATTAAAATTTAACAAAAAAATTTAGCTGCCCGGTCCAAAATTGTAGGTCATTTCCAAAATTGTCGTCAAAAGGGCCCATCCATACGACATTATACTATCTATGGAAATCAAATGTTCATGTGTCTCTCAGATTGAATTATCCATAGTATTTCCCCAATTCTTGGTATGCCTTATTAGACGACAGTGGCTTGAAACAGAGATTGGAATTCCATTGCTCACAATCATTCGAAACAAGCATGTCTGTCACATAATCAAATGTCATCTACTTCTTTTGAAGTAGAAATTCCAGTATCTGACAATTCATTGAAATCTGACCCCTCCCTCAAATCCTATAATTTAAATAGATGCGAATTATTAAATGAATCCTAAACAAGTAATGATTAGGGTGAAATTATTTGATGTTTGCCACCAATAAATAGCTGACTGAATACATAATTCAAAAACCATTGATGATGGACTGAAACCCAATTCACTAGTTATTCAATTTCAGCTTACCTAACAAACAAACTTCACTAGTTATTGAGGCATGAACTTACGATCTTTCTCAACATGATTGTCTTCAAATTATCCTAAGATCTTCAAGTACTAATTATTGCAAGAAAATTATTATCTCGAAAACCTATAGAAGCTAAATCGGCATAATTCAATATTTTCCAGATTAAAGACCTTGTATTTACTTTCTACTTCTGAGAGTGGTACAAAAAATATCTTCTACCTATGGTAGACAAATTGTGCTTATTTATATAATGCACCCAAAATGGTACCCGTGTCAGTTTCATCAGAATTGTATGATTCATGACTCATACAAAATAATTCAAAATGCAAATCATTTTTTATGTGATTTTATTAGAATCATAAAAATCATAAATAGTATGATTATGACAACACTAAAATGGGTACCATTTTGGAAGCATTATATATGATCCCTCAGCATTGAGGATAAAATGAGGGTTTCTAGTCTCTTAATAGCAAAATTAGTCTATTAGAGTAATCTTGCTCAGATGGATTTTGGGACACATGGTACCTGTAAAAAAGCAGTTCTTACAAGTTTTGATTTATATAGCTGACAGTAAAGAAGACACAATCCAGTGATTAGACAATTAACTAGTGGCATCAACCAATAAAAATTTTAGAGAATTTTTCTTGGACGAGCATTTCAGAGAATTTTTACAATAAAGAAGACACAATCCAGTGATCAAATAATCCACTCACAGAAACCCAATCACAAGAGCATCGGGATTTTTCAAATAGAACAGGTAATACTTCAATGATATCATCTTTATGCAAGAAACTCAGTGAAGTAGCGGACAATTGTGAGTAATGTTAAATTTAAAACTTTAAAACTTTTCAGGACTATCACCTAATTGTTTTTCATCTTCTATGTCAACCTTCAAAATTTATTTTCCAAACTAAATGAGCTTAAACATTTAAATATAAACAAACCTGTTTCTTGTTGTAAGCTGCCATGATCTTGTTGTATTCAGTTTTCCTTTTCGCTATGTAAGGAGCTTTCTCCTATACACAAAAATAAGATAAAATAAAACAAAATATTAAATGTTTTCAAGTAAAAAAGAATATATTATTAAATCCAATATTTCAAATAAACACTCACAGCTTCCGACAATGACTTCCATTTGTCTCCACCAGCTTTGACGACCTAAATTCAAATATTTGAGTTAAACAAACATAATACAAACATTTAAAATTAGAAAATGACACCATGTTATTTATTAAATGGAAGAAAGAAAAAAAACTTACAACAGAAACTAATTTGTTGTTACGGTTCATCTCCTTCAACTGCTTTCAAACTCCTCTCTATCAGCACAAAATAAAAATAAAAGATGAAAAAAATATAAACTTGCAAAGGGAAAAAAACACAGATCTCAAACCCTCAGATGAGGATATTTACATGAAGACGAAGAAAGCACTCGCAGGCCTTTTAGGTTTGTTCGGATCCTTCGCAGTCTTCTCCTTTTTCTCAGGTTTTTTGCTCACTCGATCGTTTCCACCAGCTTTCTTCTTCACAGAAAGCCTAAATATGAAATAAAGGACAAAGAGATCGAACTGATTTCAGATCTAACACTCCAAATCTCAAGATTCATCAATAAAAATGATAAAATCGAGGCAAATACACATAAATTGGTGATTTTTGTTCTTGAGATTTGTGAACATAATGAAATCTATGTCTAAAACAAAATTTCACTTCTGGCAACAGGATCAAACTATAGTTTTCTATATGCAGATTCAAATTTACTAGTAAATTACCATTGGAAGTGGAGGATAGAGTCTTAAAGTCTCAGTAAGAGCTGCATGGAGATACTGTAGCTTGTCTAGGGCATCATCAGTTACTTGTGCGGCAAATTCAATAATAGATACTGCAACTATAGCTTTCTATATGCATTCCTCTCCAACATTTCTTCGAGTTTTCTCAATCTATCCTTCAACTCTTTGCTCTGAAATTAACAACAAAAATTATCAAACATAAAATTAAAGACAAATAAATAAATAACTGAAACTGAAAATCAATTGATTGGAGTATGCTTTCTTTAGGTTTAGGGCTAGAAAAAACAAAATCGGAGCCAGAGAAGAGGTGGAGGAGAGTAGGTCGAGTGGAAGAAGGAGATGCAAACCAGAGATCTCTGAGGGATTTGTATGGAATCGAAGTCTGAGAGGAGAGGTTCGAAGCGATTACTCGTCCTTCTTCGCGCGGATCAGTGGAGAAAATGGATTAGTGTTTCATGGTTTTGCAGAGAGGGAAAGGGAGAGGGAGAGAAGAAAATTTAAGAACGTGATTGCAAAATTATTGAGTTTGATTGTGGAGGAAATGGATTAGGGTTTCAACTTAATCCTTACAAAATTTGAGAGTTGATTGTGTGGAATCAGTGAAGACTTCAAGCTATGAAGCCAGATTGTGAAGCTTGGATCGAGGAATCGATCGATTTAAGAAGGTAAGATTTATGTAAATTTTGTAAGGATTAAGTTGATAGCTTAGTTATGATATTGGGCAAAGAATTGAAATAGGAAAGACAGAAAATTTAAGAAAATAGGTTTAAAAAGAACAAACCCAAGCTGGGTGAAATCTGTCGAAAACTGACCAGTCGAATCCTAAACCGACCGGTCGATTTTGATGTGACCTGAAAATCTGAGGGCCTTATACGATTTTGACCAGTCGAGTAAAAATCGACCGGTCGAGTTTGAAAACCGACCAGTCGAAAGTAGCATTGACCGATCGATTTGGAAAAATAGTGAGCGTGTAAAGTTGGTTTTTGAGAAACTGACCGGTTGAATGGAAATCGACTGGTCGATTTTGAAAACCGATCGGTCGATCTGGGAATCAACTGGTCGAAATTTGATAGTTCAGAGCTTTGTTTTGGTTTTAACTTGGGGACTTTTGGGAAACTTTGGGCCTTCCTGTTTTATGTCATGTTTGACGTTTTATTTATAAATTTGTGTATGGTAGGTGTGAGCTTGAACAATGGATTAGAAAAGCATCTATGAGCTAAAAGGATTATAGCGCGACTTCGTGTGAGGTAGGGAAAACTTCTTAACATATGTATTTGATTTCAGCAGGCATGTGTATAGTGATATGACGTGAATGTGTGTTTTACGATATGTTTTGCCATACCATAGATTTATCATATTTTGAATGTACAAGTGTAATAGAGAAAATGTGTGTGTGAAGAACGATAAGTATGTGTATATTCTCGGCAAGAATCAGAGACATGTGTGCCTTGTGACATCATCAAGATGTGAATACTTGTAAGAACTTTGAAGTCAAAACTTATTATAATTATCACAAACTCACAGTGAATAACTATATGTAGATTTAACATTTTGATTTAAGGTTTTTGTGTGAATACCCAACCGACAAGTCGGGATATCCGTGACTGACACGACGGGATATCCGTGACCGGTACAGTGGAATATCCATATAATTTGTGCTCTGGTGTTGTGACAGCCCGAATTTTGGCACCCCGAAATCCGCACCGTTAGTATGAACCTCGAGGCCGCACCCTGTATATCACACAAAACACTTGGTATATCCACACACAAAGCGGAATAAAGCATAAAGCTAATAATGCAGATAGAGACATCATACTAAAGAAATCTCTACTTCTATACAATAACCAAACTAACAAATAACTCAAAAGCTGGTTCTAATCCCCTACCAAACGCATGGGTAAAAGAACCGAACCGAACCATCAGTGACAGCCAAAAGCCACCTCATGATGGTTTGCCAAAATGAATACAATATCTCATAATTACATCATTTCTAAGTTAGAATGATTGGACATACGAAGCCTTACAAAACAAATATCAAAATAATGCAACAGAGTCCATTAGAAGAAATCCTCTGGAGGGAGCTCTGTCTCCTCTCCACTCTCTAGCAATGTATTCAGAATCCTCTAGGTCTATATCCCCAGTACCCACTGCATCCTCAAAACCTGTGATGTATAATCGAAGGGTGAGCTATATCATAGCTCAATAGGGAAAAACTAATATAGCATGCACATTTCTAACATTACACATATCTTTTATGACATAACACATCTCATTGCTTTCTTAATGAAAAACATAATTTAATAACGTTTAAATTTATTGAAACGGAGAACTGATGCATATTTCGAAAGTCACACTTAGCATAACTCATAAATCCTTTTCTTACTTCACGAAACTTAAATCAATCAATTAAATAGTTTCCCGAGCAAATATAGCATCGAGCCCCGATGGAATACCCACCATTGTCATTCAATCGAACCCTTTGCACAAATTAAACAAGTCCCCCCCAATGGGTGAGTTGTCGAACACATATTACCGCAGATTGGTAATCAAAGAGCGGATATCCAGCTGCACCGGAGGACAAATTATACGGATATCTCACCGTACCGGTCATGGATATCCCACCGTGTCAGTCACGGATATCTCGTCGTGTCGGTTGGGTATTCACACGAAAACTTTAAATCAAAGTACTAAATCTACATATAGTTATTCACCGTGAGTTTGTGATAATTATAATAGGTTTTGACTTCAAAGTTCTCACACATATTCACATCTTGATGATGTCACAAGGCACACATGTCTCCGATTTCTTGCTGAGAACATACACATACTTATCGTTCTTCACACACACATTTTCTCTATCACACATATCACCCTTGTACATTCAAAATATGATGAATCCATTGTATGAGAAAACACATCATAAAACACACATTCACGTCATATCACTATACACATGCCTGCTGAAATTAAATACACATGCTAAGAAGTTTCCCTACCTCACACGAAGTCGCACTATAATCCTTTTAGCTCATAGATGCTTTTCTAATCCATTGTTCAAGCTTACACCTACCATACACGAATTTATAAATAAAAAGTCAAAGATGACGTAAAACAGGAAGGTATAAAGTTTCCCAAAAGTTCCCAAGTTAAAACCAAAACAAAGCTCTGAACTATCAAAAATCGACCAGTCGATTCCCAGATCGATTAGTCGGTTTTTAAAATCGACCGGTTGATTTCCATTCGACCGGTCGGTTTCTCAAAAACCAACTTTACACGCTCACTAATTTTCTAAATCGACCGGTCAATGCTATTTTCGACTGGTCGGTTTTCAAAATCGACATGTTGATTTTTACTCGAGCAGTCGGAATCGCGTAAGGGCGTCAGATTTTCAGGTCACATCAAAATCAAAATCAACCGGTCGGTTTAGGATTCGACCGGTCGGTTTGTGACAGATTTCACCCAATGTGGGTTTGTTCTTTTTAAACCTATTTTTAAAAATTTTCTGTCTTTCCTCTTTCAATTCTTTGCCCAATATCATAACTAAGCTATCAACTTAATCCTTACAAAATTTACACAAATCGTACCTTCTTAAATCGATCGATTCCTCGATCTGAGCTTCACAATCTGGCTTCGTAGCTTGAAGTTTTCACTGATTCCACACAATCAACTCTCAAATTTAATACTCCATCATAACTCTTCGTACACACTCTCACACGACCATATTAATCGTTCTTCCCTCTTCTCGCTCTTAATAACTCTCTCACCAACAATTTCACAAGAGAATTAAATTCTCTTTTAGGTTTCCTTTACTTATATAGCTATAGGTTTGGGTGTTAAGCACATACACCCATTCTAGGTGTATTGAAACTCATTCAAAGATCCATATATAATCCTTATCCATTCTCACTTTCACTTTAAACATGTCCCAAGACAACTTGTCCATTACATTCACAAAGTTGGGTACTTGACATGACGGGCACGCACACCGAGGTGTACTATTCAAAGTCAAATTTTTTTCGGAATGTTACATTCTCCCCACCTTAAGAATTTTCGTTCGTAAAAATAGACGAAGGTGCTTTGTTTGGTAGGGATTCCCCACACCCTACAGTGTCAATCACACATACAAAACGAATGCAAAGGTGTGCCCTTTTAGAGAACACAATCTGTTAACGAGGACTTAATAAGTCATAACTGACATAAAATTCCTAGCCAAGGCTAGGCCAAACACTTTACTAATCAAATACCATACATCACAAACAAACATCATTTTCTATTCACATCCAAAAAGTAATTGACATGAAAATAAACAGTGTGGCTACCATACCACAATAGTTTCAACCCATAAACATAACCTGTATTAATTACAAAATATTCGAAAAAGATAACCATAAATTATCCCAACATACCACAAAACAGATACTTTAAATCCACAACTCGTAGCTCAAGTCGTCGCTCTTAAGAACACCAAGGGAAATCCTAAACCCAAAGCCCCAACTTCTAAAATTTTGAATTAACAACCAAAAAAACCAACTTTTACTCATCTGTCACAAATCAATCGATCGAACTCAAAAATCAACCGGTCGAGTTTTCACTTAAATCCTCAGCTTCATGATTTCGACTGGTCGAACTAATTTCGACCAGTCAGTTTGGGTTTCGACCAGTCGGTTTTAACCTGTTTTAACTCAGTGTAAAATCTGCTCTCTGTTTTCTCAAATTCGACCAGTTAATGCCACTTTCGACCGATCGGATTCAAAATCGACTGGTCGGTTTGACTCTCGATCGGTCGGTTTTAACCTAAAAGTTCCATTATGTATTTTTCCCTTTAATTATTTGGGAACCTTCACTAATTAATGTAATTGACCCCTTACACTTTATGTCACATTACACATACGTAGTGAACACTTCACATTCCTTTACAACTCAAACTTAGTTCATTTATAACTCATACACTAGTTCATTAACTAGTTCATTAATGAACTCTTTTTTTTATTTTTATTTTTACACGAAAAATTTACATTACAAGTACAACTTTTGCTCAACTCTCTGCAAACAATTGGGGGCATTGTTCTTTAACCTCAGCCTCGCGCTCTAAGGAGCCTCTTCAGCTGGATGACTTCCCCATTTTACAAGTGCTAAAGGGATAATCTTAGTACATAAAATTTGCTCTTTTCTATCGAGAATTTGGACCAATTCTTCTATAATGGTCATATCTTCATACATCTCGTTTGGTTGATCGTCTAAGATATGCGTAGGATCTTTAACATACTTCCTGATTATGGACACATGAAACATATTATGTACCCGATCAAATAAAGGAGGTAATCCAATTCTGTAGGCAACCTTGCCAACTCGACCCAAAACCTCAAAGGGCCCAAAATAACAAGGGCCTAACTTTCCCCTCTTTCCAAATCTCATGACACCCTTCACAGTTGATATCTTAATGAATACATGATCACCAACCTCAAAATCTACACTCGTTCTCTTGATATCGGCATAACTCTTCTGCCTACTCTAAGCTGACTTAATTCTTTCCTGAATCACACGAACGATAGTGGCATTGCCTTCAAGTATTTTCAGACCCAATAGGAACTTTTCTCCGATTTCTTCCCAATTGATAGGTGATCTACACCGCCGTCCATAGAGTGCCTCATAAGGTGCCATACTGATACTTGTTTGGAAACTGTTATTGTACGCGAACTCGATCAACGGTGAGTGTTGATCCCATGAGCCCTGAAAATCAAGCATACACGCTCTGAGCATATCTTCTATAATCTGATTTACCCACTCTGTTTGTCCATCCGTCTGCGGGTGGAATGCCGAACTGAATTCCAATCGTGTACCTATACCCTCTTAAAGCTTTTACCAAAACTTCGAAGTATACAACGTGTCACGATTTGAAACAATGGTAACTGGAATACCGTGTAATCAGATAATTTCTTTCATATATAACTCCGCAAGTCTCCCTGCTATATAGGTAGTGTTGTATGAAAAAAAGTGGGCCGATTGGTTAATCGGTCAATGACCACCCAAATGGCATTGTGTCGCTTCGTTGTCCATGGTAATCTCACAATGAAGTCCATTGAAATTGACTCCCATTTCCAGTCTGGTATAGGCAGAGGTTGCAATAACGCTGCAAGATGTCTATGATCTACTTTCACCTACTGACATACTAAACACTTCAAAACATACTCAACAACATCCTATTTTAAATCTCTCCACTAGTAGTTTTTTCTGATGTCTTGGTACATCTTGGTGCTACCAGGGTATATGGCATATTTAGACTTGTGGGCCTCGTCTAAGATTATTTGCCAAAGGTCGACATCAATGGGTATACATAGACGTCCTCTGAATAATAAGGAACCATCTTCCTTAATTGAGAAATCTGGCCTACTCCCATCAATTACACTCTACCCGATCTTAACTAATTCTGGATCTTTCATTTATAGTTCTTGAATGCACTCAAAGATCGTCGGTCGTATTGTGATGTTAGCCAACAAGGCCCCTGAAGCTTGTACCTCAATCTTGGTGTCGTATAATGAAAGGTCCTCTAGCAGCTTCCATCTTCGAATTCCCATGATAAGGCAAGACAATAGAGCTGAACCCTTTCGACTCAAAGCATCTGCTACCATGTTAGCCTTGCCTGAGTGCTACTGAATGGAGCAATCATAGTCCTTGAGAAATTTCATCCATCTACGTTGCCTCATATTAAGTTCTTTATGTGTAAATAAATATTTGAGGCTTTTATGATCTGTGAATATCTCAAAGGTCTCACCGTGTAAGTAGTGCTTCCATATCTTTAGTGTAAATATAACTGCTGCTAGCTCTAAATCGTGAGTTGGATAATTTTTCTTGTGGTCTTTCAGCTATCTCGACCCATAAGCAATCACTTTCTTATTTTGGTTGAGCACACAACCGAACCTATTGTGTGAAGCATCACTACAAACAGCAAATCCTCTACTGCCTGAAGGAATAGCTAATATTAGAGCTAAAGTTAGTCTCTTCTTGAGTTCTTGAAAACTCTTCTCACATTCTGCAGTCCATTCAAATCTCACATCCTGGTAAGCCTCGTAAGTGGGCCGAAGAGCTTTGAAAATCCCTCTACAAACTGCCTGTAATATCTAGCCAAACCAAGGAAACTGTGAATCTTTGACACAGTCTTTGGTTGTTTCTACTCTACTACTGCCTCGATCTTTGTTGGATCTACGATAACACCATCCCTTGAGACAACATGTCCCAAAAAGCTGACTTTCTCCAACCAAAACTCGCACTTGTTGAGCTTTGTATATAATTGGTGTTCACGCAATGTCTGCAGAGCGATCCTCAAATGTTCTTCATGCTCCTCCTTGGATTTAGAGTAGATGAGAATGTCATCTATGAACACCACTACACAAGTGTCTAGGTATGGTTTAAACACACTTGATTCATCAGGTCCATGAATGACACCAGTGCATTTGTTAATCCAAATGACGTCACTAAGAACTCATAGTGTCCATATCTTATTCTGAACGCCGTCTTCTGTATGTTCTCTCTTTAACGCGCAACTGATGATATCCAGATCTCAGATCGATCTTGGAAAATAACCTTGCGCCTTATAACTGATCAAATAGATCATCAATCCTAGGTAAAGGGTATCGATTCTTAATAGTTACTTTGTTCAACTGACGGTAGTCGATGCAAAATCTCAACGACCCGTCCTTCTTCTTCACGAATAAGACCGGTGCTCCCCAAGGAGACACACTAGGTCTCACGAATCCTCTATCTAGGAGTTCTTGTAATTGATCTTTCAACTCAGTCGGAGCCATCCTATATGGTGCTTTAGATATGGGTTCCGTACTCGGTGCTAAGTCAATGACAAACTCCACTTCTCTATCAGGTGGTAAACCTGGCAACTCGTCTGGAAAAACATCTTCGAATTCGCATGCTACTAGAATCTCGGCTATGATGTTCTTTGTCTCCTTATCCTCCTTCAAAAATGCAAGGTAACCACTACATCCCTTCTTTATCAAATGTTCATCTTTGACCGCGAAGACGAGCGGTACAAAAGTCGATCGCATTTCAAGGAATCTAAATGATCTCCTTGTATTCGGTCTAAAGGTAACCACCTTGTTCCGATAATCGACACTTGCATGATGTTTAGATAACCAATCCATGCCAAGGATTATGTCGAATCCTTACATGTCTAACAGGATTAACTCCGCCACTAATTCATGAACATCATAATCCCTCACGGCGACAATGACTGACCGATAGACCATATCAGTACTAACCGAATTCCCCATCGGAACTGACACTGCCAAAACGAAGTCCTAGGCCTTGGGAATGACCTTTACTTTCTTCGCGAATTGCGGAGAAATAAATGAGTGGGTCGACCCTGGGTCTATCAACACTCTCACATTATAACTCAAGTGTGACGACCCGACTTTTCCAATCCCTCAGGCATAGGAAAGGCCGGTTCGCCAACCTATCGAATAAACGATAAGCCGGACAAACAGGGCACATATCAGAGTAAAGCGCAATATATATTCATAGCTAAAATAAATGCAGAAGCAATTAAAAGTAAAGAACCACCGATGATGGCCGACCATCATCGAAACATGGCTCATAACAGAAATCAATGTCAAATATAAAATTATGATATCCAACTAAAATGGGCCCACAAATTCAAGTCTAACTCTCACCACAAATAAGAAAATCAGTAAGTTCTATACTGGGAAAAACTCCTCAGGAGGAACCTCAAGCTCTTCCTCAGGCACGTAGTCAGGATCAGTCTCACAGCCCTGAATAGTCACGTCAGTACCTGAACTTGTGACGTATAGTCGGAGTGAGCTAACCAACAAAGCTCAGTAGAAGAAAGATATCTACGGCATTTTACTTTAACTAATATGGTTTCAAAACAAATATCGGAATATAGCTTGTCAAACATATAAGCAGATAATAAACTGAATTTAGGTGCGAAAATCATATGTAAGATTTATTTCTAAATGTGTGAAAACAGTTTCAAGAACAGATGCAGTGTTTCAGTGTCTTAATTTCTCTAACTTCTATATGCAAAGTTTAGTAATTCATGACTTAATCCTCAACTTAAAATACCTCTCGAGTAAACTATATCTCGAGAGCAGGAATATAGCCGATGGGAACCCCTACCTACCATCGTCATTCATGAACCCTTTTTCAGGATGCAACAAGCCCCTGCGTAATGAGGAAAACTTGTGCCAGGAAGTTGTTCAGGAATTTTTGAGGGGTCGTTCAGGTTAATCATAAAACAAATGCAGATACTAATATAAATCAGATGCAAGTCTCTTATACATAGTTCAGGTTCTTGATTTCAGATTTTCAGAGCTTAAGCAGATTCAGGTAGATTTAGATTTTCAGTCATTCATATCAATTTCAGTTTACAGATGTGATTTCAATGGCATATGTAAGTTCAAAGATTTTAATTCAAAATATCCATGCGAATTAAAATAAAATACTGTAAAGATGAGATTCTCCTACCAAAACTCGGAGTAATGCGAAGTCAAGCAAAGTCCTATTGATGGCCTCTCGCCCTCAATCTACATCACAATATACGTTCATGCATTAAGATAAACCTAATTACTAATAATATAGACCTATTTAAGTGTTTCCTCAAAAACAAGTCAAAACAGGCAAGTTGCGCCAATCCTAGAATTTGACGTAACATTCTCATATATTTTTGACCATCAAGACGATTAATCCATGCATTGGTCAAAATATGAAAGTTGTAGATTTTTCTATTATCTTTCCAACGCAAAAATAATCGTCTCAATCAATATTCGGGATAAAAAGTTATGACTAAAATACTAAGGCAATGTCAGAGTTCGGTGATACCTCGCTCGAGCGATGATAATAGCTCGCTCGAGCGATTTGATGTAACATTCTTATATTTTTTTGACTATCAAGACGATTGATCCATGAGTTGGTCCAAACATGAAAGTTGTATATTTTGCTATTAGCTTTCTAACGCAAAAAGAATCGTCTCAATCGGAGTTCGGGATAAAACGTTATGACTAAAATACTAAGGCAATGTCGAAGTTCGGTGATACCTCGCTCGAGCGATGATAATAGCTCGCTCGAGCGAGCTTCTGACGCTGATTTAGGTTTTCACCCGAATCGAAACCCATACATCCCAAAGCAAAACCCATGGCTAATCTAATGATTTAATCAAAAAGTTTAATTAAAACGTACCTTTAATCTAAGGATTCCTAGATTAGAAATGAGTCACGCGAATGGAGCTTCGAAACGAAACCGACGGGTTTCCTCAACGATTCGCGCCGCGATCGATCCCATGAGTTCAGAGAGACAACTCCAACACGCCCCCAATGATCTCAACCTCTCCCAATAGCCAACTACGAATCCAAGGTTGATTCAAGTTCTTTTTAAGGTTTAAGTATTTTCAACAAAGAGGGTTCTAGAGAAGGAGGTTTTCTAAACCGATCTCCTACGATGATTGAAGAAGAGAGAAGACAGAGTTTCACACGGTTGGGTAACTATCCTCTCTTAACAAAACCTAGTATAATACGAGAATGTAATTCCTTCTTATAATAGGATTGCTCACAAAGTAAAACACACACACACATCTTATGTATTATACACTTCTAATTTTAAAACTCAAGTCCGGTGTTGAGCGGCTACACCGAGGTCGGTGCACAACTTTCGCACGAGGGTCTAAATGGGCTCTAAATTAAAATCTGTCCGTACAATCACATCTAGATAAAAATTTAAAATAAATGGTGACGTCGGTTGCCGAGCCGAATACACACACAAGGTCAGTCTAACTCGGGTTCAAAATACGGGTCTTTAAATTCTACCCTCCTTAGGAATTTTCGTCCTCAAAAATATACGGATAGGTAAACCCAACTGCGGTAAGTCCTTATCCTAACACCAGTATAAAGCAAAATCGAAGCAGTCTAAAGTCAAAGAACTTTGGTCGCGATGTGGTAGGCTTCACTAAGCACGCTTTCAAGGGTCGGGATCTGTAGTAACCTGGATGTACTGCGTGTGGCATCTCATACTGCCATAGAGGATTGCATCCGTACATGGATGCATACCTTCCCAAGTGTCACATGCCTGGAAATATACTTCACCATGACACAAACCTAGCACACACACCTACCTCACCCTTTTGGTAATTATTTGAGCAAAAATTTCAGATGTCAGAATCGAACACTTATTCAAAAGCATAATCACATGCCTGGTAACATGTTCTAACTGATGAAACGGGTTCCAACAGACATACGGTTCTAACCGAGAATGAATAAATATGACATTTAAGATTTTATTGTGTGATCGTTATAGATATATATGTAAAGCATCGATGTTATGAACCAATTTAACATTGAAGATTTTGAAGAAATTCTCCCTTTTTTTTTTTTTTTTTTTTTTTTTTAAAGAAGCAAATTCAAGAATTTAAAGGTACGTATGGTTTTCTTACATAACTATAGTTTACAATATACCTTCACTCGAAAAGTTATGAAAATTGCTCGTGAATCTCCGCTTCACGCTCCCATGTGGCTTCCTCTGAAGAATGGTTCCGCCACTTCACGAGTACTAAGGGAATGCTCTTTGTCCGTAAGATTTATTCTTTATGATCCAAGATTCGTATCGATTCCTCAACCAAGGATAGGTCTTCTTGGAGCTCAATGGGCTGGTAGTCTAATACGTGTGTCGGGTCCTTAACATATCTTCGTAACATGGACACATGAAACACGTTGTGCATTTTCGATAGCTGCGGAGGCAAGGCTACTCGATAGGCAACCTCGCCGACTCGGCCCAATACCTCGAAAGGTCCAACATAGCGCGGACTCAGCTTCCCACGCTTCCCAAAACGCATCACGCCTTTTGTAGGAGAGATTTTGACAAATACGTTATCTCCCACCTTAAACTCAACATGGTTTCTTTTCAGATCGGTAGTAGCTCTTAGCGACTTTGAGCAATGCGTAGTCTCTCACGGATTAACGCATTGTCTCGGTTGTATTCTCCACGATCTCGGGACCTAAAATGAGTTTCTCACCCACTTCTTCCCAATTAAGCGGAGACCTGCACCGTCGTCCATACAAAGCTTCGTAGGGTGCCATGCCGATGCTAGCCTGGTAACTATTATTGTAGGCGAACTCTATCAGCGATAAATGTTGGTCCCATGACCCCTGAAAATCCAACATGCAAGCACGTAACATATCTTCTATAATCTGATTCACCCTCTCAGTCTGCCCATCGGTCTGAGGATGGAATGCTGTACTATAATCGAGCCTAGAGCCCATTCCTTCTTGAAATCGTTGCCAAAATTGAGATGTGTACATCGGGTCTCTATCGGATTTGATATTGACCGGTATACCATGCAGCCTAACTATCTCCTTGATGTATAATTCTGCGAGCTGGTTGGCGGTATACGACGTATTATAAGGAAGGAAGTGTGCGGACTTAGTCAATCGATCCACAATGACCCAGATGGCATTGTATTTTCTTAATGTTCTTGGCAATCCTAAAATAAAGTCCATAGAAATGGCCTCCCATTTCCACTCAGGTATCGGTAGTGGTTACCTTGATCTGCCGGTTCGATGATCCACCTTTACTTGCTAACACACAAGACATCTCGAGACATACTGTGACATCTTTCTTTAAACCTCTCCACGGAAGCTTTTTCTTTATGTCTGGTACATCTTGTACGCCAGGTGAATAGCATACATAGACTTATGAGCCTCTTCCAAAATAGTGTCCCAAGCTCGATTACTAGTTGGTACGCATACCCGATTTCTAAACAACAAAGTGTCATCATCTTTGATAGAAAAATCTATTTTTCTTCCCCCAATCACATCCCGTCTGATAGCCATAAGTTCATCATCCGTCATCTGAAGTTTGCGAATGTTCTCATAGAGGGTGGAACGAATCACCAGTGTAGCCATTAACGCACCTGAACCTTTTACGTTAAATCTCATGCTACTTAGAGCCATATCTTCCAATAGATGCCATCTTCGCACCTTGCGGTGAGATGTGATAACTGACGAAGAACTTCCGACTTAGCATACGCCACTATGTTTGCTTTCCGGTGGTATGCTTGGATGGTACAATCATAATCTTTCAAGAACTCCATCCATTGGCATCCATTGTCTCATATTCAACTCCTTTTGTGAGAAGAGATACTTGAGGCTCTTATGATCGGTAAATATATCGAAGGTCTCCCCATAAAGGTAATGCCTCCATCTTGAGCAAAAATCACCGCCAACTCAAGATCATGCGTCGGGTAATTCTTCTCATGGTCTTTTAGTTGTCTAGACCCATAAGCAATGACTCTCTCATTACGGTTAAGCACTGACTAAACCCCATATGATGCATCCTTTGTATCGCTAAGCCTCCCTTGCCGATGGTATAGCAATTCTTGGCGCAGATGAGTCAATCGTTTCTTGAGTTCTGAAAACTTTGCTCACCTTTGCTACGCCAATGAAATTTAGTATTCTTCTTCGTAAGTTGTGTAAGATGACACGATATCTTGGAGAAGCCCTCGTAGTATCCTCGCCAAACCGAGGAAACTACGAACCTTCGTAACGGTCTTTGGTACATTTCCCAATTCAAGACCGACTCAATCTTTGCCGGGTCAACGTAATACCGGTCTCATAGATAACATGGCCTAGAACGACCCGCTCAAGCCAAAACTCACACTTACTAAGTTTTGCATATAAGCGATGGTCTCTAAGGGTTTGTAGAGCCACTCGCAGATGTTGCTCATGTTCTTCTTGCATCTTTGAATAGATGAGGATGTCATCTACAAAACTACTACAGACTTGTCCAAATGTGACTTGAATATCCGGTTCATCAAGTCCATAAATGGCCGGTGCGTTTGTCAACCCAAATGGCATGACCAAGAACTCGTAGTGCCCATATCGGGTTACGAGCCATCTTCAATGTCTTGAGACTTAACTTTCAATCGATGGTAGCCTCGACCTCAAGTCGATCTTGAGAAGAACCTTGCTCCTTAAATCGATCGAGCAGATCATCAATTCTTGGAAGTGGATAACGGTTCTTAATTGTCAACTTATTTAGTGGCGATAATCGATGCAAAGCCGCATTGAACTCTTTTCTTCTTTACAAATAGAACCGGTGCTCCCTAGGGTGACACACTCGATTCGATAAAGCCCTTATCTAGCGCCTCAAGTCGCCCTTCAACTCTTTCAATTTCGCAGGCACCATTCGACACGGAGTTTTGATCATCGTTTAGTACGCACTAACTCAATCGCAAACTCAATCTCCCCGCCGTGGTAATCCGTAGATCTTGAAAAACATCCGAATACTGCAAGCAATCGTAATATCTCGCAATATTTTCTTCTCCTCCTTATGATCTTGCAAGTAGCGAGATAATAACAACACCGTTCCTCATCATACGTGCGCTTTCGAATGGCGAGAGATAACGGTATCACACAAGATTTGACTCATAAAATCGAAAAGATTTTCTCTTGGTAGTGAATGTTACAATCTTTCGAAGACAATCCACGCTCGCATGGTAAGTAGATAACCAATCTATCCCTAGTATCACGTCGAACCCTTCCATGCTCAAAATGATCAAATCAGCCATTGTCTCGTGGTCTTCGATCATCACAATCACTGATTGACACATGGTATCGGTGCTCACTGAGTTGCCCATAGGAATTGACACTGCCAAGATGAAATCAAGGGCCTTGAGAATGATTCCCAACTTCTCAGCGAACAATGGAGTAACAAAAGAATGTGTAGACCCAGGGTCTATCAACACTCGCGCTTCGGTTTTGCTTACATCGCTCCCCCGATGCATAAAAAGGGTACCTTAGTTTAGACAAGCGTTTCAATTAAAAGTTTCTAAGCATGTGTGTTCATCCATAACTTATTAACAAAATTTATTAAATATCAAGCAATTATATATAACACATAAAATAAGAAGACATCTCAACTTTTAATAATATCTTGGATCACGTCGTTCGATGTTTCGCCTTCTTGAGCCATCACGGCATAAGCTCGACCTTGAGCGATGGGTGAATTCGATCTCGAGTAAGCCGAACTAGTTCTTCCTTGTCCTCCTAAGGACAATCCTTACGCCACACGAAAACACGCTCCAGTGTTCCTCCTACAATCCTCGGTCTTGTGTGGTTTCCCGCACCTTAGGCACATAGTGACCGAAACAAAAGATGGTGCACGAGAGGATCCTTGTGCCACTGAAGCTCCACTAGCCGTAGAACCCGGGTCGGATTGCACAGTGATGATAATCTTGCCAATCTCGATAAGGGTCGGTCGTAATAAAATGTTGGTCTAGAAAATGCAAAGTTGAATAAGGTTCACTAGCGGCTTTGTAAACTTGGCCTCTTATTTTCATAAGTACACTGGCCCTTGTACAACCACATCCTTGTTGGTCGCTTCTCAAAAACTGCTTTTGAATTTCTTCCGCTGCTATGAGGGCCTTTGACAGTACTCCTCCATATGTTTCCATTTCCCACATAGCCACGCTCTCCTGTATACTCGGCCTAAGACCCAGCTGAAATTTTTTAGCCTTCATCATATCGGTGGCCACATGTTGAGGTGCAAACCTTGAAAGTCGTGTGAACTCATCTCCATACTCACGCACTGACATTGTCCTCGCCATTTCGATGAACTGAACTTCCATCTGATGCCTAACGATCTTGGGAAAGTACTGATCGTTGAACGCCTCGATAAACTCAGCCCATGTCCAAGGAGTATTGGGAAACTCCTGCTCCCGGTGTCTAGCCACGAACTTCCACCATGGTCCAGCCTGTCCATCCAGTTTGAAGGTTGCCCATCTAACCTTCTCGACATCGGTGCACTGAAGCACCTCGAAGATCTTTTCCATCTCATCCAACCAACCTTCAGCTTCCATCGGGTTGGTCTGTCCAGAAAAATTTGGAGGTCTCATCCTCTTGAATTCGGCAAATCCTGATGATTGTTGTTGTTGTCCAGCAGAAATCAGCTCTGCTTGTTGGGCGATTGCAGCAGTCTGCTGAGCCATAGATGCGGTCTGCTGAGCAATATTGGTGGCCAGACTTTTCAACACTTGTTCCATTCTTTCACCCTGACCTCTATCAACTCCGGCTCCTATAGGGACTGCATTAGAACCGGATGCGAAGGCAACTCCCCTTGATGTACGGACACCTTCAGGAATGTCCTCTAAAGGCACCGTCCTACCTCTGCCTCTATCTCTAAATCTTGGGGCCATACTGATTTGTCATTGTGAACACCACAACATCAGTCAACATTGATTGTAAAGACAATCACAAATAGTACTAGTGATTCTGGACCTAACGACATAACTCTGATGCGAACTGTACCGGGTCACGGTTGGTTCTCATGGGTCCTTAGAGAATCTAAAAACCATATCTCTGATACCAACTGTGACGACCCGACTTTTCCAATCCCTCAGGCATAGGAAAGGCCAGTTCGCCAACCTATCAAATAAACGATAAGCCGGACAAACAGGGCACATATAAGAGTAAAGCGCAATATATATTCATAGCTAAAATAAATGTGGAAGCAATTAAAAGTAAAGAACCACCGATGATGGCCGACCATCATCGAAACATGGCTCATAACAGAAATCAATGTCAAATATAAAACTATGATATCCAACTAAAATGGGCCCACAAATTCAAGTTTAACTCTCACCACAAATAAGAAAATCAGTAAGTTCTATACTGGGAAAAACTCCTCAGGAGGAACCTCAAGCTCTTCCTCAGGCACGTAGTCAGGATCAGTCTCACATAACGAATAGCCACGTCGATTACTGAACACCATGGCGTATAGTCGGAGTGAGCTAACCAACAAACCTCAGTAGAAGAAAGACATCTACGACATTTTACTTTAACTAACATGGTTTCAAAACAAATATCGGAATATAGCTTGTCAAACATATAAGTAAATAATAAACTGAATTTAGGTGCGAAAATCATATGTAAGATTTATTTCTAAATGTGTGAAAACAGTTTCAAGAACAGATGCAGTGTTTCAGTGTCTTAGTTTCTCTAACTTCTATATGCAAAGTTCAGTAATTCATGACTTAATCTTCAACTTAAAATACCTCCCGAGTAAACTATATCTCGAGGCGGGAATATATAGCCGATGGGAACCCCTACCTACCATGCGTTCATGAACCCTTTTCAGATGCAACAAGCCCTGCGTAATGAGGGTAACTTGTGCGAAGTTGTTCAGAATTTTGAGGGTCGTTGGTCAATCATAAAACAAATGCGTATACTAATATAAATCGGATGCAAGTCTCTTATACATAGTTCGTGTTCTTAATTTGATTTTGAGCTTAGCGATTCAGTTTGAGGATTCGTAGATTTAGATTTTCACATTCATATCAATTTCGGTTTACGATGTGATTTCAATGGCATATGTAAGTTCAAAGATTTTAATTCAAAATATCCATGCAATTAAAATAAAATCTTTATAAGAAGATGAGATTCTCCTACCAAAACTCGGAGTAATGCGAAGTCAAGCAAAGTCCTATTGATGGCCTCTCGCCCTCAATCTACATCACAATATACGTTCATGCATTAAGATAAACTCTAATTACTAATAATATAGACCTATTTAAGTGTTTCCTCAAAAACAAGTCAAAACAGGCAAGTTGCGCCAATCCTAGAATTTGACGTAACATTCTCATATAATTTTGACCATCAAGACAATTAATCCATGCATTAGGCAAAACATTAAAGTTGTAGATTTTTCTATTAGCTTTCCAACGCAAAAAGAATCGTCTCAATCGAAGTTCGGGATAAAAAGTTATGACTAAAATACTAAAGCAATATCGGAGTTCGGTGATACCTCGCTCGAGCGATGATAATAGCTCGCTCGAGCGAGCTACAACGACGCGATTTCGCTGATTTTCACCCGAATTGAAACCCATACATCCCAAAGCAAAACTCATGGCTAATCTAATAATTTAATCAAAAAGTTTAATTAAAACGTACCTTTAATCTAAGGATTCCTAGATTAGAAATGAGTCACGCGAATGGAGCTTCGGAACGAAACCGACGGGTTTCCTCAACGATTCGCGCCGCGATCGATCCCACGAGTTCACAGAGACAACTCCAACACGCCCCCAATGATCTCAACCTCTCCCAATAGCCAACTACGAATCCAAGGTTGATTCAAGTTCTTTCTAAGGTTTAAGTGTTTTCAACAAAGAGGGTTCTAGAGAAGGAGGTTTTCTAAACCGATCTCCTACGATAATTGAAGAAGAGAGAAGACGGAGTTTTACACGGTTGGGTAACTATCCTCTCTTAACAAAACCTAGTATAATACGGGAATGCAATTCCTTCTTATAATAGGATTGCTCACAAAGTAAAACACACACACACATCTTATGTATTATACACTTCTAATTTTAAAACTCAAGTCCGGTGTTGAGCGGCTATACCGAGGTCGGTGCACAACTTTCGCACGAGGGTCCAAATGGGCTCTAAATTAAAATTTGTCCGCACAATCACATCTAGATAAAAATCCAAAACAAATGGTGACGTCGGTTGCCGAGCCGAATACACACACAGGGTCATTCTAACTCGGGTTCGAAATACGGGTCTTTACATCAAGTCACTTCCTTTCCCATACATTTGGAAAGTACCTATAAAGCACATGCATCTTAGCAATCTTCTTGTGCATCAATTTAAAACATGTAAGGAGCTAGATTAAATTATTTCCTATAATGATACACCTTCTCTATCTAAAATTCAAATCAATGAATTAATTTAATTTAAAAATAAAATTTTACCTTGTATGATGTCATTACTCTTCTGAGCATCCTGGGCTGTTACTGCATATACCCGTCCTTGAACGATTGGCTTTCTTGCTTGCGTCTGTCTCGCCATAGGAGTTGAAGTCGTCCTTTTCTTTCTTAATTCTGGGCAGTTTCTAATTATATGCCCCATCTTCCCACACTTAAAGCAACCACTTGTACCGTGCCTACAGTCGAAAGTTTTGTGAGATTTGCCGCACCTAGCACAAGTCTCAGTTGGAGTAGACGATGTTGCTCTAGAGACACCCTGAGTAATTGATACTACTGTAGTGGTCGCAGGGTTCTCATAGTGGATAGGCTTCACTGAAGTAGACATAGGTGGCCTAGGATAACTGTTCTAAATTGGTCTAGAGTAGTGGATCTGTGTAAACTGCCTCTGACTAGGCGCTACAAAATGCAGCTTTTTATTTACCGGTTCGTAGTTCCCCCCCTACTTTGATCCATCTGTCCCTTTCCTTGTTTCTCCCTCTTCTTGTACATTTCATCAAGCGATTTCTCTACACTAGCGCCTTTCCCATGACTTCTGTATAAGTCAAATGCCGCAATCCTATCACGTAGGATCGGCCTCAACCCATTCTTGAATTTGTTGGCCTTCATAATTTTTGTGGCCACATAATCAGGAGCATATCTTGACAATCATATAAACTCTGTACCATACTATCTCACAGTCATTCCCCCCTGCTCCAAGGACATGAATCTTGCAACCATCTGATTCCTTAACTGCTTTGGAAAGTATTCCTTGTTGAACACGTCAACAAATTCTTTCCACGACCACAACCCTCCTGGGTGCTCTTGTTCTCTTTTAAGTAATACCGGCTTCCACCACGGGTCAGCATCTCCTTCCAGTTGACACGAAGCCCAACTGACTTTCTTAACATCCGTGCATGGCATTCTCTCCAATAAGTTCTCGGTTTAATTCAACTAGGTCAGTCTGAACGAAAAAGCTTGGAGGTCTTAGCTTCCTGAACTCAACAAATCTAGAGTGATATGGATTTACAATGGCAGTAGGAGGTGGAGGTGGTGTATGCTAATGATTATTGGCAGTCAACAACGCTACTTGCTGAGCCATGGTATTTGCCATGGCTTCCATGGTTTGCATCTTTCTTTACTGTTATTCTCTTTCTTCATTTATTTCTCGAACCCTTTCTTGATCTCTCTCTTGATTCCCCTCCTGATTTTTGTTTCCCAGATTACTGCCTTCCGGAACTTCTCTATTTTCCATTGGTACTCTATTTGAAGCCGAGATATACTTGTCTCCACTCCTCAAATTCCTACCATGGTTGCCCCTCGGTCGGCCCGCCCCTCTAGTAGACATGACGCTCTGCAACATAAAACCAAAGTTTCATTAGCAGAAGGTCCCTATACTTTGACAAAATGTAAGACTTATAAAAAATTCTAAAGAAAATGCTTTGATATCAACTGTGACAACCCGGATTTAGGCACCCTAAAACCCATGTTGTTGGTACGACCCTCGAGGCCGCACCCCGTATATCACATTGAACACTTGATATACCCACACGCAAAGCGGGACAAAGCATAAAGGTAATAACGCAGATAGAGACATCATACTAAAGAAATCTCTACTTCTATACAATAACCAAACTAATAAATAACTCAAAAGATGGTTCTAATCCCCAGCCAACCGCATGGGTAAATGAATCAATTCGAACCATCAGTGAAAGAAAAAAGTCACCCAATGATGGTTAGCTAAAATGAATATAATATCTCATAATTACATCATTTCTAAGTTAGAATGGCTGGACGTACCAAGCCTTACAAAACAAATCTCAAAATAACATAGCAGAGTCCACTAGAAGAAATCCTCTGGAGGGGGCTCTGTCTCCTCTCCAGTAATGTACTCAGAATCCTCTAGGTCTAGTTCCCCATACTCGCTGCATCCTCAGAACCTGTGATGTGTAGTCGAAGGGTGAGCTACATCATAGCTCAATAGTGAAAAACTAATATAGCATGCACATTTCTAACATCATATATATCTTTTATGACATAACACATCTCATTGCTTTCTTAATGAAAAACACAATTTAATAACATTTAAATTTACTGAAGTAGAGAACTGATGCATATTTCGAAAGTCACACTTAGCATAACTCATAAATCCTTTTCTTACTTCACGAAACTTAAATCCATCACTTAAATAGTTCTCCGAGCAAATATAGCATCGAGCCCCGATGGAATACCCACCATCGTCGTTCAATTGAACCCTTTGCACATATTACACAAGTCCCTCCTCCCAATGGGTGACTTTTTGAACGCATATTACCACAGACTGGTAATCAAAGAGTGGATATCTTGCTGCACCGGAGCATAAATTGTACGGATATCCTGTCGTACTGGTCACGGATATCCTGCCGTGTCGGTCACGGATATCCCACCGTGTCGGTTGGGTATTCACACGAAAACCTTAAATCAAAGTGCTAAATCTACATATATTCACCGTGAGTTTGTGATAATTATAATAGGTTTTGACTTCAAAGTGCTCACACGTATTCACATCTTGATGATGTCACAAGGCACACATGTCTCTGATTTCTTGCCGAGAACATACAATACTTATCGTTCTTCACACACACACACATTTTCTCTCTCATGCATATCAAACTTGTACATTCAAAATATGATGAATCCATGGTATGGCAAAACACATCGTAAAACACACATTCACGTCATATCACTATACACATGCCTGCTGAAATCAAATACACATGCTAAGAAGTTTTCCCTACCTCACACGAAGTCGCACTATAATCCTTTTAGCTCATAGATCCTTTGCTAATCCAATTTTCAAGCTTACACCTACCATACACGAATTTATAAACAAAACGTCAAAGATGACGTGAAATAGGAAGGTACAAAGTTTCCCTAAAGTCCCCAAGTTAAAACCAAAACAAAGCTTTGAACTATAAAAAATCGACCAGTCGATTCCCAGATCGATCGGTCGGTTTCAAAATCGACCGATTGATTTCCATTCGACTGATTGGTTTCTCAAAAACAAACTTTACACACTCACTATTTTTTCAAATCAACCGCTCAATGCTACTCTCAACCGGTCGGTTTTCAAAATCGACCGGTCGATTTTACTCGATTGGTCAGAATCGCGTAAGGCCCTTAGATTTTCAGGTCACATCAAAATCGACCGGTCGGTTTAGGATTCGATTGGTTGGTTTTCGACAGATTTCACCTAGCTTGGGTTTGTTCTTTTTAAACCTATTTTCTTAAATTTTCTATCTTTCCTCTTTCAACTCTTTGCCCAATATCATAACTAAGCTATCAACTTAATCCTTACAAAATTTACACAAATCTTACCTTCTTAAATCGATCGATTCCTCGATCCGAGCTTCACAATCTGGCTTCGTAGCTTGAAGTCTTCACTGATTCCACACAATCAACTCTCAAATTTAATACGCCATCATAACTCTTCGTACACACTCTCACATGACCGTATTAATTGTTCTTCCCTCTTTTCTCTCTTAATAACTATCTCACTAACAATTTCACAAGAGAATTAAATTCTCTTTTAGGTTTCCTTTACTTATATAGTTATAGGTTTGGGTGTTAAGAACATACACCCTTTCTAGGTGTATCGAAACTCATTCAAAGATCCATATATAATCCTTATTCATTCTCACTTTCACTTAACACATGTCCCAACATGACCTGTCCATTACATTCACAAAGTCGGGCACTTGACCTGACGGGCATGCACACCGAGGTATACTATTCAAAGTCAGAATTTTTTCGAAATGTTACAGGTGCAGCGGGATATCCGCTCTTTGATTACCAGTCTGCGGTAATGTGTTCGGCAAGTCACCCATTGGGGTGGGAGACTTGTGTAATTTGTGTAATGGGTTCAATTAAACGACGATGGTGGGTATTCCATTGGGGCTCGATGCTATATTTGTTCGGGGAACTATTTAAGTGATTGATTTATGTTTTGTGAAGTAAGAAAATGATTTATGAGTTATGCTAAGTGTGACTTTTGAAATATGCATCAGTTTTCCGTTTTAGTAAATTTAAACGTTATTAAACTGTGTTTTTTATTAAGAAAGTAATGAGATGTTATGTCATAAAAGATATGTGTGATGTTAGAAATATGCATTCTATATTAGTTTTTTCCTATTGAGCTATGATGTAGCTCACCCTTCGACTATATGTCACAGGTTCTAAGGATGTAGTGGGTACTGGGGATCTATAATTAGAGGATTCTGAGTACATTGCTAGAGAGGAGACAAAGGCTCCTCCAGAGGGTTTCTTCTAGTCGACTCTGCTGCGTTATTTTGAAATTTGTTTTGTAAGGCTTGGTACGTCCAGCCATTCTAACTTAGAAATGATGTAATTATGAGATATTGTATTCATTTTGGCGAATCATCATGGGGTGACTTTTGGCTGTCACTGATGGTTCGGTTCGATTCTTTTACCCATGCGTTTGGCAGGAAATTAGAACCGTCTTTTAAATTATTTGTTAGTTTGGTTATTGTATAGAAGTAGGGATTTTTTTATTGTGATGTCTCTATCTGTGTTATTAGCTTTATGCTTTGTTCCGCTTTGTGTGTAGATGTACCAAGTGTTCTGTGTGATATACGAGGTGCGGCCTCGAGGGTCGTACCGACGGCACGGGTTTCGGGGTGTCGAAATCCGGGCAGTCACAATAAGAATTCTTTTATCTATGTTTCATTATTATTTTTGGGCATGTAGTGTTCAAAATTCTCTTCTGTGAGTGCAAACATAAAAGAGAATTACAGAGGACTGGGCTTGATTGTGTCCCTGCAACATGTTTACTATTCTCCTCTTTTATTGTCGTAGTTCTAATCGGGAGGAGGCAAGTGTTCATCTTAACGTGCCTCTAAGTTATATGCTTGATTACATCTCCTTTAAGTTTTGTTTTCATCCTTCCAATTATTTTCAACAATCCTCATTGTAGATAACACAAATATGGTAACCATATGTAAAATCTATCAACTATTCTATATTTGTATTCATAGGGTTGGGCATATTTTGATGAGCCCTACGGCCATAATATAAGATAAATAATTAATAGCTTCTCATTGTGTTTATGAAACTATTTTTTTGATCGGTGTGTTGCATATGAACTTGGCTGTTGTTAATGGACAGATTCATTGATTTGTAGGGTAAGTAGTGAAATGGAGAAATGCATTCAATGTGCGCCACAAGTGACTGTGCACTCGAATGCGTGATCATATGTCATGTGGTATGTGATAGGGAGTTACGCCCATTCTTTAAGGGTTTATTCAGCTCCTTGGGTTGTAGGAAGAATAATTTTTTTTGGACTCTTTTCCCTTAAAATTACAGGTCAAAGTTTTCTTTCTGTTATGTGAACATGGTGCTGTGACATTTTACACCTTTTACCAACTTTTCAGTGATGAGTTGTTTTGGCATAACTCTCTGCTAGCCCTTGCCTGAGCAAAGGTTACCTACTTTAGCAGGTTCCCATTCTCTTTGCTAACTCTCTGCAAAGCAGGATTTACCTGTTCTAGCAGCTACCTCTATATTCTCTGCTAACTCCCTACTAGAGCAAATAAAATCTGCTCGGACATGGAGTGAGCAAAGAGGAGGGGAGAACTGCCAAACAGGTAAATCTTGCATAAAATCTAGCTATACAAAGAGTTATCAAAGAGAAGAGGGACCTGTTAAAACAGGTAGTAAGATTTTAGCAAAGAGAATGGGAACTTACTAAAGCAGGTGAACTTTGCTCTGGGAGGGAGCTATGCCAAACAGAACCTAAATACCCCTTTAATTTTTTTTTATGCTACCTGATCAACCTTAGGCATGTTGCCGTAACACCCAATTCTTTTTGGGTGTCACATGGAGCCCAAATGATTCGATCAAAAGTATGAGTTATACATGCATTCGAACACATATCCTTACCTGAGATCACGGGCCACATGTAGCCCATTGTTCAATTTTGAGGAAGGCAAAAAATTTCAAATGACAAAATGCTCCTCATGTATATGATTACATTGTAACTGACTTTCATTAGTTCTTTTATGCAAAGTTTCTATTATAAAAAAAAATAAAAAAAAGTAAAATCTTGAACTTGTGATTTGATAGACAAAACGTCCAAAAAAGTGAACTTTTCCTCAAGGATCAAAATCTCGCTATTCCGATACGTATTGTTCGAGCTCCAAACTGATACGTATCGGACGATACGGTACATTCATTGTACCGTATCGTCCTAGTCCAATACCGATACGTATCGGTATCGGACGATATTTTGATCCATGCTTTTCCTAAAACCCACCGAGACATAGCCCATGCCGTGTGGCACTCGATTGGTTTGAGCTTTGAATTAATGCATGTGATCACACTCACTTGGTTTGAACGATTTATATGTGGCACTAATTTTGCTGTCCTAGATAGTCGGGATGGGTGCCATGTGGCAGTCAATTGGTTTGAGCGCAAAACCCAAATATGCATTCAAATTAGAGCTGTAAATGACAGGTATATCCAGCCTGTTATTTTGTTAGGGCAAATAAACTTGACCCATCAGGTCGGGCGAAATCAGGTAAAAATTGGATTAGGTCAAGTCAAGTCAACCTGACTGATATTTTATATATCCTTACTACTATATAAAAGCATGAATGAAATTTTATTTCTATCAATTTTAGTGTTTTCATATTTTAGGAACAAAATACCCCTACTTCATGTTCTTCCTTATGTATCCCTATATTTTCTAATTTTCTATGAATAGACTTCTAATTCTTTGCCAATCAGATTACACCACTGGGAACTTCAATAAGTACACTAATAAGTACACTTCTAATTTAACTAGGAGTCGGAGAAGAAAAGAAGAAAGAGAGCAAGAAAAAGAAAAAAAAAGCATATTGTGAGAGAAATAGATACTGCAAGCAGGTATGTGAATACTCATTTACCTAATTAATTTTTTTATCTTACAACCAAATTAAGAGCAACAGTTGGTATAGATATATTGGGCAAAAGATTGACACAAAAATCGTATTCTAACATAATTTTCACCATAGTCAACTGTTGGTACCATAAAAGATCATGTTTGGTGCTTCAAATAAGATGCCTTGGCTTAGATGGTTTGTTTACTCCCAAAATACTATATCTTTCTTTCAAAAGAATGGTGAAAAAATAATTAAAAAAAAGTTGAATAAAATATATGGGCATTGTGAAATCATGTGGAAAAATAATTTAAAAAATTTAAAATAAAAAAAATAGGTATGGAGGAATCATGTAAGTTACTTCAAATATGGAGGTCTTGGTGAAAAAAAATTAAAAATTTTTTAATAAAATAATTTCAGACATTACCAAAAAAAGAAAAATAAAAAGTTAAAAATGAATCATGTAACTTACTCTATAGTTGGAGGTCTTAGATTCAACTAAGCTATACTTAACCAAGATTTAAGGGTACTCCACAGTCTTCTAGGGGTTGTTATGCCAATAGCCATTTCAATTGCATTAGTCCTTTGCATCTCTGACCCTTCGCTGTGTCCACCACCTCCATCTGCAACCATCGATTGATTTAAATTAGAGATGATGAAGAAGAGAAGGAGAAATGTAGCAGTTCCCCACTTCTAAATTTAACCATGGTCAAAATGAGAGGAGTTCTAGAAACTATAGTCATCATTTCTAAAATGCAGACGTGGGACGTGATCCTTATCTGTTGAATACTAATGTGTCTTGACTTTCGAACTAAAATTTGGTGTTGCTCGTACTACTGGCATGGTGCTAGAAGGTTAATCTAAGACCACACACATGGGTGCATAAATCTATCTCCACTACATATGATTCCGTCAATGCAATTTTTCATGTACCAATTGACAGTCAATCAGATGACTATATATTCTCTGCCGTCTAGATGATATGTTCTCAAATCGGATGGTTGTAAAGATCAGAAGTCTTTATTTGCAATCTGATGTTTTGCAAGAATGTCCATGTCTAAATAGGGATTTATATTAGGACGTGGCATTAAAGAGTGGGGTAGCTTTAAACGCACCCACCGAATCTTGTTGGGCACCTATGGTTAAAACCATTGATTGCTTGAAATCAGACGATGGAATTCGTTTTTCGCTCCAATTTTTCACAAGTGATTTTGAGATTATGTCGCACCTATCATACGGTTAGTTTTAGATTACACATGGAACAGATCCCAAAAATGTAGCCATATGTACATTCTCACTCAAGGAGTATGGTTTAGGATTAAATGAGACTTTTAAATTCTAACAAATAATTTAATGATTTACGCTCTTCAATTGATGCAGGAAAAATTAGATCCATCATGTTGGGAGCACTTCATTAGGTAGACGAGTGGATTAAATCATATATATATAACTATAGGGAAATTTGTTCCCATGTAAAACACTTTACATCTCCCACATTCATTTCTCACATTAACATAGGTGTAGTTAACGTCTCCAAAGATAGATGGTGATGTCATATCTTAGATAGGATTGCAATCTCTGTCTGGAATTCCAGAATATCATGTTGGGATCAAGCCATGCCACACTTCGCGACGACTTCTATTTTGTCTCTGAGAACCCCTTTATAGACTTTACCAACCACCAGTTCTGATAACAAAATCATTATCAAAATTCTTAGTTGCCAACTGTATATTAGCAAAAGATTTCTTTAGGCCTATATCTAAATTCGACTCGGGGGATGCACAAAAGCAAGATCAGTTCATGGTGTACATCCTATATTTTGTACATTCTTTGTTATAATATTGTGTACAAGGGAAGATCAATTTGCAATTTCCACCTGCATTCAACCATAATTTGATGTGACACCCATCAACTAATTCTATACACACTCATTTGATATATTCCTTATTTTCATATAATTGATCTTGAGATCATGGTCCACCCATCAAATGATTATATATTGATTCCACAAGGCACACTTCTCCAAAACTAACTAACGAAGCTATTAATAGTCCACCGACTAATTCTATACGCACTTATTTGATATATACCTTATTTTTATTGAATTTTCATTTTCATCAAAAATTAATTATAATATATTGATGTTTCTTTCATTTGTGCATGTTTACTTGTGGTCCTCCCACAAACATTTAAAAAAATATATTATATATTTCTCTTTCTAATACATCTTTCATTCATAAAAGGTACATATTATTTTATGAAAAAAGAGTTATGTTAATTGGTCATGTATTATATATTTTGGATATCTGAAATGACTTTTCTTCATTTGCAAGTTATATAATCTCAAATTTATTATTTTTAACCTAATCAAAATCATTCTTAATAATTAATTTTATTCAATCTGATAATTATAGCTTGACATATTTCCAATATTACTACAATGACACCAACTAAAGGTTGAAGACCACTCTATCTATGTGATTAATTTATATATAATTATAGAAATTATATGGCTCCATTTTTTTTAGAATAACACATTATGTACTCAACATGATTAGATGAAGATAAACGTCAACGTCAGCATGAATATGATAGACGGAGATACGCCAACCTATCAAGTGAAAATAAAACACAATATATTCAAAGTGTTAAGGATGCAAGACAGAAAAGAGTGTCAAGAGAAAATGATGGTTCATTAAATATTATAACATCTTCAACGGACAATTGTCAAAAAGGTTTATTAACCGTTAATTTTACTTATGTATTAAAATATTATTATTATAAATATATATTTGCTAATATATTTCTACTTTTATACTTTAGAAGTTCTACTTAAACGAAAGCGTGAATATAATCGACAACAGTATAATGCCTTCACAAAGAAGTAGAAGGAAGCTCAAATTCAAAATCCCACATGATTTTTACTTAAAGCTCAATTAAGGCCTTTGATGCAACAAGGTTGTACTATTCATTTATGTTTATAATCTTTTAGCTTAATCATTTACGAATTGACATAGAGGTTTGACATCCCGTTATTTTTATGGCAATAGATCATGGTGATATCAATGAACCAACACATGAGCCAATGTGTTCTGAATTGCATCAGCTACAACATATTGATAGTTGCATTTATTATGGTGTAAAGAAGTTTCAGTATGAACCACCAATATTTTGTTATTACAATGGACAAATTACTACTGTTCTTGAAAGTTTATTAAATTTATTTACATATCAAAATAATGAATCTATTGAGTTTCGAAGGAATATACGAGCGTACAATAGTATATTCTCTTTTACATCATTTGGAGTACGTTTTGATAACGATATTGTGAATTCAAGACGCGGTGTATATACATTTTGAGCGTAGGGGCAAGTATATTATAATTTATCGCCTCTCTTATCAATCAAGAGTAGTCCTTGCTTCCTTCAATTATCTTTTATTTCCTTCAATTATACTTTTATGATACTGAGAATGAAGCTCAAAATAGACAGGGGATAATACAAGAGGCAAACTTGGCAGAGTCTACTATTTTTAAATTGATGAACATTCTTCGTGTAAATCCTTATGCTAAATTCTTACGATGCTTAAAAGATATTTCATTGTTAGAAACTTACAATATTTTGATCAAAAGCAATGTGTAAGTTGATCAAAGAGTTTATAATACACCATCAACATTTCAAGTTGCAGCTATATGGATTGAAGGAAATAATCCCAATGGAGTCCAAGAAAGAGATATCATTGTCAGCGCGCATTCAGGAAAGTCTCATAGAGTTAAACACTATTTTGGTTGTTATGATCCATTGTAATATTCTCTTTTATTCTCGTATGGAGAGGTTGGATAACATCAAAACATATATAAGTGTGATACTCGAAATGGAAGTGGGACACAATTCAATGAAAATTTAAATCATGTTGAATTCATGTATTCAGAAGATATATTTCGTCAAGAAGGGGAAAGTATTTACCTTTATATATTACACTATATTTATTTTATCAATTTTTATCTACTTATAATCTATAGGTATAAAATGACAAAATCAAGGAATGGTATCATGTCGACAGTACTACTCTTATAAACTTTAAATTTGAGATTTTGGAATTCTATCATTTTATGTGCCACACGATTGTTAAAATAATACGTTATAGATATGTACATAAAGTTAGAAACAACTCGATTAGACTTCTTCAGACAAGGACAATCTGCTATTCGAGCAGAATTACATCAAGGAATTGTTGATAGTATTTTGATTGGAGAAAGAAGAGGGGCTAATGTGGGAACAAGAATTGTGCTTCCAACATCTTTTATTAGAGGCCCTAGAGATATGCGTCGTAGATATCTTGATTCAATGACTTAAGTTCAACGATTTGGAAAACTTGATCTTTTCATTATAATGACATGCAATCCTGAATGGAAAGAGATACAAGAGGTATTAAAATCCGAACATCTCGCTCAAGATAGGCCCGATTTGGTAGCAAAATTTTTTTGAGCAAAGTTACATGACCTAAAAGAACAAATATTTAAGAAATCGATTTTTGGACGAGTTGTAGCACATGTTCATATAATTGAGTTTCAAAAGAGAGGACTCCCATATGCTCATATTTTAGTTATAATGCAATCTAATTTTAAAATTACAAACCCAAATTTTTTTGATAAATTTGTTTGTGCAAAGATTCCAGATCTTGAAAAATACCAAAGTTTATATGAAAAATTTATAAAACATATGATGCATGGACCTTGTGGAGAACTCAACAAGAAAAACTCCTGTATGCAGAAGGGATCGTGCATAAGTTATTATCCTCGACAGGTTCCTCAAAAACAATGCAAGGCAAAGATTTATACCCAATTTATAGAAAAAGAGATGATGGGCGACAGGTCTTAGTTCGTAATGCAATGTTAGATAATCGATAGGTTGTTCTTTATAATCCATATCTTCTGACAATATATAATTGTGATATCAATGTAGAGATATGTTTCGATTTGAAACCAGTGAAGTACCTCTACAAGTATATTTATAAGGGTCATGATCATATAGCTATAACTGTTGTAATTGAAGATGGTGATAATGTTATAGATGAGATTCAACTATTTCAAGATGGAAGATGAGTGTCAGCACAAGAGGCCATGTGGAGAATTTTCGAGTTTAATTTAAACGAAATCTATTCCTCTATCATTAACCTACAATTGCATCTTGCAAATATGCAATCAGTATGTTAATGGGAAAATCAAAATTAGAACATTGATGCAAACAGAGAATATCTCCAAAACGTCGTTAACCGATTTTTTTCAGATGAATGTCGTCGATGAAGAAGCAAGAAAATATCTATATAGAGAATTCCCAGAGCATTATGTTTGGAATAAACAAGATAAGTGTTAGAGTCCTAGAAAGAAAATAATTGCAATTAGCTAAATCAATGCAAGTGGCTATGATTGGAACACATCTCAATTAAAGAATCACACTTACAAATCAAATATATAACATCCGATTAATGATCTTCAATATTAGTAATTAAAAAATGAATAATAGCCGACAATACAGTGCATTGATTTGGACATGCCGTACGCCGTTCATGAGATGATCACATAGACCGAATACGGTGAGAAAAACTAGTGTCTAGTGTACAAAAATAATGAGTAGTAATCTTTCAACGGTGTACTAGCTTAACATCCTATATAAACTAACTTTTAAAAAGCACAATTTATGTACAACAACTCAACAGCAAAACCCCGACTAGTCTCATCTCGATGAGCACCGAGACGTGAGAAACATCTTAGGTGAAATTTAAAACCATGTACCCAACTCTCCGATTCATTCAAGATCACATTATAATATTATAAATCAATGTTTTAAAAAAGGGGCCGAACTCCGAACTGGTGAGGGAACTGGTTCGGTCGGACCGATTTTGGATTAGATCAATCCAAAATTATAGTATTCAAATAAATATATAAATATATATAACTATAGAGTAATGATCCTCTCACTCGAGTCATGGAACATAATCTCATGACTCTAGCTATCATTGACTAGCTGTCACATCAAGGTTGACTTTTCAATTGACTTGATGTGCCATGCAACCAATAGGAACTCGAGTCATGGGCTTATGTCTTGATTATTTCCCATAATTATAAATAAAGCCTATAATTTTCTAGTTATTAATTTATTAGGTAATATACTAATTCTTACATTTTTAACAATGTCTTAAAACCGGACCCGACCAACTGGTTCGACCGATTGAATCGAAACCGGCAGAAGTTGGGCTCGGTTTGGTGAAAATGGTTGCTTTGGTGTGGACCAAAGTGAACCGAAGAATCGGACAGTGAGAACTCTAAATTGTTCAAACCGGACCGACTATCGAATCGGGATATGCTTAATAGTTGTTTAGCTCTTAAAAGTTAGCAAAATTTTAACAGAAAGAAATACGGAAAGGTACCTCTAAACGCGTTCACGCATTTTATGAAATCGCCAACGTCCCAGACCCCTTGAAAACCATTGATTCCTTCGAATCACATTATGGAGATCATTTTTCACCGAGATCTTCCAAACAATAGATCTTGAGATCATGACTCACCTATCCAACGGTCCATGTGTCACAGATCATAAAAATAAATAATATAAAATCATGTTTGAGCATGATGTGTGTCATATGATTCAAAGGCATTTTTGGAGGATTGTGATACTGGAATAAAAAATTGACCATCTGATAGGTGCTCTATGATCTCAAAATCTATTGTGTGGAAGAGCGGGTGAAAAAAGATCACCACTTGATTTGAAGGAATCAATTGTTTTCAAGGGGTCTGGGACGTTGGCGCTTCCCTATTTTTTTTTTTTTGGAGAGAAATCCGACGATGAGATCTTATTTTCATGTGGCGTATATCCCAAAATGTGACTTGAGAAATGAGAACTCTTTTCTCATGCTACACCATGGTCACGGTTATCATAATTTATACGCACTTATATCGATATTGATTCTTGAGAATCAAGTCAATATTAGGTACCTAAAAAATGTTTCTTCCTCTCATTTTTTAACTAAAAAAAATGTTTTTGTTATAACTATATTATTTATGATGGATGATCATTTAGTTTCCAACTTTTGAAATTCTTAATCACATTTATTTAACCACATTTATGTAGTCCCTTGGAATTCTTATCTATTACTATATAACTTTTTTAGAATTATGACAATGTGCATGTATCCTCCTAAACTTTTATATTCCCCCAACCTTTCACATTCTCACATTGTAAGTCTATATAAAGGGGTCTTGTAGAAGAATGAAACAACAAAAAGAGAAGTGAATGATATATAGTTATTACATTATCTGCATGATGGAAAAGTGAGGCTCCCTCTCCGTGTTAAAGTGGAACTCATTCTGGAATCGACCGACATAGGAAGTCCGCAAGATTCAAATCCGACATCCTTTGAGATAGAGTTATCGAAAGCGGCGTAATTGACTTGAAAGGTAAGAGAATTAATATTTTAAATGGGTATTTATTAGTCTTGAACTTAGACTTGTTTGTATGTGAAAATAGGAAGAAAATTGGGTTAGTTTTGGAGAAAAATAAGCCAAGGAAGAAAAATCTCGAAAACTGCAGAATCTGTAAAAATTGAACGTTCGAATTCAAAATTGAGTGTTCGAATTCAAAATCAAACGATCGATTTTTGACACAATAGAGGTGCCAGGTTTTGAAGAAATCGAACGATCAATTATGGAAATAGATCGTTCGAATTTGAAATTGAACGATCGATTTTCCCTGTTTCTAGCTATTTTGATTTTTCTTTGGGAAAACTCTGGGAAACTTCAGGCATTCTATTTTCGATGCTATTAACATAGTGACGTGTTAATTAAATCTAGGTTACAAGTGAAAAACCTTTGGCGAGGTCTTTTGGATAGCTTTGAGCGGATTCGAGTCTAAGGTAGGGAAACCTCAATATTAATTACACTTTTATCTAAAATAATATAAATAGCATGCTGTAATAATCATGAAATATGATAATATGATTTTGTTTTTTATCACGAACTCTGAACTTGACTTGAATCTTCCTTGAATTTGATTAGCATGAACTCTGAACTCTGAATCCTGAATTATGAATACATCTTGAATTTGCTTATGAATCCTAAAACTTAGAACCCCGAATCTATAAATGTATTAAAATACATTGAATTATATGTTAGTATCTGCATTTGATTTAAGGATTCACTTGAAACGAATCCCTTCCCGCCTTGAACCGTGTTAATGGTAAACTTGACAGGCCCAAGTTTTCCTCATAACGCAGGGGCTTGCTGCAATTCCTGAAAAAATATTCTTTGAACGATGATAGTTAGGGTTCTCATTAGTAATATTCCTGCTCTCATGATATAATAACTTGAGAGGAAAATTATGTGACAGCCCGATTTTCTCCGATTCCACAAAAACCTGCATAATATTTTTTTTCTTCCTTACATCATAAACTCAGGGAAAATCAGACCATTGGGTCGCACTTATCACGATCCGAATACAGAATTTGCTTGATATGCCTACAAAAAGTAGAGTCAACGCAAGGGTACATATGGCAACAAAGAAAAATCATTGGTGACGGCCGACCATCACCTAAACAGTGGCCTACAAACATACTTATAAAGCAAATCTTAATATAGTAATAAATCCCCGGACATACCAAGTCCATAATCCAAAAGATCTCAAAATATCCATTATACAAACCCAAAACATACCCATGTCCAAACCTCACCTAAGATAAAATTCCCCAAACGGGAGTTCCCAAGCCTTCTTCGCAGCCGGATCCTAATCTACACTTGTACCTGTGACATATAGTCGAGGGATGAGCTACATCATAGCTCAATAGAGAAATAAATGAACGTGTAATTCTATCTTACTCACACATATTTTATGACATATGCTAAACATGATCTCATAAGTGGAAAATAGTTTAAAACATTTACATTGTCAAAATAAACATGAACTGAATGCACATATATTACATCTTATCTTTTAATTAGCTTGCTCTCATATCACACCAAGACTTGTGTCACAAACTTAAATCAATAACTAAATAACCCCCGAGCAATATAGCATCGAGTCCCGATGGAATACCCACCATTGTCGTTCAATTGAACTATTTTTCAACTAAATACATGCTAAAGTCCTCATACCTATTACCCTCTTGGTAATCACATCACATGTTTGTACGGATATCCTGCCGTACCGGTCACGGATATCCTACCGTATCAGTCACGAGTATCTCACCGTGTCGGTGGGGTATTGTCCTAACCTCAAAGTAGCCGTGCAAAGTACACATAGTTATTCACCGTGAAGTTGTGCTAAATATAATAATTTAAAGTTTTGTTCAAGTCTTGTCTACATCATTTTGCATCACCTAGATGTTTACATCAAAAGAAATACATCCCTGAGATGTCACATATTCATATGCTTAATGGTTTCTTCCTTAGTGTACACACACCTTAAATTCACATGCTTTGACTAAATTTCGGAAACTCGCATCACAACACATTTTATTTCATACACACATATCACTACACACATGCTATTGTAATCAAGAGGGCATGTCCAGAACTTTTCCTACCTCACGCTCAGAGCCATTCAAAGTGACACCAAAGTCCTTATAGACGAATTTCTGCCCTCAATCTACATCACAAACATACTATGATGCATCAAGGATTAACTCTACTCACTAAAAATCTAGATTTATTTAAGTGTTTCTCAAAAATAAGGCAGAAATGGGCAAGTTCATGCTAATATAGAGTTTGATACAACTTTCCCCCTAAATTTTTACCTTTAAAACTTTGGATTCATGAGTTGGTCAAATCATAAAAATTGTAGAGCTCATTGTCCTCTTTCCAACACCATAAAAATCGCATCAATCAGAGTTCAGAGTAAAAACGTTACGGCTAAAATACCAAAGCAGTGTTGGCAAGCATAGTCAAAATCGACTGAACGATTTCAAACCGATCGAACGGTTACTTATTTCGATCGAACGATTTTTTAAACCGGCCAAAAACCTTCATATTTCACTCTTGACAAAATCGATCGAACGATTACTTATTTCGATCGAACGGTTTCGCTATATTTCACCCAAACTCGAGTTTTAACTTCTCAAACTCATTTTTCTTCAAATCTTACCATCTTCTCTTAAATTTCCACAAACATACTAACTAGATTCCTAACACATACGCAAAAATACAACTTAAACAAAATTCTTACCTCTTAAATCGATCGATTCCTCGGTCTAAGCTTTCACACAACAAGCTAGGTCTTCTTAGCTTGGAGCTTCGGATTTCACATGATCCCAAGTCTGAAATTAAAACACCGTCTTTAATCCTTCGCACACAACGCATTCAAAGCCCATCTCTTCTTCTTTCTCTGCTCTCCTCTCCCTCTCTCTCTAGAAACCTAAACCCTCAAGATTGCAATTGGTCAATGGCTTACAAAGGAAGCCTTTTTTCTTTTAAGTTAAATGGGCTTGTTCCCATACGAAACATAAACACCTGTTTGGGTGTTAAGTCATACTCACCAACTTCTATGGTGTGAAACACACAGACACACACTTAGTGTGTTATCTTTTCCACTTAAGATTGATTTGGCTCCAGTGTGAAGCATACATACACACGCTTTTCACATCATCTAAGGCCCTAAAGTCAGTCCAGTCGTTGGCCCAAATAGCTAGCCCAAAATAGTTGGTCCAAATCGTCGACCCAACTAGATCATTAATAAACTTCTATTTTCCAATAATTTTGACTCTAGGTTGCATACTCGTACAGGGCATCGTCTCAGGCATGAGCACTTAGTCAGCTCGCGCAGTTTTAAAATTTGGGGATATTACATTCTTCCCTCCTTATAGAATTTTCATCCTCGAAAATTGACATAAGTAGTAACATGCTGATCAACCCTAATCATACACCAATTGAAAGATGTCCATATCTCGATCTTAATACTCACATCCTACATGAACAAACATATACATCGCCACGAATAATATTCACTTAATTTTTATTCAATTACCTAAAAATCAATTCAATCCATGGTCCGCGACTATTTCTCAGCGCCTCTCATCTGGGTATTCTCACCAAGATTCAACGTCCTCTTGACCAGATCATCACAATCTCCCCACCTAAAGGAATTTTTTTTATTTTCGGAGGAAGAATCACATTAAGGGCTCATGCTTGCTTGTAAAGAAGATGCAGAACGACGAAGTTACCACCCGAGGAATATTACCAAATATACAGCACTGTCGATTCTACTACGCTCCTACACTAGGGCATTTTTTTTAGTTTTAGAATTTTCTTTTAGTTATTTGCTTTCCTAGTTGCACTATTTTCCTTTTCTTTGTAATATTATAAAAAGAAAAAAGAAAAAAAATAGGAGAAAAAAAAGGAGAGAGATAAAAAAAGAATACATCTTTTCCTACTAAACCTTGTCTGAGACACCTCCCTCCTTGACAATCAGTAAGGGGGAGAATAAAAATTACTAACAGCTTTGCTCTCATGTATAGGTGTAGGTCAACCTTCAACTATTATTGGGCCAACTCAAGGAGCATCTAAGTCCGAAAACAAGCGACGGTACCCAAAAAGAAAAGAGATGATCAAAATATAGAAGGTAACAAGAAAACGAAGCGAAGTCAGGTACATCTAAACCAAAAATTTCTTTTATATATCAAAAGTTTCTTTTACATTTGTCACCGGGGGCATACCTTCTGTATATATAATGAATGAAAAATAATAAAAATGCCCTACTCCCTCCGCTGCCTCTACGAGGGATGCTAGCTATCATCTCCCATATCCTCAACCCCTAGGTCTAGGGTCTGACCCCCCGACGACTCAATCCTAGCACCAAGACTTAGAGGACACTCCCTACGAGGAGAAGGCCTAACAATAGAACCTCCCTCGCTCGCCTGGTTGGAGGCCCACCGAGAATGCAAACGTAGAGGATCAAAGGCAAGCATAGGCCCTAGGGCCGAGTCTGCTTGAGCATAGGCCCTCATGCACTCACGAACCCCTCGAGAAATCACTGCCAGTGAGCCGTTAGCCCTCGATCCCGACCCTGGGAGATGATTGGTCGTCTCTCGCATTCTCCCTCCTACCCTCCCTAGCTCATGCCGCAAAAGCTTGATCGTCAACTACATCTCAACATGAACTATGGCACGGGCACTCTTCAGCTCCACTGATCGGGTCCTCTGCTCAACCATGAGGTCCATGGTCAGCTCCTGCATATGATGCTCTGAGATGTCAGTAGGAACCTCACGGCTCTCCTTGCGGGCCTAAGCGTGTTGTACCTTCCAACGTGATTGCTCCAACTCATGTACCTGTATAAGTCAAAGGCTAGTATGTCTTCGTACCAACTCACGTACCAAAGAGCATAGACGCTCTTTGGTAGCAGCAGTGAATGGATCAACTGGAGGAACCTCGGACGCAAGTGGCTATAAGAAGCAAAGAAAGAACATCAGGGATACAATGGTGCTACAAAATCAAGAACGAAAAATAATCACTCTAACCGAATATACCCGGGAAGGAGCAAGAGTCGACTCCTGAGGAGGAGCCTCGGGAATAACCTATGAATGAACCAAACAAAAACAAAATTCATCAGATAAAACTGACTAGAAAACAAAATAAAACCAAACCAACTACACATAAACAAAATATACCTGGCTCTCTGGGAGCAGAGAGGCTGCAATCGCCTCCCTCGTATCAAGGTCCTCAGCAAAGCGACGCTGAAAATACATAACACAACATCAACAAACCGCTAAACAACACAAGGCCGGATAACTTAAAAGAGCACAAAAACTTACCTAGTGCTCTAGCTCTGCTCAGAGCTGAGCCATCGCCGGATCCTCCCGACTTGAAGAGGCGACTGAAGATGAATCGAATGCCAGAGCAGAAGCCCTAGCAACAAAAAGCTCTACTCTCTGTAAATATTAATGAACAAATCAGACCTGATAAAGTTAATAAACACTAACAATTAATAAAATAAAACAAGACAAATATGGTAGGACTTGAGCAATGCCGCCTGCCCAATGACCTCGCTCTCCCTCTCAGCTTGACAACTAGGGACCAAATAAGACTATTAAACTAAGATGACTAGAGATAGGAATGAACAAAACTCACAAACAAATACACTCACCAGAGATCGCCGGGTCTCTACGAGCTGAGTCCTTAGCTCGTCCTCCAAGGTCTTGGCCTGGAAGATTGAGTCTGTCAAAGACTGCAACATCTCCTCGTCTGCACGAGGAGCATATACTGCCCGCTCCATCGCCCTGTGAAGCATGTCTAGTGCTCCGTGGACACCCACACCCACATGGCCCTGCTTTGACGAGACCAGTCTCTCCCTCAGAGCGGAGGCAGACTCAGGATCACTAATTGCGAAAGAACCACTCTCCCATGGCAAGGGCGGGTAAAGAATCGACTGCTGCCTATATCACTAAACCACCTCAGGAACTCTCGGGCATTCGCCTCATTGCCCGCCCCGATAACCCTATTCCTCCCGGCTCTAAAGTCCTCAATCTGAGCTGCCATCCTTGATGAAGAGATGCGACCGGAAGGACCAGTCATCCTTCTCGCCACTCGGTGGCGGATCTCTGGTGGGACTCCTTGAGGGAGCCCCAACTGATGAGTCGCTCAAGAAAGGTGGATGTGCTCCACCTTCTCAAAATAATGGACCCAGATGTCCACATCAAAGAAGGGCCGACCAGACTGAATCACTGGCTGCCCTGCATCCTCGCCAGCACTGTAGGGCCTCCAAATCACCTGTGACCAAAAATAAGCAAAATGGCCTGTCAAATCTACAACCTAAAGCACATAAAACACCATGACAACTCAAACAATATGTACCTGCCCTGCATGCATGTCCTCAAACAAACCTCGAACGGTCTGAAGATCTGAAGATTGGCGGCGGTGTCTCAGTGCCCTCCTCCACACATGCATCCGTGGGAATGTGAAAGTAATCTCCCTCGGGACCCACATGCGCAAGAAGGAGAAATGGTCGTACGCCAAGAACTAGACACACGACGTCTGAAACCATCACTAAAACAAACCCTAAAGTCACTAAGACATTACCCATGAAACTAGTAATCAACCAAAACTCACCTGGAGAAAGGGAGAAAACCTCCGATGGTTGCGACACCTCTTCCTCTACGGTAAAGCTGCTCATAGAGGTGTGCTAACGTCACTGGCCCCCAAGCATAGGTGGGCACTCGATCCAGGTCCCTCAGCAAGGTCAATAAAAGACCTATCACACACCCTCGGGTTGAGGATGAGAAGAGGGCCACCCTGAAGAAATGCATCAAGAATGCCTAGAGTACTTGATCTGTCGCTACTCCCGACTCCATCACTGATGCCTGGCATGCCATCGCCTCGCGGCATGTCGTAAACACCGCCCTTGCCTCTGAGTGATGCCTCGGAGGAACGAATCCACTCGTAAAAGTGTCAAAGAACCACGTGACCCGGACCACCCCGGTCTCGGATCCGCTATATTGGTACTCAACACTGAGCACCTCCCGACACACGAACTGATAATCACTCTCCATCTTCCCCGTGATCGGTGCTTCCTCAAACCGCAGCTCGGTGATACGAACCCAGTCCTCAAGGGTGGGCAGTAACATGCCCACAGGGAATAGCAATGCCTGCTGCTCCTCCCTCCATCTCTCCATAATCGCCTCGATTAGACCACGATCAACCGCGAAGGGCTCTAACTCTAAAATCGGCTAGAAGCCAAAAGCCGCCAACGGCACCTGCTGGAACTCCGGCAGGGCACGGTATCAGGCATGAGACTTCGACCATGCCATACTAATGGCTAGTACCAGAGTCTCCTAACCAATGACAAAACACAGAATATATATTAACCTATGCCTACCCTACCACTGATCGCAACCACTGATAATGATTAAACTTATTAAATAACAATAATTATAACAATAATAATAAAAGAAACAACTTACAGCAAGAATGCAAAACATGATAATAATAACGCAGAGCGATAAAGTAAACATGACTCGAAACTAGATACGAATATGATGCAGGTTTGACATAAAATTAAAAAGTTTCCTAAGAACTCTACGTTATAACTTAAATGCATAGAAATAAAAGAGACTCTTGTTCATGGGTACCTACCTGATCTCGCGCAAAGAACTCCTCCAATGAAATCTTGATCGCGAACTCGTGAGGAGCAGCATCCTCACCGCCATCCTCACCGGCCTTGCCGTTTGCCTCAGGGACCCCCTCCCTGACAACCATCTCAACGTCACCCTCGGCTACAACACCAGCACCGGTGCGGACCTCAGCATCCTCACCTCCCCCCTCGACCATCCGCTCTACCTCGGATGTGATCAAGGAAAGTCGGTCAATACCCTCAGACTCCATCTCAGATCTAAGAGCTCGAAAAACTAAAGAGAACGCAAGAAATGGTGTCCGAAACGGACGGATAGATCACAAGGAATCTTGAAAACACAAAATTCGGGGAGCAAGGAAGAAGAGAGCACAAAATTGAGAAATATTCAAAAAGCGTGGGTTTGAAAATGCAAACCTCGAGCTTATATAGAGCGTGGCTTAATCGCGCGCCTGAACACGGGTGCACTGTTGAATCGTGCGCACTATCCACCATGCTCAAATTAAAACATGCGCCACTGAATGGGCGCGTAATCAAATTTTTGCCTGCCCAAACTCCGATCGCGCGTTCTGGATAGAATGCACAATTATATTATGCGCTTAGTTCCTGGCGCGAAAACCCAGAAGTCATCTGTACAATGACCGGGGGACGTTCGAATCATGTGATCTTAGCCAAGCATGCAGTTTCATTGAACGCGTCAAACCGAGCGTGTAATTGACCCCTGGGTCTATCATTCCCGTGCGCCTAATCAGGCACGCAATCATATTGAGTACTCTCCTGAATGTGCACAATTACCCAGGTTGAACAAAATATGTGTGCCAGCTATCAGCAGCCAAATTAGAATTTCAGACTTAGAAACCAATACCAAAATACCAAACACTACATCCAGATTTCACACGCATACCTAAACTTAGGCACCTACACCCTCAAAACTAGGAATTCACCAGTACACCCACACTTAAACACCTAAAACCATTAAAACTGTCCAACGCCTATGACAAATCCAGACCTAACCAAATTAGAAAAAAAATATACACACGAAATTCTCTAGACACTTCCCTAACCAAATGAAAATACCCCCCCTCCCCCCCAATTAAATAGGGATGCATCTGATAAAAGCAAAGCCATGCTGAAATTAACTAAACCGAATCAACAATAATTAAAATTTCATATGATCATAAATAAATCTTTTATGAATATGGAAAAGTTATTACAAATTACACTAAGGGCATACCCTTTGAAAATATAAAATTACAACTTCGAACCGAAAGACGAATTTGAATTTAAAAGGGGTAACCATAAAAGAAATGCCCAAAATTCTAATACATGAAAGGGGAAGCCATGAAAAAGCTGGGAGAAGAAGCACACTCTGAACAAATACCAATAAGAATCGTATCTTCTCATCCTTTTCTTCCGGAGATATTGCTGATGATGCGATTTTTCAAGTTACATCATAAAATACCCGCATCGTAGAGCCTCGAGTTGGAGGAAAAGAAAGAGTGGCTCACAAAAAGTCACCCAGAATCTGACGGATACACCTATGGAAAACTGATCTTGGGAGTTCCCAAGAGAAGGCCGACCAGCAGTCGATCCGCAGAGCCCACAAAGGAGCAACTGGCGTCGGTCACGAGAACTCTGACGCAACTCTATCCTTTTGTTTCATTTCCCCCACCTTTAACTCTTCCATCTCTTCCCCCAATTGGGTGGCACTTCGGGTCAAATTAACATCATCGACCCTCGCACCACCCCGTATTCGCAATGCTGCTCATTCTCAATAACAACAATGATAAACAAAATAATTACAAGCCCTTCAGGATTTAATACCCGAGTTACAAACAAAAAAGGAAGAAAAAATATTAGAAATTAAAAATACCCCAGATTTTTAATAAATAAAATAAGGGCATGCCCCAAAACTTTTAATCCTAATTTTGAAATAAAATTCAAAATAAAACTTGGTCCCTTAGCCCATATGTATAGCATACACTTTCTAAATAAAAAAACAAGTGTCACCCTCACAAATACCCTTCATCTCATTAAATCCAAACCAGACACATACCTTGCAAAAAAGAACCATAATCCATAGAAAACTTAGATGAACCAATGATTGTACAACACTTTTCCTTCAAGAAACACCAATCTACTACAAAATAAATAACCAATAGGATTAAAACACCTAACATCCCATCTAGAATTTTTAAAATTAAACTCAAATTCACACATTTCCAACAAGTGTCATCCTAAATCAAACATAAGAATAAAACAAAATACCTTAAACCCTAAACATGGGACTCATCCTCTCACAATGACAAAAATTAATTAAAAGTTCATCAATTGCAAAAATTAAAGCATAAAGTTAAAATAAATAAGAACAATAAATACAGAAAATACAATAAACATCTTTTTATTCATATAATAGATTTAACTTAAAAAAGTCACCGGAGGCATACCTCCTGAACATACAACCCAAAACGAAAACTTGAAAACCTAATTTACAACCCAAAATGAAAACTGAGCCCAAAACGGACACAAATCCCGGGCTCTGAGCGTCCAATCAGAACCAACAGAAGGGGAGATGGAGGATTGGTTGGGGAATATTCCTTTCCATCCATTTGGAGGACTTCCCTTCCACCATCTTCACCTTCTAACAATAATGAAGGGTCTATTGTACGCTCCCTTCCCAATACCGCCCATTCTCAGAGTCACTCCACCGTCAGAAGCCCCATCAGGCTGAAGATCACGCGAAACCACGAAAAATGGAAGAAACGACATTAAAATTAGATGGTTGGATTACAAGTTATCGCTAAAGCACGAGAATTAGAGTGAAACAAGAATGAATGAAGAAAAATGAAAGAAACTCGGATATATATAGAAACCCGCCTAATTAAGCACCCGAAATGAAATGCGCAAATCGATTGAGCGCATGGATAGAAGCTATAACCACAATCACACGTGCCCCGGATGGCGGGCAATTGAACTTCCGCTCGTACACAAGTCCCGACAAAACAATCACGCACAACTAAACCTATGCATAATGAAATCACGCGCCTATGTTACCGCACAGAATTCGAAGGGACACCCACACAATGATCTGGCAATGCTCCAATTGCACACACAGATCCGAGTGCATAATTGGATTACACGCTAATCCTCATGAGCGGAATCCGAATCAACACCCGAACACCTCCGCTCTGCCAACCCTGCGACGCTTCAATTGCACACTGTCCACATAGCACATAATGATATTGAACGCGCACACACTGGCATGCAATTACTTCCCTAATCCGATAATCACACGCATGTGACCTGTCACGCAATTTAATTAAATGGCCAATACTGCACGTGCAATTCCTAACTACGATCACACTTCGAATAGAATGCACACCCTCATACATTTTGTCCCATCTCGATCAGAATCCCTCGCCCATGTCTCATCGCGTAACCTTTTACGTTGTTCGAAGAGAGGGGGGACATTGACCACACCTACGTCCCACCGTGGCAGGACTTGCAACATCCAGACACACCAGCATGAATCACTCATGTCCTACCGCGATGCTAAAAAAAGCCTCACCACACCATCGAAGTCAAAGGCAAATCCCGTAGCAATCTCCGACACCATTCAAACTGACTCCAACTCATTCCATAACCAAGATCTGCCAAAGAACAAAACAACATCATTGTCCCATCAAGAGACCGAAGTAACTAAAGAGAGCATCAGACCGAAACTCGGTCACACACTCATGAACATGTCCCGACGTGACGTAATTATAACATAACCTCATCATAAAGCTATCCCGTCGCGACATTACCACCTAAAATGTTCAACCATTAACTACCATGATACACAACCGAAAGAGAACACCACCTGGTTTCCATCACCATTTACACCTACTCGAAACCCCATTGCATAACTCCACATAACAAAATGAAGGAAAATGCTCAACCAAAATCCCATCGCGAAAGTAGAGAGCCCACTTCCTAAATCCTTTGTTACACAGGAATCACCAGACTCCATCGCAACAGAAGCACATGCTCACTGACAGTGGAGGACGATAGACCCTCCACCATCCTATTGCACAATAATCAACAAGCCCCTACCATTACAAAAATTAGAAGAAGAGAGGAAACCTCCGACCTTCCATCGTACCCATCAAATATCATGTTCCAGCACAAACATCTTTCCCTTAAGTCCTATTGCGCCTACAACCAGCGGGACTCATCATAGCACACAACCAGAAGGGGAGAACCACCATGTCCCAATGTGAACCTCTCCAAGATGTTTCATCACATTGGTGACCATCGGAAGTGAAGAAAAAGAGACCCTCCAATGTCCTATTGCGACATCACTACAACAATCGATCAGTCCTGTTGCAAACTATACCCTCGACAACAATTCAGGTAAGTATCACCCTTTTCTCTTTACTTGATATTTCTGTAAATTTAATTAGTTAATATTAAGTCAATTTTTTTTTAAAATCCGTCTCTCTTTTTCCTGAATCACTGTAGTCCTTCCATAAGTGACAATTATCAGTATTTACGAGAAGATTAGACGGAGCATCTGGCGCACCAAGTGTCGTCTTGACAACCACATAGATGGTCGGGTCCACAAATCCTGTACCGGTAGATCTACTGAGCGAAATCTCGGAAGTCACGTTTCCCGAAGATTTACAATCGGATTGATCTTAAGTTAAATTCTGAAATTTTCAAAAAAATAAACAAAAAAAGTAATAATGAATATAATAATATAGTAAATGAACTTCTATCTATCAAACTTTCACTTCTCACCACTCTAATCCGCTCTTTCCCCTGTGAAATTGAATGCTAGATATATTCAACTCTGAGAAATCATAAATGTCCACTGGAAAAAGACGCCTGACGCGACATTGGTATGAGAAATGACGCGCCCGATTTGACATGACTTGCAAAAGCCTTCTCCATTACATGATATTTCATCTTATCAGTCTCTGGACCTTGTCTCTAGACATTCGTATGATGCCCCCTGATACCTCGATTGTGTTGAATATCCCTTTGTTTGATTGCCCCTTGCACCTACAGATTAGGATATTGACTCTCTTACTGTTTGACTGCCCCTTACAGCATGTCGCGATATGCGACAGGTTGCCCCTTGCACCCACATATTAGGTTATGCCAATTTTCCCTTGTTGACTGCTACTAGCAGTAGGTCATGATACGCGATGGGATGTCACTCGCATCCATGACATAGAATACGCCTTTCGATAGCTACCACTGGGCCCTTGAATGCTCCATTTTAGCTTGTGCTGATAGTTAAGAAGGCCAAGCATCTCATGTCAGCATCCCCGGTTAACATTTATGATTTCCCAAGAAAACAAGAAGTTCCCTCGGATGGGGGGTGTCTACTTTTTCGACGCATTCTTACTCTGCAAGAACGCATCAAAGAGGGGGCATCTGTAGACACCCCCATTTTGTTCTCTCGGAGTATACAAATTTGTTCGGTTAACCTTTAACCTTGCCCATGATCTCCAAAAAAGGATTAACCTTCTCTGAAGACTTTAAAACCCTATATGGGGACCATGCACTGAAACAGTAGTACATGGCCAAAACCTAGGCTGAAACAATAGCTCTGTGGCTTGGACCCGGTTCAAACCCAGGAAAGTCTTGAATTACACGCCCTGTCTAGCGCGCATAACTCTATTGCATGCCCTATGGCTGGCGCAAAATTGGTCCCTCTTAGATCAGGATTGTATTTCCTGAGGACTCGCCTTAGGCCTTGATTATGCGCCCTGCCTGACGCGTGCAATCATATTGTACGCTACACCACTAGCGCGCAAGTAGTCCCTTTTGGAATGGCCTTCTACCCTTTTAGAAGCTGCCTTGAGACTTGATTGCATGCTCTATCCAGAGCGTGCAATCTATTTATGCGCCTCATCACATGCACGTAATAGGTTCCCAAGTGAACCTGGTATCTAACTTTCTAGACCGCCAAAGTTCCCATATTAAACGAAGCTGACATAGTCTTTAATTGGATTGAGTGCACTAAATAGCGTACACAATCAATCTAATTAGACTAGGACACCCGGTTGAGCCAGTCAGCTGGTCACTCACTGAGTCAGTCACTAACTCAAAGTAATTAAGCGCTTGGAACCAGACGCACGATTCAATTAAGCGCACCAGAAATGGCGCGTAATTGAAATCCACCGACCAATTGAGCACCCCATAGGGCACGCAATTGGCCAAATACCTATAAATAGACCCCACCACCTCGACCCAAAAAACAACAATTCGAGACATCAATATTTTACACACGATTTTTGACGAAAAGGAACCCTTCTTCAGAGACCTCTCTTCTCTCGAGTTCCTCACTTTCAAGCTTAGGATTTCGAGATTCCTCTTTGCGGCCATGACTTCAGGTATACTTTTCTTCTAGTTTTGAATTTTTAGTTTAGTACTTAGTTCTAGATGTTAGGTTCAGATCTTAGGTTCTAGATTATAGATCCTTAATTCCTAGTTCTAAATTTTAAATTCTAGATTTCTTTCAATCCTTAATTTTTACCTTTTCCTCTAGTTCTAGTTCTTAATTACTAAAACCAGTCCTTAGTTTTAGCTTTTAGTTTCCCCTTTTGTCTATTTCGACTTTTAAGTTTTAGATCTCAATTCGTAGTTTCAATTCTATTTTAGGCCTCAAACTTTGTTTTTCTTAATTTTTAGAGTTTAGGTTTTGATTTCAAATCTTAATCTTTAAGTTCTAGATTTTAATTCCAGTTTCAATCCTAAAGTCACTAGTTTTGAGTTCATAATTCTAGTTTATAGTTTGCAATTCCAATCCTTTAATTCGTTTATAATTCATGATTTTGATATTTAAATCTATAATTTCTAAATTAAACATAAGGTTTCAGTCCCTAACCATCTGATTTACCCAAGGGAGCTTATGGAGGGTACCCGGGAACGGGGCCGATCCTCCTTAGCATAGTGGGCGCAAAACCCATTTTTTTAAGAATTTTGGTAGATTTAGTGCACTCTGATTAATCAGAGTCTCGATAGAATCAATTTATTTAAGTTAATTAGTATATTTTCATAGTTTTAGTAAGATTAGTATTTCTAGTGAGATTAGGAATCTTAATTAGACTTTGACATAATTAGACTTTTAGTAGGAATAGGATTTCCTGATTAATTAAACTTCTAATAGTATTAAAACTAATTAGATTCCTGATAATATCAAGTAAGTAAAACAGTCAAGAGTTATAGCAATAGTGGGAGACCCAGTGCTGCTGACATCGGCCGGTTGATGATTCAGTAAAGAGAACAACCCATTCCTTCACCCCGGAAGGAGTGATCAGTGACATGTTGCAGCGTCGATAAATATTTGCAGCTGGCGATCGCACTAACACAGGTATTCTTCATTTAAGATTTGCCTTTTCCTTTCAATAATTCAAAATTCCCTAATTTATTACTCCAACATCGCCTTTGCCAGAGTCCACTTGGACCGAATTGAGCAACTATTTTTGGGGGCTGAAATGGACCCAGAAAAAGCGCGTACCAATAGTGATGAGCAAGGCTCTCGTCGCAAAGGAAGATATAGATGAAATATACAAAAGAAGAGATGAACAGAACAAAGGGAAAGCAAGTCAAGAGAAGTTTGGAAATTCGGATTCGACGAATAAAAAGTCGAGGTATATAGTGCCAGTGCAGAGGCAGTTTATACAATGAAATTTTACTCAGGGAAATTATACTAGGCCCTTTGTGCCTATGCTAGTTAAATCCTTTCATCCATTTAGCCCTACCTATACCACGGGTGGATCTGTTGCTCAAGGAATTTCGAGAGCAGCATCGTGCACACCGGAGGAAAAGTGTGCACGTTGTGGTAAACCACATAAGACTATGGACTGTAGAAGAGGAACAGGGGCATGCTTTAAATGTGGCAAAATAGGGCACATGATAAGGGATTGCCCAATGTTGAAAGGAGAGGGAAAGGTAACAACTGCAGGACCGTAAAGGCCTACACGACAATCACGATCAGTAGTGCAAGGCCGAGCATATGCAGTCACAACTAAGGATGCCAACACAAGCAATGACATAGTCCATGATATAAATAATTTAATTACAATCATTTGAGATTCTAAATAAAATTTTAGATGAAGAAGGTGCATACATAAAAAAGTAGAATATTTTTTTTTGTGTATTTCTATGTTTCCTTTGTTTTGTATTTAAATTTGTAGCATGTATATAACATAGGTACGTTACAAATGTATAGAAAAGGCGATTATCTATGTTATGAAGCCCAAGTTCTGATAGACCCAGGGTCTACACACTCTTTTATGACACCTGAATTCGCAGTAAGGGTGAAGGTCGTTCCTGAGCCCTTAGACTACATTTTAGACGTGTCAGTCTCAACAGGGAGTTCAGTTAAAATAGATACTATGTGTCGATCTATGATGGTAAATATCAGGGGAGGTGGAGATCACGAATTTGAGGTAGATTTGATACTGTTAGATATGTAAGGATTCGATGTAATCCATGGCATGAATTGGTTATCTACCCATGGTGCAAGTGTGGATTGTCGGAGGAAGATTGTTACACTTCGCCCAGATAAAGGTAGATCATTCAACTTTCTCAGCATGCGATCAACTTTTGTACAATTTATTTTCGTAATCCGTGCATAGAAGATGATGAGGAGTGAGTGTAGCGGATATCTAGAATTTTTGTAAGAGAATAAGAAAGAAGAATGTGATAGCAGAAATTCTGGTAGCTTGTGACTTTGAAGATGTTTTTCTTGAAGAGTTGTCGGGATTGCCACCTGATAGAGAGGTTGAGTTTGCCATAGACTTAGCCCCAGGTACGGAACCAGTGTCTAAAGCTCCATATAGAATGGCTCCAGCTGAATTGAAAGAGTTAAAAGATCAACTACAAGAGCTGTTAGACAAGGGTTTTATAAGACCAAGTATGTCTCCTTGCGGAGCACTAGTCTTATTCGTTAAGAAGAAGGACAGGTTGATGAAGTTGTGCATCGACTATCGTCAGTTGAACAAATTAACTATCAAGAATCGATGATCTATTTGATCAGCTATAAGGGACAAGGATCTTTTCCAAGATAGATTTGAGATCGGGTTATCATCAGTTGAGGGTAAAAGCTGAGGATGTTCAGAAGACGGCATTCAGAACCCGATATGGGCATTATGAATTCCTGGTGATGCCTTTCGGGTTGCCCAACGCTCTAGCTTCATTTATGGATCTCATGAATAGAGTATTCAAGTCATATCTGAATACGTGTGTTGTGGTGTTGGTAGGTGACATACTTATATACTCAAAGTCTCGAGAGGAACATGAGCAACATCTAAGAATTACTCTATAGACGTTACATGAACACCAACTGTATGCTAAACTCAGTAAATGTGAGTTTTGACTTGAGGAAGTGAGCTTTTTAGGACATGTGGTCTCAGAAGCAGGTGTTACTGTAGATCCTACAAATATCAAGGCAGTAGTGAATTGGGAACAACCGCAGACTGTGAAAGAGATTCGTAGTTTCCTTGGTCTAATTGGATACTACAAGAGGTTTGTGAAAGGGTTTTCAAAGATTTCGGGGCCACTAATGAAGCTTACAAGGAAAGACGTTAAATTTGAGTGGACTGAGGATTATGAGAAGAGTTTTCAAGAACTCAAGAAGAGGTTGACATCAGCACCGGTGCTAGCCATTCCATCAGGAAATGGAGGTTTTATTGTATACAATGATGCATCGTATAGTGGCTTAGGCTGTGTACTTAATCAAAACAAGAAGGTGATTGCCTACGGATCTAGATAACTTAAGGATTATGAAAAGAACTATCTATATGGAGAAACCTTTGAGATCTTCACAGACCACAAGAGTCTCAAGTATTTGTTCACATAGAAAGACCTGAATATGAGATAGAGAAGGTGGATAAGATTTCTTAAAGACTATGACTGCTCCATACAATAACATCCAGGCAAGGAAAATATGGTTGCAGATGCTTTGAGTAGGAAGACTTCGGCTCAGTTATCGAGTCTTATTTTGGGACTCTACAGATGGAAGCTATTGGAAAACATATCATTGTACGATACGAGGATAGAGGTGAAAGCTTCAAGAGCTTTCTTAGCAAATGTTATGATCAGACCAATGATTTTCGATCGCATATATGAGCTTCAGATGAAAGATAATGAATTATTGAAAATTTGAAAAGGTCTGAAGGATGGTACTAGTATAGATTTTTCTATAAAGAGTAATGGGTCGTTGTTATTCAGAGGACGTTTATGTGTTCCTACCGATGCCGATGTGCGTCATACTATTTTAGAAGAGGCCCATAAATCAAAATATGCAATCCATCTGGGTGGTACAAAGATGTATCAAGATATAAAAAAAAGCTTCTGGTAGAGAGGTTTGAAGAAAGACATAGTTGAGTATGTCTCAAAGTGTTTGGTTTGTCAGCAGGTAAAGGTGGATCACAAGCATCCATCTGGGTTATTACAACCATTGTCGATACCCGAGTGGAAGTGGAAATCTATTTATGTGGATTTTATATTAGGATTACTACGAACAGTGAGGAAGCATAATGCTATATGGGTGATCATTGATAGGTTAACAAAATTGACTCATTTCTTACCTTATAACCCGATATATACTGCAAGTAGACTGACAAATATGTATATGAGGGAGATCGTTCGGTTACACGGTATTCCAGTAAGCATCGTTTTCGATCGAAATCTATTGTATAATTCTCAATTTTGGCAAAAATTTCAAGAAGGGATGGGCACTAGGCTAGATTTCAGTTTAGCATTTCATCCACAGATAGATGGTCAGACTAAATGTGTAAATCAGATCATAGAGGATATGCTACGAGCTTGTATGCTAAATTTTCAGGGCTCATGGGATCAACATCTACCATTGATCGAGTTCACATACAACAATAGCTATTAGACGAGTATAGGAATGGCACCGTATGAAGCTTTATATGGTAGACAACGTAGATCTTCAATCAATTAGGAAGAGACATGAGAGAAATTTATTTTGGGGCCGAAAATTCTTGAGAGTACCATCAACGTGGTATGTCTGGTTAGAGAAAGATTAAGGATCGCACAGAGTAGACAGAAAAGCTATGCTAACCTTAAGAGGACAAGCATGGAATTTAAGGTAAAAGTTAATGTTTTGTTGTGATAAATTGTATATAAATATATATAATTTATGAAATTATCAATGTTGATATGAAGTGTTCTTTCAGTCGGGAGATAATGTCTTTATTAGGATTTTACCTACCAAGGGCGTTATGCATTTTGGAAAGCCTAGCAAGCTGAGTCGGTGGTACGTTGGACCTTTTGAGGTTTTGGGACGTATTGGAAAGGTTGCTTACGGAGTTGCACTCCCACCGCAACTCTCAAGCATGCACGATGTATTTCATGTCTCAATGCTGAGAAGGTATGTGAAGGATCCAACACACATATTGGATTACCAACCGATCGAGATATAAGAAGACTTGACGATCAAGGAAGGACTAGTGCAGATTCTGGATTGGAAGGAACAAGTACTACCTACAAAAAGGATTCCATTGGTACTTGTACAGTGGCGGAACCATTTACATGAAGAAGCCACGTGGGAACGTGAGTCGGACGTGCGTGATGCGTACCCGAAGTTGTTTGCTTAAGTTTTGTAGTTGTATCAATTTTGAACAAATTTGATAAATATAAAGTGGAAATTAGATTTTTTCTTGTTGCACACTTATGTGTAAATGATGAAACCATCGATGATTGGCCGTGTTTATGTCGAAATTAGATATGATTTTATTTTTGGCCAATTGGTAGCAAGTTAGACACGAAAAGACATCTTTAGACAAGGTAAAATTAAGATATAAAAGTGAAAGAAGTGAAACATTGAAGCAAAACTACTTCAATAACATTATGCTTGAGTCTCGCTCGCCCGAGGACTTAAAGCTCGCTCGCGCGAGCCACTCAAAAACGAAAAAAAATAATATAATAACAAAGAAGGAAATCGAGTTCCAGTGAGTGTCTGACACTCGCGTGCCCAAGCTATCAGACTATATAAGGGATTTACTCTTCTCAACGACATTTCATATGAAATTTTGAGAGGAGGACATCTAGGGCTTGAGTTTTTTCGCGAGGGAGCTTTGCAAACATGCGATTTGTCAGAATTCTTCGCCATTTGACCGGATTTTTACGCACACACAAGGTAATCTGGAATCACATTCAAGCTCCTTTTCATTTTATTTTGGTTTACAAGCCCTAGAATGGACTCTACGTCCTGAAAACCAAGAGTTAGAAAGAAAATGGCTGTGAAATCGCCAAGTTCTCGTAAGAGGGCGGCTCCTCCGCCAACTCCTTTGACCCAACCAGCCCCATGGTGGGAAGCCAAAATATTTGAACCCAAATGGTCGATCCATAGGGATCTTTTTGAGGATCAACCATCCACCCAATAGACGTTGGATTACATTAAAACTAATGATTTAAAACCATTGTTAGCGTCGTTTCATGCACGCTATTATCCCCGCTTGGTGAAGCTATTTTACCAAGCCTTTAAGATGGATGGCACTCAAACCAAATTGGTTTGCGAAATTGACCAAAAACCCTTTACTTTTGATGACAAGGATATTTCACATGCTATGGGTTGCCCGCTCAAATACGTAGAGGATGTGGACTCCAAAATCCCAAATTCATGAAGTTGTTTATTTTAAGGATATTGTGACCAACATGACCCATGGTGCGACAGACACAGGTAAATCTGTGACACGGGTCCAGTTACCGGAACATATGTGCCCTTGGATATTATTTTCAGGAAGATTTTTTTCCCCTTGGGCCACGAGCAAGAGCAACGGGACCCATTTCTCCAAGCAATTTATGAGGCTCATCAGGGTAGGTGGTTTAGTGCGCCTATTATGGTGAGAAAAGCAATTAAACATGCCTATGACAGAAACAGACCCAGTGCTATCCCCCCATCTGTGAACCGGCTACCTTATGCCCGGTTAATCTCATGATTATTTGAGTTGCGTGATGGGATTGATGGTTTTGAAATCCAAGCTCATGAACCCATACTCACGGATAACATTAAGTCTTATCGAGCCAAGGATTTAAACCAAAGCGTGCACAACCTTAAGACCATTGTCACAAGGAAAAGAGATAGAGAGATAGCCCAATAGGCGGCACAAAAACAACCCCACAACCCGGAACGGTACCACACCCAACTGCCCAAACCAGTGTGCCACCTGCAACCCAGACTTGTATGAGTAGTCAAGAAGAGATGCTTCAGAAAATACTTCGGCAGAATCGGGAGATGAGGCTGCATCAGCAATTTCAAGAAGCCGTTAGCATAGACTTAATGTGCCATGCCTACCCGCAGACTTACCAGGAGCGCCTTGCCACAGTGCGGGATGCGATTTTTTATGCTTCCAGCTTTGGCACGGATGCCGGTGATGATGATACTGAGGCTAGTGATGACGCCGATGAGGAGGCCGATGATGCTGATGAGGAGAACGATGATGCTGATGAGACCGACGATGAGACTGGTGGAGAGGATGATTCATAAATAAGTTTGAAAAACTATGGTGACATGGTTGTCACATGGAAACTTGTTCAAATTTTGATGTGAATAGTTAAAGTTTGAATGTGGATGGTTTATGATTTTAGATGGTAATGGTTTAGAACTCTAGTGTGAATGGGTTACCTGTGAATGCCTTAAATTTTATGTTCATGGTTTGGAAGTAAAATACGATACAAGTCTATTGTGATGACTTGTCGTGTAGGTACCTATGTGTGGTAATGGGTAGTCATACTTGACTGCGTGTGGATTGCCTCGTTAAATCATTCACAATAAATTTTGTGGATGTGTGTGTAGCAGGATTTGTCAATGCTTTTGTTTTGAGTTCATGTGGTTGAATTTGAAATTTTTATGTCACCAAGAGATTATGGTTTACTCGTTGTGTGTGAATGTGCAGTTCGAATTATTTGTAGATTTAGAAATTTATTGGGCATGGTGTTGAATTGCGTACTATGGACAGCCGTGGATTAGATTTTTACGTGGTTTTGAGAGTTTTTTTTTTATATGTTAATACAGGTTTGATTATGGGTCACTTTTGACCAAATGCGAGGTTAGATGATTGGATAGTTTGTGTACACTCTAGTTGACAGATTGGGTTCTTTTATTAGATATCATTAATATCGGGATGTGAATAATTCCATTATTTGTGTGTGGTTACATCTAGGTAACTTCGCTCAATTTTTGAGGATGAAAATTTTATAAGGTGGGGTGAATGTAATATCCCCAAATTTAGTAAACCGTGAAAGTCAAATAGTGGTGTGTGTAAATGTGGTGTGTGTGGTTCACAAGGGAACCCATGAAATTCACTACATACTTTGGTGTGTATGTGACTCACACCAAAGGAATTAAATGGATAAGTGTAATACACACTTTATGTATATGTGTTTCATACCAAGTGAGTTAAGTGGAAATGTGTAACACACAAGTAATGTGTTGGTGCTTTGCAAGGAAGAAAAGTCAATTGCTTGTGAAAGGAGTGATACCCACATGTGAGACCCATTTCTTGGATTTGCTAACTTAGAGTTTTGAGAGAAAGGAGAAAGGGTTTGAAGAGAAAAGAAAAGGGATTTCTTGATTTCTTGTGTTATGATCCTCTAAATCATAGTGAGATTTGTGCAAGGTGTGTATGAAGGATCGCCGTATGATTGTGTCGGTGTAGTGGTAACCGTGGAGTTTAGAGAAGACGGAAAGGGGTTTTGAAACCCTTTCATTTGCAAGGAAGGAAGATGATCCGATCTACGGGAGAACCGTTGAGCTAAAGGTGAGAAATCGATACTCTAATGTGTGAATTTTATTAATTAAGTGTTTTAATGTGATCTGTAAGAAGTGTGGGAGAAGTATGAAGAAGATCGCGTTGAGAAAAGCTCAAATCTGAAAGAAACTCTGGTTCTCGCGCGCTCGAGCTTCAAAGATCGCTCATGCTAGAAGCCTTCAGTAAAGCATAAGTGCCTGAGAGACTCTAAGACTTGCTCGCGCAAGGGCTTAAGTAAAGTATAGGCTTGCTTGCGCATGGCCTCACGTGACTGGCTTCAACAAGCCAAAATCCAATCGATCGCACGAGTTTTGATGTGTCTAAGAGCTCGCTCGAGTGAGGTCCAGGGCTCGCTCGCACGAGAAACAGAGTCAGATTTGTTTTGACTCTTTTGATGTGAATTCTTTAGAAATGTGTATCTTAAGCATTCCTAAGGGGGTTTTTGGACATTTTGAATATAGGATTATCGTGTTAAGCTTTTGTGTGAGCTCTCAAGATATCTATGTGTGGATATGTGCTAAACGTGACATGAGGCAGGGGAAACTTATGATCATTTAACTTAAATACGCTTTGTGTAAGGTAAGTAATGTGATGTAATAAGCCATGTTAAGAATTGTGAAATGAGCATGTGATATTCAACATTTTTAAACAAGTTTTGAATATAATAAATGAGATGTGCTGTGTGTGAAACAAGTATGTGAAATTCATTAATTCAAACAAGTTTGAATAGAATATTGTAATGTGAAAGAAGCAAATGTGATGTGAATTATGTACGTGAGAATTTCGAAAAATACATAAGAATACTAGTTTTCCAAAAATAATATAATATATCACTTAACACGGTGTGGAATTATAAGTTAAAAACTGTACATTCATTTTAAGGTTTAGTAAAATGAATCCATTGTACTCTGGTACGGTGGGATATCAGTTCATTGTGCTTCGATATGGTGGGATATCCGTTTAATTTAAACACCGGCCAACGGTAATATTATGTGGCAGAAGCATCCCTCCTAACGCAGGGGCTTGGGCATATGTTTAAATAGTTCATTGAACGACGATGGTTTGGATTACCATCGGTATTATATGCATTTTCTAATGCTATATTTGCTTAGAAAAGTATTTAAGTTAATGCTTTAAGTTATGACAAATGCTTTAAAACAAAGTATGTGATTCAAGCATGTGTGTGATTAAGTTTTTACATATGGAATTCAATTGAGATAAATGTGAAATGTGCCTATGAAAATCAGTTATATGACTTTATGCTTGTGATATGAGCTTTAAATGCGACTAACGTTTTCCCTTATTGAGCTTGGATGTAAGCTCACCCTTTCGACTATATGTCACAGGTGAGGACTTTGAGAAGGACTTGGATCTTGAAAGCGATCCAGAATATGAACCTGAGGAGGAAATGGAGCCCCTTTCGGAGGAGTTCTTTCCTAAGTAGATTGAGTTCGTGTAGGAGAAGTTTTGTGTACTTTGTTTGGCTTGGTACGTTCAACCATTTTGTGTTACTTTGGTTATGTAATAGATGTGTTTTGGATATTATTTTATGAACCATTGTGTTGTGATAGATGTCTATCACCAATGGTTCGTTTCGGTTCTTTCAGTCATGCAATTGGCATGAGGTTTAGAACCGTCATTTCAATCAAATTACTTTTAGAATTGTATTTCTTTTGATGAGTTTAAATGAATCTATCTGCTTAATTGAGATAGCTTTGTGGATTAGCTTTTGTGGATGTGCCAAGTGTTTGTGTAAGCGGGGGATTGCCCTAACGGGTGATCTGATGGCACGGGTTTTAGGGTGCCAAAATCCAGGCTGCCACATTCTTATTTTCTAGATTTAAAGTCCTTTTATAGGTTGCAGCAGTAAGATCTTCTTCTTGATTTGTAAGGACTTTTTCATTGGGTGTCCTCTGGTATCCCAATTTCTTGAGAATATTGGTAATTAGGCTCCTAAAAGGAAGCTTCAGCTTATTTTTTTTTGTACCTTGATTGATTCAGTTTCGCCCTCACTACGTCCATTACCTCCAAGAGGTAGGAGGGTATATTAAACCGAACTCGGTTGGTTATCTTATAGATAAGCACATCCAGTTAATGAAGTGAGAAGTTGATATTCTCCAGGTCTTTTCTCATAAAGAATGACTTATCCCTTGGTGGGTTGCCCAACAATACTGCTGCCATGTCTTTAAAATCCAAGAAGTTTGAAGGTGGTAGTCTTAGCAAATTGGCTTCCGGATTATCATTAGACAACTCTAGTCTTTCTAGGGGTGCATGCATATCCCCAGCAATCAATTCCTTAGTTAGTTGAATGCTCAACCCATCTACAGTTGTAGAGAGCCTTGGGGTCTGACCTTTGCTGCTATTGGTCATATTTCTATAAAATAGCTTCACCAGTCTAGGGTAGATTGGTGTCGCTCCATGCTCTAGGAAATAGTTAAGCCTGACATCCTTGAAGTATTTAATTGCAGCTTTGCTGATATCAATATTTTCCAAAAAAGCGATCCACTGCAACTTCAGCCCTCACAATAGGATGCTTTATTGAGGTTGGGGGCTGATCCAATGCTAGTAATAGTTCAGAAATCAAAATAAAAATAGTTGCAATTCAATATAAAGCATCTCTAGAACACTATATTAGGAGAATGTTTGAAACTATAAGATTTATTTGAACTGCAAATATTTTAGATTATAGTTTCAAAATCATATAGCCAGTGAGCTATAGAGCCAATTTTCTCTTTTATTCTGAGAAAGAGGGACTGTTTTTATTCATGCAAAATTTTCTTAAACTTCTCTACTATTTGAAATCTCATAATGTTGAATTTAGAATCAAGATATTCTGTAAATATGATAATTTATTTGTTTAGAACTGTCTAATAAATATATCAAAGCAATAAGACATCCATATTAGTAAATCGTGAAAATGACCAAAGGCCATATTTTGTTAAATCAGAATAAAAAAGCCAAAACCCTAGAATATTTTTATCTTTTGAACCCATATTAGAAGCCTAAAATCAAATTTCTTTGCACCAAAGTTTTATAAACCTTTAACCATATATACTGCCCAAAGCTTTCTATCCTTGACCCTTACAATTTCTGAGAGTTTAGAATGTAAAGAACAGGAGAAGAGGGAGAGAAAGGAGTATGCACATAACAGATAAATGATCTGCTGAAAAGAGTACAAGTAAAAAGAAATACAATCGTATGAAAATATGGGAAAAGAAAAAAAAATCGTAAAAAGACGATTCTATGAAAAAGAGAAGCAAAAAGCTTCCAACTGAAAAGAAAATAGGATTTATACTAAGAAAAGAAATGGCAAGAAGTTATCCAAAATAAGGATACTGACTGAAGCTGAAAAATATAGAAGAAGAGAAGGAAGAGCTAAATTCTCAGAAATAATTTCGAATCCTCTTACCTTTTTCTTTGAAACCTTTTGAAAATCCAATGCCCCATTACAAGCCAAAGGAAAGACCTTTGTGATTTACGATTTGCAGGAATATGAGTCTAGTAGAGATATATAAAATAGATATTATGAATAAATGAAGAAGTTATATGAATAGAATTGATTATCCTTTTCATGAGATTTATCTTCTTAGTTAATTGTCCGATGAGATTTGCATATATATATATATATATATATCTACAATATTGTGAGAAATCGAAAAATTTTGATTATTTTTTAGAGTAGGCCAATAAGTGAGATTTTAGTTAAAAATATTTTTTAAAAATTGCAGTTTAGAAAAATCTTTGATGAATAAACTTTTCACTGATATGCACACACTCCACGCTATACCGAATTGAAATTATTGAGTTCTGATAGAGGATGATTGCGACAATGAAAAACTAAGGATAAAAGACTTGAAATTTTTTGAAAAATAATGAACATATAATGAATGACTGAGTAATTAGTATATAAAAATCAATATTTTAAATTATTAGTTTTGAAAAATATTTTGGAAAACCCAAAAATATATTTAGAAGTTTGTAGGTAACTTTACTGAAAACCTTTAGGAGACTACAACTCCTCCACTAGGGTTCACCGAGGGTTTAAAGGCTTGTTGCATCCTCTAAATGCAATCGTGCTCCCTACGAAAGTGGCATTTGAATTTCATAGCTTAGATATTTTATGTTTCCTTGTTTGCTAGGGAATTACAAAACTTAAGTTTGGGGGTGTGATCAGTCACATAATTTAGCAGTTTATCACCCTTAACTTAGTGATGCTAGGCTTTAGTTTGCTACTAATAACTTAGTGATGTGCAGATATTAGAGATAAATAGTAAAATAGAGTCTAAGTATTAATATTCATCAAAAGGAACTCAAAAAGTAGAAAGGAATGACAACAGAACTGAAAGGCGAAGCCCTGGATACTGAATAGAATGAAAAATCGCTATTTTACGATTTTCCAAGAGTGAAAGACTATGAAAGCCAAAGAATCGTAATTTATGATTCTCCAAAAGAAGCCACTCAGAGGAGAAAAGTAAATAATCGTATTTTCCAGAGAATCGTCCATCAGTCTGCTAAGTCATAAGAGTGAGCAATATGAAAATATAAAATCGTCATTTACGATTTTACAGCGAAACGACAAAACTGAAGAATCATTTTTTATGATTTTCCCTTTATGAACCATACTAAAAGCAGAGAATTGTAATTGACGATTTTTCACCAAAAAAGAGAGACAGAGAATCGGTATCAACGATTTTATAGAAAGCTTAATTCACTGCTACTACTGATCACGTGAGTGAAGATTATCACCGCCATGAACAAAATTAGAAAATCTCTAGAAGTCTGGTGAATCACGGATCTGAGAAGATTGATGAAGATCTATTCCGAAGGATTCTGTTACTGAAATAAAGGAGAGCAATTCAGAAGCACATCTACCGTTTAAAGCAAGGAAAGATAAAATTAAGAAGTAGAGTTATATTAGGAATCTTTTGTTTTTAGTAGTTTCTTTTATTAGAATTAGAAGTCTTTGTAAACAGACTCCTTATGATTTATAAATAAGAGAGATTAGTGTAGGAATAAGCATCGAAGAATTTCAGCATAAATTGACGCCTGAGGTTGGATTTTCTTCCGATCAAAATAGTATAAAATAGTTAGAGTAGATTAGATGTCAGAGGTTTCTTAAGAGCAATTGACGACCACAATTGGATGCTGAAGATTAGTGTAGATATCTTAGTTTCTCAGAAGCAATTGAAGACTGCAGCTGAGGGGTGAAAGATATATTTATTTGCTTTCTAGATTAGATTTTATTTTCGTTTATTTACAGCTTTGTAAACATCTCCAAGTTTTAAGTTGAATTGACGACTCAGGTTAGAATTTGCAGATTAGTGTAACAGTTTTTATTTTTCCATCTTCAGTTTTCTAAGGTTTGATTGATGCCCAAATTTTAGGAAGTTATTGATTATATTAAATCTGTATTGATATGATCTTAGACTTGATTGACGACCAATGCTAAGAAACTAGAGATATAGTGTAATGGTACTATTTAAATTCATAAATATCCGATAGCTGAAGATTGGGATTGACGACCTCAATCAGAAGGAGGATTTATATTTATTTTATATATTTTAGATTAATAAATCATTCTTTTATTCATATTTCTCCAGTAGATTAGATCTTAAGATAAATAAAAGTTTTTAAGATACGGATTTAAGTAGAAGATGTAAATAAGAAGTAATTAGATAAATAAACTTCCTCGTGAGAACGATCCTATGCTAGTACTATAATTTCCATCGTGCACTTGTAATAGGTTAAGACTTGAATTTAATATAATAATAATATACATAATAAGAAACGTTCAAGTTTTTGGCTTCGTTGTCGGAGAAGCAAAATTTATCTTTACCTCTATTTTTATCTAATATTTTTATTCTTTTAGAAACTAATATTTATCTTTCTCTTTTTATATTTCTTTATATTTCTATTTTCTTTGATCACTTCTTAATCTTTTGCAGGTTTATTCAGAGTAACAGATCAGACTTTCAACACTTTTACAGGCCCCAAAAATTTCGAAGCTCAGATTTGTCTCTCCCCTTGCTTGCTCAAATCAAAAGTAAATAATATTAAAATCAAGTCCTAATATAATAAGTGTCTACACCAATATGACACACTATAGTCAGAACATGACTAAAACGATGGGGGAACATTATGCTTTGACAGTTCTTACACCTCCTCCATGTATACAATTAACTCTTATGACCGAAAATGAGACTTTTAAAGTTACGCCCATAATATTTCAAACACTTCCAATATTCCGTGGGCTAAGGGATGAAAATCCTTACTCACATTTAAGACACTTCATAGAAGTATGCAATCTTATTCGAATCCAAAATTTACCAGAAACATCTCTTCATCTAAGGCTGTTTTCATATCCTCTTAGAGATGAAGCAAAGCTATGGATACATTCTGTGCCTCATAATTCGTTTGCCAATTGGGAGGACTTGGAACGAGGATTTCTCACGAAATACTTCCCAATAACAGAATGAATAAAATCTGCCATCTAATTTCAACTTTCAAACAATCTCCGAATGAATCTCTACAAGAGGGGTGGACGCACCTCAACGATCTTTTATATGGGTGTCCTCATCATGAAGTCTCCCATTGGCAGATAGTCCTCACTTTCTATGAAGGTCTGAATGACCAAAATCGGCACATAGTTGATGTTGCCTGTGGGGGGGATGTTCCACACTATGTCTGATGAGGCTGCTTGGGAATTTTTTGAGAAATTTAGTGAGGAATCAGTGCAATGCCAAGCACTGGATGAAATTGAATATGAGACTTTAAGGAGTAAACCTCTTAGGCAGAGAGGATTATACAAATTAAAGTCAATAATGAATTGCCTTCCAAAATTAAAACTGTGGAAAATAAAAATTCAATCTCTAGTGGGTGTGAAATCGCACCCAACATCTCAACAAAGAGAAGCTGTTGGATATAACTGCAACTTAACTCAGGAAATTTCTTAGCACTCTCCTATATTTTGCCCACACAGACCCAAGACCACACTGACATTGAGGGAGCCTTATCGCAATTGGCCGAAAGCTAGCTGCAATATGGCCATATTCAAACACAGCTACTCAATAATCTCTTATAATCCATTACATGATTAGAAACTCAGGTTGAGCAACTAACCATTCTGGTTAACTCGAGAGAAAGTAACTATTCTTCCCCATGGTCAGTTGGCACCCCAGGAGGAAATACTTTTATGGGAGGGACATCAACTCCTCTTGATCGACAATTGAACTCCGCCTAAATTTTTCGAGGTACTGACTCACCCGAAGGAAACATGTGTAACATATGTATATAAGTACTTTTGAAATGACCCTTCACTATTTATAAGATATTACTAATCGTAAAGACTCTTTTCTTTGTTTTTAATCACTTGAAACACATGGATTTATGAATTCTTGTGAGTTTAAAGTCAAATCATAGCGAGTACAATTTTCTAGTCATAGATTCTAGTGATCATTTTCCAGAATTGAAATGACAATTTTGGGGAATAGGAGAAACTAGTGATCAGTCGTATCGAGAGCAGTGGAAGTATGACCCATTTAAAATTGTATAGGAAACAGACATGAAATATATTCAATTTCACCACTTCCCAACCACCCTAGCCTAAGAACTTACACAGACATTTACTCGAGGTGACGGTTCAATACCTTTCCCTATAAATCCATACCCATCCATAACCCAATACATCTCTTCCGTCTTCCACCTTTCATACCTAAAACCCCATGAAAAAAGAGCATAACCAAAGCGATTTCAGTAAGCAACTTGATAGACTCCTCGAGATACACAAGGCCGAGCTACTGTTGCACAACAGAAAGTAGAAGATCTGAAGCATCGACGACCTACTCAAGATGCTGAATCATCCACTGAAACTACCCTTGACCCTAAACCTAACCCAAATCTGAAACCATATATTAGGAACCCATTTTCCCTCACTTCCTAACCTTTGCACCATCACAACCCACCCCGAATGCAAGCTCTCATATGATGATGTTGGGTTGAGCCGTCCCTCGCCACCCTTCTCCATTACTTATCTTCTCCCTTCGGTTGCGCTACATTCCTTTCACATAGTTTTCGTATGGGAGCAGTATAGGCAAAAGATGAATTAGAGAGGTGTACCTTTTGCATTGTCTTTCCATAATGATATTTAGGGAGAGTTGGTTGGCAGTAATCAAGGCGTCGGCTAGGTGTAATATGAAACGTCATACAATTTATGATGGATAATGATGCCGCAAGATTTGCTGATAGTCAATTAATGTTTCTTTGGCAGCAACAGAATATCTCTCCAGTATACGATTCGCATGCGCAAAAGATTTAACGTTGTCAGATCGAATACGATGTATATACTAGAAAGATATAAATATTTTTGTGTTTTTAATTTTTCTGATTTTTATTTTAGAAAGTAGGGAGAGAAAACAAATTTGAGCCTCTGGCTTCTCTTGTCAAAAGAAGTGTTGAAACCTTTGATTCGATGCTCTGAATAAACCTGCAAAAGATTAAGAAGTGATTAAAGAAAAATAAAAATATAAAGAAAAATAAAAAAGATAAAGATAAATATTGGTTTTTAAAATAAATAAAAAAAATCTGCTTCCCCGATAGCGATGCCAAATACTTGTTTGTGCTTCTATTATCGTACTAAGTCTTAACCTATTGCAAGCACACAATTGAAATTGTAGCACTGATATAGGATCATTCCCATGAAAAAGGTGATTTTTCTTATATGTTTGTATTTTTAAAAACTTTTATTTGTCTTTTAAGAACCTAAACTACTGGAAAAATATAAATAAAAGAATGGATTATTTAAACTAATTATAGAAAATAAATCTAAATCCTCCTCCAAGATTATGGTCGTCAATCACAGTCCTTCAGATCTCGGATGTTTATAAAATAAAATACTATTACACTATATGTCAGTCCTCTAAAATTTGGACATCAATCAAAAACTAGAATTCCTTAATACAAATTTATATTAATCAACAATCTTCTTGAAATTTGGGTGTCAATCAAACTCAAGAAAATTGAAGATGGAAAAGTAAAACCATTACACCAATCTGCAAATTCTCAATCCGAGTCGTCAATTCAAATAAAAACTTTTAGATATTTACAAAGTAGTTAAAATGCATGACAATAAATCTAAACTAGAAAGCAATAAAAAGATTTTTCATCCCTCAGTCGCAAGCGTCAATTGCTTCTGAGAAACTACAGATGCTCTACTATAATCTTCCAGCACCTGAACACAAGCATCAATTGCTCTCGAGAAACCATGGATATCTAAACTACTTTACTCTACTTTTAATCGAAAGAAAACTCAACCTTAGTCATTAATTGATGTTGAGAATTCCTTCAATAAAGAATTTCTATGTCGAGCCCTCTTATTTATAGATCATAAGGGGTCGGTTTACATTATTCAAGTCCTAATAAAAGAAAACTTCTAAACAAAAGATTCCTAGAATAACTATACTTCTAATTCTAGTTCTTCCTTACTCTGGATGGTAGATGCGTGCATGACTTTTCTCCTTGATTTTAGCAGCAGAGATCTTCTAGGTTCTTTCGCCAATCTTCTCAGATCCGTAAGTTGCCAAACTTTTAATCCAAGAGATCTTCTAATTCTGTGCATGGCGGTGTAGACTTCACGTGATCAGCAGCATGAGCTTCATTTCATAGTTTCGTGTGTACGACTATTTTTCTTGTTGTACTATTTCTGCTCTTTCGAACGTTTGTGACTTTACTTTGATTCCTCCAATCGTAGCTTCTTTCGTACGTTCATGAATTACGATTCCTTTTTCTTCTTTCTTTTTCATTCGTTTGAGAGTTACATTCCTTCGATATTTCTCTTTCTTGGCTTATCGACTAGTCCTTCATTCGATTGGATCATTTCTTCGCATGATCATAGTTCTTACTATTTTTTGAGTTCATTTTGGTAAAGATTAATACTTCAGCTCTATTCTGCTCACCATTTTAAATATCTGCACATACAATTTCATTAGTAACAAACTAAGCTCTAGCATCACTAAGTTAAGGGTGGTAAAGTGGTATATTCAGTGGCTGATCAAGTAACTCGATTCCGCTCATTCCAAATCGCCTAGGCCATCGTGAAGAATGTGTTGAGATGTAGGGCTCCATGCTTCTGGTGAAGATCTTTAGCCCATTGGATAAAGGATAGAGGTTGTACTTTGGGGATTTGGGCACCTAATGGGGAGAGGAACCAGCAACGTGCAGCTTTGTCACAATCCCAAACTGCATGTTCTACTCTTTCATCTGAAACTCCACAGATGTTGTATGTACACGAAACCTCCTTTATTCTCTGCTTTAGTTTAGCGCGGACTGGTAGAATATCATTGCAAGGCCGCCAAGCTAAAATCTTGACTTTGTTGGGTATACAAGAAGCCCAGATTATTTTCCAGAACGCCTCCATTTCTATGGTGTTGGAGTAGCTCGCCTCTCCATCATTTGTAGCAATCTCCTTTGCCACATAATATGTTGATTGCACCATAAATTTTCCCATTCTATTATCCGCCCATGCTGCTCTATCATTTGTCTGGGAAGCAGGGAGAGGGATATTAAGGATCACTTTTCTATCTTCCTCAATGAAGTATTCTTCAAGTGCTTCAAGATTTCACCGCTACTGATTGCCACAAATCAGCTCACTAACCAAAGTTGGACCATTCTCGGCTTGAGGAGAGAAGGGTCGGAATGTCTTTAGCCTAGGGATCCAATTACTGTCCCAAATATTCATAGAAGTGCCATTCCTGATTCTCCATATGATACCTCGCTCTATAACGGATCTTGCTTGAAGGATACTACTCCACGTGAAGGACTCATTTCGTGATCTTTTGGCCATTAGAAAGGAAGTATGCGGGAAATATTTAGCTTTGAAAAGACGACCCACAAGGGAGTCCGGGTTGGAGAGAATTCTCCAACCTTGTTTCGCAAGCATTGCATTGTTGAAAGCTCTATGTTCCTTGAAGCCCAACCCGCCACAAGCTTTGGATTTACAAACTTTCTTCCATGTGAGCCAATGAATACCTTTGCTTTCACCCGATCTGCCCCACCAAAACCTTGCAATAATGGACGAAATCTCTTTGAGGAGGTTTGTCGGTAACTTGAAGCAAATCATCATGTATGTAGGGATGGCTTGGGCCACAACTTTGATAAGAATTTCCTTACCGGCCTTAGAAATGGGCTTCTCATTCCATCCTTGGGTTCTCATCCAAATTCTGACCTTTAGACATTCGAAAACCGCTTTCTTTGCTTTGCCCACTTGTAGTATGCCTCGGATAGCAATCCTCTGTTCGTCCTTGATGTTTTTACTGAATGTGAGCGAGGACTTATCAAAATTGATCTTTTGGCCTGAAGCTTTCTTGTAGACTTTCAATATATTGAGGACCTCTGAACATTCTGGGTCATCAATTTTAAAATAGAGGGTGATGTCATCTGCAAAGAGTAAATGAGAGATTTGTGGGGCCCCACAGCAGATGTGGATACCTATTAGATTTTTGGATAGAACCAATTTGTTAATGAGTTTGGAGAAGATTTTGGCGCAAATGATAAAAAGGAAGGGAGAGAGTGGGCAGCCTTGCCTAAGTCCTCTGAAGGGTACAATTTGGCCAAAGACAACCATTAATAATGAATGAGAAGGAGATTGAGGTGACACATCCCATGATGAGAGAGACCCATCTATCACTAAAGCCCAATTTGAGGAGGTTTTTCTCAAGGAAGAGTCATGCGATACGATTATAGGCTTTACTCATGTCCAGTTTGAGTGAGCACCAACCTATCTTACTAGCCCGTTTATTTTTTTGGTAGTATGCTATTTCAAAAGTAGCCGAAGAGTTATTAGTTATCAGCCTATCGGGTATAAACGCGCTCTGTGTGTCAGCGATGATGTGGGGAAGGATGCATTTTAACCGGTTAGCTAGGACTTTTGCTATGAGCTTATACATAACATTGCACAAGCTAATAGGATGATAATCATATAAGTTCCGAAGGGACTTTGTTTTTGGGATCAACACAATATTTGTTTTGTTTATGTTTTCCAAATAGACAGTTCCATGTAAATAAGCAAGAACAAAACTAACAAAGGAATCACCAACAATGGCCTAATTTTTTTTGAAGATGGGAGGCATACTGTCCAGGCCAGGTGCTTTGATTGGGTGCATATGTTTGAAATCTGTGTGAACCTCCAAGGCCATGAACTCCTTCGTGAGCCAACTTTTTTGGTCATCAGTGATATTTGCCTCGATTCCACTGAGTGTTTTATCAATGTGTGTGAGATTGGAGGATTGGAATAGTTCCGTGTAGTGGTTGATGACAATTCTTTCAACATCCCCTCGATCAATTTTCCAAGCCCCATCTTGGTCAGTGAGCCCTTCTATATGATTCTTTTTCCTTCTTTGTGATGCCCTCGTGGGAAAAACCTCGTATTTTTATCGCCCTGTTTGAGCCATGTGTCCTTCGACCTCTATTGCCATAAAATTTCTTCCTTTTCAAGAAGATCATTCAAGACCCTCTTAATCTTAGATTCTTTACACCGATTGCTGCCATTCTGAGTGCCTTCTTTTATATGATCAAGGTCGCATTGCAGAGTGTTGATCTTCCTTCTGACATTTCTGAACACCTCTTTATTCCATGTATTGAGATGGAGAGATAATTTTTCAATCTGACCGCTGATGTTGTTGACTGGATCTAGTGATTGGTGAAGCCCCCATTTCTCCTTTATCAGCTCTTAACACTCGCGGGTTTTGGTCCGCATTGCTTTGAAGCAGAAGGGTCTAGATGAGGGGGGCCCATTGGTTGGTTGGCCTTACATTGGAGATGAGGATAGGGAGATGGTCAGAGGATGGAGAGGTAAGATGAGTGACGGTTGTAATGTGGGGTAGGTGCTGCCACGAGGTAGGTGCAAAGGCTCGATCTAGTCTTTCTTCAATAAGTTCATCATCTCTCCTCCTATTGTCACAAGTAAATTGATAACCTGAGAACCCAAGGTCATGGAGGCCGTAATAAGAAATTACCTCACGAAACCGATTCATATTATCTGAGTGGGGTTGGGATCCACCTTGTTTATCGTGAGAAAATAGTATATCATTAAAATCTCTGGCATAGATCCAAGGTATTGCAAGGCGTTGGTGAAGACTCCTGAGGAGGTCCCACGAATTGAAATGGTTATGTCTCTCTGGATCGGCATAAAAACCCGTGAACCTCCAATTGGTATTGATATAAGAGTTTTCAACAACCACATCAACATGAGATTTGGAGAACGTTTGGAGCTCAACCTTCCAGTGATCGCTCCACATTAATGCCAGGCCGCCCGATCTGCCCACAGAATCAACAAAGTAGCTACAATTGAAACCTAGTTTGATTTTTATGAAGACCATGTGCTTGCTGTTTTTCTTGGTTTCCAAAAGAAAAACCATTTCGTGATTTTCTCTCCTCAAGATTAGTTGGAGAGCACGAACGATGCGTTCAATCCCCTGACAATTCCAACATAGTATTTTCATGGCATCCGGCAGGGTTGTGATGCAACCTCCGTCGATGGTATTTCAAGGCAACTCCTTTTTACGTCTTCTTCATCAAAGACCTCGCTCACAACCAGATTGTATTGATCAGATTTACTTACCCAGTTACGCTTCCCGTGAGAAGGAGAGGGAGGAGGAGAGGAGCCTGGGGGATACAAGTTGTCAGTGGGGGGTGAGTTGGCACATGGAGAGGTAGGGGAAGGTGGGTCACAAGGGGTGCGGTTAGTAGTTTTTTGGGGTGGTAGATGGAAGTGTAGGCTGATTAAGTGGGATTAGAGGCGTAGGATTTGGTAAGGACTTTGGTGGTATTGGTGGGTCAATGGAGGAAGGATGTGTGGTGTTAGATTGATAGGCCAAACTTGCATACCTTTTGAGGGATCTCACCTTGGGTGATTGGCTGGGGTCCATGAAGATTCCTTGGGACAGGTTACATTTGAGTAATTGATCCTTAAGGTAAGGGATTTTGGTCAATGACGTGGGATTTTGGGCTGAAGTTGGGGGTGAGGTAGTTAGGCTATTATGGTTAACTTCTCCAGTAAAAAGGGGGCGTGGGTTATCAAAGGTGACAAGGGTCTTATTTTTTTATTTTTTATTTTTTAAAGAAAGGTGACAAGGGTGTTATTGGTGTAGGGATGTGGGTCTTTATTGGGAAGGCGTGGTGTCACGGGGTCACTCGTCTAGCAGTGTCAGCACGTACGGCACCTAATGCCTGATGCACTAAGTCAGCCAACTTCAACTCACAACCCTGAGAAGTAAAGCCGCAGGTTAGAGAAGTCTTGTGCAGATTCTCGAAGGTAAGTAAGAATGCGATAGGTAGCGATTATTAGAGGGGCAGCCCCGCTTTGGGGGTAGACCTGCACCGCAAGGGTGACTGGAAACCACCCCAAACACGATGGCCCTAGTACATGATGTAACAAGAGTAACCAACACCAAGCAAGGCCTGGATACACACACTCAAGCCCACAAGGCTAGTGCACGTGTTGGGTCGGGGGACTCCAGCTCATGTCCCCCTATATAAGGGTAAGACAGTAGTTATGGGAAAATAATGGAAGAACCTCAAACATATTGGTTTGACATACTGCCCACATGGCACACATCCTACGCACAAACACGCCCGTAACGCCTTGCATCAGCCCCCACACAACCATGTCGCAATCGTGTCACGACCATGTCGCACCCATGTCTCTACCCTTCATTCCATTATGTCGCGATGCCCTCGTGGCTCACGACTGACACACTCGGCACAACCCTCATGGCCTAATGATGCACCTAAGATGCTCTGACGCGAAGAAGAAAAATGGCCCTACGGTTGACTCGGATGGTCGCGCCGCATGCCCCCGTCACATCCTCCCCCCCTCAAAATTGTCAACATCCTCATTGACGTGAAGACACTTCTATATCTAGAATTTGCCCTCCCCTACATGCTGAAGTCTCCAAACTCAGTCTTCACTACATGCACTCGACATACTGAACCACGCTGCTCTAGTCCCTCAGAAAATGAAGCTTTCACCTGGAGTAATAATCACAAAACACAAAATACTTTTCCCCACGGTCCCTTAGCAACCCATGCCTTCACTCTGAGTAGCAAAACTATACACTTCAAACTCTGTACACGATTGGTGTCTAAGTCTCCCCACGGTCCATGCCAACAAGACCGAGGTGTTCCTCTCCTCAACAGTTGATCAGCCGGATCGCCCCTACCCTAGCAACGACCTCCTCATCATCAACTTCCTTCTCTTTACTCTTCGTCTTCTCTGCGATCATCGCGTTCAGGGCGGCCTTCTGTGGGCACTTCCGCACTAGATGTGGCCCACCACACAAGAAGTAACCCTTCGTCCTCGGCCTGCCCTCTCTCTTCCTTTCATATCTACCCCTTTCCTGACCGAACTGCTCATACCCGTACTCTTTCGGCTTCCTCACCTGCTTGTCAACATCATTTATGGGCGCCTGGTCTGCCTTCTCTCACTCTTGGCAGTGTTCGATTAGCTGCTCAACATCAACCAACTTCTCATCCAAGTTGCCCAGTCCTCTACGAGTCAACTCATATTGCGCCCATGGCGCCAAGCCATTAATGAAGTAGAAGACCCGATCCTTCTCGCTCATATCGTCAATGTCTAGCATTAGGCTCGTGAAAGTCTTGATATACTCATACAACAGTCTCGTGTGTTTCAACGTCGACAATGCCTTTCGTGTTGTCCATCCGATGTTGGTAGGTAGAAATTGAGCCCGTAGCTCCTTCAAATTGGCTTAAGAATCAACTACCCAATTCTCCAGACGTGCCTTTGACACACAATGTCTCTACCACAACTTGACATCTCCAACCAAGTATCTCGATGCAATCCTCAGCATGATTTTCCTATCGAGGTCCCCCAAAGATTCAAGGTATTCCTCTATGTCCCAAATAAAGTTCTCGACATCTTTCGCCTCTCGAGAGCCCTTAAATGTTTCTGGCTCGGGGAACATGAACAGGGGTGTCGGTGTCCTTGTCGGCATTGTAAGGATGAGCTTCTTCAACACGCTCATGTCGTCACGCATCTCCTCCAACATGACTTTTATCTCTCGCACTTCTGCAGACAACTGCTCTATGGTCTCAGTTAAGGCGACATAACTTCTCTCATGCATATTCAGTCGATCCCCTTGGGACGTTACAACTGCCATCACTGAATCTAACTGCTCCGTCTGAGCTTCTAGATCCTCTAACCGTCCCCTTGTCGGACACATCTTCACTTGTTCCTTTTGGCTCAACCATCACAACTTAGCTTTGATACTAACTATCACGGGGTCACTCATCCAGCAGTGTCAACTCGTGTGGTACCTAATGCTCGATGCACTAAGTCAGCCTACTTCAACTCACAACCTTGAGAAGCAATGCCACAGATTAGAGAAGTCTTGTGCAGATTCTCGAAGGCAACTAAGAATGCGATAGGTAGCGACGATTAGAGGGGCAACCCCGCTTTGGGGGTAGACCCGCACCGTAGGGGTAGCTGGAAATCACTCCAAACACGATGGCCCTAGTACACGATAAAACTAGAGTGACCAAGCTCCAAGCAAGGCCCGGATACACGCACTCAAGCCCACAAGGCTAGTGCATGTGTTGGGTCGGGGGACTCCAGCTCATGTCCCCCTATATAAGGGTAAAACAGCAGTTGTGGGGAAATAACGGAAGAATCTCAAACACTTTGGTTTGACATACTGCCCACATGGCACACATCCTTCGCACCAATACGCTAGCAATGCCCCGCAGCGACCCCCACATGACCATGTCACGACCGTGCCGCGACCACCCTTCATTCTATTGTGTCGCTATGCCCTCGTGGCCCATGACCAGCACACTCAATGCAGCCCTCATGGCTTGATGATGCACCTAAGATGCTCTAACACAAAGAAGAAAAATGGCCCTACGGCTGACCCGGATGGCCATGCTGCATGCCCCCGTCATAGTGGGTTGTCCGCGAGAATGGAGGAAGCTATTTTGGAGAGAGTACTATCATCAGGCACGACATTAGGGATTTTGGGAGTAGAAATTGAGGGCCTTGAGATTCGTGTTCCCCCATCGGATGGTTCAGGGGTGCAGACTGCGTTTCTATCGCTCTCTTCGTCAACCTGCGTGGAGACTCCCGAAATGCCTCCACCATATTTTTTTTTTTGATAACCTGGGTATCCTGGCCTCTTAGAGCACCCACCTAATCCTAGAGGCACATGCGCATACCAAATTCAGCACATGTCGGGTCAGCACAGGATATAAATCCCTAGGGTGGCCTCAAGGGGGGAGGGGATTCAAACTTAGGCCTCCACCATTGATATCAGCAGTCCTCGGATGTGCCAAAATGTTTGAAGCATTCTTGGGATTATCTTTCCAATGACTCAACCCAAACGAGGTGTTGACAAAGCTAGGATGTTTAGGAGTTGCTTTGAGCCAAGCTCCAAATGGTTTATTAGTGATGTGGCCATTTACCAAGGTCGTAGAGGATTTGCAATCCCTCTCACTATGACCTATAATTCCACAAGAGTAGCAGAAATTAGTTAGTCTTTATATTGGAATGTGATCCATCTCTTCTCCTCATACTCAATCTTGAAGAAGACACCACTCTTGAGCGGTAAAGATATGTCTATGATAACCCGGACTCGTAAGAATTGGCCCCAACACTTCCTGTTCTCATCGGCTTCGACTTCGACTTCCAGAACTTTGCCCAAAGCATTCCCTAGATGGAATCCCACTTTGCTCAACTTGGCGCCCAACGGGAGACCCATACACCGGATCCAAAAAGCATCCATGTGGAAGGGAATTTGATTAGTAGACATATTTGCCTTATAGTCAGACAATGTAATGATATTCTTATCAAAACACCCTGGTCCTGTTCGAGTTACCCACTTCAGTTTGGTCTCATCAGTAAATTGAAAGAGAAATATATTGTCACCCAGCACATTGATTTTTAACTCAAATTTCAATCCCCACATTCTTCTGATGGCTATTTTGAAGGCTTCACCATTGATGCATCGAGGAAGGTGTATCTTGCCAACCAAACAATGGGTATTCGTATTGATTGTGTTGTCTAAGTCTGCTCTGATCTTCAAACTTTCCTCAGAATAAAGTCTGAGTTTCTCGTTGATGTCCACAAACAGATCTTCCATGTGGATAAGCAAAAGCTCTCACAGTTGAAAAAAACAAGAGGAGAGAATAAAAGTGAGAAAGACTCACAAAGGCTCACACAGTCACTAGGAATGGTGAGAAGTCAGGAGGCATAAGGCGAATTCACGACCCTACCTTGAAGCACTTGTACTTTTTTTTTGATAAGTTGAAGCACTTGTACTATTTTCGTTTCTTATAATTTTCAACAACATACAAGGGGTGATTAAAAGGATTTTTCCTAAAAGGTGAACTCTCTTCTGGTAAGAGCATACTGAGAGCCTACATCTCTCTTCCCTTTCTCCCTTCTAATCTAGATTGTGAGAGTTCTTCTTTATCCCTTTCTTTTTTCCTTTTCCTTCTATCCTTCCTTCTTCAGTCAGGTCTTGCTCATGGCTACATGGGTTGTACTTAATTTAGAGGCAAGAGTTGGTCCCCACATGGAGGTTTCTTCATGTGCAACAAATGTTTGATGAAATGCCTCAAACAAAAGTCAGTCTATAGTAGGGTGGACGGTTTTCCTCTTCTTGGTAATAGTACTCTGAGAGGCGGCTTCTCTCTTCTCCCTCTCCCCCTTGCAATCTGGTTCATGGGAGTCTCCCTTCTCTGTTAATCTTTATCTCCTTAATTGTTCTTCTACCAATCCTCTCCCCTTCACTTATCCCCATGGATATTATTGTTGAAAATCTCCACAAGAAAATTTTCCTCATAGATGAAGAATCCTCTAGTCTGCTCGTGGGCTTAGAGGAGGAGTCCATTCCGAATGCGATCTCTCTTGTTGGTTGGGCCATTACACCCAGAAGAATAAACCCAAATGCTTTTAAAGATACTATTCGGCATATGTGGAACCTGCAACAATCTCTTTGAGTGTTTGAAGTAGACAAAAATACTTTTGTTTTTGAATTCTCAGAACAAAGGCAAAAGGAGCGCATTATTCACCAAAGCCCTTGGTGTTTTTTTTATAATCATTTACTGGTGCTAAAGGAGTATCAGAATGATATCTCAATTGACTAAATCCAATTCAATGAGTTGCCTTTCTTGATCAGGACTTCGGGCCTCCCACTTGGTGCTATGATAAAAAGCATGGGGGATAAAATTTCAAACCATATTGGAAAAGTGGTGCAAACTGAGACCTTAGATAATGATATCGGTTGGGGAAAATATTTTTAGTGTCGTGTGATCATTGATATTTTGAAGCCATCGTGCAAAGGTACTCTCCTTAAATGGATGGGTAACAAACGATGGATTTCTTTTGCGTATGAATGCCTTCCTATCTTATGCTATTAGTGTGGGATTATTGGACATAGCGACAGAGAATGCTTATCTACTAACTCGGTTTGCACGAAGGATCAGTATGGCCCTTGGCATCGCATTGCACCTAGATCATCTAGGTCCTTGGGTGGCATTATAAATTCTTGGAAAGGTAAGCAACCTCAACACAATGGTGGCCGATGGCTGATGGAGAACTCTATTCAAGAGAATAATTTTTCTTCCTTGGGACAGGAGCGATATGTAAAATGAGGGTGACGCGGATAGGAAGGAGGCCCGTATTGGCTCCAAGGATCATGTGGCCCTTGTGCTGGTAAAGGCGGACGATATCCAGACCTAGGCATAAGGAACTGAGTACTCAATATGGGGAGGCTAAGGATGTAAGGGCTGCAACGAGTGGTGGAGTGATTGGAAAGGGGTTGGAGTGGCCAAATAATCCTCATTTTCCTGTATCCTCAAGTTCCTCTTCTAAATACCTTATTCCTCATTAACCCAAAACCTACAAATCAAATGTGAATCAGAAAGTCACTTTCTGCTATGGCTGAGATTAATCCTGATGGTAACTCCGGAGCCTCCCCGGAACCTCCTCCGAATCCCAAAGAATTGCTGATTTCAAATGGGAGTGGGAATGCAAAAAAATGGAAACATTCTGCTAGATTGATAGCTAATCCGTCTAGCCCAAAATCTAATGAATTCCTAATCTTGCAAGTAGAGAGTAAACGTAAGAATAAGAATATAAGTAGTCATGACTTACCTGAATTGGAGTGTGGTAAAGCTGATGTGGATACAGACAGAAATAGCAAAGTTGCTAGAACAAACGTCATCTTGGAGCATGGACCAAAGGAGATATTGGCAGCGGTTGCTTTGCAACCCCACTGGATACAATGAAAACATTAGCTTGGAACTATTGAGCGCTTGGGAACCCTCGAACAGTTCACGAACTTTGCCAGTTGGTGGCAAAGGAAGATCTTGACCTCCTATTTCTTATGGAGACAAAATTGGCAACCAGAAGAATTGATATTCTGAAATGGAGGCTTCAGCTCATAGCTTGTATTGTGATGGATTGTGTGGGAAGATCAGGCGGGTTAGCTTTATTTTGGAAGAATTAGATCAATTTTGACCTTCAATCTTGTTCTCGCAACCACATTGATGTTACAGTTATGGAATAAGATGCTACTAGGTGGAAATTCACGGGGTTTTATGGGGAGCTTGATGTTCACAAAAGAGATCACACTTGGTCTCTTCTTCACCGCTTGCACAAACAACTGAACCTCAAGTGGCTGTGTATGGGAGATTTTAATGAAATCCTATCATCACAGGAAAAAGAAGGTATGCTTGATTGGAACTAGAGACAAATGGATGCTTTTTGATTGGGGTTGGAAGATTTCATGCTACTAGATGTTGGATATTGTGGATCTGATTTCACGTGGAATAACAGGCGGGGAGGTGATGATTTTGGGAGGGAGTGGCTGGATAGGGTTGTGGCATCTTCGGACTGGTTCTTGCACTTCCATTTTGCACAATTGAAGCATCTTTTTGCGATGGAATAGGACCATTTACCAATCTGCTTGTCTACTTCCCCACTGTTACAACGGTATTCCATTGGCCTAAAACCTTTCCGATTTGAGGCAATGTGGCTTCGTGATGAGGCCTATGAAGAAATTGTTAGCCACCGATGGGGCAATGGGGAGGTGACGAACTATATCATGGACTTTCAAAGTAGATTGGAAGTTACTTCCCGGGACCTTCTTTCATGGACAAAAACTCCTTCGGAAACATCCAAAAATCCATTACTTCCGCCTCCAACAAGTTGCAAGATTATTACAATCGTGGGGCAGCGAATTGTGATCATATGGCTGAAAAGTGATTAAAGTGTGGTCTTGAAGAACATTTAGATCGACAAGAAATCATGTGGAAATAGCGTGGCCGAGAGTTGTGGTTAAAGGAGGGCGATCGTAGTACCAACTTCTTTCACTCGTGAGCTTCTCATAAGTGGAAGCGAAATTGTATCAATAATCTCAAAAATGAAGCAGGGGACCTGTGCACAAAGATTGATGATATTCATACTATGAAAATATGTTATCTATCATTTTTCTTTTTTACAGACGAAAACATCATTTACTCAAAGGCAAACATTGCCGAAGTTCGTGAGATCACACATTTGTTGATCTCTATGAAGGAGCCTCTGGTCAGAAAATCAACTTCGATAAATCGGCTACCTCTCTTAGCAAAAATGCCTGTTCGGAAGATCGGTGCAGTATCATGCAGATTCTTAACATTTGGAGAGAATCAAATCAAGAAAATTATTTGGGCCTCCCTTCTATGGTTGGCCGACCCAAAAGGACACTGTTTGGGTACATTAAGGAACGAGTTTGGCAAAAGCTCCAAGGGTGGAAAGAGAAGCTCCTATCAAGTGTCGGTAAAGAGAATTTGATCAAGGCGGTAGCCCAGGCCATACCTACATACGCGATGAGTTGCTTCCGACTTCCAAAATTTTTTCTTAAGGAAATTTCCATGCTAATGGCTCAATTTTGGTGGGGTACAAATAATAAGGAAAAGGGAATTCAACATGGCTCTTTTGGCTAAACAGGGATGGAGTCTTATAACTCATGAATCTTCAACCGTGGCTAAATTTCTCAAAGCCAAATACTATTTGGGGGAACTTTTTATTGGCAATGCTGTGAAGCAACCAATCTGCTACATGGGCCAGCATCCTTAGAGCAAGAGACCTTGTGACAACCCAGATTTCCTTTCCCCGAAATTCATGCCGTTGGGTCATAGGCAATGATCCTTATACAGAGTACTTGGTACATCCACACTTAAGTAGATATTCAGAGCAGATAATTTCTTAATAAGAGATATCAATATTGCAAAAGAAATCTCCAGTTCTACATAGAGTAAATGGACAAAACAAAATAAACCACCAGTGATGGCCGACCATCACCGAAACCGTGGTATACAAAATGTATTTACAACATTTCAAGCATCCAAAGTTCTAAAACCAAAAATGGCTGGACGTACCAAGCCTGAGTCTCACAAAATACAATCACACCAAAGGGAAGAACTCCTCTAGCTGGAGCTCAGCGTCTTCCTCAGGAACGCATTCGTCACTCTCACTCTCACCTGGATCCTTATCTCACGCCAACACTTCAGACGCATACCGTGGTGAGCTAATCCTAATCTCGAGAGGTCAATCAAACAAATCACATTTTTATATCGTAAAATTTCATAGATCAGATTATAGAGTGAAAGCAGTATCAAGACAGACCTTATTCCGAGAACACATAATTCCTACGCATTTTCATATTAAAACAGAGATGTAGAAACAGATTCAAATCGAATTCAGACGGATCATGATTTACATGCAAATTTCTTATCTTGTCTGAGTGCTTAAATTAAAACATAACTTAAATCAATCTCCCAAGCATATATAGCATTCAGAGCTGGAGTTTTACCGATGGGAACCTCCCTTGACCATCGTCGTTCAATGAATTCTTACTAATTATCAGTGGCGGAGTAGAAATTAGATGGACAGATATGCTCCGTACTAGTTCAGATGGACGGATATACCGTCGTACCGATTAAAGAGTTTGGGGATTCATTCTGATGAACCTCAGGTCAAAAGTGCGGATTTTAATACATATATTAAACAAAGTGCAGTGTGATAAGTACATAAGCTAATTTCATAATTTCGGATACTCATTAAGAGACAGATACATATTCAGAGTTTGGATTTCAGAGTTCGGATATCAGAATTTTTAAATACATATTCAAAGCTTACTGATTTTTCATGTGTCGTGATTAAAAGTGAAAACAAAACTTTTCTTTCAAAGACTTCGAACACAGCGCAAATACAGTCAAATTCATTTTATTCCATGTATCTAGGGCTGTCAACGGGCTGGGTTTCAGCCTGGGCCTGGCCAGGATGGGCCGGGTTCGAGCCCATTTTTTTATGCATTTAATAAACGGGCCGGGTCGAGCTAAGCCCAGATGAGAAACCAGGTCGGGTTCGGGCTGCAAAGTGTAAGGCTCGGCCCGGAAAAATTGGGTCTTTAAAAATATATATATTAAAAAAACTCTTAAAAAATTATTAGAAACCCGGCCCGAATAGCTAACCGGGCAGGGTTCAGGCCGCAACATTTCAAAATCAGGCTAGGCCCAGCCCGATTAGCTATCGGGCCCGAGCCAAAAATTTATCTTTTAAAAAAATGGGCCCAATGGAAAACCCGGCCTGGCCCGTTGACATCCCTACATGTATCAAATTCATGCCATTCAAGGAAAATATTAATTTGTGTTGAGTTTTCCCCTACCTCGTTACGAGACATGCTAAACACGTGAATACGATGCAGAATCCTAATGGATGATCCAAATCCTCATTTTATAACCTATGACATTCAAAGTTCATTTATCAATAATCGAGGAACCATACAAATCGAAGTTTGGAAAGATTTTCCAAAGAAAATCTAAAATGACCCAAACTGGGTCAGTCATATGCGCGAGATTCAAGTCACGCGGGTGACTCTTGTGGCACCCCTCAAGCCGCACGGGCGAGGTTCTCAGGTCATTTTTTCTACCTAAAAATGGTTCGTATTTCGTGTGTGTGAGATTTACACCTGAAGCAAGTCGCGCGCGCGAGTTCCAAAGTAGCGCGGGCGACTGGGCAAATTTCTGTACTCCGCTCGATTCTCAGATTTTCTCTTTCATTTCTTCCTTCAAACCCATAATTTTCACACATTTAACCCAAAATTAAACCCCATTTAAACAAAATTAAACCATGTGTCCTACCTTTCTAAGCTCGCACAAGAATCGAGTACTATGAGCAATGATTGAAGAAGATAACGGTGCTTGCGGCACACACACCTAAGGGGTTCGAAACCCACTCTTCTAGCAATCCTCTAGTGATAGTAGTGAAGACGAACGTGAGGATCTAATCTCTCAAACGCACTCAATGAACCACACCCTTGCAACAAAGGATCTTGCGTGATTAACGGACGTGAGGGTTTCAACAACAATGCACATGAGGTTTTGGAAGCTCTCGCACGGTCATGATTTGCAACCGTACCGGGATCAACTCTCTTTGGTGTCGATAATCAAAATGAACAAGGAAGTTGAGAGGGAGATCAATAAGACTTCAGATTTTCGGGCATGTATGGTGGAGCTCCTCTCCTCAAGCTCTCTCTTCTTCTCTCATTCTAAAAGCTATGCAATGGCTTCTTTCGTAAGCCATTGCACTCTAATATAAAAAAGGGCTTGCTTCATTGTCAAGCACACACACATTACTTACATGTTAGTTCTTATCCAAGAACTTTGGTTCGTTTACGAAACTAAAATATCTATTTGAGATGTTAGCTCTTTTCCAAATGGGGATTTGGTCCGGTGTGGAACCTGCACAGCCAAACCACTTACTAAATTTGGCATTAAGCTACTACACCATAATGGTGTATTAGAAAAATTTTCTTTCTTCTAATACTTCAATACACCCTAAAACCACCCAAAACAATTTATCAAGAAAAATCCGAAATGGCACCTCATGCCGTAGCTGACACGAGCACCAAATGGAACATGTGCAGTCTAGAAAATTAGGGTATTACATTCTCTCTCCGTGCGTACAAGAATTTTCATCCTCGAAAATTTCTATTGTGACATCCGAGTGGGTTTTTGGGGTTTCTAATCCATTTACAAGACATCCACAAATAAAACCATAACTCACACACAAAACTGAGATATACATAAACTCATGAACGCACCACCACAATATCAACATTGGAATTAGCCATGTCATACTCCACATCTCACTAATGATAACCTCATAGTTGAGGTACAAAATTCACTTAACCTGCACCACAAGGGATACTTCAATAACAAAATTAACCGCAATTAGGTATCCATTTTAATAATCATGAAACCATTTTTCAAAATACATAGTGGGTATTCAACCCATGAATCATTTAACCATAATCCATGAAACCATTTTTAAACCTGATTCACAATCACAATGATCCATAACTAATTATACCTGCAATGAAAAATATCCACATTACAAATACAAATTCACAATGAACGTAACGATTGTATTCATAACATATTCACACCGAACACATTCACACAAGTCTAGTGCAATAAGTCATTGCTAATTAAACCATCGTACCTACAACAATATATCCACAACAACTTTAACCAACATTTATCTTGCACACAAAACATTGATCGTGTATATCCACAACTACATTATCAATCATCTACAACGACGATTGCCCATTTCATTCATCGTACAAGACAAAATATAACTATAGCTACCACTAACATAACCATGATTGCTACTCTAAAACCTTTCATACCGAAGCCAAGGCATGGCAACCATGCCACCATTCATCCATAGGTACCATGCTCATCCTGCAAAATATTTACAATTAATTACACCATGTTTCAAAACATTAACCATGATGCCATAGTAGCTTACACATATACATCACATATACATCCTAAAATTCCAATTTAAAATCCCAAAATTTCTCAAATTCCCTTACCAAAATTTATTAAAAAGTTTAGCCATTCACAAAATCCAAAGCCATGAAGCGCCCAACTACTCAGAACCACGACCCGACTGTTCCGTGTCATCCTCAACTCCACCTGCTTCAGAACTAGAAGCGCCCGTGTGTAAGTCCGTGCCGCCACCATACACTCATCATAGGTCGATGGGTACATGTATCGCATAGCGTCAATGAGCATGGCCTAGTGGTAGTTCATCTGACATGTTATCTCCCTATTTTGCCTCAATATCTGCCGGAGCATATTGTCTTGAAGACCCATCCTCCTCTCATGTTCTGATTGGAGGTTTACATGGGCTTGTTGGTCGGGTTGGGCAGAAGCATACTGTGGAGGTGGTATATCAGGCTGAGCCACATGTTATATCTAGGGGTGTTGTTGTTGTTGTTGCTCTTGTGCACGTCAAGCAATATTTTGGTCGTGGTGATGTTGTATGCTCACATTCAGGTTCATACAACTAAGTTTAAAATCTTCCCACCTATAACCCTTTGTGTTATCCGTATATTTCGGCTCATTAGATGGAATTTCATACTCATCTTTATCCTCCTTCGAATACTCATATTGTTCAATCATCAAGGAAATTAATCGGGCGTAGGGTAATTTCTTCAAAGGCTTTTGGATACCTTCCCTTGCATGATTGTGGGCATAGATAATCCCGTCCCTCACAACCACAGGAGCACTAATCCACTTCTCCTGATAGGCTGAAAATAAGGCCTGGAGAAAGCTATCCCTTCTCTCCTTTTCATGCCCCATAGGGAATAGGTTCTTCCTAAAAATCACATCTAACAGCCACATGTGGGACGACAATTGGGCTCTTCTGACTGACTGCCCAATTCTCTGCTCGCCATTGGTCATATTTGCTATGACATCATGGAAGGGTACTAGTCCAGAGTTTGGGGGTTGTATATGCTCATTGTCCACATACTCATTAAAACATCCCATCGCGATGGAGATGTTTGCTAGGTCGACCATCAATCGTTGTGCACAAAGTCAATCCATTGGCACCCACGGTCAAATTTTGGTAAAACAATTTGACCAGTCTAGGATAGTAATACTCGATGAATGGCTCGAGGAGCGTCTTCATCCCGGCCACCTCAAGGTATCGCGATGTCCATCGAGTTGTATTTCGATTATCAAAAAGGTCGTTGTGAAATGACCACTCGGTTTCAAAGGTCTTAGCGTTCGACCATTCGTTTGGTTGCCAACGCACAGGTGGCAGAGGAATGTTCTTAAGTCATTTGGAGGTGGGTGTTTTGGCTTTAGAAGCCGTGGGTTTTGAAGCACTTTGCTTCCTAGGTCCCATATTCTAGAAAAAATAATCTCAAAATAAAGCCACAAATTATGTAAATGTTACCTTTCCCACGAAGGAAATCGAAATAAAGTCTTGTGGAAGAAGATTGGGCACGAATTTGACAGCAAATTGATCCCTCATGGCAAGGAGAAGAGAAGCCCTAGCTTTGGGATTTTGAAATTTCAGATAAAAATGACAAAATGGGGCTGAAATCCCCTTTATAGGTCGATAGTCACGTGCGTAATATTCAAAGTCGCGCGCACGACTTTCACTTTCTGAAGTGTTGCCTGAGAAGTTGCGCGCAATTTTTCAAACTTGCGCGGGCGATTGTCTCAATTCTATCCTTGGCTTTTGGGCACATGAAGGGATCGCGAGCGCAAGTTCCAGGGTCGCGCGGGCGACAGCTCCAGATTTAGTTTCTTTATTTTAAACGGTCCTTAGATTATTTTCTTACCTCGCATCCTTTCATTCCTAATCATTTGCATCATGTCTATGCACAAGATCATTTGCAGCATATTTAAGCAATATTTAAGACATGTGGTCGTCGATTTAGGATGATATCAAATATTATATACACGTATCCAACTAAGGCAATTCTTTACCATTGAGCACAACCGTATATATTACAAAAGTTGAGTGCATCTTACTACATATCGACAGCCAGTGTCACACTCACTCAAATAGTTGCGGGTACGCATCGCTTGTATCCGACTCTCTTTCCCAAGTAGTCTCTTCTAGCGAATGGTTGCGCCATCTCACAAGTACCACGATATCCTTTTGGTACGCAGCACTTGTTCTTTTCGATCGAGAATTTGAATCGGCTCTTCTCTGACGGTCACATCTTCCTGAATCTCGATCGGTTGGTAATCTAGGACGTGTGTTGGGTCTTTCACATATTTCCTCAACATCGACATGTGAAACACGTTGTGCATGCTCGATAGTTGCAGCGGTAGAGCAATTATACGCAACTTCACCAACTCGGTCCCAAAATTTTAAACGGTCCTATGTGACGTGGACTCAACTTTTCACATTTTTCAAAGCACATCACACCTTTGGTAGATGAAATATTTATGAATATGCTATCTCCATCATGAAACTCAACGCTCATTCTTTTCAGATTGGCGTAGCTTTTCTATCGGCTCTGAGCTACTTTCAACCTCTCACGGATTACATGTATCACGTCAGTAGTACTCTCAATGATTTCTGGACCCAATACAAATTTTTCGCCCGTATAGTACTTCGTAAGGATCCATGCCAATACTCGTCTGATAGCTATAATTGTATGCGAACTCGATCAAGGATAGGTGCTGATCTCATGATCCCTGAAAATTAAGCATACAAGCTCGAAGCATGTCCTCGATGATTTGGTTTACTCTCTCTATTTTCCCATCCGTTTGTGGGTGAAATGCTGAGCTGAAATCTAACCTTGAACCCATTCCTTCTTAGAATTGTTGCCAGAACTGCGAGGTGTACAATGGGTCTCGATCTAAAATAATGCTCACAGGGATACCATGTAATCAAACGATTTCTTTGATATACATCTCTGCGAGCCTACTTGCTATATACTTGGTGTTATATGGCAAGAAATGTGTTGACTTGATGAGTCAATCGATGACTACCCAAATGACATTATTCCCCTTCACCGTTCTTGGTAATCTAAGGATAAAATCCATGGATATTGCCTCCCATTTCCACTCGGGATCAGCAAAGGTTGTAATAAACCAGAGGGATTTTTGTGATCTACTTTCACATGCTGGCATACTAAGCACTTGGCTATGTACTTGGCGACATCTTTCTTCAAACCTCTCCACCAGAAGTTCTTTAAATCTTGGTACATCTTGGTACCACCCGGATGAATAACATACCTCAACTTATGGGCCTCTTCTAGAATAGTATGTTGGAGATCAGCATCAGTCGATATACATAAACATCCTCTGAATAGTAGCAATCCATCCTCCTTGATGGAGAAATTCGATTTAGAACCATCGGTCATGCCTTGTCTGATTGTGACAAGCTCTGCATCTTTCATCCGAAGCTCATGTATGTCATCGAAGATCGTTGGTCTGATAGTGATATTTGCTACTAGAGCTCTTGAATCTTTCACCTCGATCTTCATATCGTATATGGCTATGCCTTCCAATAACTTCCATCTCTGAGTTCCCTTGATGAGGCTTGATAGTTAAGTCGATGTTTTCCGACTCAAAACATTTGCTTCCATGTTTGTTTTACCGGGGTGGTAATGAATGGAATAATCATAGTCTTTAAGAAACTCCATTCACCTTCTTTGCCTTATATTCAAATCCTTCGGAGTGAATAAATACTTGAGACTCTTATAGTCGGTAAATATTTTAAAATCTCCCCGTAAAGATAATGTCTCCACATCTTTAAAGCAAAGATCACTGCCGCTAGCTCGAGATTGTGAGTAGGATAATTCTTCTCGTAGTCCTTAAGTTGCTTAGAACCATAAGCGATAACTCTTTCATTCTGATTGAGCACACATCCTAACCACTGTGTGAAGCATCACTATACACTGCAAACCCTCCACTACCTAATGGAATAGCAAGTACTAGTGCATAGCTCAACCTTCTTTTGAGTTCTTGGAAGCTTTTCTCACATGATTCGGTCCACTCAAATTTTACGCTCTTCCTTGTGAGTTGTGTGAGCGAACCCAAAATCTTGGAGAACCCTTCAGCAAGCCTTCTATAGTATCCAATCAAACTAAGAAAACTGTGAATCTCTGTCACGGTCTTCGATTGTTCCCATTTTACAATAGCTTCAATCTTGGTTGGATCTATAGTAACGCCTACTTCTGAGATAACATGTCCCAAGAAACTCACTTTCTCCAGCCATAACTCACACTTGTTCAGCTTTGCATAAAGTCGGTGTTCACGAAGCGTCTGAAGAGCAACTTCTAGATGCTCCTCATGCTCTTCCTTTGATCTCGAGTAGATAAGAATGTCATCTATAATTACTACCACACTCTTATCAAGGTGCTGCTTGAACACTCTATTCATCAGGTCCATAAATGATGTCGGCGCGTTGGTTGTTGTCTGCTCCGGATGTGTTGATTTATTATGTGGTGTTGGAAGAAAATTAACATCAAAGTGAAACAGAGGATAAAGATATGGTGAAAATAGCTATCCTAAAACATCCTAGACCTGCAAGATACAGGGCCAGGGCCTATTGTAGCAAGTTTTGATAAGTAAGATTTTGCCCCAAAAAGAAATTGATCTAAAATCCAAAATGGGCTATAATAGTAGGCCTCCAAATCTGGCAATCCTAAAGAAAGGGAGTTGGGTGTCATGACTACACTAAATTAAGCCTAACAAAAGAGAAATAAAATGAAACCCTATCATAAAGAAAGGGTTAAGAAGAAGATGGTGACGGTATGTGCCAAAATAAAATATACAAATGATGGAAAGTAAGCATGCTAAGCTAGAGTTAATGCAGTAATGTAACTCAGATTTAGACTGTCTCTGCAGTGATCCTTGCTGAGATGCTATTACTAACCTCAACAAGGTAGGAATATCCAACTTAACCCATGCCATTTGGGTTGCTCTTAAGGCTATAGGCTGTCCACTCAGATGGCCACAGCCTATCATATAGAATCTGTCAAATCCCATTGATCAAGCCAGAAGTTACTAATCAAATTTAGAGGAGTGGATTGATCATTTCCACATCCACTGGACCAGATCAGGCCATGAATACTATTGCAGCACTATATAAAGCCAGTGCTACAAGCTCCCTAGATCTGCGCAAAGATCTGGCTGACATCCATAGGTATTTCAGCCCATAAAGTCCTAAGTGATTTGCCAAGGCCAACGACTCACTGTGCCCATAAAAAGGACCAGCTATAGATTGAATAACAATTTAGATTCAACTGGTCATTGCCTGTAATGGCCCAGCCTCAAGCTACAATTACTACAGAGGAATTAGATCTAACATCTGATATCGGTCAAGTAAAGCAGAGGGGAGCCAGTTCCTGTACAAACCTCCTCACAAGGCTCTAAAAGCTCATGTGCAAAGGAGAAGAATCCTTCTCAGACATGTGGATGGACACCACCTTAGGGTTATACTTTGTCCACTCAAATGGTCACAGGGTATTCGATAGGTCTGTCCATACCACAGAGATCTGAGAAAGAACAGGTAAACTGCTATTGTCACCATGGAGTCCCAGGTCTACGAGCTCTCCAGATTTGGCTATAGATCCGACTTGCTATCTATGGGGCTATCAAACCAAGGGAAATCAGATGGTAAATAATAGATCTACTAAAAACTGAATGGGCTAGTCCCAAAGCACGGATCCTATAGACATCTAAGGAAACCATAAGATCTGTAGATTTAATTAGTTATTAAAATAATAATCTATTGATGAAAGCAAAACTTACAATGGACTGCCTCAAGGCTGCAACCTATACACAACTGCTCATCCAAAATATCCTAATGTATATAAAGCCTATTACAAAACTGAAATAAAATTAAACCTAGCTGCTTACAGAGGGATTAGCTAGCCAATGCTGGGCTAAGAGAGAAGAAAAATAAGAAAGAGAGATGATCAAACCCTAACCCTAGCCTGCTGAAATTCACAGCTGACAGAGGATGAAGGAAAGATGAAAATACTAAGCTCTAAGTATAGCTTATATACTTTGTCCATAAGGCCTTGGCTCAAAAGATATTAACCATAATTTTTCTAGCAGACGTGACACTGTTATAACCCTTGAATGCTTTGAGATGTGCACCTCAAAATCTATGCCTCGAGAAGTGTGCCCTAGCCTTGGAAAATTCCTAAAAGGTCCTTGAGTTAGGGTTGAGAAGTGGAGAACCCAAGCTTCACGGGGCTGGCACCTGCATTAATTCACTCGTGCAATTGCGCTTGGCTTAGGAGGTTTGTTCACTCGTGCAGAAGATCCTTAGTTTATCGCGCAGTTGCTTTTCACTGCAATGCTATCGCAGAGGTGATTTGAAGTGCCTAGAATTTCTCGCGCAGTAGAGCTTCAGAAGCTTTCTCTCGCTGGATACTCACATAGGTAGGCTCCTACGCTCACGTACTAATTGGTTAGGCTCCAGAGTGTGTGAGAGCTGCGCGAGGAAAATTTTGGGCATCTCTCTCTTCCAGGGCTACGCGAGAACTCTGCGAAGTGACAAATTATTCTTCATGCATATGGACTCGCTATGTTCTGTGTGCGACTGCTTTAAGGCTCGATCTCCGCGAGCACAAATTCTTAGGATATTAGGACGTGAGATCTTTGTGACGACTTTACTGCTCTCCTCTTTACTGTGCATCCCATTTGTGCGAGGGCAGCTTCCACTGCATCCTTAGCTCCGCAAGGGAGCTCCTCAACTCTGGGAGATGATTCTTTTGATCCTCTAATGCCATGCACTTGCCGTTACTACAGCTTCCTCCATTCTCAGCTAACTTCTTTCATCTGCTAGACTTTTGGTCAGTGATGAACAACAAATGAGTCACCATGGTGAACACTACAAAGGTGTTCTAGTAGGCATTAGCTTAACTGTCATCTTGCACGTCTTTTTTCTCTTCTTTGGACTCAAAAAATAGGGATTTTCTATTAAGCTACACAGTTTATAGCTAACTACAAAACACACTTAACAAATGATTATTAGTGAGCTTCAAGGTTCAGCAAAGGCTAGGTTAAGAGATGAAAAGTGGTACTTTTCAGTGAATAACACGCCCCCAAATCTAATCTTTGGTAGTCCCTGAGCAAAGGAGAAATTAAAATAACTTATTCTACGAATTTAAATGCCACTTTTGTAGGAAACACATATGCATTTAGCTTATGCATCAAGCCTTTTAACCCTAGGTGATCCCTAGTGGAGGAGTGAAGTCTCCTGAGGGTTTTCAGTGAAGATACCCACAAACTTCTCAATAAAACAATTAGCAAAAGTGCAAAATTATTAAGTTAGCTGTCAAGAAATAGAGCATCAGTTCACCTTTGATTCAAAAAAATATATATATGTGAGGAGTTTGAACATATGATATGCACAGACATTTAATCATCACAACCTTTACACAGATACACATAATTTCCAATTAGCTCACAACAAGGGAAAACCTCACATGTCGATCAGTACTGGGCTCATCATTAATTCAAAAATTAGGTTATAGGCCATGCCCAATACACTCAACATCAAACCCAATGCTCACCAGGGCAGGCTATCACAGGGAACTTTGAGAGTTTCTATTTTCTCTCAAGCTCAAGAGCAATTACAGGCCCCAAATGGGTCTGTAAGCTTGAGCATAGGCTAAGCATCTAAGTTCTGACATCATTGGCTAGTCCTCACCATAGATTGGATAACTCTTTATCTCTGCATAACAGCTCATTCAACTTTGGATCATAGGGTCTTTTGACTGGGTTGTAATGTGGCTTATGGGATAGGTTGTAAAGGGATTCAAAATTAAGAAATCAGTAGGTGAAGGAGGTGATTCATGACTTCACCTTCTTAGTTCAAAACCTTTCATTTTCTTTAAAATTCTTCAGACTTGAAGTGGCCATCTTCTCCTCTTGTTTTCGATTTTTCCAATGAACTTTTCCTCTTGACTCCTCTCTTATTCCTCTTCATTATTATTTTTCTTTCTTTTGGATGCATTTTTATTTTATTATTATTATTTTTTTCTCTGACTTGCCACCTCTTTCCTTAGCTGCTACACTGTTAAGCTTTAGGTATCTCTTCTCCATTCACCCAATGTTGACCCTATCTTATCTATCTCCAGCTCCTTCTCCTTTACCTTCTGAATTCTTAGAGTGAGGGTAGGTTTGAAGCAAGTCCATAGGTTCAAGTACAAGTACTCAGGTGTATTTTGAAGAAAATTGGAAATTAAGGCTCAAAAGGTATGTGCACAAGGGCAGTTGCTTAGGGTTTGGTCTGTTTAAGCTCAAACTCTCCAAGAGAAGGCATTGATCCTTTCCTAGGTATCATGAGTGTTGTCAGTTGTTTCAACTTGGAGGTGCCTAACTTCTAGTGAGAGCATTGACTCAGTCAGTCCTTAGGGCAGAAAGAATTGCCTTAGTCACTCCTCAAAGAAGGGAAATTTTTTTTTATAGGCTCAAATTTCACTAGTTATGGTCTTCCATTGAACTGTTAGGCATGTCCTTACCTTTTTCTCTCTTTAATGGTTCACTAAGTGCTGATACAAGTGAGTTTTCTTGGTGTTCACATTATGAAAATGCTAAAATTTAAAAGCTTGTAATGCCTAAAGGTCTGTAAAATTTTTAAATTTCTCATTTTTTATGATTCTTAAGTGAACATGGCTCTATTTCTATCTTACTCACTTTATTTCTGCTACACTTGGGTTAACTATTTCATTGGCAAGTCCTGCCACACCCCCAAACCTATGAGGAGCAGTGTCCTCACTGATTCAAAGGTAGATGTGGATGTGCAGCAGGTTCAAGACAGAGATATTACAAGAAAACAAATAGTAAGAAAGAGAAACACACAACACAAAATAAACAACACATAAACAAACAAAAATAAAGAAAGACAGTGAACTAATCAACACATAACAAAAAGAAGTTTCATTATAACAGCAAAAATATGTATTGTAAGGGAAAGAAACTACAAAATTATACACTACTTCCCAACTGAATACATGTGCAACAATTAATCATATAATCATCTGCTGGCTCCTTCTTACTTTTTATCCCTTTTTTAAAATCTTTTTTCACAGTAGCAGCTTCTGGAGCAGGTCCAGCAGTGGTGGCAGATATTCTTCCAGTTAATTGAGCAAGTTGCCTCTCCAGGATTTCAGCCTTTTCTTTAGTCAATGCAGTCCTGGCTGCAAAGAGCTCTCTGATCTCCTTAGATGTAACCAACTTTTTCTCCAATCCATCAGCTCTCAGCTTTTCTATTGCAGCAGCCATTCTCTCTTATTCAGCATTCAGCTTTGCTTATACAGTCATACGCTCTTAGGCATCATATAGATGCAACATTCTTTTCCAGCCCTTAGTTATGTTCTTCAACTGCTTTTCGGTATCTAATTTCATGAGATGGATCCTTGGTTCATAGGGCATCCTGATTGATATTCTAATAGCAGCCATCACTCGAATGACATCCTTTTTAAGGTAAGGATTGGATTTTATTACATGAAGGAGGACGGAGTATGGGGGGATGGAAAAAAAAGAGGCATGAGCCAAGGGTTGATCCTCACTTGAAGAAGGGTCAGCCAGAATTGAGGGGGTGGGCTGTGGTATTTTAGATGGGGGCTCAGGTTGGGGCTCCAGTTCAGGTTCTGTTTGGATTGACCTGGAAGAGGTGGGCATTAGGTCATCCACATCTGTCGCAGCATCAGAGATAGCTACAACTGGTGGGAGTTATGGGATAGGTTCAAGGTCAGTTTGTGTAATGGCTTCAGTGAAGGTAGGGAGGGGTGTGGGCAGAGGTGAAGATAAAAATTGGGGGAGAAGGGGTGGAGTAGGTAAAGGTGGGGAGGTAGGGATAGTTGGTGAAAGCGATGGTTGGGGTAAATTGGCTAAGGTTTCTTGAGTGGCCTGTAGGTTGGTCTCTAGGTAGGCCTGGTTTTGGAGAGTGGAGTCTATGGATTGAATATAGGCCTCAATGGCAGCTTGGGTTTGGATATTGGCCAACATTTGGGAATGAAGGGAGAGTAGGAGGTGCAAGATTTGGGGCAATAGGTCAGGTATGGTAGTGGTTGTGGGTTGGATAGGGGAAACTGGTTGAAAGGGGGAAGTGGGTCTATGAGTGAAGGTAGTGGCTTGGGGTGATGTCTAATGTGGAGGGGTGAAGTGTGGAGGGTAAGGTGAGTCTGGGAGAGGGGTATACTCTAGGTTGATGTCTCCTAGGATAGTAGACATCATAGTAGAAAATTCCTCTCTTGTAAGTGGGGCATGGTCATAGGATAATGGAATGGATTGGTCTAGGGGTTCACATGTGATAGGTACAAAGGGCGGGGTTTTAATGGTATGGGTTTTAGGTTCATAGGATGTGGGTATGGGGTTTGGAATGGTTGTGGTTTCAGGGGTTAGAATTTTTTGGGAGATATAGGTGGGCTGGGGTCCAGTGAGAGTTTTGGCAGCTTTTCTTTTCTTCTGGTATGGGGTCTTGATAGGTGGGCTAGTGTGGGCTGAAAACATAGGTAAGGGTATATAAATGGGTAGGGTGTTAGTGGCTATGGTGGTTGGTGGTGAGATTGAGGTGGCTATGGCTGTGGTGATTGGTGGTGAGATTGAGGTGGCTATGGCTGTGGTGATTGGTGATACAGGCTCAGGTAAGGGTATTAGAACTGTGTGGGGCTGTGAGGTATGGGTTGAGTGTGGAGGTGGTGGTAAAAGAGTTGGGGCTGGCATGGAGGTAGAGGGAATGGTTGGGGAGGTGATGGTTGTGCTGAGCATGTGTGAGGTGGAGGATGTAGCACTAGCAACAACAACTTCATGAATGGTGGGGGTTGCCTCTCTCAGTAACTCCTCCCTCAACTTTTTCCTCTTCTCCATCATTGTGCCACTGATTCCCCACTATTTCTTTCCACTCTTTTTAGGGTTCAGAGTCACGGTCTCCAGTAATAAACCTACAGTAGCGAAGGACATGAGGTTTCTTCTTTATTTTCTCCTTCTCACATAGGTCATTAATCCCCTCAAAAATTGACTTGGCTGCATCCAAGTAATGGCTCCTATAAAATGAGAAGAGGGCATCAACTATGGGGTACCTCCTCTCTTGCTCATGCCCAGAGCAATAAACATTCTTTCTCAACACTGCATCCATGAGCCTGAGGTTGGGGTGCAGGTCCCTCTATTGAGTCACCTAAGGTTGTGATTCCTTCAGTCAACTCCCTTGTTATCTCAATGATGGTGGCAGTCAAGGAAGGACCCAAGTCACACTCAGGGCTATTCCTGGCTGGTATCCCTAATATTTTTACAATGTCTACCTGGTTGAACAGCATCTTGAAGTCATCAATCAATACCAGCAGTCTTGGGTTCCCATCATCACAAGTTTTCAACCTCATGTTCTGATAAAATAATCTCACTAGTCTTGGGAAAATCAACTGCATCGGGGGCCTCAACAAGGGTAGCAGAGATGCCTTGGTTAAATATTCAATGGAGGCAGAGGTCTCTAGTAGCTCCTCAAAATAGACCTTGTCAAAAATAGTTTCAGCCTCTAGCTGGATTGCTTGCACAAATTTAGAAGAGACCCTAAGGAATTTAGTAGTCTCTTCCTTCTCAGCCTCAGGGACCACAACTTTGCCCTTTTTCTGTTTCTTCTTTAATTTTTTAGGGCTCTTAGCAGGTAGGTGCTCTCTGACCCTCTTCTTTGGGGCTGATTTCTTCTTGGCTTGTGGAACTTGGGGCTCAACAACAGGTGTGGACACCTCAGAGGTCTCCAATGTGGAGGCCTCTGCAATCCTTATGGATTTTCTAGTGGCCACAGGGCTGCTACTGGTAGACGGGTTCAACATTGCAGCTAATGTATCTAAAAATTTTGAATCCGTGGCCATGGATGTTCACTTATCAAAATTAAGGCTCAACACTCTTAGAAAATGCAGAACACATAGAGTAAGCACAGAAGTACCAAATTTTTACCCTTCTTCTCTCTATTTTACTAAACCAATCAAAACACAGAGCGAGAGTTGGAGGGCTTACCAATTGAGAGCTAGGGTTCCACCTACAAATGTGCATAGCAGTTCAAATCCGTCCAAACCTTGTTCAAAGTGACCATGAGTAGCTGAGGAACAAACTGGTGGGAGGAAAATGCCTGAGGTGGAGTGGCTTAAAAAGTAGAGAAGAAAGAAGAGAAAGGGGATTTTGGTTTTGGAGTGGGGAAGCTAGGGCAAAGAGATGAAATGAAGAAAATGAGGGGTTTCGTAGAGTTTATATAGCAAATCTTGCGGTTCTCGGAGTTGGGAACAGGTGCTTGCGGAGTAGAATTCTCGTGCAGTTGTCATTTAATTCCGCGAGAAGTTCTGTCACGTTGAAGAACAATGCTTCATATTGAAATATTCGCGGAGCTGGATCATTGGCTTTGGTGCGCGAGAGCTATTTTACCTTTCAGAATCTTTACCTCGCGCAACAATCGCGCAAGAGAACACATGGCACATTTTTCACACAAATTGGGCTTGCGAAGCAAAATGGTAACTCCGTGAGGCATTTTAACAGCCATTGCTCAGGCGTTTAGCGCACGAGAAAGCCATGAAATGGCTCGGCAGCAGATTTAAGCCTTCTAGCTCTGCGAGACAACATTTCTTTTCAACCTTTACTCTGTTAGTTCAGTGCAGCTCATTTGTTGGTGCATCCATGCTGTTATGCACCCAACCACTGTGCATGAGAACCAACCCTCAGACAGGTACTACATATCAATCATGAGAAATATATGCCCATTTTCAATATCAGTACATCAACATTGCAGAATCCTAGAAATAGCTTTTTAGCTCAACTTCATGCAAATTATGATAAGGGCACCTCAATCATTCATTAACAAACACATACAGCAAATTCAGATGACAAATATGCACATATATTTAATCACACAATTCAAACACAGACAAAGCAACATAAGCACTCAAACATCACACTAAAAACACAACTGACAAATTTCTAAAGAACACAAATCAAAATAGCATTTTCATACATATGATACACTTATTACCAACCTTTGGATCAGTTAGTACTCGCTTCCTCCTGAGTAGAGGATGCATCACCAATCATATACTGACTTTTTGAATTTGTCAAGGGCTGACTAGGCAATTTTCCTTCCTCCCTTCTGTTCAAAGCATTACAAATTTGACCTAACTGGTCCTCAATCTTCTTAATGCTTTGTCCATGAGAATTAATAGTCTATACTAGGCTCATCAAATTTTGCATTGAAGCCAGCATCTGCTCTTCAAATGAAGAGGATATGTACTATTGTGGGGGTAGGGCTAACTGGTTAGACTATGGAGTAGGTAACAGAAAATTTTGCCTTGGTGGGTAACCTTGATTAAACTGGTGCTGGGGTCTGTAAAAAGCTATAGCTTGCTGCTGCTAGAGTTGAGGATATGATCTTGTCTCCACCTTAGGTTTGAGTGGTTCCTCCAAGAATACCCAACAGGCTGCTACCCAAAAGTTTGAGCAGCATTGGCATGCTCCATAACAAAATCAGGAAACCGGTTGGCAAATGGACAATCATGAATAGAATCTGTCGGAGATTGGCATATCAGACATGCTTCCTCCACCTATGCAACCATTCGGGGCTGCATCACATTCATTAGTTTATCAAATTTTAAGGACAAATTGTCCACCTTTCTCTCCAAATCACCTTGCACCTTGACTTCATATATTCCACCTCTAGGGGTGGCCTCTTTTACCATCTTAGCTGGGGTCTGGTTGTCATTCGTGACAGAGACTCCTGCTGTATAGAATTTTCCCCTATTATGTCAAACAGCTCCCAAGCATCCTCAATTGTCTTGTGGAGGTAGCTACCACCACAAGAAGCATCCACCATATCCCAGCTCTTAGAATTAATTCCTTGGTAGAATACTTGCACTAGTTGCCACATTGGGATTTGGTGGTGGGGGCATTATTTTAACAACTCCTGGAATCTTTTCCAAGCTTTATAAAAATCCTCAGTTGAGGACTGAGAAATGACAAAATACTTGTCCTCATCTGACTGGTTTTGTTCATGGGAAAGAACTTGGCCAGGAATTTGGTTTGAAGGTCACTCCATGACTGTATGCTGTTGGCTGTGAGCTTTGATAGTCATGTGCTGACTTTGTCCTTTAGTGAGAAAGGAAAAAGCCTTAGTTTAGTGGCCTCAGGTCCCAAGCCAGCAATATTGAAAGTAGTGCAAAGTGCCAAAAATTGGTCTATATGCTAGTAGGGATCTTCTTTACTAAGCCCATGAAACGAAGGTAGCATATTGATGGTGAAGGATTTAATTTCATAATTTCCCCCAATAGAGGAGAATTGAATGCAGAAGGGAGAGGTGTACTCCCCAGGTGCATTGTACTCCTTTAATGTTCTCTGCCTCTTAGACATGATAGCTGGTTCAGTTTTAACAGCAAGGCCCTATGTGGTGTGTCTAGGTCCGAGGATCCTTTCAACCTCTAGATTTTGAGGTTCTAATTCAGGGTTTAAAGACCCTCTACCATGCATGTACTCACACCTACAGTAAGTAATAAGAATGGTCACAAGCACACATAAAAAAATCTCGAACAAAAATTAACAACTACATAAATTTACACTAAACAAGTAACATGGAATTAAACATAAATGGATTGAGATTTAGGGGAAAGGAAGCGCAAATTGAGCTAGCTACACTCCAGCTGCAACTCTAGCTTTTCCCTTCTTCTGTCATTCATTTATGCAAAATTCTAAAAAATATCAGTAGTACTTTATTCTAAATTGGACACAGCTACAAAGAATTTAGAAATCTAAATTATAGTACAACTCAGGTCTACTAAAAAGATTAATATCCCCGACAGCGGTGCCAAAAACTTGTTGTCTGCTCCGGATGTGCTGATTTATTATGTGGTGTTGGAAGAAAATTAATATCAAAGTGAAACAGAGGATAAAGGTATGGTGAAAATAGCAATCCTAAAATATTCTAGACCTGCAAGATACAGGGCCTATTATAGCAAGTTTTGATAAGAGTTTGTCCCACAGAGAAATTGATCTAGAACCCAAAATGGGTTATAATAGTAGGCCCCCAGATCTGACTACAGATCTGACAATCCTAAAGAAAGAGAGTTGGGTGTCACGACTACACTAAATTAATCCTAACAAAAGAGAAATAAAATGTAGCCCTATCCTAAAGAAAGGATTAAGAAGAAGATGATGATGGGAAGTAAGCAAGCTAAGCTAGAGTTAATGTAGTAATGTAACTCAGATTTAGGCTGTCTCTGCCGTGATCCTTGCTGAGATGCTATTACTAATCTTAACAAGGTAGGAATATCCAACTTAACCCATGCCATTTGGGGTGCTCTTAAAGCTATAGGTTATCTAGTCAAATGGCCACAGCCTATCCTATAGAGTCTGTCAAATCCCATTGTTCAAGCCAAAAGTTGCTAATCTAATCCAGAGGAGTGGACTGATCATTTCCCTATCCACTGGACGAGATCAGGCCATGAATACTATTGCAGCACTATGTAATGCGAGTGCTACAAGCTCCCCAGATCTGTATACAGATCTAGCTAACATCCATAGATATTCTAACTCATAAAGTCCTAAGTGCTTTGCCAAGGCCAATGGCTCACTGTGCCCATAAAAAGGACCAGCAATAGGTTGAATAATGATTTAGATTCAGCTGGTCATTGCTACAGAGGGCCCGCAATGACCCAGCCTCAAGCTGTAATTACTACAGAGGAATCAGATCTAACATCTGATATCGGTCAAGTAAAACAGAGGGGAGCCAGTTCCTGCACAAACCTCCTCACAAGGCTCTAGAAGCTCATGTGCAGAGAAGAAGAATCCTTCTCAGACATGTGGCTGGACACCACCTTAGGGTTATACTCCATCCACTCAAATGATTACAGGGTATCCGATTGGTCTGTCCATACCACAGAGATCTTAGAAAGAACATGTAAACTACTGCTGCTACCATGGAGTCCTAGGGTTATGAGCTCTCCATATATGGCTACATATCTGGCTTGGTATCCATGGGGCTATCAAACCAAGGAAAATTAGATGGTAAATAATAGATCTACTATAAACTGAATGGGCTAGTCCCAAAGCACGGATCCTATAGACATCTAAGGAAACCATAAGATCTATAGATTTAATTAGTCATTAAAACAACAATCCATTGATGAAAGCAAAACTTACAATGGACTGCCTCAAGGCTGCAGCCTGTATGCAACTTCTCATCCAAAATATCTAATGTATACAAAGCCTATTACAAAACTGAAATAAAACTAAACCTAGCTGCTTACAGAGGGATTAGTCAGCCAATGTTGGGCTAAGAGAGAAGAAAAATAAGAAAAAGAGATGATCAAACCCTAACCCTAGCCTGCTGGAATTCGCAGATGACAAAGGATGTAGGAAAGATGAAAATACTAAGCTCTAAGTGCAGCTTATATACTCTGTCCATAAGGCCTTGGCTCAAAAGAGATTAACCCTAATTTTTTCAGCAGACGTGGCACTGTTATAACCCTTGAATGCTTTGAGATGTGTGCCTCAAAATCCACTCCTTGGGAAGTGTGCCCTAGCCTTATGAAATTCTCAAAAGGTCCTTGAGTTAGGGTTGAGAAGTAGAGAACCTGAGCTTCGCAGGGCTGACATCTGCATTAATTCACTCGCGCAGTTATTTTACCTTCGAGGAGGAGCGTTTGGCTTAGGGGGTTTGTTCACTCGCGCAGAAGATCCTCAGTTTATCGCATAGTTCCTTTGCACTGTAATGCTATCGTGGAGGTGATTTAAAGCACCTAGAATTCCTCGCGCATTAGAGCTTCAGAAGCTCTCTCTTGCTGGATACTCGTGCAGGTAGGCTCCTGTGCTCACGTAGTAACTGGTTAGGCTTCAGAGTGCACGAGAGCTGTGTGAGGAAAATTTTGGGCGTCTCTCTCTTCCAAGGCTATGCGAGAACTCTGCGAAGTGACAAATTGTTCTTCATGCATATGGACTCGCTATATTCTACGTGTGGCTGCTTTAAGGCTCGATCTTCGCGAGCACAAATTCTGAGGATATTAGGATGCGAGATCTTTGCGATGTCTTTACTGCTCTCCCCTTGATTGCGCATCCCATCTGTGCGAGGGTAGCTTCCACTGCATCCTTAGCTCCGAGAGGGAGCTCCTCAACTCTACTAGATGATTCTTTTGATCCTCTGATGCCTTGCACTTACTGTTGTTACAGCTTCCTCCATTCTCAGCTAACTTCTTTCATCTGCTAGACTTTTGTTCAGTGATGAACAACAAATGAGTCACCATGGTGAGCACTACAAAGGTGTTCCAGTAGGCATTAGCTCAGCTGTCATCTTGCATGTCTTCTTTCTCTTCTTTGGACTCAAAAAGCAGTGATTTTGTATTAAGCTGCCCAGTTTATTGCTAACTAACAAACACACTTAACAAATGATTATTAGTGTGCTTCAAGGTTCGGCAAAGGCTAGGTTAAGAGGTGAAAAGTGGTACTTTTCAGTAAATAACATTGGTCAAGCCAAAAGGCATCATTAAGAACTCGTAATGTCTGTATCTGATTTGGAAAGCCGTCTTCTGAGTATCAGCAACTTTAACTTTCAACTGATGGTAATCGAATCTTAAATCAATCTTTGAAAAGAACCTTGCTCCTTATAATTGATAAAAAAGATCATCAATCATTGGAAGTGGATAACGATTCTTGATCATTAACTTATTCAACTGACGGTAGTTGATGTACAATCTCATCGACCCATCCTTCTTGACGAATAAGACTGGTGCTCCCCAAGAAGATACACTTGGTCTTATGAACCCTTTGTCCAAGAGTTCCTGTAACTATTCTTTTAATTTTTTGAGTTCTACCAAAGACATTTGATACGATGCCTTTGATATCGATTCTGTGCTTGGGGCTAAATCAATCGTGAAATCAACCTCTCTATCAGGCGGTAACCTTGGCAATTCTTTAGGAAATACATCTAAAAACTCGCATGCAACTGGAATTTCAGCAACATTATTTTTCTCTTCCCGTTGCTCTTACAAAAAGGCAAGATATCCACTACATCTGTTTCTCATAAGACGCTCGGCTCGAATAGCGGAGATGAATGGTGCGATTCTAGACTTGACGCCTCGAAATCGGAATGACTTTCCTTTCAGAGGACGAAAGGTAACTACCTTCCATAAGCAATCAACATTGGTGTGATAAGTGGATAGCCAATCCATGCCAAGGATCACATCCTTGCATGTCCAATAGAATGAGATCTGCCATTATTTCATGATCTTCAACTAGGATGACAATTGATTGGCAAATCATGTCTATGTTCACAGAATTTCCCGTGGGAACTGGCATTGCTAGAATAAAATCTAAAGGTTTAGGGATTTCCCGTGGGAACTCAACTTGGTTGCGAACTGTGAAGTTATGAAAGAGTGCGTAGATCTAGGATCTATCAAGGCTTGTGCTTTGTGCTGACATATATCATTATGTTGGTACATATGTAGGGTAGCTAAGTTCACACATGCAATTCATTTAAGTGCACATCAGGTGTGTGGTGTTCATAAATATCATAGTCTTAAGTAACTTGTAATGTAATTTTTCCAATTGAACTCAAATTAAAATTTGACTTTCGAAATTGAATTATACCTTGAATAGCATCATTCGACGTTTGCGCATCATGTGCCATGATTGCATAAGCACGACCTTGGATGGTAGGTCGAGAAGACCTCTGCACAGAAGCTGACATTGTCCCTTCTTTCCTGACCTCGGGACAATCTCTTATTATGTGTCCTACCTTGCCACACCTAAAGCAAGCCCCGTAATCCGACGACACTCTTTCATCTAGTGTGACTTTCCACACTTAGCACATGTTTCAACTGAAACTAACGATGCCCCTCTTGGAGGCCGTTTTCCTATAGATGCCCCAGTCATAGTAGGGCCCGACGGACGGAAGGATCTAACAGGTGGAGGCCTAGGTGGTTTAGGGTATGCCATCTAATTTTATCGTGGCATCGGCGTGAAGAACCTAAGCCTCTTGTTTGCCGATTCAAAAGTAATGGATCTCACTTGACCAGCTCTGTTCCCACTCTTGTTCTGTAGGTCTCTTCTCTTATACATACTCTTAATATCTTTCTCCGCAATGAGAGCCAATTCCATGACCTCTGCATAGGTTGTCGATCTAAATAATGAAATCCATTCCTTGACGACAGGTCTCAGGCCACGTTCAAAATTTTGGGCTTTCATCAGTTCTATGGCTATGTGTAGCAGAGCAAACCGAGAAAGTCTGGTGAACTCGGCCTCATACTCTTGCACTATCATCTAGCCCTGTTCCAATGATATAAACTTGACTTCCATTTTATATCTCACCGTTCTGGGGAAGTATTTTTCATTGAATACTTTTGTGAATTTGGACCACGTCCTTGGTGTCTCTTGCATTCGGGTTCTCTCGATGGACTCCTACCATGGATCCGCCTCTCCTTCAAGTTGGAAAGAAGCTCAACTAACTTTTCCTTCTTCGGTGCATGGGATTCTTCGGAGAACTTTCTCTATCTGATTCAACCATTTTTCCGCTTCAAACGGATCGGCCTGACCATAAAAAGAAGGAGGTCTCATTCTCCTAAACTCTTGAAATTCTAAATACTAGCGTCTTTCTGTAAGTAACGCCATCTGTTGAGTCACGGAGTTGACCACAGGCTCAAGCAGATGTCTATCATTTCCAGTTTCATTCCCTACCTCTGGAGGATTATTTCCTTGATTCCATCCTCCCAATGGAATGATGTTGGGGCAGGTGACTATTCCTGCACCACACGATGTTCCCTTTCCCTCAGGTACATCCTCCATATTTACCATTCTCGGTCTTCCTCTGCCTCTAATGTGTGGGGCCATACTGATCTGTTACAATAAAACAAAAGTTTTGATTAACAGATGGTCACTATGTTCTGACAGAATTCTAAACCTCATAGGCTATGAGTTCTAACTGCTCAAACACCATAACTTAAGTCTATGTCCTGTCAGATATCTAAAGTCATAACTCTCTGATACCAACTGTGACAGCCTAGATTTCCTTTCCCTGAAATCCGTGTTATCGAGTCTTAGGTAACGATCCGCATATAGAGTACTTGGTACATCCACTCTGAAGTAGATATTCAGAGCAGATAACTTCTTAATAAGCAATATCAATATTGCAAAAGAAATCTCCAATTCTACATAGAATAAATGGACAAAATTAAATAAACCACCAGTGATGTCCGACCATCACTGAAACCATGGTATACAAAATGTATTTACAACATTTCAAGTATCCAAAGTTCTAAAACCAAAAATGGCTGGACGTACCAAGCCTGAGTCTCACAAAGTACAATCTACACCAAAGGGAAGAACTCCTCTGGCTGGAGCTCAGCGTCTTCCTCAGGAACATACTCCGGGTCACTCTCGGATTTTGAATCCTTATCTACGTCAACACCTGTGATGTATAGTCGGGGTGAGCTAACAGTCTATGCTCAGTAGAGGTCAATCAAACAAATCATATTTTTATATCGTAGCATTTCATAGATCAGATTACAGAGTGAAAGCATTTTAAAGACAGATCTTATTCTGAGAACACAGAATTCCTATGCATTTTCATATTAAAACAGAGATGCAGAAATAGATTCAAATCAAATTCAGATGGATCATGATTTACATGCAAATTTCTTATCTTGTATGAGTGCTTAACTTAAACCATAAATTAAATCAATCTCCCAAGCATATGTAGCATTGGGAGCCGGAGTTTTACCGATGGGAACACCCCCCCCCCCCCCCCCCCCCCGACCATCGTTGTTCAATGAACTCTTACTAATTATCCGTGGCAGACCAGAAATCAGATGGATGGATATACTGTCGTACCAATTCAGATGGACAAATATACTGCCGTACCGGTTAAAGAGTTTGGGGGATTCGTGCTGATGAACCTCAAGTCAAAAGTGCAGATTTTAATACATATATTAAACAAAGTGCAGTGTGATAAGTACATAAGCTAAATTTCAGAATTTCGGATACTCATTCAGAGTTAGTTACATATTCGAAGTTCGAATTTTAGAGTTTGGATAACAGATTTTCAAATACATATTCAAAGCTTACTGATTTTTCATGTATCGTGATCAAAAGCGAAAACAAAACTTATCTTTCAAAGAATTTGAACACAGTGCAAATACAGTCATATTCATTTTATTCCATGTATCAAATTCATGCCATTAAAGGAAAATGTTAATTTGTGTTGAGTTCTCCCCTACCTTGTTACGAGACATGCAAAACACATGAATATGATGTGGAATACTAATGGATGATCCTGATCCTTAATTTATAACCTATGACATTCAAAGTTCATTTATCAATAATCGAGGAACCATACAAATCAAAGTTTCTAAAGATTTTCCAAAGAAAATTCAAAATGACCCAAACTGGGTCAGTCGCGTGCGTGAGATTCAAGCTGGGTGGGCAAGATTATCAGGTCATTTTTCTGCCTAAAAATGATTCGTATTTCGTGCGCATGAGATTTACACCTGAAGCCAAGTCGCGCGCGCGAGTTCAAAAGTTGTGCGCGCGACTAGGCAAATTTTTGTACTCTGCTTGATTCTCAGATTTTATTTTTCATTTCTTCCTTCAAACCCACATTTTTCACACAATTAACTCGGAATTAAACCCCATGTAAACACAATTAAACCATGTGTCTTACCGTTCTAAGCTCGCACATGAATCACATACTATGAGCAATGATTGAAGAAGATAACAATGCTTGCGCCACACACACCCAAGGGGTTTGAAACCCACTCTTCTAGTGATCTTCTAGAGATAGTAGTGAAGGCGAACACGGAGATCAAATCTCTCAAACGCGCTCAATGAACCACACCCTCGCAAGAAAGGATCTTGCGAGATTAACAGACATGAGGGTTTCAAGAACAACGCACATGAGGTTTTGGAAGCTCTCACACGTTCATGATTCGCAACCGTACCAGGATCAACTCTCTCTTGCGTCAATAATTGAAATGAACGAGGAAGTCTTCCTAGAGGGAGATCAATAACACTTCAGATTTTCAGGCACGTATGGTGGAGCTCCTCTCCTCAAGCTCTCTCTTCTTCTCACTCTCAAAGCTATGCAATGGCTTCTCTCCTAAGCCATTGCACTCTAATATCAAAAAGGGCTTGCTTCATTGTGAAGCACACAAACATTACTTGTGTGTTACTTCTTATCCAAGACCGTTTGTTCGTTTATGAAACTAAAACATTTATTTGAGATGTTAGCACTTTTCCAAATGGGGGTTTGGTCTGGTGTGGAACCTGCACACCCAAACCACTTACTAACTAAATTTGGCATTAAGCTACTACACCTTAACGATGTACTAGAAAAATTTTCTTTCTTCTAATACTTCAATACACCCTAAAACCATCCAAAATAATTTATCTAGAAAATTCCAAAATGACACCTCAGGCCGTAACTGACATGAACACCAAACGGAATGTGTACAGTCTACAAAATCGGGGTATTACAGATCTTGTACAAAGGGGGAGGATGAAAAAGGTGGGAAACGAAATTTCTATACAAATTAGGGAAGACCGGTGGATACCCAAACCATCAACCTTCAAGGTCGTCACACCTAAATCACCCTCGGGTCCGAACATAGTGGTTGATCTTTTTATACCCAATGCAAAGCCATGGAATGAAGGCCTGATCAAGGAGGTGTTCTTCCAAGATGACGATGCTATTGTAGGGATCTGTTAATCAGTGAAAATATCATTTTTCACCTCCTAACCTGATCCTTGATAGGCCTTTGAGCTGATTAATAAGGTGATTTTGAGTGTTGTTTTGTAGTTGGCAATAATGTACAACAAAGTACAGAAAACTATGCATAAAAGGCCAAAAAGGAGATAAAGAAGTGTCAACCCTTGACTGGTAAAGAGACCCAGGCATGACAGTTGAGGTCATCAGCAGCAAAGGCTCACAAGGGAAGCATTCCAGCAGTTGAAACAACCGGTCGACAGGTTGCATGAACTTGTCGAGCAGTCCAATGAAGCATTCGAGCAGTTGCTGAAGCTCATAAGTTAAGCTGTCGAGCAGTCCAATGAACCTATTGAGTGGTTCCATGTATTATAGAATGAACCTGTCGACCAGTGGACTAAACCTGTCGAGAGGTTACCTGAAGCCAACCAACCTCACGAAGTATAAAAGGCAGAAATCAACTCATTGAGAACCTATCGAGCACTTGCCAAGAGGTTGTGCCTGAAGCTTTATACCTATCGAAGACCTATCGAGAGGTACTCTGAACCTGTCGAGAGGTACTCTGAACTTGTCGAGGTGCAATTTCTGAAGTTTCTTGAAAGACATGATGCCTCAATCACTTGATGCACATGTTCAGTGACAGTCTGACAGCCTTGGCGAGAATTTTTGCAACTGCAAAGGAACCTCTGATCTAACTGCCTCACCTGGGCTCAGTTGAGTCTAACAAATTGGAGGAAATGCTTGGTCAAAATCTAGCCACATCAGTAGGGTTTTAACAGAATTGATACCCTCCTTCTCTGATTAGCCAAATCAGATCTGAGGCACTTGGGAATTTGTATAAATAGGGGGGAATACAACAGAGGCAGGGCATCCAGAGTTTGAGCAATTTCGAATTAGTTTTCCCGCCTAAATTCTAGTCTTCTTCTCTCTTTTCTATTCTCTCTTTATCCCAACCATGGTTGGCTAAATTCCTCTAACAGCTAGGGTGAAGTTAGATCTGTAAATTGAGTGGTGAGATAGCATTGTATGAGGATTGGAGAATGCAGAGACTATAGATCCGAGAGTAATTTGTTGTAAGATGTATTAGATCAATGAATTGCTGATTTTGAAGTTTCATTTAATCTGTAGATCTTTTTATTTCCATCAAATTTACATATATTTTATGCTCCTATGGATGCCTGAGCTTGTAGCCTTGCATCCATAGCATCTGTAGTGGTTTTATTGTTCCAAATTTATCCCCCATGACTAGATTATATCCATGGGATACTCTGTGACCATTTTACTGGACAGAGTATACCCCTAGGACTAATTCATATCTCAGGGCTGATTTGGATTGTTTACCTTGCATTTGAGCTTGTAGCCAAATGAAGGATGGCTGCAGATCCATCCTCTACTCTGTGGTCTAACAAATTAATTTCACAGTGAGACTAATCCCAAGCTGTTAATTCTCCACATTTGAATTTATTTTACCAAAACTTTTGCTCTCCTCTTTAAATCATTCTTTTGCTCACCTCTAGTTTAGTTTTTATATTCGTTTTTGTTAGTTTAAAGTGACAACCAAACTCTTTCTCTCTTCCTCTTTTTCCATGACTTTTAGTTAAAATAGGAATAGATTCTCAGATCTATAACAGATCTGGAGATTGTTTTAAAAAAAATTAGATCACATTTCCCTGTGGACAAACTCTTGCTTACTTTTAGAACTTGCTACAACAGCCCTGTATCTTGCAAGTTGTGCTTTGTGCTAGAGACCATTCCATTTTCTTTATTTTCTGTTGTATTTTTTTATCCAATTTTGCAATAAAATTCTGCTAGCATAAAGTAATCAACAAGTTTTTGGTGCTGCTGCCAGGGATCTGTATATCTTAGTTTGGTAAATCTAAGTTTTAGTTAGAATATTTTGTAGTCATAGTATTTGAATTAATGTTGCTATAGTTTTGTAGTCTGTTCAATTTGATTTCAGATCTGAAGCTATAGTCAGGAGAGCAGTTCATAGCCTACAACTGGAGCACATCTTGCTTGAGTTTGCATTTCCTATTCCTTTTATTATAGATTCAGTCTTTGTCATTTTATCATTTCTTTATTTTAGTAATACATTGTGTCAGTGGTGTTTGTCTGCTGTAAATTATTGTTTCTATCTGTGTAGTGTGTATGTGTATGCTTGGTAGAAGATCCCTCAACCCTGAGCTTGTCCCTTTAGATCTTGAAGTTGAAAGGCTTCTTAGACCTAGGCATCCCTCATACACACCTGTTGTTAATTGTGAGCCATTTGTGATGGGGGAGCAACATAAAATCTTGAAGGAATTCAATGCACCAGGGGCATATACATCCCCTTTCTGCATTCAATTCCCTATTGTTCAAGGGAATTATGAGATCAAATCATCAATCATCCAGTTGCTGCCTTCATTTCATGGGCTGAGCAAGGAGGATCCTTATAAGCATATTGATGAATTTCTTGCTCTTTTCACCACATTCAATATTGCTGGCTTGGAAGAAGAAGCCACCAAATTGAGGCTCTTTCCTTTTTCACTAAAGGACAGAGCCAAAACTTGGCTCTCCATGCTCCCAGCCAACAACATACAATCTTGAAATGATCTCCAATGTCAATTCCTGGCTAAATTTTTTCCTATGTCCAAAACCAGCCAGTTGAGGAAGAGCATCATTTCCTTTGCTAAATTCTCAACTGAGGATTTCCATCAGGCATGGGAGAGGTTTAAGGAACTGTTGAAAAATGTCCCCACCACTAAATTTTTGAGTGGCAGCTTGTCTAAAGCTTCTACCAAGGAATTGATCCAAAGAGCAGGGATATGATGGATGCCTCATGTGGTGGAACTTATCTCCACAAGACTGCTGATGAGGCCTGGGAGTTTTTTTATGTAATCAGTGAAAATTCCATGCAACAAGAGTCTCTATCTCGCAATGATATTGAGACTCCAACTAAACTGGTAAGGGAAGCCACCTCTAGAGGAAGGATGTATGAGGCCAATGTGTCCAATGACCTGGAAAGAAAAGTGGATAGTTTAGGCCTGAAATTTAATAAGTTGATGAGTGTGATGCAGCCTAAAATGGTTGCATAAATTTAGGAGGCATGTCTGATATGCCAGTCTCCCACACACTCTATTCAAGATTGTCCATCAGCTGGTCAATACCTAGAGTTGGTCATGGAGCATGCCAATGCTGGTCAATTTTATGGGCAGCAATAGCCTACTGGGTATCCATGGAGAAACCACCCCAATCTGAGGTGAAGGCAAGACAATTTTCAACCCCAGCAGCAGCAGCAGACAATGCCTTATAGACCTGCCCAGCCATACCGGTAGAATTTTTTTCTAAGGCCAACGTATCAACATCCAATGGCACAATCTAGTCATCAAAATGCACCAGCCCCACTACCTGCCTGAAGACCCTCATTTGAGGAGCAAGTGCTGTCCTCATTACAGAACCTAAGCTCTTTGTCCCAAACTGTAAATTCTCATAGCCAAAACATTAAAAAGATAGAGGATCATCTTGGTTAGCTATCTAATACTTTGACTAGGAGGGAAGAGGGCAGACTATCAACTCAGCCAATTAGTAATCCTAAAGGTCAGTATATGGTGGGTGAGTCTTCTTCAACTCATGAACAAGCTAAGGCAGTTACTACTTTAAGAAGTGGCAGGTAGGTGGATAATAAAGTTGACATTGAGACCACTAGGAATGTAGAACAAGACAAACTAGTCCATGGAAATATGTAGCAAGAGCAGCATATGAAAAATAAAGGGGCTGCTGTGGAGTCCCAACAGAAAAATAAAAATCAAAACAAAGAAAAAATTGAGAAACGTGCAAAAGGCTATAGATGAGAGACAAGTACCTCATCTGCCATTTCCTCATGCCCTTCAAGCACCTTCTCCTTTTGATAAGGGAAATGCTAAAATACCGGAAATGATGGAGAATTTTAAGCAAATAAAAATTAATTTACCTTTGCTTGATGCCATAAAGCAAGTTTCAGCCTATGCAAAAATTTTAAAGGATTTGTGGACCCATAAAAGGTAATCTAGGATTCATATATCCAAGAAAGTCTTTTCTACTAAGAAAGTAAACCAAATTTTGTCCATTGTAACCCCAGCTAAACTTCAAGATTCTGGAGTTCCCACAATTCCCTGCATTACTGGGGATCATACCAGTGAGAAAGCTCTGTTAGATCTGGGAGCCAGTGTTAACTTACTTACATATTCTGTATATGAGAAGTTAGGTTTGGGGGAGTTAAAACCCACACATGTTGTCTTGCAACTGGCTGATAGATCTGAGAGGAGACCTATGGGTATTATTGAGGATGCTAGTTGGGGTTGATAGATTTTTTCCTTGTTTTGGACATGGAGCCTAGCAAGTGTACTACCTCTAATCTTGTGATATTGGGCACGCCATTCTTGGCCACTGCTAATGCCTACATCCAGTGCAGGTCCAAGGTGATGGAGGTATCTTTTCGAAACATGAAAGTAAAGCTCAATGTCTATAATGTAGCAAATTAACCTCACTTTGAGAGTGAGAACTGTTTCATGATTAATTTACTTGATGAGCTTGTTGAGGAAACCAGGCCCAAGCTGCTGAATTGGGATGATGTTGTTGATGTTTTTTAGGAGATTTGGACTGAGACAGTTGAAAGGGAGGCCCCCACACATTTGATTGAAGGGGTAAAAACCTTGAATTTTTCAATGGGGCTAGCACTCTCATTGGAAACCTGCTGTGCTGCCTCTTCCCTCACCTTCTAAGGCACCTTTGCTACCTCCACTCATCAATCCACCTAATTTAGAGTTGAAACAACTCTCAAAATCTCTCAAATATATATTTTTGGGGCAGAATCAGAAATTTCCTGTGATCATTTCTTCTTCCCTCAATATGGAACAAGAAGAAAAACTGCTTTGTGTGCTCAAAATGCATAGGAAAGCAATAGGATGGACTATTGCTGATCTCGGGGAAATTAACCCAACTGTGTATGCACAAAATTTATCTAGAAGAGGGTTTCAAACCCTCTAGGGAAATGCAGAGGATGTTAAATCCTCATATGCAGGAGGTGGTGATAAAGGAAGTGATAAAACTACTTAATGCTGAAGTAATATACCCAATTTCTGACTTTGAATGGGTGTCACCTACACAGGTGGTGCCTAAGAAGTCTAGCATCACTGTAGTACCCAATGAGTCTGGAGAATTAATGCCAACCACGAAGACCACTGGTTGGAGGATCTGTATTGACTACAGAAAACTGAACTCCAAGACTAGGAAGGACCATTTCCCACTGCCCTTCATTGACCAGATTCTGGATAAGTTAGCAGGCAAAGCTTACTATTGTTTTCTTGATGGATACTTTGGTTATAACTAGATCCCTATGTATCCACAAGATCAGGGGAAAATAACTTGTACTTGTCCCTTTGGCACCTTTGATTACCGAAGGATGCCTTTTGGACTGTGTAATTCCTACTACTTTCCAGAGATGCAAGTTTGTAATTTTTTCTGACTTGTTAGACAAGTGTTTGGAGAATTTATGGATGATTTTTCTTTGTATGGTGATGATTTTGATCAGTGTTTGCATCATCTATCCCTTATGCTTCAGAGATGTGAGGAAACCAACCTAGTGTTGAGCTAGGAAAAGATCAATTTTATGGTAATTCAAGGAATTGTTCTTGGTCGTGTGGTTTCCTAGAAGGGGATTGAGGTGGATAAAGCAAAAATTGATATGATTTCACTTTGTCCCCCACCAAAAATAGTCAAGCAAGTCAGGTCTTTCTTAGGATATGCTGGTTTCTACAGGAGATTCATCAAGGATTTCAACAAAATTTCTAAACCTCTATGCAATCTGTTGTGTCAAGATGTACCTTTTGTGTTCATTGTTGAGTGCTTGACTACTTTTGAAGTCTTAAAGAGATGTTTGACTTCTGCCCCCATCATGCAAGCCCCTGATTACTCCCTCCCTTTTGAGCTCATGTGTGTTAAGTAGTGAAAAATGTCAGTTTTCACCCCTTAACCTAATCTCTGAGGGACCTGTGAGCACACTAATAAACACCTCTTGAGTCTGTTTTGTAGATAGCAATAAAAGATAGGAATAGTATAGAAAACCACTCAAAAATGCTGCACAAAGAAGTCCATCTCTCAGCACAGTGCAGACCCAACAATGGCACACAAGAGGGCTGCACACCATTGGGCCCTTGGGGCGTGTGGCAATAGCAGGGCAAGGCGAAGGAAGTGAAAATAGGCTGAAAACATCCTATCGAGAGGTTATCTAAAGACTTCGATAGGAGCTGAGAGCAAAAAATGAAGGAATTCGTGCAGTTAGAAAGGTTTCGATAGGATCTGAAGGCAGAGAAAGGATGGATTTGTGTGGATTGATGAGTTTGATAGGATCCAAGAACCTATCGAGCAGCCAAAAGAAAGGAAGAAACCATCCTATCGAAAGCCTACCTAAGGTGTAAAGGGAACTTATCGAATGGTTTCCTGAACTTGTCGGATGGTGGCCTGGACCTATCGAGATGGAGACGCTGCAATAGAACCTACCGAAAAGTGCTTGAGCCTTTCGATAGGAGTGAGAGCAATCCTATAGGAATGATGGCATGTAGAGCTAAACCTATCAAAATGGTCCTCCAACCTGTCAAAAAGCTTCCTTAACCTGTCGAATGCTCCAGGCAAAGGGCTGAGAATGTTGAAGCTTTAAGAGAAGGCTCATCCTATGGGAACCTATCAAAGAGACCTGAGAACCTATTAAAATCGTGTGAAGAACTTCTCAGAAAATCAGCTATGCACACGCTGCAACTTGGTGACCTGCTATACGCAAACCGACGCACTTTGGTGCCCTAGGAAACCCTAACCAGCCCACGTGCTCTGACAGAACTCTAACGAACTCTGAGGACCTTCTAGAAGGAAATATTGGCTGGAAAAACAAGGGAGAAAGCTATATATTGAGATCCCCAATTACAATTGGGGGGATCGAGATTTGGATCGAAATCTGGAGATCAGGGCTTGCTGCCAAATCCTGTTCTCCCTCCTTTTAGCTCAACGATGGTTGGCTAACTCCCTCGGAGCAGCAAGGGGTGAGGTCTGATCTGTAATTGGGTAAGGTTGAGAGTGCTATTTGTGGGTCAATTGCTGCACAGACTAGATCTGAGAGCATTTCATTATAGCATGAGTTTTATGCAATGTAAATGTTGATTTGATTATTTTATTTAGATCTATAGTTCCCTTGGTTTCATTTGGTGCTCAATCATATTTGTGTAGAGGAGTTGGCTGATCAGCTCACCCACTTAACTGGTAGACCTCTTGGATACCATTTGATCTCCTTAGATCTGATATCCCTGCAATTTTCTGTGTCTGTGACCTGATAATTGTAGCATCTATATTGGTTTTAATGCACTGATTGAAACCTTTGAGCTGAAGGAAGTCTATAGGATGGTTTGTGACCATTGAAGTGGACAGACCATAGCCTTAAGATCAGTTCAATCTCTAGTTTCACTTGGATTCTTCTACCTTAAGCCTTTGGGTCGGATGAAATCTATAGGATGGTCTGTGACCATTGAAGTGGACAGATCATAGCCTTAAGATCAGTCAAATCCCTTGGTTTAAAGAAGATTCTTCTACTCTGCAGCTGCGCTTGTAGCCAGCTGAGGGATTGGTGTGCTTTGAACCCCCTGTAACACGATCAGCTCAACCCAATTGCAGTAAGTCCAAACTCCAAGTTGTTCTTCTCTATTTTCTGTTTTTAATCCCTTCCAATTGTGAGTTCTGAACTCTGGATTCGATCCCAGTTAATTATATATTTTATTTATGGTTTAGCTTAAGTGGCAACCCTTTAAAACCTCTCCCCTTTCTTTTACTAGGTAGGGTGCCAGATCTCTTTTAAGATATAGAGATTTACCATATTTTGAACTCACCTCCCTTTGAGCATTCCCTTACTTACTCTTTTAAAGCTTGCTACAACAGGCCCTGATTACTTGCAGGTCTGTGTGTGTGATCTGCCTTGAATTGAGTAAATTTAAATCCCTTTTTGAATGCAAGGCAAATTCCCAACAATGTGTCATGCTTCAGATTTAGCCATTGGTGTAGTTTTAGGGCAGAGAAAAGATAAACTACCTAGTGTGGTTTATTATGCTAGCAAGACACTGGCTGATGCTCAGCTCAATTACATCACCACTGAGAAAGAGTTGTTGGCTGTTGTTTTTGCCTTGGAGAAATTTAGGCCTTATGTCTTAGGTCTAAGATCATTGTGTTCACTGACCACTCAGCCCTGAAATACTTATTGTCTAAAAAAGAAGCTAAGCCTAGGTTGATCAGATGGATCCTCCTACTACAGGAGTTTGATCTAGAGATCAAAAATGAAAAGGGTGTGGAAAATGTGGTTGCAGACCACTTGTCTAGAATTTTAATGGCTAATTGTGTAGACCTACCTGTGAATGATTCCTTCCCAGATGAGCAACTTTTTGCCATCACAATGAGTGTGCCCTGGTTTGCACACATTGTGAGTTTTCTTGCTACTGGAAGGATCCCCCCTCATTGGTCCAAGATGGAAAAAGTCTTGTGTTTCTCTCAGGTCAAACATTTTCTGTGGGAGGACCCTTACCTTTATAAGCATTGTGCTGATCAAATTGTTAGATGTGTGCCTGAAAGTGAGTTCCATAGCATTCTTTCTATGTGCCATGAGCAAGGCTGTGGAGGTCACTTTAGTGGGAAAAGATAGTAGCAAAAGTATTGCAATGTGAGTTCTACTGGCCCTCTTTTTTCAGAGATGCCCATTACATTGCAAAGCCTGTGCAAGATGTCAAAGGATGGGAGGCATTTCTTAGAGAGATTCAATGCCATTGCAGTCCATCCTTGTTGTGGAACTGTTTGACATTTGGGGGATAGATTTTATGGGTCCCTTTCCTCCTTCCATGGGTTTCAATTTCATTCTTGTAGCAGTGGATTATGTCTCCAAGTGGGTAGAAGCCATTGCCACAAGAACCAATGATCACACAGTTCTCTTCAAATTTTTGAAGGATAATATTTTCTCTAAATTTGGCACCCCCAGAGCTATCATTAATGATGGGAGGAGTCATTTTTGTAACAGGCCTTTTGAGAATTTGTTCAAAAAGTATTCTGTTACACATAGGGTTGCTACTCCATACCACCCACAGACCAGTGGGCAAGTGGAGATTTCCAACAGGGAAATTAAGCACATCCTAGAGAAAACTGTAAGACTGATAGGAAGGATTGGGCACTGAAGTTAACTGATGCACTCTGAGCTTATAGGACTGCCTATAAGACCACCATAGGGATATCCCCATTCAGGTTAGTATATGGCAAAGCCTATCATTTGCTAGTTGAGTTAGAACACAAGACCTACTGGGCCATCAAAGCATTAAATTTTGATCTAACTGCTACTGGCATGCACAGGAAATTATAGCTGTCAGAATTGGAGGAGTTGAGAGTGGAAGCTTATGCAAATTCAAGGATTTACAAAGAGAAAGTCAAGGCTTTCTTTGAAAAAAACCTGTTGAGAACGAACTTTGAGGTTGGTACCAAGGTATGGCTTTTTAATTCCAAACTTAAACTTTTTCCAGGAAAGTTAAAATCCAGATGGGATGGACCCTACATTGTGCTGCATGTATCCCCATCTGGAGCTGTTGAGATCATGAACCCCACTGATGGAAGGGTTATGAAAGTGAATGGTCAGAGGCTGAAAATTTGTGTTGAAAATACAGTGGAGCCTGCTGATACCATTAACTTTCAAGAGCCTCCCACCAAAGAGTGATCTACATCTTTGTATACTTTGTACCATAGTTGTCAGTTACTTGGTTTTTGCTATTTTTATTACTTTTAATAATTATGTAGTTTTATCTGTATAATGTCTGAGAAATACTTGAGCTTTTGTTGGTACTGAGGTGGACTTTTGATTTTTGAGGAGTGATGGACAACACACAGGTAAAAGGGAATGCATTAAAGCATAACTGAAACTTGTCGATAATTTAAAAATACAATTCGACAGGTTCTGAGAACCTGTACCCTCGAACTCTTCATTCTAGAGCTCTCTATGCTTTTGATGGGTTCATCCGTTCGATAGGTTAAACTGAACTGCTCGTGAACCTCTCGAGCACTACATTCTTAGAATTTTTAACTTGTCGAAATCATGTTTTGGGTTTTAAAACCCTTCGACAGGTTTATTTTGGGGCATTCTTTTCTTCTGCTTAAAACCCCTTTTTTCTTCCTCACGAATTCCATTGTGTCTCTCTCTTCTCCAACTCACCAGTCACTCTTCCATCTACTCTTTGCTCTTGCCAGTCGGATCAGTATTGAAAAGTCATCATTTTTCACCTAATTGCTATTGGTTTGGTACACTGTGCTTCCTTTGTAGAGATAGATTTTGGGTGAGTTCTTCACCTTCTGTCTTTTAAATTTTACAATTTTGTGATTTTGACACTGTGTGGGTGAAGAGTTGGTTTTAAAGTGGAATAGGACTTTGCTGTGTTGATTTGTGAAGGAGTCTGTTTGTTCAAATGGCCAACCCTAATCAATTTGAGGAATCTCTGTCAAATTTGGTTCAACCCTCCCCCAAATCAACTAGGAAATCTAGAAGACTAGCTTCTTCTCAGTCGCAAGTGGACCCACCTGCTAAAAGAAAGTTGATTGAGATATCTGGGTCCAAGAAGCCCATGAAATCTAAAAAATCCAAGATGCCTGTGAAGTCTATAAAATCCAAAAAGCCCAAAGCTAGTGAGAGTATGAATGAGGAAGTACCTATGGTTCCTAAGCCCGAGTTGGATGCCTTGAATCTGATACCTGAGTCAACATTTGACATCCCTTACTCTACTCAGGTAGAGAGTAGAACCATGGCTTATTTGGAGAAGGTTGCTTTGGAGCCCTTGCTGACTCAATTGAAGGAAAGAGTATACCCTAGGTTGGTGAAATTGTTTTTTCAAAACATTCAGTTGAACGAATATCCTGAGTCATCTGAACCAATGATTGTAGTGTTGATTGATGACTGGGAAGGAGTGGTGGATGTCAAGGACATAGGACTGGTGATGGGGATTCCTTTTCAAAATGATCCATCTAGAGGGTTAGATACCCCTGACAGTGTATCCTTTGGGGATATGGATCATCATTTGACTCAGGGTATTGTTGGATCTGGTAAATCTCTGATGAGGAGAGATTTGGAGCCTGGTTTGTTGGGAAACATTCTAAGAAAGAATGTTTTTATGAGTGGGCATCAGCAAGAGAGAAGGTCCCCTATAGTGGATGCCCTCTATTTTTTCTCCAAAGGACAATTTTTTAATGCACCTGAATTGATTTTCAACGGAATCCAGGATGTTCATGAAAAAATTCAGAAAAGGCAGATGGTGCCAGGATTACCTCCTTTGAAAAGGGAGAACCTACTGAGGACTTACCTCCTTTGAAATTTGGGAAGAAGTTCTGGTCAATCAGTATAAACCTGATTGGAAAGAGGAAGAAACATGTTGAGGGTACTTTAGGGGAAGCCACTGTGGCCACCATAGTGGATGTTAGTATTGCAACTACACATACCAGCTCAGCCCCTGTGCTGACAATCTCCTCAGCTGAATCTACTGTGGGACTGGTGCCAACCACCATCACCTCATCCATTCCCCCATCTCCCATACCTCCCATACTTGCACCCATATCTCTCAGCACCACAACCTTCCATATGTCACCTCTTCCTACCATTGATCCATTAATCTTTCCCACACCCACCATTAGGACCACATACCACAAAAAACCTCACCCACCTAAACCTATAACCAGTATACCTAGTCCATCCATTCCAAGCCCAGAACCTACAATTCCTGACCCACCTTCACCATTCACCTACATCCCATCTTATATTGATCCCCTCATCCCCACTGACATACCTACCTCTCTTTCACCTATCGATACACAAGGCCTGGAGCACTTTACTACTGAGGGGTACTCTACCCTAATTGACTCCATTGTGGAGGATATTAGGTATGAGTACTCCCCTCTTTCTAATTCTCCACTGCCTGATCTTTTCCAACATGCCACTACCTCACCTTTTATTCTGATTTCACCTACCCAACCTGTTACCCAATCCCTACCTAACTCATTTGCCCAAATCCTTTCCCTCCTCACATCTATCCAATCTCAGGTCCATACCAACACTGAGAACCAATCTGTCATGCAAACCTACCTCCATTCCATTCAATCCACTCTACTGCCATCCCTTATCCCTTCACTTGTTCCTGTATCTTCTCCACAGCCTTCCATTTATGTGGCCACTACCACTGCTACCACTCAGACAAACATTAATTCTAAGGAACTAGTCCTTGCCCACCTTACCTATACCTCCTCCTCCACCCAGAAAGATTTTGAGGAGGAGGTACCCATTATTATTTCTCCCACCCTAGTTCCTGCCTCCACCCAAACTGAGGTGGAGGATTTGCCCCTTATTTTCCCCACCCTGGCCTCTACTTCCACCCAAACTGAGCCTTTAGAGGAGGAGCTGCCAACAACCCTTCCACACCCTCAACTGTCCCATCATCTTTAACCATGGTCCTAGCATCCTCAAACCCTATGCGCCCATTTGCCACCCTGAAAAAAGCTATGGCTGCCAACCCTTATATCCACAGAGATGCCATAAGAGGGATGGTTGAGCTTCAAACTTTGGTGAAGCAGCCATTGGTAGCTGAAATTGACTAGCTGAAGCTGGATCATAAAGTGGAGAAGAGGAAGTGGGAGCAATTATTGATGGACACCCTCCATTTATATGAAGAGCAAAAGCAGAAATCAGAGATGTTGGAAAGACTTGTGGACACACTCCAAAAATCCATCTCAGTCATCCACCCACCCTCCTCTGCTGGAGTGTCCTTCAAAGAGCCCTCTCATCAAAAGAGCAGCACCAAGCCACAGAAGCCAGCTACCAAAAGGACAAAGGCTGGTGCTGCCAAAACTAAAAATTTAAAGGAGTATCAGGAATATGCTGAAAAATATGGATGGGACTCAACTACTTTTTTATGCTCAGATTCAAACTAGGAGTAGGATGTTTTTAGTCTTTTTACCACTTTGTACTTCGATTTTTCTGTGTTGTATAAATTTTGTATTTAGGATTTTATTTGTGTGCCATCTTTTGTATATATACCTGCTTCTCTGTCATTACTTTTTGTTAATCAAATATCTCTTTTCTATTATTAGCTGTGCCTTCTACTTTCTTCCTTTTGTACATGAAATTTTCTTCTTGAACATTCCTATTCCTACCCTGCTACCTTCTTTTCATTAAACCAGTGAGGACACTGTTTCTCATAGGTTTGGGGGTATGGCAGGGTAGACATTTGAAATAGTTAAGCTAAGTGCAGTAGTGATTAGTAGGATCAAAACAAGTAAAGTACAATTTCACCTAAGCAAATTTGAACAAAGGAGAATTGAAAAAGGATAGTAGACGGTTTAATGTTAGGATCTTTTGAAATTCAACACTTTCATGAAGGAGGTCATCAAGAAATATTTGTCATAATCAATATATAGTGAACCAGTAAGGAGAGAAAAAGGTAAGAACACGACCTATGAGTGCAAAGGAAGACCATACCCAGTGAGATTTGGGCCTGCAAAAAAAATTTTTGAAGAGTGTTTTGGCAATTTTTTTTCTGCTCTAAGGATTGATTGAACCTACCTTTTTTTACTAGAAGTTGTGCACTCCAAGTTGAAACAGCTTGACTGTACTCATGATACTAAAGACATAATGTAATGCCTTCATTTGGATAGTTTCAGCCTAAAAGTCCTTACCTTTGAACTGCCCTTGATACACACCATTTGAGCCTTAAAAATTCAAGCTTTCTTTGACAAAAATCAAAGAATTTAAACCCAAACCTCAGTGACCTGATTCAGCCAGACCCTCACTCTGAGACTTCAGAAGGTAAAGGAGAAGAAGTTGAAGGAGGTGGAGCTGGTTTAACATTTGGTGGAAGAAGAAGAAAGCATATTTGATGACAGATGTGTGTCAAGTGTGTAGCTGTGGCATTCTAGCCCATATAAAAAATAATAATAATAATTTTAAAAAAAATACAAAGAAAAACATACAAAAAAAGAAAAATAGAAAAACAAAATTAAAAGAGAATGAGAAGGCAAAGAAGTACTTCATTGGTAAATTTGAAAAGAAGAGAAGAAGCTGATCACTTTGGCTCTAAAAATTCAAAAGAAGATGGAGTTGTGCTGAAATGAAGAAGATGAAGTTATTACTTCCTCTCCTTGGTTGATTTCTCAATTTTGAATCGTTTATTCACCTTTATTCTTTTAACCTCAACCATAAGCCATATTACAACCCAATAAAAAGACCTAACTGATATGCAATAGATTAAGCTGTCATGTGGAGATGAGGAGCTATTTGATCTATGGTGAAAAGGAGCTAGAGGATTTCAGGACTTAGTAGCCATGCCTATGCTCATGCTTGCAGTCCTATTTGAGGGTCAATTGAACACCTTTAAATTCAGTTTTTAGAGTATGCCTTTGTGAGAATTGGGTCTGAGATTGGACTTATTAGGGCATTGTTTGAACCTGATTTTTAAACTAATGGTATTTTGTATACTGATTTGCACATACTATACTCTTGATATCTTTCAGATTGGTTGTAATGAATATACATAAAGATTCAAGTATTAAATTTTTTACTTGTACTGTTTTAAAACTTCTTAATTTGAAAGTGCAAGGTGTGGAATGAAGCTTAATTTGTTGAAATCTAACTTATCACTGTGTGCACTTGATTTAACTATTGCTCACAAGGAAGTTTGTGGGTACCTTCATTGAAAACCCTCAGGAGACTTCACTCCTCCACTAGGGATCACCTAGGGGTTTAAAAGGCTTGATACATATGCTAAATGCATCTGTGCTCCCTACAAAAGTGGCATTTACTATTCTGAATAAATATTTTCTAATTTTTGCTTTACTCAAGGACTAGCAAAGATTATGTTTGGGGGTGTATTAATCAGTGAAAAATATCATTTTTCACCTCCTAACTTGATCCTTGATAGGCCTTTGAGCTGATTAATAAGTTGATTTTGAGTGTTGTTTTGTAGTTGGCAATAATGTACAACAAAGTGTAAAAAACTATGCATAAAAGGCCAAAAAGGAGATAAAGCAGAGTCAACCCTTGACTGGTAAAGAGACCCAGGCATGACAGTTGAGGTCATCAGTAGCAAAGGCTAAAAAGGGATGCATTCGAGCAGTTGAAACAACCTGTCGACAGGTTGCATGAAGCTGTCAAGCTGTCCAATGAAGCATTCGAGCAGTTGCTGAAGCTCACAAGTGAAGTTGTCGAGTAGTCCCATGAACCTATCGAGTGGTTTCATGTATTATAGAACGAACCTATCGACCAATGGACTAAACCTGTCAAGAGGTTACCTGAAGCCAACCAACCTCGCAAAGTGTAAAAGGCTGAAATCAACTCATCGAGAACCTATCGAGCACCTGTCGAGAGGTTGTGCCTGAAGCTTTATACCTATCAAAGACCTGTCGAGAGGTACTCTAAACCTGTCGAGAGGTACTCTGAACCTGTCGAGGTGTGATTTCTAAAGTTTCTTGAAAGACATGATGCCTCAATCACTTGATGCACATGTTCAGCAGCAGTCTAACAGCCTTGGCGGGAATTTTTGGAACTCCAAAGGAACCTCTGATCTAACTGCCTCACTTGGGCTCAACTGAGTCTAACAAATTGGACGAAATGCTTAGTGGAAATCCAACCACATCAGTAGGGTTTTAACAAAATTGATACCCTCCTTCTTTGATTGGCCAAATCAAATCTGAGGCACTTGGGAATTTGTATAAATAGGGGGGAATACAATAGAGGCAGGGCATCCAGACTTTGAGCAATTTTGAATTAGCTTTCCCGCAGGCAGGGCATCCAGACTTTGAGCAATTTTGAATTAGCTTTCCCGCCTAAGTTCTAGTCTTCTTCTCTCTTTTCTATTATCTCTTTAACCCAACCATGGTTGGCTAAATTCCTCTAACAGCTAGGGTAAAGTTAGATCTATAAATTGAATGGTGAGATAGCATTATATGAGGATTGGAGAATGTAGAGACTATAGATCCGCGAGTAATTTGTTGTAAGATGTGTTAGATCAATGAATTGTAGGTTTTAAAGTTTCATTCAATCTGTAGATCTTTTGATTTCCATCAAATTTCCGTAGATTTTATGCTCCTATGGATGCCTGAGCTTGTAGCCTTGCATCCATAACATCTGTAGTGGTTTTATTGTTCCAAATTTATCCCCCATGACTGGATTATATCCATGGGATACTCTATGACTATTTTAGTGGACAGAGTATACCCCTAGGACTAATCCATATCTCAGGGCAGATCTGGATTGTTTTACCTTGCATTTGAGCTTGTAGCCAAATGAAGGATGGCTGCAGATCCATCCTCTGCTCTGTTATCTGACAAATCAATTTCACAGTGAGACTAATCCCAAGCTGTTAATTCTCCACATTTGAATTTTATTTTACCAAAACTTTTGCTCTCCTCTTTAAATCATTCTTTTGCTCACCTCTAGTTTAGTTTTTAAATATGGTTTTCTTAGTTTAAAGTGACAACCAAACTCTTTCTCTCTTCCTTCCCAGATCTATAATAGATTTGGAGATTTAAAAAAAAAAATTTAGATCACATTTCCTTGTGGACAAATTCTTGCTTACTTTTAGAACTAGCTACAACAGCCATGTATCTTGCAGGTTGTGCTTTGTGCTAAAGACCATTCCATTTCCTTTATTTTCTGTTGCATTTTTCATCCAATTTTGCAATAAAATTCTGTTAGCACAAAGTAATCAATAGGATCCCTATTAGCAGAGAGACTCACAATGACAAAATTCCTTGGGTATTTACCAACAACGAATCCTTTACTCTACGAAGTGCTTATCACTTAGAGACTTTGGAGATGAAGATCAGGCAAAACTCAGTGAGCACTAGTTCTGCGGGACATAACCCGATTTGGAGACACATATGGCGGTGTAAGGTACCCAACAAAATAAAAGTATTTGCTTGGAGGGCCTGTCACCACATCCTACCCACTTGTCATGCAAAAGATCTCTCTTATAAATTGTAAATGTGTCATCTGCAACAAAATTGGTGATACGACAATCCATGCACTCAAAGAATGTTATTTTGCGGATCGGGTCTGGCTTCTTTCCCTGCTTGGTCTTCAATCTTTTATGATAAATGCCTCATCTTTTAGGGATTGGTTGTTTGCTTCGATAAACATGGTTGGGGAGTAGCATCTAAACCTATTGCTAACTGTGGCCTGGGCTATTTGGACTAGCAGAAACAAATTTATATATGATAGCGAGTCATTGAACCCCCATAAAATAGCCATCCACGCTTCTCACCTTGCTTCTAAGTATGCTTCGGGCGACGAAAAGCCCAGTTAGAATTCCAACCTTCCTTCCCTTGCTTGTTGGCAGCCCCTAGATGGTCATGAGCTGAAGATTAATGTCAATGGTGCCTGGTGTCGTCAATCAAAAAACATTGGTATTGGTGTGGTTATTAGAAATGGGGCTGGCAGGGTAATGGGTGCAAAAGCGTTAGCTGATAAAGGAGGTCACAGTGCTCTCTATAGAGAAGCGTTAACAGCTTATCACGGAGTATGTCTTGCGCATGAGTTAGGTTTCTCCCTAGTCATCTTCGAAAGTGACTCTCAAAACTCATTTATGCTATTCAAAGTGGAGATGACTGGTCCGAGATGAGTTTCGTGGTGTTAGATATTAGAAAGATCGCTTTCGAATTTTCCTCTTTTTCCTGCAATCATGTTTGACGTGCTTTAAACAAGGCTACTGATGCTCTTGCTAACTAATGTCCCTCCACCGATTACTGACATTGTATCTTGTGAGTTGATCTAATAGACTTTTCCTTATAATAAAAAAACAACATTTCTCGTTGGTGTTAATGTCGTAGAGATGATATAAATTGATTATTCTACTATTAATATCAAATAATATAGTTAATTGACTACAAACAAGAAATGGATAGCACTAGAGCTAAGATTAGATTCATTTAAGGGGGATTTACATAAAGGCTCCATGCATCATTTTTTATCCCAAAAATAATCGAAGCCGTTTTTTGTTCCTAAAGAGTGCCCTAGCATACAATGAACAGGCCGCCTTCATCGTCGATGCACGTAGCAGTTGAGACTTTTGACAATTTTACTCTTTTAATCAAATCCACCATTTTTTTTCTTCTCTCTTCTGAGGAATTAGGGTTTGGTTGTATTCAATTTCTTGATTTGAAGTTGCTTTTTGTTACAGAAACTAGGGTTTTGTGATTAGGTTTCAGTTTGGTGTTCGCCGGAGAAGAAGATGGTCTGATACGGTTTGTAGCGGTTGGTATCATCTGATCTCAGCAAAAGAACTAGGGTTTGGTGTTCGTCGGCATGAACCTAGGTTCATGATCGCCGGATCGCCGGATAAGACACTCAAAAATTGAAACTCAGACAAAAAATGGTTTAATTGTAGAGAGAGAAAGAGACTAGGCAAAGGCAAACCCTCTCCCTTTTTTTTCTCTTCCTCTCTCCCTAACTCAAAAAATGAAACCCTTTATTTGGTGTTCACTGGCATGGTTCACGATCGCCGGATGCCAGAGAAGACACTCAAAAATTGAAACTCAGACAAAAAAGGGTTTAATTGTAGAGAGCGAAAGAGACTAGGCAAAGGCAAACCCTCTCTCTTCTTTCGCTCTCTCTCTCACTAACTCAAAAAATGAAATCCTCTATTTGGTGTTCGCCGACATGAACCCAGGTTCACGGTTGCCGGATCGTTAGGGAAGACACTCAAAAATTGAAACTCAGACAAAAAAAGGGTTTAATTGTAGAAAAGGAAAGAGACTATGCAAAAGCAAACCCTCTCTCTTCTTTCTCTCTCTCACTAACTGAAAAAATGAACCCTCTATTTGGTGTTCGCCGGCATGAATCTGGGGTTCACGATGGCCGGATCGTCGAAGAAGACTCAAAAATTAAAACTCAGATAAAAAATAGGGTTTAATTGTAGAGAGAGAAAGAGACTAGGCAAAGACAAACCCTCTCTCTTCTGTCTCTCTCTCTCTCTCACTAACTGAAAAAATGAAACCCTCTATTTAGTGTTCCGGCCTGAACTCAGGTTCACAATCGTCGGATCGCTGGAGAAGACACTCAAAAATTGAAGGGCTATTCAAGGGCTATTCGGTAAAATACATTTGCACCGTGCATCGACGATGATTGTTTAAAAGTTGTACCTTGTGTTAACCTATTGCAAGCGCACAATGATGATTGCAACATTAATATAGCATTGTTCCCACGAGGAAGACTGTAAGTTGAAGAACTTCTATTTGCCTTTAAAGAGTATAAAAATTATTTGTTTATTTAAACTAAGATACAGAAAAATAAATCTATTCTGTGAATTTAAAATACCGTTACACTATATCTCAACTTTTTCAAATCTTAGGCGTCAATTAAAATCAGAAATACTCTCAAAATCCTTAGTTGCAGAAAATAAAACTAATCTTCAGCCTTCTAGATTCTAGTCGTCAATTAAAATCTATCAGTCCTCGAATATTTATGTGCATGAAAGTAAATTGCATGAATTGAAAGAAAAGTAAATTGTTTATACACTGATCTTCAAAAATTCTCTCTTAGTCGTCAATTAAGATTGAAAATCCTTAGATACAGACTACTCTAATTTGCATAAAATAAAAGACTGAAAATTAAATCTATCCTAGGGCTGATCTTCCTGTTTCCAATCTCAGATGTCAATTGATTTCAAGAAACCTTGGATGTGTATTATGGGTGCTAAGCTCTCTTATTTATAGAACCATAAGAGGTCGATTACAATAATTCAAGATTCTAAATAAAGTAAAATTCTAAAAACTAAAGTTTCCTAAAATTATAAACTTCCTAATATTAATCATTATTGCTTTGATTACTAGATTCGTGTGGGACTTCTTTTGCTGATTTTCAGTAGCAGTGATTCTCGCCAATCTTCTCAGATCTGTAGAGTGCATAACTTCTATTTTTAGAGTTTTTGATTATGTGCAAGGCTTTACATCTCTCACGTGACCTTCAACAATACTCATGAGCTTTATAGTACAAAATCGAGAATACGATTTTCTTTCTTTGTCTCTTTAATTCAGCTTCTGCTCGATCGCTCATAATTCACGAGCTCTCTTCAGTCTTCTTCCAACAGAATCGTAAAGTGCGATTTCATCTTTTCTTCTGATTCTTACTCTCGATTTCACTTCGACTGACTCTTGAGCTTCACGATTTCTCTTTGTTAGCTCGAGAACTAGTGTTTTCAGCTATGGTTTTTTTGATATATGCCTCCTTACTGATTTATGAGTTCACTTTGGCAAAGATTAACACTTTTGTTCTTTTCTACTTACTGTTCTAAATATGTGCACATTCACACACCATTAGTAGCAAACTGGGGGCTAACATCACTTAGTTAAGGGCATCAAAATAACAAATTATGTGACTGATCAATCACCCCTATTTATCACAAAACACCAAAACATATTACGACTCCCTCTCTCGAGAATAGGGGAGAAACGCAGTATTCCTGCAAGTTAGGAACGAATCGGTTTTATAGCAAGCCAATACGTACTGGAAAACTGAGATTTTGAACATTGAATTTAACAATAAGGATGAGGATAGTGCTATAAACTAGGCAATTTTTTATAGACAATTTGGCAGGCAGCTTATGTGGCATTACATGACTGGTTGCACATGAAGTGGAGCCCAAGCAATGCAGCCAGTCATGTCGTATGTGCCACATAAGCTGCCTGCTAAATGCTTCTTTTTTATAAACAATATATCCCAAGTCCCAACCCTTTTGAGAGGACTAAGCCCTAGGATGCATGCAACTATTTATAAATCACATGCATTAGTTAACACCAAGGGGACTGAAGGTCAGATCTATGAGGAGCGAATTCATGGCATCAATCATTACCCAAGGGATTTATAGCATGTACTGATCCGGCATGTACTAATTTGGAGTCCGCATATTACGACTCTCTCTGCTCCTGCTGGGGATGGAGCGACAGAAGTAAGTATGGTTTTTTCGGCTCATACCTCTTCCAATTGCTCTAATTCGAATTGTTGAGGCTTTATAAGTGCCACCGTTTGGCCCATATTTGGCAAGAACATAGTAAGTGTATTAATTTTCAGAGCTAGTAAGTTGGCTACACTATGGCTAGCAACTTTCTCTACATACTGTAGAATTGGGCCTGCAGCAACCCCTATTTCCCTACTCACTGAGGGGAGCTGTGAGAGCACTACAAAAAATAAGACTTTTAGCTTTGAGAGCACTACAAAAACTGTCGTTATTAGTCTTGTCGTTACTAAAAATTGCTTTAACAGCAAGTGCCACTGAAATACCTTATTTTTGTAGTGGAGGGAGGATCGGAGATTAAAAGAGAAAAACAAAAGGAAATTCTTGCTGTACTAGATTTAGTCACTTCATCAATGTAACTACTAAAACTATACTACCATATATATATATATATATATAGGAAAGGGGAAAATGTGCTTGGGCGTAGAGATATCTCTAGGCCAATTGATATGGGTGTGACACATAGAGCCTCTTTTGTGAAGTGATGGGTGGCATGGGGCTCACTTCAATAACTAGGGTTAAACTTTTAAAATATTTTAAAAGTTATATTCCTTTTCAGTCATCATTCTTGACTGTTGTAGAAGTCATTTTAAAGTATCTTTCTTTTCTTTCTCTTTTTCTAAGAAAGTGTCAAACTTACTTTTTCAGGTATATTTTACTCAAAAAATGTGATCGTCCGGTAGCGAAGCACTAGCACCTCGGCAGCGAAGTGCCGACACCCCGATAGCAACGTGCTGGCACACTACAAAAATTAAAACTATTGGCAGCAGTCATAAACTACCGTTATTAACAAAAAAATTGCCGCTAATATGCTTGCCACTAACAGTCTTAATAATAGCCTTTAATAGTTTTTTATTAATAGCGACAACTTTTGCAGCCAAAAAATTGCCGCTAATAGTCTTCTTTTTTGTAGTGGCACCCCAGCATTGAGGTGTCGGCGTTTCGCTAAAAAAAAAATAAACAGAGCATTGACGTCTCATTTCAGGGGCGCCGGTGCCTCTATACCGAGGTGTCGGCGCTTCGATAAGACAAAAACTAAAAAATTTAGCGAGGCGCTGGCACCCTGGCGCCGAGGTTCCAGCGCTTCGCCACTGGCGTGCCAGCGCCTCACTATCGGGGTGTCGGCGCCTCATTTTCAAGGTGCAAGCGTTTCGCTGCCAAGTTGCTAGCGCTTTGCTACGATGGGGCCACATTTTTTTATTAAAATATACCTGAAAAAAGTAAGTCTGACAGTTTCTTAAAAAAATAGAGAAAAGAAAGAGACTTTAAAAAAGTCAAGAACGATGGTTGGAAGGGTATTTAACTTTTAAAATATTTTAAAAGTGTAACCCTAGTTAGTAAAGTGGGTCCCATGCCACCCATCACTTCACCAAAAAGGTGCTACGTATCGCGCCCATATCAATTGGTGTAGAGATATCTCTACGCCCGGGCGCATATCCCAGGCCCTATATATATATATATATATATATATATATATATATATATATGGAAAATAGTTTTTTAGGACGTGGATGTAGGCAAGGTATCAAAATCGGTTTTGGTATCGGGTATCGGTCCATGGAGGACCGATATGAATCGGCCAATACGTATCGGCTAATACCGATACGGATCGACCCTTAAAAAAAAAATCACGTCTCGGCTCAAATTGATACGTATCGGCCGATACTGATACGGATCGGCCCTTAAAAAATAATAAAAATAATCACGTCTCGACTAAAATCGATATGTATCAACCGATACTGATTCAGATTGACCTTTAAAAAAAAAAAAACCATGTCTCGGCTAAAATCGATACGTATCGGCTGATATGGATACCGATACCAAGTTGGAGGACCGATATGTATCGGTATCTGCCAAATTTTTATATCTTGGTTGTAGGATTTGAATCCTACAATGTGGTCCATTTAGGCTGCCACATGGCACCTAATTCCAAAAAATTACACTAGTTTCCCTTAGGGTTCACCCGTCCCCTTAGGATTTTAGAAAAAATGAAAAAACTTTGAACTTTTTTGTTCTTCAAATCACATGTTAAATAATGAGTTTCGCCCAATAAATATGGTGCATTGAATTCTTCCCAGTTTTGGCCCAATATTCAACTGTAGAAAAACATCATTTTTCAAAAATTAAAAGATAGATAATACGTGATAGATCATGAGCAAGTTTCCGTGGCACCCGATCCTCGGGTTGGTTGCCACACGATACCAAACTGGCCACGTCGTAGGGTTCAACCCTACAAGCGCGTCCCAGGGAACCGGTTTCCAACATATATATATATATATATATATATATATATATATATATATATATATATGAAAATGGATCCCTAGGACGTGATTGTAGGGTTCAACCCTACTACGAGGTATATTTGGGTTGTAACGTGTCACCAAAATCCCAAAATGACACCTGTTCCCCTTAGGTTCACCCATCACTCTAGGGTTTTAGAAAAAGAAAAAAAATTCATTACTTTATGTCCTTCAAACCATAGGTCAAATATCATGGTTCGCCCAATAAACATAATGCATTGAATTTTTTCCAACTTTGACCTAATATTCAATGGTGGAAAAAAACAATTCTTCTAGATAGTATAAGATCGACCTTGGGCAACTTGCCATAGTGCCCGATCCTCGTGTTGAGTGTCACAGGGCACCCAACTAGCCACGTCGTAGGGTTCAACCCTACGACCACGTCCTAGGCAAGGTATCAAATATCGGCCGATACCGATATGTATCAATTTTTTGGCAAACCGATACGTATAGGCGCAGACACATATCGGTATCCAACTCGGTATCGGTATCGGCCGATACCTATATATTTTTTTTAAAAATCGGCCGATTCGTATTAGTCCTCCAAGGACCAATACCCGATACCGATTCCAATTTTGTTACCTTGGTCCTAGGGAACCGGCTTCCATCACTACAAAAATAAAGTGTTTCAGCGGCAGCTAAAACTATTGCTATTAACAAAAAAATTGCCACTATTAGTCCTGTCACTATTGAAACAACAAGGTTTTTTCTTAATAGTCGCAACAGTTTTGGCTATGGCTAATAATCATGTTTTCTGTAGTGCATATATATATAGGGCCGGGGATGTGCACCCGGGCATAGAGAAATCTTTGTGCCTATTGATAGGAAATCTTCACGTAGCGCCTCTTTCGCTGATGCGACATGCTCTCATTTAACTCATTTAACCCCGCTTTAATAGTAGTTACCACTGACGGAATCAAAAAGGCAAAGCGTGGCGAGGTGCAAGGAGTACGTTCCTTACATCGTGATATGAGCATGATTACATTCGAAAAGACCACTGTCTTCGAAGCGCTTACGCTTATATGAAGGAGGCGATTGTGCTTCCTATACGGTGCGCTAGCGCCAATATCAAGATGTCTAGCGCGTCGGATAGTGCATAACAAATGACACGAAGTGACGTCTGACGTAATATCAATTATTACCATCGTCATCACATTAAATGAGAAGCGGCGCATGACATCGTGATTTTCAATGATTATCATTACAATTCGAAATGACTATTTAAGGCACTTCTTAGAGGAAATCGCTTGTACTCCTTGCGCTTACTCCTCGGTACAAGTGTTTGCACTTTCCACATGTCCGCTCCCCATTGGGGGGCATAAAGATGTCTCAACGCCCGAGCGCATTTTCCATGTGCCATATATATATATATATATATATTAATTCAACTTATGTCTCAAGCATTTTTTGTTACTTAATTAGGGGATCTAAGTAGTATGTCCATGATAGACATCAAGTACTTTGATTCACCACAAAATGCATGATTATTGTATAATATATCTGCATAAAATCTATATATGTGAATCTATTAAATTGAAAAAATTGAATGGAATAAAAATATTTTATTTTATTTTTATAAATTTTATAAAATAATTTTCTATATACAATACATAGAACGTGCAACCAGGTAGGGCTTGAGCCCATGCATGGCTAAGAATTTCGGCCGAATTATATCGGTTTTGGCCAAAATATTAGAAGTTCAAATTAGCGGCCGATAATTTCAAAACCATCTTTAGTCTTTTGAATATATATATATATATATATATATATATATATATATATATATATATATATATATATGCACTGAAATTTCAGCCCAGTCCTAAAAATTTTGGCCGAAATTTCAGTCAAATTTTCGATTTCAATCATGGCTGCAACCGATACTGAAACTGATATTTTGATCCTTGCTTGAGCCTATGGCTAAGTGGAGGTTGACCGTATAGCAACTAAATGTTGCAGACTTGCAGGCTGGAGCCCAACTTAACATATGAAAAATGATACAGACTGGCTACTTTGTTACGGCTGTCGAGGCCTCAAGGGTCCGGTTGCCAAAAAAATGGCTGCCCAATGGGAAATTGGCATTTTCCCGACCCAACCAAATGGGTCAAGGGTATATGCGCGGCCCTACCCCACTACAAAAGAACAGATTATTAGCGGCAGTTTTTGATTGTTGCTATTAGTCTTGTTTTTTGTAATGGGCCCAAAATGCGATCAATCCAATGCCCAACTTGAAAACCCGTCCCGACCTTTTAGTTGACCCAAACCCACCTAGAAGGTCGGGTCGGATGCCTCATGCCAGGCTGGGCGGGTAAAGTTTATTTGCCCAACCCGATAAAAAAACTCGGGTAAGGCGGTTTTCGTATCGGGTTGACCAGCTAAGTACCTGTTATGACTCGGAATTTCGTTGACCCTGTTTAATGGTGTAAGATGGGTGAAGCACCAAGACTCAGTAATTGTGTGCACACCATATCATGGCCCACACACTCTTAAATTAGAAAATTCTACTATGATCCTTTACACAATGAAGGCAATTGAATCCCTCTATTTTCAGAATTTTTTTTAGCAAGCAAGTAGAATCCAAAAAGGACTCTTTATTTCCCAATCAGAGACGACCCCTATATCCCTCTCTCGGGATCTCTTTCTCTGCATAAATCTCTCCTCCCAAACTCTCTTCCTCTCGTATCTCTTTCCTCACGAGTAGTACCTCTCGCACGGTTCCTCTTCTTCTGGTATCCAACCTAGGACCGCAATCACCAACGAAAACGCATCACCGAATCTACGCGTAGGCAGCCACATTGCCGATCTAACGCATGGACTCAAAGCTACTCGATCGAATCTCCTGAACTTTCGTGCACGCTCCAACAGGTGGTTGCCCCTCAATCTATCATAGGGTATTCAAAAATTTTTTAATAAAAATAAATCTAATTTATTGAGTTCTATTAATGGCTGCTTTGCCATGAAGAAGAAGAAGACAATTATATATATATATATATATATATATATATATATATCTAAACAAATATAAGAATAATAAAAATAATGATATACATGCAAACACAGATATAGATATACGTGTGGGTTACACTGGAGTCAACCTCTTGGTCGTCTTCTTTCTCCAGCCACCTCTGTACGTGTGATGCAAAGCAACAAAAAAAGGGGGGAGGAGAAAAATATATATAGATGTATAATAATTATATATATTGGATTATATATAAATATACTGTGATAACTGCACGTGGCACACAAGGGAGCCAAACTCCTTCATCAACCTTTTCTTCTCCATTCCTCCACCTCAGCAACAGAGGCCACAAAAATTAGTTATATAAATTGATAAATATTAATAATAATAATATAAATATAGATGCATAGATTTATAGATAAGTAAACATATATACATATTTTTTTTTATGTGTGTGAGTGGCACTTGAGCCAAGTCCCAACCTCCCAATCTTCTTCTCCTCCACTGGTTCACAACAATTCATAAGAGAGAGAGAGAGAGACCCAATCTCTCTAACCCCTAGAACCCAATTCCTCTTTTAAATCCCTCCTCTGTTTTGCTCGCACTTCCCTTCAATATCTCCCTTATTCCTGCTACAGAAACTATAAAAGATGATTCTTAGAGAGAGAAAGACCCATGGCCTTTAGCAGAGGGAGACCCATATTTTAGAGAGAGCGACCCATGATTTTAGCAAAAATTTAGAGAGAGAAAGAGAGAAAGACCCAACCTATAATACATAAATTTAGAGAAAGAGAGAGAGACCCAACCTACAATTGAGAAATTTAGAGAGAGAAAGAGGGAAAGGCCCAACCTATAAAAGAGAAATTTAGAATGAGAAAGAGAGAGAGACCCAACCTACAATAGAGAAATTTAGAGAGAGAAAGAGAGAAAGACCCAACCTACAATAGAGAAATTTATAAAGAGAGAGAGAGAGAGACAAACCTACAATAGAGAAATTTAGAGAAAGAGAGAGACCCATATTTTTAACGAGAGAAACCCATGAGTTTTAGCAGAAAGCGAGAGACCCATGATTTTTGAAGAGAGAAATGACCTCATTAAACACATAACAACCACTAATGAAGAGTAATCAGATTTAAATCTTAGAATAAATATATGGTTAAATATCTCTTATTTACTATTTTACTCAATGCTTCATAATATATACTTCATGTCAATTTTTTTTATGAATACGTAATATTTAGGGTGCATGATAGTTTCCTTCTTATATATGTTCATCATCTTCATATAATATTCATCATGTAGAAAATCACGATAGGGCATACGCATATAAGTTAAGAATAAAATATGGCATATGACATAAGTCTTCGTCAAGGTGGGGTTTCTTTCACAGTTATGTGAAACTTTGAATGTTGGCGTCCATGTACGGATGCAACCCTCTATGGTAGTATGAGATGTCACACAAAGTACATCTAGGTTACTGCGGAACTCGTCCCTTGGAAAACGTGATTTAGTGAAGTATATCGCATTGTGGCCCATTCAAACTAAGTTTTAAGTAAATATGAGAAATAAATATGTTAAGATACATATATGTTAAGAAAGTGGGGACTTAAGCCTATGCAAATATGGGTGGAGACCTAAGCCCATAACCGAATAATAAAATGATATGGTAAGATATGATGTATAGGCCAGCTAAATATGAATTAAGTTCTATACGTGCCATACCTTACGAGCCACAGTAATGGTCTAAGGTCTGCAGCCGAGATGAATCTTAAGGACATTATACCTTTGTCTCGAACTAAGGGGACATTATGGTTACTATGCCGGCAACCTCATCTGGTTGGGTGGTGGTTTATATTATGATATAGAGGTTGGGTGGTTATCTACACGTGGACCTCGCGTGGTAGGCTCAAGCAGTGATCCTGACATAGATCGTTTAAATAAGATAAGTAAAATATGAAGTATGTTGTGTAGGCATATGGAGTAATGATAAAACTTAGGCTATGTCACGTATGATAAGTTTATGAGACAAATAGGAAAAGAGATAAGAAATAGAAGCATCATGCACTCTTTATTTTATATTATGTCCTTAAGTTTTGATTATGACATACTATGAGTTATGGATAGTTTTATCATCTTATTAAAATGTTAGATTTATTTTCAAAATGCACCACAACTCAAGTGATTAGACATACGATCACCTGGGTAAGTTATGGTGGATTGATTGTATAACCCACTGAGTTTATGCGACTGAGTAAACTCACCCCCTCCTAAAATCTAACAGTTTCAGGTGAAGACTCTATTGATCCTACTTATGATGACGTGGGGGCAGTTGTACTAGAGGTGGCTTATGTAGATGAGGACGCCGACTACCACTTGGGTGAGAGCATAGACCTGACAAACTTCTATGAGCATTGAAGCCCTTAGGCTCTAGTTTTCTTTTATTTCTTTTGAGAGACATATTCTAGTCAGTTGGTACTTTCGTCAGTTTATGTTTAGGACCATTTTACCCTACTTAAAACTTGTTTTATTTTATATCCTAGATGCATGATTAGGATTTCACATTTTTAATTGATGGTTACGTTTTCTGCTTTTACTTTCAATCCTTTAAATGTAAAATTTAATGCCTTGATCCATATGCTAAGTCTTTTATGATTATATGTATGTCCGCTTATCACCTTAACAAGCGTGCAATGTCATAACATAGAATTATAGGCCCTCAATATCAGGTAAGGATTCTGGGTCGTGACAGAGATGGTATCAATGCTGAGGCTTTACTTCCTTTAGGGAATATGTTGTACGAATTCACTAACAGATGAAGTTTTGTGAAATCAGGACTTGATGGCTCCACGACGCAGAGAAACAAATAGCTCTCAGGTGAACGAGGCCTCATCATATGAAGGTCCTCAAGAATTTGAAGCAATGAGCCTATTGTGAGAGATATAGACCACGTTCAGTCAGCAAATGACTCAGCTGACGCAGTGACACCAGCAAGAAAGGACTCAACTACTACACCAGATGGAGGTGCAAAGAGAGCAACAAAGACAAGCCATCTAAGAGCTTGTCAATCAATGTCAGCCTACACCTCAATAGGAGAACCCACCATACGCACCTGTCGGATTTCATGTATTCATCAAAGCTCGACCTCCCTATTTTCATGGTCAGCTCGACCAGTCGCTACTGAAGATTGAATAAGTAAATTCGAGAAATTCTTTGTGATCTCTTCACATGCAAAACATGAAAAGGTGAAGTGGGCAACATTTTATCTGGTCCAAGAAGCAGAGAACTGGCGGAAAGCAGTAAAGAGAGTTGCTGGTCGAAATAATGAAGAAGAATAGACGTGGCAGCAGTTCAAGGAAGCTTACTTCACAAAGTATTTCTATGCAGCCACCAGGGATCAGAAGAAGAAAGAATTCATGGACCTACGGCAAGGGAGCATGACTGTGGTCGAGTACGAGGCCAAGTTTGACCAGGTACCTAGATTTGCTGGGAACCTGATCGCAGATGAAGGCGATAAGCTCTTTGCATTTTAGAATGGCTTGCGACCATTCTTTCACAAAAAATTGGCCCCGATGAAGATAGAAACATATGGAGAACTCGTAGATCGTGCACAGATCCAGGAAAGAGAATCAGGTGAAATACTCAATAGAAGAAATGCCAGATTTGAGGTCCAAAAGGGCAAGGCTATTCAAAGGGGCTCTTTTGTCCCATTGAGACCCATGCCAACTTTCACCCAGAGAACACAACTTCCTCCGACTCCATCACAATACAAAAGGCCACGTGTCACATCCCCGCAGACCCAAGTGGCTCCCACCTTCTCAGAAAGAAATGTTGTTCCATGGCCTCGTCAACCACAGAATGAGTTCGCACCCTATGAACCTTGCGCATAATGTGACAGGAGACACATGCTCGGAGTATGCATGCAAGGCACTGGGAAATGTTTTCGGTGCAGAAAAGAGGGACACATGGTCAAGCGCTGCCTCATGAGAGCTCCAGTATCAGGCTCTCAATATAGTACTCAAGCAAAGCCTATGAGCCAGGGCCGCGTATTTGCAAGGACGCAGTAGGACACTATGGCTAGCGACGAAGTTATTCAAGGTACCTTTACTACTTCAAATCCAGTTATCTTTCTTTATGTATTTCAAGTGATTATTTTCATAAACTTTTATTTTGTAAAATCCCTCGTATGAATTCAATAAAACTCAAAACCTTGTTGTTACACTCAAAAACATGTTAACACGCCTTATAGTAACAAGTAACCTCTCCGTTTATCAGCATAAGTGCGACATTAAACACTTAGCTCTCATTCTTATAAACTCAGGGTCTACACATTCATTCACTAGTCCAGAGTTTATACCAGATATTCAAGCTAAACTCGTACCCTTAGGAAGGAGATTGACTATCTCGACACCATCCAAAAATACCATGATGGCTACCTTAATCTGTCGAGACACGATAATCAATATTAAAGGCCATGATCTTTTGGTAGATCGCATCGTGTTAGAATTTTAAGATTTCGACATCATTTTGGGCATGGACTGGCTAGCCACATATCATGCTACGATTGACTATTTCTCTAAAGTGGTCACCTTCCAACCACTTGGAGAGCCTCCATTCAGATTTCAGGGAATCAAAAGGGAGTACCTTTATTGGCAGCATTAGATGAGGAGCAAGACAAGACAATCAATCCTATAAAAAATTTCAATCGTCGAAGATTTTGTCGATGTATTTCCTGATGACTTAATCGGTATACCACCCGACCGAGAAGTCAAGTTCAAAATCGATTTGATCCCCAGGGACCACACCAATTGCCAAGGCACCATACCGGATGGCCCCTGTAAAATTAAAGGAACTGAAAATATAACTCAAGGAACTGTCAGATAAGAAATTCATTAGACGCAGTTAGTCACCATGGAGAGTCCCAGTGCACTTCGTAAAGAAGAAAGATGGTTCGATGAGGTTATGCATCTATTACTGTCAATTGAATAGTGTAATCATCATAAATCGATACTCCCTTCCACATATCGATGATTCGTTCGATCAGCTCCAAGGTGCCAAATGTTTCCTAAGATTGATCTAAGATCGGATTATCACCAGTTGAAAGTGAGAAGAATATATTCCAATGACGGCTTTCGCTTGTAAGAATGGGTTATACGAATTCTTAGTCATGCCATTCAAACTAACAAATGCCCCAATTGTATTCATGGACCTGATGAATCAGGTGTTCAGGCAATATATTGATGAATTCATCATTGTATTCATAGATGACATCCTCATCTACTTGCGATCGGAGGAAGAACATGAAGAACACCTTTGTAAGGCACTTCAGATACTCCGAGATCAACAGGTGTATGTCAAACTCAGTAAGCATAAGTTTTGGCTTAAACAAGTAACCTTCCTTGGCCACGTGGTATCAGCAGAAGGAGTGACCATCGATCCATCTAAGATCGAAGCAGTTACAGAATGGAAAGCATCGATGAGTATTATCGAAGTTAGGAGTTTTCTTAAATTGGTGGCTACTACCGTCGCTTTGTTGAAGGATTTTCACGCATTGCTCTACCGCTCACCCGCCTCACATGAAAAAATATCAAATTTGTGTGGACCGAGGAATGTGAAGTAAATTTTCTAGAATTGAAGAAGAGACTTACTATTGTACCAATCCTTGCCCTACCTTCTACTTCAAGCACTAGTGAATTTGAAATATTCATGGATGCATCTCACCAGGGACTCAGTTGTGTGCTGGAGCAAGGTAAAATAGTTGTCACTTATGGGTCAAGATAACTCAAACCTCACAAAAAGAACTATCCGGTTCATGACTTGAAACTAGTTGTAATCATCTTCGCCCTCAAACTATGGCAGCATTTTCTCTACGACGAGACGTTCAAAATATACACGGATCACAAAAGTCTCAAGTATCTTTTCTCATAGAAGAACCTGAATTTGAGACCACATAGATGGATGGAATATATGAAAGATTATGACTGCTCCATACATTACCATCCTGGGAAAGAAAATTTCGTCAATGATGCACTCAACAGGAAATTTTTGGTACTGTTAGCCAGATTAAAAACTTGGAAGCCCTTCGATGAATTTGCTGACGAAGATATTTACCTTCAAGAAATCGAAGAGGGTGTATATTTGGAAATAATCGTGATGAGTTCGTTCATTTTGGACAAAATCAGGGATTTACAGCGTACGGGCCCGAAAATCTTGAAAATAATTGACACCATAAGATCAAAACTCGATTTCTGTCTCAGGACAGATGGAACGTGTGCAACCATGGATTTCATCCATCCGTCGCGACGATGTGCTAAAAAAAAAGGAGTTGCCACCCGGAGCTTTTGGTGTCTCGGGATACCCAAAATCAAGATCGTATGCACCGAAGTGTTAGATTTGGCTCCGATGCGGTCTACGCCAACCCCTCTAGGCAAGGACTTCGATTATCAATTGGGAAGGTGTTAGACACCCGATTGACACGCTCGTAGGCGGTCTCTACTATGACAAAGTATAAAAAAAAGTATAAAAATGAGCGGCACTTCCTCTTGCTCGAAGGTACTCCAATCCTATTTGAGCCCTCCGCAATCACCAAAATTTCGGCACCGTAATGACTCAAATTCTATGATAGAGGAAAAGAAAAAGAAGGCAGATGAAATGAGGAGAGAGCCAGAGCTCTCTGGCCCTTATAGCACCGTTGCCAGATCTTCGCATGAATGATCACTCTGGTGAGCTTCCGATGGCACAAAAGGGTTAGAGATGGGTTTCACCTTGCTAAAATTTGGATGCTAAGAGGTAGGAATGATGGTGTGAGATAGTTGGCCAAGGTTCTAAAGCTTGGGGGTGATAGACATGGAAGAGTAATGGTGTAGGAACAACTAGGATTCTAAGGCTTGGATGGTTTAGAGCTTGGAAATGGGAAGGAATTTTTGTATAGTTTTTACTTTAGAATTTTAAAAGTGCTTAAACAAGGGGGGTGGCTCTTAATTTATAGAGAAAGGGTGGATTAGTGAGTGGTTAGGTCAGTAATGGGTTTAGAAATTAGGTAATCCTAGATCTAAGGTTTTTGGGATTTTTAAGAGCTTGGAGAAGAGAGAGTTGGATTTTAATGGTGGATGATGGGGTGATAACTTAAATGACAAAAGGGTGATACTTAAGATTGGGAAGGGCATATGGGTCATAAAGAAATAAACCCCAAGCTTTGGGATGGTGCACAAGTCAAACCCCTAATTTCCAAATCAACCATTTTTTTAAAAAAATGAGTTTTTTGTGTTTTGAAAAGTTAGGGCTCCTGTTGGAGAAGAACCGCCCTGTATAAAAAAATAAATTTTCTCTATTTTTATTTTTAATTATTCCCATTGAATGCATTGGCTCGAGCTACCCCAAAACGATATATTATAATAGTCAATTAGAGTTTTCTATCAAAAGTTATGGCCATCGAAAGTTCGAGGGCCGCAAAACCTCATGAATCCGTGAAATGCAATCTTTTGGGGTCTAGGGCCTTCATGGGCTGACTTGTGGGCCCTGGTTAGGTCCAATATGGTCCTAATGGATTTAGTTTGGGTTCTATGGTTTTGGTTGGGGTTTCTAAGGATCCAGGAAGGGCTTTAAAGGTTCAGGTTAATTTCTAAGGGATCAGGAAGTGCTTTCGGAAGCTTGGAGGTACGCTGTTCTCGAAGTATGGGTCAGTCGAGCCTTGGATCAATTTTGGGTCTCTACAAATGCCCCTCTTTGGGATTCGATCAGTAATGATCGCATGTCAAAGAAAGAGACATCTGAAGAAGCCCAAGCCACGCTAACGGTTCCACCATATTCAAAATGAAGCTCAAACATAAAAAAGAAAAAGTGACATAAGCCCAATACTTGGGATAACGTGCGTCACTCAAGAAGGAAAGTAGCAGAAGCGTCAATAGTTGGAAAAACTTCGGCTCCTCGATATCATCGGTCCCCAAGCGCTTAACAACATTACTGGGCATAACCGAGACGATGTGATTATGTTTGATGTTTGAGTTTCATTCTAAATAAAATAGCCTCGCAAGCAGGAGGGTGATCGATCCATACTTAAAAATTGGTGTAAAGTAAAGACGCGAAGATCTACTATTTGTGTCCACTCTCATAAGGCATTGATTGCCCCACTTGATCGGCCACGAGTGCCCCTACGCAAGGTAGGGTACAAGATCTTTGAACCCATTGATGCTGAAGTTAAGTTAGCACAACTATCCGAACGGAGCGAATATTTATGTTGCAACCCTTTTTGGGAGAAAGTGCCACCATAACAAGCCACATATTTTTTCTTTTCATGTATTTTTTGTTCGAGGTTTTTTTAGCACTAATCAGGCTTACTTATGTATGTATCTAATGAAGTCTTAACCATTTACAGGCGCGCAATGGAAATTGTAATACTAGCATAGGATCGTTCCCACGAGGATATGTTTTATATTATATATACTAATTTTTTGAAAACTTATATTTATCTTTTAAGATCCTAAACTATTTGAGAAATATGAATAAATAATAGTTTCTTAAACTAAATTACAAAAAATAAATCCTAAATCCTCCTTTAGATTGTGGTCGTCAATCACAATCATCAGTTATCGGGTGTTGATAAATTTAAAATACCGTTACACTATATCTCAGTCTTCTAGAATTTGGGCGTCAATCAAAACTAGCATCCTTCATATAGATTTATACTAATCTTTAATCTATCAGAAATTTAGGCGTTAATCAAATTCTACAAAATCAAAGATGGAAAATAAAACCATTACACTAATATGCAAATGTCAACCTGAGTCGTCAATTCAAATAAAAATTTGAAGATCTTTACAAAGCAGGAAATTGTAATAAAATAAATCTAAATTAGAAAGTAATAAAAATTATATCTTTCACCCCTCAGCCGCAGTCATCAATTGCTTCTGAAAAACTACAGATATCTACTCTAATCTTTCAGCTCTCAATCCCAGTCGTCAATTTTGATCGAGGAACCTTGGATATTTAAACTAAATTATTCTAATTTTGATTGGAAGAAAACCCAACCTCAGTTGTCAATTGATGCTGAGAATTTCTTCGATGAATAATTCCTATACCAAGCCCTCTTATTTATGGATCATAAGGGGTCGGTTTACAAAACTCCTAATTATAATAAAAGAAACTACTAAAACAAGTGTCGAATTATAACTCTATTTGCTAATTTTATCTTCCTTGCTTTCAACAGTTGATGTACTTCTAGATTTTCTCCTTTATTTCAGTAACAGAGTCCTTTAAAAGTCTTCTTCGTTAATCTTCTCAGATCCGTGATTGGTCAGACTTCTCAGTCAATAATTCTTCTAATTATACGTATGGCGATGTATATCCTCACGTGACATCACTTCAGAAAGTAGCTTTTTGTAAAATCGTAAATCATGATTTTCTAGCTTTTACTCTCTGGACGATTCTTTATTTACGATTAATCGTCTTCTATTGTATCGTACTTCACTCTTGTAATGGGGCTTTGGATTTTAGAAGGTGCCCAAGAAAGGTAGAAAAAGGATTCAAAATTTTTCTGAGAATTTATTTCTTCTTTCTCCAATCTTTTTCTTTTCTTCTTCTACTTCAGTAAGTATCCACGAATTTGGATGCTTCTTCCCATTTTTATTTTTTATAAAATCTCATTTTGATCTAAATTCATCTTTTTATAATTTTTCTTTTTTATTGAAAGTTCTTCACCCCCTTTTTTTTTCTTTAGAAATCGCCTTTTCACGATTTTTCATCTTTTCCCATATTTTCTTTTTATTATTATTTTTCTTCAGTTATACCCTTTTTTCAGCATTCCCCTTATTTGTTGACTTTTACTCCTTTCACTCCCTCTTCTTCCCTTCTTTTATATTATAAACTCTCAAAAAATATGAGGGTTAAAGGTTGAAAGCTTTGGATAATACTTATGGTTAAGGATTTTCAAGATTTTTGGTACAAAGAAATTCAGTTTAGGCTTCTAATATGGGTTGAAAGGATAAATTATTTTCTAAGATTTTAATTTTTTACGATTTACTAGCATAGATGCCTTATTGTTTTGATACTTCTAATAGATAGTTCTAGAAAAAAAATTAGGTTATCATAGTCATAAAATATTTTGATTCTAAATTCAGTAATATGAGATTTCATAAAAGAAGTAAAGAAGTTCAAAGAAATTTTGACTTGAATAGAAGCAGTCTCTCTCTCAAGGAAAGGAAAATTTTGTCTCTGATGCTCACTTGTTTATAATTTTGAAACTATAGTCTAAATGTTGCAGTTCAGATCAATCTATTGTTTCAAACATTCAATCTAATACAGTGTTCAACGAGCTAAAACATGAATTGAACTATTCTATATTCTTGATTATTGAACTTCTACTATGATGGATCGTAAGTTTTTAAGATTCGTAATTTATTCTATCATAATTCACATATAATAGTTAACTATAAAAAACTATTTTAAAAAAACAAAGAAAAGAAGAAAAATAAAAATTATGCAAAAAGTAAAAGAAAACTAACTAACAAATTGATATACTAATTAACTACTATTGTACACAGAAGTTGTGTATCCCCCCCAAACTTAATTTGGACAATGCCCTCATTGGCACAAAAGCAGGGGACACTCAAAATTTATTTACCTGAAAGATCATACCTGTGAGGCTTGTTTTGTAATTTTTACTCACTCGGTGATGAAGGATACGCACCAGAATGGAAACAGTAGATGGGCTGGTGCTGGGGAGGCTAGCAGTGAGGCTGAGCTGTTTGATAGGTCTTCTTCCGAGTCAGACACCACATCTATAGAGTAATCATCTCTGAGTGCTTTTTCTTTCGTAATTTCTCTAGCATCCGAGTCTTAAATGAATTCGCCGAATTGCTCCATCAAGGTAGTAATTTTATCCTCATATTCTTTCTTCTCACCCTCTCATGCTTGTTAGTTCTTTCTTAATACATTGCTACATAAGTTGAGCCTGAAGTGACTCAGGGGCTTCTTGTACTTTCCTTGTTGTTTCTGTTGTCCAATGTGCAAGGTATTCTTTCACAACCTTCCACTTTAAGCTTTCCACTATCTTTGAGCGCCCTTGAACAGTAGAGTAGTTTCAAGGACTCTGTTCTTCAATCTGTTAAATTTGTCCACCCACTTTCTTACCACACCTGGTAGTGGCATCAAATTTGGGGCATAAGTATTTTGTCATTGCTTTACTTCCTTTATTCTCCTTTCTAATTCAGGGATTGTTGTGGTGGTAACTGGCGGATCAACAGGGGGTTCTTCTTCTCCATTTAACAACTATGTGAAACCCCCTCTTAGTATTTCGAAACTTACTCTTGCTTCTGCTGCTTTGATTGTAAGAGTCTGCTCAATATTAGAAGGAATTGTAGGCGGAACAGCAGGCTCTGTTGGTGCAGGAACATGGCTAGAAGTAGTCATTTCAGTAATCTGCTGGTCCATTGGTAGAGGAATCTCTTATGCCATAGCTATCATTGGGCTCACAGGCTCTGCTTCTATAATAATTGGCCGTGTGTCTGCCTCAGTTGAAGGGGGCATAGCAGGCCCTATTGGTGAGTCCAGAGCCGAGTCATATAGACTAGCTTGGTCTGCAATTGGGAGTTCTAACTTAGCTACCCTCTCGTGTATTGGAGATCCAGTCTCCGCTCTCTCTAGAGATTGAGTAGAAGTACTTCCCATTTCTATAACTACTTGTTCTGGGGATATAGTTCTGCTGGCTGCTCCATGGCAGACTCTTCGCAGCCATTGTGTATAGAGGGGACACTCTCTGTGCATGCTGAAATAAGAATTATCTGTTTGTTTGTAGCACTTAGAGTTCTCCTGTAGGTCTTGGCGATGAGCCTATCCTCTGTTATAGGAAGAGCCTTTCCTTTGGGATCAACGTTGTATCTCACATTCATTAACAAATTTGTAATTAACCCTCCAGAGGATAGACATAATTTCTTTGTTTGATATTTTTCTTGGTTCAAATTTTCCCTCACGGTGTTGATTACTTCTAACAGGTAGGTTGGAACACTAAACTAGTAGCGATTAGCCATGAGATATAAGGTTCTTATGAAGAGTGCCCTCCGTTGTGTTCCATGACTCATTGGGTGAATGGTTTTGTGAATTAAGACATCCAAGAAGTGAATCTGTAGACTCCGTGATTCTACATCTTTTCTCAAGAAAAATGATCTGTCTTTGGGTGGTTTTCCTAGTAGCTCTACCGCCATCTGAACAACATCCAGGAGAAAATGGGGTTGTTCTCATAAAATATTGGTTGCCGGATTGTCAGGGGACACTTTAGGTCTTTCTAAGGGTGTATTCATCACCCCAGCAACCATTGCCTTTATTATTGCAATTGAGAATCCGTAAATGGTTGTAGACAAAATTGGCTCTGAACCCTTGCTACTATTAACCATATTTTTATAAAATAGTGGTACCAATCTTGGGTAGACTTGTGTGACTCTGGGCTCTAGGAAGTACTGCAACCGGACATCCTTAAAGTATTGGATTGCCCCTCTACTTATTTCACATTCTTCTCATAAGGTAATGTCCACTAAGATTTTGGCCTCCACAATATGATGTTTCATTGATTTTGGGAGTCGTTCTGCTGTAACGTTGAAGGACTCCAGTTTTTTACCTTTATTAACCCCCTGAGGGTTTAGCTTTCTTTTTGGGTAGGTATGCTACTTTCAATTTAGCTTTAAGGGCAGCAAACCATGCAATGCGGTTAATAAGTGGAGAGTTATCGAAATGGTTACCTCTGTAACCTTCTTCCTCCCTCTGTCGCTTGCCCGTTACTTTCGACATGCTGCAATTTATTTTTCTGCAAGATGTATAGAATATTATTTAGTAAATCGCAACTTGCATATATAAATTTGAAATTGATTGCAGAGACTCCTCCATTTAAGAATGGAGATTGTTACCTTAATTTTGACTAATCAACAAACCCTAGTTTTGAGATATTGCTTAGAACTTGAATAGGATTTCCAAAATCAAACAGGAGATACAAGGAAAATTTAAGAAATAAAAATGGTTGAGTCTTAGTCGATGGATTTTTGAAAAACAGAGGGAAAGATAATAGCAAAAATGGAGGGTTCGATAATGGGGCCGACATATCCACTCTCGAATATGTAGGCCCTATCTAGTGATGACCTGCTGAACCAGTCATCACGCGTGTTTTAACCTAGAGTCGTCGGTCGACTCTAGCTTTGCAGCAATGGTAAGTACGAACCCTCATATCAATTTAATCGTAGTCACTACGCTTTCACTGATAGACATATCCATAACGACAATCAATCGTAAATCCATACGATTGGTCGCTATAATATATAATAGGAGTTATGTTACGATCCATCATTTTTCAACAATTTGGGTCGTAGTGTACTACCTAGGATTGAAAGAAAAAAGAAATAATTCTATATATTTTACAATGGGTGCTACAGATGAGTCGATAGCTCGATGATCCATGAGATTTTTATATTTGATTTTGGAGAACCGATGTCTGCCCCAAGAATACTTGTCCTCTAGGATTGTTGATTGGCTGCGTCAGTAATTGGCCACTCTCTCTTTTTGCCACTTGAGAAGCTAGCAGGCCTATCTGACTTTCCAGCTTCGTGATGGACTGAGTATGAGAATGGAGCACTTGAGAGAACTGAGCAAGCTGATATAATTCTTTCGAGTGTTGATGCAACTATTGCTTCAAATCTCAGAGGATTTGAACAACTGTGGCATCAGGTGCATTGCTCTGTGGTCTAAATTGGGGTTACTGTTAAGTGGTGAAAAATGCCACTTTGCACCCTTTAACCTAACCTTTCATGGACTTGTGAGCACATTAATAAGCCTCTGTTGAGTGCATTTTGTAGATAGCAGGGAAAGCTGGTAATAATGCAGCAAACCACTTAAGAATGCCCACAAAGAAGTCATCTCTCAGCACCATGCAGACCCAGCAACATAACATGGAGAAAGAAGTGAAGATAGGTCCAAAACATCCTATCGAGAAGATGTCTGAAGACTTCGATAGGAGCTGAGGATTAAAAGAAAAGAATTCGTGCAGTTGGAGAAGGGTTCGATAGGATCCGAAGGCAGAAGAAGGATGAATTCGTATGGATTGAGGAGTTCGATAGGATTTCAAAACCTATTGAGCAAAGAAAGGAAAGAAGAAACTATCCTATCGAAAACTTGCCTAAAGAGTCAAAGGAACCTATCGAACAGATCTGAGAACCTAGCGAAAGGACTAAAATGCTCGATTCCAACCTATCGAAGGCTCCCTGAACCTATCAAAATGAAGATGCTGAAATTGAACCTATCGAAGGATGCTTAAGCCTTTCGATAGGAATGAGAGCCAACCTATTGGGATGACGGCACACAGAGCTGAACTTGTCGAAAAGGACCCCTGGACCTATCAAACTACTCAGCCGACCTATCGAATACTCCAGATATTGGGCTGAGGACCCTAAAGCTTCAAAGAGAAAACTCATCCTATCGGTACCTATCGAAGAGACCAGGGAACCTATCGAAAGGAACTACAAGCTTACTTTTCACCTGTCGGAAGCTTCTCCAACCTGTTGAAATCGCGTGCTGAACTTCTCAGAAACTATGCTATGCACACGCTAAGACTTGGTGACCTGTCGCACACAAACCGAGGCACTCTGGTGACCAGTGTGACATTCTAGAAGATGCCTTAGAAAGCCCTAACTGACCCACGTTCTTTAACAAAACTCTAACAAACTCTGACAACCTTCAGAAGGGATTTTTAGAGGGAAAAATAGAAGAGAAAGCTATATATTGAGATCCCCAATTGCCATTGGGGAAGATTGAAATTCTGAGCAATTTTCTAGAGATCAGAGCTTGCAGCAAGATTCCATTTCCCTCATTTAGCCCAACCATGGTTGGCTAAATCCCTAGGAGCAGTAAGGGGTGAGTTAGATCTGTAATTGGGTAAGGTTAAGAGTGTTGCTGGGGTTAATTGTTGCACAGACTACAGATCTGAGAGCTTTCCATTGTAAGAGTGACCTTGTTTGCAATGTAAATATTGTTTTCAATTTTTTAATTAGATCTAAAGCTCTTTTGATTCCTTTTGGTGCTCGATCAGATATGTGTAGAGGAGTTGCTTAATCAGCTCACCCACTTAACTGGTAGACCTCTTGGATATCATCTGAAGTCCCTGGATCTGATATCTCAGTAATTTCCTGCATCTGTGACCTGAAAATTACAGCATCAGTAGTGGTTTTAATTGTTCTAATTGAGGCCCTAGCTTTATAGGAGATCTCTTGGATGGTCTGTGACCATTAAAGTGGATAGATCATAACCTTAAGGTAAATCTGAGCTCAGGCCTCAATTAGATTTATCTGCTGCTATCCATGGATTCGATAAAGCCTATAGGATGGTCTGTGACCATTAAAGTGGATAGATCATAGCCTTAAGGCTAGGTGGATCCTGTGATTTGAAGTGTTATATATACTGCAGACAAAGGCTCGTGGGCCACCGAGGACTTGTGTGTTTTTGAACCCCTGTAATATGCTTAGCTCGACCTGATTGCAATGAAGACAACCTCCAAGCTGTTCTTCTCCATCTTTTGAGTTTTTAAACCTTCCATCTACAAAATCTGAGGCTCTAGATTTGATCTAAGACAATCTGCATTTTAATTGTAGTTTAGTTTAAGTGACAACTCATTTCAAACCTCTCCCCTGTCTTTTACCTAAAGTAGAGATAGCTAGGGTGTCAAATCTCTTACAGATCTGGAGATTTATCATATTTCTAACCAGCCTCCCTGTGGACATTCCCTTACTTACCATTCTTTTACAGCTTGCTACAACAAATCCTGAATACTTGCAGGTCTGTATGAGTATCTGCCTAGTTGTATTGTTGATTTTAGACCCTCATTTGAGGGTAGGCAAACATTCCCAACAAGTTTTTGGCATCGCTGCCGGGGAAGCAGTTTAGAAATTGATAGATCTAAGTTTTGATCATAGATTTGTAGTTTTTGTTTGATTTTACTAACTGCATTTGTGAGTTTTGCTATTTTTTTAATATTTTTGTGTCCAGTTCCATCAAATCTGAGTACATAGTGAAAGGAGAGCCGTGTTGAAGGCTGCTCTATAGTTTGCATCCCTTTTTCCCCTATTTGTTTTTAGATCTGCTAATTTTAACTTCCAGATTTTTTGTCAGTTGTGCTGCTTCTTTCAATTGTGTGAGGATTTACTCTGCATTCAGTTATGGGTGTTGTATGTTTGGTAGGAGAACTCTTCAACCTGAGATTATTCCACTAAATCCAGAGGTTGAAAGACTTCTCAGAACTAGACCAACTACATCCACAACTGTTGAAATTGAATCTGTCGAAATGGGTGAGCAATAGCAGCCTCGAACTCTCAAGGAATTCAATGCACCAGGGGTCTACAATTCCCCCTTCTGCATTCAGTTCCCTGCTGCTCAAGGAAACTATGAAATTAAATCATCCATCATTCAGATGTTTCCCTCATTTCATGGCCTAACCAAGGAGGATCCCTATAAGCATATAGATGATTTCTTAGGGCTGTGCACCACCTTCAACATCACAGGTTTGGGGGAGGAGGCCACCAGGATGAGACTCTTTCCTTTTTCATTAAAGGACAGAGCCAGGACCTGGTTATCTCTACTTCCACCTAACAGTATTCAGTCCTGGAGTGATCTCCAATGTCAGTTTCTGGCCAAATTCTTTCCTATGTCAAAGATCAGTCAGTTGAGGAAGGGTATCATCTCTTTTACCCAAGATCCAACTGAAGACTTTCATCAATCCTGGGAAAGATTTAAAGAACTCCTCAAGAAATTCCCCCACCATCAAATCCCTGAATGACAATTGGTTCAAATCTTTTATTAGAAAATTGATTCAAAGAATAGGGGCATGGTAGATGCCTCTTGTGGAGGCACCTATCTTCATAAAACTACTGAGGAGGCATGGGAGCTCTTTGACATCATCAGTGAGAACTCTATGCAAAGGAAAACCTTTGCAAGAGATCTAGACCCTCCTAAATTGATGAAAGAGAACACCTCAAGAGGAAAGATATATGAAGTGAGTGTGTCAAGTGAGTTGGAAAGAAAAGTGGATAGCTTAACTCTAAAATTTGATAGGCTGATGGGAGCAATGTAGTCACCTGTGGCTGCTAGAGTGGAGGAGGCATGTGCTATATGCTAGTCCCCTGCTCACTCCCTAGATAAATGCCCATTAGCTGCCCAATTTCCTGATTTCGTAACAGAGCAGGTGGCTGCAACTCAAGCCTATGGGCAACAGCCTGCTACTGGGTATCAATGGAGAAACTACCCCAATCTGAGGTGTAGACAAGATGGCAGCCAGCAGCAGCAGCAGCCCCTGCCCTACAGAAATGCTCAGCCCTATCGGGAAAGTTATGCCCCAAGACCTCAATATCAGTAAACCATGGCCCAACCTGTAGCTCCTCCTGTGCAGCAAGCTGCACCTACTCCAGCTATGAGAGCAACATCTTTGAGGAACAAGTTCTATCTTCATTACAGAACTTGAACACCTTAACCCAAATTGTGTACTCTCACAACTAGAGCATCAAAAAGATAGAGGACTAGCTTAATCAGCTGTCTGATGCTCTGACTAGGAGAGAAGGAGGAAGGTTACCTAACCAACCACAGGATAATCCATGAAGACAGTTTATAGTGAGTGAAGTTTCCTCCACCTATGAGGAAGCCAAATCTGTGACAATTTTGAGGAGTGGTAGGCTAGTGGACAATCAGGTGGGCTGTGAACCTGTGAGAAGTTTGAAGGAAGAGAATGAAAGGAGTTTTCCAAGAACACAACAAAGGCCACCAGTGGTGGACCTGACAGAACCACCCAGTGTCAATAAAGAGGATGATATGAATCCTCAAGGAAAAGAAAAAATCAAAAAGAAAGAAGCCCCTGTAGCTAAGGTTGCAAGTGAGGGAACACCCCCACACTTACCATTTCCCAAGGCATTGCAAGGACCCTCCCCTTTTGACAAAGGGCAGGGCAAAATTGAGGAAATGGAGACTTTCAAGCAAGTCAAGATTAATCTGCCTTTACTGGATGCCATCAAACAAGTCCTAGCCTACGCCAAATTTCTGAAGGAGTTATACACCCATAAAAGACAGTCTAGGACATACTTGTCCAAGAAAGTCTTTTCAGTAGAGAAGGTAAAACACATTCTGTCCATTGCAACCCCCACCAAACTTCAAGACCCTAGAGTACCTACTATCCCCGGCATCATTGGAGATCATAAAATTGAGAAGGCCCTATTAGACTTAGGAGCCAGTATGAACTTGCTGCTCTATGCAGTCTATGAAATTTTAGGCCTGGGAGACTTGAAGCCCACACCTGTGGTTCTGCAACTGGCTGACAGGTCCGAAAGGAAGCGTGTGGGAGTCATTGAGGATGTCCTGGTGGGAATTGACAAGTATTTTTACCCTGTTGACTTTGTGGTGTTAGATATGGAGCCAAGCAAAGGTGTTTCCTCCATCCCTGTGATTATGGGCAGGCCCTTCTTGGCCACTGCCAATGCCTGCATTCAATGCAGATCTGGAATCATGGAGGTCTCCTTTGGAAATATGAAAGTAAAGTTGCACATATACAACACCAGCTCTCAACCCCCTTTTGATGAAACCTGTTTTTCCATTGCAGGGCTGGAGGAGGCTCTGCATGATAATCCTCAACAGCTGCTGCAGAGCAATGATTGGCCTATATAGACAAAATTGCAACCAGGGGTTGAACAATTACTGAGGAATAGATCCAAGAAGGACGAAAAGTTCAAGGAACATGGGGAGGCCGTTAACCTTCCAGATCCTCCAGATTAGCAACTGCAGTTGAGTATGTATCATATGTACCATATTTTGCTTCTGTTTTAGATTTTTTTTTTTTTTTTTACTTTGCATCTCTAGTAGAATTCTTTTACAATAAATATGCCATGTTCTCTAGTGGGTCACCTTTTCATATTTGCCAGCTGCTCTAAGATAAGGGGAGCTCATCCACATAAGAATCCAACCATAGGGTCGCACAGCAGCAGAGCCTAATAAGTGCTGAAGCTAAGGGTGCCCAAAAAGGCAGCTTTATCTGGGTTTTAGAGCCTTCGATAAGCCTAATCTACATTTCGTTAGGTTTCATGGTGATTTCGACAGGATATCTAATGTTTTCGATAGGAACTGGATGTTTCGACAGGTAAAACCAACTGCTCGACAGGTTAAATAAGGGCAAACAAAGATTTTGATAGGTCCTGAGTGCATATCGGGCACCTATCGAAAAGATGCTTTCTCTGCCGTTTAAACCTATCGATAGGATGGTCTCACCTATCAAAATCCTTAAAAATCATCCCTTGTGAAAGCTTTGATGTCTAAGCTTTCGATAGGACGCATCAACCTATCCAAACCATTCCATTCATCCTATCGAAATCGCATTTTCACCTATATATACCTGTTGATAGGTCATTTGTGCTTCATTCCTTACCTTTTTGCCTCCCTCTTTCTCTACTAAATCCTCACAGATGCTGGTTAGTGTGCCATCTTGTTAATACATTCAGCCTGCATGGAGGAGCATTTTACCCCTGATTTTAGAGAAATTAGAGCGATGCATCGCTAGCTTTGTGAAACCCTAGGTACCTGGAGGTGAGTTGCCTTCCTACCATCACTCTGTTGTCTTTCTAAGTTTTCCCATTCCAAGTTGGTGAGTTGGTGAGAAAGTACTCCCTGAGATTACAATGGATGAGCCTGAGGAAATGCTAGCCAGCATATGTCGGATATCAACTGCATCCACCCCTAAATCCTCCAAGAAAGCGCTACCTGCTACCAAACCACCTGTAAAGAGGAAGCTCGTTGAGGGGACACCTAAAAAGAGTCCTAAAGCTAAGAAAGCTAAAGCTTTTGAAATTCAGGAACCTGTGGTAGAAACACCCTTAGAGAGAGCTACCCCTGACAGGCCCATTATTGTAGAGCTTTTGACTATACTAACCACCCCCAATGAATTTGTTGACAAGTTAAACCTTGTCCCTGAGACCGAATTTGATCTGGCATATTTTGCTAACATTGGAGAGTGCCAAGAAATACTGAGCTATTTGAAGAAAGAAGGCTTGTTGCCCCTACTGTCGCCATTGAAAGAATTAGTGTATCCCAGGCTGGTGAAGTTATGGTACCAAAATATGAAGAAGAAGGTGGCACAGGGGACTGATGATGTATTAGAAATTTCGATTGATGATTGGCAACTGACTATCGATCACAGAGACATAGGAATGGCTTTGGGGGTCCCATACCAATTTGACTCCAACCGTGCTGAGGGAGTACCTGTGGGAGCTACATTTAAGGATATGGCCAAGCAGCTAACCAATGGAATTGTGGGTTCTGGAGAATCACTGATGAGAAGAGACCTCCATCCTAGTCTTAGATTCATGGTTACCATCTTAAGGGAAAATGTCTATGTTACAGGACATTTGCAGGAGAGAAGGTCCCCATTAGTGGATGCTTTATTTTATTGTTCCAAGGGGCAGTTCGTGAATGCACCTAAGCTGATCTTTGAAACTATGGTGGACATAAATGATAAGGTGCTAAAAAGACAAGTTTTTGCTGAGGGAGGAGGCCTACCCTTCAGCCGACTCATCACCTATCTGCTCAAAGCTGGAAAGTATAGGATCAAGGAGGCTGAGCCAGTGGAGAAAATGGCTCAGAAGGTTTTTGGAAAGAGGGCATGGTCTACAAGTTTAACCCTGATTCAAAAGACCAAGTCGGTTGAGGCAGAGAAGGAGGTGCCCACTACCTCAGTAGCAGATCATGCTGCTGACATTCCCCCATCCACCATTCCTCCTTCATCACCCACTTTTTCATCTACCTTACCTACACCATCACCTACACCTAGGATCCTGGAACTCCCCACCTTCTCCAAGCCTATCCCCACCATGTCTTCCCCACCCTCCCTCCAACCTCTTCCTGATTTTCCCCCTCCACCACTTCCTATACATACACAGGGTTTGGACCAATTCACTTCTACTGGTTTCTCTGCCCTCATTTCTTCAATTGTGGAGGATGTTGCTCATGAGTACACCCCACTTTCTAACTCCCCCCACACCACTCCTCCTCATTTTACCCATGCCCCAGCCTCTCCTTTCCTTCCCATTCATTCACCCATCCCCTCTACTTCCACCCTGCTTGATACTTTCACCCAAATCCTCTCCCTCCTTCACTCCATTCAGGCCCAGGTAGCCACTAACACTGACCACCATGCCCTCATGAGCTCATGTCTCCAATCAATTCAATCCACCATCACTCCCTCCACTTCAATCTCCCAACCATTTCCCACTTCTCCTCCCTCCCCTGATCCCTCACTTTTCCATTTCTTCCCTCCCTTTTCACCTATGCCCTCCCCCATCCCTACTAATATCCTTTTTGTGGAGTTAGCCGCTCCATCTTTACCCCCACCTTCCCCCCAAATAACCTACTGCCCCATCCAAGGAAGCTGAGCCCCCCAAGTCCTCCCCTCTTTCTGACCCCCATGGCACCCTACTCACTAGGGATGAAAGAAGAAAGGTTGTTGCAGCTCTAGGACTGGACCCCATGGCCCTTTTCCCTTCCGATTCGGATTCTGATCCTGCGCCTGGGGTTGATCCTAAAGGCAAAAAGCCTGCTGCCCAGTCTAAGGAGGCACGCGCTAAACAACCTAAGCAATCCAAATCCAAAGGCAAAGCCCCTGCATCTAAGCGGTAGCTGGCACCAAGCTGTAGAAGAATGTGGCCATGTGTTGTTTCAGTTTCTTTTTCATGTGTCTCTTGTATATATTTGACATTTTTGTTATGTTATTCTATAGATATCTTCTTAGCCTGTCTCCCTCTTGATTACTTTTTCTCAAAATAGTGGGGACACTGTTTAGTTTACGTTTGGGGGTATGGCAGGTGTGCCAATGAAATAAGTTAATACTTTGTGCAGCTATGTTGAAAAAGTTTTTGACAATAAAGTGATTTCCCACCTGATTTTTTTTTTAAAGAGGAAATTAAAAACTTTTTAAAACTGAAATGAGCTGTAGTCTTAACATTTTTCATGAAGCAAATGTCAAGAATTTTCAAAAAAAATTGATGATTAGTGAACCTGAAATGAGAGAAAACTGTGAGGATACCCCCCATAAATTTTGATGGAAGACTATACCCAGTGAGATTTGGGCTTGAAAATTTTTTAATTTCTTTGAAGAGTGTCTGGGCAATTTCTTCTACTCTAAGGACTAATGGGATCTAATTCTAATCACTAGAAGTTAGGCAATTCTAAGTTGAAACAGCTTGACAGCATTCATGACATTGAAGATATGAAGTAAGGCCATCCCTTGGACAGTTTGAGCCTAAAATGCCCCACCTTTGAACTGCCCTTGATACACACCATTTGAGCCTTGAAATCACTATTTTTCCTCAATAGAAACCAGCAATGCAAACCCAAAACTCTTTAACCTGATGTAGCCCGACCTCACTCTCAGATTTCAGAAGGTAAAGGTAAAGGAATGGAAGAAGGTAGAGTTGGTTTGAGAAGTAGGTACAAGAGGAGAAAAACACAATTGGTGGCGTTGTGGCATTCCAGCCTATATAAAAATAATAATAATAATAATAATAATTTGGTTGAGAAAGTGAGGTCATTTCATTGAAAGACTAAAAAGATGATTAGAAACTGATCACTTCAAATCTGAAAATTCAAAAAGTAGATGGAATTATGCTGAAATGAAGGAGGTATTGTCTAGACACCTTCTTACCTTTACTGATTTCTCAATTTTGAATCCTATTTTACCCTGTTATTTCTTTTACAAATTTCACCCATAAGCCACATTAAAACCCAATAAAAAGACCCTACTGATCTAAAATGGATTGAGCTGTCATGTGGAGATGAGAATTTGCTTAATCTGTGGTGAAAAGAGTTAGAAAATTTTAGGAATTAAAGCAATGCCTATGCTCCTGCTTGCAGTCCTATTTGAGGGCTGCAACTGCTCTTGAGCTGTGTGAAATAATGCACCCTTCGATTTTTGTTATGAGTGAACAACCCCGGTATGAGTTGGGTCTAAAATCAGAGATTTGGGGTGGTATCGGAAAGAAATTCTTGAATTAAAGGTGAGCTCTGCATCAAATTTTTAAGCCCAATGCCTTGACATGAACTGATTGAGAATGAAGGGATTATAGCAAAATTTCAAGTTTTGAATTGGTGATTTTTCTGCTGAAAATCCTCTAGAATTAAAGGGACATGGTGTGAAATTTATTTTATTTCACTTAAACTCTGTTTTAACATGTTGCATGAATATTAACTAAGTTATATTGGAGAAGTTTGTGGGTACCTTCACTGAAAAACCTCAGCAGACTTCACTCATCTACTAGGGATCACCTAGGGGTTTAAAAGGCTTGGTGCATATGCTAAATGCATCCGTGCTCCCTACGAAAGTGGCATTTTATTTTTCTCTAAATTCTCCTTTGCTCAGGGACTAGCAAAGCTTAGGTTTGGGGGTGTGTTAAGTGGTGAAAAATACCACTTTGCACCCTTTAACCTAACCTTTCATGGACCTGTGAGCACACTAATAAGCCTCTGTTAAGTGCATTTTGTAGATAGCAGGGAAAGCTGGTAATAATGCAGCAAACCACTTAAGAATGCCCACATCTCTCAGCACCAGGCAGACCCAGCAATAGAACAAGGAGAAAGAAGTGAAGACAGGTCCAAAACATCCTATCGAGAAGATGTCTGAAGACTTCAATAGGAGCTGAGGATTAAAAGAAAAGAATTCGTGCAGTTGGAGAAGGGTTCGATAGGATCCGAAGGCAGAAGAAGGATGAATTCGTATGGATTGAGGAGTTCGATAGGATTTCAAAACCTATCGAGCAAAGAAAGGAAAGAAGAAACTATCTTATCGAAAACTTGCCTGAAGTGTCAAAGGAACCTATCGAACGAATCTGAGAACTTAGTGAAAGGATTAAAATGCTCGATTCCAACCTGTCAAAGGCTCCCTGAACCTATCGAAATGAAGATGCTGAAATTGAACCTATCGAAGGATGCTTAAGCCTTTCGATAGGAATGAGAGCCAACCTATCGGGATGACGGCACACAGAGTTAAACCTGTTGAAAAGGACCCCTGGACCTATCGAATACTCCAGATATTGGGCTGAGGACCCTGAAGCTTCAAAGAGAAAACTCATCCTATCGATACCTATCGAAGAGACCAGGGAACCTATCGAAAGGAACTACAAGGTTACATTTAACCTATCGGAAGCTTCTCCAACCTGTCAAAATTGTGTACGGAACTTCTCAAAAACTATGCTATGCACACGCTGAGACTTGGTGACCCATCGCACACAAATCGAGGCACTCTGGTGACCGACGCGACATTCTAGAAGATGCCCTAGAAAGCCCTAACCGACCCACGTGCTTTAGCAAAACTCTAACAAACACTGACAACCTTCTAAAAGGGATTTTTGGCGGGAAAAATAAAGGAGAAAGCTATATATTGAGATCCCCAATTGCCATTAGGGAAGATCAAAATTCTGAGCAATTTTTTAGAGATCAGAACTTGCAGCGAGATTCCATTTCCATCCTTTAGCCCAACCATGGTTGGCTAAATCCCTAGGAGCAGCAAGGGGTGAGTTAGATCTGTAATTGGGTAAGGTTAAGAGTGTTGTTGGGGTTAATTGCTGCACAGACTACAGATCTGAGAGCTTTCCATTGTAAGAGTGACCTTGTTTGCAATATAAATGTTGTTTTCAATGTTTTAATTAGATCTAAAGCTCTTTTGATTCCTTTTGGTGCTCGATCTGATTTGTGTAGAGGAGTTGCTTGATCAGCTCACCCACTTAACTAGTAGACCTCTTGGATATCATCTAAATTCTCTGGATCTGATATCCCTATAATTTCCTGCGTCTGTGACCTGGAAATTATAGCATCTATAGTGGTTTTAATTATTCTAATTGAGGCTCTGGCTTTGTAGGAGATCTCTAGGATGGTCTTTGACCATTAAAGTGGACAGATCATAACCTTAAGGTAAATCTGAGCTCAGGCCTCAATTGGATTCATCTGCTGCAATCCATGGATTCGATAAAGCCTATAGGATGGTCTTTGACCATTAAAGTGAACAAATCATAGCCTTAAGGCCAGGTGAATCCTATGATTTGAAGTGGAATTTATACCCCACAGCTGTGCTTGCGGACAGTGCCTGGGGCCAGCCGAGGGACTTGTGTGTTTTTGAACCCCTGTAATATGCTTAGCTCGACCTGATTGCAGTGAAGACAACCTCCAAGCTGTTCTTCTCCATCTTTTAATTTTTTAAACCTTCCATCTGCAAGATCTGAGGCTCCAGATTCGATCTAAAATAATCTGCATTTTAATTGTAGTTTAGTTTAAGTGACAACTCATTTCAAACCTCTCCCCTGTCTTTTACCTAAAGTAGTGATAGCTAGGGTGCCAGATCTCTTACAGATCTGGAGATTTATCATATTTCTAACCAGCCTCCCTGTGGACATTCCCTTACTTACCATTCTTTTAAAGCTTGCCACAACAGATCCTGAATACTTGCAGGTCTGTATGAGTATGTCTGCCTAGTTTTATTATTAATTTTAGACCCTCATTTGAGGGTAGGCAAACATTCCCAACAATTACGTAGTAGGCATTTGAGGTCTTTGGTGGAAAACTTGAGTCTGGAGAAATCGGGGTTGCGCAACCGATGGTGCTAGTTACTCTCCTCCTGTGGAACCATAGTTAAATCCTGGGTGATTCCTCTACGCTGGGTTATACGTGTTCCCATAGTCTCCCCTCTGAAAGGCCGCTATTTGTTCATTTTCCACCACTGCTTTGTGGGATGGCGCATCTAGGTTTTCAGTAAAAATTTTGTGACAAACCGACATTTCCCTTTATTGTATATAGGAAAGGTCGTGTCGTCAGATCACCTAACATGATCCTATCATAGAAGGGCGTCTTAGATTGTACAAAGTATTGCAAATGCGGAAGCAATGTACTCACTCTAACATTCAATAATATGACAAAAATAAACTGATATTTACTCATCTATGTAGTAAACTATCAAAATCTATAACAAGGCAAACAGATATTATGTATAGCTTTCCACCAATGACGGCCAACCCGTCATCTAAACAATGAAAAGAAAACCTATACATGTGTATAAAATATCTCAAAACACAAGATCATACATGGTTTATACAAGTTATCAAAAGACATCTCTCTCTCCCTCTTTCTCAAACCTATTTGGGAAAAAATTCTTCAGCAAATTCTTCCTCCTTGACTTCCTCGTCCTCCTCCTCTTCCTCCTAGTTTAGCTGGTAGGTAGGATCTCCCTCGTGCTCTGGATCGGGATCTATAGCTAAGACATTGAAGTCGTAGGATGAGCTATCATCAAAGCCCAGCAGAGACATTTACAGTGCTACTTCATACTTTAGATTACCACGTTCACTCCTAAAGGCATTGAATACAAATAAAAGTATATTATATTTTAGCTTATATTTACTATAGTATAAATCATTCTTTATCATGTGAATCATTTAACATGCTGACATGCTGAACCATTATGCTAAAGGAATACAAAACAAAGTAAGGTGCAACAGGTATGAGGAATCAAGCTGAAACAAGCTCAATTTAAATAAGTTTATCAAACATACAAGATACATATATAAAAACAAAAGAATCAAGCTCCCGAGTTAGCAGGATCACTTGGACTGAGATAAAACAAGCTCCCGAGTTAGCGAGATCACTTGGACCAAGAAAATCAAGCTCCCGAGTTAGCAGGATCACTCGTCAAGACTTACATAGTCGAGCTTCCGAGTTGGATAATAAGATAGGACTATGCATGGTATCAGATATGCAAAGCATCACGAACTCGAATACAAGAACATCTCGCAAATATAAATTAAATTTAGTTGCAGCATGCATAGTCATACATACATCAAAACTAAACGGAGCATCATTAACACTATCTTGTTAAGTCTATGTCATCAGGTATACTTACACATTAAACTGAACGAACCTATAGCCACATATTGTATCTGATCATAAGCATTCATCTGTCCTACTATACCTCAAACATGATTGATATCATCTCCCCCAAGAATACTTGTCCTCTAGGATTGTTGATTGGTTGCGTCGGCAATTGGTCACTCTCTATTTTTGCCACTTGAGAAGCTAGCTGGCCTATCTGGCTTTCCAGCATCGTGATGGACTGAGTATGAGAATGGAGCACTTGAGAGAACTGAGCAAGCTGATATAAATCTTTTGAGTGCTGATGCGACTATTACTTCAAATCTCGGAGGATTTGAACAACTGTGGCATCAGGTGCATTGCTCTGTGGTCCAAATTGGGGTTACGCAGTAGGCATTTGAGGTCTTTGGTGCAAAACTTGAGTCTGGAGAAATTGGGGTTGCGCAACTGAAGGTGCTAGTTGCTCTCCTCCTGTGGAACCATAGTTAAATCCTGGTGATTCCTCCATGTTGGGTTATACGTGTTCCCATAGTCTCCCCTCTGAAAGGTCATTATTTGTTCATTTTCCACCACCGCTTTGTGGGATGGCGCAGCTGGGTTTTCAGTAAAAATTTTGTGATAACCCGACATTTCCCTTTATCGTATATAGGAAAGGTCACGTCGTCGGACCACCTAATATGATCCTATCATACAAGGGCGTCTTAGATTGTACAAAGTATTGTAAATGCAGAAGCAATGTAGTCACTCTGACATTCAATAATATAGCAAAAATAAACTGATATTTGCTCATCTAAGTAGTAAACTATCAAGATCTATAACAAGGCGAACAGATATGATGTATAGCTTTCTACCAATAATGGCCAACCCGTCATCTAAACAATAAAAAGAAAACCTATACATGTAGTATAAAATATCTCAAAATACAAGATCATACGTGGTTTATACAAGTTATCAAAAGACATCTCTCTCTCTCTTTCTCAAACCTATTTGGGAAAGAATTCTTCAGCAAATTCTTCCTCCTCGTCTTCCTCTTCCTCCTCGTTTGGCTGGTAAGTAGGATCCCCCTCATGCTTTGGATCGAGATCTGCAGCTAAGACATTGAAGTCATAGGATGAGCTAGCATCAAAGCTTAGCAGAGAAATTTACAGTGCTACTTCATATTTTAGATTACCAAGTTCACTTCTAGAGGCATAGAATACAAATAAAAGTATATTATATTTTAGCTTATATTTACTATAGTATAAATCATTCTTTATCATGTTAATCATTTAACATGTTGACATGTTGAACCATTATGCTAAAGAAATACAAAACAAAGTAAGGTGCAACAGGTATGAGGAATCAAGCTGAAACAAGCTCAATTTAAATAAGTTTATCAGATGTACAAGATACATATATAAAAACAAAAGAATCAAGCCCCCGAGTTAGCGAAATCACTTGTCAAGCTCCCGAGTTAGCGGGATCACTTGGACCGAGATAAAACAAGCTCCCGAGTTAGCGAGATCACTTGGACTAAGAAAATCAAGCTCCCGAGTTAGCAGGATCACTTGTCAAGACTTACATAGTCAAGCTCCCGAGTTAGATAACAAGATAGGACTATGCATGGTATCAGATATGCAAAACATCATGAACTCATAGGAACTTGTATACAAGAACATCTCGCAGATATAAATTAAATTTAGTTGCAGCATGCATAGTCATACATACATCAAAACTAAACGGAGCATCATTAACACTATCTTGTTAAGTCTATGTCATCAGGTATACTTACACATTAAACTGAACAAACCTATAGCCACATATTGTATCTGATCATAAGCATTCATCTGTCCTCCTATACCTCAAACATGATTGATATCATAGCTATTACATGGTATAATCACGTTCATCTTCTACCTATATGTTGAGCTATAACTCATATCACCAATATATTGAACCGAATTAATCACTAAACTGACACTGGTATAGATTCTGACCATATACCAAATGGAAATGATCATGGGCATTAACACGATCAAGAGCATTGTTTTTATCATGAGCATATACACTTATATTTTGATATTATTATGCTAATTAGAGTGAAGGAGACAATAAAATACAAGTCAGCTAAATAATTTCCCTACCTGATTCCACATGTTCGTGTGACTGCTACAAGTGCATGCATGTAGTCAATCTACAATCATCAATACGAACTCATCATGTGCACCAAGTAAATGCACAAGCCACTTGAGATCCCATATATGTATATGTCTGGGTTTTAGTAGGTATACTGTTACTGGTTTACGAATCAACTGACGAGACTGATAGGACATCCATATAGGTAGACAAAAGGCACCTCCACACAAGTGCACCAGCCTTACATAAGCTTGCCTCGGCAAGCCACAGGGGTTGACTCGGCAAGCCATAGGGGTTGCCTCGGGAAGCAGCCCAGCTGAGCACCTTGCCTCGACAAGCTCACAAGCTTGCCTCGGCAAGCCTGATGCCAACATGTCGTGGTGCCTTTTGGCTCCTCTCTTGCTTTTGAATTCATTTGGTATGCTGGCCTTTGTACCATAGATAGGTTTATGTGATATTTCTTTTATGTTTTACACAAAATGAACTATGTTATTTATTAAATCTGGTATGGGAGGTTTGGAGTGTAATCAATGGCATTCTCGACTTCGAACTCGACAAGCACCATCTGATTTCAGAGCTGTTGATTCAAGCTTGTGAAATCAGCATAAAATTTAGTGTAAATGAACTCTACGCTAATAGAACACATCAGTGATTCATTTTATGGCATACCTTTTGGTGAACTCAAGGTTACGACGGTGCCGACTTGTATCGAGTTCACTAAGCTCGCAGAATGAGAACCGAACTCACGTGACTGTATACCAGAACTTTCTTTTCACTACAATTTACTACGATTTATTTAACTGGCTGATTTCATAGCTGCAGGGTGGAAACAGGAAGATGAAGGGAGCTCTCTTGCATTTTATAATGGAGTAGCTACACTTTGCGTGCATGGCTTGAATGTTGACTCATGCAATCATGTAGTCAAGAGGCGAAAGAAGGAGCTTATAAGCTCCTAAAGCTAACATCCCTTGTAAGGTAGTACTTGCTTTGTGAATGTATCCACATATAGTGTAAGGCAAGTACACTATTTATAGATATATATAGATATCTATATATATATATATATATATATGATTAGGGGTTATTCTATGTATGGCTGGCTGGCTTTAATTCAAGTGTAAGTCCTTTACACTATAGGAAGTGTATATGCTGGCTTCTAGCTTTAGTGTAAAGAATTATATACCATCTATATATATAATAGCATGTTTTAGTCCGTTTTAAGTGTCTAAGCTAGGAGAGGCTAGGAGAGGCAAGACTCCCATGCAGTGCATACATGGGCATTGAGTATAGATGCCTCTAAGCCAATTTAGGCCTGGCTTTAGGATCTGGCTTTAGTGTAAATTCCTTATACTAACACTAATTAACTAGTAGTATACTAAATGTAAGATCCTACATTTAAGTGTTTGACACTAATGTTTAATGTAAAATTTCAAGTGTATTTTACATACACAACTTTTACGTGTATGTCGGACCACAATTACTAGGTCATTACAGACCGCACACTCTTATCGGTTGTGACCTTTACTATAAATGAACCATTTGTGTCCCATGGTAGGCACACGTGTGACCAGACCCGTGGCCATGCCAATTAGTATATTTAAACAATTAGAGCGGTTGTTACAATTTTGAGTTTGACAATTAGAATAGCTTACCAAGGATCTATTCGGAGTGCTAGGTTTGGCAGCCATTAATGTTGTGATTTGTTGTTCAAGAGCCAAAACTTTTGCACTCAGGTCATCCTCCTTCTTTACTTTATTTTTACTGATATCGTAAAGTCCTCCGCTTGCGAGCGGGGTGTGGCAAGTGACATCTGGATCAGATCTAAGCAAAGCCTAGTTTTGCTTTGAGGTATTGGTCAGTTTTTCGAATAGGTTCCAGGACTGTTGGCCATTTTGAGCCATAAAGGCTCCTCCACTCACAACATCGACTGTCGACTGGTTAGTCTCAGTCAATCCTTGATAGAAACTTTACGCAATCGACCAATTTGGTACCTCGTGATGAGAACACTTCTGTCACAGATCCTTCATCTGTTCCCAGCTCTCATGAAATAGATCTCCCAGCCTTTGCCTGAAGTCTTAAATTGCTTGGCGAATTTGGTTAGTTTTACCAATTCGAAAGTACTCACCCAAGAACTTGGACTGCAGTTCCTCTCATGTGGTAATACTTCTGGCAGGTAAGGAAATTAACCATGCCTTCGCCCTATCTTTGAGAGAGAATGGCAACAGACGTAGTTTTACAGCCTCTTTGTTGGCAGCTGGTAGTTGTAATATTTTGCAAAGCTCTATGAAGTCCCTCAGATACTGGTAGGGATCTTCTCGATCAAGCCAATGAAAGGTGGGTATAGAGTGAAGCGTATTGAACTTGATGTCATAATTTTGACTTGGAGGCACCTCTGGTATAACTATGCACGAGGGCTCGGTTAAAGCTATTGGGCTGAAGTGTGCTTGTATTGACATATCGTCAGCCATGGTTAAGGATTCTCTTGTCGAAATTTATTTGCTGCTAAATTACGTAGGAGAGTCCTTTCAATTTCTGGATCACACTCAAATAAATTTAGACTTCAAGATCAAGTGTGATGCATAAAAAAATAAAAACTATATTTTTTTTGTGTTTTTAACTTTATTTAATTTTTATTCTAGAAGGCAGGGAGAGAAATAAATCTGAGTCTCTAGCTTCTCTGATCAGGGGAAGTTTAAACCTTGATTCGTTACTTTGAATAAACCTGCAAAGATTAAGAAGTGGTCAAAGAAAATTAAAGATATAAAGCAATATAAAAAGAGAAAGATAAATACTTATTTTCTTAAACTAATATAAATATAACATTCGCTATCCCCGGCAATGACGCCAAAAACTTGATTGGGCTTACTTATGTATGTATCTAATTAAGTCTTAACCTATTGCAAGCACACAAAAGAAATTGTAATACTAGAATAGGATCGTTCCCACGAGGATATGTTTTATATTATATATATATTAATTTTCTTAAAACTTATATTTATCTTTTAAGATCCTAAGCTACTTGAGAAATATGAATAAAGAATGGTTTCTTAAACTAAATTGCAGAAAATAAATCATAAATCCTCCTCCTTCATATTGTGGTTGAGGAACCTTGGATATTTAAACTAAACTACTCTAATTTTGATCGGAAGAAAATCCAACCTCAGTTATCAATTGATACTGAGAATTTCTTCGATGATTAATTCCTATACCTTTAAGCCCTCTTATTTATAGATCATAAGTGGTCGGTTTACAAAACTCCTAATTCTAATAAAAGAAACTACTAAAACAAAAGTGTCCTATTATAACTCTAATTTCTAATTTTATCTTCCTTGCTTTCAACAGTTGATGTACTTCTTGATCTTCTCCCTTATTTCAGCAGCAGTCCTTTAAAAGTCTTCTTCGTTAATCTTCTCAGATCTATGATTGGCCAGGCTTTTAAGTCAAGGATTCTTCGAATTATACGCATGGCAGTGTAAATCCTCACATGACAGCACTTCCGAAAGCATCTTTTTGTAAAATCGTAAATCACGATTTTCTAGTTTTTACTCTCTGAACGACTCTTTATTTATAATTTTTCGTCTTCTGTTGTATCGTACTTCACTCTTGAACGGATTTTCTTCTGAAGAATCGTAAATTACGATTTTCTACTTTCTTTGCAGCGCTCCGCACAATCATACAGTACAATTTTCCGTAGTAGGCGATGATTCCGTCTTTTTTGTTCAATCGTCTTTCTTATTGGTTTATGAGTGCATTTTGATGAATATTAATATTTTGGTTCTCTTTTGCTGTTTTTCTTAATATCTGCACATCAGTAACTTATTAGTAGCAAACTAAGGTCTAGCATCACTAAGTTAAGGGTGGTAGAATGGTATATTATGTAACTGATCAAGCACGGTCATTGCCCCAAATTTTATTTTAGCACAACTGCCCGAGTGGGTCGAATACTGATGTCGAATTGCTTTTGGGAGTGTGTGCCACTTACCTTTTTATTTTTATTTTCCTCTCTTCTTCTTCTCTTTTTTATTATTTTTTCTTTTTACATGAGCCGATGCGCTTTGAGCAAGTACAAGCTGCAACTTTGGAATGTGAGAAACCTCGTCAAAGCACTTCTTGAGAGTGTTATGAGGGCCTTTTTTATTGAAGTGGTCGTAATGCTCGTGAAAAATGTGATCCTCTGTCGGATGCGTGTCTTATGGACTTGACCTGCATATACTTTACAAATAGGTCAAATACAAAGGAAAAAGGGTATCGAAAATACCCTAACAAAAGTTTTTTTGGATTTTGAATGCATTTTCTTTAATCTCTCTTTTGGTTTTCAAGTGCCATGGCTGAGTATTTACAAGGTTTCTACAAAGCACAAAACTCAAATTTTTTATGTTTTTCTTTCTCTTTTTTGCTTTTTGTAATTTTTTCGAGTGCAAAGGTTTATACAAAACAAGATTTTTTATTGTTGTTATTTTTTTTCTATTTTTTGATTGATGCCTTAATCGCGAGAGGAGGCAATCGGGTCCCATTTTGAGAATAGTCGAACCCGGCTAGTGTGGTTGGGCCTGGAGAGAATCCAAATTTTACTAAGGTAGGAATATCCGTCTCTTCGGATTGAGTTAACCTTTTATCCTTGCCTCGGGTCATATGTTTGATGGTGTAACCTGAAACTCTTTCTGATCATGACCCGACTTGAGCTAACACAAGCGGTCAAATTTGAAGACCAGATAGCCCGGAAATGTAACCAAAGGAGTAACAGATTTTTCTTTTCTTTTTCTTTCTCTCTTTTTTCTCTTTTCTTTTTTTCTTTAAGCATTTTTACTCACAGCACCAAGATGGATTTTCGTTATGCCCGCTGTCGCCACCTTTTTAACCTGTAGCACCCTTTCAGGTTTTCACTACGTCCATGGATTTTACATTTTTACTCTAGGCACCTTTTCAGGTTTTCACCTGGTCCGCACAAGCTCACTCTTTTTGCCTGTGGTGCCCTTGCGGGTTATCACCACGTCCTCTTTGCTTTAAGCTCGTATATTTTTCTTTTTGCTTTCTCTAAAGGTCACGATATGGACGTTGATTTTGTCATAGCCGGCTAGATGGAATTCTTCTGTTGTCACTCAGCTCTGCTTGTGCTGACCCAACGGATAATGTGAGTGCTTGTAGACCTTAAAGAGGGCTTTCTTCAGGGATGTATCATGGCCATGGGTTAGAATGGATAGGTTGGGAATTTTAAAAGTACTGTTGGGTTTAAAGGTTTTTCTTGATTGAGTCCCAGCTTTCGTAATACACTTCTTCCTTGGGGGATTTTTACTGTACATGCCTCATGATTTTTCTATCTCCTTTCTTTTCTTATTTTTTTATTCTTTTTTATCCTTTTTTTTCTCAGATATCCTCCTTTTAGGATTTTTCTTTTCTGATTTTTTTGAATTTTGATGGTAACTCTTTTTTCTTTTTTCTTTTTGTTTGGTACATACATTTTCACTTCTTCTTTGGGGAGGGGTTACGAAAGAAAGGTTAATGGCTCAACGGGTGTAGTAAAGGGTGTGATCATTCAGGGATGCTTTTCAGCTACTTGGCTTTGAAATGATGGCCTCTTTTAAGGGGCCCTTATGCAGTCACGTATCCATCTTATCAATACTTACCTTACTGCGGGAGACTAGGGGTAGAATCGTTACACGTATCTAGCGTTGATGGGCTCAGAAAAATATTTTCCGTCCATGGTGGCAAGGCGAAGTGCGTATCCAGGGAGTACTTCTCAGATGATGTAAGGTCCTTCCCAGTTGGACTTGAATTTCCCTCTCGGATCGGCATGGAGAGACGAAAAGATTTTCTTGAGTACGGTGTCGCCCACCTTCAAATCTCGAATGCGAACATGTTTATTATAATCACGTGTGATCCTTCCTTGGTAAACTTGGGTGTGACACAAAGCTTGAAGCATCTTTTCATCGATCAAGCTCAATTGTTGGAAGTAGGATCTCTCCCTTTCGACTTCTAGTAGATATGTTTCGATGAGGATATGAAGAGATGATACTTTGACTTCAACTGGTAGCACTGCCTCGGTTCCATACACAAGGGAGAATGGTGTTGCCCCTGTAGCGGTATGGATCGACGTTCGATAGGCTCATAGTATAAAAGGTGGCAACTCACTCCAGTCTCAGTATGTGATAACCATCTTCTCAAGCATTCAGACAACTATTTTATTGGCAGCTTCGACGACTCCATTGGGTTGCGGTCGATATGGTGACAAGCGGTGATGTTTGATCATGTACTGCTCGTATAAGGCTCTGATGCGCTCGTTCATAAAATTATTGCCATTGTCTGTGATGATGTCCTTAGGCATGCCGAATCGATAAACAATGTTATTCTGGATGAATTTCTGGACATGACTGGCCATGATGTTTGTGTAGGATGCTGCCTCTACCCATTTCCTGAAGTACTCGATAGTGACCAAGATGAACTGATGTCCGTTAGAAGATTTAGGATTGACCTTTCCAACAACGTCGAGGCCCCAAGTGGTTTATGGCCATGGAGTGGTCATGCTGTGTAGATCTATTGCTGGAGCATGTATCAGATTGTGGCATTTGTAACACTTTTGAACATGCTTCCAACATTCTACTTCTATGGTGGTCCAGAAGTACCCTTGCCGTAGGATCTTTTTATCAAGCATGTGTCCATTGACGTGTGCCCTGCATACTCCTTCATGGATCTCTTTCATGCCATTGGCTGCTTCGCTTTCAGTTAGGCATCGAAGCAAGACATTGTTATATGATAGTTTGTAGAGGCACCCGCCACAGATGACATAATTTGAAGCTAAACGTTGGATGGCCCGCCTATCTACTTTGAACATCCCTTTAGGGAAGGTTCTTATTTCTAGAAAATTCTTGATATCTGAGAACCATGAAGGCTCATCATCTGACTGTGCTGATCCCTCAATTTGGAGGCAGAAGGCAGACTCATTTCTTTGTCTAATCATGATTGGCTTCATCTCGACACCATACAAAATTTCAACCATTGATATTGATGTTGCAAGTGCGTCAGCAAAATGATTTCTTGCTCACGGGACATAAGAGAAGGTAACATTATCGAAGCATGCGATCAAATCTTTGATGTGCTCATGGTACGGGATCAATTTCTCATCTTTTGTCTTCCAATCACCATTTTTCTAGCATATGATCAGCTGGGAGTCTCTAAAGATCCTTAGATGTCTTACATTCAGATCAAGAGCTGCTTGTAGACCGGCTCGTAGGCTTCATACTCGGCCATATTGTTAGTGCAAGAAAAATTGAGTTTGATGGAGACTGGTACGTGAGATCCTTTCGGCGAAATCAGAATAGCACCGACTCCTTGACCTTTAGCATTTGATGCCCCGTGGAAGTGCATTACCTAGGACTCTACTATCTCTTCTGCATCATCCTTTGTCATGAATAAAATGTCTTCATCAGGGAATTCGGTTCTCAAAGGCTCATAACTCGGTAAGGGATTCTCAGCTAGATGATTGGCAAGTGCTTGTCCCTTGATTGATTTTTGGGTGACATAGGTGATGTCGAATTCTGATAGGGGAAGCTATCAACGTGCAGTCCGCCCAGTGAGAGCTGGCTTTTCGAACAAGTACTTCAGAGGATCCTTTCGTGCCAGAAGGAGGATTGCTTGAGAGAGTAAGTAATGACGAAGTCTCTGTGTAGCCCATAGGAGAATTAGCCATTCTTTTTCCAAATGAGAATAGCGTGTCTCATAATCAGTGAACTTCTTGCTCAGATAATAGATGGCCTGCTCCTTTCTTCTGGTCTCTTCATGCTGTCCTAAGACACATCCAATTGAGAATTCTGTTGTTGAGAGATACATTAAGAGTGGTCTCCCAGGTACCGGTGGTACCAGAATGGGCGGGTTGAGAAGGTAGCCTTTGATTTTGTCAAACGCCGCGTGGCAGTCATCATTCCATTCGACGAGCGAATCTTTCCTCAGTAGCTTAAAGATCGGTGTGCAAATAGGAGTTAACTGTGTAATGAACCGACTTATGTACTGTATTTTACCCAAAAAGCCTCTGACTTCTTTCTCGGTAGATGGTGGAAGCATTTCTATGATGGCTTTTACCTTGACGGGGTTCAACTTCGATGCCTCTCCTAACAGCTTTCCTGACATGGCACCGAATGTGCATTTATGAGGGTTTAGGCATAGCTTGTACTTTCTCAGTCTTTCAAATAGCTTATGGAGGTTCACCAGATGATCACCTCTCTTCTGTGATTTGGCGATCACGTTGTCAATGTACACCTCAATTTCTTGATGCATCATGTCATGAAACAGTGCTGTCATCTCCCTTTGATATGTTACCCCAACAATTTTCAATTCAAACGACATTACTTTATAGCAGAAAGTTCCCCATGGTGTGATGAATGTTGTCTTCTTTCGGTCTGCCTCCGCCATTCTGATATGGTTATAAACAGAAAATCCATCCATGAACAAGAGCATCCCATGCCTGACAGTGTTATCGACCAAGATGTTTATGTGTGATAATGGGAAGTCATCCTTTAGGCTTATCCTGTTAAGATTTTTGAAATCGATATACATGCGAACCTTTCCATCCTTCGTTGGTACCGGCACGATGTTGGCCAACCACTGCGGGTATTTAGAAACCATGAGGAAACCCGCATTGTACTACTTGATGACTTTATCTTTGACTCTTAACATCCATTCTGGTCGGAGACGTCTCAATTTCTGCTTGACTGGATTGATATCAGGATATAGTGGTAGCTCATGCTCAACCAAATCGGTATCCAAACCAGGTATATCCTAGTATGACCATGCGAAGACGCCTCGATATGACCGAAGGAAATCAATCATGCCTTTTCTTTCCTCGAGAGACAGTGACGTTCTGATCTTGGTGATTTTAGGATCTTCCTCAGTCCCCAGATTAACTTCTTTAGTCTCTTCAATGATTGGGGTAGGGCCATTCTCAAAATCGACGTATTGCTCAAGGAGCTCATTGGGAAGCTTCTAGGCTGGGACCTCCTCAACCAGATCCGTGACCCCTACCTCTTCTTGTATTTCTACAGGAAAGGGGTAGATTTCACGTGGGACAAGTTATATCCCTAAGACTAGTTCATATCTCAGGATTGGATTGGATTCTTCTTCCTTGCATTTGAGCTTGTAGCCAAATGAAGGATAGTTGTAGATCCAATCCTTGCTCTGCTTAACCAGCTTTTTTTCAGTGAAAAATCAATCCCTATCTTATTACTTCTCACCCATTTTCCATTTGTTTTTCCAAATCCATTTCCATCCTTTTTCTAAAACCCTTTCTTGTAAAGTAGATCTATAATTTTCTTTTCTATTTTATTTTAGTTTTGTGATACCCCAAAACTCTCTTTCTTCACCTTTGCTTTCATAGTATAGGTTAGGGCTGCCTGATCTGTAGTCAGAATTGGAGGTCTACTATTCCACCCTGTATTCTTAGATCAATTTTCTTGTGGGACAAACTCTTACTTATCAAAACTTGCTACAATAGCCCTGGATCTTGCAGGATTGTGTGTATAGATTGCCTTGTGTCTGTGTTCAACTGATTTTCATCCCCTCTTTAATTTATTTTTATTTTCCTTTATTGCTGCCATATTTTTACCATCACTTTTTAATAAAAGCACAACACAATCAATTTAACCAACAAGTTTTTGGCGCTGCTACCGGGGAAATTTGATCTAAATAGTATATCTGAGTTTTTACTTGTCTGTCTATAAATTTATTTGTTGTAGTTCCTGTGTTTTAATAAAGGTGCTGCTGAATTTATTTTGGTTTCTTGCAGATCTAGAACAACAACAAAGAGGGGAGCTGATAGCTACAGCCGGAGTACTGTTTGCCTTAGTTTGCATCCCTTTCTCCCTTTAGTTTCACTTATGTTGTGCCTTAATTTCAGCAGTTATATTTTGTAGTAGTTTTTAGCATTGTTTTATTATTGTTGTAAGTGTCTGTTTACTTTCTGTGTTGTATGCTGGGTAGAAGGTCACTTAGTCCTGAATTAGTACTTCTAAATCTTGAGATAGAAAGAGTCTTTAGAACTAAGTAGGCCACACAAATCCATGTTGCTAATATAGAGCCATTTGAGATGGGAGATCAACCAAGACCTTTGAGGGATTACTATGCACCAGGGGCATACTCATCCCCCTTTTGCATTCAATTCCCCAATGTTGAGGGCAATTATGAAATTAAGGCCCAAATCATCCAAATGTTGTCATCTTTTCATGGGTTAAATAAAGAGGACCCTTATAAGCATATTGATGAGTTTTTGTCTTTGTGCACCACATTTAAAATTTTTGGGTTGGGAGATGAAGCCACCAAGATGAGGCTTTTTCCTTTTTCATTAAAGGACAAAGCCAGAAATTCACTCAACATGCTCCCACCCAATAGCATAACCTCCTGAAATGCCCAAAATTTTTCCTATGAGTAAAACTAGCCAGTTGAGGAAGAGCGTCATTTCCTTTGCTCAATTCCTAATTGGGGATTTCCATGAAGCATGAGAAAGGTTTAAAGAGCTGCTAAGGTAATGTCCACACCACCAAATCCCTAAGTGACAGCTTGTTCAAAGCTTCTACCAAGGGATTGACTCTAAGAGTAGAGATATGATTGATGCATCATGTGGTAGCACATACCTCAGTAAAACTAATGAGGAAGCCTAGGATTTGTTTGATTTGATAAGTGAAAACTCCATGCATTAGGAGACTCTGTCAAGAAATGACATTGAGCCAGCTGCTAGAGTTACAAAAGAACCCACTTCCAAAGAAAAATTGTATGAGCTCAATGTGTACCATGGCCTGGTAAAGAAAGTGGACAGCTTGTCCCAAAAATTTGATAAAGTGCTAGTGTGTTGTAGCCCCAAACTAGTGCACAGGTTGAAGAGGCATGTCTGATATGTCAATCACCTACATACTCACTATTAGGCTGTCCATCTGTCGGTCAATACCTTGAGCTGGTTATGGAGCATGCTAATGCTGTCCAATCATATGGACAACAGCCTGTTGGGTATCCATGGAGGAACCACCCCAATCTAAGGTGGAGACAACATAATTATCAGCAACCCCAACAGCAGCAGTAAGCATTGTCCTATAGACCACAGTAATAATATAATCAGGGTTATACTCCTAGACAACAATTTCCCCACTCTACTCCACAACCAAATCAGTTGGCTTTGCCGCCACCACATCCTAAAGAACCCTCATTTAGGGAGCAGGCTTTGTCATCATTGTAAAATCTGAGCTCCTTATCACAAACTGTGAACTCTCACAGTCAGAGTATTAGAAAAATTAAGGACCAGCTTAGTCAAATCTCCAACACTCTGACCAAGAGAGAAGAAGATAGGCTCCCAAGCCAGACCATGAGAGAGAAGAAGATAGGCTCCCAAGCCAGACCAACCCTAAGGGTCAGTATATGATTGGTGAAGGTTCCTCAACCCATGAGAAAGCTAAAGCAATCACAACCCTAAGGATTGGTAAGCTGGTAGACAATCAAGTGGGCATGTAAGCAAAAGAGAGTGTACATGGAGAAGAAGACTCATTTCCTACTGATAAGCAGCAGGAGCACAATAATGGGGCTGTTGTTGAGCCCCTACAAAAAGAAAAAATTGAGAAAAGTAAAATAAAAAAAATTGTTAATGGTACAGCTAGGCTAGCAGCTGAGGTACCAACAGTACCTTAGCTGCCATTTCCTCATGCTCTCAAAGGCCCTTCTCCTTTTAATAAGGGGAATGCCAAAATGGAGGAAATGATGGAGACCTTCAAGCCGGTTAAAATAAATTTATCACTGTTTGATGCCATTAAACAGGTCTCAGCCTATGCTAAATTCCTTAAGGACTAGTGTACCCAAAAGAGAAAGACAAGGATTCATTTGTCTAAAAAAGGCTTTGCAATTGAGAAAGTCAAATATGTTTTGTCTATAGCTACACTAGCTAAACTTCAGGACCCAGGGGTACCTACTATCCCATGCATTATTGGTGATCACACCATAGGCAGAGCTCTTTTAGACTTAGGAGCCATTGTAAACCTGCTGCCATACTCAGGGTATGAATAGCTAGGTTTGGGGAAATTAAAGCCAACACTTGTAGTTCTCCACTTGGCTAACAGGTCTAAGAGGAAGACTATGGGAATTATTGAAGATATGATGGTGGGGGTGGATAAATTTTTCTACCCTGCTGACTTTCTAGTTTTAGACATGGAACCTTTCAAATGTAGCACTCCAATCTCTGTTATCCTGGGCAGGCTATTTTTTGCCACGGCCAATGCTTGCATTCAATGCAGGTCTGGGGTGATGGAAGTCACTTTTAAAAATATGAAAGTGAAACTTAATGTATACAATGCTGCCAAGCAACTTCAGCTGGACAAGGAGGATTGCTTTGTAGTTGAGGAACTAGAGGAATTGGTGGAAGAAAATTTATCCAATCTGTTGGATTGGGATAAAATGTGTGACGATTTTAAAGATGTGTGGACTGAGGTTGTTTAGTAGGAGGCCCAAACTTTCATTACTGAAGAAAGCAACACATTGGATTCTTTAGTGGGCCTAGTACAGCACTCTATATGGAAACCTACATTGTTGCCCCTATCTCAACCCTCTAAGGCACCTTTGCCTCCTTTAGTAGTTAGTCCACCAGATTTGGAGTTCAAGCAACTTTCAACATCTTTGAAATGTGCTTTCCTGGGAGAGAATGAAAAGCTGCATGTGATTATCTCTTCCTCTCTCACTATGGAGCAGGAGGAGGAATTACTTAAGGTCCTTAGGAAGCATAGGAAAGCAATTGGCTGGACCATTGCTGATTTGGGAAGAATAGACCCATCTATTTATATGCATAAAATTCATTTAGAAGATGATTCCAAACCCTCTACGAAAATACAGAGAAAACTGAACCCTCATATGCAGGAAGTAGTCATAAAAGAAATTGTAAAATTGCTGGATGTTGGGGTCATTTACTCCATTGCTGACTCTGATTGGGTCTCACCTATCCAGGTGGTCCCCAAGAAGTCTGGCATCATTGTCACAACAAATGAGTCTGGAGAATTGGTACCAACCAGAGAGACCGCTGGCTGGAGAGTGTGCATAGACTATAGAAAACCGAACTCCAAGACCAGAAAGGACCACTTCCCCTTACCCTTCATTGATCAGATTTTGGATAAGCTGGCAAGTAGAGCATATTACTATTTTCTTAATGGATATTCTGGTTACAATCAGATACCAGTGTATCCACAAGACCAAGAAAAGACCACTTTCACTTATCTATTTGACACTTTTGCTTATAGAAGAATGTCATTTGGACTGTGTAATGCTCCTGCCACCTTCCAAATGTGTATGTATGTAATTTTTTCTGATATGATTGATAAGTTTTTGGAGATTTTTATGGATGATTTTTCAATTTATGGGGATGATTTAGTTAATGTTTGCATCACCTCTGCCTTGTACTTCAAACGTGTGAAGAAATCAATTTGGTTTTGAGTTGGGAGAAAAACCATTTCATGGTCACCCAAGGCATTGTGCTTGGCCATGTGGTATCCCAAAAAGGCATTAAGGTTGACAAGGGAAAAATTAACTAGATTTCACACTTGCCTCCACCAAAAACAATCAAGCAAATCAGATCATTTTTAGGACATGCAGGATTTTATAGAAGGTTTATCAAAGACTTATGAAAGATCTCTAAACCACTGTGCCACTTGCTTTGTCAAGATGTGTCATTTGTATTTGATGCTGAATGTCTTGAAACATTTGAGATTTTAAAGAAATGTCTAACCTATCTGCCCCTATGATCCAAGCACCTGATTATGCCCTGCCCTTTGAACTGATGTGTGATGCATCTATCTATTGTGTTAGGACAGAGAAAAGAGAAACTGCCATGTATAGTTTATTATGTCAGTAGGACATTGACAGAAGCTTAGCTGAACTATACAACAACTGAGAAAGAGCTTCTATCTATTGTGTTTGCTTTGGATAAATTTAGACCTTATTTACTAGGGTCTAAAATTATAATTTTCATTGACCACTCTACCCTAAAGTACCTACTGGCAAAGAAAGATGCAAAGCCAAGGCTGATTATATGGATTTTACTCCTACATGAGTTTGATCTTGAAATCAAAGATAAAAAAGGGGTAGAAAATGTGGTTGCAGACCACTTGTCAAGGATCCTGAGTGAAGATTGTGCTGCAACACCATTGAAAGACACCTTCCCTGATGAGCAATGATTTTCCATCCAGTCTGTTGTACCCTGATTTGCCAATATAGTAAACTGCCTTGTTGTAGGTAGGATTCCTTCCCACTAGTCCAAAATGGACAAGGACTTGTTCTTCTCACAAGTCAAATATTTTTTCTGGGAGGATCATACCTGTATAAATATAGTGCAGACCAGGTAATTAGGAAAAGTGTCCCTGAAAGTGACACTGATCGTTGCTTATTATATATATTATTATTATATTAAATCTAAGTTTTAATCTATTGCAAGCGCACAATGAAAATTATAGTACTAGCATAGGATCATTCCCACGAGGAAGTTTATTTATCTAATTACTTCTTATTTATATCTTCTACTTAAATTCTTATCTTAAAAACGTTTATTTATCTTTAAGATCTAATCTACTAGAAAAATATGAATAAAAGAATGGTTTATTAATCTAAAATGCATAAAATAAATCTAAATCCTCCTTCTGATTGAGGTCGTCAATCCCAATCTTTAGCTATCGGATATTTACAAATTTAAACAGTACGGTTATACTATATCTCTAATTTCTTAGCATTGATCGTCAATCAAGTCTAAGATCCTATCAATACAGATTTAATCTAATCAACAACTTCCTAAAATTTAGGCGTCAATCAAAACTTAGAAAACTGAAGATGGAAAAATAAAAACCGTTACACTAACCTGCAAATTCTAACCTAAGTTGTCAATTCAAATTAAAAGTTGGAGATGTTTACAAAGCTGTCAACAAAAGAAAATAAAATTTAATCTAGAAAGCAAATAAGTATATCTTTCACCCCTCAGTCACAATCATCAATTGCTTCTAAGAAACTAGGATATCTACACTAATCTTCAATACCCAATTGTAGTCGTCAATTGCTCTTGAAAAACCTCTAATATCTAATCTACTCTAACTATTTTACACTATTTTGATTGGAAGAAAATTCAACCTCAGGCGTCAATTGATGCTGAAATTCTTCGATGCTTATTCCTACACCAAGCTCTCTTATTTGGAGTCAGTTTACAAAAACTTCTAATTCTAATAAAAGATACTATAAAAGATTCCTAATATAACTCTAATTCCTAATTTTATTTTTTCCTTGCTTTATATGGTAGATGTGCTTTTGGATTGCTCTCCTTTATTTCAGCAACAGAGTCCTTCGGAGTAGATCTTCATCAATCTTCTTAGATCCGTAATTCACCAGACTTCTAGAGATCTTCTAATTTGGTTCATGGCGGTGATAATCTTCACTCACGTGATCAGTAGCAGTAGTGAATTAAGCTTTCTGTATAATCATTGATGCTGATTCTCTATCTCTCTTCTTTGGTGGAAAATCACAAATTATAATTCTTTGCTTTTAATATGATTCATAGAGGGAAAATCGTAAAAGATGATTCTTCAGTTTTGTCGTTTTGCTACAAAATCATAAATGACAATTTTATATCTTTATACTGCTCACTCTTTTGAGTTAGCAGACTTGAAGGACGATTCTCTGGAAAATACGATTATTTACTTTTCTCCTTTGAGTGGCTTCTTTTGGAGGATCATAAATTATGATACTTTGGCTTTCATAGTCTTTCACTCTTGGAAAATCATAAAATAGTAATTTTTTCATTCTGTTCAGTATGCAGGGCTTCGTCTTTCAGTTATGTTGTCATTCTTTACTGCTTTTTGAGTTTCTTTTGATGAATATTAATACTTAGGTTCTATTTTACTGTTTATCTCTAATATCTGCACATCAGTATGTTATTAGTAGTAAACTAAAGCCTAACATCACTAAGTTAAGAGTGATAAATTGATAAATTATATGACTGATCATACCCCCAAACTTACGTTTTGCTAGTCCCTAGTAAACAACGAAACATAAAATATCTAAGCTATGAATTTAAAATGTCACTTTCGTAGGGGGCACGATTGCATTTAGCGGATGCAACAAACCTTTAAACCCCTAGGTGATCCCTAGTGGAGGAGTTGTAGTCTCCTGAAGGTTTTCAGTGAAGTTACCTACAAACTTTCAAAGATATTTTTAGGTTTTTCAAAATATTTTTCAAAACTAAAAATTTAAAATATAGATTTTTATATACTAATTACTCAGTCATTCATTATATGTTCATTATTTTTCAATAATTTTCAAATCTTTTATCCTTAGCTTTCCATTATCGCAATCATCCTCTATCAGAATACAATAATTTCAATTCGGTATAGCGTGGAGTATCTGCATATCAATGAAAAGTTTATTCATCATAGATTTTTCTCAATAACAATTTTTAGAAAATATTTTCATCCAAACTCTCACTTATTGGCATACTCTAAAAAATAATCAAAAATTTTTGGATTCTCACAATATTATATATATATATATATATATGCAAAGCTCATCGAACAATTAACTAAAAAGATAAATCTCATGGAAAGGATAATTAGTTTTGTTCATATAACTTCTTCATTTATTCATAGTATCTATTTTATATAACTTTACTAGACTCATATTCCTGCAAATCATAAATCACAAAGGTCTTTTCTTCAGCTTGTAATGGGGCTTTGGGTTTTCAGAAGGTTTCAAAGAAAAAGGTAAAGAGGATTCAAAATTATTTCTAAGAATTTAGCTCTTCCTTCTCTTCTTCTTCTATATTTTTCAGCTTCAGTAAGTATCCTATTTTGGATAACTTCTTCCCATTTCTTTTTTCAGTATAAATCCTATTTTCTTTTCAGTTGGTAGCTTTTTACTTCTCTTTTTCATAGAATCGTCTTTTTACGATTTCTTCTTTTCTTTTCTTTTCCCATATTTTCATACGATTGGATTTCTTTTTACTTGTACCCTTTCAGCAGATCCTTTATCTGTTACGTGCATACTCTTTTTACTCCCTCTTCTCCTCTTCTTTTACATTCTAAATTCTCAGAAATTATAAGGGTCAAGGATAGAAAGCTTTGGGTAGTACATATGGTTAAAGGTTTATAAAATGTCGATACAAAGAAATTCGATTTTAGGCTTCTAATATGGGTTCAAAAGATAAAAATATTCTGGGATTTTAGCTTTTTGGCTCTGGTTTAATAAAAGATGGTCTTTGGTCATTTTCACGATTTACTAATATGGATGTCTTATTGCTTTGATATATTCATTAGACAGTTCTAAACAACTAAATCATCATATTTATAGAGTATCTTGATTCTAAGTTTAGTATTATGAGATTTCAAATAGTAGAGAAGTTCAAGGAAATTTAGCATGAATAAAAATAGTTTCTCTTTCTCAGAATAAAAGAGGAAATAGGCTCTATAGCTCACTGGTTATATAATTTCGAAACTATAATCTAAAATATTTGCATTTTAGATCAATCATATAGTTTCAAACATTCTCCTGATTCAGTGTTCTAGGGATGCTTTACTTTGAATTGTAACTATTTTTATTTTGATTTTTGAACTATTACTATGATGAATTGCTAAGAATTTTGGATTTTCATATTTTTGGTCATAATTCTCATATAATGATTAACTTAAAAAAAAAAACTCTAAATTAAAAAAACTATACTGATATATTATATTTTTCAAAATTGATATGTATCTCCCCCCCCACAAACTTAAATAGGACAATGTCCTCATTGTGCAAAACAGGGGACACACAGGAAAAATATTACCTTATTTTACTGCTATGTTAGTAATTGGGTTTATAATTTGTAAAAAAAAATCTTCCCCCAAATTTGGGAGAAAAATACTACTGGTTCTAATGAAAAAAAAAAAAAATGTTAGATGTTAGTAGCACTGTTAGTAAATTAGTCAAAAACATCACAGAAAAAAAAAACTATTTTTCATATATATGAACTAATTACAGAAATGTGGAAAGAAAACTAATTACATCAAAGAAATCATAGGAAAAATATAGACACACACTAGACTAAGACACTGGCAGCAACGTCCGAAGAGAACTCTTCAATGAAGATCCGTCCTCTGGCTTTTAGCCATCTTTAATCACAGTCTCTCATTTCTTCCCACCAAAGGCATATCCACACCTTTGCAGGGTCGCCTCCCCTCCTCTTCTTTAGAGTGGGAATCCACATCGGGATCGCTACTCCAAGAGCTGTCGAACTCTCCCCCTCAGTCTTCTAGATTGGTCCATGACTCATTAAATGCACCGTTAATATAGTTATGGGAAGAAGTTGAGGAGAGTTGGAAGATGACATATCTCAGCCCCCCATTCAGCCTATATTGCTCCCTTGTGAAAATTTTATGAAGAGATTATAGCGCAAGTGAAGGGAGAAGATAAGCAATAGAGAAGGGTGGTGAGGAGATCAAGGATGGGATGGGACATGACATTGGAAATTGTAATCCAACCTTGTTAGAAAGAAACATGCATTCTTAGTGGGTTGTGATGGTGTAAAGGTTAGGAAGTGGGGGAAGATGGATTCATGATATATGGTTTTGGATTTGGGTTAGGTTTAGGGTCAAGGGTATTTTCAATGGATGATTCAGCATCTTGAGTGAGTCATCAGCGCTTCAGATCTTCTACTTTCTGTTGTGCAGCCAGTAGCTCAGCCTTGTGTAACTTGAGGATTCTATCAAGTTGCTTACTAAAATTGCTCTAGTTATGCTCTTCTATCATAGGGTTTTAGGTATGAAAGGTGGAAGACGGAAGAGATGAGTTGGATTTATAGGGAAAGGTATTGAACCATTACCTTGAGTAAATGTCTATGTGTAGGTTCTGAGGGTAGGGTGGTTGGGAAGTGGTGAAATTGAATGCATTTTATGTCCGTTTCCTATACAATTTAAAATGGGTCTTACTTCTAATGCTCCCGATAAGACTGATCACTAGTTTCTCATGTTCCCCATAATTGTCATTTGCAATTCTGGATAACGAATGCGAGAATCTATGACTGAAAAATCGTACTCGCTATGATTGGACTTTAAACTCACGAGAATTCACAAATCCATGTGTTTCAAGTAATTAAAAATAAAGAAAAGAGTCTTTACGATTAGTAATATCTTATAAATTGTAGAGGGGTCATTTCAAAAGTACTTATGTATATATGTTACACATGTTTGCTACGGGTGAGTCGGTAGCTCGACAAATTTAGGAGGAATTCAATTATCGATCAAGGGGAGTTGATGTCCCTCCCACAAAATTATTTCCTCCTGGGGTGCCAACTGGCCATGGGGAAGAATAGTTACTCTCTCTCGAGTTAACCAGAATGATTAATTGCTCAACCTGAGTTTCTAATCGTGCAATGGATTCCAAGAGATTATTGCGTAGCTATGTTTGAATATGGCCATGTTGCAGCCAGCTTTCGACCAATTGCGACAAGGCTTCCTCAATGTCAGTGTGGTCTTGGGTCTGTGTGGGGAAAAATACAGGAGAGTGCTGAGGAATTTCCTGAGTTAAGCCGCATTTAGATCCAATTGCTTCTCCCTGTTGAGATGTTGGGTGCGATTTCACACCCACCAGAGATTGAATTTTTGCTTTCCACAGTTTTAATTTTGGAAGGCAATTTATCATTGACTTTAATTTGTATAATCCTCTCTGCCTAAGAGGTATACTCCTTGAAGTCTCAGATTCAATCTCACTCGGTGCTTAGCATTGCACTGGTTCCTCGCTAAAGTTCTCAAAAAATTTCCAAGCAGCCTCAGTAGACATGGTGTGGAACATCCCTCCACGGGCAACATCAATTATGTACCGATTTTGGTCATTTAGAGCTTCATATAAAGTGAGGGCTATCTGCCAACAGGGGACTTCATGATGAGGACACGCATATAAAAGATCATTGAGGCACGTCCACCGCTCTTGTAGAGATCCATCCGGAGATTGTTTCAAAGTTCTAATCCAATATTGGATTTGATTCGTTCTGTGTATTGGAAAGTATTTCATGAGAAATCTTCATTCCAAGTCCTCCCAATTGGTGAACGAATTATGAGGCAAAGAATGTATCCACAGCTTTGCTTCATCTCTAAGAGAATATGAAAGCAGCCTTAGACGAAGAGATGTTTCTGGCAAATTTTGGATTCGGATAAGATTGCACACTTCTATGAACTGTCTTAAATGTGAGTAAGGATTTTCATCCATTAGCCCACGGAATATTGGAAGTGTTTGAAATATTTTGGGTGCAATTTTAAAAGTCTCATTACCGATCATAAGGGTTATTTGTATACATGAGAGAGGTGTAAGAAGTGTTAAAGTAGAATATTCCCCCATCGTTTTAATCATGTCCTAACTATAGTGTGTCATACTGGTATAGACACTTATTGTATTAGGATTTGGTTTTAATATTATTTACTTTTTATTTGAGCAAGCAAGGAGAGAGGCAAATCTGAGCTTCTGAATTTCTAGTGCTTGTAGAAGTGTTGAAAGTCTGATCCGTTACTCCGAATAAACCTGTAAAAGATTAAGAAGTAATCAAAGAAAGATAAAAATATTAAAAAAATATAAAAGAGAAAGATAAATATTGGTTTCTAAAAGAATAAAAATATTAGATAGAAATAGAAATAAAGATAAATTCCGCTTCCCCGGCAACGACACCAAAAACTTGATCGTTGCTTATTATGTATATTATAATTATATTAAATTTAAGTCTTAACCTATTGCAAGAGCACAATGGAAGTTATAGTACTAGCATAGGATCATTCACACGAGAAAGTTTATTTATCTAATTACTTCTTATTTTTATCATCTATTTAAATCCTTATCTTAAAAACTTTTATTTATCTTTAAAATCTAATCTACTAGAGAAATATGAATAAAGAATAGTTTATTAATCTAAAATATATAAAATAAATCTAAATCCTCCTTCTGAATGAGGTCGTCAATCCCAATCTTTAGCTATTGGATATTTATGAATTTAAACAGTACCGCTACACTATATCTCTAGTTTCTTAGCATTAGTCATTAATCAAGTCTAAGATCCTATCAATACAGATTTAATCTAATCAACAACTTTCTAAAATCTAGGCGTCAATCAAATCTTAGAAAACTGAAGATAGAAAAATAAATTCCATTACACTAATCTACAAATTCTAACCTGAGTCGTCAATTCAAATTAAAACTTGGAGATGTTTATAAAGTTGTAAATAAAAGAAAATAAAAGAAAATAAAATCTAATCTAGAAAGCAAATAAATATATTTTTGACCCCTCAGTCGCAATCGTCAATTGCTTCTGAGAAACTAAAATATCTACACTAATCTTCAGCACCCAATTGTAGTCGTCAATTGCTGTTGAGAAACCTCTGATATCTAATCTACTCTAACTATTTTACACTACTTTATTCGGAAGAAATCTAACCTTAGGCGTCAATTAATGCTGAAATTCTTCGATGCTTATTCCTACACCAAACTCTCTTATTTATAGATCATAAGGAGTCAGTTTACAAAAACTTCTAATTCTAATAAAAGATACTATAAAAGATTCCTAATATAACTCTAATTCCTAATTTTATTTTTTCCTTGCTTTATATGGTAGATGTGCTTTTGGATTGCTCTCCTTTATTTCAGCAACAGCGTCCTTCGGAGTAGATCTTCATCAATCTTCTTAGATCCGTAATTCACCAGACTTCTAGAGATCTTCTAATTTGGTTCATGGCGGTGATAATCTTCACTCACGTGATCAGTAGCAGTAGTGAATTAAGCTTTATGTATAATCATTGATGCTGATTCTCTGTCTCTCTTCTTTGGTGGAAAATCACAAATTATAATTCTTTGCTTTTAATATGATTCATAGAGGGAAAATCGTAAAAGATGATTCTTCAGTTTTGTCGTTTTGCTACAAAATCATAAATGACAATTTTATATCTTTATACTGCTCACTCTTTTGAGTTAGCAGACTTGACGGACGATTCTCTGGAAAATATAATTATTTACTTTTCTCCTTTGAGTGGCTTCTTTTGGAGAATCGTAAATTACGATTCTTTGACTTCCATAGTCTTTCACTCCTGAAAAATCATAAAATAGTGATTTTTTCATTCTGTGCAGTATGCAGAGCTTCGTCTTTCAGTTTTGTTGTCATTCTTTACTGCTTTTTGAGTTTCTTTTGATAAATATTAACACTTAGGCTCTATTTTACTGTTTATCTCTAATAGATGCACATCAGTAAGTTATTAGTAGCAAACTAAAGCCTAGCATCACTAAGTTAAGGGTGATAAAAGTGCAAATTATGTGACTGATCAAACATCCACAGTATTCTAACCATATGTCATGAAAATGCCTGTAGGAGACACTTTGGTGGAAAAAAGACAGCAGCCAAGGAGTTGCAGTGTGGGTTTTACTGGTCTTCCTTGTGTAAGGATGCCTTTGAACACTACAAAACTTGTTTAAGATGTCAAAGGATGGGTGGCATATGAAAAAGGGATTCAATGCCACTACAACTTATCCTCGTTATGGAGCTATTTGATGTATGGGGATATATTTCATGGGCCCCTTTCCTCCTTCTATGGGCTTTAACTTTATCCTTGTGGTTGTTGACTATGTTTCCAAATGGGTGAAAGCTGCTGCCACAAGGACAAATGATCACAAAGTTATCCTTAAGTTTGTCAAAGAAAATATATTCTCCAGATTTGGCACCCCTAGAACCATCATCAGTGATGGGGGAAGCCATTTCTGTAACAAACACTTTGAGAGCCTGCTTAAAAAGCATGTTGTTATACATAGGATTGCTACTCCATACTACCCATAGACCAGTGGGCAGGTGGAGATTTCTAATAGAGAAATCAAGCATATCTTGGAAAAAATAGTTAGGACTGATAGGAAGGATTGGCCATTGAAATTGAATGATGCTTTGTGGGCTTATAGGACAACCTATAAGACTCCAATTGGAATGTCCCATTTTGACTGGTCTTTGGCAAAGCATGTCATCTCCTAGTAGAGTTAGAGCACAAGTCCTTTTGGGCCATCAAAAGCTTGAGCATGGGCCTAACTTCTACTGGTGCAAACAAGAAATTATAGCTGTTTGAGCTAGAGAAACTGGGGCTGGATGTCTATTCAAATTCCATAATTTACAAGGAGAAAGCCAAGGCCTTCTTTGACAAGAACCTTTTGAGGAGGGACTTTGCTGATGGAGCCAAGGTATGGCTTTTCAACTCAAAACTTAAGTTCTTTCTAGGTAAATTAAGATCCATATGGGATGGACCTTTCACTGTAATCCATGCATTCCCATCTGGGCTGTAGAGATCATGGACCCCACTTCTGGTAGGGTCATGGAAGTAAATGGTCAGAGGCTCAAACTTTGTGGGGCAAATTCTATGGAGTCCTCTAAAACCATGCACTTCCAGGAACCTCCCAATGTTGAGTGATCTCCAGCCTTGTACATTGTGTAACATAGTTGTTTTTGTTATTTTCAATTCTGTCATTTATTGTGTTTTGTGTGATCTGTGAATCTTGATCTGTGTGCATAATTCTAGTCTGTTGTGGTGTAAGGCTGGGTTTAACATAGGAATCCATTGTTTAAGGAATGAGAAATGTGCATGTGTAGCATGGCAGTGGGCCTAACAGCACAAGTGTGAAAATCCACTGATTCTAGCATTCTCGAGAGGATCAGGCATCCTCTCAAGCCAATTCCAAGGCATATTTTGCTTTCTCCAGAGGCTCTGGTAGCCTCTCGAGCCACATTTCTTGATGAAAAGATAGCCTCGATAGGCTCTAGTATATAAATGTCTTCTGCTCAAGATCCTCTCAAGCAGAAACACTTGAAGCTCAGCCTATCGAGGTTTGGATTTCCAACAAATATACCTATCGAACAGTTCAAATTCACTGCTCGACAGCTGATTTCCAGTGATTATATCTACTCAAGAGGCTAATTTTCATTTAACTCATTTGCTCGAGAGCCTCTCAAGTTCCATAGTCTGAGAAAGCAGCCTCTGGAGGCTCAGGATTCTCGTTTAAAAATCCCTTGGGTGTTAGTACGTGCTTTTTCTGGGTTCCTTTCAGTCTCCTGAAAGAGTGACCCAATTCGGTCCAAGTGGACTCTGGCAAAGGCGGTGCTTTTGGAGGTAATTAAGTATTGAAATCAAGGTGGTAAATCTTAGAGAAATACCTGGTTAGTTACGATCGCTAGCTGCAGATGTTTATCGATGCTGCAACACATCACTGATCACGCCTTCCAGGGTGGAGATATGAGTTGTTCTCTTTACTGAATCATCGGTCGGTCGATGACAGCAGCACTGGGTCGCCTGTAAGTTTAGTTAAGCTAGTTTTCCTAATTATCTTCTAATTACTTTGCCTTTCCTACTCTTGCTATGACTATCAGGGTCTAATTAATTTTAATCCTATTAAAAGTCTAATTAATCAGGGAATCCTAATTTAACTAGGTCTCCTAAACTAACTAGGAATCTGATTAATTTAAATATTTTAATCCTATTAGAAATCTAATTAATTGAGTCTCCTAATCCTACTAGGGATGCAAATATGGAAATTAATTAAGAATGTACTACTTCTATTGAAATTCTAATTAATTAAAAATATACTAATTCTATTAAAATTTTAATTAAAGTAAATATACTAATTTTACTGAAAATCTAAAAAAAAAGAGGATTTTGGCCCGATATGCTAAGGAGGATCGGCCCCGTTCTCGAGTACCCTCCGTAAGCTCCCTTGGGAAAATTAGGTGGCTAGGGACTATTTTAGTAATAATATAGATTGAAAAATTAATGTTTAATTTATGAATTATGGATTTACGGATCGAAAATTGGGATTTTGAGAATCAAGTTAGAACTAAAAAAGAAATTTCAAGACTGAAATTAAGGATTGATTCTAGAAATTAAGAACTAAAATCATAAAACTAGAAATTTAGATTAAAACCTAATATCTAAGGTCTAGAATTTAAGAACTAGAGAGCTAGAACCTAAATCTAGAATCAAAAAAAGGAATTGGTTCTAGAACCTAAGAACTATAAGCAGGGAAAAGAAAAACAAATAGACAATAATTAAGGATTAAAGAGATTTAAAATCTAAGATCTAGAGTCTAGAGCTAATGCTCTAAAACTAAGCGCTAGAACTAAGAACTAGAACTAGAAGAATTAAAAACTAGAAGGAAAGTATAGCTGACGCCAGGGCCGCAAAGAGAAATCTCGAAGTCCTAAGCTTGAAAGCGAGGAACTCGAAAATTCGATTGCTGGCTACATTGTGATGTATTTTTGGGACGAGGTGGTGGGTCCTATTTATAGGTATTTGGCCAATTGCGCGCCCTGTGGGGTGCGTACAATTGGTCGGTGAATTTCAATTATGCGCCTAGTTTGGTGCGCCCAATTGAATTATGCACTCAGTATCAGGCGCACAATCACTTTGAGTCGATGACTGACTCAGCCGGGTAGCCTAGTCATAGTCTAATTAGACTAATTGCGCGCTCTAAGTAGTGCTCTCAATCAATTATACGCCAAGAGGGCATAATAGGAAATGTTTAGGCAGTTTAGGGAATTAGAGGCCGAGTTGGCTTAGGAACCAATTATGCGCTTGTACTGAAGCGCATAATCTAATTACATGCACTAGATAGGGCATACAATCGCGTCTCAGGTGATTTCTAGAAGGGTAAAAGGCCAATCCAAAACAGACTAATTACACGCTAGTATGGAAGCATGCATTATTATTGTGCACACCTGGTAGGGCGCATAATCAAGGTCCAGGCGGTCCTCAGGAGGTGAAATCCTGGTCCAAGAGGGACCAATTGTGCACCAGCCATGGGGCGTGCAATCTAGTTATGCGTGTTATACAGGGCGCATAATTTGGGATTTTCCTGGGTTTGAACCAGGTCCGAGCCACAGGGCTATTGTTTCAGTGCATGGTCCCTGTATTAGGATTTTAAAATATTCGAAAAAGGTTAGTCCTATTTCGGAGATCGTGGGCAAGGTCAAAGGTTGATTGAATAGGTTTGTATATTCCGAGAGGGAAAAATGAGAGTGTCTACTGATGCCCCTCTTCGACGCATTCTTGTGGAATAAGAATGCATCGAAGAAGTAGACACCCCTCATCCAAGGGACCTTCTCATTTTCTTAAGAAATCACAAATGTGAACTGGGGTTGCTGACATGAGATGCTTGGCTTTCTTATCTATCAGCGTAAGCTAAAATGGAGCATTCGAGGGCCTAATGGTAGCTGTCGAAAGACGTATTCCATGTCGTGGATGCGAGTGACATCCCGCCGCATATCGCAATGTGCTGCTAGTAGCAATTGGCGGGGGGAAAAGAGGCATAACCTAATCCGTGGGTGCAAGGGGCATCCTGCCGCATATCGCGACTTGCTGCAAGGGGCAGTCAAATGGTAGGAGAGTTGATATCCTGATCTGCAGGTGCAAGGGGCAATCAAATAGAGGGAATTCCGACATAAATTGAGGTACCGAGGGGCATCATACGAATATCCAGAGACAAGGTCCAGAGAGCGATAATAAGATATAATATCATGTAATGGCCAAGGCTTTCGCAAGTCATGTCAGATCGGGCGCGTCATTATTCACACTAATGCGTGTCAGGTGTCCCTTTTCCAGTGGAAATTTATGATTTCTCAGAGTCGAATATGTTTAGTGTTTGATTTCCCAGGGGAAAGAACGGAATGGAGTGGTGAGAAGTGAAAGTTTATAGGTAGGAGATTTATCTGCATATTTTTTTTTTTTTTCTTTATTTCTTTTTTAGAAATGTAGGATTTTTTTTGTTTTTGAAATTTTGAGAATTTAACTTAATATCAATTCGGTGGTAAAACTTCAAAAAATGTAGCTTTCGAGATATCACTGAGCAGATCCACCGGTACGGGATTTGTGGACCTGACCATTTGTGTGGTTTTCAAGACGACACTTTGTATGTCAGATGCTCCGTCTAACCTTCTTGTGAATACTGATGATTGTCACTTATGGGAGGACTACGTTGATTCACGAATAGAGAGAGACGGGTTTTGAAAATATTTGTCTTAGTCATAGTTAATTATATTTTACAAAAAGATCGAGTAAAAAGAAGAAGGGGTGATAATACATACCTGATTTATTGTCTTCCAGGACTTTTGTATGCGATGGGACTCGCTGGTTGTTGTAGTGGCATCGCAATGGGACATGAGAATAATTCCCCTCTTTACTTCTACTGCAACGGGACCTGATGGTCACCGATGTGATGAAATGTCTTGAGGAGGTGAGTGTTGCGATGGGACATGGTGGTTTCCCTCCTTTATGATTGTGTGCTATGATGAGTCCCGCCGATTGTAGGTGTGATGGGACCTGAGGGGGAACTCTTGATGACATGTTCACGCTGGAATGTGGTATGGGTGCAACGACATGTTGGAGGTCTTCCTCTCTTCTTTTGATTTCTATAATGGTAGGGGCTTGCTGATTATCGCATGATGGGATGGTGGAGGGTCTATCCTCCTCTACTGTCAGCGAGCACGTGTTTCGGTTGTGGTGATGATTGCTGTGTGACAAGGGATTTGGGAAGTGAGCTTGTTGGTTTCACGATGAGACATAATGGAGCCTTTCCCTGTTGGTTATGCCAAGTTATGCGATGGGATTTTGGGGAGGTGTGATTTGCAATGGGGTTTGGAAGGTTCGGCTCTCTACGATGGGACATTGACTGAGATTTCCCTTCTTGATTGTGTATCGTGACGGGATGTGTCTGAGAGTCTTGGATAGTAGTGTCGCGATGGGACAGGTTTGTGATGAGATTAAGTTGTAGTTGCATTGCGACGGGACATGTGTGTGGTTGATGATTCTTTAGTTGTCTCAATGTTGTGATGGGGTGATGATGGTGTTTCTTTCTTTGGCAAATCTTGCTTATGCAATGGGTTGGAGGAAGTTTGAATGGTTTCTGGGATCATGATAGGATTTGACTTTGATCTTGGTGGTATAGTAGGATTTTCAAGAGGCTCAGTCTTAACTCTTCGTGATGAGATATTGGGTCGAGCCTTCCTTTAGTCGCGTGGCGTGTTAGGTTGTGAGGTGAAGTTTTAGCGTCGCGGTGGGACATAGGTGTGGTCAATGGCTCTCTCTCTCTCTCCCTCTCTAAACAGCCTGTGAGGCTACGCAATGGGATGAAGGAGAAAGAGGGATTCTAGTTGAGATGGGACAAAGGGGTGTGAGGGTGCACATTCTGTTTGAAATGTTATCATAGCAGAGTATTGCGCGTAGGGTACCGGGTGTTTAATTAAATTGCACGATGGGCCACGTGCGCGTGATTCTGGGATTAGAGGGGACATTGTGCGTTAGTTTCTGAGTGTGTAATGTCATTATGCGCATGTGGATAGTGTGCAATCGAAGAGTCTTAGGGCTGGCAAAGTGGAGGTGTTCGGGTGTCGGCTCGAACTCCACGCCTGAGTATCAGCGTGTAATCTAATTATGTGTTAGAGTCAATGTGCGTAATCGGAACGTCACCAGGTCACTGTGCGGGTGTCCCTTCAGATTCTGCGCTGTATATTAGACGTGCAATTAAATTGTGCGAACTATTATCTGCATGCGATTATTTTGTCAGGATTGTGTACGGGCAAAAGTTTTATTATGCGCCTCTTGTGGTGCGCGTGATCGTGTTTAAGCATTTCTGTTCCAGCGCAAAATAGAAATATGTTTAATTAAGCCAATGTCTATATATAACTGAATTCCTTTAATTTTCTTCATTCATTCCTATTTTTCTCTAACTCCCGAGTTTTAGCTATAACTTGTGATATAGTCATCCGATTGTGATGTCATTTCTTCCTATATTTGTGGTTTCGTGTGATCTTCAACCTGATAGGACTTCCGACAGTGGTGTGACTTTGAGAATGGGTAGTATTGGGAAGGAGAAGGTCGGCCTTCACATCGGTCCCTTTTAGGGAGCAGTGAAGGCAGCGTTGAGGCGGGGGCAGCAGAGGAGATGAAGATGGTGGAAGAGACGGTGTTGCAGGTGGAGGGATGTATTCCCCAACCAATCCTCCATCTTGCCTTTCTGAAGCCTCCGATTGGACGCTCCGAGCTTGAGCCTCCGGGCTTAGTTTTCATTTTGGGTTGTAAATTAGGTCTTCAGGTTTTCGTTTTGGGTTGTATGTTCAGGAGGTATGCCTCCAGTGATCTTGTAAAAGAATTTAATATATGAATAAAAAAATTGTTTGTTGTGTTTATTTGTTGTATTTATTTTAGATTAAACTTTATTTTTAATTCTGCAATTGATTGGGGCTTTCATTTAAGGTTTGAGATCTTTTGTTTTAGTCTTATGTTTGATCTTGGATGTGAATTGTGTGAATTTAAGGTTTAAGGGTTCTAGATGGATGTCAGGTGTCTTAATCCTATTGGTTTATCTACTTTGTGGTGGATTTGTGTTTCTAAAGGGGGTGAGTGTTGTATGTTTATTGGTCCATCTAAATTTGTGGTGGATTAGTGTTCCTAAAGGGGGCAAGTTTCTTGTTTTAATGAAGATAGATGAAGGGGGCTCATAAGCAAGACACTTATCATTTTGTGGTTTAGGGAGCATAAGTTATAAATGAGGCGTTAAAGACTTGGGTTTTGTTTTGAATTTTACTTCAAATTGGGGAAAGACTTGGGGCATTTTTATTTTTTTTATTCAAGAGTTATGTGGCATTTTTTTCATTTTAGTTTATTAATTTTCTTTCGCTTTGTATCTCGGGTGTTGAACCCTAAGTGGATTGTAATTTTTTATTTTATTTATTATTGTTGGGGATGAGCAGCATTGGGAATATGAGGTAGCAACCGAATTGCTACCATGCTAGGGGAAGAGATGAAAGAGTTAAAGGAGGGGGAAAAGAAACTGAAGGAAGGAGCGGTGTCGGAGTTCTCGTGACCAACACCAGTTGTTCCTAGTAGGTTCTACGGATTATCCTCCAGTTGGCGTCCCTTTGGGGGCTTCCAAGATTGGCCTTCCATAGGTGCATCCGTCAGATCCTGGGTGGCTTTCTATGAGCCACTCTTTCTTTTCTACCCCCTCGGGAGAGAGAGATGAGTTCTTGTTCGTCTTCATTCAGGGTGTGCTTCCTCTCCGAATTTTTCTATAATTCTCCCCTATTTTGGGCGGGTCTTGTAGGGATACCTCTTCCAAGCATTTACGGACTCGACTTTTATTGAGTGTTTGTCTTGAATCAAAGTTCATCTCTCGCTCCGAGACCGTAATTATTTTATAAATTCAAAGGGAATGCCCTTGGTGTAATTTGTAATAATTTTCCCATGTTAAATAAATTTTATTTGGGATATGTGAAATTTTATTTAATGTTTATTTGGCTTAGTTAATTTTAGTTTGGTTTTAGTATTTTATTTTTTATCGAATGACTCGCTATTTAGTCGGGGGCATTCTCATTTAATTAGGTTGTATTAAATCTGGTTTGGTCTCAATTTGGCATGGGTTTTGGACGGGCTTAAATGGTTTAAGGTGTTTAAGCGTAGGGTATAGTTGAATTTTGAGTTTTTTTTTTTTTTTTTTTTTTTTTGAGAGTGTAAATGCCTAAGTGAAAGTGCGTGTGAACCCTCAACTGTGTATGGTGTTTGGGTTATCAGCCACTAAGTCTTAGTTTTCATCTTTGGGCTGCAGATGGCTAGCAAAATTTTTTGGTGAACCTGAGTAATTGAGTGTTGGATCCAGGGCGCTCAATAAGATTGCGCACCAAGTCAGGGGCACCGAAATGGTAGACCTAGGGGTCAATTATGCGCAAGGTTTGATGCGTGCAACAAGATTGCGCACTTATCTATGGTCACATAATTCAATGGGTTTCCGGTCAATGTACAGGCGACGATTAAGTTTGCACGCCTAGCTTAGGGCGTATAATTCTATTGTGTGTTCTGTTCAGAATGCGTGATCGGTAGGTGCGCAGGCGACAAATCGATTATGCACATGCTTAAGGGCGCACATTTTCGTTTGTGTGGAGGAGAGACAGCGCACGATTCAATTATGCGCCCGTATTCAAGAGCACGATTAGGTCGCACTCTAAATAAGCCCAAGGTTTCGATTTTAAATGCGCGTTTTCTAAATCTTTCATAATCTCGAGCTCTCTTGCTTCTTCGTTCCTTATTTTCATGTTTTCGTGATTTCTCACGATCCATTTGTCTGTTTCAGATGTCGTTTCTTGCATTCTCTTTAGTTCTTTGAGCTCTTCAATCTAAGATGGAATCTAAGGGCATTGACCACCTTTCATGGAGTGCCTCTGAGGTAGAGCTAATGGTCGAGGGGGGAGGTGAGACTTCTGAGGCCCACACCTGTGGTGATGCTAAGATAGTTGTCAGGGTGGAGACCCCTGAGACTGGTGATAGGGACGGTGAGGATGGTGAGGATGCCGGTGAGGATGCTGCTCCCCACGAGCCTACGATTAGGATTTCGCTGGAGGAGTTCATCGCACTGGACCAGGTAGGTATCCATGAAAAAGAGTTCTCTATTATTTCGAGGCATGTAGGTTACAACGTAGACTTCCTAGGATGGAAACCTTCTAATTTTACGTCAAACCTGCATGCTTTCATCTAGTTTCAAGTTACGCTTACTTTATCACTCTGCGTTATCTTTATCATGTTTTTCGTGCTTGCTACGGACTGTCATTCTTATTAGTTCCATTATTATCATTTTTACCGTTATTTCCATTAGGTAGGTTTAGTCATTGTCTATGATTGTGATCAAGGTTAGTGTAGGGCTAGGTTAACGTGTATCTTATTTCTCGTGGTTCGTCAGGAGCCTCCGGGGCTGACTATTAGCACGACGTGGTCGGAGTCTCATGCTTGGTACCGTGCCCTGCCTGAGTTTTAGCGAGCGCAGTTAGTGGCTTTCAGCTTTGGGTCGATTTTAGAGTTGGAGCCCTTTTTAGTTGACTGCGGTCTGATTGGGGCGATCATGGAGAGATGGAGGGAGGAGCAGCAGGCATTATTGTTCCCAGTAGGCATGCTGCTGCCCGCCCTTGGGGACTAGGTTCGTATCACCGGGCTGCGGTTTGAGGGAGCACCTATCACGGGGCAGATACAAAGCGATTATCAGTCCATGTGTAGGGAGGTGCTCGGTGTTGAGTACCGACACTGTGGCTCTGGGACGGGGATTGTCTGAACTACTTGGTTTTTTTATACTTCTGCCAGTGGGTTCATCCCATTGAGGCATCACTCGGAGGCGAGGATAGCTTTTGATAGGCGTCGCGAGGTGGATGGCATGTAGGGTGTCAGTAACAGAGACGGGAGTAGAAGCAGATCGAGTACTCCGAGCGTTCTTGATGCATTTCTTTGGGGCGATCCTCTTCTCATCTTCGACCCAAGGATGCATGACGGGTCAATTCTTGACATTGTTGAGGGACCTAGATCAGGTGCCCACCTATGCTTGGGGGGCAGCGGCGCTGGCTGTTGTCGATGCGGATGTGCTGATTTATTATGTGGTGTTAGAAGAGAATTAAACTCACAGTAAAACAGAGGATAAAGATATGGTGAAAACAGCAATCCTAAAACATCCTAGACCTGTAAGATACAGGGCCTATTGTACCAAGTTTTGATAAGGAAGAGTTTGTCCTACAGAGAAATTGATCTAGAACCCAAATGGGTTATAATAGTAGGCCTCCAAATTTGGCTACAGATCTGACAATCCTAAAGAAAGGGGGTTGGGTGTCACGACTACACTAAATTAACCCTATCAAAAGAGAAATAAAGTGCAGCCATATCCTAAAGAAAGGGTTAAGAAGAAGATGATGATGGTGTGTGTCAAAATAAAATATATAAATGATGGGAAGTAAGCAGGTTAAGCTAGAGTTAATACAGTAATGTAACTCAGATTTAGACTGTCTCTGCAGTGGTCTTTGCGAAGATGCTATTACTAACCTCAACAAGGTAGAAATATCCAACTTAACCCATGCCATTTGGGGTGCTCTTAAGGCTATAGGCTGTCCACTCAAATGGCCATAGCCTATCCTATAGAGTCTGTCAAATCCCATTGATCAAACCAGAAGTTGCTAATCTAATCCAGAGGAGTGGACTGATCATTTCTCCAACCACTGGACCAGATCAAGCGATGAATACTATTACAGATACTATGTAATGCCAGTGCTACAAGCTCGCCATATCTGCGCACAGATCTGGCTGACATCCATAGGTATTCCAACCCATAAAGTCTTAAGTGGTTTACCAAGCCCAACGGCTCACTGTACCGACGAAAAGGACCAACAACAGGTTGAATAACGATTTAGATTCAGCTGGTCATTGCTACAAAGGGCCTGCAATGACCAAGCCTCAAGCTGCAATTACTACAGAGAAATCAGATCTAACATCTGATATCGGTCAAGTAAAACAGAGGGGAGCCAGTTCCAGCACAAACCTCCTCACAAGGCTCTAGAAGCTCATGTGCAGAGAAGAAGAATCCTTCTCAGACATGTGGCTAGACATCACCTTAGGGTTATACTTTGTCCACTCAAATGGTCACAGGGTATCCAATAGGTCTGTCCATACCACAGAGATCTGAGAAAGAACATGTAAATTACTACTGCCACCATGGAATCTCAAGGCTATGAGCTCTTCAGATCTAGCTACAGATCCGGCTTGCTATCCATGGGTTTATCAAACCAAGGAAAATCAGATGGTAAACAATAGATCTACTAGAAACTGAATGGGCTAGTCCCAAAGCATGGATCCTATAGACATCTAAGGAAACCACAAGATCTATAGATTCAATTAGTCATTAAAATAACAATCCATTGATAAAAGTAAAACTAACAATGGACTGTCTCAAGGCTGCAGCCTGTACACAACTGCTCATCCAAAAGATCCCAATGTATACAAGGCCTATTGCAAAACTGAAATAAAACTAGACCTAGCTACTTACAAAAGGATTAGCCAGCCAATGTTGGGCTAAGAGAGAAGAAAAATAAGAAAAAGAGATGATCAAACCCTAACCCTAGCCTACTGGAGCTCTCAGCCGATAGAGGATGAAGGAAGATGAAAATACTAAGCTCTAAGTACAGCTTATATACTCTGTCCATAAGGCCTTGGCTAAAAAGAGAATAACCCTAATTTTTCTAGCAGACGTGGCACTATTACAACCCTTGAATGCCTTGAGCTATGCGCCTTGAAATTTACACCTTGAGAAGTGTGCCCTAGCCTTGAGAAATTCCTAAAAGGTCCTTGAGTTAGGGTTGAGAAGTGGAGAGCCCGAGCTTCACGGGGCTGGCATCTGCATTAATTCACTCGCGCAGTTGCAGAGCCTTCGCAGAGGAGCATTTGGCTTAGGAGGATTGTTCACTCGCGCAGTAGACTCTCAGTGGATCATGCAGTTGCTTTGTGCTGTAATGCTGTCGTGAAGGTGATTTGGAACGCCTGGATTTCTTGCACAGTAGAGCTTTAGAAGTTCTCTCTTGCTGAATACTCGCGCAGGTAGGCTCCTGCGCTCGCATAGTAACTGGTTAGGCTTAAAATTGCACGAGATTTATACGAGGAATATTCTGGGCGTCTCTCTCTTCCAGGGCTTCGCGAGAACTCCGCGAGGTGATAAATTATTCTTTATACATATGGACTCGCTATGTTCTGTGCGCGACTACTTTAAGGCTCGATCTCCTTGAGAGCTTCGCGAGCACAAATTCTGAAGGTTTTAAGACGCGAGATCTTTGTAATGTCTTTATTGCTCTCCTCTTGACTGCGCGTCCCATCTGCGTGAGGGCAGCTTTCACTGCATCCTTAGCTCCGCAAGGGAGCTTCTCATCTCTGCGAGGTAATTATTTTGATCCTCTGATGCCTTGCACTTGCTGCTGTTGCAACTTCCTCCATTCTTAGCTAACTTCTTTCATCTGCTAGACTTTTGGTCAATGATGACCAGCAAATGAGTCACCATGGTGAGCACTACCAAGGTATTCCATTAGGCTTTGGCTCAGCTGTCATCTTTGCATATTTTCTTTCTCTTATTTGGACCAATAAGCAAGAATTTTGTATTTAGTTGCACAGTTTATTACTAACTATAAAACACACTTAATAAATGATTATTAGTGAGCTTCAAGGCCCAGCAAAGGCTAGGTTAAGAGGAGAAAAGTGGTACTTTTCAGTGAATAACACACCCCCAAACCTAATCTTTGCTAGTCCCTGAGCAAAGGAAAAATTAAAATAACTACTCTAAGAATTTAAATGCCACTTTTATAGGGAACCCAGATGCATTTAGCTTATGCATCAAGCCTTTTAAACCCCTAGGTGATCCCTAGTGGAGGAGTAAAGTCTCCTGAGGGTTTTCAGTGAAGATATCCACAAACTTCTCAATAAAACAGTTAGCAAAAGTGTAAAATTATCAAGTCAGCTATCAAGAAACAGAGCATCAGTTCACCTTTGATTCAACAAAAAATATGAGAAATTTGAACATATGATATGCACAGACATTTAATCACTACAACTTTTACATAGATGCACACCATTTCCAATTAGCTCACAACAAGGGAAAACATCACATGTAGGTCAGTACTGAGCTCATCCTTAATTCAAAAATTAGGTTATAGGCCATGCCCAATACATTCAGCATCAAACCCAATGCTCACTAGGGCAGACTCTCACCAGGAACTTTAAGGGCTTCCATTTTCTCTCAAGCTCAAGAACAGTTACAGGCCCTAAATGGGTCTGTAAGCATGAGCATAGGCAAAGCCTCTAAGTTCTGGCATCATTGGCTAATCCTCACCATAGATTGAACAACTCTTTGTCTCTGCATGACAGCTCATTCAACTTTGGATCACAGGGTCTTTTGACTGGGTTGTAATGTGTGTTATGGGATAGGTTATAAAGAATAGAAGGTTGAACAGGGATTCAAAATTGAGAAATCAGTAGGTGAAGGAGGTGGTTCATGACTTCACCTTCTTTAGTTTAGCACCTTTCATTTTCTTTAAAATTCTTCAGACTTGAAGTGGCTAGCTTCTCCTCCTGTTTTCAATTTTTTTCAATGAACTTTTCCTCTTGACCCCTCTCTTGTTCCTCTTCATTATTGTTTTTATTTCTTTTAAATGCATTTTTCTTTTTGTTTTTCTGACTTGCCACCTCTTTCCTCAGCTGCTACACTGCTAAGCTTTAGGTATCTCTTCTCCATTCATCCAATGTTGACCACCCTATCTTGTCCATCTTCAGCTCCTTCTCCTTTACCTTTTGAATTCTCAGAGTGAGGGTAGGTTTGAATCAGGTCTATAGGTTCAAGTACAAGTACTCAGGTATATTTTGAAGAAAATTGGAAATTAAGGCTCAAAAGGTGTGTGCACAAGGGCAGTTGATTAGGGTTTGGTTTGTTTAAGCTCAAACTGTCCAAGAGAAGGCCTTGATCATTTCCTAGGTGTCATGAGTATTGTCAGTTGTTTCAACTTGGAGGTGCCTAACTTCTAGTGAGGGCATTGACTTAGCCAGTCCTTAGAGCTAAAAGAATTGCCTCAGTCACTCCTCAAAAGAAGGAAAAAAATTTTGTAGCCCCAAATCTCACTAGTTATGGTCTTCCATTGAACTCTTAGGCATGTCCTTACCTTTTTCTCTCTTTAATGATTCACTAAATACTGATACAAGTGAGTTTTCTTAGTATTCATATCATGAAAATGCTAAAATTTAAATGCTTGTAATGTCTAAAGGTCTGCAAAAAATTTTAAATTTTCCATTTTTTATGATTCTTAAGTGAACATGGCTCCATTTCTATCTTACTCACTTTATTCTGCTACACTTAGGTTAACTATTTCATTGGCTGGTCCTGCTACACCCCCAAACCTATGAGGAACAGTGTCCTTACTGTTTTAAGGGCAGATGTAGATGTGCAGCAGGCGCAAAAAAGAGGTATTAAAAGAAAAGAAACAGCAAGAAGGAAAAACACACAACACGAAACAAACAACACATAAACAAACAAAAATAAAGAAAGACAACGAAGGAAATATGTAATAGCCCGAAAAATCACGTTGAACTATGACCTCGGGATCCGTGCCCGATTGGTCTTAGGTTTGACCATGAGATAGTTCATTGATGAACTTAAGGTGAGATGAGCGGATGTAATGTGTGAACCAGTGTAGAAGAGTGGAGAGATAGAGGAGTGTGTAGAGTAACATACACCGAGGGGTGTGTATGTGCTCCACACCGAGAAAAGAAATAAGATAAAAAGGATTGAAAACCCTAATTTTCATGTTTTGGTGGTTGAGAGAAGTAAAGAAGACAGAGAAAGAGAGAGGAGTAAGAGAGGAGTTATTGTGGGTGATTGGAAGAAGGATTCAAGCATTAAAGAGGCCGGATTCGACGCAAGGGATCCGTTAGAACCAAAGCTGGAAACCCTAGCCTTCCAACTATTGATAGAAATCAACTTGAGATCTATCCAAGGTAAAATTTTTGTAAATAAGATGCATAGATTATAGGGGTTAAGTTGTGGTTAAATGTGGGTTAAATCATAGGATAATGGCTTAGAAAAATAGAGGAAAAAGTATGGAAAAAGATTGGGAAGAACAGCTCGAAAGGGGTTGAATCTGACAATTTCGATTAATCGAAATTGGGTTTCGATTAATCGAAATTGGCCAGGAAGTTGAAAGGTCAGAGGACCACGATTTCGATTAATCGAATTTGGTTTCGATTAATCGACTTTGGATTTCGATTAATCGATTTGGGGATCGATTAATCGACTGAGAACCTCCAGTGGACCCCAGGGGTTGGAGGAAATGACTTGAGGAAAAATCGACTAATCGAAATGAGATTTCGATTAATCGATTTTAGTTTTCGATTAATCGATTTGGGATCGATTAATCAACTTGTGAAAATCGACTGTTCGAAATGAGAGTCGACTTTGCGAAAAGAAGAATTTCGATTAATCGAAATTGGATTCGATTAATCGAATGAAAACTCGACTGTTTGAACTGTGAGTTTACTTTGCGAAAAGGAGAATTTCGATTAATCGAAATTGGATTCGATTAATCGAATGAAAGCTCGACTGTTCGAACTGAGAATCGACTTTGCGAAACAGAGAATTTCGATTAATCGAATTTACTTCGATTAATCGATATTGACCTTCGATTAATCGATTTTGGAAATCGATTAATCGAATCAGATTCGATTAATCGATTTTGGATTTCGATTAATCGACTGGGATAAAATTGGTTGACTTTTAAGTTTGACTTTAAGATTCTTGGAGGGTCTTATACCTTTTTTATTGCATCCTTTGTGATGTGTTTCACCTGTTATGTGGTACCATAGGTGGTACGTGTGGACTAGTGCACAAGGAGCCACGTGGGACCTTGATGCATTGAACAAGTGAAGACTTGAGGTAGGGAACACCTTGAACATGTACTTTATTTTACAAGAGCATGTATGTAGTGATATAGATTTCAATTCAATTATTTTTACTGCTTAAAGAATTGTGAAAAGTGTGTGTGCGTGATATTCATAAGAGTAAACGAATGAGCCATCCCCAGGGGATGAAGAAGTAAAGAGATAAGAGCATCAGGTGTGATGCAAGTTAATGGATACATCCCAGGGATGTATCCTCAGATTGAATCATGTTTGATAGGGCCTAACTGATATACAATAGCATACTTACACGGTGAATAACTATATGTAAGGCACCGATATTTTTGTTATTTGAGGTTTGATAGGTTACCCCACCGACGTGGCGGGATATCCACGACTGACACGGCAGGATATCCGTGACCGATACGGCGGCGAAACCGTAGGCCAGTGCGGAGGCTTATCCGTACATAGTAAGCACACCCCAGGGGTGTTGATTGAGACAAGTGAAACCCCGCCACCAATCCCCAGGGGAAAGGGGCTTGGGTACTATATGGTATTCCCAGGGAATACATTGAAACTGTCTATATAGATGACGATGAAGGGTATCTCATCGGGGCTCGATGCTATATTGCTCGGGGATTACTTAAGTTGAAAGTTTAAGTTTTGCTTTAGGCCTTTTCAGCATTTTTCATGAGTAAATGAAAACATAAGAAATCAACAGTAAAACGAATGCTTTTTAACTGTTTCATTAACAATTGCATAGATACATCATGCATGGCATGTCATGGAATATATGTGAGTTATAATTTATATGTTCAACAGTGTTTGTTCCCTATTGAGCTAGGATGTAGCTCACCCTATAGACTACACGTCGCAGGTCCATTACTAGCAGCTGCCGAGGCTTCAGGAGACGCTGATCCCGGCGAGTCGGACCTTGCGGCCGGCGAGGAGTTGGAGCCACCTCCAGAGGACTTCTTCTAGAGGACTCCGTTGTGCTACTTTGGGAGATTTTTGAGAGGTTTTGTACGGCTTGGTATGTCAAGCCTTTATTTTGTTAAATCCATGTATGAAAGGTTTGGATTATTCTTTTGGGGCGAACCATCCGTGATGATTTCTATCATCGATGGTTCGGATCGGTTCTCCATTCATGTAGAGACATGAGGGTAGAACTGTCTTTTGGAAAGTTAATTAATATAGATTTAAATTCCGCAAGTTTAATTTATAGTACTTTTGATGCTTGATATACCAGTGTTCCGTGCTTAGCTAAGGGCACGGTCAAGATGATCGTGCTGATGGCACGGGTTTCGGGGTGCCGAAATCCGGGCTGTCACAAAATAGCTCTTAACAAAAAAAAATTCTATTAAGGTACCAAAAAGATTACCATACGATGTTACAAAAAGATCTTCACTAAGTACATAAAAAGTATAAACCTAAGAAAAATCTAGACACACATTAGCAAAACATCCCTTCAAAAACAAAATGGTACTCCCTCCTGGCTCCGGGATATCCTCAACCTGCTACTTGTGGAAGAGGAACTGCAAGCCAGGAGAGGGGGGGAGAGGAACAGGGATCAAGGAAAATGAAGCTGAGCAGGGGGTGGAGGGATTGAAAGGGATGGGGGAGAAGATGTACGTGGTTCTATCTTCTGTTTCTTCTTCTTTCACTTGTTCTTTTTCTTTTCCTCCTTGGCCAAGATCCTTTGGACCTCCTCGTACTCATCCCAGAGGAATTGTAGTGGGTCAGGCTCCTTAGGTAGAGGCGGGTCCTCCCAGACTGGATAAAATTTTATAGGCAGATCAATGGGTTTGTCATCAGCCATTGTTATGGGTAGGGACGAACTATTGAGGTTAAAGGAGAATGAATGGGAAGAAGACGAACTACCCTTGTATTTAAAGTGCTTGGACGGTGGAATATAAATTGGCATATAAATTTCGCCTCCTTCCAAGCTTCATTGCCATAAAGAAATTAAAGAAGGTTAGTTGGCAATAAATTGTGATTATTATGGGGAATGGTAAATTGCATAATTTATTATGGGGAATGAAATCGCACAGTAAAGGTTGGTCTATTTTTAGTACTGGGAGTTAAAGCAGAGGGATAGGAAATGAAGAAATTGAAGAAATCTATCAAGGTTAAAAGGGTCAATCTCGCGCTTCGCACAACTGTCCAAGGGGACACACGGAGTAGATTTTGCGCACAGTACAGATGTAAATTCGCGAGAAGGACAATCGCGTAGAAGAACATAGCTCCGTGAAAATAGAATTAATAGCTTTGTGTGCCTCGCGAAGTTACTTCGCAGAGTTAACATTGAGCCTAAGTGCGCGAAGCAGTTTCTCATTTCTCATAGTGCTTAAAAAAAATGATCTCCGCGAAGAACAACCATTTAGAGTTTCAGAGACCTCGCGCAATAAAATATTTTGAATTCTTCTATTCGCACCCTCAAAACTCTGCGAGAAAACCATTAAATGGCTCGCGATTGTGAAAATTAGGCCATATATCCCCGTGAGAAGGTAACACTTAACTCCCTTTTTCAATTGTGCCCTGGCCTGTGCATGTACAGTGTCATGCACCCATTCAGTGGCCAATAGCACCAACCCTTTTACTTGTACTCCATTCTTTAATGAAAATGTCCTCCCCCTTACTAGCACATGCATATCAAAAATTCAGAATGATAAAAGCTTTTCATGGAAGCAAATTCCTGACAATTATAGTGCCAGCACTTCAATCACCTAACAGTAATAGGCATACATCTCTCATGCTAATGTCAGATATGAAAACAAACAAGCAAATGTCCCTAAAAAAAAAGTAAATAGCATGTTCCTAGGCAAACAAAAACACACACAAGTTTCAACAGATATGGTACATATATTACAAAGCTGTGGATTACTGAGCAGTAGGAGGTTCATGTAGGTTAATGGTCTGAGGAGGCTCTACTGAATTTTCTACACAAATCTTAAACCTTTGACCATTCACTTTCATGATTTTTCTTGTCTTTGGATCCAAGATCTCCACAGTACCAGATGGGGAGGCTTTGATAACAGTGTAAGGTCCATCCCATCTGGATTTCAACTTCCCTGAAAAAATTTTAAGTTTGGAGTTAAAAAGCCAAACCTTAGTGTCAGCATTGAAGTCCTTCCTCAATAGCTTCTTGTCAAAGAATGCCTTTGATCTCTCCTTGTATATTTTGGTCTTTGCAATGGCTTCCAGCCTCAGTTCATCAAATTCTGCCATTTGTAACTTCCTGTGAGAACCAGCAGAAGTTAGATCTAAATTCATTACTTTAATAGCCCAATAGGCTCTGTACTCTAACTCCACTGGTAGGTGGCAGGCCTTGCCATACACCAGCCTAAATGGGGACATGCTAATAGGGGTGTTATAGGCAGTCCTATAAGCCCACAAAGCATCATTCAGCTTTTAGGCCCAATCCTTTCTATTAGTCCTCACAGTCTTTTCCAAAATATGCTTAATCTCTCTATTGAAAATTTCAACTTGCCCACTGGTCTGTGGGTGGTAGGGATTACAATTTTGTGTCTAACAGAATACTTTTTGAGCAGGTTATCAAAAGAACTGTTACAAAAATGGCTCCCCCCATCACTGATGATAGCTCTGGGGATGTTAAATCTTGAGAAAATATTATCCTTCAAGAATTTAAGGACAACTATGTGGTCATTGGTCCTTGTGGCAATGGCTTCCATCCATTTGAACACATAGTCCACTGCCACAAGTATGAAATTAAATCTGATAGATGTAGGAAAGGGACCCATAAAATCAATGCCCCAGATGTCAAAAAGTTCTACTACTAGGATTGGCTGCAGGGGCATGGAATCTCTCTAGGAAATGCCTCACATCCTTTGACATCTCTCACAAGCCTTGCAATGTAAGCAGGCATCTCTGAACAAAGAAGGCCAATACAAACCACATTGGAGCACTTTTGCTGCAGTCGTTTTACCACTAAAATGACTTCCATAGGCTTGCCCATGGCACATTGAAAGAATACTGTGAAACTCACCTTCAGGTACACATCTCCTAACAACCTGGTCTGCACAATGCTTGTAAAGGTATGGATTCTCTAATAGAAAATGTCTAACCTGAGAGAAGAATAGGTCTTTGTCCATTCTAGACCAGTGTGGAGGGATCTTACCAGCAGCAAGAAAGTTGACAATGTGTGCAAACCAGGGTGCACTAGACTGCAAAGCAAAAAGCTGCTCATCAGGGAACAACTCATTAACAGGTGTTGCTGCACATTCTTCTAAAATAATTCTAAAGAGGTGGTCTGCCACCACATTCTCCACTCCCTTCTTATTTTTGATCTCAAGATCAAACTCCTGCAAGAGGAGGATCCATCTGATCAACCTTGGCTTTGCGTCCTTCTTAGCCAATAAGTATTTCAGGGCTGAGTGATCCGTAAAAACTAAAATCTTAGACCCCAACAAGTAGGGGCTGAACTTGTCCATAGCAGACACTACTGCAAGCAGCTCCTTCTCAATTGTGGTATAATTGAGCTGAGCTTCAGCTAGTGTTTTGCTGGCATAATAGATCACTACAGATAACTTGTCTTTCGAGTGTCCTAAGACAGCACCTATGGCCAAGTTTGATACATCACACATCAGCTCAAAGGGGAGTGAGTAATCTATGGCCTGGATCATAGGGACAGTTACAAGGCACTTTTTCAAGATCTCAAAGGCCTCAAGGCACTCAGTAGAAAATACAAATGGCACATCCTAGCAAAGTAGGTGGCACAATGGTTTGGCAATCTTGCTGAAGTCCTTGATGAACCTCCTGTAAAATCCAACATATCTTAAAAATGATCTGATCTGCTTGACAGTCCTGGGTGGGGACAGATGTGAAATCAAGTCCACTTTAGCCTTGTCGACCTGAATTCCTTTGTGAGAGATCACATGGCCTAGTACAATCCCTTGTGTCACCACAAAGTGACTCTTTTCTCAGCTTAGGACCAAATTGGTCTCCTCACATCTTTGTAAAACCATATCAAGGTGTCTCAGACACTGGCTAAAGCTGTCCCCATACACTGAAAAATCATCCATGAAGATTTCCAAGAATTTATCAATCATATCAGAAAAAATTACATACATGCACCTCTAAAAAGTGGCTAAGGCATTACACAGTTCGAAAGGCATCCTTCTGTAAGCAAAGGTGCCAAAAGGACATGTGAAAGTAGTTTTCTCGTGATCTTGAGGATCCACAAGGATTTAATTATACCCTGAATATCCATCAAGAAAATAGTAAAATGCCTTCCCAGCCAGCTTATCTAGAATTTGGTCAATGAAAGGGAGGGGGAAATGGTCCTTTCTGGTCTTTGAGTTGAGTTTTTGATAGTCAATGCAAACCCTCCAGCCAGTGGTCTCTCTGGCTGGCATCAACTCCCCAGAATCCATAGTCATAACTGTGATGCCTGACTTTTAAGGTACCACCTAGATAGGTGACACCCATTCAGAATCTGAAATGGGGTAAATCACCCCTGCATCCAACAATTTCACTATCTCCTGGAGGACCACCTCCTGCATGTGAGGATTTAATTTCCTCTGCATCTCCCTTGAGGGTTTGATACCCTCATCCAGATGTATTATGTGCATGCAAACTAAGGCATCAATGCCTCCAACGTCAGCTATTGTCCACCCAATTGCTTTCTTGTGCTTCTTGAGAACATTCAGTAGTTCCTCCTCCTACTCACTAGTGAGAGAGGAGGAGATAATCACGGGAAGCTTGTTGTCCTGCCCCAAGAAGGCATATTATAATGTTGCTGGGAGCTGCTTCAGCTCGAGCTCAGGGGGACTTTCAATTGAAGGCAACATAGGTGCCTTAGTGGTTTGAGAAAGGGGCAGCAATGTATATTTTCAGTTGGAATGCTGCACAAGGCCCACAGAAGACTCTGTTATGGTGTTGTCGTCTGTCATGAAAATGTGGGCCTTCTTTTTAAACAAACTCTAAATATTTGCTAGGTCATCAGCAACATTATCCCAATCCAGCAGATTGGATAATTCCTCTTCCACTAGGCCATCTAGTATATCTACTGCCTAGCAGTCCTCAATGTCAGTTTGAGGCACGATAGTAGTATGGTACACATTCAAATGGGCCTTCATGTTCCCAAAGGTAACCTCCATCACCCCTGACCTACATTGTATGCAAGCATTTGTAGTAGCCAAGAATGGCCTGCCAAGGATAATAGGAATTGGGATTTCGCTTTTGCAAGGGCCCATGTTCAAAATAAGGAAATCAGCTAGATAATAGAATTTGTCTACCCCACCAAGACATCCTCTACCACACCCACAGATCTCCTCTCAGACCTGTAAGCCAGTTGGAGCACAACTGATGTAGGTTTAAGCTCCCCCAAACCTAGCTCCTCATACACTAAATAAGAAAGTAAGTTCACACTAGCCCTTAAGTCCAAGAGGGCTTTTCCAATGTTGTGGTTTCTGATTATGCAAGGGATAGTAGGTACCCCTGGGTCTTGTAATTTTTCTTGTGTGGCAATGGACAAGACTGACTCAACATGCTCAACAGCGAAAACTCTTTTAGACAACTGCACCCTTGCTTTCCTCTTTTGTGTGCAGAGGTCCTTCAAAAACTTAGCATAGGCAAGGACTTACTTTATGGCATCAAGCAAGGGTAAATTGATCTTAACCTACTTGAAAGTTTCCAACATTTCCTCTATCTAAGCATTCCCTTTATCAAGAGGGGATGGGTCAGCTAGTGCTTGAGGAAATGGCAGTTGTGGCATTGCTGGTGCCACTGTTGCATGCCTATCAACATCATGGTCATGTTTTTGGCTTTTTCTTTTATCTACATTTATTGTTTGATGGTGGGGCTCAACATCAGCCCCATTATTTTACACTAGCTGGTCCACAGCAGGGGTACAATCCTTGGCTCTTCAACACTAACAATTCTTTCATTTTTATTTTCATTTTTTGTGACCTCCTCAGTTACCTTGTCGGCCAAATTGTCAACCACCCTGCCACTCCTAAGGGTAGTGATTGCATCAGCTTCCTCATGGGTGGATGATGCATCTCTAATCAAATACTACCCTTTTAGATTTGCCAGGGGCTGACTAGGCAGTTTTCCTTCCTTCCTCCTGTTCAATGCATTACAAATCTGACCTAATTGGTCCTCAATCTTCTTGATGCTCTGTCCATGAGAGTTGACAGTCTGTACCAGGTTCCCCAAATTTTACATGGAAGCCAGCATCTACTCTTCAAATGAAGAGGATCTGGGTTGTGTGGGGGCAGGGCCAATTGGTTAGACTGCGGGGCAGGTAACAGAAAATTTTACCTTGGTGGGTAACCTTGATTAAACTGGTGTTGGGGTCTGTAAGGAGCTACCGCTTGCTGCTGCTGGGGTTGAGGATATGAATCTTGTCTCCATCTCAGGTTTGGGTGGTTCCTCCAAGAATACCCAGCAAGCTGCTGCCCAAAAGTTTGAGCAGCATTGGTATGCTCCAAAACAAAATTAGGAAACTAATTGACAGATGAACAATCATGAATAGAATGTGTGGGAGATTGGCATCTAAGACATGCTTCCTCCACCTGTGCAACCATTCGGAGCTTCCTCATCTGTCTTGTGGAGGTAGCTACCACCACAGGAAGCATCCACCATATCCCTGCTCTTTAAATTAATTCCTTGGTAGAATACTTGCACGAGTTGCCACATTGGAATTTGGTGGTGGGGGCATTGTTTTAACATCTCCTAGAATCTTTTCCAAGCTTCATAAAAATCCTCAGTTGATGACTGAGTAAATGACAGAATACTTGTCCTCATCTGGCTGGTTTTATTCATGGGAAAAAATTTGGCCAGGAATTTAGTTTGAAGGTCACTCCATGACTATATGCTGTTGGCTGAGAGCTTTGATAGCCATGTGCTGGCTTTGTCCTTTAGTGAAAAAGGAAAAAGCCTCAGTTTAGTGGCCTCAGGTCCCAAGCCAGCAGTATTGAAAGTAGTGCAAAGTGCCAAAAATTGGTCGATATGCTTATAAGGATCTTCTTTACTAAGCCCATGAAATGAAGGCAGCATATTAATGGTGGAGGATTTAATTTCATAATTCCCCTCAACGGAGGGGAATTGAATGCAGAAGGGAGAGGTGTACTCCCCAGGTGCATTGTACTCCTTTAATATTCTCTGCCTCTCAGCCATGATAGCTGGTTCAGTTTCAATAGCAGGGCCCTGTGTGGTGTGTCTAGGTCTAAGGATCCTTTCAACCTCTAGAATTGGAGGTTCTAACTCAGGGTTTAAGGACTTTTTACCATGTATATACTCACGCCCACAATAAGTACAGAGAACGCTCACAAGCACACACACAAAATTAACAACTACATAGATTTCCACTAAACAAATAACAGAAAAATTAAACATAAATAGACTGAGATTTAGGGAAAAGGAATTGCAAATAGAGCTAGCTACACTCCGACTGTAGCTCTAGCTTTTCCCTTCTACTGTCCATTTCTGTAAAACTCCAAAAAAATAGCAATAGTACTTCATTCTAGATTAGGCACTGCTATAAAGAAGTTGAAAGTCTAAATTATAGTACAACTCAGGTCTACTAAAAAGATCAATATCCCTGGCAGTGGGGCTAAAAACTTGTCAATGCAGATGTGCTGATTTATTATGTGGTGTTGGAAGAAAATTAAACTCACAGTAAAACAGAGGATAAAGATATGGTGAAAATAGCAATCCTAAAATATCCTAGACCTGTAAGATACAGGGCCTATTATAACAAATTTTGATAAGTAAAAGTTTGTCCCACAGAGAAATTGATCTAGAACCCAAAAAGGGTTATAATAATAGACCTCCAGATCTGGCTACATATCTGACAATCCTAAAGAAAGGGACACTAAATTAACCCTATCAAAAGAGAAATGAAGTGCAGCCCTATCCTAAAGAAAGGGTTAAGAAGAAGATGATGATGGTGTGTGCTAAAATAAAATATACAAATGATGGGAAGTAAGCAGGTTAAGCTAGAGTTAATGCAATAATGTAACCCAGATTTAGACTGTCTCTGCAGTGGTCCTTGCTGAGATGCTATTACTAACCTCAACACGGTAGAAATATCCAACTTAATCCATGCCATTTGGGGTGCTCTTAAGTCTATAGGTTGTCAACTCAAAAGGTCACAGCCTATCCTATAGAGTCTGTCAAATGCCATTGATCAAGCCAGAAGTTGCTAATTAAATCCAGAGGAGTGGACTGATCATTTCTCCAACCACTAAACCAAATCAGGCTATGAATACTATTGCAGACACTATATAATGCCAGTGCTACAAGCTCCCCATATCTGCGCATAGATCTGGCTGGCATCCACAGGTATTCTAACCCAAAAAGTCCTAAGTGCTTTGCCAAGGCCAACAACTCACTGTGCCCATAAAAAGGACCAATAACAGGTTTAATAAAGATTTAGATTTAGCTAGTCATTGCTATAAAAGGCCTGCAATGACTCAGCCTCAAGTTATAATTACTCTAGAGAAATCAAATCTAACCTCTGACATCGGTCAAGTAAAACAGAGGGGAGTAAGTTCCTGCACAAACCTCCTCATAAGGCTCTAGAAGCTCATGTGCAGAGGAGAAGAATCCTTCTCAGATATGTGGTTGGACACCACCTTAAGGTTATACTCTATCCACTCAAATGGTCAAAGGTATCCGATAGGTATGTCCATACCAAAGAGATCTGAGAAAGAAAATGTAAATACTGCTGCCACCATGGAGTCCCAGGGCTACGAGCTCTCTAGATCTGGCTTGCTATCCATGAGTCTATCAAACCAAGGGAAATCAGATGGTAAATAATAGATGTATAGAAACTGAATGGGCTAGTACCAAAGCATGGATCCTATAGACATCTAAGGAAACCATAAGATCTATAAGTTCAATTAGTCATTAAAACAATAATCCATTGATAAAAATAAAACTTATAATGGACTGTTTTAAGGCTGCAGCCTGTACACAACTGCTCATCCAAAAGATCTCAATGTATACAAGGCCTATTGCCAAACTGAAATAAAACTAGACCTAACTGCTTATAAAAGGATTAGCCAGCCAATGTTAGGCTAAGAGAGAAGAAAAATAAGAAAAAGAGATTATCAAACCCTAACCCTAGCCTGCTGGAACTCTGAGCCGACAGAGGATGAAGGAAAGATGAAAATACTAAGCTCTAAGTACAACTTATATACTTTGTCCATAAGGCCTTGGCTCAAAAGAGAGTAACCCTAATTTTTCTAACAGACATGGCAGTATTACAATCCTTGAATGCCTTGAGATGTGCACCTCAAAATCTATGCCTAGGGAAGTGTGTCCTAGCCTTGGGAAATTTCCAAAAGGTCCTTGAGTTAGGGTTGACAAGTGGAGAGCCTGAGCTTCGCGGGGCTGGCATCTGCATTAATTCACTAGCGCAGTTGCAGAGCCTTCATGGAGGAGCATTTGGCTTAGGAGGATTGTTCACTCGAGCAGTAGACTCTCAGTGGATCACGCAGTTGCTTTGTGCTGTAATGTTGTCGCAAAGGTGATTTAGAACACTTAGATTTCTCGCACAGTAGAGCTTCAGAAGTTCTCTCTCGCTGGATACTCGCGCAAGTAGGCTCCTGCACTCGCGTAGTAACTGGTTAGGCTTCAAAGTGCGTGAGAGCAACGCGAGGAATATTCTGGGCGTCTCTCTCTTCCAGGGCTTCACGAGAACTCCGCGAGGTGACAAATTATTCTTTCCGCATTAGCGCTTTGAAGCGCGAGCTGGGCCGTTAACTCCTTCCTGCACACAGAACTTTTTGCACAGATCATACACAGAAAAAAAAAAAAAGGGGCGTAGAAAACCCCTTTACAGATACACACATATTTTTGGTATACATATTTTCTTTATGTTTTTATTGTTTTGTTTTTTTTGCTTTATACTTGTAAAAAGGAAAACACGTCAGTCATCACACCGACTATTTTTTTGGGATGTGGTGTAAGGCAATTATATAAATCTATACAGATCTATTTTTGGTTTATATATCTTATCTTCTCTATTTATTTTTTTTGATGCCTTGATAATGAGACAGAGTAACGGATCCCATTTTGAGCATAGTCGAACTCTTTCATGCAGTCGGACCTGAGTGAGTTTTCAGATTTTACCAAGGCCGAAACATTGATCCATTTGGATTGAGTCGAACCTTTCTCCTTGCCTCGGGTCATACGTTTGATGGTGCGGGTCTCACAAAGAAAATTTTGGTTAGGACCCGATTCGAACTAGCATGAGCGGCCCAGTCGGACAAGAGGGTACAGGAAGAGTAACAATCGGGTTCCTCAAACATCAATCTTCCTAATTAGTCCAAACCTTTCTTTTTCAATTTTTTCTCTTTTTTATTTATCTCCCTCTTCTTTTTTTTTACCCGTGGCGCCCTTTCGGGTTTTCACCACGTCCATGGGTTTAGCTCTCTTACCTCAAGCGCCCTTTCAGGTTTTCACCTGGTCCACACAAGCTCGCTGTTTTTACCCGTAATGCCCTTTTGGGTTTTTACTATGTCCATCTTGCTTTGAGCTTGTTATTTTATTTTTTTATTCTTTTTATTTTCTTTTCTCTTTTCAACAGCCACGACATAGACGTCGATTCCGTCATCGCCGGCTGGATGGGGTTCTGGTGTTGTCTCATGACTCGGCTCATGTTGACTTAACAGATATTATGACTGCTTGCGAACCTAAAAGAGGGCTTTCTTCAGGGTGTAGCTTGGCCATGGGTCAGGTTAGGATTTGAAAGTATGCTAGGCTAAAAGGGTTTCCTTGATATGGCTTCAGTTTTATCAACATACTTTCTTCATGGGGGGGGTTTTACTGTACATGCCTCGTGATTCCTCTATATTTTTTTTTCTTTTTTGCTTCATTTCAGGCAATCTCTTTTTGAGGTTTTACTTTTTCGATTTTTTTTTGGATTTGATAGTAACTTTGTACACATGCATCTTTTCACTTTTTTTTTGGTATATGTACACATATATTTTTGGGGGAATGGGTTTATTGAAAGAAAGGCCTAGGCTCAAATGGGGTATCAAAGGATATCATCATTTTTAGGGATGCTTTTTGGGCTACTGTGCTAGGAATGATGGCTTCTTTCGGGTGATTCTTAAGCAGTCACGTATTTGTTCATCAATACTTACCTTATCGCGATGGACTAAGAATAGAACCGTTGGACATATCCAGTGTTGATGGGCTCAGGAAGATGATTTCCGTCCATGGTGGTGAGGCGGATGGCGTATCCCGACAATACTTCTCGAATGACGTAAGGTCCTTCCCAATTTGGCTTAAGCTTTCCTCTTGGATCGGCATGGAGGGATGGGAAGATCTTCTTTAGCACAATGTCTCCTACCTTTAGATCTCGACCGCAAACATGTTTATTGTAAGCGCGTGCGATTCGCCCCTGGTAAACTTGAGTGTGGCATAAGGCCAGGAGTCTCTTTTCGTCCAGTAAGTTTAGCTGATCAAAGCATGATCTCTCTCTTTCTACTTCGGGTAAGCCTGATTCCATGAGGATTCAGAGTGAGGGTACTTCAACCTCTACCGGGAGGACAGCCTCGGTTCCATACACAAGGGAGAATGGTGTTGCCCCTGTAGTGGTACGGATCGATGTTCGATAGGCCCACAAAGTAAATGGCAGCATTTCGCTCCAGTCTCGATAAGTGATGACCATTTTCTCAAGGATGAGGACGACCGTATTGTTTGCGGCTTCCACGGCTCCATTAGTTTGAGGCCGATAAGGGGATGAGCGATGGTGCTTGATCTTGTATTGCTCGCAGAAGTCTTAGATGTGCTTATTCGCACAGTTTGTGCCGTTGTCCGTGATGATATCTTTGCGTACTCCAAATCGGCACACAATATTGTTCTTGAGAAACTTCTCAATGTGATTGGCTGTGATGTTGGTATATGACGCCGCTTCTACCCATTTGGTGAAGTATTCAATGGCGATGAGGATGAACCGATGTCCGTTTGATGCTTTTGGATTAATCATTCCGACAACATCAAGGCCCCAGATAGCAAATGGCCAAGGAGTGGTCATGTAGTGAAGATCAATGGCAGGAGCGTGTATCAGACTGAAGTGTCATTGACACTTGTAGCATTTTTGAACATGTTTGCAACAATCCGATTCCATGGTAGTGCAAAAGTATCCCTGTCGTAGGATTTTCTTAGTGAGCATGTGACCGCTGACGTGGGCTCCGCATACTCCCTATTGGATTTCTTTCATAATATTGACCACTTCACTTTCAGTGAGGCACCTGAGTAAGATGTTATTGTATGATCGCTTGTAGAGGTATTCCCCGCAAATGACATAACCTGCCGCTAAACGTTGAATGGTTCGTCGGTCTGTCTTGGATGTACCCTCTGGGAAAGTTAGGGTCTCAAGGAAATTCTTGATATCTGAGAACCAAGGTGGCTCATCATCAGGCTTTGTAGGTTCCTCAATCTGGAGGCAGAAGGTCACCTCGTTCCTCTGCTCAATCACGATCGGCTTCATTTTAGCACCATACGGGATTTCTATCATTAACACTAGAGTGGCTAACGCGTCGGCAAAGCGATTCCTTATCCGGGGGACATATGAGAAAGTCACATCTTAGAAGCAAGCTATCAAATCCTCGAGGTGTTCATGATAGGGGATCAGTTTCTCGTCTTTCGTCTTTCAGTCACCATTTGTCTGACATATGATTAACTACGAATCGCCAAATACTCGAAGGTGAGTTACATTCAGATCGAGAGCTGCCTGCAGACCAGCGGCGCAAGCTTCATACTAAGCCATATTATTAGTATAAGGGAAGTTGAGTTTGATAGAGATCGGTACATGGGATCCTTTCGATGAAATTGGGATGGCACCAACTCCTTGGCCCGCGACATTTGCTGCCCCGTCAAAGTGCATTACCCATGATTCTTCTGCTTCTTCTGTATCGTCTTCCGTCATGAACAAGATATCTTCATTTGGGAATTTGGTTCTCAACGGCTCATAATCAGGTAAAGGATTGTCAGCGAGATGATCAGCAAGTGCCTCCCCCTTGATCATTTTCTGAGTGACGTACATGATGTCGAATTCAGATAATAAAAGTTGTCATCTCGTCCAATGAGAGCCGGCTTCTCGAACAGATATTTCAATGGATCCATTCGGGCTAAGAGTAGAACGGCCTGGGATAGCAAGTAATGGCGGAGCCTCTTAGTAGCCCATACAAGAGCCAGGCATGCTTTCTCCAGATGAGAATAGCACGTCTCGTAATCAGTAAACTTCTTGCTCAGATAGTAAATGGCCGGCTCTCGTCTTCCTGTTTTATCGTGCTGCCCCAAAACACATCCCATCGAAACTTCCGTCGTGGAGAGATACATCAAGAGTGGTCTCCCTGGCTCAAGTGGTACCAAAATAGGTGGATTAAGGAGGTAGCTTTTAATTTTTTCGAACGCTACCTGACAATCGTCGTTCCATTCAATGGGCGAATTCTTCCTTAGTAACTTGAAGATCGGCGTGCATATTGGAGTTAGCTGTGCAATGAACCAACTGATATACTGTATTCTACCCAGAAAACTTCTAACCTCTTTCTCGATAGACGGCGGTGGCATTTTAGTGATGGCTTTGACTTTGATTGGGTCGACCTCGATCCCCCTCCTGCTGACAATGAATCGAAGCACACTGGGTTCGACCAAATTGCATTTCCTTAACCTTTCAAATAGTTTCTGAAGGTTTACCAGATGGTCGCTTCACTCCGGTGACTTGGCTATCATGTCGTCGACATACACTTCAATCTCTCGGTGCATCATGTCATGAAATAGTGTGGTCATAGCTCTCTGGTACGTTGCACCGGCATTCTTCAGCTCGAATGGCATGACTCGATAGCAAAAGGTTCCCCAGGGGGTAATGAACGTTGTCTCCTCGCGATCAACCTCTGCCATTTTGATTTGATTTATTATGAGAATCCATCCATAAAAGAAAGCATCCCGTGCTTACCTGTGTTATCGATCAAGATGTCGATTTGTGGTAGCGGGAAATCATCCTGTGGGCTCGCTCTGTTCAAATTACGAAAATCGATACACATGCAAACCTTTCCATCTTTCTTCGATACAGGCACGATATTGGCTAGATGTTGACGACTTCTGGTGTGCTTACATTATTGGTTGGTGGTGAAAGTTATTTAAAAATCAAAGACAGAGTAAAACAGGGGGTGAATCCAGCACAACTCAGAAGTCCTAGACCTGTAAGATACAGGGTCCTTTGTAGCAAGTTTTGATAAGTAAGAGTTTGTCCCACAGGGAAAGGTGATCTAGAGCTCCAAGGGATCCGTCTCTAGTAGTCCCTCCAGATCTGTCTACAGATTTGGCAGTTCTAGAAGGAGGGGAGTTTAAGGTCACTTATTCTAAGTATTTTAATATCTAAACTACAGAAAGGGTTTAGAGGATGGATGGAGTGTGGAAAATAAGTATAAAAAGGGTGAGAAGTACGTTATTGAGCCAAGGTCAGAGAAGTTTTGTAACTCAGATTTAGATCTAATGTTATAGAAATCCTATCCAAAGGCTACATTATCACCTCTGAGGAGAAAGGATCCAACCCATCACTCTGCCATGATTCCACCCTTAAGGTTATAACCTGTCCACTTGAATGGTCACAGATTATCCCATAGGGGAGCCACTATCCAGGGATGGGTCAAAACATAACAAGTAAATCATTGCAGGCACTATTTCATCCAGGCTACCAGCTCAAGAATCCATAGGGAATCTCAACCTCTAAAGTTCGTAGAGGACCATGATAGCCAGACACATAGAACCAAAGAAGAGATTGAGTCTGACCTTCGATCCAGCTTGTCCATTGCTTGGCGAGGCTACAATGGTCCGATCACGACCTATAATCTCTATAACGGATCGGATCAAAATCGATGGCGAGATCTATACAAATATAGGGAGTCTCGCCTCATGCAATCTCTCACCAGGCTTCTACAAGCTCAGGTGTAAAGAAGAAGGATCCATCTTGGATTGGTGGATTAGAATCACCTTAAGGCTATAATCTGTCCACTTAAATGGTCACAGACTATCCCAGAGTTTATCCTCCTCACGGAGCCCAAAACAAAATAAGAATATCACTGCTACCACCATGCTCACAAGGCTACCAGCTCAAGCTCCCATGGGGATTTCAGATCTAGTGGGTCCGGTGGTGGGGCTAAGGCTGTAGGACCATGATAGCCCAGACACACAGGTCACTTGGATCTGAATGGCCCTTAGAATCAGTCCTCCATTGCTTTGAAATACAGCCAAAGCAATGGCGGATCACAAGGTAGCAGCCATGCACAGAGCATCTCACACATAAACACTAATCCCACAAAGTACAGATCCTATTACAGAACTTCCATTGATCTAATTCAAAAACACATACAAAGGCATAGCCAACAAGTGCTGGACTATGGAGAGAAGGAAAGAAAAAGAAAATTACTTACTGCTAAAAAGAAAGAGAAAGCAAAACAATGATCTAAGATGGGTTCCCAGATACCTAAACCTAAGCTCAGGCATGGGTTTATATAGCAGTGGGGTGGCGGCGCATTAGGGTTAGGAAACCCTAATTTTAATGATGTCACGTGGCCTAATAATGATCCTTGGATGCCTCGAGGCGCAAGCACAGAGATTTGAGCGTGGGAGTGCGTGCCCTAATTGCTGAAAATACCCAAAAGGTCCTCTGCTGAAGAGATGGAAGTTTAGGGTCAGAGCTTCGCTAAGTAGCTGTAGTTTCCCAGACTTGTCGCGTGGTAACTCTTTGCTCTTCGCTAGGATGATTTGACACTAAAGCTTCAGCCGTTGCGAGGTTGCCTTGGTTTACTCTTCAAACAGTCGCGCGGTAGAGAATTACGCTCTCACTGGATTGGGCTTCGCGAGGTTGAATAGAAAACACAGTCTCAAGTGTCGCGGGGTTGAAATTCAAGCAGTCATGAGGTCGCTCAATCTTTGCTGGGCTTATCTTCGTGAGAGTGAATTTGAGCAGCGTGAGAACTTCACGAGGTTGGCTTTGCCTTCGCCAGGATGTTTTCTTTCTTGAATGGCGCAAGAACTACGGGAGGCATTTTTCTTCTGATAATTGCATCCTACGATCGCGCTGACGCCTACGCTGAGGAATCTTAAGCTCTCTCTCTCGGTCGTTAGAGCATGCGAGATTGAGAGAGGTCTGCTTTGAACTGCATGACACTGTGTGATGTGTTCTACTCTTGAGCTTCGCGAGAGCTGCGCGAGTTTGAGTTTCTGAAGCTCTTCAGTCACTCATCTGCGCGAGAGGTTGTTGTAAAGTCTTGGGAAGCTCAGTTGAACTGCGCGAGGCATATTTCTCCTGAATCTTCTAAAGCTTTGGTCAACTGTGTGACGCTCATTTCAGGTCTAGATTCAGAGTTCATTCTTCTGAGGGATATCTGGTGCCAAAGCAGGCTCCTTAATAGGATTCCTGACCTTATTTCACTGCTGATTATTACCTACACAAAACACTTAACAAGAATTTATTAGGTGGCTAAGGGTCTAATCAAAGGTTAAGTTAAGGGGTGAAAAGTGGTACTTTTCAGGTCTTAAACCTAGCCACTGTGGGTATTTGGATACCATGAGAAATCTCGCGTCATACTACTTAATGACCTCGTCTTTGACTTTCAGCATCCATTCAGGTCGGAGAAAACATCTTGGTATGATCGAAGGAAGTCGATCATGCTTTTTCTTTCCTCAGGAGACAGGGATGTTTTGATTTTGGTTATTCTGGGAACCTCCTCAGTTCTTAGATTGACGTCTTCGGTCTCTTTGACAATGGGAGTAGGGCCATGCTCAAAGTCGGCAAATCGGTCAAGGAGCTCATCGGGGAGCTCCTCGAAGGGAACATCTTCATCCAGACTCGTGATCCCTACCTCTTCTTGTGTTTCTACAGAGAAGGAGTCGATTTCACGTGGGACGGGTATTTTGATTAAGGCATCCTTTTGTGGGACATTTTCTGGAATTTTAAATGATAATTTTTTTTTACTTTAGATTTTTTCAATGTTTTTGAGATTTTATGTTTTTTTCATGTTTTTGAGATTTTGTATTTTTTTCATGTTTTTGAGATTTTTGTTTTCTTCAGAGACGGACCCTTGGCAAGGCGGGTTTGTGTATATACAAGGTATTGCCTGCCAAGGGCTTATCTCACTTTTTATAGGTTTTTTTTTTTTGGAAAATGGGTGCCAAATTTAGGCCACTCCCCGCTTCCAGGGTTTGGGGCAAAGATGCCCAGTTGCGTACCTGAGGGGCCGCTTCTTTACCTGTTGGGATGGAGGGTGCTGACTAATATGGCTCATTGGAGTTAGCCTCCATCATATTGATCCCCATTTCGTCTGAGATCAGGTCCTCAAACGTTAACTCGGCTTTGTGATGATTCACCACAAGGGGAGTTTGTTCAAGTACCGACCATCGTTCCTCGAAAAGGGATAACGCGGCCAAGTCTATCTCCAAGCTCGGAAGGGAGATCTGGGGATTGGTGGGATGGACTGGGGCTATGGGTTTGTGTGGGGTCAAATGGGTTGCCCCATTTCGATCGATCTTTACGACCACTGCACTGACAAAGGAATCCCTAATGTGCGGCCTAGGGCGAGGTTTCTCTCCTATGGTGATTCCTTGAGCTTTTGCAGCCATGGCGACCCTGACTTTCTCTTTGGCCTCTCGGACCTCTTCTTCTGTGGGCTTGTATCCTAACCCGAATCGGACCTTCTGCCCCTTGCCGACAACTGCCTCTTTTCTTCCTTGTAATTTGGGTCCTAGACCCCTTCCTTTCTGATAGCCCCACTTTTGGAGCATTGCCACTGCTGCTACCATACCACCTCCTGTTTTAGGCATGATGCCCTCAATGGGTTCTGGGAGTACGGCCGACACCTCATATTCAAAACTATGGAGGTTGACATCCTCAGCAGTGTGCGGTATATCCAGTATGTTAGGTTTCTCCACACTCTTGGTGGCCCTTCTCTAATGATCATGATAATCTTATGGCCAAATGCAAATTTGAGTTTTTGGTGTAATGTGGAAGGTATGGCTCCGACTTCATGTAGCCACGGGCGCCCCAACAACAGGTTAAATGAGGATTTTATATCCATGACTTGAAACAAGATGGGAAAGGTCATTGGCCCTATCAACAGCTCAAGATCAACTTCTCCCATTATTTCTCTCCTGGTATTGTCAAACCCTCTAACCCTAGTTCTGGTGGGCCTTAACATGCACGGATCAACCCCAATCTTGGTGGCGATTCTCAACGGGCATATATTCAAAGCAGACCCATTATCAATTAGTACCAAGGGGATAATCATATTTTCAGACTCAACGATTATATTCAAAGATTTTGAGTGACTACCTCCTTCCTCAGGTAAATCGGCATCAGAAAATGAAATGGCATTTGGAGCCATCCCTTGACCAATTATCTGCCCTACTTCATTTGGGCTAACTTAGAGTGATACATGCGGATTTTTTAACGCCCCCATTAATGCTTGAAAATGGAGTGGGGATGTCATCAACAGATCTCATACAGTGATATGGGCAGGCATTCTTCTCAGCTGCGTCTCCAGTAAATGTTGTCGACTCATCTTCTCGAAGGGGTTCACCACACTGTCTTTCTTTCCTTCGGGTTTGGCCTGTGCTGCTGCTGGTGCTTAGGGCTGCTTCGATATTCTCCCTGACCTGGTAACAAAATCTACTGCCCCATCTTTGTTGCAACTGCTGGTATTGGCATCTGTTTGTTCGTAGCTTAGCGGGACCTGATGAGGATCATAGGTTGGTCCTGAGAGCTGGAGCGGTATGGCGGCCGGTGCTTGAGATACTTGCACGGTGGGCTCAGAGGGCATGGGCAACACCTGATTTATTTTGGTGGCAGTGGATTGGGTGGAAAGATTGGGCCAAATGGGAATGGTGAAGCTTGAGGGTGGTGGTATTGGAGGGAAGGAGGTAAAAGCCGGCCATTGGTAGCTAGTAGGTGATGGCGATAAATGGGGAGTCTGATGGGCTGTTAGGTAATTGACCGGGGTGGTGGAATTTGCTGGTGGTTGAACTGGGGGTGATGGAGTGGGCGCAGGCCGTTGATAACTAATGGGTGCGGGTGTTGGATTGGGGGCCTGGTGGCTTAAAGGGTAATTGATGGGGGTTGTGGTGTATGGTGGTAGTTGAAATGGGGCGGGCACAGGCCATTGATGATTTGTGGGTGCGGGTGTTGGATTGGAGGCCTGGTGGCTTAAAGGGTAATTGATGGGGGTTGTGGTGTATGGTGGAAGTTAAAATGGGGCGGACACTGGCCATTGATGACTGGTGGGTGCGGGTGCAGGATTGGGGGCCTGTTGGCTCATCGGGTAATTGATGGGGGTTGTGGTGTATGGTTGGTATGCATTGATATTCACATAATTGATGGGTGTAGGTGCTGGAAAGTATGCCCTGAGATCCAAGGGTTCAATTTGTGGAGTCGGGTTGGGAAAATAATCTGACAAATTTAGAGGTTCAACTACCCCTATATTCCTCTCTTCAACATTTCTTAACAGTGGTGCTACATAACTCTCCCGATCACTGATATAATCGATGGTGGGTTTGGGACCTGCTCCTCTGGTAGGATGTGGGGGTAGTGGCACTTGGTGGGTATTAGTATGTTGAGAGGGTGCAGGGTGAATGATTTTCCTGACATCAATTAAATCTTGGATGGCGTGCTTTAATGAGAAGCAGCGATCAGTAGGGTGACCCGGACCCTGATAAAAATTACAGTGGGTATTTGGGTCATAGTTCTTTGGGATTGGGTGAGGAGGAGGTTGCGGTTGGTGGATAGCCACTAATCCCTTTTCTACTAACAGGGGTAAAAGTATACTCAAAGATTGCCCCAGAGGCGTAAAGACTCGGTCATAGCAGGCTCTCCTCTGTTCCGGGGTCATTTACATTCCTTGCCTATCCATTCGCATCTTTCGGCCTAACAGTGTCTTGGTGGAGCTCAAATTGAAACGAGCGATTATTATTGGGCCTGGTGTTGGCTATGTTCTGCACATCGCCCCCTATTATCTTCTCGCTCCTCTTCTCAGAAAATCTTCTGGCCCTGCTAGGGCCCCCTGAAGTATTCTTACTCAACCGCCCTTCCCTAATGGCATCTTCGCAGCGGTTGGCATCCCTCACCAAATCAGCAAAACTAGATTGTTGTTGGTATACAAGAAAATCATAAACCACTGGTAGAGTGTTCTTTGAAATCATCTCTATCTGCTCATCATCCGATATTCTATTTCTGACTTGAGCTGTTAGTGCTCTCTATCGCCCTAAGTAGTCACTAAAGGTCTCGTTTAGATTTTGCTTTAAATGGGCCAAATCAGACTTGCACGGTTCAATATCAGTATTAGAGACATACTGTTCCTGGAACAAATGTGATAAATTTTTCCATGTCTTCATCATGGATGGTTCAAGAAATGTGAACCACCTCAGGGCCGGTCCGGTCAAACTTTTCTGAAAGACTTTTATTAGAAGTCTTTCGTCCCCCCGTACTGGCACATGTCCCCACAATAGGACTTGAGGTGTGCGATCGGGTTGCCTGTGCTATTGTACTTATCGAATACTGGCATTTTAAATTTGGGGGGCAAGGGGACCTCAGCGAACAGGCATAGGTCTGTGAAGTCCGTGGCATGGATTTCAGCACCACCCATTTTCATCAGCTGCTTTTGTATTTTGTCTAGCTGTTCTTTCAGCTATTCTAACTCTTTCAATATAGGGGCCGCTTTCTCGGCTGTCAGTCGGACTTCACTCTGGGCTACCAGGGGGTGGGCAATTACTGGTGGAGGGTTGAGGCTGGTCAACGCCCCAGCATAGGCCCCGCTGTTCCTAATCTCGTCCTCTTCATAATGCTGGTCGGCGTACTGTGCAATGAAGGCAGGATTCTCCTGTTGTTGTTGCATGGGTTGGACTTGAATAACATGAGTGGGGGCTGGGTGAGCCCATTGGGGGTGAGGAAAGGTTTGTTGGGTGAAGGGCATTTGGCTTTGAGGTGGGGCCGGATAGGGCCATTGGGTGTGAGGGAAGGTTTGAGGATGGCCTTGGGGTGTGGGGCCTTGGGGAAATTGGGTTTGAGGTATGACAAGGGTTTGACCTAGATGTGAAGGTTGGGTTAAATGTTGGAGGTATTGTGGAAGGTATGAGTGTGGGGTTTGGGTTTGGGCCATGAACCCTTTATTATTTTGGGCCATAGGCCACTGATGGGTTTGGGCCATGAGCCCCTGGTAGGTTTGGGCCATGGGCCCTGGATAGGTTTGGGCCATGGGCCCTTGGTGAGTCTGGCCCAATGGGCCTTGATGGGTTTGGGCCATGTGCCCTTGGTGGGTCTAGCCCAATGGGCCTTGATGGGTCTGGGCCATGGGTCATTGGTGGATTTAGGCAATGGGCCCCTAATCGGTTTGGATTTGATGGGTTTGACCCAATGGGCCCTGGGGGATATGGGTAATGGGGTTTTGGGCCAATGGGCCTTGGGGATGATGGGTAGTGGGGTATTGGGCCATGGGGCCGTGGAGATCATGGATGGTGGGGTATTGGGCCATGGGGCCCTGAGATGTGTGGGAAAAGGAGGTTTGGGCCAATGGGCCTTGGGGTATGCAGGAGTTTGGAGTTTGGGCCATTTGGCCTTGGGGTGTATGGATGGTGTGAATTATGGGAGGTTGATGGGGGTCATGGGAGAGTAAAGCATGGAGGCTTGCTAAGGTATGGGATGGATTCATTGATGTGGGGTGTGGAGGAGAGATATTTTGGAAAGCCCTCCATGAGGAGTATGCTTGGAACATCTCCTCCATCATGGCCATGGAAGGGGGGTCGGATGTGGATGGTGGATTTAATGGATGGTTGGGTATGGGCGGGGTGGATGTGAAGGGAAAATTGGGTATGGCCATGGTAGATAGGGGATGGGTTAAAGGAATGGGGTGGGGCATTGGCAGAGGGGGATGGGTTAGGGATGTTTAAGGATGGTGGAGGGTATAGTGTGGGTGTTTGGGAAAAATCGGGCATGGCCCTGGTAAAAATGGGCATGACCCGGGTAGATGGGGGGATTTGTGGGGGATCGGATAGGGCGGAAGTGGTGTACCTAAACGTAGGTGGATCAGGTCTATATGGTGAAGATGGGAAATGGGGCATGGATGTGGGTTGAGAAAACGGGTTAGGGTTTTACATGGGCATGGTTTGGGAAAAAGATGGGAAATGGGGGGTTGGACTTTGGATATTTTGGAGGGTGGTGGTTGGGAATATGGGGGCGCCGAATGGGCCGGTGACGGTAAAGGGGGGTTGGGTGATGGGGATGGTGGAAAAAATTTCTCCCGAATGGGAGTGGGTTGGAGAATGTGGCCGGGAGGAGTCGGGATCGGCGTAAGCCGGGTCCACTACCCACGAAATTCTTCGGGAGCGGGTCGGGTAAGGGTGTCTTGGATAAGGCCCAAAAATCCTCCTTCTTCCCCTACGGGATGACGGAGGGCAAGATGATGTCATTGTGCCGGCACCACAAACTATATATTTTTTGGGTTTTGATTATATATATATTTTTTGAATTTTATGAAAGCTTTTTTGAAGAAAACAGGTTTCGAGGCCTTGGAATTCTCTTTTCGTGTGGCTCTCGTACCTTAATTCAAGACTCACGGCGATGATTCTGATGCACTTCGGAAGAATCGAAGGAGAACCTTCGATCTATTGAAGACACAGAAATCGAGGCAAATGACTCGATCCCCCGAAATGAGCCAAAAAGAAGTTGCCTTCTCTTGACCAACGGGGGCGTATTGGGTGTCGGAGATGGCGGGGCCTAAAAAAGGCACTATACGCACTGATCGGGGAACTCGTGAGGTGAAAAGGGCCAAGGATTCGAGCTGGGTGCTGTTAAACAGACCTGGCGCAACTAATACTTACGCCCAGGTTGCAGGGGAGAAATTTTACACTAGCGCAACTATTAGTTGCGCCAAGGTAAAATCTTGTAGTTTAATAGTTGCGCCAAGGTAAAATCTTGGAGTTTAAAGCTGGCACAACTATTAGTTGCGCCAGTTATAAATTTCAGTGTTTTTACACTGGCGCAACTAATACATGCGCCAGGCAAAACCTACCTCTCCAGAACAGAAAACAGCAGCCACTGATGCCCGAAATGAGTCTCTTTTTTAGTTTTTTTGTGAAAGCTAGGTTTCCGAGAATTGAGCTATTTTTTCGTGGTCGATTCTCTCCTCACCGCACCTAAAGGATTGAGTCCGATATAACTCGCTAACGCACTCTCCAAGGGTTTTAAGCTTCGAAATAGGAACCCACCCAATATACCTCCAGCGCAAGCGCTTTCTCAGATACTAGGTGGGCTGAGACTTTTCTGGATCATCACCACTAGGGGCTGCCACCATACTAAGACCCGGGTATTTGTATGTGTGCCTAAGCCAACCCCTTTGAAAAATTTACCCCGCAAAATAAATTAATTAAGCTCCCTAACTTGGTTCAATTTTAATTTTTTTCAAAGTTTTTTCCTTTTTTTTCGGGAGTTTTCTTTAGTTCAAAGACCGGGGGTGATTATCCCGTGCCACCACTACAGGCCGGCGTCCACTGTTAGGATATGGAAGTAAAAAAAATGACGGGGCCAGTCAAGCGACTAGGTGGGAAATAAAGTGCTAAAATTTAAAGCCGAATTGTAAAGGGAAGTAAGAAAGGTGTCAGTCAAGTGACTAGGCAAAAATTGCTGAAATTTAAAGCGAAAATATAGGGGTGAGTAACAAAGGTGCCAGTCAAGTGACTAGGCAAAAATTGCTGAAATTTAAAGCCGAAACGTAAGTAAGCAAGAAAGGTGCCAGTCATGTGACTAGGCAAAAATTGCTGAAATTTAAAGCTGAAACCTAGGGGTAAGTAAAAAAGGTGTCAGTCAAGTGACTAGGCAAAAATTGCTGAAATTTAAAGCCGAAACGTAAGGATGAGTAAAATGACGTAATCAAAGGGGGGTGAGTAAAAAAATAGTAAAAATAAACTAAAAAAATAGCAATAAAATATTAGAAAAATATATAAAAAAGGCCTAGTTCAAGGGGAAGCTCTACTAGCTAATCCCCAGCAGAGTCACCATTTGTGCAACCGTGGGAATCGGGACGATCCCGTCGCGACGATGTGCTCTCTAACGATAAAATAATATAGAGTCGCCACCCGGAGCTTTCGATGTCCCGGGATACCTAGTTCATTTTTATGAGCACCGAAGTGCTAAAAATATTACTCTGAATCCAGTCTACACCAAAGGCTCTTGGGTAGGGGCTTCGGTTATCGATCGGGAAGGTGTTAGGCACCCGATCAACCTGTTTAACGCGGTCTCTACTAATGGCCAAAAATAAAATAAAATAAAATAGCTTCCTCTTGCCCAAAAGGGCTTAGAATCCTATTTGTGCCCCTCCGTTCCTACCGAAAAATCGGCGGCGTAACGGCACAAATGGGAGGATGGAGGGAGCTAGAAAGAGATAGGAGAAGAAAGGGGGGAGTCGGAGCCCTCGGACCCTTGTAGCACTGTAGGAGAGCCTTGTGTGGGTTGCTTTGATGAGCTCTTGAAGGCTTTGTATGGTGGAAAATGGGGTTCTAACTCCTAAGACTTAAAGCTAAGAGGTAGGAGAGGGAGGCTAGGGGATCACACACACCTAGGCTAAGAGTTTTGGATGCAAGAACAAGCTTGAAATGAGATTGGGAGGTTCTAGAATTTGGATGAAAATAGTGCACAAAAGGGAGGAAGAACTTCTCACTTTGAGCTATTTCTCTCTTAAGCAAATTTCTCAACCCTTAAACCAAGGGGTGGGGGGCTCTATTTATAGGAAAAGGGTGGGTTAGGAGGCCACTTAGATGCTAATTGAGGTTAGCAATTAGGTGATCTCAAATCTAAGGTATCCTAGGATTTGAGAGCTTGAAAAGGTATGAAGGTGGTTCTAATGGTGGATGATGGGGTGGGGCTTTAGGCCACTTGGAGGGTTGCAAATAGGTAAGGAATGGGTACAACAGAACTATCAAAACACACCCCAAAAGTCGAGGTGGTCAACAAGTCAAACCCCAAACACAAAATTTGAGGCAAAATCTCATAGTACTGTTCATATGCCTGGCGCAACTAATAGTTGCGCCAGGTAAATGTACAGTATAATAGTGCAGAACAGTGTCTGGAAGTTATCTCGCGGGGTGGGGGCCACTTTTAAACTTGGCGCAACTATTAGTTGCGCTAGGCTTAAAGTCTGGGAGAATTAGCTTGGCACAACTAATAGTTGCGCCAAGCAAAATTTATAACTGGCGCAACTATTAGTTGCGCGGCGCGACTAATAGTCGTGCCAAATCCCTAGGGGGGGCCCACTTGAAATTACCTTCCTGCCCTCTGGGTTCGGACTGCCATATCTTTTGATATATACCTCTGATTGGGGCAATTCTTTGACCGTTGGAAAGCTGACGACCTCTACTCTTCAATGGTATAAGAGTTGGTCACTGTAGAGGGTCGTAGCCAGTTTTGGTGCACTCCTCCTCCTTATTGCCTGGGAAGGTTAGGTTAGGGTTCGAAAAGGGTTCTAAGGGTCGAGATTGGTTTCTAAAGGTTCAAGGTAGGTTCCTAAGGGATCTAGGGTGATTCCTAAGAGTTTAGGGTGATTCCTAAGGGTTCCATACATGTCATTAAAAGCTCAGAATTGCACCTCTCTCGAAAGGTATTTCGATCGGGCCTTGGGCCAAATTTGGGTGTCTACATTACCTTCCCTGAAAGTGTCACAACCCTAATTGGGACCATATGCTGAAATAATAGTATATGATTGAATAGAGACTGAAATAATAGCTCTGTGGCTCAGGCCCCATAACCCTAACGTGGGAACCATGCATTGAAACAATAGTACATGGCTGAACACAGGTTGAAATAAAAGCTCTGTGGCTCAGGTCTCAACGTAGGAAGATAATATATTGAAATAATAGTATATAGTCGGAATGCAGACTGAAGTAATAGTCTTACATTTCAGATCCCTTTGCCCTCATATTGGGACCATATGCTGAAACAATAGTATATGGCTGGACACAGGCTAAAATAATAGCTCTGTGGCTCAAGCCCCATAACCATAACACGGGGACCATACACTGAAATAATAGTACATGGCTAAACAAAGGCTGAAACAATAGCTCTGTAGCTCAGATCCCAATGTAGGGAGACTATATACTAAAACAATAGTATATAGTCGAAATGTAGGCTGAAATAATAGTCTGGCATTTCAAACCGGACAGCCCCGAATTACGTGCTTAAAATCACGCGTGCAATTAGATTGCATGCCAAATCATACATGCACAATCAGTCCCCCTTCCAGACCAGACTCCCTTTCCCAAACCACTCCGAGACTCGATCACATGCTTCATATGAAACATGCGATCGGATTGAGTGCCCCACCACCAGCGCGCAATCGGCCTACGCTCGACCTCGTCTTACAGTCCTTGACCCCCAAGTTTCCATGATTAAATGCTTCAAAAGAGGCACTTAATTGGATTGCGCAACCCACAATGGGCGCGTAATTAATCCTAACATTGTTAGAACTAGGAAACTCACTGAGCAAGTCAGCCAGTTGCTCACTGAGTCGGTGGCCGACTCAAAGCGATTAAGCACCGGGAAATCGACGCGCAATCTAGTTAAATGCCTGAAATAGGGCGTTTAATTAGAGAAAAACCTATAAAAGATTTTTTTCTTAATTCACCCGAGAGAGGCTGGCAATTTTCAAGAGAGAACGGATATTTTTTAGGATTTCGAAATCAGAGAACTCCGAGAACGAACACATAGAGCAATCGAGCCATGATTTCCAAATTCAAGTTTCGAATCTTTAAGGTTTCTCTCTGCAGCCCCGGTCCTAGGTAAAAATCTTAGTTTTAGACTTAGGATTTCTCTTAGTTTTTAATTATTAATATTAGTCCACTGTTTTAGTCTGTAGCACCCTTTCTAGATTGTAATCTTCAATATCTAGTTCTAGTTCCCCGTTTCTAGAACCAGTCATTAATCTGACAATCTAATTTACAGAACCTAGGCTTTAATTCCGTTGTAAAATCTTAATTTTTAGTCCTATCATTAATCTTTGGTTCTAGTTCTTAGGTTATAGAACCAGTCCTTAATCATACGGTCTGATTTTCTGATTTCGGACCCGAATTCAGTCCTAGAATTTTACATTATAATCTTAATTCCTTAGCTTAATACTTTAAAAAAAATCCTAAACATTATTTCAGTTTTCTATAATTCTAGTTTCTCAATTTAATTCACAATTATAATCCCGAAATCAACTCTGAAAATCCAAAAATACCATATTTATAACCCGAAATCCAATTTATCTTTAATCTCAGCTACCTGATTTGCCCAAGGGAGCTTACGAAGGGTACTCGGGAACGAGGCCGATCCTCCTTAGCATAGCGGGCCCAAACCCCTTTTTTTTAGATTTATTTAGTTACTTTAATTAGGATTAGAAAATCAGTCCCATAATTTCTTCTCAGAATTTTAGTACAATTAAGTTACATGATTTATTTTTATTAAATCTTTGGAATTCATTGCTTTAATTATAATTCTAGAAAAAAAATCAGTTCCCTTATATTAGTTGAATTTTAGCATAGACAATTCATTACATTAATTAGAATCTTAGGACAATTAATTTCTCGCTCTAATCGTAAATAAAATTAGTCTCTTCATTTTAATTAGAGTTTTAGTATAATTAGTTCCCTATTTCAATTAGAATTCTGGTAGGACTACTACAATTGCTCTAGTTAGAATTTCAGTCAATTATTATAATTGCTCTAGTTAGAATTTCGGTCAATTATTATATTCACAATACAATTAGTATACTTGATTTGATTAGAATTTCAATACACTTAGTGTACTTGTTTTACTTAGAATTCCAGTATAATTAGCATGCTTGATTTAATTAAAGTTTCATTAAGAATTAATATACTTGCATTCCTAGTACAATTAGGAGACCGATATCGATTGGACTTTTAGTAGTATTAGGACACTAAATTAATTGGAACTCTAATAAGATTAGGAAACTGAAATTAATTAGACTCCTGATAGAATTAGAATACTAGATTAAATCAACTATAATAAACCCACAGTTAAACTCACAATAGAATTGGGAAGTCTAAATTGATTAGAACTACAAGAATAACGGGAAATAAAAGGAAAACTGAACTATCTAAATTATAAAAAGAGACATAGTTGCTAACGTTCGTAGGCAGACGATTCAGTAAAGAAGTAACCCACACTCGCTCTAAAGCGTGATTATTGACATGTTACAGCGTTGTTAAATATCTGCAGCTAGCGATCGCAATAAACTAGGAATCTTCCTAGAAAACCCCTTTTATTTTACTTCCATCATTTCAAGCGCCGCATCACTAAAGTCCACTTGGACAAAATTGGAGCCACTGATTCAATGGGAACCCACAGGAACCCAGAAAAAGCGCGCACCAACAAACTGGCGATCATGATGGGATACTTTTGCAAACCCCCTTTTCTTTTAGATAGTTTTTATTTTATTTCTCTGTTTTCCTTTTCATCGTGTCATTTAGATTCCCTTTTAAATATTTGAGTCTTCATCAAAGACTCAAGATTTTTGGCATACGAAGACTGAGTTTGGGAGACCCACCATTGTGGGGGTATCATAATAACCTCGTGTACAAAGAAGAACCACTTCACAATTCCAGCCCACGACAACTTGAGATTAACATGGCTGGCGAGCAAGAAAATCCCTTCTCTACCCTACACACCGGTAATAATCATAATGGGAGAGATGGTAACACTGGAGAAAACCTTACTGCTCAATAAATCGTAGAGCTCAGTATTCAAAGAATACAAAGAGGAGACGATGACTCCGAGGAATTACTTCGAAGATTGGCCGCTGCATACGAAACCATCAGGTCACGACAATTTTTAGAAGAACAAGAATGATAAGAGAGGTCACCTCCTACCTCGAGCATGGTGTCAGCCCATGCCACACCATTGAGACAGCCTGCTCACACATCCTTGAACGATGACTCTCTAGACAAGGTTTGCTCACGGGTCACTCCAAAAGATAGCTCCATTAAAATCAAAGATCTCCCTAAAATACTCGATGAGTACATGGCCAAGAGAGCGCCCCGGTCACTCATTCATATTCGACAAATTTTATCGGGACATCGAATTTAACTTATCAATAGGATTCAAACCACCAAAATTTACCAAATATAATAGCACGAGAAATCCGAATCATCACTTGGCCCTCTTTTGTAACGATTGTCAGCCCATACATGATAATCAAATACTTCTCATTCACTATTTCCAATGCTCATTAGAAGGAGAAGCTTTAGATTGGTTTACGGGACTCTCGCTTTATAAGATAGAAACCTTCGACGATTTGGTTGGTCAATTCCTAGACCAATACAAACACTTGGTCCAAGAGACAGTCAGTCTCAGCGATTTGATGGCAGCTACACAAGGACCTGATGAAGAATTTACCGACTTCATCGACAGATGGAGAAAAATCGTTGCCAGGACTAACCCTTCAATGAAAGAAAAAGACTCGGTGGACATTATCATCGATAATACTAAAGAACCATTAAAGAGTGCACTTGTTATAAATAATTGCCCCGACTTCACTGTGCTTCACCCTCAGGCATCCTGACTAGCGCGACACATTAAAGGCGGAGACCTCGCTCTATCGATAGTCACGTCAAAAGTAGGCTCTTCCAGTCAATCAAAATTAAAAAATAATAAGAAAGCCTTATGAACCAAATAGGTCAACACCGTTGTCAACCAAGGACAAAACTCTGGGAACGGAAATTTCCAACCACAAAACTTCGAGCAAAATCAAAATCAACAATTGTACACCAACCAAAACTAAGGCGCTAGTCAACAAAGGTATGCAAATCAAAACCAAGGCCAAAACCAGAATTAGGGCCAGTATCAAAATAGAAATTAATATCCCAACACCTACCAGAACCAGAATACGATGCAGAATCAACTGGCCCACATGCCAAACTATAATAACGTACCCCCACCATAAAACTTCAACCCAACTAGAGGCCCCTACCAGCCGAGGCGAGAACACTACCCCCCTTTACCGGATACGATTCCTAACACCTTTCATCTCCTCAACACTCAGAATCTCCTCCGATTTCAGCAAGAAAGACTTCGTCCATGGCCGACAAATCTAGACTATAGTAAATATTGTGCCTTCCATCAATTCACGAGACACAACCTAGAAGACTGTTGGGTCCTCAGGGACAATCTATGACATGAATGACCGAAATCAGATCAATTGGGAAGCGCTTAGGAATCCTAACCCTAATAACAATCAACCCCAATAAAATTTAGGGATCATTAATAACCCCATGCCCAACCACAATCAAGGAACACCGGCTCAGGTCACCACCGTAGATCTCTCCGATCGATCCTCCTTCCAGCCTTCCACCTTAATCACTCGCATTCAACCCTCTAATACTTCTGCCACACTAGCGAGAGTTCCTTCACCCCCGCATCCCTTGGCCTTGATCACTCGCACCGCCCCACCGAGCCCACCTCCCTATCCAAAATTCACTCAGATACGAATCCATTCCTTTAGGGCTAGAAGACCATTCCTCCGTAGTCACCCACCAGAACCTTCAACCCCTCCAAATCTTGAACCAACACCATTACCACTTCCTTTGTCTAATTCTGAACCCGAGTACAGAGATCACGTTTTTAAAACTACAGCCCAAATTGCTGCATGGGTAGAAAGTGTCACTCAGAAGACTCCAAGCTGGGAGAATAAAACAAAGACTGAGTGTTTGCTAAACATAGAATAAAGTGAGTGTGAAGAACATCCTGACCCATGTGAGACACTGGTCTCTGCTTTCCTGGATGAGGAGGATTACACACAGTACCTTCCACCTTGGAGCGGCACCATGCAGGTACGCGCTCCGACCTCGAATTTCACTCACTTCACAAATACACCAACGTTGAGCCACACCGGGTTCGGTCAACAATCGACATGCCCGATTCTCAAGTCAGGAACCAATTATCCACCTTCGCCTTTCCCTCAAAATAAGGATTTCATGAATGCACAACCATCATAGGGGAATGTAAGAGAAGGAGAGGTTAACTTGCCACCCCCACCTTACATTATTCCACCACCAATTCCTGCACCTCAACCAATCCAACCACCTGCACCCAAGGCTCATCGGCTAGGCAAATAAATGGCACCCGAGCCAGGGTAAGAATATGACCTTCTGTGGTATTTCCAAAAGATCCCGGCCCAGATATCCATACTAGAACTCATCAATAAATTACCTAACCATCACCGATTGTTGATAGGGACATTTGAAGGCATGCAAGTGGATGAGGATAAGTAGATGAGCTTCATCAAATCACCTCTGTCATGGAGAAACCTCCAGCACTCACTTTCACAGATGCAGACATGCCTCAAGAGTCACTCCGCGGGAGTGAGGCTCTCATATATCTTACAGTCATAATTAGAGGGTTCTCTGTACCCAATGCATTGGTTGATACGAGAGCGGGACTCAATATTTTCCCTCTCACAATGTTAAAGATGCTTGAATACACAGAGCAGGAAGTTAGGCCCTCGGCACTGTCACTCATAGCTTATGATGGATCGTGTCACTTTATTAAAGGAACTATTAAACTCCAGGTTTGCCTTGGAACTATAATGAAAAGCATTACCTTTCATGTTTCTGATTCCGCTAGTACATACAATCCTATCTTATGAAGAAAATGACTACAGTCAATGAAGGCTATCACATCCACATACCATCAATGTGTCAAATTTTTATACGAGGACTCCATCATCCGTATATAAGTTGATGCGCCCCTCCAGGAGATGGATACTAATTACGCAACAAGTATTATGACAGCCCATGATTCTGTATTGAACACGGACCACATTCAAAAGACTCGAATCACTAATGAGATGACCGTTGCGAAAGTCCGTCCCCCTACTCCTCCTAGTTCTCCCCTAACGCGTCAATAAAAATTAATGAGGAGAGAGGTCGGCCCAGACCTCACCAAACTTTATGATATTAACCCCACCGCGACGAAGGGGTGGGACCTTATGTACCAACTTGGATACATTCTCGACACTGAACTCGGTAAAAATAAGCAAGGTCGTGTAGGACCTGCCTTCGCAATGAAAATACGTAAACATATAGGGTTAAGTTATCAATTGGACAGCCCAGAAGCCGACTTGTTCCCTACCTCACCAAAATGGTCTCTATATGACCACTTCGTCTATGGGGCCACTGAGAAAGCAGATGTACCAAGGTAGAAGGAAGTGTCCTTTACTAGATCTCAAGAAGTGGAAATCAAGCAAATGACTAAAGCATTCAATGATTTAACCAATCTGAACAACGATATTAATAAACCACTCGAAAGAGTCAAACCATTATTTGAAACTAAAGAGCTTATAAAAGAAAGAGAGAAAGAACCTCCAAAATTTGAGCCATGAGTAGAAGATTGGGAATCCACTGACGACAAAAATTTTCACATAGCAGTCTTGCAAGTTGATGAAGAGTACTTACACTCAACATGGGAAGAAGATGACACCCCACAAGAAGATTTTAACTCGTATAGCATCCTCCTTGGCCTTGGCCTTGGGGGATAGAAGTGCCCCTGGGACTCCCCTTATATCGCTTATCCATACCAACCCCGTTGTAGGGCATGCACCAGCATATTAGAGTGCTTCGCTAGTTGGACCCACCAGCTCGGCCACCGACACAAGAAACAGAAAATCCCAACAGTCATCTGGTTGAAACAGCTCGGCTACCGCCCTCATTGAGTTTGAAGAGGAACTTGAACTAGACACTTCTTCATCCCCAGATGTGCCACAACTTCAAATATTCTAGAAATCTCTCGAGGAAGAGTGGCAACCTCCCCCGAGTGATGACGGGGACTACTGGATAGACCTCCCTGCACTCGAGTTAGGAGAGCAAGCTAACGTAGGACTTCAAACACTATCAGATCAAGAAGATGAATTCAATACCATCTTCGACTCTAACCTAGAAGGATGGGAATGTCCTTGGGGATCTCCCTGCATTTTTCACCATTATCAACCTCGTTGTCGAACATGCGTGCTCATGCTGACATATTATGAAGATTAAGAAAAAGAACTCGCTTCCCCTGAGGATCCTTTAGGGGATCACCCTCGGTGGGAAGAACAACCTTATTACAACTCAAAGGATGATAGTTCGATCGACTACGATCTTCAGAGTTTCTTCGAAGAAGGGGCAACCAATGTGGTAGAAAAATCTGAACATTAGTGTCGCTGTCACCAGCGTTGCTTATTTAAAAAATCTTATTAGATGAAGACTCTAAAAAAAACATACCAAATCCACAACAAGTCCACGTTTCTCGAAGAATCGCCCAAACGGCTCTAGCAGTCATCTTGCTCCCTCAGTTAGAGGAAGCAACTCTCCCGACGCCTCTTGAGGTGACCGACCCTGTACCATATTTATTATCAAAAATCAAAAAAATAGAAAAAGAAGAAAACCCTAAAAATTTAAAATTTTAAAATCCAAAAAAATCAGAAAATCTCATAAAAGAAAGGGAACCTTCCGTCCTGAACCAAGTTTATGGCCAACAAGGAGACTTTTCTCCTAAGACTTCTATCCCATCTCCCGCATGAGGACGGAAAGCATCCGGGCTAAACAACAAGCCAGTGATCATACCAAATGAGATACTTCATAACTTTGAGAAAAGGATCAATAGCCTTGACCTTCACCTTACTAAAGATCTCTCAGTCATAAATTCTACCGATGAAGGGTTGCCTCTCACAAAATCGAATCCCCAGTATAGTAATTTCACAGTATATGAGCTTACCAAGGATGAAGAAAGAACACCAGTCGCCGAGGAGGCACGGACTTCAATGGGTTATCAAGCATTTGATGAGCAAACCCAAAGTATCATGAAACCTACGAAGAAATAACTTTGGCGAAGAGAAACCCAAGAAGCTACTGATTAGTGCAACGCTTAACTCTAAGGAACGCTAATAAATTGCACAAGTCCTACAAGAGCACCTCGATTTCTTTACATGGTCCTATGGGGATATGCCTAGTTTAGACCCGAGTTTAGTAGAGCATCGCCTTGTCTTAGAACCCGATGTCAGGCCTATTAAGTAGAAACTCCGTAGGATGCACCCACAAATAGCCCTTCAAGTTAAAAAGGAAGTTGATAAGTTACACAAAGCTAAATTCATCTGAGTCGTCCTCTACCCCCAACTGGTTCACCAATATAGTACCTGTCGCTAAGAAAGACAACAGAGTACGAGTTTGCATTGACTTTCAAAACCTCAACCAGGCATGCCCAAAAGATGACGTTTCGCTTCCGCACATCGACACTCTAGTCGATAACACCACTGGGCATGAGATGTTATCCTTTATGGATGGTTTCTCTGGATATAATCAGATCAAATTAGAAGAGTCTGATCAAGAGAAGACTTCTTTCACCACAGCATAGGGAATATACTATTACGTCGTCATGTCTTTTGGGCTCAAGAACGCAGGAGCCACATATCAACATGCCATGATGTCTATTTTTCACGACATGATGCATAAGTGTGTAGAAGTCTACATCGATGACATATTGGTGAAGTCCTAAATGTGAGCAAGACATGTTGAAGCACTCTGAATGGTACTATAAAGAGCTAAGAAATATCAGCTAAAAATGAACCCAAAGAAATGTGTCTTTGGAGTCACCTCCGAAAAATTACTCGGTTTCATAGTCAGCAAGCGAGGGATCAAAGTCGACCCTACAAAAGTCAGAGCCATCCTCGAGAGGCCACCTCCTAGTAATATCAAAGAATTATGAGGCCTAATAGGAAGATTGCAATTCATCAGGAGATTTATCTCCTAGCATTCAGACAGATGCGATCCTTTCTACAGACTATTTAAAGGAGGAACTAAGTATAAATGGGATGACCAGTGCCAGCAAGCCTTCGATAATATCAAAAAGTACCTCCTTAACCCACCAATACTATCGCCATCAGTCCCCGAAAGACCCCTAATCCTATACCTCTCAGTGAATAATAAAGCAATGGGAGTGATTCTGAAATAATATGAAGAAGACTGTAAGAGAGAGAAAGCTATCTACTACCTTAGTAGGACGGTGGTCGAGTACGAACAAAAATACACTTCAATAGAGAAGACTTGCCTCACATTAGTGTGGGCCTCTACCAAATTACAATACTATTTTGGGGCACATAAATTACTAGTACTAGCCCGAATGGACCCTCTGAAGTACGTATTCGAAAAGCCCGCAACATTAGGAAAGATCACTCGCTGGCATATGCTCTTGCAAGAATTCGATATCACATATGTCACGTAGAAGTCGATCAAAGGACAAGCAATTGTCGATTATCTCATAGATCTCCCACTCTCTAGTAATGAGCCCATACATGTGGATTTTCCTGATAAAGACCTACTCACGATTCATAAAGAAGAGCCCGATAAGGCGTCATGGATCCTTTATTTCGATGGTGTTTTAAATCACAAAGGAAAAGGCATCGGGATAGTCCTCCTAAGCCTAAAAGGAGTAGTTATACCTAAGGCTTTTCAACTAGATTTCCCTGTCACTAATAACATCGCAGAATACGAAGCTTTTATAGTTAGACTATGAGCAGCATTACAATTAGGCGTTAAGCAGCTAAAAACCATCGGTGATTTTAAGCTAGTAATTTTACAAGTTATAGGAGAATGAAAAACTAAGGAAAGAAGACTAATGGCATACCTAGAAACCGCTCAATATTTAGTAAAGAAATTTAAAAGAATCTCTTTCACGCACATCTCTAGACTAGAAAATGAGCTCGTAGATTCCTTAGCCACGTTAGCCTCTGTCATACAAATACCTATTGGATAAAGTACCAAGACCTTCTTCATCAAAAAATTAATAGCACCCACCCACGAGGTAGAATGGACCGTTATGAGAGAATTACCGATCCTCCCCACCAGTACAGGACCAAACGAAGCAATCTCTCTGAAAAAGCATGCCAAGGCAGAAACTGAAGTCGCTATATTCAAATTTGAAAATTCACCAACTGACGATGAACAGCCATGGTATTTCGACATCTAAAATTTTTTAAAGCATCAGCATGTCCCTCCATACGCCACAAAGATCGAACGGAAGACTATAATGAACCGATGCGCCCGATTCTATATACTCAGTGAAACATTATACAAAGAAGCCTTCACCAAAGGAGTAGTACTATAATGCGTCACGATTGTCAAAGGACAATACATCATCTGAGAAGCACACGTTAGTGCCTGTGGTGCCCACTCCGATAGATAGAGGCTCGCCGATCAAGTTACACGACAAGGCTACTTCTGGCCAGTGATGATCAGAGATTGCCACCTCTACGTTCAATCCTGCAAATAATGCCAAGAACACACCGCACTCATCAAAGCTTCATCAGTTGCATTGAACACTATGACCTCGCCGTAGCCGTTTTCGATGTGGGCCTTCGATGTCATCAGACCTTTCACAGACACACTTAGGAACATTCACAACCACGCATTCATACTTATAGCAACCGAATACTACACCAAATGGGCAAAAGCTGAATCCTACATTAGAATCACCGCTTCAACACTCGTAAGGTTTATCGTTCAGAATACCATCACCAGGTTTGGAGTATCCAGGATGTTTGTCACCTACAACGGACCACAGTTCATCGCAGAGAAGACAAAGAAGTTATGCAAGAAGTACGGCATCGATCTACACCACTCATCACCATTTTACCCTCAAGGCAATGGACAAGCAAAAGCTACAAACAAAATGCTGATTCAAATTTTGAAGTGCATAGTAGAAATAAGCAATGGGGCCGACTGGCCCGAACGACTACCAGAAGCATTCTGGGCCTATATGACCTCTATTCGTATGGCCACTGGTCAAACTCCCTACCTTCTTACCTACGGGATGGAGGCAGTACTATCATATGAGATACAAGTACCATCCTTACGGATTTAACTCGATAATGAGCTATCCTTAGACGAGAGGAGAATTGTCCTACTCACAAAGCTAGAGCGGCTCGATGAAATACGTCTAAGGGCAGCTAATCACGCTTAGGTATATCAGAAGAGAGTGGCCAGGGCTTGCGATAAGAAAGCCTTCGAACGAACCTCTAATATTGGAGAGTTAGTCTTCAAGAAAATTATGCCTTCCAAGCACGCCCATCCGAAAAGAAAACTGAAACCAAACTGGGAAGGCCCTTATGTTATAACGACCGCATACCCTGGAAATGCATACAAACTGGCAAATCATGATGGGGAAGAACTCCCTAGCCCTTGGAATTTCATGTACCTTAGAAAATACTATCCTCAGCCCTGTGATCATCACATCTCGTGGTTAAATACTTATACTTATTACCTCCGTAGTTGTCACGACCCATTCCTTGGTCGTACGTCATCAATTCTCCGAATATCCTTGAGACCTCCGATTTATCGCTCACCTTTTCTCATTCGAAAAATCTGATTAAAGAACTAGTGACCTACCTAACCTATTGCAAAAGCATAAGTAACACCCAATCCTCATTTCTCCGTTCTCCCGCCATTGGAGGAGACGTTAGAGTAAAAAAAAGAGAATAAAAATGTTAGGTTCAATCAAAACTCATTATTCTTGCGCTAGCAGGATGCTTTCAAAGAATACATATATCAAAAAATTTTGAGTGAGAGCATTACGACAAATAAACAAGTCAATGAGCTCAGGAAAGTATAAGCAAACCGTGAGGACGTCTCTGGTAACTTTACTAGAAGTGTATAAGCAAGCTGCGAGAGCATCCCTGATGCCCCCATACTACTAGATGTCATCGTAAGGTGGCGGGAGGAGGACAAACTCCTGCTAACCATAGAATGTGAGATTTTGATGGCACCGAAACATGACGAAGAAGCTCGATCATGGCATCCTGTATCCCTCTGAGAAAAAGATTGTTACTCACCCCTTTTGAAAAGTATTAGATACAAACTATTCCTCACATCACTGAGCCTTACCTCCTTCTTCTATTTTTATTTCGGATGATAAATCAGAAGTCTTACAGGATGCTCCTAGAAATGAAACTGAAAACTGATGAATGACGATTGACGCAATCACCCACTGTACTTACCATACTTCTCCCTAATAACCATGGGATAGGATGACCACCACCCTAAGATAGACCCTTGTATACAACTAAACTAATCAAAATGACCTCCCCCTAGTTCGATGATAGTACTGATGAACTTTTCTTCAAAACTAACTCACCAAATACCCATGATTGCTTATAGACCCAAAGTGCTCATCTCGCTGCCCATAAAAGCTCCATTGCATCCACACACTGGGGCATTTTTTTTGGGGATAGAAGGAGAATCACATTAGAAGTGTCGGCTTGTCCACAAAGAAGGAAAGAAACGATGAAGTTACCATTCGAAAAGTGCTACCGAAGATATTATACTGCCAATCCTACCACGCTCCTACACTGGGGCATTTCCATATTTATTTTTTATTTTTTATATTATTTAAGTTATTTGCTTTCCCTATTGCATTATTTTCATTTTAAAAAAGAGAAAATAATAATAATAATAATAATAATAATATCCACCTTTATTACCAGACCCCAGTCTGAGATACTCACCCCCCTTGACAACTAGCAAGGGGGAGAACAAAAAATTACTGATAGCATTACCTTCACATGTGCAAATATGAAGCTACCTTCAACCATCACCGGGCCAGCTCAGGAAGCATCCAAGTCCCAATGACGGTCAATGGCGCTAAAAAAACTAAAAAGCAAAAGTAGACGCAAGAGGTAACTAAAAGAAAAAGAGTCAATCAGTTACATCTAAACCAAAAAAATCTCTCTATATATATGTCAAAAAATTTCTTTTCTTTTTACACTTGTCACCAAGGGAATTCCCCTATATATACAACGCACACACACAATAAAAAATAAAAATAAAAATAAAAATAAAAACACACACACCCCTACTCCCTACGTTGTCGTTGGGATGGACGAGAGTCGTTGTCCCCAATATCATCAGCTCGGAGGTCGGTAGACTGATCCTCTGAAAACACAATCCCGGCATCTGGAGTCCTTAGAACCTCTAAACGACGAGGCCCCACCACAGAACCCCCCTCACTCGTCTGACTAACTGATTGCCTCGAGCGAGAATGAGGAGGATACCCTGCAAGAATCTCACGAACAACAATATCCTCACAAGCATCACCCCTAACACGATCACGAGAGGTGCGACGAGACTACCCAGCCGAAGAACCCATAGCCCTCGACTCTGACCCACCAAGCTGACTAGCTAGCCTATGTATCCCTCTCTCACTCCTCGCCAAACGATACAGCAGCTGATCTAGGGTCACCTGCATCTCTATCTACAGCATCTGACGCACTACCTCCAATGCCTCAGCCTGAGTCTTCTGCACAGCCATCATCTCAACAAATAGGTTGTCACGACTCTGTGTCTCCCCAAGGATCAATCTCGCCTCGGGAGTGGTGCGTGCTTGCATCGCCTCTAGACACACCTCCTCAAGCTGACGAACCTGCATAACCGCACTAAGTAAAAAAAAACTAATATATATATGAACAAAAAAGAAACTTTGAAAATGAAAGAATTATACCAGATCTAGCCTCTCCTTTAGAAGTCGCCCAACCGTCTCAGCAGTCACTTGATCGGCAGGAGGCACGGAATGGACAGCAAACGTAGGCGGCTGCAACGAGAATAAACAAATACATCATGTAAACACTATGATGAAAAATGAACCACATACACAATAACTAATGCATACCTGAGTAGGGATAGGAACAGACCCCTGAGGGGGAGCCTTAGGAGCGAAGTCCGGAACAGCCTGCACAAAGAACCAAACAAGCCAACACAAAATATGTCAGAATAAGATAGATAAAATAACCTAAACAGAATTACGCCACACCAAACAAAAAACTATACCTGACTCTCTGGGCGTACAGAGGCAGCAGTCGCCTCCCTCGTCTGCAGATCCTCGGCAACCTGATGCTGAAATACCACATGATTTTAGTAAACTATTAAGAAAGAGAAACAATAACATCCAACTAACTGTGATAATTACATAAACGAGTCAAAAGATTGAATGGAACTTACCCAATGATCTAGCTCGGCCCGAAGCTAAGCCATTGCTAGATCCTCCCGACTGGAGGAAGCAAATGAAAATGGATCAAATGCCGGAGCGGGACCTCTAGCAGTGAGCTTGGCTCTCTATGAATAACAATAAATGCATCAGTTAGCAAGCCCACGACGCTAATAATTAATAAAACTAAGGTCACATATATAGACACTTACCAATCGATCAATCTCATATCGCAAACTGGGCTCCACCTCTCGGCCGGCCTGCTACTGACCACATAACAACTCGATCATCGTCACATGACTAGCGACTCGGCCTCCCTCTCAGACTGTCCAAAATAAAACAAAACGCCACAGCCATGTCAAAACTACGAAAGACTAAGTCAACATAATATATAAACAATTAAACCAATAAACTAACTCACCAGGAGCTGCCGAGTCTCCACTAGCCGAGCCCCCAACTCATCCTCCGATGCCCTAGCCTGAGCAACTGAGAGGGCTAAGGAGTGCAGCATCTCCTCATCCGGACGAGGAGCACACCCCATCTGCTCCATCGCCCTTTGGAGGGCATCTAATGCCCCCCGCACACTCGCCATGAGATGGCCCTGCTCCAACACAGCCATCCTCTCCCTCAACTTTAACTTCGACTCCAGCCCACCAATCGCGAAAGAACCACTCCCATGGAAGGGACGTGTGAAGAGGCAGGTGCCACCCAATGCGCTAAACCACCTCACATATGCCCGGGCATTCGCCTCGTCACACGCCCTGTAACCCTGGTCCCCCCAGCTCTAAAATCCACTATCAGAAGTGCCATCCGCTCCGTAAAGTTCCGGACAAGAGGGCCGGTCATCCTCTTCACCACTCTGTGGCAAATCTCTTGAGGGACTCTCTAAGCGAGCCCCAGCTGCCATACCACTCGAGATGTGTGGATCCTCTCCACCCTCTCAAAACAATGGACCCATATGTCTACATCAAAGAAAGGCCGGCCAGACTGAATCACTGGCATGCCGGCATCCTCCTCATCGTCGTAGGGCCTCCAAATCACCTACAACCAAACAAACGAGCCGACCCCTCAATGAATCCTCAGATCCTAAAAGACTGAAACAAACGAAACAAAACATACACATGATGATCTATACCTGCCCCGCATGCATATCCTCAAAGAGGCCTCCCGCAGTCTGAAGATCCAAAGACCAACGACGACCCTTCAACGCCTCCCTCCACACGTGCATCCGCGGAAACGTGAACCTCACCTCCAACAGAACCCCCGGATGAAGAAAATCGACGTAATCATATGCCCAAAACTTTAAAAAAAACAAAATAAAAGAAATACTGAATAGTTGCTACGACCATAAGAACAAAGAAAAACAAAGACACTAAGACATTAATTGACTAAGCCTCACCTGGAGGAAGGGAAGGAAGCCTCCAATCGTCGCGATGCCCTGTCCCTGACGGTAAAGCTGCTCATAGAGATGCACCAATGCGGCCGCACCCCACCCATAGGTAGGGACCCGATCCAAATCCCTGAGAATCATCAAAAACAACCTGGTGACGCATCCCCGAGTCGAAGAAGAAAAGAGCAGTGCACCAAGGAAGTGCATCAAGAGCACTCGGAGCACCCTATCTGCAATCAACCTCGGCTCCACCACGAGCTCTCAACCTGCCACCACCACCTACCTCGCCTCGTAAGACGCCCTCACCTCCGAATGGCACCTCGGAGGGACAAAGCCACTCGCAAACATATCAAAGAACCAAGTGACTCGAACTACACCCAACCCTGATCCACTCAACCTATACGACACACCTAAAATCTCCTCACATACTACCAAATATTCTCCTGCCATCCGCCTCGTGATCGGCTCACCCTCGAAACAAAGATCGATAATGCGAACTCAGTCCTCTGGAGTCGGCAACATCATATAGACTAGAAAGAGAAGCGTCTGATACCTCTCCCTCCACCTCTCCAAAATCGCCGCGATCAGGCCACGATCAACCTAAGAGGGCTCCAGCTCCAGGATCGGTCTGAAACTGAAAGACACCAATCGCGCCCGCTGAAACTCTGGTAAGGCATGATACCAAGTATGAGACTCGGTCCATGACGAGCTGATAGCCAGTTGCAGGGACTCTTATTGAATGAAATACATACCTATGACCAACGACAAACAGGTCTAGAGCCAAAAGCAAACGAAATATACCCATACACCCATTAACAACTCCTAACAAACACACAAAATATGATAATAACAACTAGACAGAAACATGACCTATCTCTAGATGCAATCATGATGCACGAGTGAGCACACAACCGATAATCAATGTAGGTTCAACATAAATTAGAAGGGTTTCCTGATCCTAATAAGTCTATATCATAACCTAAATGCCTATGAAATTGAAGGAACTCTTACTCATGGGTACCTACCCGACCTTGAGTGAAGAAATCCTCCAGCGGGAAGTGTCTGCGATCCCGATGCTCCTCACCCTGGTGCTCCTCAATCACGCCCTCAGGTATCTCACCCTCAACCCTCTCACCCTCCTCCTCAGCTACACCCTGCTCAATCTCAAGCATCTCCTCCCTGACCCCCACCTAGTCAACCTCCGGTACCTCCTCTCTAGCCACCTCCCCGACGTCCACCTCTCCGACGACAACATCGGTCCGAGCCTCAGAGGTCTCACCTATCTCCCCCATCATCTCCTCTCCAACTCAGAGGTAGTAAGAGTGGGTCTACCACCAGCCCAAAACTCCATCCTAGAAGAAAGAGCTTGAAAAAACTAAAGAGAATGAAAGAAATGGTGCCTGAAACGGACGGTCGAATCGCAAAATATCATGAAAACACGAAAACCCGAGCACAAGGAAATAGGGAAACCAAGAATCAAAGACCAAAATGGATAGCACGGGAAGAATGAAGAATCTCGAAGTATATATAGAGCGCGGTCGAATCGCACGCTTGGACTAACGCGCTCAATGAAATTACGCACCACACCACTCGCGCTTAATTGGGATAAGGCGCCCAGCCCTGAGCGCGTAAACGGATTGTCGCCTGCTCACACTAACCAGACCACCTAGTTACGCGCATCCCACCAGGTGCGTAATCATTTCAAGCACCCACACAGTGGTGAGTGAATGCCAAAGGTCACCCGCACCGTAACCGGCCACCGCCCTAATTCTGCACTCCAAACTATGCACTTAACTCAATTAAACGACCGAAAGCCGGTGCTTAATGACCATCCGATGCTCTGAAACATGCGCTCATATTCGGGTGCGTAATTTGTTTATGCGCTCGGAGCAAAGCACGCAATTTCCCAGAAACCAAAAAAAAAAAGGCCCAGAACAGCATAGGCCCAGGCCCTAAATTGGGAAATTTCTGACACTCACTATCAACCCCAAACTACACCCCTATTAAGACCAATCTAAAAACACTCCTAACTTAAAGACCAAGCTAAACTAAACTGAACTAAACAATGCCTAACATCACTCACGCTCCAACTAAGACCAAACTAAACAAACAAAAAAATGCCCCCATCATTTATACACTCCAACTGAGCCCAAACTAAACCAAAACAAAAAAAGGCTCCTAACATGCCCCAATCCAAAATAAATAAACTAAATCGAACCAAACTTAAACAAGTAATCCTCACCCTCAAAACCAGTCAAATAATCTATAAAGTCAACCAAACCAAAAGTTACTAAATATAAATAATCACAAGTGGAATATAATTAATATATATATATATAATCACTTCATAAATAAATAAATAATTAAAAAATACACCGAAGGCATACCCTCTGAATATACAACTTAACATAAGAAATTTAAAATCGGCATGTTTAGGCAGTGCCCGAATTCGAATTTATTCGGGAAACTAGAAATCTCGGAGAAGCCCGGAGGGGGGGAAGTGCCCTGAACGAATTCTAACCATTATAACCTCTTCTCCTCACCTTGAACAGTCAAGAAACGAAGAGTGGCTCACGGAAAGCCACCCAGGACCTGTGAGATCCACCTTTAGAAGCTCACCTTAGAAACCATAAAAAGGAGGAGAAACTAACACTGAATTCACAAAGTCTACTGAGGAAAAATAGGCATCGGTCACGAGAACTCTGACCTTGCCTTATCCTTGGGTTTCCTTTCTACCACCTTTTTCTCCTCCACCTCTTCCCTTATCATGGTAGCAATTCAACTATTACCTCGCATTCCCAATTCTGTCCATTCTTAATAATCCACTCAATAAACACAATCCTTGGGGTCCAATACCCGAGATACAAAATAGAGAGGAAGAAAAGATATTAACAAAAAAAATGCCCTAAATCACAAGAAAAAAATATATGCCCCAAGACCTTATCCCTAAGAACAAAATAATAATTCAAACCTAAAGCCTTTAGCTCACACTTATAAATTATCCCTCTCTAAACCACAAAGTGGCAAGTGTCACATTTTGAAAACCCTTCCAATCTAATTAAATCTACACCAAACACATACTCCCTTTGAAGGACCATAATCCATGACATACTAGATGAACCAATGATCACACAACACTTACCCCTTCAAGGAAACACAGATCTAAAACAAAGTAACCAAGCCAATAAGATTTAAACACTTAACAGCCATCTAAAACTCTTTGAAAATTCATACACTTCTGACAAGTGTCATCTCGAATTAAATAAAAGGACAAAAATAAAACACCCCAAACCTTAAACAAAACAAACAACAAAAACACTCTAAAATGAGATCCTGAATTGTGAGGGACCAATAAAAAAAATCCCCCAACCAAACCCATCGGAACCAAGTAAACCCTCTAAATAAACCCCATAAAAAACAAATTGAACTCCAAGCTAAATTAAATCCTAAAATAAGTCAAACAAATCAAATAAATCCAACTAATCCATTAATAAGTTTAAACAGATAAACAAGCATGACAAAATTTTAAAAAAAAAATGCCTCTTTATTTATAACTCAAAAACTTTACAAATATCACCGGAGGCATACCTCCTGAATTTACAACTCAAAATGAAAGCCTAAAACTTTAACCTACAACCCAAAACAAAGACTGGGTTCCAAACTGAGACGAAGCAAGGAGCAAATTCCGCTCGGAGCATCCAATAGGAGGCTTCAGGGAGGACTGGTTAGGAAACACATTCCTCCACTTATTACTCCATCTTTTCACCACCTCCGTTGTCGCCTCCTCAACGCTGACTTCACTGCTCCCTAAAAGGGATCGATGTAAAAACTAATGCCCTCATTCCCAATACCGCCTATTCCCAAAATAATGACGTCCCCAAGTATCACTTCAAGACAAAGATCACGCAAAATAACAAACATAGGAAGAAACGACATCCCAATTGGACGGTTGGATCGCCCAATATCACTAAAATATGAATTTCATAACACAAAATATCTAGAAAAGGTCAAAACTCGAGACTAAATCAGAGAATGAAAATAAATGAAGGCTCCTTCACTTATATAGAGTACGGACTCAATCATGTCCCAGAGCACATGCGTTTAACTCAATCACGCGCTAGGCACACTGCGCACAATCTGAAACACGTGCTATGACCCACGCACTCAATGAAACCATCACCCCCGCCAACGGCGTGACGGTCACGATCTCACTACATACCACACAACCCTATCAAACGACACACTGCAGCCGCATGACATGAAAGGTTGCCCGTACACTGACCTGGTGACGCCTCGATCACGCACTACGATTAGAGCGCATAATACGATCACATGCAAACTCACATATGCGTAAATAGCCCCTCAAGCCTGAGATCGCACGCTCGAAAATAGGTCCGCAATCGTATTGAGCAACCTAAAATAGGTGTGCAATCGTATTGAGCGACCTAAAATAGGCGTGCAATACCTGACTTTGGACGAAATCTATGCCCTCACACCTTTTTATCACATCGCAGTCAAAATTCACCCCTGTCCCATCGCGACAGGACACACATATCACCGACACGAATAACACCTGCTATCGCGACACAATAAAGGCAACTAGCACACTGCTCTGCTCCTCATGATCAGAGTCACTTTCTACTTACCCCTATCCGATCACATAACCCCGTCACGCATGCCCTATCGTGATAACATGCACACACATGATATCACCTCAATATTCAATACCATCGTAATAAATTAGCCATGCCCTCATATCCCATCGCGAAAAGCCAAAGGCACACCGCTAAAAAAAAAAAAACTAAGCCAAGCACGATGCAACCACAACGTGATCTCACACAACCCAAGATCTGCCAAAAAAAGAAACAAGACACACCTATCACCCAAATATCCTATCAGCGTCCCATCGCTAACTATGCTCAGCCAACATCACTACCTGAAAAGCTTAAACAACACCTGTCACACCACATAGAAAAGAAGGAAAACTCAATCATGTCCCATCGCTAAAGCAAAGAGCTCTCTCTCTCCCGAATTGAGCCCCACGTCCCACTAGGACTCACGCTTGCATCCGACCAATGCTAAGTCTCATCGTGACATCACTTCTATAAGACATTCTATCACAATCGCCAAGCCCTACCACAGCAGACCTGAAAAAATAAACCTCCAAAGTCCCCTCGCGACACTACGGCACCACCACGAACCGTACAAGCTATGCACAATCCAGGTAAGTATCACCCCCAGGTAAGTACTATCCACTTTTTAATTACTCGATATTGCTTATAAATATAATTAGCTATGATTAAGTCAAAATATTTTTAAAACCCATCTCTCTCGATTTACGAATCACTGCAGTCCTCCCATAAGAGACAATCATCAGTACTCGTCGAGAAGGTTAGACAAAGCATCTGACATGCCAAGTGTCGTCTTGACAACCACACAAACGGTCGAGTACATAAATCCCGCACTGGTGGATCTGCTCAGCGACATCTCGAAAGTCATATTTTCTGAAGATTTACCATCGAATTGATCTTAAGTTAAAACTCCCAAAATTTTAAAACCCCTTACTTACTTCCAAAAAGAAAAAAAAAAATCTTTTACTTCCAAAAAAAAGGAAAAAAAAAAAAAAACAAGCAAACTACCAAGAGAAGAAACCAAGCAAAGAAAAAACAAGAGACTCACTTACCAAAATTCACCAAAGTTTCACCTCAATTACCAGCCCAAACCAGCCATTCCCCTGGGAAGCTGAACAATGAGTATATTTAATCTAAAAACTTACAAACACCTATTGGAAAAGGAATGCCTGACGGGCATTAGTGTGAGCAATAACGCGCCTGATCTGACATGACCTATGAAAACCTTCGACACTATTTTATATTATATTATTATTAGTCCCTGGACCTATTTATGGACATTTGTATGACACCCCCCAGTACCTCGACTGCATCATACCCCTCTGTTTGACTGCCCCTTACAGTAGGTTGCGATATGCGGCGGGATGCCCCTTTCACCCATAGATTAGGATATGGTGATTCTCCTTTTCGTTTGACTGTCACTCGCAGCAAGTCGCATCATGCGACGGGATGCCCCTTGCACCTGCAGAATAGGATGCGCTGACTTCCCCCGTCCACTGTCTATGACAGCGGACCGCGATACGCAACGGGATCTCCCCTGGGCATCCACAGCATGGAACACGCCTTTCGACAGCTACCACTAGGCCCTCGAATGCCCTATTTTAGCTTACGCTGATAGATAAGAAAGTCAAGCATGTCATGTCAACATCCCCAGTTCACATTTGTGATTTCCTAAGAGAAATAAGAAGACACCTCGAATGAGGGGTGTCTACTTATTCGACGCGTTCTTACTTCACAAGAGCGCACCGAAGAGGGGCATCTGTAGACACCCCCATTTTTCCCTTTCGAAATATACAAATATATTCAGTCAACCTTTGACCTTGCCCGTGACTTTTCGGAAAGGACTTACCTTCTCTGGAAGTTTCACAACCCTAATTGGGACCATATGATGAAACAATAGTATATGGTCGAACACAGGCTGAAACAATAGCTCTGTGACTCAGGCCCCATAACCCTAACGTGAGAACCATACACTAAAATAATAGTACATGGCTGAACATAGGCTAAAATAATAGCTCTGTGGCTTAGGTCCCAACGTAGGAAGACTATATACTTAAACAATAGTATATAGTTAGAATGCAAACTGAAACAATAGTCTTGCATTTCAGACCCCTTTGCCCTTATATTGGGACCATATGCTGAAACAATAGTATATGGCTAGACACAGGCTGAAACAATAGCTCTGTGCCTCAGGCCCCATAACCTTAACGTGGGTACCATACACTAAAATAATAGTACATGGCTGAACACGGGCTGAAACAATAACTTTGTGGCTCATATCCCAACATTGGGAGACTATATACTGAAATAATAATATATAGTCGAAATGCAGGCTGAAATAATAGTCTGACATTTCAGACCCGACCGGGACCCAGACAGCCTTGAATTACGTACCTAAAATCACACGCGCAATTAGATTGCACGCCAAATCACCCACGCGCAATCAGTCCCCCTTCTAGACCAGACTCCCTTTCCCAGACCACTACGAGAGTCGATCACATGCTTCATATGAAATGCGCGATCCGATTGAGCGCCCCACCACCAGCACGCAAACGGCCTATGCCCGACCTAGTCTTACAGTCCTTGACCCCCAAGTTTCCTCAATTAAACGCTTTAAAAGAGGCGCTTAATTGGATTGTGCACCCCACAATGGGCGCGCAATTAGTCCTAATGTTGTTAGAACTAGGAAACTCACTGAGCAAGTCAGTCGGTCGCTCACTGAGTCGGTGATCGACTCAAAGCAATTAAGCACCGAGAAATTGGCGTATAATCTAGTTAAACACCTGAAACAGGGTGTTTAATTAGAGAAAAACCTATAAAAGATTTTTTTCTTAATTCGCCCGAGATAGGCTGGTAATTTTCGAGAGAGAACATATTTTTCTTGGGATTTTGAAACCAGAGAACTCCAAGAACGAACACATAGAGCAATCATGCCATGATTTTGAAATTCAAGTTTAGAATCTTCGAGGTTTTTCTCTGCAGCCCCAGTCCTAGGTAAAAATCTTAGTTTTAGACTTAGGATTTCTCTTAGTTTTTAATTATTAATATTAGTCCACAGTTTTAGACCGTAGCACCCTTTTTAGATCGTAATCTTCAATATCTAGTTTTAGTTTCCCATTTCTAGAACCAGTCCTTAATCTGGCAGTCTAATTTATCGACCCTAGGCTTTAATTCTGTTCTAAAATCTTAATTTCCAGTCCTATCATTAATCTTTAGTTCTAGTTCTTAGGTTCTAGAACCAATCCTTAATCATACGGTCTGATTTTTTTATTTTGAACCCGAATTCAGTCCTAGAATTTTACATTATAATCTTAATTCCTTAGTTTAATACTTTAAAAAAAAATCCTAAACATTATTTCAGTTTTCTATAATTCTAGTTTCTCAATTTAATTCACAATTATAATCCCAAAATCGACTCTAAAAATCTAAAAATACCATTTTTATAACTCAAAATCTAATTTATCTTTAATTTCAACCACCCGATTTACCCAAGGAAGCTTATAGAGGGTACTCAGGAACAAGGCCGATCCTCCTTAGCATAGCAAGCCCAAACCCCTTTTTTTTTAATTATTTAGTTACTTTAATTAGGATTAGAAAATCAGTCTCATTCTTGTCAGAATTTTAGTACAATTAAGTTACATGCTTTATTTTTATTAAATCTTTAGAATTCATTGCTTTGATTATAATTTTAGAAAAAAATCAGTTCCCTTATTTTAGTTGGATTTTAGCATAGACAATTCATTGCTTTAATTAGAATCTTAGGACAATTAATTTCTCGCTCTAATCGTAATTCTAGTAAAATTAGTCTCTTTATTTTAATTAGAGTTTTAATAGAATTAGTTCCCTATTTCAATTAGAATTCTGGTCGGACTATTATAATTGCTCTAGTTAGTATTTCAAATAATTATTATAATTGCTCTAGTTAGAATTTTGGTCAATTATTATATTCGTTTGAATTAGAATTTCAATACAATTAGTATACTTGATTTGATTAGAATTTCAATGCAGTTAGTATACTTGCTTTACTTAGAATTAGTATACTTGATTTGATTTGATTAGAATTCCAGTATAATTAGCATGCTTAATTTAATTAGAGTTTCATTAAGAATTAATATACTTGCATTCCTAGTACAATTAGAAGACCGATATCGATTGGACTTTTAATAGTATTAGGACACTAAATTAATTGGAACTCTAATAAGATTAAAAAACTGAAATTAATTAGACTTCTGATAGAATTAGAATACTAGATTAAATCAACTCTAATAAACCCACACGGTTAAACTCACAACAGAATTGGAAAGTCTAAACTGATTACAACTACAACAATAACGGGAAATAAAAGGAAAACTAAACTATCTAAATTATAAGAAGAGATATAGTTGCTGGCATTCGCAGGCGGACGATTCAATAAAGAAGTAACTCACACCCGCTCTAAAGCATGATCATATACGTGTTGCAACATCGTTAAATATCTGCAGCTGGCGATCGCAACAAACTAGGAATCTTCTTAGAAAACCCTTTTTATTTTACCTTCATCATTTCAAACGCCGCATCGCTAGAGTCGACTTGGACAAAATTGGAGCCACTGATTCAATGGGGACCGAGAGGAACCCATAAAAGTACGCACCAATAGTATGAAGTAATAATAAGACTTATGATATGTCACATATAATGAGTTGATGAGACAAACAAGAAAAGAGATAAGAAATAGAAGCATCATGCACTCTTTATTTTATATTATGCCCTTCAGTTTTGATTATGATATGCTAGGAGTTATGGATAGTTTTGTCATCTTATTAAAATGCTAGATTTATTTTCAAAATGCCCCGCAACTAAAGTGATTGCACACACGATCACCTAAGTAAGTTACGGTGGATCGATTGTGCAACCCACTGAGTCTATGGACTGAGTAAACTCACCCCCTCCCAAAATCAAAACAGTTTCAGGTGAAGACTCCGTTGATCATACTTATGATGACGTGGGGCGTGGGGGCAGTTGTACCAGAGGCGGCTTATATAGATGACGACATCGGCTACCACTTTGATGAGAGCGTAGACTCGGCAGACTTCTATGAGCATTGAGAGCCCTTAGGTTCTAGTTTTTTTTTTTTTTTCTTTTGAGAAATATATTCTAGTCATTTGATACTTTCGTAAGTTTATGATTGGGACTATTTTACCATACAAACTTGTTTTATTTTATATCCTAGATGCATAGTTAGGATTTCACTTTTTTAATTGATGGTTACGCTTTCACTTTCGATTCTTTAAATGCAAAATCTAATGCCTTAATCCATATGCTAAGTCTTCTATGATTATGTATATGTCCGCTTATCACCTTAACAAGCGTACGGTGTCATAAGAAGAAATTATAGGCCCTCAAGGTCGGGTTAGGATTATGGGTTGTGACCTGACCCTTTGACAGCCCAATAAGCATCATCTAGTCATCTAGATTACATATGATTACGATGGGACATAGGGACTTGACTGTAAACTTTCTTTTTTTTATACGGCCATTCGGCCGAAACAGCCCCGATAACCGAAGAGCAGACACGCATACACATGTGACAGGTGCAGAGCAACGTGAGAGAGCACCAACTATAATGGTGAGAATTAACTAACAAAACCCAACCCCCACCTTGTAAAGACAGGGGTGGAAAACAACGTGGAGGGCGAGAATAGAACTCCCGACCTACTCCCTCACATTGCAAGGAGCGTACCAACTGGGCTAACACCTCTTTGCTCAAATCTTACTTTTTACAAAGACTTTGTTTACTTTCGTATATTTTATATACCCATAAGCAAGGCAATGCATACAAAGTAACCTATTTCATCTATTGATACTAACTTTTTTTCATTTTTTCTTTTTTGATACGCCTATTCTGCCGAGATAACCGCGAGAACTGAGGAGCAGGCATGCATACACATGTGATAGTTGCGAAATAGCAGGACACCTTGTAAAAATAAGGGTGGAAACAACGTGGATGACGAGAATCAAACCCACGACCTAGTCCCTCTAATTGGAGGGAGCGTACCAATTGGGCTAATGCCTATGTGGTTAATATATTTAATATTGGGTTAGATTAATGTATTTAATATTTTACCATAAATTTTGAAAGAACCAAAGGTTGAAACTTGAAAGGTGCAATGTTTATAAGCCCAATACTCTATCTCAGTTACAATTACAAAGGATATATATACTTATTTTATTTTTCATACCATGGCTTCCTTCAATTTATAAATCCAAAGTAGGTCCCACACCCTCTAGAATCTCTCTTATCTCCCCATTTTTGAAAATTGCTTGTATTCAATATAAAAGCTATATATATATATATATATATATATATATATATATATATCGGAAAGACTGAAAAAACATATGTACGCGCTACTAGCATTGCTATGTGGAAAATCGCAAAACAAAAAAAAATGAAGATAGTTACCAGGGTAGATGTAGGAAACCCGAAGTCAAGGAAAAACCCTACATCAGGAGGAAGCTGGAGAGTCCGAAAATTTTGAAATCCCTCCCTCTAGGGGATACATCCCTATAAATAAATATATATATATATATATATATATATATATATATATATATATATATATATATATATATATATATATACGGATTAGGTCCTTTAACGAAGGACGGTGACCGTCCTTCAAGATACACGTGGAGATTCATGTGGCATTCAAAACACATTTTGGGTGTCACGTGGAGTATGGGTGTGTTGTTTAGATCAATTTTTTAAAAAAATTGATTTCAAAAAAATATTTTTAAAACACAAGTCAAATTTTAACTAGTTTTAACAGTCCAAAATTTATTTTTTTTTAAATGCATGATAAAGATGAGTTTTCAAATTTATTTATTTTCAACGATGATCTAAGCAAATGCACCTATGCTCCACGTGGCATCAAAATAGTGTTATGAGTGCCACATGGAGCTCCACATAGGATCTTGGAGGACTCTCACCATCCTCCAATGGAGGATGGAACCCTTTTCCATATATATATATATATATATATATATGGGAGCCGGTTAGGCCCTCTAATGGAGGACGGTCAAGATGCATGTAGAGCTCCACTTGAGATTAGTCACCGTCCTCCAAGATGCACATGGAGCTCCACTTGAGATTTAAACCACATTTTGAGTGCCATGTGGAGTACAGGTGCATCGTTTAGATGAATTTCAAAAAAATATTTTCAAAGCACAAGTTAAACTTAAACTAGTTTCAACCGTCCAAATTTTATTTCTAAAGAAATACATGGTAAAAATGAGTTTTCAAATTTATTTTTTCACAGACGATCTAAGCAATTGACTTGTACTTCACGTGGCATCAAAATAGTGTTACGAATGCTACATAGAGCTCCATGTAGGATCTTGGAGGACACTCACCATCCTTCATTGGAGGACGGAATTCTTTATAAGTCACTTGATATGATATGCAACCAATCGGAGTTTGAGTCATGGGCTTATGTCCCATGATGCGAGTCATATAATCATTTCCCATATATATATATATAGGGGCGGAGTCACATTAGGGTAAGGTGGGGCAGCTGCCTCCCTTAATTTTGAAGAAATTAAGGGTATATATATTTACACCTTAATATTCTTCCTTCTTAACCCAATTTCATATGCTTAAACTATTGACTACTTTCAATTAGGCAATAAGGATCATGTTTTTTGCCCTGATATTTGACAGATTAGATCTTTAGATCATGAGTCTATGTTCATGGGCCTACCATCAGATGGTCAAATTTTGTTTTCTATGTGGCACGCATCCCCAAAAATGAACATTATCATGGGCATACATCAAATGTGTTCTTGAATCAATTTTGGATATCTGTGCTACATGTAATTTAAATCTGACCGTCTAATGGTATGCCCATAATCTCAATATCTATTGTGTCGAAGATTGGGAAGGAAAATGAAATTTGTCATTTGATTTAAATAATCAACTGTTTAAACACATAAAACTTAGGCTGAGAAGAATCCTGGGTTGAGAATAAAGGTGTCTATATTTAAATTAAATTTTTTTTCTCATCCAACGAAATCGATTTTCAATCTTCGCCACCTAAAATCAAAACTGAACTAAACAAAAATCGACACCGAATTGATATTTGGGTCAATTTGGGCCGATTCGGTTTGCTCAGTTTTTGACTCGGCCCTTGCCCCCCCTTTCACAAAATTCTTGTTCCGCACCATATATATATATATATATATATATATATAGTTTTTTTCAAATTTTCTGTTATTAATATTGATCTAAACCATCCACCTTTGCTCCACGTGGCACCCAAGCAGTGTTTCGGGTGCCACGTGAAGCTCCATGTGTATCTTGGAGGACGGTCATCGTGCTCCATTGGAGGACTTAACCGGCTCCCTATATATATATATATATATATATATATATATATATATATATATATGGAAAAGGTGTCTATCCTTCATGGAGGACGGTCACCATCCTCCAAGCTTCCACATGGCATCCAAAATATTATTTAGATGCCACGTGGAGCTCGGGTGTATTGCTTAGATCATCTTTGGAAAAAAAAAATTGAAAACTCATCTCCACTGTCTGTGTTTTGAACCGTGAAATGTGGACTACTGAAACCTGTCAAACTTTGATTTATGGGTTTAAAAAGTTTTTTTCGAAATTTATTTTTTTAATATTGTTCTATACCTCCACTTGTGCTCCACGTGGCACCCAAACAGTGTTTTGGGTGCCACGTGGAGCTCCATGTGTATCTTGGAGGATGGTGATTCCACTGGAGAACCTAACCGGCTCTCATATATATATATATATATATGAGATTTAACTTCCAAAAACTAAAGTTCCGTTTTTCTTCAAAATCTGGGATTTCTTCTCTGACTCTTAGACCTTATTCAGGAGCCGGATTTAACCCAGAATCTGAGTTTAAACTTTCTCAGAATGTGTTGTTTTCCGACTACTGATTCTGTCGTTCGAGAGTTTTTTTGAGAAGTGGGAATCCGAGTGGTTTCCGGCTGAAAACGATAGGTAGAATCTGAGCTCAGAATGTGGCGCCATTGAATACACGACAAAATTATATACATCAAATCCCGACTCTTGCTTAAAAACAAAAAAAAAAAAAAAATGGCAAGGAAAATAGAGAAGATGACGGTGAGTTGAGAACAACTCACCGTCACCGGTACTCGTTTTTTGCTCATCAGACGGATACCAAACCACTACCAGACGATGCTGACATCGAGCGCCATTCGCCCAGCTATTGCACCGTCACATTTGTGATCGCTTACTCCATTAAGCTTGGATCTCACCGGGGGAAGACGCCTAACCTGTGCTGCACACAAGAGAAACCCTTTTTGAAAACGTTGCCGTTGCAACTGCTTCCCTCTATATATATATAAATATATATATATATATATATATATATATATATAGCTGTTGTACAACAGCCTTTAAAAAGGCAACCGTTTGCTTACAAAACCTTTATGCTTTGGGAGCCATTACTTGTACATGGACAATTAGCCCTTGCACCGAATTTTATAGAAAGACTTGCAATATTGGTAACCTTTGTTAAGTGTAAATATCATCTTAAACGTTTGATTTGAAGGTCATGATTTAAAGATAATGATTGAATAAGATTAGCATGAAATATAATCTTTATCATGTGATTAAATAGAGTCAAAGGCTATTCTCTGATTCAATAGGGGACTATAATAGATTATATGATAAGTATCGTATTTTTCTCCAATATTAGGCATGGGAGATCTATAGATTATGAACTTCAAATCAAACGGCTCAGATTGCGTTTTAACATATCACATGTCCCTAAAATAGCAAGTCTTTCTTTAAATTCAGTGCAAGGGCCAACTTTCCGAGTGTAAGAAATGGCTCCCTTATGCTTTTTTTTTTTTTTTTTTTTTTGAGAAACCGACTTACAATAGCCTTTAAAAGCTATCTATATATATATATATATATATATATATATATATATATATATATATATATATATATCTAAATTAGAGTACCTTTAAATCCACTCACCAAATCTTTGAATTCACCGAAGCGGAAACACATCAACTGCATTGAATCAGATGATGTAGATTGCTTATCGTCCCAATATTTCATGCGATCGATCTTCAGATCATGGGTGTACCATCAAACGGTCGATTTTTTATTTCATGTCGTACACGCCTATAAAAGTGACCTTAAAATCAATTTTAAGTGTGCACATGATGTTAAGGTCACTTTTATGAGATGCATGCCACGTGAAATAAAACGCTGGCCGACTGATGGTGCGCCTATAATCTCAAGATCCATCGTGTGAAAGATTGGGAGGATAAATGATTTCCATCATTCGATTCAATTTAGTCAATGTCGCAAATCCAGAAAAACTCATAATCTAAGTTTTTACTTAGATTAGAGGCAAAATCTGAGTTATTTCAGCTGAATCTGCTATTCGAGAGAACTCCTCGGGTAGTGTAATTCCGAGTCGTTTTCGAGTGAAAACGACAGCAAGTTGTTTGAGAGAGTTGCTCAAATTAGCTCAAAACCTGAGCTCAGATTATAGGCTGCAAGTATACTCTACTTCTCTATCCATAGGATCCCTTCTCTTGAGGCGCCAACCAAAGTACACCTCCCTTCTCCTCACGCTCCAACCAACCAACACCTTCCTTCTCCTCAAGTTCTAAGGTTGGTTGTTTTGTATTAATATCAATGATTTTTCTTAGATTTGGCAATTGCCCTCAATATATGAAGAATCAGAGCCGCTTAGACGAAACTTTGCCATAAAAAACTTGGGATCAAAAGACTTCTCAAATTCAATCATCTCACTCTATCAAATCAACCCTAAAGCTTCCAAAAATATGTTTCTGCCAAAATCCTCTTCCGTAACCCTAGATCCGGCAATCATGGATCAAAAATTCAATCCTCTCACTCTATCAATGGTTTTTATCAAATCTGACAATTGCCCCATTTTTTTTTCCTTGCTTGCTTCTTTAATCCCGAAGAAAATAAAAAGTTGGAGGAGATGAATAAGAGCAAAGGAAAAAAAAAAAAAGAGGAGGAGCTACCTGACTGTTGCCCTAGCCCCTTGAAATCAGATATTTTTTTTTTTTTTTACCTTCCTTTCTTCTTCTTCTCTATTTTTTGTTTTTGTTTATTGGGATGGAAACTTGGTACCTTGAGACTGATAATGACAATGGTTTCTTGTCAATCAAAAACTACATCTTAGCTTGGGATCTCTTTATCTAGTTATTCACCATTGAAAAAGTGACCATCACTTTTTAAGTGGCAGTACCTTTAAATCCACCCACCGAATCTTTGAGTTCACCCACGTTGAAACACATTGACTGAATTGAATCGAACGATAGAGATCATTTATCCTCTAATCTTTCACACGATAGATCTTGAGATTATCGGTGTACCATCAGATGGTCAGTGTTTTATTTCACGTGATACACATCTCAGAAAAGTCACCTTAACATCACGTGCACGCTTAAAATTGATTTCAAGGTCACTTTTATGGGTTGTACCACATGAAATAAAAAATCGACCGTCTGATGGTACACCCATGAAAGATTGGGACGATAAACAATCTCCATCGTCTGATTCAATGCAATCGATTTGTTTCAGTGTGAGTGAACTCAAATTTTGACGGTGAAGAGACAAAGTTGGCACTTACATAAAATTTAAAAAGAGACTGTAATTTTAAGTAAATTTAAAATATTATCTAAGCCGTCTAATTTGAGGTCATGATCTACTGTTCTCTCGAGTAAAAAATTGGCACGAAATATGACTCCTATCATATGACACGATAAATCATATAATAAAAGTCGTATTTTATGCGAATCTAAAGATTTATAGATCATATATAATCACTAAATCTAACTGCTTAAATGGTGTTTTCACATGGCATAGGTCACCATAATACTAGTCTATCTTTCAAAATATATGCTTGGAGCTTACTTTGTGTGTGCAACTAGGCCGACCTAGCGACAAAACAGCAGTTCTAGCATCGCATGCAAGTAATGGCTATTAAATCAGTTTCCGAAAAAGACTCCATTAAATATATTCAGCCTCATCTTGGTTGATTGCCCGAAAATTTTGAGAGAAATCCGAATACGATATATAAATCGATGATTAGATAACATTTCTACGGTCATAACATAATCACCCATTAAATCAATTCTGAGCACTCGTTTGAGAGTTGAAATTTACTCAAAGTCTGAGTTTAAACTCAGAAACCAGTCAAATTGTGAGGTTTTCCGACTGAATCTGGTGTTCGTGAGTTTTCCTAGGGAAGTGGGATTCATTACAAAAAATAAGACTATTAACAGCAGCCAAAAATTGCCGCTATTAACAAAAAACTGCTGCTAATACCCTTGCCGCTAATAGTCTTAATAGGTTTTTTATTAATAGCGGCAGTTTTTTACTCCAAAAACTGCCGCTAATAGTCTTATTTTTTGTAGTGATTCCGAGTGGTTTCCGACTGAAAATGACAGGTATTCGTCCGACCAAATTGCTCGAAAGAGCTTAAAATCTGAGCTCAGATTGCGGCGACATTGTATACATGAGAAAAATATATACATCAAATCCCAACTCATTATATGCTTAAAAAAAAAAAAATTTACAGGAAAACCATTTGGAGAAGATGACGGTGAGATCAGATCCCAACTCATCATTGCTGGTACTCATTTTTTAGCTCACCGGACTTTCACCGAACCGGTACCGGACGATGCTAGCATCGAGGGCTAATCGTCGAGCGACTGGACCGTCACTTTTGTGATCGCTTACTCCGTTAAGATCTGATCTCACCGTCGAACGGCATCTATCCTGTGCGCAGGAAAAACAAGAGAAACTCTTTTAGATGTTGCTGTTGTTCCCTTTATATATATATATATATATATATATATATATATATATATATGTTGCACAACAACCTTTAAAAAGGCAACCGACTTGGTATACTGTATATATATACCTTTATATTACAATAGCAAAACAAAGGTAACTGACTTGAAGTTTTGTTTTTGAGAAACCGACTTAAAGTTATATATATATATATATATATATATATATATATATATATATATATATTAGAGTACCTTTAAATCTACCCACCAAACCTTTAACTTTATCCATATAGAAACATATCGACTGCAGTGAATCGGATGATGGAGATTACTTATCGTCCCAATATTTCACGCGATCGATCTTTAGATCATGGGCGTACCATCAGACGGTCGATTTTTTATTTCATGTGGTACACGCCCATAAAAGTTATCTTAAAATTAATTTTAAGTGTGCACATAATGTTAATGCATGTCGTGTGAAATAAAACACTGGTTGTCTGATGGTACGCCAATAATCTCAAGATCCATCGTGTGAAAGATTGAGAGGATAAATGATTTTCATCATTCGATTCAATTCAGTCAATGTGTTTTAACATGGGTGAATTTAAAGGTACTCGATATTATATATATATATATATATATATATATATATATATATATATATATATATATATATATATATATATATATATATATATAAGCAACCGACTTAAATCAGATTCGAAAAAAGACTCTGTCAAATATGTTCAGCCCCACCTCAATTGGTTGCCCGTAAATTTTGAGAGAAATCCAATTACGGTACATAAATCGATAATTAGATCACGTTTCTATGAACATAGCATAACCCACTGATCAAATCAATTCTAAGAATTTTCTCAGAGAAACTTAAAAATAAAGGATTTTGGGTTTTATAAGAATCTGTCAGGAATTTGAATAACTTAAGAACACATATGAGAAAAATCAGGAATCTGAGTCTGCAAAGAATCTGTCAGGAATTTGAGTATCGAAGAATCTGATATTTTTTGGGAAAATTTAAGAAACACCTGAGCGAGTCCTAAAGATATCTTGTAAATGATTTGTCTAAAACATGATCTCTATTATATGATTCATCATACTCAACTGTTAGATTAGAAAATGGCTTTAGATTATATTGAATTATATAATAGAAATTGTGTTTTACACTAATCTTTTGCACTTAAGATGGTTAGAATATTTTCTTAAAATGAAAGGGCTTAGATAAAGTTTTCACTTAGCATAGGTATCCATAATAAATTATGTTTTATACCAATATTTTGCATTTAAAATAGACAATAGCTTTCAAATCAAATGACTTATGACTTAGTTGGTGCTTTCACATAGCCAACATGTGCTTTATAAGTGAGTTTTAAGAAAGGGTAAAAAGGATAAAAGGGAGAAAAGAAAAGTATTGCTTTGCAAGCAACGCCATTTTAGCATATAATTTCTCTAACTCATATGTACATACCAAACCATATATAGCAACTCATTAAGCAAGGGGACTTCCTCTCCTCACCGACATAATAAGCAACCTCATAATCCATCAAATACTGTCAACAGATGACTTTCACATATTTGAAGTACCATAATTTCTGTGGAAGTCAGCCTCGACATAAAACTACTCGTCTAACCTTCTTAACTCGTGCGCGTTAGACATAAATTCACTACAAAAATAAGGAGTTTCAGTTAAGGATCAAAATTTCAACTGAAATGATTGAAATTTCGGTAAAAATTATCAGCTTTGATCCTCACCAAAATGATAACATGGGACTGAAATTTCGATCATTATTTGTATGCAATTGAAATTATCAGTCAAAATTTAAATTTTTGGTCAAAATTTAAATTTTCGGCTGAAATTTCAGTTCAAATTTTTTATTTTGGTCTAAAATCAAAAATTTTGATCCTTAGTTTCAAGGGCACTTGCTATGAAGGTATTTTTTCCTTTATTTATTTATTTTTTTTTGTAGTCACTACTCATCTAAGCTTCACAACTCTTTCTCTCTGTGCAAGTTTCAACGAGTGCAAAAAAAAACAAAAAATTCTGAGTCGGCGGAAAAGCAAATGAAGGGTAAAATCGTAAATAAATCCAAAGCCGACCTTTATTTGGAGACTCCCTTCCATTTCTAAAAACGGCGTGCCGACATCTCCACAACTCAGTCGGGGCACTTCCCGCCCTTTCTGCCTCCTCTGACAACAAATATCTGCCACCTCAGCTCCCTACAACTGAGCCGTTTCCATCGCTAAAAAATCCCATCCTAATCCTACGTGGCACTGCTCTAACTCCCACGTGGCACTGCTTACCTTTTATATATATATATATATATATACCCCTACACTTCATAGTAGCTGACTAGCTGTACCTTCTGCCTCTCTCTTATAAACCCCACACAGAGAGAGAAGCAGGTCTCTCGCTCTCCCTCTCCCTCTCCCTCTCCCTCTCTCTCGTCTTTCTCTCTCTACCTAATGACGCAGCCGGAAACTGAAGACGCCGGAAAAATGGGTATAACTCCGGTGATAGCTGACGGCTCCGAGGAAGAAGACCTGGTGTCTTTTTTAATAGAAGAAGAGATGGTGAAGGAAGTGATGAAGAAATTAGAATATGAGCTAAGCCCTTCTTCTTGTTCTCTCGACTCTTCTTATTTTTCTTCTCCTTCGTTTTCTCCATTTCCTTCGTTTATTACTATTAATGGTAACGAGGAGAGCTGTGGACCGTCGTTTTCCGACTCGGCGTCGAGTGTGATGGCTAGTTTTTCAGTTGGTAGTGATTTCAGCATTGCCTACTTCATGGGTCCCTCTCCCACTGATTTCTCCGGCCAGAAGACGGCGGTTCGGGTGCCGGAAAATGGGCCGGTGGGAGGGTTTTGTGGAGCTGAGGAGGAGGGGGCATGGTTGTGGCCGGTTCCGGAGGTTGATAGAGTCACCGGTGACGGTGAAGAGATCGATGATGAGTGGCTGAGCGCTGTGCTCGACGAGCAGGCTTTTGGGATTGAAGATTTAGCTTAAAAATGAGGGGTTAGGGTTTTAGAGATGTATAGAATGAGAAAAAAAGGGTTTTACGTGTTTTGGGGTTTTGATTGGGTGGTTTTAGAAGAAACATAGAGAGATTATACGGTTATACTGATGAGTGTTGATTAAGTTTTTTTGGGTTTCTTTTTTTCTCTGAGCGCGGTTGTTTTTTTATGCTCTGAATACTTTGGAGTTCTTTGGCATTTACAGGGCTGATACAAATTTTTCTTGTCTTTTGCTTGGTATTGTAACTTCTCTCTCTCCACAAATATATATATTCTCCGCCTCTCGCCCCTTCTTGATTAATTTTTGGTGTTGTCTGGACTGTGGATAGGAATAGTTGGTGTGGCAATAGCAGCACACTTTGCATATTTTGTTGGGTTAATTGACCTGCAGCTAAAAAACGAAATAATAATAAATAAATAAATAAAATAAAAATTAAATCGCAGCCCTATGTTTCTCCTTGAATGCAGGTCCATGAGCTTTTCATTATTTAAAATTCGTTCAAACATTTGGATGTCTTATGCATCAGAGTCAATACCCTATGTCTCTAATATAACCAACTATTCTAACTACTTAATTAGGTATAATTTATTTAATAAAAATATTAGTTTAGCAACTGGCATGTTGCCTTAATTTTTGAGTTAATTGAACTCAAAAAACACATGGCACATATCGCACTCAAAGATTATTTTATAATCACTTTTTGGGATAAGCAACGTATAGAATAAAAAATTGATGATTTAATAGAATGCCCAAGTCTCATAATCAATCGTATGGAAGATTGGGATGAAAATTTATCACCAGTCTTATTCAAAGTTGTCAATAGGTTTTCGGTATAGACGCCCTAATAATTGGATGAGAGCGAATAGACCTACCCTCCACAAAAAGAGAAAAAATAAGAGGCCTAAGCCAATTTTGTGTGCAAATAACAACAACTAATAAAATAAAATAAAAAGTCAATACGTTTATAAAGGATGATTATAGTGACAAATTTTTTTTTTGGCATTATTTGGGCAGGGTGTGATTTCGGATAAATTTAAAAAAAAATTTGAAAAAGATTTAGAAAAAATTCAGGGAATAAAAAAATAATAATATATATATATATATATATATATATATATATATATATATATATATATATATATATATATATATATATATATCTCTATTTTACTATTTTAAAATGGCTAAAATTTAACTGGGGATTAATGAATAAAACATATTTGTTGGTGAAACTTTGAAGCAATGATCAATGGAGGAGATGAAAGGTGGCAGGTAAAACCTTGAAAGAGGCAAAGTTCACATATACTTTGATATAAGTGTATTTAAAACTTAGGTATTAAATTTTTATGTGAATGTGTTTCTCTAAAGGAAGTTCAAATTTAGTATTTTCATTAAATAAATCATACCTAATTTGTGGATGGAGTAGTTGGGTTGTTACTAGAAGGACTTCTATGCACAAGACATCCAAATATTTTGGTTGAATTTCAAATAATGAAATATGCAGAGAGTATTATATAATATCAGAGAAATATAAAGACTGTAGTGCAATTAACCATATTTTGTTTTATTTTGTTTTATTTTAGCAAGTTTTATGCCTCGAGCCAATGGATGGTGAAAGTGACTTACTGCTTAATTTTGGCAAATGGGTGACTTACCCACGCCAGTAGATTTAAATGCTTCTGAATATAGTTACTTAACCATTAAATTCTGTCAAAAATGTGACTTTCACAATTTTCAGGGGCTATGACATCTGGTAATAATCTAGCTTATCTTACAGTGCCTGTATTAATCTGCTGCTCCACGTTTAAAATACTCCCTTTGTAGGTGGCTATCGATGTTCACGTGACGGGCCAAATTTTTGTAAACCATGACTACCCCCGTGAGTCGCGACTCAAAGTGAATAATATTTCAAGTTGGTAAGTTAACTTCATTTACACCCAAGATTCTTACCTCTCAAGACTTACGTAGCATTACTTTTTTGCCCTAATATTTTCCTATGATGGATTTGGAGATCACGGGTGATTCTTGGAATTTGTAATACTGAAATCAAAATCTAATCGATTTGATATCTCTATGATTTGACTTAAAACAATCAAAATTAAAAAAACTTAAGGGCACTTATGCCAAAATCCAATGACTTCTTTAAATTAGAGGATTGAGATTAATTTACCCCTCACGGATCTCATGCTCATCAGCATAATATAAGACGGTTTAGTTTTTTATTCCATGTGGTATAAATTTTCAATATATAACACTAAAATAATATGATACACATCTTGCTCAAATATAAGGCCCTTTCAAATCTGTGTCATATAAAATTAAAAAATGGCTATCCCATGATAAGATCATTGAAAGGAAGATATACGTGGAATAACAATCTCTGAGTGGGTATCATGATCGGTAGGCACTCGGCAGTGGCCACCAAATCCTATGCTGAAATTACATAAAAACCCTTAGAATATGAAAAAGTAGTAGGAATGGAGTACTCAGGTAGAGTAGGGAGAATGAAGCTCGTGCCATCTTAATGAGGCCAATTTTCCTAATCTACGAAATATAGCAACTGCTCTTAATTTTCCCGCTTTCACAAACATTAAGAGAAAAGATTTAGTAGATGCCAGCTGCCCAAAGATTTACTGTATCTTGAATTAATTACGACTTTTGTATTTTCTCTGCCAAAGAACCGTACCCTTTATGAAAAATTTGCAATTAATTCGTGATCAGTGGGTCTATATCCTATAAGCATGGTTTGAAATTTTCAGAAATAAAATTCTCAAACGCCTCCGAGACGAGACGCTTCTCGGCTAGATGGTGTAATATGTGAGACAAATAAATAATTTATTTTTAAGTTAAATAAAATTTATAATTGATAAAATATTTATAATTATTATATTTAAATTAAAAAATTAATATATATATATATTTTAAAAACATACTAACAGAATAGAATTATTTTAAAGGAAGAATCCTGAAAATCTGGGTAGTGGCTCTATTGGTACTTTCGTTTAGGTACTTTCATTTACAATCTAATATTCTTTCTTCTCAACTTTGATTTTACATGTTTAGGCTTTTGACTGCTTTGAATTGGATGATAGAGGTTTTTTTTGTTCTAATTTTTGACACAATAGATCTTGAGATTATCGCCCTTTCATCATATAGTCATATTTTAATTTCACTTGGCACAACTGCCAAAAAGTAATCTGAGAATCATGTTTGATATATGCTCATGATCATATTTATTTTCTTCGATGTGTGTTATATGAAATCAAAATCTGACTGTTTGATGATAGGCCCATGATTTTAAGATTTGTCTTGTTGAAGATTAGGCTAAAAAATAAACTCTACCTTATGATTCAAAGAAGTCAATTGTTTAAGGATATAAAAACCTTAGTTGAAAAGGAAGACTCTTGAATTATAAATACAGGGACATTTTTTTCAAATCACACCATATCTTTTAGCTCGCCCAACTGGGATGAGATGATTGAGATTGCCAAGATCGGCGTGATATGGTATGATTTAAGACACCTAACGATTCTCACTTGAATCTCGTACCATTCGAGCCCGATTCTCACTAGAATCTCGTACCGTTCGAGCCCGAAACGCGAGACGTCGCGCCCGAGTCTCGGACAAGATCTCAAACCATGCTTATAAGGCTAAGTGTGCATTCTTTAAGGGTGTAGATTGTGGAATCGGTTAACCAAAATCAAAAAAATTTATTTTCGGTCCAAAACGAAACCCAAAAATCATTTCCCTTTTGCAATCTTTCAAAGGAAAAAAAATCGAAACCAAAATGAAAAAAAAATTGGTTCGATTTTGGTTTCTTTTTTATTTTTATTTATTTTAATTAATTATTTATTATTTTATTTTGTGTGTTTTTGTATTTTTTTATCTTTTTAGGTTTTTTCTAATTTTGGATCGTTTGTCTAAACCAATCAGTTCTGAGTTTCAGCCACACAAAACTAAAACTAAAACCAAAACCAAAACCAAATGGTTTAGGAGTCCGTTCTGATTCAGCAAAACCGTTTAATGTTTTTAAATTATGACCTTCAAAAGTCATGCGGCTTAGATAATGCTTTCACATAGAGGCTGCCAAAGTTGTATGTTTTTCTTTTAAATTTAGTGCAAGAGCCAATTTTTCCAGTACACATCCAAGTGGTCCAACTTCTAAGCTATATTCTTATAAGGACTCGGCCCAAACACCTTATCTGAGGATTCAAACCATTTGATCATAATAACCGTTTTGTTCCTTGCCGTCGAACTTTAGTGGAAAGCTCTTTTAGGTTTTAATAAAATGAAGCTCTTTTAGGCTCTTAATAAGATTATAAAGATGTTCAATGGCCCAATCTTCATGCTAGGGTTACCAAATGTTAGGAGCCACGAAAATATTCAGATTTTCCTATCGCAAAGGCTGAATCTTGGTGTTACGACTCAGAATTTTACCCTATCTCGAGGGCTTAGGATTTTTGGTTATAACACGGCACACTTATTAAAGTGATAAGTGGACATACATACTATCTCATAAACACCATTAAAGTGGGTCCATAAGATTCGTGATCACCTTTAACGTAAACATCCACATAATAACTGTAGTATCTTAGTCATACATTTAAGAGAGAGAAAATAGTGAAAAGTCAACTCAACTATAAATGTAACTCTCCCAAGTAGCGGATAGAAAACTAAGCAAGTGAGTTCTCAGTGCTCATAATAATCAACATGATCTACACCTCGTCCAAATGGTCCCTGATGTCCTCGCCCTGATATGTCGTATTAACTATTGGTGCATCAATTTATCAGGGGTAGTGTAGTCCATATCTTCACTTGCAACTGTTATTTTTTCGTGGGATGAGCTTATTCAGTCACGTAAACTCAGTGGGTTGCACAACCGATCCACCATAACCTACCCATGTGATGGTAAGTGCAATCCCGTAAGTGTAAGTGAATCCTTTACAATTTCATATAAACATGATAATAAAAAATTTCATAAATATTTCGTAACTATAAAGCTGAAAAGACGTAACAGATTTCAGTGCATATGATGCTTCTAATGCTTATCACTTTTCTCATCAACTTAATTTACGTGACATATCTTAAGTCTTATAGTAGTTCTATATGCCTACACAACGTATTTCGTATCATATTTATTTTACGTAAATAACTTGTGCCAGAGCCGCTGCTCGAGCCTATCACATGAAATCTACGTGTAGATAATCACCTAATCTTCGTATCGTATTATAAACTATCATCCAATCCGATGAGGTTTCGTACATATAAATCAATTTTCCCTTATATTTAGGACACTGTTGTATCATATTGTCCTTAAGACCCATCTTGACCGCTGACATTGTACCCTAACGGTGGCTCATAAGATATGACACGTGTAGAACCTAATTTCATATTCAACTGATCTTCACTGTGTATCTTGTCATATTAATATCTTGTCTTATATATTTTTTCTTATCATTTGTGTACAACTTAAATTAAAGTGAGTCATTATGTGATAAACTTCACTAAATCACATTTTCCAATGGATGAGTTCTGTAGTAAAATGGATATACCTCGTGTGGCAACATGCACTATCATAAAGGTATTGCATCCGTATATAGATGCCTATATTTCAAGTTTCAAGTGACCGTGAAAGGAATCCTACCATGACAAAGGCTTATAAGTCGTATGTCATATCTTATTCCTATTTCTTTATCACACAAATGCCCTAACGTACTTTAAGTGATAAATGTCTTACAATATAAATAAAGTATATAATAGGAAAGCAACTAGCTATAAGGGAGCTAATATTACTCATAATATTTCGAATTACAATTCAAACAAACAAATCAATCATAAAAAGAAGTTAGTAAACTGATTTTAACTTGGGCACTATTTTAATGTGAGTTAAACTTTAGTTCACGAATAATTTTATTTAAAACCCTAAACTTTCTTACAAGTTAAGTTGTAGTCTAGGATTCACCTCAGACATCTCTCTTATCTCTTAAAAGAGAAGAGAGAAGAGAGTGACCTATATAAAAGAGTATGTTAACCCAAGACGCATATCCCAAAGTGATGATAGATTGATTTCATCAAATAGAACACCTCGATCTGATGAAAACAAACTGGTCATTTGTGAAATTTGACTAATGATTAGTCCTCGTGTGTTCCGATTAAGTTTAGACAATCAAATCTTCATTACACGAATTTCAGGGTATATATAATCCAATTTAAATTGATCTAAACTTATAGATATAATCAAGGTATATGACATTTGAGTCTCTCAAAGTTTTGACCCTTGATTTGATCCTTTGGACCCCTATCTAGAAAGTCATCAACTCAGGTTAAGAAAATGCTACAACACGATTATTGAGGTATGTACATTCTCACAGTGTGAGTAAAATATGCATCTAACACGTTATTATAAGTTTAGAAGATGGGTATGGTCGGCCTTGGACCAAGGCCAGCCAGGCAGCTTCCTTGGGCCCTCGATTTTTAGGGGCCCCCAAATCTGATTTGTCTATTAAAAAATAGGTTTATTTAAAAAAAAAATTATATAAAGGTCCCTCGAATTTGGTTTACCCAGTTCTCCTCTCCAGCGCCTCTCTCTCTCTCTACACTCTAGATTCCAGTATCCAACGCCAGAGCGCCTATTTCTCTCTCTCTCTCTCTCTCTCTCTCTCTCTCTACTCTCTAGACTCAACAAGACCATAGCGGTCCGACCTACCTGAACGGTTGAACCCGACGGTCGATGCCCTCCTTGGCTCCCCCGCTTGAGCACTCCGTCGGCGATCGTCCAGTAAGTCCCCTTTCTTATGCTTCATCTTTTCCTCAATTAATTTAGGTTTTTTATTCTTATCTTATACCTCTCACTAGTTATTAGAATTAGGTTTTTTCTAATTAATTTAGGATTAGGATTTCACTTCACATTTTCATTAGATTAGCAAATATTGATTGTCTTTTAATTTTTTGTTGTAGATTTGTCGAATACTCGGATCTGTCGAATACTTGGATTATGCAATCCGATTTGAGCTAAAATTTCGGTGGATTGTGCTAAATCGAAGGTAATTTTTATATATTTTGTGTTAAAATTTTGTGTAAATTTTCATCATTTTTATGACAACTCTAAAATTCCGAGAACACCTTACTACTTTAGTATCCATGTTTGGTAGGAGAATCGAGACGAATTTAAAATTTTAAATAAAAGAATATTAATATGGGGATCTTTAATCTGTAGGCATGCGAAGTTATTTGTCACTTATGACACCAATCCGAGATCTGATTTAGATCTATGTGAGAATGTGTGTGCGCTCAACACCAGAGCGAAAGGCTTGGAAATAGAAATATCCTGGATATTTCTATTTAGATGGCTTATAAGGGAAGGAAGAGGATTAGAATCCTCTTCTCTATTCACTCTTGCCTCTTCTAAGCTATAGCTATGAGATTAAAGTTCTAAAGCTCTTTGGTAAAACTAGGTTGGGAGAACCCTAGGTTGCAGAACCTCTTATTAGAATGTGAGTGATTGGACGTGTGTACGTCGATCTGTCTGAGAGAGCAAAACACACCTGTGTGTTAGCGTGGGGGCATACTTAGATTCATCGGAGAACTCACTTGGCAAACTCCTGAGTTTCGGATCCTGAGAATTGCCTTGAACCGAAGGATTCCTTGGACCAAGGAATCAACTGAAAGGAGGTGAGTTATATGCAATAGTAGGAGTTTTACATGTCTTAAGTGTATATTTAATGAATGCTGGAATGATTCGTGGAGAATCATAAAGGCTAGGGTTGAAATGGGTTAAGATTCAACAAACCCCATTAATGACAGATACTGTCATGTCCGATCGACCAATTCAAGTAATTGATCGATCAAATTTGAGATTTTATCGATCGAATTGTATAACCTCCATTTGAAACAGAAGGGTATTTTTTTTCTGAGAACTTAGAGCCCGATATGATTGATCGATCAAATTGGTGATTTGATCTATCGAATTTGGAACTGATCGATCAAATCGAGAAGTGATCGATCAAGTGTGAACTGATTGATCAATTGAGAATTGATCGATCAAACTATAAAATTGATCGATCATATCGGGGATTTGATCGATCGAATTTTATAAACACATGAAACAGGAAGTGTGTTTTTCTGAATTTTGTGACTTTTAAAAATCCAATCTATCAAACATAAGGATTGATCGATCAAATTAAGGATCCGATTGATCAAATAGGGGATTGATCGATCAAATTTCCCCTGTTCTGAAGAGGTAAAAGGTTGGTTTTGATCGATCAAGTATCACAATTGATCGATCAACCTGAGAATTCGATCGATCAAATGGAGAATTGAGCGATCAGATGTCCTCTGCTCAGACTGTTTAAATGTGAGGCATTCGATCAATCAATGATGAGATTGATCAATCAGATGTGAATCCGATCAATCAAATAGAGGAATTGATCAATCAAATTCCTTATTTTATCCTGTTTTAGTTTTATGGGAAAAACACTGCTAGGCAATGTACCAAATTGTATCCTGACACTTCTGACAGTTAATACACTATCCGTATGATCTAGGACAAGACCAGAACATCTTTAAATGCTTTAAATTTACTTAGAAAGATCTGTTCTGAGGTAGGGGAAATTCAACTTAACTTGTATCTGATTTTGACTGCATGATTTCCTAACATTTGTATCTGATTTCTTCTGTTTTAAAAGCATGCCTTGCACATGATAAAAGTTTTGTTATCTGTTTCTGCTATCTGATTCTGAGGTCTTTATATGTATTGATTTAAAGTTCATATGACGAATCCCCCTAACGTAGCAGGATACCCACGACCGGCACGACGGGATATCCGTGTATCTCATTTGTAAACCTTCAATACAAGTTGCTCTCCTTTGTAAAGGTTTGATGCAATGATCTGCAATTGTTCATTGAATGACGATGGTTGTGATTACCCATCGGCACACATCTGGCTACCACGTGTTATATTCATAGGAGTTATTTAAGTATAAAATTTAAGTCAATAACTACTGTATGCATGCATCTGACAACTCGGAGATTAAAGTCTGTTTCTTATAATTCTGCATCTACTCTGTTTACTAAAAGTTTCGCATTCTGATTATATGTCTGCATCTATTCATTATGTCTACATTCTCTAATTTGGATATCGGTTCCGTGTGATATTCTGCAAATCATGTTTTACAATTAAAATATAAATTACTTGAGTTTCTTCTATTGAGCTTAGATGGTAGCTCACCCTGTTTCTATATAATAGGTTCTGAGGCTAGAGTTCTGGGTACTGAGAGTGATCCCGATTATCAGCCAGAGGTCGAGGCTGAGGCTGAGGAGGAGGATACTGATACCCCTGCTAATGAGTTCTATTAGTAGCTAGGGTATTAGTTCTGTATTTTGGGTTCTGTACTTGTATTTTAGATTATCTGTGTGCCTGGTGGCCACTTTTCTATATTTATTTACTGTAGATGTTTATTTATAGCATTATACATTCTATAAGAACCACTATTGGGAACCATTATTTTAAGCGATGGATGTCCATCACCTGTGGTTCTTATTGGTTCCTTTTTGAGGATGTATATTCTTTTAATTTATATATATTATTTTTATTTTCTTTTTTCGTTTTAGAGCCTTATATGATGACTCGATCTGCCATGTCGGACAGTGTCTGCTCTGATTTTCGCGAGACGAGCAGATACTCTTTGTTTTGTTCCGGGGATCATCTAGAGTTATGATCCTGATGGCACGGGTTTTCGGGTGCGAAAATTCGGGCTGTCACAATTTTCATCACAGTAGTTAATTGTTTCTTTTAAAGGTATGTTTGATTGTTTGCACCCACGCGTTCTCTGAAAGCACCCACGTGTGTAACCCCATAAAACTCGTTGATTGGGTCATATCAAAGTCTGATGGGGATTTTTTTAACCCCGATCTTTCACACAAGGGATCTTGAGATCATATACCACCTATCAGACGGTCAGTTTTTTATTCCACATGTCACATATCCCCAAAAAATGCACCTTGTGTGCAATGGCACACATCACGCTCAAACGTGGTTTTAGGGCCATGTTTTGGGGATGTGACTTGTGGAATAAAAACAATCATCTGATAGGTGAGAGACATGGTCTTAAGATCCAGTGTGGAAGATCGAGGTGAAACACGATCTCAATCGTCAGGGATTAGGAAAATATTTTTTCTACTTGAGTTCAAATCAAAATCTCCATGATGATTTGACCACTCAAATGATCATATATATAAATTGATCTTCATGAAGTGAGTCTTGTTCTATTGATTTTTATTTAAAAAGTGAAGACAATAGGTATTAGGATCAATAAAAAGTGAAGACAATAGGTACATTAGTACATGTATAAATCAAGTGAACCTTGTTCCGTAGGATCTATAAAAGACAATAGGTATTAGGATCAATCTAGGATCATTTGCAGCATTTATAGTTCCATCATTATCATCATCTTAGCCTTATCCCATCTATTTAGAGTCAGCTTTTAAGGAATTAATGGGGTTTTTTACAATCGTTTGTCAACGTGATGCCAACCCCCTCTTTTCACATTCGGGATTAGGATCGACAATTGCCTCATAAAATTGTTTAAAGGTTATTTGATTCAAGAAGAAAAGGTGTATAATAGATGACTTCCTTCAACATTTTCTTCTAGAATTTCTTACACAATCTGACATAGATATTAATGGTAGTGGAGAAATTTCACTTATAGTTTGATGCACATATATTCTTACGCACATTGACACACGGGAACAGGGACACTAGGAATCGAGCTAAATTAGTGACCAATGCTTGCATGTTTGACGGTGTTAAAGGTATTTTTCTTTATCATGGAGCATGTTTGCTTTTGCTCAGAGAGCGCATGGGTGTTTCGTTGAGAAATTTATTTAGAAATTTAGAAATGGATCTTTGTTTGACATGGATGTATATGGTATTAAATGATAGACATGGAATTTTCTTTGAGTGTAACGATCCTAATTTTTGCAAACGTTGAAACGTTGACCTTTGGCGATGATATGACTGCTTTGACCAATTTGACTTTGGTCAAATCTTTTGATGACTGCGATGCGGTCTCTAACCAACTTATCTAAGTTGGGTAAATGCAGTCGAACACAAATCCGAAAACTGATTCCTAACTCGAGCTTTAAAACGAAGCTTAAAAATCTTATGTGGAGGCGTTGTTGCACACGACTCGAAACACGAGATTAGACCAGGTCCAAGCTCACCCCTGCAAGCATTATACTTAAAACGTACAAGCTTATTTAGTTATTATTAATTAAGAATTTAAAACAAGGATGGAGTGTATGTGATCAAGGGCGATCATGTACACCTTAGACACGAACCCAACCCAAGCCCAATAACCCAAATTAACAAATGTAAATATATGTAACCGTGTGTGAAAGGGTACACATAAATAATTTTGCAAATAGTTGCGCAAGCCACGTGATGGCACAGTGGGCAGGGACTTGGCTTGCAACTAGGAGGTCTAGGTATCAAACAAATCCCGATGAACGAATTTTAGAACTTATTTGGACTTTGTTTTGGGCATTTGGATGAAAGGCCTATACACCGCATCCGTATACCAGCTCAACACCAAGTCGGTTCCATTTGGTATAAAGAGCAAAAACCAACGCAGCTTAAACAATTTTCTTGAATCCAGTTTGAGAGTCCAACTAGAAAGAAAACTAGAGAGTTCGTTTGAAAGAGAGAAAGTGCCCTCTTCCTCTTTGCATTTTCCCCTTTTGTGGGAAAAACCTAGCCATTAATCTCAACTTCACAAACCCCTCTCTTCATTTAAGGAGTTTTGATGTTTTGACCATCAAGAACGTCGATTTCGATGTCGTACGATCGAAGAGAGGCAGAGATTGGGCCATCGAATGAATGACACGCTTCAGCAACTCATTCTTCAATTCGGCCATCGTAATCTTCGCATGCACAATTTAGAAAGGTAAATTTCGAAACCCTTAGCATACATGCATAGATCGTAGGATGATTGTGAGATTTAGATTTGATTGTGTGTGAGTTTGGGTCACGTGCAAAGGTTTCGAGGATCGGATGTGTGGGAAGTGCGAACACTTATTTTTCTTATAATCTATCTCTGAATCCATTACATGTGCGAGATTTATAGATGGAGTTACCATTTTAAGGAGGTAGAATAGGTGTAGTATAGATCATGTGTGAATTGAAGCTTTGTACAAAATATTTTGGATTTTTTTATTTGGAAAAGAAGATGAATCAAAAATTGAAAATTTCAAACTCGCCCGGGCGAGTGGAATGTCACCTGGGCGAGATGCTTTCAGAATACAAAGAAATGAAACTTGCCCAGGTGAGCTCCCAGGAAAAAAATTTCGGATAATTCTCGCCCGGGCAAGTCTGTGTGTGTCGCTTGGAATCTGGAGGCCTCGCCCGAGCGACCTTGAACCTCACTCGGGAGACTTAGAGCAAAGTGTCAACATATGCTCTGTATTTCGGTCATAACTTTTGACCCCGAACTTTAAATTACGTGATTCTTGCGGCATTGGAAAGAAGATAATGAGCCCTATAATTTGTGTGAATTAGCAATTCCAAAAATCTAATATTTTAAAGGTCAAAATTGGGCAAAAAGTGTGATGAGTTCTACATGATCCCGAAATTGTAAGAACCTGTCCATTCCGTTTATCTAAACCTTTTTCCTTTACAAAGCTTGAGGAACCTTGACTTATTCAATTTCTTTAACACTAACATATGATTTATAAACCTTCCGTGATATAGATTGGGAATGGGAAGCAACTGGTAAGGACTTCGCCTTGCCTCACACAACTTTGAAATTAAGGTAGGAAATTTTCACTATTCAATTACGTTAGATCTTCAATTCATAGACTCTATGATGTAATGGAATGTGAACCTTGATGTTGGAATCTGATAGAATTTTATATGAATTGATGTGAGCATTGAATGTGATTTGAACCTACAAATTCTGAACTTTGAATATGGAATGAACCTTCGAACCTCAAACTTTGGAATTCGAACCTTAAATTGAATTTAAATTTTGAACTGAAAAGTGATCTTTGCTTCGAATCTTTAAATATGAGCTTAGAACCTTACCTTCTGAATACAAACCACGAAATCAAATCTGAATATGAGTGTGAACGTGAACCTTGAACTTTGAATGTAAATATGAACATTGAATCCGACCCTGAACCCTTGAAACTCTGAATATGCACTTTTGATATAAACTTGAACATGATCATTGAATATGCACTTGTACATTGCATCGACTCAGAATTCTGAATTTGAAATTCTGAACTGTATGATGAGATGAGCGGATCCGTGATTTGGACCGACATGGCGGTGAATCCATGATTTGGACCGGCATGGCAGCGAATCCATGATTTGAACCGACACAACGGTGAATCCGTGATTTGGACCGACATAGCAGTGAATCTGGCTCAGTCTCTTTTTGAACTCTGGTATGAATTTTGAACTCTGATATAAACTCTAAAACTTTGAATAAGAACTATGTATATGAAACTTTGAATTCAGCAATAAGTCGCAGATAAATGAGAAAACGAATAAATGAACAAGTGGATCAGGAATTATGTGAAATCTGAAATTCGAAGCTTAAACTCCAAAATTGAACTCTGAGTTTCGAACTCTGAATCTGAACTTGAACCTTGAATCCGAACTCCGACTTCGAATCGAAATCTTAAACTCTGAATCCGAATCATGAAAATTGAGATGTGAACATCGATTTTGACATTGAACTCTGGGATTTGAACCCCGAAACTGAACTTGAACCATGACATTGAATCCTGATATTGAAATCTGAATTAGAACTCAGACATTGAAATTTTGAATTGAGAACTTGGATTTTGCCTATGATTTTGAACTCAAGACTGTGCGAATTTTGTTTTCACGAAAATGTCTTTGAAAATTTGTCCCTGCTTGATATGAAAAATACTTCTGGAACTTAGTCTTCTCTTTTGATTTGAAAATAACCTTTTGATTATAATCAATGAACCTATGCATTGATCTGATTAAATGTGACTTGGTATTGATATTTTCCTATTGAGCTTAGACTGTTAGCTCATCTCGACATTTATGTCATAGGTGCTGACAGTAGACAAGTTTTTGAGCTTGGAAACGGACTCGATCACGAGCAGGAAGTAACAGAAAGACTTTCGCCCCAGGATCTTTGTCTATAACTGGTGGGTTATGAAATTTGTAGAGTTAGCCTTTGTATAGTTAGTAGTAATTTAAACATTGTTTAGGTGACGGTCGGCTGTCACCGATAGTATACTTTTTGTTTTAATTTCTGTTCTGTACATATTGGAATCTATCTATGTTTAATGTCATACGATATCTGTTGTTTCATATTCCGTTGTGCACATGATATCTGCTCTTTGATTCCCGCCCATCTGTGTAAGAAGAAAAGGAAAAAAAATGTCGAACGGTCCGGTCTTCCCTGAAATCTATGTTTTTGTCTAAAGGGAAAATCGAGTCGTCACATTGAGAAATGAATTTTTTTTCTTCGAATGAATAGTTATATATATGGTATTAGCAACTTATCCTTATCTCAAACTCATGTTTGTAGTTAAGGAACACCGCACTCAAATCATGTCTAATAGAAGTCATCCTTTTAGAGCTGAGAAAAGAAGGAAGAAGTAAAAGACAAATAAATTTATTCAGTCTCAAGAATGAGTCATTTACAAGTTTTTTGAAATAGTAAACAAACAGAGCTCGAAAACTTGAGCAATAAGGAAGAAGACAACAATAATGAAGAACATGAAGGTCAAGACTTGGCGAATGAAGGGGAAGATGAAGGTGAAGAAGAAAATATAAGTGAGAATGAGATTGATAATAACAAATGTTGGCCTTTAAATATATATTATCCGAACAATTAAAACAATGTCCAACAGAGTCTTAGAGACTTCTTAGTAGAGAAGGGTCCTTTGAGAGATAAAAATGAGAATTTTTTGAGAAATATTTATGGTAGGAAGTTCTCGTCCCCCCATTACATGCGATAATTAGCAATTAGAGAAAAGAAGGATAAGAAATGATTAGTATATTCATATACTGTAGCACCCTAAAAATTTCAAACTCGAATACACTGGGTGAATACACGTGTACGATATTGGGTGCAATCTACACCTCAGACTCTAAAACCAATCATTATATGCAACGGGTTAAAATGTGTGTCTTCGCAGTAAGGTACGTATATTGGATTGTGTAACTAGTAGATAGGCTCCTTGAGGACATTACTGGTAAAGAGCTTGGTTTGTACCAAGAGGTCATAGTATCAAAACATGTAGGAAGCACTTGACCTCACTCCTTGTGTTTTATTTTAAAATTTGGGGCATGTACACCATGTTGAGTGTACCGACTGCACACCAAGACAATGCCTTTAATATAAAGGGCAATTTTTTTCCCCGCGCATGAGTTGCATGCGTCTTGGTTGAGAGAATTGGATGAGGAAGAGAAGGCTTTGTGAGGAGGAAAGAAACCACCCTTGTTCTTCAAAGTTTTGAGAACCAACAGTCAGATTTCGCTCCAACTAGTCACCTTCAACAAGAAAGCCTCTGCTATTCTGGCCATCGCAACGCCGTCTTAATTTCGAATTACTAAGATCGAGCAATCGAATGGTGGAACGCTTAACCACTGATAATTTTCGACACCGAAGGTTGTAGACCATGCATGCGCGAAATCTACGGGGTAAATGTCCTTATCTTATCGTGCACATCTCCATTTCGGAAATTTAAGCCTAGAATCACGTGTGATTAACTTGCATGTAAAGATTTTGGAATCAGAAGCATTGGAAAATGTGAACACCGACGCTCCCGTTTTTCGATCCTTAAAATCTTCGCATGGAAATCGTTGCATGCGCAAGATTAAGGTAGAAATTCACAAATTGAGTTGATAGCATAAAACTAGATTAGGCTATATGCTTGGGATGGAACGTATGCAAAGAAATTTGAGTTTCGGATTGAGAAGGAGAAGACAAAGGGCTATGAGTTTAGAGGAACTTGCTGCAGCGACTTTGAAACCTCACTGCAATGACTTTGAAACCTCGCTGCAGCGAGGTTCCTCCTGAACCCCTCGCTGCAGCGAGAATGTCAGGCCAAATCGGCTCTGGAAGAACTCGCTGCAGCGAGTTCTGTGTCTTCTGTAGAGCTTGCTGTAGCGACCCTGGAGCTCGCTGCAACGAGCTCCCCTATTTTCTGAAGGTTATACTTGTATCTGTTTAAGCTATGAGGACTTTGTTTCATACCAAATTTTTGTCATTGACACTTAGTCAAATGAACATTATATGCTTTAAGGTAAATACGAGAGACCATAGATAGGATCTCCGCCTCAGTTCACGCAATTAACTCCTCACGACTCCGACATTAAGGTAGGGAAAATCTCTATGCCCGATCTTATTTTTTTGCAAATCATGGTTACTGATATGGCCATTAAATGAACTCGTGTTTTAGCATTGTATTGCACATGTATATTTGAAACCATTGAATGTTTAAGAACTTGATTTTGCATATTATCATAGCATTTTTGCATTTGACATATTGATGCATTGAGTCGTTAAATTTGGATTCCCAAACTCCGATCTGATTTATGATCTGTGATATATGATCCATCTGATTTCTAGATCATGTGCAAAGAGGAGTGGAGTCTCCAAGAGAGGGGTGAAGTCCCCGAGGTGTAATGCCCTGTTCCTGCTACGGGATGCTTTGTTCCCGCTACGGGATGCTTTGACATAATATCTATATGTGACATTCTGATGCCACATTAGTGTAGAGGGGAGTGGAGTCTCTAAGAGAGGGGTGGAGTCCCCGGGGTTGAGACCCTGTTCCTACTACGGATGCTCTGTTCCCGCTACGGGATACTTGCACTAATGGTCCGAATTCCGATGGTACTATGTGCTTTGTATGCTTTGATCTCTGGTATGTATGTTCTCCAATGTACTCTGTTTCCTTGACATTTTGTGCTCTGTCATGATTCCATGATCCGATGTGCATCTGTTTCACACATCATCTGCATCATGATACAGCATGTTTTAAAATTTTATTTTCAGTTAAAGGCTCGCATGTGTATTTGACATGAATGCAAATTTTGAATCGTTTTCAAATCTATGTATCAGTTCTATGAATCAGTGTGATAAAAATGTGATTTAACATTATTTTTCTCCCTACTGAGCTTGGACTGTAGCTCATCCCTCAACTATACGTCACAATTGTAGGTGCAGAACCAAAAGTTGATCCAGAACTAGAAGAGGATCCCGACTATATTCCAGAAGAGGAGGAAGAGCTGTCACTCGAGAAGTTCTTTCCCTGATCGGCTCTTCTAGTCTTTTGTCATAGTGTGGACAATTATAATTTTGATACTCGGTATAGTTTAAGTCTTTCCTGTATAGTTTTTGAATAATTTTAAATCACTGTTTAAGTGACGGTCGGCTGTCACCAGTAGTCTGTATAGTTTTGTTATTTTGGGAATGATGGAAAAATCTTTTATTATAATGCCATGTGTTTTTGCCGCTTTGCTTCCGCACTTATGTAAACTTTCCAATTATCCTTTAGGGAAAGATCGAGTTGTCACAAAGGTATCAAAGCATCCCGATACCAAAGAAAACTCTATAATCAGATTGTGTTCTACGATCTGACGACACGGATTTTGGATAAGGAAATTCGGGCTGTCACATATACTAGCCAAAGAGTTTATTATTTCAGTTGCAAATTATTTTCACTAAAGGAATGACTACTCAATTGCCTAAAGAAGGATTCATTGATTAGAAGAATATAAGCGAATGTGCGAAAAGTCATGAAAGAACTAACGAGCATCTTATAGGCATGAGCAAATGGATTGAGTTAAGTTTGAGATTAAGAAAGAAAGAGATAATTGATTAAGAGGTCCAAGAAAAAATAAAGAAAGAGAAAGAGCATTGGAGAAATGTAATAATAAGGATTATTTCCATCGTGAAGACTTTTGCATCCAAGAATATAACATTCCGAAGGAAAAATGAAAAAAATTATTAAGAGAGAAATGAAATCTTTTTGGGTATAGTTGAAATGATAACTGAATTTGATCAAATAATGTAAGAGCACCTTCAACGAGTCCAAAATAAAGAAATTCATTATCATTATCTAAGTCACAAAATTCAAAATGAGTTGATACAAACGATGGGGGATACGATCAAAAGTACGATTATTCAGAAAATCAAAGTAGCAAAACACTATTCGATAATACTTAATTGCACTCCAGATATTAGCTATGTAGAGCAAATGTCTCTTGTTATGAGATGTGTTGATGAGTCACCAAATCAAATATAAGTGAAAGTGTTCTTTCTAGAATTCTTAAAAGTCAATGATACTTCTGGACAAGGGCTTTTTAATGTTCTTGTAGAAGTTTTGAAGACTCTTAAACTCAATATTGATGATATAAGAGGACAAGGATATGATATTAGATTCAATATGAAAGGAAAATACAAAGGTGTACAAAAAAAAATTATTTGAAATAAATCCTAGAGCATTTTACAAGCCATGTGATTGTCATAGTCTAAACCTTGTACTTTTTGACATGGTAAACTCTTGTTCTAAAGTTTTAATATTTTTTGGGATAGTGCAATGTATATATATACTCTTTCATCTTCTACAAAGCGGTGGCAAATTTTAACGGATAATGTGAAAGGTTCTACAATTAAGGAGCTATCACAAACATGTTGGGAGAGTCGTGTACAAAGTATTAAAGCAATAAGGTATCAAGCTTCAGAAATAAGAGATGCTCTATTTATTCTGGCAGAGTCTACTTGTGAAAATGACGGCAAAAGTTCTAGCGAAGCACAATCTCTCGTAACAAATGAACTTGAGAGTTATGAGTTCTTAGTAGCTATGATTATTTTGCACAATATATTGTTTGCTGTGAATACTATTAGCAAATTTCTTCAACAAGAAAGTATGAATATTAATATTGATATCCAACAGTTAGAAGGACTCATTACATATTTTAAAATGTATAGAGAAAGTGGGTTCATGGTGGCCCTAACTGAAGCTAAGGAAGTTGCGACTCAAATAGGGATCAAGCCTATATGTCCTGAAAAATGTATTGTTCGAAGAAAGAGACACTTTGATGAGCATGCAAGTGAAGAAGTGTCACAGTCAGTTGAAGACTCTTTCATAATTAATTACTTCACTTATATTATTGATCAAGGTCTGTCATCAATTGAGTATAGGTTTGAACAGTTTAAAGCATATGAGCAATATTTTGAACTTTTGTTTGATTTGAAGAAGTTAGGTTCGGTCAGTAAAGAATGTTTGAAGACTTTTTGCGTACATTTTGAACATGTTCTGAAACATGAAGAGCATGTTGATATTGATGAGCTAGATTTATCTTTAGAATTGAAGGTCTTGAAAGATACTTTTTCAAAAGAAGTGAAAACGCCGATTGAAGTGCCAAATTATTTGAAGCAAATGGATGGTTTTTACCTAAATGTCTAGATTGCTTATAGGATACTATTGACTATATCAGTTACAATTTCCTTGGTGAAAGAAGTTTTTTCAAATTAAAGATGATCAAATCATATCTTCGGTCAACGATGTCACAAGAAAGATAAACTGGATTAGCTATGTTATCCATTGAAAATGATATGGTGGATAAGATTGATTATGCAACTTTAATCAGTGACTTTGCCGTAAAAAATGCGAAAAGAGAAATATTTAAATGATTTTTTTAGATAATTGTATAAAATAAATAATATTTTTCATTTATATTTATATTTTGCTAAAATATAACACTTTATACTTTTCCTTTTCAAATGCAAAAGAACAAGTTCGAAGATGCTAAAAAGCTATTACTTAGGTTACTCAATCCATTAGGTACGTTCTACTATTTATTTTTCTCCTTTTGTATTGTATTTTCTTTAATATCCACTTGTATTAAATTCTTAGTTACATTTTCAAATTATATATAGTAAAATAGAATATGAGTATTATTTTATTTGACAAAAAATAATTGTGGCGAATATTTTATATATTATAAAGTAATATGAAGCAGGGGCCCCATTTTAAGAAATCGCCTTGGGCCCCCAAAATGTCAGGGTCGGCCCTGAAGATGGGTTGGGCTTATTCTAAAGGTTTAGGCTTATAAATATATTATATACGTTGTAATTTCTCATATAATATTCTTTGTAGTTCTTATAAATATTGATTAAATTAGGTATAATTCTATATTCACTTAATTAGCCTCATTATTTAGATACTTGTGTTTTTTACTACATATACTACTAGTAATTACAAAAAATTACACATATGTATTTATCTTTATTTTGGGATACCAAAATAAATAAAGGTGAAAAGGTCTCCAGATGACCTCGCTCATTAGATGCGAGGGGGTCTAAAATTAGGAGTGTCTATTCTCAAATCTTAGTCTAATTTGGCTCATAGTTTCAAAAACCAATAGGTCAAATGTGACCCCTAACCTAGAGTGCTCCCAATAACACAACACAGCTGAATCTCATATATTTCATTGCTTTTCTTGATTTTTAAGCATCAAAAGTACATTAAAATAAAAATGTGAAATATCATATGGAAGGTAGATCATAGATTAATGGGGATCCACATATCGACCTAGGGCCAGCTTGGCTCATTCAAAGGGTGCATAAGGTGGTCAAAGGTAACCCCTAGCGTAAGAGCACAAAATTATAAGGGCAGCAGCCCATTAACCGATTGTAGTTGCTATATGTTGGGAAACTTGGTGCCCAATTTTGAAGTCCTTAGGGTCTGTTTTGTCGGCACACTTGTATGTTATATGAAAGGGTATAATACACTCTAGTTCTCGGTCGATGGGTTCGACTATGAAAGTTTGTGATGAATAACGACCTCTATCGTGCAGCTCCAAATAGTCAACAGATTTAGCACACATGAAACCCAAGTTGAGAAGAAAGAATCTTGAGTTATAAATAAAGGTGCCCTTTATAGTATTTCGATGAGCATTCCACTCGTTCGATACCGAAACAGATTGGGTCACAGCGAGACATCTCGGCGATATAGCGTGGAACGAAAAGCATATTTCAAATAATCTTTACACCATTAAAATAGGTATTCGATCTTATATCATTAAAGTACACTTCTTTGTTACACCATGTGGCACATGTCTATTATTAATCTCAACAGGTCGAGCACCTATCCATGATTGGAACATATCTCAATTAAATAATCACATCTACAAAATGATCACATACCGCCTGATCAATGAGCTTCAAAATTAGCCGTTGAAAAATAAGAATAATACTTGGATATTAGAGTCCACAAATTTGCACAAAGAACGATAGCTATTGACATGCTCATCAAATACATTCGGAATCAATTAAGAAAAATAGTCCCATGTGTAAATATACTTCTACTCACGTATGCTAAAATAACATCCCACACAAATTTCCTTTTAAAAATATGAATTTCTATTTGTTATCGGAGCCAGAAGTGGTATGCTTCTCGGCCCGCTCAGCCCTGAGACGCGAAATATATCACCCGAGATGTCTCTTCTTGGCCAAAATTTAGAACCATGGCTACGACTGGGACAAGAACCATACCACATGGCAGCTCGTCATTGGCACATGGCCATTAGCGGAGCAGAACCATTCCGTCGTTGAAAAATAATAACACAACTGTCCTTATCAGAATGCGTAGATTAAAGGGTGTTCAAATATCTAATCATAGCCCAGTATCTAGCGGGCGTATCAACTGGGCCTGAGCCCGATACATATCAAGTATAACAGATATGTATCGGCAAAACCAATAACATTTAGAGTATTTTTCAGATAAAAAAGTGTATTTACAAATATAAACAAAAAATTTAAAAACAATTATAAAACAATATCCATTAAGAGTAGTTTACGGATTTTCAGCCATATTGGCTGAAATATCCTATATAGGCCAATATTTCACCAACATTGGTCGATAGCTGACCCTATACCGACTCAGAGCATAAATTGTAACGGGTGTGGGCTAACCCAATATATATCAGGTATGCCCAAAATCATTGACTCAGAGCGTAAATTGTAACGGGTGTGGGCTAACCCGATATATATATATATATATATATATATATATATATATATATATATATATATATATATATCAGGTACGCCGAAAATCATGTCTGTCAAAGGGGCGGTCATATTCCATTAATCCTTGTTTTACATATGGTTTTCATGTCAGAAACACTTGTATTGAAGAGCATCAAAACCTGGTGAAGCCAATGTAGGATTCACCCATGAGGATCTAAGTACCTGATCATGAGAAAAGTGTTAAGAAGAGTTTCACGAATATCTGGGTCTACACCATTCTTACGTGCTCACTCTCTGTCCCCCCTTAAAAAAAACCAACTATTTTCTTCTTTTTTTCAGTCAGAAGGAGAAGTTTATATCTATTTAACAGATGTACATGAAAGCCAGAATACAAAAGCATCACCAAGGGCATGTTGTTTTCTCTCAAGCAGCAGGAGAGCTAGGAAGCAACGGTGAGAGATATACAACCCGACTACATCAATGATCTTCCGCCATGAGCACACGATGAGCCATCCAAGCCTCAGCAAAAGTTGATTGTGTATCAGAGACTGTAGGCATGTCACTTCCATGAAACTTCCAATGAGGAAACTATTGTAGTAAAAAACAATTAGTCTCTTCACCTGCAACGGCATTCCTATGCAACTTAATATCACATTCATGTAAAAAAGACATCAAAGAGATGAATACCCATCAAGAAATTGTTTAGAAGTGAGTGATAAAAATTCTCTAGTTAGAATCCAATGGTGATGCGGCGCTTGATGACGATCCAATGGTGATGCTACACTTGTAAAACAGCGTAAATACCATTGTACAAAATCATGGTCACGAGAATTTTCCGTACTTAATTAATCTGTTGTATCAAATAGGATTAAGGCACACTCGACGAAATTCAGACAAGCAAGTGGGGTACTGTCAGTAGAAACAGTTTGGATATATCCATCCGAGGGAACAATTTTATAAAGGAGAAAACTACCAAATGTCAGTAGAAACAGTTTGGATATATCCATTAGAGGCCACTACAGATTCTGTACGAAGGATCCATTAGTGGCCACCATACAGATTCTGTACGAAGGATTTTAAGCCGTTACAAGCACAAGGAAGCAAGAGAAGAGGAAGACCAAAGAAGACATAGGGGGAAATAGTGAGGTGTGACATGAAGGATTGAGGAGTTATGGAGAGCTTAGAATTGAATAACCCATCGAGGGTTGTCGCAATGGTCTGACGACTTGGGTATGCTACCCAAGGTCGCAAGTTCGAGTAGCGACTCCTCTTCTGCGATAACAGGATGGCCCGTAAGGTGCGTAATCCATAAAATACTTGTGTCATGGTGGGGGCGAGGGCATTCCTTAGGGATTAGTCCAAGCATAAGCTTGGGATACCCTTTCAAAAAAATAAAAATAAAAAGAGAGCTTAGCATTGAACAGAAATGGGTGGAGAAATAGGGCATGTAAAGCCGACCAAGGCAACCCCAAATGGATGGGATAAGTCTATGATGGTGATAACAATGAAAACTTTATTAATATGTAAAATTACTTTTTCAATTTTTAAACTTATTAAAGATTGTACTTCGAAACGAGAAAATAACACAAAAGAAGGAAAGATTTGATGGGAAACTTGGGATTAAGTGTCTTGACTAGTGGAATATGAGAGATTCCTTTTTTCTTAATAAGGAGGCTATGTACCAATGAGACAATGGCCCGGATACCAATGACACAGATACGTGTCAATTTCGGCTATAGATACGTGGCGTTAGACAGCTTCATAAGGCTCCATACGGACATATCCATACAGCTTTACTAAATAAAGGTAGAGATTATTTACAATGACCAGTATACTATAGTATATAAGAAAAATTAAGATTTAGGAATATAATATATATATGATAAAAATATTATTTTTAGATACTACCAAATGTAATGAACTTCTAAAAGAATATCTAAAAGATGAAGTTTTAACATAGCAAACCAAACATGAAAGTTGTGTAGTGTGTCCTTAACAAATTGGATAAATTTCATGAACACGTAAGAAACATGGTATACAAAAGATGGAATCATAAAGTACCGAAAAAGGCTGTAGGTAATTATTTATAGACATTGGATAAAGGTAACCTGGTACTAAGGACCAGACAACTTACCTAGCCCCCACATTAGTTTGCTAACACGTGGCACCCAATCACATGATCGGGTGTCATGTAAAGGAGCGGCTCGATGATCATAACTATTGTGAAAAATAACAATAATCTAATCTATAAAACTGTATAGTCAATAATGTCAACTGCGGGGAAAATGAACGGTGAAACTAAATGTGTTTTACAAATCATTTTCTGTGCAATCGACTCCATCGACCGCATGATTTTATATTGTTTACTTTATTTTAATTTTTTTGTCATAATAGTTAGGATCATTGAGCCGCTTCTTTTTTCATCCGATCATGTGATTGGGTACCACGTGGCAGCAAATCATTGTGGGACCAGGTAAGTTACCTAGTCCTTAGTACCGGGCTACCTTTACCCATTTACAATTAGGCTAGATACAAAGAAATACCAATGCAAATGACGAATTTCTCACCTTTATCTGCTATTAATATCTTCCACGATAAGTTCAGTAGAAGCACCGGTCGAGAATCCCAATTTTAGCATGAGATCTTCCAAGCGTTTCACATTAGTCAAGTAAAGATATCCAATCTACAAAAAGATTAGTATCCACATGAGAATTTTACCAAGCTAAGCACATATTTACTACAATAACTTGTGTTCGGAAATTTAGATACGACCTGACTCTCCTGACTGTTATTTAAACACCAAAATGGTGTTTAAATGATCTTACACCCTCAATGGTTGAAGACATGGGTGATTTGTACCGTTCAAGTGATAGATCATAGATTGAAGTGCAGTAGGCCCAAAAATGGTGTTTTAGGGAGATTTAAACCATCTGATCTATTGACTATAATATCAACCGTTATTTTCAGTTTTAGTGGCTGATATCAAGTCCAACCAGATGGTTCACATCCACTTATAGGCAAGTTGTTATGGGCTGAGATATGTTCCAATGATAGATTGCCACTTGGACAATTTAGATTGGTGATGTGAGCCACATGGCATTACGATAAATCACACTTCAATGGTGTGAGATAAAAAGTGTAATTTTAATAATGTAAGATCCTTTAAACACCCTTTTAGTGTTTAAATGTCGGTAGGAGCCATTATCCCATTTAGATAACACAAAGTTCAGCAGTCAAAACATATATTTTAATATGACACAGCCAGGCAAGAGGTGTCTACACAATTCCTTCAAATGGATCATCAAATCTGCAAATCTTACGATTTAAACCAACATTATTAGATCCGGTCCTGCAGAGGAAACTTGAAACAGAAAACATGCTAACAAAAAAGAAAATGAAGATAACATGTATCCATGGCAATCTTAAACTGTTTAGCAACCTGAATTTCCTTGTCAAATGAATTTCAAACAATGCGCCATAATCACCTTCACCGTTACTCCTTCGTTTAGTAAAAAATGACAATGCACCACGTAATCTGTTTATAGGCCATAGATCACGGAGCTAACAAAGAATATGGATGCTTTGATGCCCTTTAAGTACAAGACGGTTGTTATTAGCTGCAGGAGACGATGGCAAACTGCCCTGACATGGGAGGATGCAGAAAAGACCTCCAACACAATATCAAAGGCCAAGATGATCAGCAGTCCTAGTGGAATAATTAAAAAAAAGTCTTGCACGGATAAATTCAACACCAAAACCCACCAAAAAATTCATTAATCAACCAATTTCACATGTACCAAGGGAAAAACCTCCACCAATCGGCGAGTCATGAGAGAGAAATGAGTACGAAATACGTCTACTCAGGTAATAACAAGCCAAAAACAATGTCAGATTAGAAGAAAATCTAATGGAAAGGGAGAACATACACACTGGTTGTATCTTCAATAAATGGCTCACAAAGCTCCAAGATAGATACCAATTTCAAATAAACAAATGCATAATAAAGTAGCTCAAATACGATGCATCTTCATCACATGCACAACAAATTTGAGAGAAAATCTGGTGTAGAGGATTGAAGTGAAAACACGTTAAAAATACAAAATTTTAAAAATCCATAATCGGTGATAAAATCTCTTCCAATCACAAAAAGGCCATGTGGTCTAGAGTCGTGATGTAAAACCGAAGCTAACTATACCAAATACGCGGAGTTTTGGATCTCACATAGCTCAGGATACCCCAAAAATTGTGAAGCATAAGAAAGGCAAAGATCTCTTCGAAAAACCTCTTTTAAGCCCCTCAAACCAGATGATGCCTTTAGTAAAAGTGATCAAGACAAGAAAACAAATTGAATAGTTGGCTTCTTTCCTTGATCTGAGGTCAAAAGTTTGATCAATGCTGATGTCAACGACTAATGGATGACGTCAACAATAGGTTAAGCCAGAATCTTAGCTCTGATACCTACTAGACTTTCAGTATAAGATTAGGGTTGGAAATTTAGGTTAGGTTAGACTCAAGGAGGAAGATAAAGGGGGAGAGAGAGAGAGAGAGACAGAAACTGGTTTAGTTAGTGTTGAAGTGCTTGCCTTTATATTAATCCCAAAAACCGAAGTACCCTTACATCACACACGCCCCCAATATTACATCTAACACGCGATTATATCACATATGCATGCATATATCCTAATACTCCCCATCAAGCTGGCATGCCCTGCTTGACAAGAATACCCAGAAGTTGTGAGGGACCAAGTGTCTTTGTGAAAATATTTGTCAACTGATTTGAAGAGAAAACTTTAAGAGTACGAATGAAGCTAGCTTGAATTTTCTTTCCCAAATAAAGTGAATATCTACTTTAATTTCTATGACCAAATAATGCTCTGTTAGGTTTTAGATACACTTAAAAACTCATATCTTATAAAATCAAGACACGTTTGGTTGTTAACAACTATCAGAGCAATTTTGATACTTCAATATTTATTTGTTTGTTCACAACCAAAGTGCCCTTGAAGTTGTTCTTCGATAGTGTTCATGAGTTCCTCCAATGATTTACCTATTTCATAAAAAAATTCCATGGCTTTCAGTATCACATGGTAAATAAAATATAGGGTGCCCACTAAATCACACATTTTCTTGGACAAACTAATGTTGGGAAGGATGAATCTTAAGGGTGATTTTATATTTGAAGAACCTAAAAGAAAAAACCAACCACAAGTTCATGACAGGAATCCAGAACTTCTTTGCAAGTTGAGACCCTGTTTGGCAACCGTCTTCCAAAAGGCACTTTTCAGTGGAAAAATGTTGGGTGAAAAGTATTTTTCACCCAAGGACCTGGCCACCTCTAGTTAAAATGGTGTTGTGTTGAGAAGCTGCCCCACGCTGCTTCTCACACAACACCATTTTCAGCAAAGTGATAGAACTTTTTGGGAAGCAAGATTTGAGAAGCAGCATGTGATACAGCCCTTTATAGCACCTAAAAAGTTCTTTTTGGAGAAGTGTTGCCAAACAGGGCCTAAATATTTTCTAGTTTCAGTAAGTGACTATTTGGAGTACATGAAAAAAATGAGACCAGCTAGAGGAATGATGGTCCTGATCTGGCAGCGAATTTCTCAAAAAGATTTCAGCCACGGAGGGAGTACTGGAAACAGGAAGCAAGGCCCTGCGGGTACTTATTTATAGAACCGCCAGTATAGTGAAATGGTTATGATGATCTCGATCTGGCTTCAAAAAGTTTCCGGACACGGAGCACCAGAAGCAAGAACTAAAGGCTCTTCTATCTAAAACTGACTGGTCGATTAGAAAAAAAGACTAGCAGTTTTGATAAAAACTCCGTAAATCTTCAGAAATGGCCAATCGTGGGGAATTTTACAGCTAGAATTCCAAAATGGGCGGTGAATGACAGAAGAGAAAGTGTTCTTAATTTAATTAAGGAACAAAACAGACCTGAACTCATAACCTTGTGTTTGCTAGGATCATTCCTAAGTAACATATATGGACCAGAGGAAAAAATGACCAACTTTGAGGATTAAATTAACAACCAATAGCTTTGTTTTCTGTTGAACATCACTGCAGAGACCTTTCGCCAAATGTAGTCAGAGATTCCCTAAATAACTGAAACTGGAGAAGATTAAGAACTTTTAGAATCACGCAGAAACTAAATGAAGAGATATGACACAAGCTAAGGATGACTTCCCTAAGATGGACTTAGGAAATCATGCGGATTCAATAAAGCCTGAAAAAGCAGCTATCCAAATATTATAAACGTGATTTGACCAGAGCAAGGCAGTCATAACCTGTCTGGGCAAAAGAATTAACCACACAAGGAATCCAGAAACCAAAATTTCACAAGTAACCAAAAATCTTAAGTGTCAAGATGGAAAAACAAAACCAAGTAACAGTAAGTCAAAACCTACAGAAAAAAATCTATATCAAGAACTTGACCCTTGATAACTTTGATACCATGTTGACATATTTTGCCATCAGAGGTCAGTAAATATGGAAGACAATTGAAATGGAGAAAATTTGGAAAATGACAATAAAATCATGAAAGTTGATGCTATTGGAAATCAAGTATACGTTGAGTCAACTACCAATAAGAAAATAGAGGGAAGAGGAGGGAAATCAAAGCCCTGCGGAAAGCAAGTTGCTCAGTTCACAATGGATAAATTGTCTTATCCCTCACGAGGGATTATAAAACAATGGGTTAACCACTTTATATGGTTTATGGAGACAGGTTAAAAGTACAAGTGACTGAAATTGATGCCTAATGATAACATATGCTACACATCAAGGCATCTGAAAAACAACACTTGTCAGGTTTGTATCATCAGCTCAATAGCTAGATCTACATAATCGAAGATGATAGGACAATGAAGCCCTTAAAGATGGAAATGTGAGACATCAAACGAGAAACCCTATGATATTAAAAATATCTCCATAAGTTTAGAGAAGCTCACTAGCGTCTCAAGTGATGAAGCTCTATTGTAAACGGCTACACCAGCACGCTTCTTAGTCCGTGTTTTTCCTGATGAAATATTTTTTCCCCACCGAAGAACATCCCTGCAGCAAAATTCAGAGGAAACTTCGTTGTAAACAATAGATAATAAAATTATATATATATATATATATATATATATATATATATATATATATATATATATACACTCTCCAGATCATACATGCCGTGTTGGCACGCGATATGTATTGCTGGGACGCTCAAGTCTCTTGGTGACTCGAGTGAGAGGTTCATCCCCTATATATATATATATATATATATATATATATATATGTATATAAAATAGGCTTTGACAACACAGAGTAAATCACAGTCAAGTACTCGATTTGATGGAAGAACCTGTATATTTAGTTTAAACGGACGATGATCGAATCACGAGTTGGTCTCTTTCCTTTATTTCTCTAAATCTGAATATAATTATTTGAATTAAGGGTTTAGAAACCTTTCAAAGTGGACTTCTAATGGATTTTATTTTATGAATATGATTTTTTGAAACTTGGATTTTTTTATTTTTTTCTTAAAAATTTGGATTATAAACATGCGTTTTAATGTGCTCATCAAAATCAGCTCCAATGATTTTAAATCTGTTTTTCTTTGGTATTAGTTCATAATCCCACAAATATCAGAACACAGTATCTCGATTTAGGTTTTCTCCATGGCTCCAGCGAAACCTGATTCCATGCTTGTATATCTGGCTTTCGAAAGCCAAAACTGATGGTACCAATGAGATTTTTAAAACCAGAGTTAATTGTATTTTTATATCACATTAATCCATAGATTAATGGCTCTACATCTCCTAAACCAGATATCATGGCTTATACCAGCCCAGTGATACCAGATATTATTCATTAGATTTATTTTGACCAGTACTCCCCTATTTTAATCCATTTCAGAGCATGCCCTGTAACAGCCCATGAAATTAATTTTTTCAGCCATGCTAGACAATTAACAGTCATCCTAAGTGGGATGGGTGCAAATTGATGTTAGTTTATAAACCTACTTGTGAAATCTGATTCTATCTTACTTTACGTAGTGTTTATCAGTCCTCTAATATTTGCATTGGTGTAACCTTATATGATGGTTTAACAGTCCACAGTTTTCAAATATTTATCAGACTGTTTGGACTATTATACAGCTCTTCAAATCAGTCTTCAAATCAGTCTTCTTTTCAAAACAGTTTTTTGTCTTCAAGGATAAGCTCGGAATGTGCCTGCGACCTCGAGGTTGCTTGTTCAATTTAGTACAATTCTTATGATTTAACAGTCGATTGGATGTGAATTCATTTCATAGGAGATTAATATGGATACCTCTATTTGAGCCCACCGGTTTATTGGTGGGCGCCTACGCTGAGGGCCATTGACTGCGATGAACCAGACAGTAGAGATCGTTTTTCATCCCAATCTTCCACAGAATGGATCTTGACACGATGGCATGCCATCAGACAATCAAGTTTCTGATACATTTTGGTATCTGTGCAACATGGAATCAGAAACTTAACTGTCTGATGGCACGCCCATCATCGTAAGATCCATTGTGCTGAAGAAAGGAATGAAAAATGATCACGATCGTCAGATTTAGGGTGGTCAACAGGTTTTAGCGTAGACGCCCACCAGTAAAGTGGTGAGCGCAAATAGAGGTATCCTATTAATATTTCATAGTATATTAATGCAAAAAAAAAAATTCAACAGCTTTTAAAATGATACCTTATTTAAGTCGAAATTTGGACTTTATCCATGCTATAGTAACTGTACATGTTTTTATCAAGATGGATAGTATCAGTACTTAGTAGTATAATTACATAATAACATAGTCTCGAATGCAACTTAAAACAATCTTTATGGACTTTACAGGTTTGGTCATTGGTATATTATAGATCCTCGCCTCTAGGACCTCTCTGAAACTTTCATCTATCTTTAAAAGCCATGGGGAACTAATAACTTCTAAATGTGCTTCAATGGAGCACTAACCTGAAGAATATATATAAATGCTTAAATCCTGTATTACCTTTCTTCTTCTGATAGATAGTCATCATCAAGAAGTTTCTTGAGCAATGCATCCTAAAGCACAAAACAAAGATGGATTTTTTAATGATTATGTGCAATTATTAAAGAATGATTATATCCTTCAAATGAGATTATCCTTGTTTATAAAACTTAAATGATACAAAAAAAAAACCATAGCACAATGGCTCACTTAGGAAAACAATAGGCCAAAATGTATGTAATAAAATTAAAAAACATTGAGTTTAAACCATAATATTGTATGAAGCTTTCCACCACAATTTTTAAGCTAAGGAAAGTGTCGACCATCGTAAATAAGTAATATTGGAGAAAGCAAGCTACCACTTGCACATGCTGCTGGGCCTTTGCACACAAACTTTCCCTTTGCTACTATGTATGAAAAGTAGCCACTTGTTATAGAGAAGTTTGTGAGCAAAGGGCAAGTTTGTGTGCAAAAGCCAAACTACTGTATGCACGTAGTGGCTCCCTTGGAGAAATCAATACTTCTTTTTCTTCAGCTGTATTGCATCTATGATACAAAATGTGACTATTTGGATGGAAATTGTGCAAAATGACAAGTAGAACAGAATTGGAGACGTGGATAATAGGAAAGCAAAATAAATAAGCCAATATGGTATTCTATATTGTACTAGAAAATATTGAATACAGCCTTTGTAGTGTTGTTCACCTTCAATATCACACTCTCCCCTACAAAACTATGCATCAGAAAACTAACACTCTTCAGCTACACTATATCTTAGAGACGACTGCTGACCGCATGTACACGTATTTTAGGGCCATTATTGCCCATTTTGATGCCATGCATTGCACATCTTTGGTCAGTCCAAGTAGTCCAACTAGCAACCCATCATTGGCACATGTCTCAGCAAAAGAATCAAGCCTATAAGAGATTTCGAACATCCAATGGGTGCACTTTAATGTCAACAATAGAAAAATTATTCACAACTTTCAATATTGGAGTGCATAGATTAGACCGTTCAAATCCCACAATCGATGTGATTTTTGGTCCCAGGAAGCTCCTCATATAAGCTACAACTTTGATGACTTGGATTGGTCAAAAAATGTGACACCAATCCAAAAAATGGGGTTGTTGCCCCAATCTGGAAAGAAGCGGTCATTTCCCATTTGTCCTTATTTTATAATTTGAGTAGTTTCAGGAGCACACAAGTTCATTCATTGATCAGTCGTCAAGAAAAATACTTCAAGAAATTTTGGAAAGGCAGAATGTGATGGGAATATAAAGATCAAGAGCATTGGATTTGGGCCGAGAGATTGTCCAGCAGCAGAAGAAGCCAAAAGGGAGCTGGAACGGAAGAGCCGAAAAGAAAAAGAAGAACGTGAAAATGGTTGAGAGCTCAAATTCGAAGGACTAAAGAGACACTCAGTCGATCAATCAACCCCAACCTTCAATCGATCGATTGTGGACATAAGGAAATTGCATTTTGGAGTTATTAAATTTTCTCATCCGATCGATCAATCCAAATTTTCGATCGATCGATTGCGCGAATTTTGACAGTATTTTGTTGTTTTGGTCAATATTTCCTTTTTAGTGTTTATTTGCTTTAGGATTCTTCTAATTTCGTATTAGGGCTTGGTTAGCCTATTTAAAGGCTTGTAAACAACAATATTAGCAGTTGATTATTGAATGAAAATTGAGAGTTTGCTTTTGTGCAAAACCCTAGAAGACTTGTGAAGAGTTTTCGATCAACGGAGCGAATCTTTCGAAACCTGAGGAGTGAACCTTCATTTCTTGTGCAACTTGCTGCGAAGTCGGCGTACAGCCTTGGTGAGAAGCCTCGGAATCCTTGGGCTTCTATTTTCCTATTCTATCATTTTCTCTATTTATTATTTGGTAGTATCTTCCCTTGCTGTGATAAATTCCAAAAATCCCAAAATATTGTCAGTTTAAATCTTTTGATCTACCCTTTTATTTAATTTAATCCCTTGAGCCTTCATTTTCCCAAACCTTAAAGGAGTCGAGAGACGACACCATAATTGTCGCTTAATGCCCTAAACTAAATCGAAACTCGAATCCTTCATCGGATCACTTTTTCTTGATCGGGAATATTGATGCATGTGAGCGCTAAAATTGAATTAACCTAGTTTTATTAAATTCATTAAATTATTTTATGTGTTGGGTGATTTCGAATATTTTCGTTGTTCAATTTAATCTGAGGTTATTCCTAAACTTGCATAATTAGGTTAATCCCAAACTTGCATAATTAGGGTTTTCGCGTTTGTCTCACATCAGATTTGGTATCAAAGCCAAGTTTTAGTTTAGGGTTGTCGGTGTTCATATAGGTTCTAGGGTTTATTTCTTTATTGTTTTGTTTTGCATTATTTCCGATTTGTCTTGCATCATTTCAGATTTAGTTTTGTGTTGCACTGTCATGGATCCCAACAAGATAGAAGCCCTAATTAGAGATCTTACGTGTAAGTTGACCGCGGGTCAAACCGCTCTCCAAGCCCAGATGCAAGCTTAGTATGAGGCTTTAAAAACCCATTTTACTCAAAACCATAGTCAAACTTCCAAGGGATTGGATGGAAATAGAGTTAGGGGATACCCTCATCATCGTAAGCCCGAGTACGACCCTCCGAGAAGTTTCTAAAATCTATTCGAAACGAGGTTCCAAATTTTGAGGGATGGATAAATTTTAAAACCTTCGTTGAATGGTTGTCTAGTGTAGAGGACTATTTTGATTGGTATGGCATACCGAATGAGTACAAAATTAGTCTCTAGTGAAAACAAAGTTTGAGGGTAATGCCAAAAATTTTGGGACTCATAGAACACTGTACTGAATCTCTGCGGAATAAACTATCTCCACATGGGAGGACATGAAAGTGAAACTTATCGAAAAGTATGTTCTTTTAACACACTATCACCTTCTACGGAGTTTGAAAACCAAGACAGATAAGTGTCCTGATTGCTCTAAGGAGCCAGAAAATAGGAAAGTGGAAGAAATCATGTATGACCCTAGTACAGTGATGAGTGAAGAGGAAATAGAATAAGCTGATGAAAGTTTAGTTTGTGTTAAAGAGACTTCTATTTCCCTTGTGAGTAGTGATGTTGAGTCACTCACACATGAGTCAATCGAGTCACTTGCCGATGAGTCATTGATGTTCGTAGGGTTGGGTACACATGACTTGTTGGTGTTCATCGAGTTGAGTAGACGTGAGTCCATCAAACTGGGTACACAAGAACCATTAGTGTTAATTGAATCAAGTACCCCATAGTCTTTGGTTTTGGTTGAAGCGCGTACACAGGAGTTACTAGATTCGGTAGGAAGGTGTCAACACTCTCACTTGTATGGGATTAAAAATAAGAATTTATTGAATGATGAAAATACGCAGCAGGTCACTAGCACAATGAATTTGTTTATTGAGTTCAATAATGGCAATTTTATGTTAATTCATGATAGTCATGAGCATGTAGAACTTTTCCTGAACTTGAAAAGGGGTGATGATGGAAGTCTAGAATTTCCTTTAGACGAGGGTAACCATCTGATAGTTGCGGTGGAAGATCTTGCGCCATTCAGTGGCCTACAACTATACCTTTTGACCCATTCCTTATTACCCAAACAATTGAGCACAACCCACTTAATCAATTCATAGGTCGTACCCCACCTATGCAATTTGAGAAAAGGTTGAATGACGAGGTTCTAGAATTGCCAAGCTTTACTACCAATGTGGGTAAACATCAAGAGTATCTCACAGTATGGAAGGGCAAGTCAGAAGTTGAGCACCCAAAGCATACCGTATATGGGTTCTACAACTTATCGGAGATGAGTTCTTTTAACCCGAGGAGAATTGATGGGGACATCAAGATCAAGAGCATTGGATTTGGGCCGAGAGATTGTCCAGTAGCAGAAGAAGCGGAAAGGGAGCCGGAACAGAAGAGACAAAAAGAAAAAGAACGTTAAAATGGTTAAGAGCACAAATTTGAAAGACTGAAGAGACACTCAGTCGATCGATCAACCTTAACCTTCGATCAATCGATTGTGGACAAAAGGAAATTGCATTTTGGCGTTATAAAATTTTCTCAGCCGATCAATTGACCCAAATATTCGATCGATCAATTTTGGACAGAGAGTTGGGGCAAATTATATATCGATCGATCGCACGAATTTTGACGGGATTTTGTTATTTTGGTCAATATTTCCTTTTTAGTGTTTATTTGCTTCAGGATTCTTCTACTTACGTATTAGGGTTTGGTTAGCCTATTTAAAGGCTTGTAAACAACATTATTAGCAGTTGATTATTGAATGAAAATTGAGAGCTTGCTTTTGTGCAAACCCTAAAAGACTTGTAAAGAGTTTTCGATCGGAGGAGCGAATCTTTAGAAACCTGAGGAGTGAACCTTCATTTCTCATGCGGCTTGGTGCGAAGCCAATGTGCAGCCTTGGTGAAAAGCCTCATAATCCTTGGTGTGAAACCTTGGGCATCTATCTTCCTATTCTACCCTTTTCTCTATTTATTATTTGGTAATATCTTCCCTTGCTGTGATAAATTTCAAAAACCCCAAAATATTGTTAGTTTAAATCTTTTGATCTACCCTTTTATTTAATTTAATCCCGTGAGCATTCGTTTTCCCAAACCTTAGATAAGTCATGAGACGGCACCATAAACTAGATCGAAACTCGAATCCTTCATCGAATTCATTTTTCTAGATCGGGAATATCGATGCATGTGAGCACTAAAATTGAATTAACTTAGTTGGTTTATTGAATTCATTAAATTATTTTATATGTTGGGTGATTTCGAATATTTTCATTGTTCAATTTACTCCGAGATTAATCTCAAACTTGCATAATTAGGGTTTTAGCGTTCGTCCTGCATCAAAATGCTTTCGTCCGAGGACGGATTGACTTTAATTAAAGTTGTGATAGCCAATCTTCCTGTTTATTACATTTCTCTGTTTCGGTGCCCTGTTACTGTTTGCAACAGATTGGAGAGCATGATGAAGTGCTTCTTATAGTGTGGAGAGCCGAAAGGAATCAAATTCATCCTGTCAGTTGGGAGACACTGTCTGTTTTTCCAAAGCGCAAGGGGTTCTCAGTATTAGAAGAATATCACTGATGAGTGCTGGGAAAATGGTTATTAGAAAAGTTCACTAATGGATAATAAGTATAAAGTCGCTCGATCGGGATGAGACATTAAGATGATAGGTATGCGAAGGTCTTCGGGATGGTAGGAAGGGGTTTTATCTGTTTTGAAGCCTCTCCAACTGTGCATCTCGTTTAAGGCAGGCAGAGGCGATATGATTAAGTTATGATCCAATTCCTGGATGGGGGAGATCCCTCTGAAAGACAGATTTATAGGATTATTTAGCTCTAATAGAGATTCTGTTGTTGCAAAGCTAGTGGATTTTTCCACTGATTATGTAGTGTGGGATATCAGATTTAAGGAGAAATCTGAGCAAGGAGGAGTGTGTTGATTTATCTATGTTGCTGGGGCTGCTCGATTCTGCTCCCTGAGGCAGAAATGGAGTAGCCAGAAGGATCTGGAATGGAAACCTGAGTTCCGCTTCAGTGTTAAATCTTTTTATAGGCATTTATCGAGGAGAACTCTCATCAATCAAAATTGGACTGAGATTTGGCGCATCAAGGCTCCTCTTCGGGCTCTCTTCTTCTCTTGGTGTGCCGATTGGAATAGGAGTAAAATCATTGATACTCTGACTAGGAGTTTGACATTACCCAACATATGTGACCCATGCAACAAGGAAAATTGCGGTTTGGCTAGTCGTTGTGGCCCGTTTGGGGGGCACTCTTTTTTGTCCTTTCTCTGTTCTTTTTCTCAGGTCCCTTGAGGACCTCCAAAGCTTCTCACTTAGGTTTTATCCTTGACATACTTTTTTTCCTTATTAAAAAGTTGTCTTATCGGATAATAACAAAATGTTAACCAAAGGGTATCCTAGTAAAGTTTCTGAATGTATATTCAAATGAAATCTCGTTCTCTGACAATTTGTGAGAGAAAACAAACAACCTTCTCAAAATGATATCTTTTGTGAGATGTCATCTACATTTACTAAAATGATATAATTGTAGCAATGAGAAGCAAATCTGGCCTACTTCTAGCATGAGTTGCAGGTTTAAGGTTGTCTTCCCTTCTATTCAATTAGAAAGCATATGCATCCACCATTGAAATCATTTTAGGACTAGAAAACTGCATGCTTCAGCGGTTTTATTCCTAAAGCTTACTGACAAGAATAGCAAAACCAAAACCAAGTGATTTCTGAAAGAGCTATGTGAAAACTAAGGAAAATGAACAATTTAAGTTTAACATTGAGTGAGGAACACAACATTACATCACTAGATAGAAAAAAATCAACTCATCAAAAAAGGATTTTGTTTCTTTTTTTTTTTACGATATGTTTGACATGGAATTTCTGGTGACAGGAAGGCATACCGTTATTGCAACAAGTTAAAAATTATGGAGTTTAAACTCCTGTAACCCAGCCAGATACCACCAATTTATTTATTTTTTAACACTTTGAGTTATAATTTTGGCTTACCATCTAGGTTTGTTAATTGTTATAATGCCACTGTTTTGTTGTTAAAATTCATTTACCTGTATAAATTAAGTGAAAACAGCATGAAAATATAAGTTTGAAAAGGCCAAGGAAGCATGGATACTCCATTTTGGCAACATATCCGTATCATATCCGTGTCGGATACCGATACTTGAGGGATACGGCTGCATGTGTCTCCTATATGTTTCCAAAAAATAAATAATAAAATAAACTAAAATAGGAAGAAGAACAGACTGCGAGTTTGGGATTTAGGGTTTTGCTGAAAAGGAGCCTACCTGGGAGCGTACCAGTGTGCAGCCTACCCATTCGAAATTAGTCTCTCTAAATTTTTTTTTGTTCTTTTTCGTTTTCTTCTTCTTCTTACGTTTACTAACCTAAAATCTACTTACAAATATGTAAAAAAAAATTTATATACACGTATCGTGTGTTGATTTTTTCAAAATTGTCGTATCGACGTACCTGTATCGTATTGTACCGGTGTCTCGTATCCATATTCGTTCTTCTTAGGAAAGAGCTTATTTTGTGTTACAAAACTTGCCTTCTTTTTTTCTTTTTTTTTTAACAGTTATAAAATTTGACTTATATCAACCTTTAACAGTCTCTTAAGCTTTAGAATAAATATGTTGTAACCCACAAGTTTAAATTTCGTCAAAAACTTGGCCAAGTGTCGGCTGCGAGGCATTGGATGGGTGACCATACACCCGGCCTATACCACGTCAAAATGAAGGGTGTTCTTGTGCTCCGAGCAGGGGATTGGATTTGCTCCCTCAGGACGGTGTGCCACCGATTTGGGTGCCCGGCTCTGCGATCGCAAGGGACCATCGTAAAGGGCCCTGAGGTCCCTACTACCAATGGTGTACACAGGCATCAAGTTTTTGTCAGGAGCATCACCCGGGGGCCAAGGGAAGATGAGGATGGGTCTGGGGAGCATCACCTGAGGGCCTTTGTTGCCGGCGGCTGATCATAGACAGGGTCGGTCCTTTGCTGAGGTGGTTATTGGAGGCCCCAAGCTTCCTCTTGGGGTGGGTGGGATGCTGGTAGGGGGAAATGAAGATCCACCTATCTGCTGCTATCCTTCCCCTACCACTGGTAGGATGGATAAGGGGATACAGAACATTATTAATCATTCTATTGACTCTGTAGCCAGAAATATAAGAGATTATTGGGTTATCATATTCATTCACAAAGACAGTTTACAACCACTACATATTTACAATTGGTTACAGAACTGGAATCTACATGACAGACCGAGTGTTTCTATGCTAACTGAGACTAAGTTTTTGCTTCGATGCGCATCTACCATTGTTGCCAACGAGATTCTTTCCCAAAAAGCCTTCTACATTAATGGCAATCAGGTGTCATGTGCAAAATGGGACCCCCTGCGAACTCCATGCTCCCCCACCGATGGATGGGCGGAGTTTGGGTTCAGCTTTTCGGCTTGCCCTTGCATGCGTGGACTGCCGAGATACTCAGGGAGATCACGGAGGTGTGTGGAGGTCTCATTCTCATTGACAAAAGCACCCTCGTCCTGTGGGAGACTCGATTTGCCAGAATTCTCATGAGAAACGACCTCTAGGAGCACATCCCCCGCTCTTGCGAGTTCTGCCTCAATGGCCAAAAACTCGCTATCTTCGTAGAAGTGGAGCGTGTGGAGGGGATGGCCTGCCCGCGCCAACTGAATCATGAATCCAGGAGTGGCGAGGTACACATACTCCGTGGTGCCACAGAAGAAGTCTCGCCGCTAATCGAACCACTCAAGCACGGGGAACCACGGCCCATAGTGAATTCGATGGGCCCCGCGAAGAGGGGCGAGACCTCGAATCCGGTGTTTCATTGGAGGTCGACCACGCTCTCGAGCTCTCCAGACCGACGTAAAGAATAAGGCAGGGATGATGAGGGGGGTGGTGCGGCGAGGTTGGCGATCACCCCGTCCACCGGTACTGTTGTCGTCGCCAGTTGCCATGGAAAGGAGATCTTGTCCGTCGAGATCAAGGATGGGGAGGTAGAGAACACTTTTTTCGAGGAGAGGTCACCGGAGACACGAGTGGAGGAGTCGTCTGCTAGCAGGGATGGATCAGATGCATTCAAACGGCCGGTGAGTAGCTTGGTACACCTCGGGTTGCCGGAGTTGACCTCGAGAAACTCTGATGGTGACTACGTACTAGACATCAACCCATTGACGCTACCGACGGCTCAGATTACTTCGTACACTTACAACGTTGGATGGCAGGCGACATCTGAGGTGGTAGGTGACCCGACAGAACAGGATGGCTGCAGAGACCGATCCTCGAATCTAACGGGATTAGAGGCTTCCCCTTCCTTTTTCAGGGAGACATTCAGAGGAAGAGGGATAAAGCATAGGGTTTATGTTCGAAGGACGAAAGGGTTATCGAAAGGTCGTCGGCTGCGAGGTATTGGATGGGTGACACGTGGAATGCCTCGGGGCACGAGATTGATAGGGATGCCGACACGTATGGCTACGGGACCTGCTGCTACTAATACCTTTTGCCTTTCGAGTTTGGAGGATTCTGTTGAAGGGGAGGGTTTTAAGGGTCTTTGCACCCTGGAGGTGGTGGTGAATTGGAGGACATGTGGCGGCTGCAACTGATTTTGAAAGGCAGGCACTTGGCGGTAATTAGCAGTTGGGCCACTTTGGACCCATGGGGCTTTGTGGATGAAAGGGGGGAACGAGTGATGGGTCAAAGCTTTCGGGCCCCCTTGCTATTTCTGACATCAGGGTAATCATGGCCGTGTGGCCGAGTCTCGTGGCTGACAGACCTGAGATCTTGGGCCCATGGGACTAAGGTGGAACCACAGGAGCATGGGAGAGAGAGGGGAGATAGTGGGGGAAAGGCTAAGGGAGGACTACTACAGACATCCAATTCCCACCCCATCCCATCGAACCAGGATGTAAGGGAAGAGAGCCCCAGCCTCTGTGTCGGCCTCCTAGTACCGGTTTTGAAGGCGACAATGTCGAGTGAGGTAACCGATATGGAAGATGTAACACCCTGGAACGACATCTCTGTAACTTGCAATTCAACGACCAGCCGGCTTAATGCCCTGGGAGGAAATGAGGAGATGAGTAGGACAAATGACATCGACCGTCTCATTAAAGTTGGATGGGATCTTAGGATGTCTTTCAAGGGTCTAAGAGGGGCTACGAGATGTGGTCCGATCCATTCTTAGCAACCACAAGGAGAGTAAGGCAAAGCGGAGAGGTCGGGCATGAGAGCTGGCCAGGTTGCAGTGGGGGATGACCGATGGGAAGGAGACAAGAGGAGGAGGTACACAAACTATCACGGATATGGGAGGGCCTACTGTTGGTGATTAATGAAGATACTATGGTGGAATGTGAGAAGGATCTGCAATGCGGGCAAGAGGGATGGGGTCAAACGGGTGATTGAAATGATTAAACCGGCCATTATTATTCTACAGGAGACCAAGTGGGGCTGTTGTGATAGGTGGAAAGTGTCATCAGTGATTGGGGGAAGGCACTGGGACTGGTTGGGAGTGGATTCGGATGGTGCATCGGGGGCCATTCTGGTCGCGTGGGATTCCCGGGTTTTCGACAAAATGGACGAAGAGTTTGGATTTTTCTCTACTGCGGTGGTACTTCGAAATAACGTATCTAGTAAAGTGTGGATGTTTGTTGGGATCTATGGACCGACCTTGTATGGCGATAGACCTGATTTTTGGATGGAGATGGCTGCACTTGCGGCCAGATGGGATTATCCCTTCTGTCTGGGCGGGGATTTTAATGCGATAAGGTGGGGTTTCGAGAAACAAGGGGGGCCACCAGATATGGAGGTGATGAGGGAGTTCAACTCCTTCATATCGGATTGGGAGCTGATGGAGGTACCGTTATGTGGTGTGAGATTCACATGGTCGAATCTTCATGAGAATCCGACCCTGAGTAAACTGGACAGATTTCTTTGCAAGTTGGATTGGTTAGATATTTTCTCAGGAGCAAGAGCTGAATGCTTGGCAAGGGTTGTATCGGATCACACGCCGGTTGTGCTGACGTGCAAGTCAAGGGGGAGAGGGCCGACACCGTTCAGGTTCGAGAATGTGGCTGTTGGATGAGGGGTTTCAAGCCTTAGTTCCAGCTTGGTGGGGAGAAGAGACCTCACGGGGTACGGCAGCATTTCGATTCATTTCCAAACTGCAGCAGGTTAAAAAGGAAGAGCATACAGTGGAATAAGGAGGTATACGGATCTGTGCATGTCAAGAAAGAGGAGATTTTAAGACAGCTGCAGGAGTTAGACGAGGTGGAAGAAAACAGATGTCTCACGGCGGATGAGTAGGAGGATAGATACCGGAAAAAAAAGGAGTTTAATTCGGTTTGCAGGGCCGAGGAGATGTGCTGGAAGCAAAAATCAAAGGTCAGATGGCTAAAGGAAGGGGATACCAATACCAAATATTTTCATGCAGTCGCCAACGCAAGGAACAAGGCGAACTACATCGGTAATTTGACTGTTGATGGGGTGAACTACTCGGAGGTGAATCAGGTCAGGGATCACATTGTTGAGTTTTATACCAAGATGTACATGGATGATAGTATCAGCAGGCCACAGTTGGATGGGTTTTCTTTTAAGGCGTTGACGGAGGATACTCGGATCAGTTTGGAAAATCTGATCACCGATGAGGAGGTGTGGAGAGTGATTAAGTGTGGAGCCAAGAACAAGGCCCCTGGACCTGGTGGCCTCACAATGGAATTCTTCAGATTCTTTTGGGCTACCATCAAAGGCGATTTGATGGAGGTGATGCGTGAGTTTCATGCTACCGAGTTCATTGGGTGGAGCCTTAACTCTACCTTCATAACCCTCATACCTAAGAAGGAAGGGGCTGATGATATCGCTGATTTTAGGCCAATCTGTCTTATCAATTGCCTCTATAAGATTATCGCTAAGGTGTTGGCCAATAGACTCAAACCTATGATGAGTACGATAATTTCGGAGAATCAGGGTGCCTTTGTCAAGGGAAGCCAGTTGATAGATCTAGTGGCGGTGGCCCAAGAAACCATCCACTCGGCACATCACGAGCGGTAACTGACTGCCCTATGGAAGATCGATATGGAGAAAGCTTATGACCAGATCAGTTGGGACTGTTTAGATTACATGCTGGGCAGAATGGGGTTTGAGACTATATGGAGGAGAGGGGTTGCTACTCTTCGGTTTGGTTCTCGGTTCTGGTCAATGGCAAGCCAGAGGGCTATTTTAAAAGTTCCAGAGGGCTGAGACAAGGGGATCCCTTATCCCCTTTTCTGTTCAATGTGGTTGGCGAAGCATTATCGGGTCTTATGGTGCAAGCCAGGCAGCGTAATTTCACCACGGGCATCAGGGTAGGTGCGCAAGGGAGATCCATCTCGCACCTTCAATTTACTGATGATACCATGATTTTCGGGAAGGCTAATGTGCAAGAGTTCAGATACATTGTGGATGTGATATCAGTTTATGAGGCGGCGTCGGGGCAGCGTGTTAATCTATCCAAGTCGGCAATTACGGGTATTGGTACTAATGCGAGGGTGATGGATGACCTGGCAAGGACGGTCAATTGCTCGATAGAGAAATTTCCAATCAAATACTTGGGGTTACCACTTGGGATTCGGCTTCCTACTGCTAGGGACTGGGATCCGGAAGTGCAAAGATTTGAGCAACGTCTATCATCTTGGACGGGAAGGCTGCTGAGTAGCGCTGGAAGGCTGCTTCTGGTCAAGGTGGTTCTTTCCTCACTCCCCATATTCTATATGTCCATGTTCAAGTGCCCCATGGCAGTCCTTAATCGTCTTGAGCTTATACAACGTAACTTTCTATGGGAGGGTGCGGGCCCGGACAAGCGTTACCACCTTGTCAACTGGGACACGTGCCAACTACCGCTAGATTGTGGGGGGTTGGGGATCCGAAGACTCAGGTGGATGAACATCGCGATGCTTGGGAAGTGGTTCTGGAGAGCAGGGAGGATGGAGGAGACAGACAATCTCTGGCAGGTCATAATGATGGAGAAGTATGGCCAACTCATGGGTAACTGGGGTGTAAACGTCACGGTTCACAGGGGTACTTCGCCGTGGTGGAAAAGTATTTGCAGCATGTGGGGATGTTCACTAAAGGACTGAGGTTCAATTGGGGATGTGGTACCCGTATTAGACTCTGGGAGGATGTTTGGCTGGTTGATGGTGCCCTCATGGAGGCATTCCCTGAGATCTATGCCATTGCTGTCAACCAGGCAAGGAGGGTTGTCGACTTTGTGTCGGAAACGAAGGGGTCAGAGTTTGGAATATTGTCACAAGAAGACTGCTGAGAGAGGAGGTGATCCCGTTCTCTAACCTGATGCAAAGACTTTATGAAGCACATCGTCATCAGCTTGGTCTTGACCGCATGAACTGGGCTCCGGGGCGCGATGGTGTGTTCAGTGTCAAATCCTACTATAGGATGCTGACGCGTCGCCCTCTGATCAGATTCCGAGGGGCAGGATTATGGAAGGATGCAATTTCGCCAAAAATAAAAAAATTTGGGTGGACACTATTCAAAGAGAAAATCCTTACTATTGACCAACTTATCCAAAGGGGAAATGAGGTCACGAATTCCTGTGTGATGTGTGGCGAGGAGGAGAACGCCTCTCATCTCCTTATTCATTGCAAACTGGCGGGGGAGCTGTGGAACATCGTCATCAAATCCTTCCGGATGAGCTGGGTTATGCCTGCCACGTCATACGATCAATATTTGATGTGGGAGGATAGCAAAGCGGATGGGTTGACTGGGGATTATTGGATAGTAGCTTTCTATGTGGTGCTGTGGAGTATATGGGGCGAAAGAAATCTACGAATTTTTTAGAGTAAAACACGCTTGATTGGGCTGATCATGAGGGCCATCCGAGACCTGGTCTAGTTTTGGGTGGAGAGGGGAAGTATAGTTCCTCGTGAGGAAGCCTATTTGTGGGACCCAGGCTGAGGGATGTAATTTCTGCCTTCATTGTTTTGGTTTTTGTGGACAGCAAATGTTGTCGTTCTGTCTTTGTTTCTTTTGATCGCTCCCTTGTATTGGTTTTTCAGCGCCTTGCTGCTTCAATATAAGCTACTTTACTTATCAAAAAAAAAAAAAAGTTTTAAATTTCGTCTGAGACGAGACGTCATGGGGGATACGACTCGGGTTTCAGGGCTTAGCAAGATGAGATTGATATTGTTCCGCCCCGAGACGCTATAGAGAAAGAATTCTTTTTTAAGTTTAATTTATATATGATGTTAAGATAGTACACCATTGAAAGTGTGCTACTTATATTTGTCCACGCGGCACTTATTTTTCTCACTGTATTCAGTATATGTAATGATCTCGTGAAGGGTGTCCAAATCTGTGCACTCTAATATCCGCTATTATTCTTATTTTTTAACGGCTAATTTTGAAGATCATTGATTGGACGGTATACAACAATTTATAGGAGTGATTCTTTAACCGAGATGTGTTCCAATCATGAACAACCACTTGGACAGTTAAATTGATCACAAATATTTACCACATGGCATAACAGTGAAGTATTCTGTAACGGTGTAAGATCAAACACCTATTTTAATGGTGTAAGATCATTTAAAAGGCTCTTTTCGTTTCACGCTGCATTTCCGAGACGTCTCGGTCTCGGGGCAGTCCAAGACAACTTGGAAATCCGAGATTACAAACCATGATTAAAACCACATGAATTAGTCTTGGAAATTACTTGAAAGTCCAAGTTATACAAATGAAAATAAAACCTAAGCTGCAAGATATGCCACATTTTAACAGCTAGTGCCATTAACAACTAGCTATCTCAATTCTCGACCACCACGGAAACTTATGACCTACGATATTATTATGATCATGAGCAATCTTCTTAGACTGTGTCATTAATAAGAGCTTATTCACTTTATCGATAAAATATCTTAATTAAAGAAAAAAAGAGCATCCTATTATTGCATAACGATAAAAAGAACAAAAAGAGCTTATTCAATATATAATACTAAATCATATCATCTTTGACTACCTCAAGCATACTTTTAGCATAAGGATGAATACATGCCTGTGCTTCACAACGTACTACTGCAATCACACGAGCATTGTAGTCATCAATGCTTAGAGGTGGAAACAGAAAGTGCCTACGAGCATATAGCTGAATATGTGATAAAATCAGAAGAAAGTTAAAACTTTTATGGTAAAAATATATTCAGTTCAACGTTATTAAATGAGAAAATTATGAAGGCAATTAATTTAGAACGAATCATACATATCCAAAAAATAGAACTAACCATTCTTAGCAAAAGATAAATTGTCTAGCAAAAACTTAAAAAAAAAAAAAAAAAAAACAGATTTTATTAACACTATAAATTGTACTTCGGCAAGGTATTACTATTAATCTTTGAGTTAACATAAAAACACTTCAAAGGGTATGATAAATTAAATATAACTACAACATGAATGGAAGATCCACATAAACATATCTACCAAGAACAAACTCAAGAATAATTTGTTGTTAGGATAATTGGGAAAGATTCAAGGAAAATTCGGGGATTATAAAAAATTATTTAAAACGTCAAAGCTCACATCCCCTGTAGTTCTCTGACTTTCTATGGTGTGCCGTTATTGAAACAAGAGCCACATGTTTGTTGTTTCATTCTTCTCCCCTCTATATTCTAAAGCATCTACAATGAGTTGAACAACCAGGAACTTTTAGAGGCTCACATAACGTGCATTTTACAGTAAGTACATGGTACAGTTAAAACCCTTTGGAAGTTCAATACAACCAAAATTCAAGCCACAAGACAAAGGTAAAGGCAAAACTAAACCAATCCCACCACCTTTGACACCATCAGCTCCCAAGTTGCCTTCTTTATGAAACGCGTGAAATTTTTATCCTGCACCTCTTGGAGGATCTGATCTATCTCTCAGAACTTAGTTGCATGCTTCCATAGCCGCAGGGAAAAATGATTTAACCAATAGATGTTAGTATTGGAATCAAAGTTGATCTAAAATTTTGATTGATCTTCGAAAGAAATGCGAGCCACCCCTAGAGACTACAGAGCCTCCACTTCAAAATCTGAAGCATTAGCTTCTCCAACTAGAACTCAATAATATAATATTTCTTCAACAGTGAAGTTGAATACCCTTCCCTTTACGGCCATGCACAAATTAACTTCGTAGCAATCATCGAACCTGAATATCATGTATTGGGATTTGGGATCACAAGCCATGTGGCATGTGATCTTCGGTTCAAACGCATGGGTTCAAAATCATAGACCCTTTTCTCATATATATATATATATATATATGAGTAATGATCACCTGACTCGAGTCACGCTCGAGTCATGCGTGACTCAAGCGGGTGACCGCCAGATCACGGTCAAACATTGACTGCGACGTGATCTGACGGTCACCCATTTGAGTCATGCGTGACTTGAGTCAGGTGATCATTACCCATATATATATATATATATATATATATATATATATATATATATATATATATATATATATATATCATGAGACCCCCTTCTCTCTCATAATATAAAAAGCCACAAAAGTGACTAGCACGAGACTTGCTCCATCTATTAGGTAGATGAGTTTAATCATCATGTACCAAATAGAAACACATAATTAGGCCATGCATCAAAGTCAATCCCCAATAAATGGATATTGTTTGTTTGCATTTAAATTTATTGTACACAAATATTAATCCTTATGTAAGGGCTATGGTTTGAGCTGTCCTTCAATAAGGACACTTGGTAATTCCAAAATATATAAGGCAAATTTTGAGAGTTAAGAGCACAAGAAAGTAGGAGGGGGAGAGACGAATAAAGAATGGAGGAAGCAGTGAGAAACGACATAAAGGACTGCAAAGTGACAGATTTTAGCCCTGAACAAACTGAGTGAAGAAATATGAACCGCAAAGCCAACCCCAAATAGATGGGATGAGGAAATGCTCATGGTGGCGGTGGTGGTGTTGGTGAGATTTAGAAATCCAATATAAAGTAACTATGTACATTCTGTAGGATCTATTACCCCATTGAGCTTCAATTCCAACCACGACCACTTGGTAATGGAAGAAGCACAACTTAATGTTTTTAAGCGTTGGGAGAGCATTTCGAGCACACCCCCCTAGGGCCTACGAGGGTTGTACAAGGACCCAACACAATCCGTTTAGATGATTAACAATGCATGTCGGCCCCATCTTACTATAATAGACTTAGGTTCACTTTGATCTAATCGAGGTTGATTATCCAAAGGAAATCCCAGAGCAAGAGGCTTGTACCAAGAAAGCATCTATATTTCTTATTGTAGAAAAAATTTAGGTATTCATTCTCAGTTTGTATAACTTTGTGGAATGTTCCGTTGACAATAGTGATGTAGTTTCCTACTAAATGTGTAATCAAGAGCTTCTTCTATTATGCTTCTTCCTATGTGCAGCTAACATTTACATGGTGCTAGAGTAGGAGAGTTGGATAGAGTCAAAAGATAAATTTTTGTTGATAATTTCCTTCAACCAAAAGATTCAATGTAAGTCGACAGTACAATATGGCTATGATTGAAAGATTGTTTTCATGTGAACTAACCCCCAATAAGAATGAAATATGCATCCACTGTTATGTCGAATCTCAAGATTGTGTACCATGAAACAATGATGTTGGGTCATGGGTGCATGCAAGATACATTAGCAACCATAATAAGCAACAGGCCTAAGTTTTATAAAATAATGGGTGTCGGTGGCCATATAATTCACCTACCAGGATAGATACACATTGATATCAGCAATGCGGCGCGACTTCTTAAAAATAAAAGTACAATAATAATAAAAAAAAGTAGTATTCTTAAATCTAAAGATGATATTCTCATGCTTATAAACAAGTAATTAGGTATCTTTTATACATATGGCAAGTAGGCAACTTATGGAGAAGTATAGAGAGAGAAGGAAACTAAAGGGGAACGCTGACACCAATGACCTAGGGTTCAGGCCGTACAAGGTGTTCTGAAGGAGGAATAAGAGATGGAAGGGCCAAGGAGCGTCAAGAACCACCGAGGAAAGGCCCTAGAGGTCAGCCCATGAGGCACAGAAGCATCAGGTGACGGACGTCCGGATTTTGAGGGCCTCACTGTTTTTGTGTGACGAACGTCCGTGTGCACTACGGACGTCTATGAGCCACAGGGCAGACGCCCGTGGAAATCTTCGCCCTGCGACTTAAATGACGTGTTTTATCCTTTTTGTCCGGATTTTATTGCTTTTGTGTCTAATTGTAAGTTACCACTTCGGGTAATTTTGTACGTCGCCATTTTAGGGATTATTCCCTTTGTAGTTACTATAAAGCATACTTTTGTAAGCCATTTTTGGCACTTGATGATTGATTAATGAGAATGCATTGCATTTTGGCTTGTGAGAAGCTTGAAGAGTGAGTCTTCTTCCCCAAGAGGGGTTTGGTGTGAGGCTAAGGGTGAGATGCCCATGTTATTTTGATTTTCTCCTTTACATTTTGTTCTTATTTGATCTCCTACTTTCTCCTTGAATTCTTGGCATCATCTTTTCCACCTTTTAATTAATTTTCTCATTTCCCAACCCTAGGTATAGAGTAACCTTGATGTCCATCCTCATGGATCAAATCCAATCCTAGCCCGTCGATCCATAACCGTTGTTGGACTCGAGCTTACTCGATTTGAGCCGTTAGCCGTTTCGATTCCAAAGCCCTAGCGAGGAACTGTCGATTCCACCGCGAGCTACGATCTAACGCCCCGACCTAAACGAAGCGAGAGTTTTATCTCTCGGATCGCCTCTTCAACCATCCTAACGGATCTCGCGCGTCGGATTGGACCCTACATAAACCAAAGCATAGACACCTAAGCGAAATCCCGAGAAACCCAAAGGTATCGCTTTAATTTGTGGTTGATTGCTTAATTAATTAGTTTAATTTCGGTAAAATCATCATATTATGGGCATTCACGGATTTCAGGGTCGTTGTCCTGCGTCAAAAATCATACATATGGCCTTTATTGATTTAAAGAACGCTTATGATAGAGTGCCGAGATAAATAATATGGTGGATGTTAGGGAAGAAATGAATCCTAAATTTATATACTAAGATTATCCAAGAAATATATGAGAAAGCAATAATTAGTATAAGAATGACATGCGGAGAGACAAGTGAGTTCCATGTCGGAGTTGAGCTGCATCAAGGATCTACCTTCAGCCCTTAATTGTTTGCCTTGGTTATGGATGTATTAACCATTGTTATACAAGAAGAGATCTCGTGGTGCATGTTATTTGTAGACAACGTAGTATTAATTGCCTAAACAAAGAAAGAATAAATGAGAAGGTGGAATTATATAGACAAGCTTTGGAGTCGAGGGGTTTGAAAATTAGAACAAAAGGATACACGGAGGGCAAATCTAGTGAATGTGTCTGGAGGAGGATTTAGTCAAAATAGAAAATCATTTAGGGTAACATTGCTATAGATTTCACTACTTAAGCTCTACTTTACAATCGGGTGGTGGATTTGAAGAGGATGTGTCAAATAGGATTAATGCATGTTGGATGAAACGGAAGCAAGCTAGCAGAGTATTGTGCAACCCAAGAGTTCCACTTAGAATGAAGGGAAGTTTTTATAAGACTACGGTAAGACCTGCCATATTGAATGGAGAGGAATGTTGGGCTACAAAAAACAACAAGAAGATAGAGTACAAGTGACCAAGCTGCGTATGTTGAGATTGATGTGTAGAGTAACAAGGGTAAAATACGAAATCATTACATAAGAGAAAATTTGAGAGTGGCACCTATAAAGGAAGGTGGCTTGGACATGCATCGGAGGCCAGAAGCAGACTATGTATGAAGGGCTGAGACTTTACAAGCACAAGGACATAAGAGAAGAGAGTGACCGGTGAAAACTGGGATGGAAGCCATGAAGGGATCTTAAGGATTCCAAAGTTACAAAGAGCTTAGCGCTAATAAGAAAAGAGTGGAGATATAGGACTCACAAAGTCGACCCCAAATAGATGGGATAAGGCTACGATGATGATGATGATGATGATATACATAATTAATACTACAACGTGTTTTATAATAACTCATTCGTAAATAAGTGAATAACATAGTATATTGAATTTGTTTATTATATATTGCATATATATATTACACCAATGTAAATGAAGTTGTGAACTACAAATGATTGAACCATCATCATGATTGCCTTGTCCCATCGATTTGGGATTACTCTTTAAGGGATTGAGTATAATAATTGATTGATGCGTATCTAGTCATGAATCATGATTCATGAACTACAACAAATGAGAAGACAACAAAAGAAACATCACCATGTAATAAACTGCAAGAAAACTCCGAAAATCTTTAACGTTAGGGCTAATAGCCCAAGATTGCCCAAAGCTTCCTTTCCAAACATCTTGGATGCATTAACTCTTATGTTCAATAATTAAGATATTACACCACTACAGATTTTCTTAGGAACGTCGAACTGATATTATTAATCTTCATATCAATTGAGAATTTAAAACAAAATATATTTACACGTGTCAACTATACTGACAGGGTATTGCTGAAGCGTAGAAGTATTGCCGATACCAGCCACCTGATTGATATCAACTGAATGTGGAAACCATTTTCAGTCCTACTCCTAACAAAGAAATAACAATTCATTTATATCCTATCCAATCATCAATTTAAAAATGTTAGACATAACTGCAAACACCTAATGTAATCTACAGAAAAATAAACTGTAGAATCTATTATAAACAAGTTCTAGCAAATATTTAAAAAATACAGAAATAAATAAATTGCATAATAAGATGATCTTCAAATGAAAAATACCTTCAACATGTTTTACCTCATATATGCAATCTCCTACGTACGCTAAAGATGTCGCATTGTATATGGAACGAGGTTTCTTCACTTTTGGTGCAGCTGGCAACCATCTCTCATAACCCAAATATTGGCCATCATGGTTTCCTATAAATGAAGAAGATAAATTTGAAATGAACATGATTTCCTAAGAATGAAGAAAAAAAAGTTGAAAAAAGAGAAGTGGAGATACAAAATTTTGATGCTACAAGAATGCAAACAAACCAGTAATATAAATCCAAAAGAAAGATGCAGAAAAACATTTCTTTATATAAAGCATATGTAATCATGCTACCACATAAAACATAATGATAATTGGTAAGCACAAGGCCAAACACCCATAAAGAAAAGAACAACAAAATACAAACTACAAAAAAAAAAAAAAAAAAAAGCCGAAAACAGAAGGAAAAAAACCACCTAGCACCCAAGAGAGGACTCTGGAGACCCAAAAACCCACGAATCCCAGCCCACACCCTTACATCAAGTCTAGAGCATCCCAGACGTCGATCAAATCCGTCTCATCAATCATCCAAGCACCTTTATCAAAGGAAACACAACTTAAAGCGCAATTCCTGGTCTCTTTAATGACAAAGGCAATGGGCTTCCTTCTCCTACAAAACACCTTACAATTCATTTCAAGCCAAATGGCCCATTAAATAACAACGTCGCTTTCCAAAAATCCCTTTTAAGTCCCTTGAAAGCATCATGATCCCAAGCAGCAATGAGATCCCCACAAGATCTCAGAAACACATAGCATAAACCAAAGATCTTAAATACGGCACCCCAAATTTCTTTCGCAAACCACAAATGAATAAGGAGGTGATCGGTTACAGTGAAGATCAAACCCTGTGCTAATATCCACCCAAAAAACAACTCTACGAGGAGCAGCACACTTCCATACTGTAGTCCATCCATAAAGCATCAACGTTTGCCGATCAAGGAAATTATATAATGATTGAATCGAGAACACATCTTTATTCTACAAAGTCCACACCTTACCATCCACCCCACCATCACTTGGTTTGCACTTCCCAATGAGATCCAGGATTCCCACCATCATGATAACCTCATTATCCCTAAGATTCTTGTGCACCCGAATGTTCCAAATGATATCATGCCCACACAAGGATATAGATCAACAATCAAAGTTCTCGGATCAACAAAAATACTGTAGAATCCTCGAATCTCTGTTTTAGAGCCAAATCACCAATCCAAATGCAATCCTAGAAAACTGTCCTATTGCCCACTCCTTAAAAACTGCAGAAAAACTCAAAATCCTTTCTTAGTGAACAAACCCCTCTCCACCATGCTAAAACTCGACCCACTCTGCTATTGATGCCCCATCAGTTGCTAACAATCCTGTATTTAGGAGATAACACTTGGGCCCATAGGACATTTGACGCGGGACGAGACGCTAAAACCCTACTATGCGAATTTGGGATTAACTTTAGATTGAATTGAATTGCGGAAATATTCGAAATCACCCAACGCATAAAATTAATTCAATGAATTCAATAAAACAATTAGATTAATCCATTTTAGTGTTTGCATGCATGAAGATTCCCGATCTAGAAAAACGGCTGTAATGAGGGAACTCGAGTTTCGTTCTAGTTTAAGACACCAAGCGATAATTACAACATCGTCTCTCGATTCCTCGGGGATTTTAAATAAAAAAATAGACTTGAAGAAATAGTCCATAAAAGAGGAAAAATCAAAAGATATCAAGAAATAGAGCTCTAGGATTTTTTTTCTGTGATTTTAACAACAGAAATAAAGGAGGAAATTACCTAACAATAATTTTAGAAAAGACTGAAATAAAAGGATAGAGTCCAAGGATTCCAAGGCTTCACACCAAGGCTGTATGTCGGTTTCGCACCAAGTTATACGAAAAATGAAGATCCACTCGTCAAGTTTGAAGGATTCACTCCCTCGGTTGAAAATTATTCGCAAGTCTTCTAGGGTTTGTACAAAAGCAAGCTCTCTTTTTCATTCAATCAATTCATTAATTTAATAATGTCTTTACAAGCCTTTATATAGGCTAAGAAAACCCTAAACAAACACAAAACTCGAAATAGAAGAGTCTTACAACAAATAAAACTCAAAATGGCAAATTTCCACCTACAAATCCGTAATTCCATCAAATCTCGAACGTAACTCACGGATGTCCGTCAAGTGTCCATGGATGTCCGCCGTCAATGGTGTTCAAAAAATCAGTGAGCATTTCTTTTCGCGAATGTCCGTCATGTGGTCACGGACGTCGATCAATGGTCACGGGTGTCCGTCAATGGTTCACAGATGTCCGTCCTCTACTGACGACGTTGCTTCTTTTCTTACTTTCTCCTTGTCCTTTCATCGGTTTTGTTTTGTGTGAAGTCCCCGCCAATACTCCCCAGGTGGGAAAAACTCATCTCCGATGAGTTGCAAAACCCACGTATGTCACGCTTAGGAAACTCAACTCTTGGCTTACCTTTCCACGCTATGAGATACTCATGATGTTTCCCTGCATTGACATTGAAGCTTGGAATTTTTATACCCTCCTCATTCGCCTTTTTCTCATATTGCACAGGTAAGGTACGGGATATGAACTGAGTAAAGTGGGTGTGGTTCGATTGGTTGCTCAATAAGGAAGGGATCAACGGGTGTGGTTGTTGGATCTAGAATAGGTGTAAGATATGATACAACTATTGGATGGTCGCCCTTGTCTATAGGAAGATCTAGACCTCTAGCATCTCCCCTTTTCGAGATTGGAAATGATTCCACGTGCTCGAGACTATCAGAAATTAATATAAAACTGTTAGTATCAAATTCATTAAACATATTCAATGTGTCAGTACGATCAGACATATTTCCAATGTTCAATAAATTTTGATTGTTAATCCCATACAAGTTAGAATGATGACATGCACCTACCAACTCTAAGGACTTACTTGGTACGGGCATACTACCAACATTGTCCCCGGTAATAAGAACCTTCCTAAGACAACCTACGAGTTTCACGAGAGTTTCATTCTCCTCGTCACTGGGCATTTCAGCGGGTTCATAAACTTCTTCGTCCAACTCATTGTTCTCTTTCTCGATGTCATGTTGGATAATCAAGGTTTGCGATTTACTGGGACACTAAGATGCAAAGTGACCAAACCTTTGGCACTTATAATATTGTTGGGGTGTGCGCCTAGAATTATCTATTAGTGTTGCTTTGCCCTTGTCAATTTGTGCACTTACAGGTTTTGAGGATAGATCATTGGCATTGTTCACCTTTTCAGTAGGGCTAGATCGAAAATTAGGTTTGGACGAATTAACTCTTGCACCCTAGCATAGCATTCTTCTAAACTCTCAACAGGATGAGGGATGAGTTCTTTTCATAACTCAGGACGTAGACCAGCACGAAACCTAGATAAGGTGACGTGCCACACTCTCATAAGCGTTAGTCCGATAAACATACTCCTCAAACATATTGATATAATCATCAATCGACATGTGTCCCTGTTTTAACCCATGTCATTGATCCATGAGTCGTTGATTGCAAGACATGGGGACATATTTATCATGAAGTTTTTCTTTCATATCCGCCCATGTGGCGACAGGTTCACGCACGAGAGCTTTTCGGCGTCGTTCCACACTTGTCCAATAAAGTTTGGCCTATCCTACCAGTTTCATTTTGGCAAACTGTACTTTTCGCTCATCCGTCATGTCATACCAATCAAAATAATGATCCATGGAGCTACTCAATCTATAAAGATTTTTAGGTCCATTTTCCTTCGAAAGTGGGACCGTCAACCTGGAGTGCCTTTGGGACTCTCTCATCCAGGTCGGGACGATTTTCCCTCCTCTCATCAAGATTAACCCTATGATATTCACCATGAGTCAATCTAGACAACTCTTGGAGTTGTGCCGCTAAATCAGCCTGCTGGGCTTGTTAAGTTTGCAATTGGGCTCATATGGCAGTCATCTGGGTGTTAAAGCTTTCCATGAAAGCAGCTAATTGGTCTGGATTCATCATGACACTAAGAAAATACTAACACTTATATGTAATGAAAACCTAAAACTTAATATGGGTAATCCTAAACTAAACCTGGCTCTGATACCAAAACTGACGTGGACGAGACGTTAAAACCCTAACATGCGAATTTGAGATTAACTATAGATTGAATTGAATTGCAGAATATTCGAAATCACCCCAACGCATAAAATTAATTTAATGAATTCAATAAAATAATTAGATTAATCCATTTTAGCATTCGCATGCATGAAGATTCCCGATATAGAAAAACGGCTCTAATGAGGGAACTCGAGTTTCGTTCTAGCTTAGGACACCAAGCGATAATTACAATATCGTCTCTCGACTCCTCGGGATTTTAAATAAAAAAAAGACTTGAAGAAATAGTCCATAAAATAGGGACAATCAAAAGATATCAAGAAATAGGGCTCTGCGATATTATTTTTTTTGTGATTTTATCAACAGAAATAAAGGAAGATATTATCTGACATTAATTCTATAAAAGACAGAAATAAAAGGATAGAGTCTAAGGCTTCACACCAAGGATTCTGAGGTTTCACACCAAGGTTGTACATTGGCTTCGCACCAAGTCGTACGAGAAATGAAGATCCACTCCTCAAGTTTGAAGGATTCACTCCCTCAGTTGAAAACTCTTCGCAAGTCTTCTAGTGTTTGCACAAAAGCAAGCTCTCTTTTTCATTCAATCAATTCATTAATTTAATAATGTCTTTACAAGCCTTCATATAGGTTAAGAAAACCCTAAACAAACATTAAACTCAAAATAGAAGAGTCCTAAAACAAATAAAACTCAAAATGGCAAGTTTCCGCCGCAAAATCCGTTATTCCGTCAAATCTCAAACGTATCTCACGGATGTCCGTCAAGTGTCCACGGATGTCCCTCATCTATGATGTTCACAAAAACAATTAGAACTTCTTTTCACGGATGTCCGTCATGTGGTCACGAACGTCCGTCAATGGTCACAGATGTCCGTCAATGGTTCACGAACATTCGTCCTCAGCTGACAACGTTGCTTCTTTTCTTGCTTTCTCCTTGTCCTTTCATCGGCTTTGTTTTGTGTGAGTCCCCGTCAATATTCCCTTGGTGGGAAAAACTCATCTCCGATGAGTTACAAAACCCACGGATGTCACGCTTCAGAAACTCAACTCTTGGCTTATATTTTCACGCTATAAGATACTCATGATGTTTACTTGCATTGGCATTGAAGCTTGGAATTTCTATAACCTTCTCATTCATCTTTTTCTCATATTGCACAAGGTACGGGATATGAACTGAGTAAGTGGGTGTGGTTCGATTGGCTGCTCAATAAGGAAGGGATCAACGGGTGTAGTTGTTGGATCTAGAATAGGTGTGAGATCCGATACTGCAACTATTGGATGGTCGCCATTGTTTAGAAGAAGATCTAGACCTCCATCATTACTCCTTTCCCAGATTGGAAATGATTCCACATGCTCAGGACTATCAGGAATTAATATAACACTGTTAGTATCAAATTCATTAAACATATTCAATGTGTCAGTACGATCAAACATATTTCCAATGTTCAATAAATTATGATTGTTAATCTCATGCAAGTTAGAATGATGACATGCTCCTACCAACTCTAAGGACTTACTTGATACGGGCATACTACCAACACTGTCCCCGGTAATAGGAACCTTCCTAAGACAACCTACGGGTTTCACGGGAGTTTCGTTCTCCTCGTCATTGGGCATTTCAGCGAGTTCATAAACTTCTTCGTTCAACTCATTGTTCTCTTTCTCGATATCATGTTGGATAATCAAGGTTTGCGATTTACTGGGACACTGAGATGCAAAGTGACCAAACCTTTGGCACTTATAACATTGTTGGGGTGTGCGCCTAGAATTATCTATCAATGTTGCTTTGCCCTTGTCAATCTATGCACTTACGGGTTTTGAAGATAGATTGTTGGCATCGTTCACCTTTTCAGTAGGGCTAGATCGAAAATCGAGTTTGGAGGAATTAACTCACACATCTGTTGGGGTGTTGAGATACCTCTCCAACTCTTGCACCCTAGCATAGCATTCTTCTAAACTCTCAACAGGATGAGGGATGAGTTCTTTTCATAATACAAGACGTAGACCAGTGCGAAACCTAGATAAGGTGACATGTAGACTCTCATAAGCGTTAGCCCGATATACATACTCTTCAAAATTGTTGGGGTGTGAGCCTAGAATTATTGATCAGTTTTGCTTTGCCCTTGTCAATCTGTGCACTTACGGGTTTTGAGGAGTGATCATGGGCGTTGTTCACCTTTTCAGTAGGGCTGAATCGAAAATCGAGTTTGGAGGAATTAACTCACCCATCGGTTGGGGTGTTGAGATACCTCTTCAACTCTTGCACCCTAGCATAGCATTCTTATAAACTCTCAACAGGATGACGGATGAGTTCTATTCGTAACACAAGACATAGACCAGTGCGAAATCTAGAAAAGGTGACGTGTGGACTCTCATAAGCTTTAGTCCGATATACATACTCTTCAAAATTATTGATATAATCATCAACCGACATGCTTCCCTGTTTTAACTCAGGTCATTGATCCATGAGTCGTTGGTTGTAAGACATGGGGACATATTTATCATGAAGCTTTACTTTCATGTCCGCCCATGTGGCGACGGGTTTGCGCTCGAGAGCTTCTTGACATCGTTCCACACTTGTCCAATAAAGTTTGGCTTGTCCTACCAATTTTATTTTGGCAAACCACACTTTTCGCTCATCCATCATTTCATACCAATCGAAATAATGATCCATGGCGGCTACCCAATCTATAAAGATTTTGGGGTCCATCTTTCCTTCGAAAGTGGGAGCGTCAACCTTGACTGCCTTTGTGAATCTCTCATCTGGGTTGGGAGGATTTTCCCTCCTCTCATCAAGATTAACCCTATGATATTCACCATGAGTCGATCTAGACAACTCTTGGAGTTGTGCCGCTAAATCGACTTCTTTGGGGTTGTTGATTTTGCAATTGGGCTTGTATGACAGTCATCTAGGTGTTAAAGCTTTCCACGAAAGCAGCTTATTGCAGTGTTACCTGGACACGTGGTACGGGTGCCAAGAGTCAAGGTGCCAATAGATGTTTGGCATGCCAATCTCTAAAAATTCAAATACGGCAGCACGACCATAAGAAAAATTAAATAAATAAATAAAACATATATAGAGAAAAATTGAAGGGATATCTCAGAGAACTAATTTAGATATGTAATGACAAGATTCATAATATATGTCGTGAACCTAATAAACATATATTATATTATTAAATTATTTTCAACGACCCAAACCTTTGTTTCAGTAGTTACTAAACTTTACACATTTTTCTTTTGAAACAAAGTTCATTTTATCGTTGTCAAATTGATAAACATTTTAATAATAATATAAGATTTTTCATATTTGTCAAGAAGTTTCGTATTGTTTGAGGAGTGTCCAAGTGTCGGCATGGGTGCCAAGTCCCACAAAGTGTCTGCACGGCAAAAATCCCAAAAGTAGAAGTGCCAAGGTAACACTGGCAAATTGGTCTGGATTCATCATGACACCAAGAAAAAATACTAACACTGACGCGGGACAAACGCTAAAACCCTAATATGCGAATTTGGGATTAACTTTTAAAAAGAATTGAATAGCAGAAATATTCAAAATCATGCAACACATTAAAAGTAATTCAATGAAATTAATAAAACAATTAGATTAATCCGTTTTAGCGTCTGAATGCATGAAAATTTTCTCGATCTAGAAAAATGGCTTCGATGAGGGAACTTGAGATTCGTTCTAGTTTAGGGCATCAATCGACAATCGTAATATCATCTCTTGACTCCTTGGAGATTTTAATCAAAATAAAGCATAGAATAATTTAGCAAAGGAAAACAATTTTGAGGATTTTGATTTTATCAACGGAATTAAAGAAGGATAATACCTGACAATAACTAAAGAAAAGACAAAATAAAAGGATAGATTTCAAGGCTTTACACCAAGGGTTTTCCGAAGCTTCACACCACAGCTGTAAGTCAGCTTCGCACCAAGTCGCACGAGAAACGATCGCTCACTCCTTAAGGTTTGAAAGATTCACTCCCTCGGTTGAAAACTCTTCACAAGCTCTCTAAGGTTTGCACAAAAGCAACTCTCTTTTCATTCATTAATCAAAAACTAACTAAAAAGTCTTTACAAGCCTCTATATATAGGCCACCAAAAATAAAAATTTGTAATAAAAGAGTTCTAATACTAATAAAACACAAAAAAAAAGTTTTTCATAAAATCCCGTCGCTAAAGCTCGCTCGAGCGAGGATTATAACCGCTCGAGCGAGTGTAAGTGATCGCTCGAGCGAGGGCTCACAGCGGCACTGTTCTCCTCACGGTTTGTATCTGTTTCTCCTTTGAGGCTACGGTGCTCGAGCTTCCTCTACGCTTCTTCTGACGCCGAAAATCTGTTGTTGCCCAAAATCCAAGGCTCCTAAACTTGGTGTTCCCCGTCAAACACTTATATGCAATGAAAACCTAAAACTTAATGAGGGTAATCCTAAACTAAACCTGGCTCTGATACCAAAACTGACGTGGGCCGAGACGCTAAAACCTTAATATGTGAATTTGGGATTAACTTTAGATTGAATTGAATTGCGGAAATATTCGAAATCACCCAACAACGCATAAAATTAATTCAATGAATTCAATAAAACAATTAGATTAATCCATTTTAGCATTCGCATGCATGAAGATTCTCGATATAAAAAAAGACTCCGATGAGAGAACTCGAGTTTCGTTCTAGTTTAGGACATCAAGCGATAATTACAATATATTCTCTTGACTCCTCGAGGATTTTAAATAAAAAATAGACTTGAAGAAATAGTCCATAAAATAGGGATAATGAAAAGATATCAAGAAATAGGGCTTTGGGTTTTTTTTTTTCTGATTTTATCAATAAAAATAAAGAAAGATATTATCTGACAATAATTCTAGAAAAGACAGAAATAAAGGATAGAGACTAAGGCTTCACACCAAGGATTCTAATGCTTCACACCAAGGCTGTAAGTCGGCTTCGCACCAAGTCGTACGAGAAATGAAGATCCACTCTTCAAGTTTGAAAGATTCACTCCCTCGGTTGAAAATTCTTCGCAAGTCTTCTAAGGTTTGCACAAAAGCAAGCTCTCTTTTTCATTCAATCAATTCATTAATTTAATAATGTCTTTACAAGCCTCCATATCGGCTGAGAAAACCTTAAACAAACATAAAACTCAAAATATAAGAGTCCTAAAACAAATAAAACTCAAAATGGCAAGTTACCGCCGCAAAATCCGTTATTCCGTCAAATCTTGAACGTATCTCATAGATGTCCGCCAAATATCCACGGACGTTCGCCTTCTATGGTGTTCACAAAAACAGTGAGCACTTCTTTTCACAGATGTTCGTCATGTGGTCACGGACGTCCGTTAATGGTTCACGGACGTTCGTCCTCAGTTGACGACGTTGCTTCTTTTCCTACTTTCTTCTTGTCCTTTCATCGGCTTTGTTTTGTATGACGTCCCCGTCAATACTCCCCGAGTGGGAAAAACGCATCTCCGATGAATTGCGAAACCCACCGATGTCACATTTCGAAAACTCAACTCTTGGCTTACCTTTCCACATTGTGAGATACTCATGATGTTTACCTACATTGGCATTGAAGCTTGGAATTTCTATAACCCCCTAATTCGTCTTTTTCTCATATTGCACAAGGTACAAGATATGAACTGAGCAAGTGGATGTGATTCGATTGGTTGCTCAATAGGGACGGGATCAACAGGTGTGGTTGTTGGATCTGAAATAGGCGTAAGATTCGATACTGCAACTATTGGTTGGTCACCCTTGTCTAGAGGAAGATCTAGACCTCCATCATTACCCCTTTTCGAGATTGTAAATGATTCCACATGCTCGTGACTATCAGGAATTAATATAAAACTGCTAGTATCAAATTCATTAAACATATTCAATGTGTTAGTACGATCAGACATTTTCAATGCTCAATAAATGCTGATTGTTAATCCCATGCAAATTAGAATGATGATATGCTCCTACCAACTCTAAGGACTTACTTGGTACGGGCATACTACCAACATTGTCCCCAGTAATAGGAACCTTCCTAAGACAACCTACGGGTTTCACAGGAGTTTCATTCTCCACGTCACTTTGCATTTCAGCGGGTTCATAAACTTCTTCGTCTAACTCATTGTTCTCTTTCTCGATATCCTGTTGGATAATCAAGGTTTGCGATTTACTAGGACAATGAGACGAAAAGTGACCAAAGCCTTGGAACTTATAACAATGTTGGGGTGTGCACCTAGAAATATCGATCGGTGTTGCTTTGCCATTGTCAATTTGTGCACTAACGGGTTCTGAGGATTGATCATGGGCATTGTTCACCTTTTCAATAGGGCTAGATCGAAAATCAGTTTGGACGAATTAACTCGCCCATCGGTTGGGGTGTTGAGATACCTCTCCAACTCTTGCACCCTAGCATAGCATTCTTCTAAACTCTCAACAGGATGAGAGATGAATTCTTTTCGTTACTCCGGACGTAGACCAATGCGAAACCTAGAAAAGGTGACGTGTGGACTCTCATAAGCGTTAATCTGATATACATACTCCTCAAACTTGTTGATATAATCATCAACCGACATGCTTCCCTGTTTTAACCCATGCCATTGATCCATGAGTCGTTGGTTGTAGGACATGGGGACATATTTATCATGAAGCTTTTCTTTCATGTCTGCCCATTAGGCGACAAGGTTTGCGCTCGAGAGCTTTTCGGCGTCGTTCCACACTTGTCCAATAAAGTTTGGCTTGTCCTACCAGTTTCTTTGTAGCCAACCGTATTTTTTGCTCATCTGTCATTTCATACCAATCGAAATAATGATCCATAGCGACTACCCAATCTATAAAGATTTTTGGGTCCATCTTTCCTTCGAAAGTGGGAGCGTCAACCTTGACTGCCTCTGTGGCTCTCATCCGGATCGGGACGATTTTTCATCCTTCGCTCATCAAGATTAACCTATGATATTCACCATTGGTCGATCTAGACAAATCTTGGAGTTGTGCACCATGAGTCGATCTAGACAAAACCGGGCTCTGATACCAAAACTGACGTGGGACGAGAAGACGCTAAAACCCTAATATGCGAATTTGGGATTAACTTTAGATTGAATTGAACTGCGGAAATATTCGAAATCACCCAATGCATAAAATTAATTCAATGAATTCAATAAAACAATTAGATTAATCCATTTTAACGTTCGCATGTATGAAGATTCCCGATCTAGAAAAACGGCTTCGATGAGAGAACTCAAGTTTCGTTCTAGTTTAGGACACCAAGCGATAATTACAATATCGTCCCTTGACTCCTCAGAGATTTTAAATAAAATAAAAAAGACTTGGAGAAATTGTCCATAAAAAAGGGAAAATCAAAAGATATCAAGAAACGGGGCTCTAGGATTTTTTTTTTGTGATTTCATCAACAGAAATAAAGGAAGATATTACCTAACATTAATTCTAGAAAAGACATAAATAAAAGGATAGAGTCCAAGGCTTCACACCAAGGATTCCAAGGCTTCACATCAAGGTTGTACGTCAGCTTCACACCAAGTCGTACGAAAAATGAAGATTCACTCCTCAAGTTTGAAGGATTCACTCCCTCGGTTGAAAATTCTTTGCAAGTCTTCTAGGGTTTGCACAAAAGCAAGCTCTCTTTTTCATTCAACCAATTCATTAATTTATTAATGTCTTTACAAGCCTTTATATAGGCTAAGAAAACTCTAAACAAACATAAAACTCGAAATAGAAGAGTCCTAAAATAAATAAAACTCAAAATGACAAGTTGTCGCCACAAAATCCGTTATTCCGTCAAATCTCGAGCGTATCTCACGGATGTCCGTCAAGTGTCTACGGATGTTCGTCGTCTACGGTGTTCACAAAAACAGTAAGCACTTCTTTTCACGGATGTTCGTTATGTTGTCACGGATGTCCGTCAATGGTTCACGGACATCCGACCTCTGCTGACGACGTTACTTCTTTTCCTACTTTCTCCTTGTCTTTTCATCGGCTTTGTTTTGTGTGACGTCCCCGTCAACATTCCTTTCAATCCCAACTCTCCACTGCCATTGTCCCCATAAGGCTTTATTCATTTCACACAATCTACGAATGCCAAGACCCCCTTCATCCTTAGGAAAATGGCACACCTCCCAATTAATCAAATGGTACCTTCATTTTTCACCTCTTCCTTTCCACAAGAAATTCCTTTTGACTCTGCTCGAGCCGATCAATGATTGTCATAGGGCAATTGAACATAGACATACAATAGACTAGGAGATTAATAAGAGTTGCTTTTATAAGCACAAGTCTTCCCAAATAGACAGCAAATTCTCTTTCCAAACAGCAAGGCGGTTTCAAATGTTGCATGACTAGTTCTCATAACAAAATATTCGGTTTCCTCATGCCCTTAATAGGTAGATGGTAAGGAATCCACCATACACCACACCTTGGTAGCCAACAGTTAAATTTAGTAAAGCTGATTTAGTGTTAGGCTCGGTGTGGAAAAAGAAGAGGAAAAGAGATGGGAAATTTCTTGTCCTCAAACCCTTCTCTTATTAGTATTTCTATCATGGATCAAAATATCGTCTGACACCGATACGTATCGGACGATACGTATCGGTATTAGATTAGGACGATACGGTACATTGAATGTACCGTATCGTTACTATTCCGATACGTATCGGTTCGGAGCTCGGACGATACGTATCGGAATAGCGAGATTTTGACCCATGATTTCTATCACTTACTTACAAATTGTTGTTGGCACAGCCATTACTAGTGCACCAACTTACATAAAGAGAAAGGAAATTATACTCATACATAGCAACATAACTAGCAACACCCCCACTAGGTCTACCCACACACTACTAAGACTTATATAACATCACCAACACTCCCCCTCAAGTTGGAGCATAGAAGTCGATCATGCCCAACTTGGAGGTGATGTCATTCAATCTATGCCCTCCAGTGCCCTTTGTAAGGATATCCGCAAGCTGATTTTCAGATCGTATTTGAAGAATGCTAATATCATTAGATCCAACCTTCTCTTTGATGAAGTGGCAGTCCATTTCAATATGCTTGGTTCTCTTATGGAAGACCGGATTCTTTGCAATATGGTGAATAGCTTCATTATCCCCAAAGAGAATCATGGGCAACATAACATTAGTTCCCTAAGTCGGCCAAAATGTGCTTCAACCACAATCCTTCTCTAGCCCCTTGAGGCATGGCTCTAAACTCTTAGTCTGCACTAGAGTACCACTTGTTGCTTCTTAGATTTCCAAGTTACCATGTTCCTCCAAGGAAACTGCAATATCCGGTAGATCTCCTATCATCAAGACTCTCGGCCCAATATGCGTCAGTAAATATCTCCACATCAAGATGACCGTGATTACTATATAGGAGCCCTTTACATGAGCTTCCTTTTAAGTATCACAAGATCTGATGCACTACATCAAGATGAACACTTTGTGGTGAGTGCATGTGCTAACTCACTACACTAAACACGTAGCGCATGTCATGTCAGGTCATGGTCAAATAAATAAGTTTCCCCCCAAGCCTTTGGTACATGCACGGATCCTTGAGGAGTTCACCCTCCTCTCCATTCAGCTGATGATTTTGTTCAATGGGATTGACATCAGGCTTGCATCCCTGCATACCTATTTCATGCAAGAAATTCAAAGTATACTTTCTTTGTACAGTGCAATCTCCTTCTTAGATCTTGCTACTTCAATTCCAAGGAAACATTTCAGGGGCCTCAAATCTTTCATCTCGGAAGTTTGACTCAAATAGCACTTCAATCGAAGAATTTCATCATTGTCCTCCCCAGTGATGATGTTATCATTAACATACACTAGTACAACAGTCGTTTTGTATCCATTTCTTCAAAAGGAGAGTGTAATCATAATGGTTTCTCCTATATCCACACCTCATAATGGCATCAATGACTTTAGGGAACCATGCATGAGAGAATTGCTTCAACCCATAGATAGACTTGTTTAGCTTGCAACTTTCCCAGTCTCCCCCTATTTGATAAACCAGGTGGGGGTGCCATATAAACTTATTCTTTCAAGCCACCATGAAGGTATGCATTCTTCACGTCTAACTGTAACAAGGGTCAACCCTTGTAGGCTGCTAAGGATAAGAGCACTTTGATTATATTTTGCAACTGGGGCAAATGTTTCGTGGTAATCGACTCCTTGAGTCTGGGTGAATACTTTTGCTACTAATTTGGCCTTATTCCTTTCCACTGAGCCATCAGATTGTACTTTATTGTGTACAACCACTTGCATCTACAATTTTCTTACCCTCAGGTAAGTCCACAACATTTCATTTTTTGTTATGCTCCAAGGCACTCATCTCCGGGATCATAACCTCTCTCCACATTGGCTGAGATAAAGCACTAGAAAGTAGAAACAATGGTTGGAGTAGTAATAGACCTTTACTCTTAAAGACCCTGAACACGGAAAAAACGCCTATCTTTTTTACTTAGAAGTCCTATTGTGTTCTTTCTGAATGCAACATATCATTGCAAATGGTTTCAGCATCCACTCCCTTTAACTCCAGCTCCTGAACGGAGACCTGCTCCTCTAATCGTACATATGAAGCGCACCTTCAATAGCTTGGCCACGAAAAAGATATATGGGGCAATTATTCCTTCTTTAGATCTGATTCCCCATGAAGATCCCCCCTGCCCCCCAAGGGTTGTCCAGACAAAAGAATGTGATCCAGGCAACAGCCTAGCGAACCATCCCATATTCTAGCTCATCCCTCGCACCTAGGGTGGCAAGTAGCAGCCCAAAATCCCACAACCTCTAATTGTAAGATCTTAGGTCATTCCTTCGTATATCATGAACCATAAAAAAAAAATTATAAGGCATTAAGAGCGCCTTAAACAGCGGAAGGAAAAATTCAAAAAGCATTAATGAATCTAAATAAAACCCAAGACAATCATCTTATTCCAATTATAAAGTCCAACATAATAAAAAGCTTAAAACATTCTTAATAAACTACTAGCCAATCATTGTCTCGCCCATTTGAAAACAATAACTGTTAAAAGGAAATAAATAGCAAGGCTATGAAGCCTTCATCGTCATTCATCTCAGATTCCTGAACACTACATGCGATTTCATCACCATAAGCCCATATGTTATCCTCAACTACGCCTGTCTCATCTGGCCACCCACATCAACAAAGGGTGTAAGTTTACATTTGTATGGACCAAACATGCAATCCATGAAAGCATAAGATGTCAACCATTGCAATGTAACCATTTCTATAATTCATGAGTGTGCGCTTATGGGATGCATAATTTCAATAACATGAAGAAACTAGACATAACATGGATATCAATGTCGCATGAGTGTATATTTTTCTTTAAGTTTCTTAATTATTCATCCCTCTCAAGACATTGACCTTTAGACTCCGTCTCTCTCAAGACGTTGGGTCTAAGAAGTCTTTATTCTTATTTAGTTAGACTCTGTCCCTCTCAAGACATTGGGTCTAATGCTTCCTTATTTGATTATCCGTCCCTCTCAAAACGTTGACCTTTAAACTCCGTCCCTCTCAAGACATTGGGTCTAATAAGTCTTTATTCTTGTTTAGTTAGATGCCATCCCTCTCAAGACGTTGGGTCTAATGCTTTTTATTCTTGTTTAGTTAGACTCGGTCTCTCTCAAGACGTTGGATCTAATGTTTCTTATCCTTGCTTAGTTAGACTTCATCCCTCTCAAGATGTTAGGTCTAGTGCTTCTTTTATTCAATGTTCGTTAGACTTCGTCCCTCTCAAGACGTTAGACCTAATCAAACATGATCATGGCTTAATGTTTCATCATATTCATGTATCTTAATCGTACAATCTGTAGACCATCTAATGCAGGAACATACTAAATGCAATGCTAGGGCTGAGATTAGGATTAAACTTAATTTACTCAATTAAAATAATAATTTCTCATAACAAATTACCACGGAAAATTCTAGAAATTCAATTAGGTGATTTAATTTCGGCCCACAATAACGTTACTTTCGTGTACGTTCCCTATCGTGGATCTAGAAGACTAGGGTTCTTATGAACGGCTAGATCTCCGATAGTTTTAGGGCGTCGAACGAACTCGCAAGCGGGTTCTCTCGATACCAAACGAAAATAAAAGGCCTATTAAATTAATGATGAACAAAATATTGATTTAGGACTTTTATGAGATCAATAAAATAATTAGGATTACGCTACTTACGCAAACCGTACATCTAAAGAATATAGAGATGGAAGAAGAGTTGACCTCTCACCAAACCGCAAGCGGAAATCGAAGAATCGCTCTCCGTTTTGAGAGAATCACACCCTCACGAAAGTTTAAAACTCTCAATTTTGCATAAGCAATTTTCATTAACCATAAACTATAATAAAAGTGTTTACAAGCCTTTAAATAGGCTAACCAATGCATAAAATTAGAAATCCTAGCATAACTCTAATTCCTAATAAAAGAAATATCCTAATTATTCAAAACAATAAAGTCCGAAAACAATAAGGAAAGTAATCCTATTTCTAATAAAAAGAACAACTCTTACTTTCTAAAATAAAATAATAAAAGAGACTAATCCCAATTCAATTAGGATTCTTGAAATTCGTCACTTTATGTGCAGCTTCCGAAAACTGACCATAACTTCTTCAATACTTGTCGGAATTGCTCAAATTTTGGCTCGTTGGAAAGCTACTTCGATAAGCTTTCAAATATGATCAATTTCGCATCAATCTGACTTCGTTTGACACTTCAAAATAGGCCAAACATGAAAGTGACGAGATTGAAAGTTGAAGGCCCTAATAAATTTTGGATTTTCTTCTTTCTGATCAAACAGGTATTTGACGGGCCTTTTTTTTTAAACCCATTCGTGGGTCCACTTTCTCTTTTGACGTCTCCTCTTTATCCGACCACGATTCAAACAGGTGGATCTAAAATACACATTAATCCCCTCTACTTTGAAAAAGTTCGACCTTGAACTTTGGTTGGCATGGATTTTCACGGTCGCGATCACAGACAATATATAAGGAACCTCGATCGGAAGCAGCTTGAATCGAACGTCCCCATCAACTCTCCCAGGGTTAGAAGGATGCATTCCCGATGAATACTGGTTGTGATAGAGCTCCAAGAGATCCGGGTCAATCTGCTGAAATTCTTGTGTAATCCACGTGTTCTCTGAATCACTCTTGTTTTTCCACTTGACCAAATACTTCTGAAGTCCCCCGTGGTTGGTGGACACAATCTGATCTTCCAGCACATCTTCGATGATCTCACGGATTTTCTGAGTAGGTGGGGCTAACGGTGTGGGAAGGAAAATAATTGGGCCATCGGATGCAGAAAGCTCAAAGGGGTTGGCAGGGATAGTTGAAGGGCTATGAAATGGAACAAGGTCCTCCACATTGAAAGTCGTGCTAATCCCCAATTCTAGCGAAAGATCTAAGATGTCAGCATTAGAACCGGCACGCTTCAAGATCTGATAGGGTCCAGCACCACGAGCTTGTAACTTCTTTGCAACTCCTTGCGGGAATCGTTCGAGTCTATTCCGAACCATCACAAAATCACCCTCTTTGAATTCTTTGAACCGTCTATGAGAATCTGCAGAGAACTTGTATTTTTCATTCTTTAAATTAATTCTTTTCTTAATCTCAGCATGTAACTCATGAATGCAATGCGCAAATGTGGATGCAGACTCTGATAACCTTTGATGAATGGACATTGGGAGAAAATCTATGAGTGTTCTAGTATTCGGCTTATGCTAGATGAGGTATGCCTGATGTTTCTCAGATTGCTTTCTCCTTGCAGTCCAAGTATTGTCAATTTTCGGTTTACCTTTCCACTTAAGAAGATACTTTTGATATGCTTGATGTATCGTTACCTTAGTAACAAAATATGGATCTCCCAAAACTTTTCCATCTAACCTCTTCACATATTGTTCAGGTGGATATTTGGAAATCAATGAGTAGATAGGATTGGGCTCGGGTGGATGGGCATCAAGGAATGGGTCTGAAGGCTTTATTGTTAGCCCTAAAAAAGGTGTACGTGCATCTACAGACTCTGACACTACTAACACTAACGACTCTTGTGTAAATGATGCAAAGGGCACTAATGGCTCATGTACACTCGACTCGATTAACTCATGCGTACTCGCTTCAACCAAAACCAAAGACTCTGGGCTACTCGATTCAATTGACACTAATGGTTCTTGTGTACCCAATTCGATGGACTCACATGCATTCGACTCAATGGGCACCAACAAGTTGTGTGCGCCCAACTCTACGGGTACCAATGACTCATAGGCAAGTGACTTGATTGGTTCAAGTGTGAGTGAATCAACATCACTACTCACAAGGGAAATAGAAGTCTCTTTAACACAAACTAGACTTTCATCAGTTTCTTCTATCTCCTTTTCACTTAGCACGATACTAAGGTTGTACACTTCTTTCACTTCCTTATTCTCCGACTCCTTAGGACTCACTCTTTTTGTCAATAAATTCGGAGTGGGAAATTTTGTGGGCCATTAGTATGCAAAGTGTCCGAACCCTTGACACTTAAGGCAATCAGGACACCTATCTGTCTTAGTTTTCAAATTCCGTAGAAGGTGATGATGTGTTAAAGGGACATACTTTTCGATAAGTTTCACCGTCACGTCCTCCCATGTGGAGATTTGTTTATTCCGAAGAGATTCAGTAAGACGTTCTACGCGAGTCCAAAAAATTTTGGCATTACCCTCAAACATTGTTTTTGCTAGCCTAATTTTGTACTCATTTGGTACGTCATACCAATCAAAATATTCCTCTACACTAGACAACCACTCCACGAAGGTTTTGGGGTTTAACCATCCCTCAAAATTTGGAACCTCATTCCGAATAGATTTAATAAACTTCTTGGCAGAGTCGTACTCGGGTTCACAATGATGAGGGTATCCCCTAACTCTAGTTTCATCACGATTTTTAGGACTTTGCCAAGAATTTGGAGTGTAGTGGTTTCTTTATTTGGCTAGTACTCTTTCATGACAGGTAAGGAATTCATGGTGACGTGTAAGTGACTCATACATGATGCTTGACACAAACATAATTCAGACACAATACTAAAAAGACACACTATGAACCAACGAGATAAGGACTTTTGTTAAACACTAGACGTGCACACTAATGAAATAAAATGTAATAAGATTGAAATGAGAAGCAATTATAAAATTAAATGATGCAAGACAAAATTTAGACAAATGCTAGACTAAAAAAATTTAGACGAAAGCTTTTAAAAAAAAAAAAAAAAAATTTAATCAGACAAAAGCTAGACAAAAAATTCAGACAAAAGCTAGACAAAATTTACAGGTAAAAGTTAGACAAAAATTTTAAAACAAAATCCAGACAAAAATTGCAGACAAAAAGGCAGACAAAAAATTTCAGACAAAAGCCAGGCGGATTGGAAATAATGATTTTTTTTTATTTTTTTTTTAATACCTTAAAAAATTTAAAAAAACCTAAACCCTATATGAGCACTAAAACCCTAAAACTAAATTAATGTTCTGATAGCAATTTGATGCGGGAACTTACTAAATGCAATGCTAAGGCTAAGATTAGGATTAAAATTAATTTACTCAATTAAAAATAATAATTTCTCATAACAAATTACCACGGAAAATTCTAGAAATTCAATTAGGTGATTTAATTTCGGCCCATAATAGCGTTACTTTCGTGTACGTTCCCTATCGCGGATCTAGAAGACTAGGGTTCTTATGAACAGCTAGATCTCCGATAGTTTTAGGGCGTCGAACGAACTCGCAAGCGGGATCTCTCGATACCAAACGAAATAAAAGGCTAATAAAATTAATGATGAATAAAATATTGATTTAGGGCTTTTATGAGATCAATAAAATAATTAGGATTACGCTACTTACGTAAACCGTACATCTAAAGAAGATAGAGATGGAAGAAGAGTTGGCCTCAAACCAAACTGCAAGCGGGAATCGAATAATCGGTCTCCGTTTTGAGAGAATCACACCCTCACGAAAGTTTAAAACTCTCAATTTTGCATAAGCAATTTTCATTAACCAAAAACTATAATAAAAGTGTTTACAAGCCTTTAAATAGGCTAACCAATGCATAAAATTAGAAATCCTAGTATAACTCTAATTCCTAATAAAAGAAATATCTTAATTATTCTAAAACAATAAAGTCCTAAAACAATAAGGAAACTAATCCTATTTCTAATAAAAAGAACAACTCTTACTTTCTAAAATATAATAATAAAAGAGACTAATCCCAATTCAATTAGGATTCTTGAAATTCGTCACCTTATGTGCAACTTCCGAAAATTGATCATAACTTCTTCAATACTTGTCGGAATTGCTCAAATTTTGGCTCGTTGGAAAGCTACTTCGATAAGCTTTCAAATATGATCAATTTTGCATCAATCCGACTTCGTTTGACACTTCAAAATAGGCCAAACATAAAAGTGACTGGATTGAAAGTTGAAGACCCTAATAAATTTTGGATTTTCTTCGTTCTGATCAAGCGGGTATTTGACGGGCCTTTTTTTAAAAACCCATTCGTGGGTCCACTTTCTCTTTTGACGTCTCCTCTTTATCCGACCACGATTCAAATAGGCGGATCTAAAATACACATCACCATCATAAAACATTAAAGTACATGTGCATATAATCATAGAGCATAATCCTGAACATTTAATCAAACTCATTGTAAACAAAAAGAAATTGAAAAGAAACCTTAACTTGCCTGCCCAGAATCGATCGATCGATTTCCAGTTCAATCGATCAATTTCTACCCATGACTTTATAACTCAATTATCGTTCAGATTCGATCGATCGATTTCTAGAATCGATCAATCGATTCCAACCAGAGAGCAGACTATAAAATATTGTTCATAAATCGATCGATCGATTACCAAACTCGATCAATCGATTTCAATCAATGAGTATATCATTAATTATCGTCCAAAATCAATCGATCAATTTCGATCTGTGAGCACTCCTCAAATGTGCCTCAAATTACATGGTGGGATCTTAACCTGACTTTTAGCCCAAAACATCAACATTAAAAAGCCTATATTCCCATCTAATCATACCATTCATTATTCATAAAATAAAAGCACTAATTAACTTGAAGCTCATTTTGAATCAATATTTTAAGTTTTAAGGGAAAGCATGATTTCTCCATACCTAGATCGATCGTATATCCATGATTCGATCGAGTTTCTCACTACAACGATGGCTCTTGAAGGGGGCGAAGGTCGCTTGAAAATAGACGCAAACGTCTCGCCGATCTTCTAAAAAGAAAAGCTCTAAAAAAGAAGGATCTAAAATCTCTTCTCTAAGCTATCTAGGGTCTCTTACAGGAAGCACCTCTATTCTTAAGAAGAACTCTCAATGAGATTATGATTTAGGGTTTTCCCCGTAACACACCTTTAAAACCTATTAAGGAAACATCCTGTGTTAGGCTAACACACCAAAGTAGGCTGTATAGGCATTTACTTCAAGATTTCAAGATCCAAAATAAAGGTCTAAAACCTACATACTAAGGTTCGATCCTCTGAACTCTTGTCCCTAACCTAAGCCTCTAACTAGTAGGTTATCACATAACTTGTGTCAATCAATGACAGAAATAAATATAAGAGTTTGAAAAAATCAAAACATGCATTTTTAGTTAAAATGTTTTTGAAAAAAATCAAGACATGCGGTGTATACACTACTAGGCACATACAAATAAATTAGGTGTATCAAAGACATGAAATTTGAATCACTGCATGACATCTATACGACTTAAAGAGAGATTTAACTCATAAATGACACTGATGGATACGACATCCAAATGACCTTGACTGGACAAAGGTTCGAGCTAACCACCAAATTACTCAGCCCACCCAACAAAGTCAAGAGCTCCCCACAGTAGCTTTTAGAATTACCACCCCTACAAATAAGGGTCCAAATGGCCCTATCGTTTACAAAATAAGTAATCCCAGAAATCGACCGTGTTATTCCTAAATAGATTAGAGATATGATACTCTTCACCACACCACTTGTCTTTCCATCATCACCAAGTATATATTAGATGAATCCAGCAATCATATTAAAGACATTGGTGCAGCCCATTCATAAGGCAGAACTACCATATTTCTACCCCCCAATTCATAGGAGCTTCCTTCCTCCTCATACTTTCCACCTCCCATGCCTTAGGAGTTTCCCTTCCCAAAGCTTTGTTGGCCTACAGCAATTCCATCAATGATTCTACTATGAAATATCTTTTAGAATGTAAAACTCTACAATTTGTTTGCACCAATCCAATATTTTTCTCGCATTTTCTAGACTGAATCAGGTTCTAACAATATCATTCATACGCTAGCGGCTCAATCATTAAGCACCATGCAAGTTTAACTGCAACGAACGGTGCCCCGATTTCAGCAGCAAAATACCTCGCAAAAACATTCTTTGCTAATTCTCCCAAGAATTCTTGACCTTCGCGAACCCTTGATTGTACTTTTTAATATATTAATGAACTACTCGTATTGAAAGGGAATCAAATGCTCCTTATGTTCTATTACCCTTGGTAGTTTCATGACACGAATCATTAGTTACCAAGAATGCAATTGAAATCCACAACTATGTCTATTTCCAGTTATATTATTTAATAGATAATCCACAAAAACTGGTATCATCTTGGATCAACAAGAAGAAAAAACAAGTGGCAAGGTCATGTGTAGAGCAGAAGAGTAATGCAAACAAAGTTGCCCCTTTAAAAATTAAAAAAAAAACAAAAACAAAAACAAAATCTCTAAGACTGAACAGTTAGTGAGTACCTTTTGGACGGGTGGTGGAAGTGGAGTTGAGAAGGTCTGAAACGTTGGGAAGTGTAGTTGTTGGTGCTGCTTTATGGATTAAGGGTTGAGGAGTAAAGAGAGTTTTAAGGGTTTTGTAAGGGAGAGTGGGAATGGGGTTTGGATTGGTGTCCCATGACCCTCTCAATCTCATACCCATTGAAGCAGCCATGGCAATCGCCATTTCTATCTTTTTATCTTTATCTCACTGCTATCTCACTCTCTACTTTATCCAGTCGCATTCTCACTTCCCAGGGCTCTCACTGGGATCTTGGCCCGCACCGGTCCGGAAAAAAATGTTATTTTTTATTAAGGTATCCTAATCGGGCTAAGCATATTGAAACCTGGATAAATTCGGGCCGAGCTTAGGTTTAGTGTTGCAACATCCAGCCTGCCCCTGGCCCAGATATATATATATATATATATATATATATATATATATATATATATATTATACTTATCTTTTTAAAATTATAATTTTTTTTATATAGTTAAATATGATTTACTTAAATGCCCTAAGATTAAACCGTTGAACGATTTAAGTTTGGAGCATTTAAGTCAAAAGTGCAATAACCTTGTGCATATATTTTTTGGTTGAACAAATTGAATGACTTAATTTATTTTCAAGCAACCGTTGCATATCTTTTTAGCTACACAACTTAGATGGCTTATTAATAGATTTTCAAGTAACCGTTGTCCGTTATAACCATTATGCAACAAATTAAAATAAAATATTTGAATAAAATCACGGTACCTGAGCCTCTATAATGGTAATACAATTATTTAATTAAATTTTTAACCTTCTTCAAATTTATATTAGAAAAAAAAAAACAACTCAACCTAATTTTATTAGAAAAAATAGCCCCAAAAAATAGCCTAATCAAACTTTATTTTTTAAAAAAATTAGTCGAAAAAAAGTCCGGAAAAACACCCAAGCGATCCTAGGGGTCGCTTAAATTTGAAACATCGTAACTTTGGGTTAGGTGAAAAAATTGGAACTTGGCCCGATAGGTTAGGGCCGGATTGAACCCCAACCCGGCCCTAATCCGACCCATTGAGAGCCCTACCCACCACTTCTACCATGAACTTGATCATAACGAGTCGAGTCGGGTCGGATGAAACCCAAACCCCCTAACCCAACATTTTTAATCGGGTCAAGCACGTAAAAGCTTACCTCTTGATCAGGTCGGGCATGAAGCTTACGACCCAACCCGACAGTCAGGTCAGGCATGAAGCATATGACCCTAAACCCGACCTGACCCGATCAGGTCGGGTCATCAAATGATCTTACACTATTAATAGTTTAAGATGTGAATAATGTATACCGTAAAAGTGATGATATGTAGATTATACATTGAAGGGGAATGGCCGAAAAATTTTACATTTTGGAAGAGTTAAATCATTCGATGTATGCATGCCCTCTAATACCAATCATTGATCTTGATTTTAATGATTTGTATTAAAGTTCAACAATTGGATGGTTCATAATTTACATCCACTTATAGGCATGATTCTTTGGTCGTGACATATTTCAATGATGGATTGGCACTTGAACAATTAAAATTGATCACAAATATGTGCCAAGTGGCATAACCATAAATCACAGGTTATGGTATAGGATCATTTTGGTGTTTAAATGTCAAGAGTTGTTATTTGTTCTTCTTCGAGACCTCACTCTCTTGACCATCATTGAAAAACCAAACTCATATTTAAATGATATTACACCATTAATAGTTTAAAATGTGGGTAATCCCTACCATTAAAGTGATGGATAACACATGGAAGTAGGGGAGTATTCGGTTCGGTTTGGTCGATTTTGGACCAAAACCACAAACTAAATTGGTCTTAATCAGTTTTTTGATTTTCAAACCAAACCAAACCACCCAACTCTTAAACCAAACCAACCTGATTCAATTCGGTTCGGTTTGGTTCAATCGGTTTTAGTTTTCCTATAAGTTCTACTTGCACATCAAAATTTTCTCAACTTCTCAACCGATTTTTCTATAAATTCTACTTTATCGCTTTAGGATTTATTTTTATTTTTGATAGCTTGAGTATCCGGGACTCTTAGAGCACCCGCCTAATCTCAGGGGCACATGCGCTTTTAAATTCAAAGACATGTCGAGTCAACACAGGATATAAATCCTAGAGTTCAATCCAGGATTCGAACTCGTGTCTCTACTTAGAAGCGGTGCACAGTCAACTTACCTAACCCCTTGAGGTTTACTGCTTTAGGATTTAGGAATAGGCTAAAGATAAGGGTAGGGTTTTATATAAAAATATGCATTTTTCTTAAATGCCCTTTAAAATTAATCAAAATCCCCGCATATATATATATATATATATATATATATATATATATATATATATATATATATATAATTACTTATATACTACATTTGGTTCGGTTTGGTTTCGGCTTAGGGAGGCTTGGAACCGAAACCAAACCAAACTTTTCGATTTCCTTTTTCCAGCGAAACCCAAATGTTCCAAACCCGGACCAAACCGAGTTTGGTTCGATTTCAATCGGTTTAGTCCAAAAATGCTGACCCTACATTGAAGGGAATGGCACTCAAGGTGTCCAAATTGGTATTGGACTTGGGTATCACTCCATGGAGGACTGATACGACTCGGCTGCTACGTATCGGCCTACTTAAAAAAAGTAGAGGTAATGGCCGAAACCAATACCGTATCGGCTGATACTAGATAGCTATCGGCCTATACCGATACCAAGTTGAGATACTGATACGTATCGGTTTACCGAGAAACCAATACGTATCGATCAAATTTTATACCATGATTGTAGCCAAAAATCACATTCAATGGAGATTTTAACAATCCAATCTGTGCGCTTTAATATCAGTCATTGTTCTTATTTTTTAATGGTTGATATTGAAGTTCACAATGGATGGTTAACACCAACTTAAAGGCATAATTTTTTTACTAAAACACCCTTAAATAATGGATTACCACTTAGACAACTTAAATTGCTTGCATATATGCACCACATGGCATAATAATATACCTCACTTAATGGTGAAAGATAATGGTATAAGATCATATAAACATCATTCTATAGTTTAAATATCGGTTATGAGCCATTATTGTTGAATAAGGTTTAATCCCAACCACCTATGTCGATCGATTGACGTTGAAGAGTCAATCGATTGACTGATGAGCGAATGCAGATCCGCAGGATAGACTATTGAGCGGTATCAATCGATTGAGGTTGGGATGTCAATCGATTGAGTGATGGGCGAATGCAAACCGCAAGTTTTATTATTTTGGCTATTTTTGGAAGTTTACCTTTAGCCAAGGTTTCCTAAGTTATTAGGAGATTATTATTGGAGGTGTTTTGAATACTTGTAACTCTTAGGAGATTTGAGAGTTACGTATCCAAAATAGAGCTTGGAGCCTATTGTAAGTAGGTTTTTTTCTCTAAGGAAAGAGAGTGCTTGGAGATAGTTTCATGGTGAGAAAACTGTGAGAATACTTATGAGAGAAAAAGTATTGAAGAATAGCTTGGGGATTGAAGTTCCGATTGAAGCCGTTCTTGTGTCGGAATCGTGATTATATTCCGGCAGATCTCTTCTCTATTATTTGAAGGACTGCATCCTTGGTTTAACAACGGATTTATTGTTGAAGATCGTGTTAGATCTTAATTAAGTTTTCACTAGAGAGAAGAGTGTGTGTGCTATAAACATTCAATAAAAATAGTGCATATACTCCCGTGGACGTAGCCCTCGATTGGGTGAACCACGTAAATCTTTGTATTGTGCGTGTGATTACTTTTGCCTAGATCTTTCTTATTTTTTCGCATTCATCGCGATAGGGAGTTCATAGAGTGGGTAGAATTCCTAACAAGTGGTATCAGAGCGAGGTTTACGCTACAATGGCGATGAAAGTTTCGAATACACGATTTGAGGTGGAGAAGTTTTCTGGGAAGAAAAACTTCGCTTTGTGACAAGTCAAGGTCACAGATCTCGTTGTCCAACAAGGCATTGATGATGCCCTACTTGGAAAAGAGATGGGGAAGAAGGCAGAGATGTCTAATGAAGAGTGAACTTTATTGATAAGAGGGCCGTAAGCACTATCCGATTGTGTTTGTCCAATGAAGTTCTATACAATGTTCTTCACGAGAAGACGACCGTGGATCTATGAAAGAAGATGGAATCTCTCTACATGAAAAAGTCGTTGTCCAACCGACTCTTCATGAAGAAGCAACTCTACAGCCTTCGTATGAAGGCTGGTGCGCGTATTCATGATCATTTAATTCGTTTAATAAAATAGTTAGTGAACTATTGAGCATTAAGGTGAAACTTGAAGAAGAAGATCTCGCACTTCTCTTGCTCACCTCATTGCCACCATCTTATGAGCACCTTGTTACCACATTAATTTATGGTAAAGATACTATTGCCATCGAAGAAGTGACTGATGCACTTCTTTCTGACTAATTGAGAAAGTAGCCCGAATCTAACTCCGAAGGGATTAGTCTCTTAAGCGAAAGGGGTCGGAACCATGATCGCAAAAGAGACAAATTCAGAGGGGATAATAAATCAACGAGAGGAAACAGCAGGTCCAAATCTAGGGGTGACAGAAAGGATATTATCTGTTACTTCTGTAAGTAATCTGGACATATTCACAAATATTGCAAGCAGAGATTGAATAATAATAAGGGGTGATGAAGGGACTTCGCAACAGGCTAGTGTTGCTAAGTCAGATTCCGGTGAAGACCTATTGTGTGCATTGTTAAGCTCCAGTTAGTTTGATGATAGATGAATCCTAGATTCAGGAGCATCGTATCACATGTGTCCATACAAAGATTGGTTTGACCAATATAAGGTAGCCAATGGTGGGATGATTTTGATGGGGAATGACAGTATATGTGAAGCAGTGGGTATCAGTTCGATCAGAATCAAGATGTTTGATGGTTGTGTTCGCACTCTTACTGAGGTTAGGCATGTGCCTGATCTGAAGAAAAATCTGATCTCGTTGGGGGCATTAGATTAGATAGGATGTCGAGTCATTCTAGAATCTGGTAAACTAAAGGTTGTACGTAGTGCTATGACCTTGATGAAAGGTGAAAAGATGGAGAATCTGTATACTTTAGTAGGCAATACAATCAGCGACAGTGGTGTTGCGGCTACAAAAGATTCCAAGGATCTCTCCGATTTGTAGCACAAAAGGCTTGGTCACATGAGTGAACGTGGGCTGACAGAGCTCATAAAGAATAAGGCGATTTCTGAAATTCAAACTTGTAAACTGAATTTTTGTGAAGATTGCATCTTTGGAAAATAGAAGAAAGTCAATTTCTCTACTGGAAAACACACTTCGAAAGGACTGATTGATTACATATATTCAGATGTATGGAGGCTGACTAAAGTCACTTCGGTAGGTAGAGCCAATTACTTTGTGTCATTTATAGATGACCACTCCAGGAAAGTTTGGGTGTATCAGATTAAAAATAAATCAGATGTGTTTCAAAAATTTAGGCAGTGGCAGAGTATGGTTGAAAAGCAGATAGATAGAAAGGTGAAGATTCTCATATCAGATAATGGTGGAGAATACTTGTCATCAGAGTTCAAAGTTTACTGTGAAAATCAATGGATTGTTAGGCACTTAACAATTCCTGGAAACCCTCAGCAAAATGGTGTAGCAGAGAGGATGAACAAAATACTATTAGAAAAAGCGCGGTATATGTTGAACCATTCCGGCTTGAGTCATGGGTTTTGGGCAGAGGCAGTGAACACGGCATGTTACTTGGTCAACCGGTCGCCTTCAACGGCATTGAACTCGAAAACTGCAGATAAGGTTTGGTATGGAAGACATGGGAGCTACTCTCACTTGAGGGTGTTTGGATGTGCGGCTTATGCATTACTTCAGGCAAGTGAACGATCCAAGTTTGATCCAAAATCCAAAAAGTGTGTCTTGATTGGCTATGGTGAAGGAGTCAAGGGTTATCGTTTGTGGGATACACAATCTCACAAAGTGATAGTTGAAAGAGATATTACTTTCAACGAAGATGAGTTTTCGATGAAAAAGGAGGAAGACAAACCTCAGTCATCTGGTGAACCTCAGGTACAAGTTAATGTTGAAAGGCATGAGCAAGATAAGAAAGATAATGAAGATGGCACAATTTCTCAAGACTTGCAGTCCCAGGTACCGGTTCAGACTACCTTGAGAAGATCAGAGAGGATGAAGAAACATCCTGAAAAGTTTAAGGACATGGTTCTTTTAACACTTGCACTTATCACAGAGAATGGAGAACCAAGCACAGTTCCAGAAGCTCGGGTGGATACAGATGCAGTAAAGTGGCAGTTAGCTATGGAAGAAGAATGGCAGTCACTTTTGAAGAATGAGACTTGGGATCTCATGAAACTTCCTAAAGGGAAGAGAGCCATCGGTTGTAAATGGGTCTTTCGAAAGAAAGAAGGTGACAAGAGTGAAACTCCAAAGTTTAAGGCAAGGCTAGTTGCAAAGGGGTTTTCTGAGAAAGTGGGTATCGATTATAATGAGATATTCTCTCCGGTTGCGAAACACACATCGATTCACACATTGTTAGCAGTAGTTGCTCAGAAAGATCTCGAACTAGAACAAATGGATGTGAAAACAGCTTTTCTCCATGGAGATCTTCAGAAAGAAATTTATATGAGACAACCAGAAGGATTTGAAGCAGAAGGATCAGAATCACTTGTCTGCAGATTGAAGAAATCTTTATACGGTCTCAAGCAGACACCCAGGCAATGGTACAGAAAGTTTGATTCATATATGCTTGGCATAGGGTATCACAGGGGACAGTATGATTGTTGTGTCTACTGGAAAGAGTATGGTAAAGGGGAGAGAATCTTCCTAATTCTCTATGTAGATGATATGCTGATAGCAGCAAGAAGCAAGGTTGAAATCAACAAGCTGAAACAATCATTGAGCCAAAAATTTGAGATGAAGGATCTTGGTTCTGCAAATAAGATCCTAGGTATGGAAATCACAAGGAATCGTGAGAAGAAGAGGCTTTGGCTAACTCAAAGGACCTTTATCCAAAAGCTCCTTGAGAAATACAATATGAGTGATGTCAAGCCTGTATCAACTCCTCTAACAGAGCATTTTAAACTCACAAAGAAGATAAGTCCATCCACACATGAAGAAAGGAAATATATGAAAAATATTTCGTATGCAAATGTCGTTGGGAGTTTGATGTATGCCATGGTGAGTACACGTCTAGATATAGCACAGGCCTTGAGTGTGGTTTGCAAGTATATGTCGAATCCGGGTAAGCAACATTGGCTTGTAGTGAAATGGATATTGAGATATCTGAAAGGTACAGCTGAACATGGTTTGATGTTTGAAGGTGGAGATACAAGCAAGTTGGATCTCTACGAGTATGTCGATTCCGACTATGCTGGTGATCTTGATAGAAGAAGGTCTACCACGGGGTACGTGTTCGTCTTGGCAGTTGGAGCAATCAGTTTAAAGTCTATGATTCAAGGGATAGTTGCGTTGTCAACTACAGAGGCCGAGTATATAGCGGCTACAAAGGCGGCTAAGAAAGCCTCATGGCTTAAAGGTTTGGTCAGTGAATTTGGTGAGGTTGATGAGAGCACCGATATCTTCTGTGACAGTCAGAGTGTCATTCACCTAGCAAAGAACCAGGTCTTTCATGCTAGAACAAAGCATATAGATGTTCGATATCATTTTATCAGGGATATGATAGAAGATGGGGAAATATCGATTGAGAAGATCGATACGAAAGAGAACGTAGCGGACATGTTGACCAAGCCGGTTACGCAAATTAAGTTTAGGCATTGCCTAAACTTGATTAACACTTGTCGAAGTTGTTGATGCCTATTGGGGTGGTGACGTGGTTGGGGATGAAATCTTGGTGGAGATTGTTGAATAAGGTTTAATCCCAACCACCTATGTCGATCGATTGACGTTGAAGAGTCAATCGATTGACTGATGAGCGGATGCAGATCTGCATGATAGACTATTGAGCGGTGTCAATCGATTGAGGTTGGGATGCCAATCGATTGACTGATGGGCGGATGCAATCTGCAAGTTTTATTCTTTTGGCTATTTTTGGAAGTTTACCTTTAGCCAAGCTTTCCTAAGTTATTAGGAGACTATTATTGGAAGTGTTTTGAATACTTGCAACTCTTAGGAGATTTGAGAGTTACGTATCCAAAATAGAGCTTGGAGCCTATTGTAAGTAGGTTTTTTTCTCTAAGGAAAGAGAGTGCTTGGAGATAGTTTCATGGTGAGAAAACTGTGAGAATACTTTTGAGAGAAAAAGTATTGAAGAATAGCTTGGGGATTGAAGATCCAATTGAATCCGTTCTTGTGTCGGAATCGTGATTATATTCCGGCAGATCTCTTCTCTGTTATTTGAAGGACTGCATCCTTGGTTTAACAACGGATTTGTTGTTGAAGATCGTGTTAGATCTTGATTGAGTTTGCACTAGAGAGAAGAGTGTGTGTGCTGTAAACATTTAATAAAAATAGTGCATATACTCCAGTGGATGTAGCCCTCGATTAGGTGAACCACGCAAATCTTTGTGTTGTGCGTGTGATTATTTTTGCCTGGATCTTTCTTATTTTTCCGCATTCATCGCAATAGGGAGTTCGTAGAGTGGGTAGAATTCCTAACAATTATCCCTTTTCTCTACAGGGAGTTGCTTCTTCCGCTTGCATTTTTGGTCGGGGAAAGTATCTAAATAAATAAATGAAATGCTTGGAACTCTTATCTTCATGCTCTATTTTTATTTCCATTCAAGTTTATTTCATTTATATAATCATTCGGTCAAGACAGTCTCGTGAACCAAGGAGCAAACACGCATATACATATGACAATTGCGGAGTAGTGTGAACCAACTATAGTGGTGAGAGTTAACTACCACAACTCAGCCCACACCTTATAAAGACAAAGGTGCAACCAACGTAGAGGACGAGAATTGAACCCACTACCTTCAACTTTGGTTGTGGTGCTTCTCCTTCAAAAATAAATAAATAGATAAAAGTCAGCTATGGCCTTTTTGTGGATTTAAAAAAATAAAAACCCCTCATTTTGCTTTTTTACTGTTGACATCATCATTTTCCTATATTTGTTCACAAGCCTTGAGGCCATAGAATATAGATGATGCATTCTTGAGTATATTGGAAAATGGAAAATTGAGTATAATGGAAAATGGAATATTTTGATGCTTGTTGAGGGTCCGACATCAAAGGTTGTGAGTGAGTTAATATATTTACCTAAAATGATTTTCTGGGATCAACAAGGTTATTTAATATGATTTTCTGGCACTAAGGTGAGAATGTCAAGAAAAAACAAATACAAATTTCTGTGAACTAGATTTTTTGCTGATTGGGAGACAACACAAATGAGTCATTAGTGATTGATGATTTATTTTTTTAGGAGATTTAGTAACCCATTAAAATATAGAAAGGATGTGTAGAGGAACTCTTTTTGAGATTGAAGAACCTACTAAAATAGAGAGGTTAATTTTTTTTTAGGATATCTAAGAATCCATTAAAATGAGCGAGAGAGAGAGAAAAAAAAGAGAGATAATTGAGAGGAAGACCTCATTTGATTTAAGAACCATTTAAACTAATACCTCACCGTGAAGACTCAAAATCCTACCTCTTCAAGAGCATACAATCTTGTGTCATGACTTGCACGCATCTGAAAATGCTAGGTGGACTTTTATAACTTGCAAGTTTACTTAATTTCTCTTAGGCCTCGTTCAGGAGTTCTAATCTACAAAGAATCTGAGTTTCTACTCAAATTATAGCCAAAAAGTGGGTTTTCTGGGAGGAGTCTGCCGTTCGAGAGTCGTCCTAGGGAAGCGAGATTCTGAATCGTTTCCAGGTGAAAACGACAGCTAGTCGTCTGAGCTTGTAGGTCGGATTAGCTCAGAATTTGAGCTCAGATTCTAGCGTGTTGTATACTTCAATTGGGTTATTTGCATCAGATCCCAACTCTGTTAACGCTCATCTAACAAAGGAAACTCTTCTTCCCCAAATTTCTTATCTCTTGGTCCTTGAAGCACTAGAGTCCAATGCACGCACGGTTGAGATGACATTTCATCCATCAAATTCAAAAAAGACCTCTCACTACACAGCCTACCAAATCATCTTCCCCAAGCTTCTGATTTCCTTGCATTCACATGGGCAACAGTTGGGTAGTTGGGTGGATTGAAAACATGGGTAGGGGCTAGATTTGTTACAGTTTGGGCTTTGATGGGGCATTGACAGCTGCTTTCAATGGATTGATCGAGTAGGAGCCTGATTGATTGCAGAGAGAGGATTCGATAATGTAGGGGCCAAATTGATTGCAGAGAGAGGATTTCATTAGGTAGGGGCCAAATTGATTGCAAAGAGAGGATTTGATCAAGTAGTAGCCAGATTGATTGCAGAGAGAGGATTCCATCAAGTAGGGGCCAAATTGATTGCAGAGAGAGGATTCAATCAGGTAGGGGCCATATTGGAGCTTTGAAGAAGGCTATAAATTTCCTAGTTTGCAAGATTGAAACCATCTCAGTTTTTTCCCAAAATAGATTTGCAAAAGGTAGTTCAAAGTGATTGCTTATTTTTTAGCTTTAAAGTAGAGACCACCTGTTGCCTTCCTTATTTTAGAAGTAATGCAAAAATGTTGGCATTTCAGATTCATGTTAGCATTCCAAAATATAGCATATTTTTTTGGCATTGCAAATTATACAAGATTTTTTTTGGCATTCCAAAATATAGCAGATTTTTTTGGCATTCCAAATTATACAAGATTTTTTTTGGCATTCCAAATTATGCCAAAAAATTTTGGCATTCCAAATTATACCAGATTTTTTGGCATTCCAATTTGTTGGGTTTTCAATCTTATATCACTAACTTGTTGTTTTGATTAACAATCTAAGTTTCTACTCGATCTTATATCACTGACTAGCTCTTTTAGTTAACAATTGAAAACTATAAGTTTTTCAATATTTTTATTGGGTGATAAGAGAATTTTCGAAGAGGAAAAATAAATGGAAAAACACAATAAAGAAAAAAAATAGAGTTGTCTTTATACTGCTCATTGTAATCTATCTTTTTTAAACATATAATGTTATATTTTGTGAATCTATTATAACTTCTCTGTTTTTTGTTGACCAATTTCGGCGAACTGTGGCGTATCAAAACTATTCGTGGGACTGGGAGTAATCAGGCTTATCCACTACCAGGTATTGTTTCTAACCCAGGTATTTACTTTTCCCATATTTTTACATATTGAATGCAAACTTAAAATAGGTTGGCTGGTATTTTTGCTTCAAAATAAGGTTTGATTGGCTGATGGCTGCATTCATCCAAATTACATCTCAAAGACGCTTTTTGTCTCTTTGGATGAAGGCCAAACTATAAGCACATGCAAACACCTACATATGTCAATTATGTGTCTAAAATGCTACGGGATGAATTGCAAATTCAATATAGTAAATAGACACTTGTGTACTCAGCCGTCCATTTATTAGGTGGAGTCATGTAAGTGAGAGTTACAGATTTATTTTTAAATATAATACTTACCCCTAGTAAATTTTAGACAACTATATTTGCCATTAATTTATGCAATGCTGAGTTTTAAAGAGTGGGGGTGTTTTGATTATTATAAACATGGACTAATTGTGATCCCTCTATTGAAATTTGCTTTGTTTTCTAGGAAAAAATAAAGGGCAAACGCCTTTAATACCCCTAGAATTGTTTGGCTAATATTGGCTTGTACTTTTATAATTTGAATTTTATAAATATATATCATATCATTTAGTTTAGTTTATGAGAGCCTTTTTACTTCAACAATCTTGTTAAAACTCGCATCCACAAATATCAAGGTGCTTAGAAATTTGTGAAATTCTGCTCTTTACAGAATTCAGCAGCAACAAGGCTACTCATTATATATATATATATATATATATATATATATATATATATATATATATATATATGCCACTGACATCTTTTATGATGCTCATCTTTGCTTCTGATGTTGTGAACATTGTAGCTTGATGAGGCCCAGTTCAACAGAAAGCTCCATTATTAATAATAAGTTAAAGATACTTATATGAAAAAAAACTCCTATCTAAGAAAACTAAAACCAATTGAGGGTTCTATTACTTTTGGAATTTCTCAGGTTTGACTTATTTGAAAAATAAAGTTTAAGAAGCTTACAATTGCTTTTTGGGTTGTTTAGATTACTGTTGTTTGAAAAAACATTAATATTTCAGTTACCTCCAAATGATTCGAGTACAGAGTTCAACTCTACAACTCAAGTAGAGCACCTACTGTATTTTGTAGATTGGCTGATGGCTTAGGTGAAGATTTTGAATATAAAACCCATATACATTATCAGTGAGTAATGGAAAATGCCTAGCAATCATAGCCCATGTATTGCCATACATGGGATTTAATCCTTGCGGTAACTGTCTGTAATTTACTGGTTTTAGGTTGTAATAATGTATTATTTTTCTTTCAACTGATATTAGTAAAAGGTCATCAAGCTAATTCCCATGCAAAGATATCAATCGTGAAATTAGAGTCACAATTGATCCGTCCATATATATATATATATATATATATATATATATATATATATATATATATACAACAGCCATCAACTACTGTTGTAAATATATACTATGTACAACAGCCAGCAGTTCGCACTAATTATGCCTTAAAAGTTCATTTCTATATTTTTTTTATTGAGTTTTTTTTTTTTTTTTGTGCATAATATGTTCTTCCACTTCCCATTAAACTGCTACTGCTAAAACGTGGATTGAACTGTTGCTCCTCGTGTCAAATGATATCCATAATATCGTAAGAAGAGTGGTAGAATTTCAACATGTTATTGAAGCATGGACCGATGATTAACACATAGTTTGAATGGATTTATGTATTTGGTAGAATTCAAACATGCTATTATAAGCATTGATTGATTTCTAACACTAAATCTGATAGATTAATGTGTTTGGAGCATGTACGTTTATACAAAATCAGTCCATGCTTTCACAAAAGTTATTAAGACAAGGCTATATGGTCATCATATGTCAACCACCAAATATCGGGGCAGACCTAGTTTATGTAAAAAAATCTAAAACTTTGATAATTTTTAGGGGAGCATAGGTTATGAGTAGCCGCAAGGGAAATGGTGTTGCCCCCGATAATGTCGGTCAGTCAAAAAATTTCACGTGGAATGAGAAATAAGACAAGGCCTATATCGAGAAACTCGTCGAGCAATACCATCTACGTTGGAAACTACCTAACGGAACGTGACAAGAAAATGTGTGGCCTAAGATGGCCGAAAAGCTAAAGTCTTACGAGTGCTTCGAAGGAAAACTGGAAGAACTCACCAGAGATAAATATTATAATCACTTGGAGTCAGTGAGGAATAATTACTCTAGGATGAAGAAAATCCTTGATACTAGTAGTTCTGGTTGGGACCATGGCAATAAAATGATTATTGTATAACCTGATATATAGGACAATTTCATTTCTACATTGGTTAGCAACTACGAACTTTAACCTCGTAACAGTGAATCTAAATGGTCGTACATAATCTGAACATTTCACTTAACCTAACATACATGACTTCAGGGTAATACCTGGGTTACAAATTATCGAAGTAGGAAGGTTCAAGACTACAAATTATTTTGCCTTCTATTTGGAAACAACATATACACCGGGGTTGAGGAGTTCCACCCTAGGGATCGTCAATCCCCTATCCAAGAACGTGCTATTCCTCTTGGGTATAACTATAGGGGGGACTCGTATCACCCAGTATTTGATAATGAGGAGTTCCCCTACCAAAAATGGCCTACCAATGTGGAGTCTCCCTTAACTGCGGAGAGTGGTCCAAACACAAGCACCCGATCCCACCCTACTCGAAACTCTAGTTCAAGTGGGTCTAGAAGGAAACGGAAGAGTGTAGACCTTCCTGATGGTCTTCTTAAGTAATTGGCGGGATTTCAAACAACTCTTGAAAACATCACTAATCAGGCCATCCCTAAACCACCTCAACCACCTCGAAGCAATCATGAACAGTTTTTAGAATTTTTACAAGAAATAAGAGCAAACAACTTTATTGGCCATTCTATGTTTATGGAGCTCCTAGTTAGATTTGAGCAGTTCGGCTGAATGGCAGAGATAGTGATGGGGTTGCGCCCAGAGCATCGTCAATCCTACCTATTCGCCTTATGTGGAAGGTCATGACCACCTCCATAGGCCTATTGATGTTTATATTATAAAATTGTAATGATTTTATTAATTTGTGAGTTAATGTAAAAAAATTATTGTAATTAAGCTAATTGGGTTTTATCATTTAGGTATAATGACACCCCCCCCCCCTCGTATCCGATGACAAATTGATTGCGATGTGTATAGTGGGCCCACTATACACATCGATTCTCACTGGTCCATTATATGTTCAGAAAATCCTTCACAGGCATCCAGATATTACATATAAGCTATTTCAAATGCGTACACCCGTATTCAGAAGTTTATGTGACGGTCTTAGGGCGAGGGGTCTGTTGGAGGACTCACAGAGGATAAAGGTGGAGGAGGCGGTTGCTATATTCATGTACACTATAGCCCAAAATAAAAAGAATAGAACCGTCCAAGATAGATTCCAACATTCGGGCTCAACCATTAGCCTATGTTATAATAGCGTACTTGACGCTATCTTACAATTGTATGACGATTTTGTGAAACAGGCCACTACTAGAACTCCCCATAGATTAGTAGCCAATAAAGGTTTTACCCATGGTTCAAGGGTGTTGTAGGAGCTATCGATGGTATACATGTTGATGTTATCGTTCCCAGGTGGGACTCACAACGTTATCGTAACCATCACAATGCGACATCACAAAATATTTTGTGTATGATATAGTTTGACATGTTATTCCAATACGTACTCCCTGGATGGGAGGGGTCTTCCCCAGACTCGAAAGTTCTAGCAAGTGCTCTCTCTAGGCCACAAAATCAACTTTAAGTGTCACTGAACAAGTATTACCGTGTGGATGGGGGTTATTCTAACATGTGAGGCTTTCTAGCTCTCTATCGGGGGGTTCGCTATCATATTAAAGAATTCAATATCTCGAATCCCCCATTGACTCCACAAGAACTTTTCAACAAGCGACATGTGTTCTTACGTAATGTGGTTGAGAGAACATTTGGGGTACTGAAATAATGATTTCCGATATTGAAAACAGCCACGAGGTTCCTAATTCAACAAGTGAGAAAAGTAACTATATATTGTATTCTACACAATTTTATCAAATTATACGATCTAGAAGATCCATTCTTTGAAGAATGGCCAAAGGATTATATAGTAGAGCCATCTGACGACTCGATTCATGAGATAGACCCTGACATCCATTATACTCAAACCCCTGCAAATCGCGAATGGATGAACACATTCCATGATAATATAGCCAACACTATGTGGGACGCGCAATCACGTTGACATATTAAATGTACAGTTGGTTATATGGTTTTATTGTAAACTCTTAACTTGAATTAATTAAATGAGCCATTTCTCACTCTTGCACTCACTAACCAATTGATGTATTTTGTAGATATGGGTAAATATTACATCATGTTCGTTGGTAAGAGACCGGGTATATATCGAACCTGAGAGGAATGCTCGAGAGAAGTAACCGATTTTTCTGGGGCTCGTCATCGCTCCTTTCATTCGTATGATGAAGCACTGAATGTATTACAAAGACACCTAAATGAACCCTCATATAACCCACCCACATATCACCATGTACCTCCGATAACCCAACAAACACAACTAATGGATAGAGTGATAGATAGGGCCCCAGATGTTGGTGTGCATGTAGATTGCATGTGTGGAATGTTTGCACATGCAGTTATTATTGTTCTCTTATCCACTTTGGTTATTTATGTATGGCAGTCACTGTGATTTCTTTATAATTCTTAATATGAAGTCTCTCATTTTTCAAATTTTATTATTTCTCATGTAGTCAATTCATATCGATTGTGCATCGTATCCCAATTCAAAGTATTCTCAATTCGGTATATGGAATGTATAGATATGTCATGCACCCCTAGTTCATCTCATTCTCGGACAGGTTCATCTACCTCGGCGTCATCGGCAAGGCGCCAGATTGTTGTAGTTATTATTAACGATGAAGAGCCTGCTCCAGTGGCACCCCTTGTGCCTCTCGGGTTTAGGGCCCCTGGCCCCCTTACAGTTCTTCTCCTTGCACCACCCACGGTTCGTACTCCAGCCCCCTCCGTTCATGTCGTTCAACCTCCCCCCGTTAACGACGACATCGTAGTCACCCTCCCACGAGCTCCGGCCTTGATGCACTCGCATCTCCCCCCTATCGATCTGGATATCAAACTCGCCTGATTTGACCTACAGTTGGGAGGGCTCGAGGTGAGGTCATTGTCTCACCTTGTCATACTACTCCGACTCAGGACACCTCAAATTCGGACTACCAGCTACCCCTCCATCATCGAGAGGCTTTCAATGGTTACCATGTAAGCACCGGCTCACCGGCCCGCACTGCAACGACTTCCTACTCTTCGGAGGATGACGACCTTTCCGATGCTAGTTTGTAGTGGTTGTTATGGGGGGAGGGGGGGTGTTGATCGTTTGTGCTGTTATTATGGGGGGAGGGGGAGTGCTGATCCTGGATGTAATTTTTTTTTTTGTAAATTAATGAAAAATGGTGAATGGTTGTTTTATTGTACTCCGCCTTTGAGTCCATAATCCTATGAAAAAAATGAAGTTCTCAGGTGTATATATACCATCCCTAATTTTTTTTTTCCTTCCACCATTTATAACAGATTTTAGTTCTAGTTCGGTGTCTCTATGGCAGGCTTTTCAATCTGTAATCTATTGTAATATGCCCCTGCTCTATTACTTGATTTACACGTATTGTAGTTGTGTTTGATCTAATTTTGAGGGTGTTCATCGGGTGTTTGGAGGAGTCTATCTTGATTCTAATGTTATAGTATTGAAGTCATTATATTCATTCGAAGATTCTATTGGCGTGAAAGATAAGGTGGCTGAGAATTTTACTTTCAATGGTGTTGTGATGGCATTCAAAAGACACAGGTTTATTGTGGATTTGCTTATTAAGTATTTGCCTATTTTTTGAAGAACAGTGCAGTTGTTTCTGAATTTTGTTACTATGTACTCTCACTGGTGTTGTTTACTGCGCTGCGCTGAATTTGTTGTTGATTTCTTTAAAATTCTAAATATTTGGGGTCTCAATGACTCACACTTTCATAGCAAGATTAATCAGCTCCTTTGGTACATTGATATTGGTATAAGTGATGCTTTACCATGCTTGAAGTGTAAAAATATTTAAGCTTGATGTGCATGATTCATATCCTAACTATTGTGATCATTAAAAGGATTACTAGGCATATAAGATGCAGCCCCAATTCTGTAAAGTTTTAACTTCTTTTTTTAAAATAAATTTTCTTTCAGATCTTTGAGTACCTTGTTCAACCCAAGTTAAAAGTCAGACGAGTTGACTCGAATAATAGGTTGGGTATTGGTCGAGTCTTGATAATCAAGACTCCATTTTTAATAGCGTATTTTAAAAATACAAAAAATATTATGAAGTTAATAAACTTTATATAGGTAGAGAATGAAAGACATGTCTCTACATTGCATAAGAAGAGTTATCATAAAATCAAAAATTGTGATTTAGATTCATGATATGTGCAACAGTCATAAGAATTCATGATGATATCAGGGAATCAGTCATTAATTCATAAGTGCACTTGCTATCTAGATATATTATATTCATAATTTTACTTTCATGATAGAGATGTGTGTTTAGGAAGTCAGTGGATTGGTGTATATGATATTAATTCAGCAATTGGTGTCAATATGCATGTTGCCATTGCAGCTGAGATTTCTTAGTGTTGATTGCACTTATCAACACTGTCACCAAATTGCGCTTGTTATTAAAATTTTGCAGCCAATTTCAGGTTGTGTTGATTTTGATGTGATTATATAAATGCCATTTATAGCTAATTATTATTTTTATAAATCCCAATAAATTGCATATATATATTTTTTTTAAATCAGACAAGTATTAAGATGACTGAAGTAGAGACTGGTAAATTTGCAGGGTAAGCAAGGTCTACCCACAGTGAAAATGGTGAATATACATGAGGACCTGCATTTTGTTCAATTTCAATCAACTCTATCAGCTCTGCAGTCTTTCTCAATAGGAGTTAGTTCTATCTCTGGTAAGTGGAGATCATCTCTTTATCAATTGTTTCCTCTTTCTTTTTAGGCTTTCTACTTAATTCTGAGCAGTAGTAAATCAACACGAATCCATATGGACAAAATCCTATATCGGGTGAACTGCATAAATTTGTGATATATGGTTTGCATGTGTTTATTTTATTTTTTTCTTTAGCAAACTACAAGCGTAGGACAGATTTGTTGAGGACAAAGTGCATGTGGCTGATGTGGCACGATGTGACTGGCTGCACCGACCTGCATTATTTGAGCCCCACCACACTTTCAACCAATTGCATCGCACCACATCTGCCTCTTACACTTTCTCTGTTCTTAGATCTTATAGTGGTCCTCTATTTTTATTTTTATTTTTGATGTTATTTTTATTAAAATAGTCTGAGCTATTTTTTTACTTTGATCTTATATTGGTCCTCTATTTTAGTCTGAGTTGTTCTTGCTCTCTTTTTTTTTTAAACCAAAGTTGTGTGCAGTTGTTCCTTACATATGCCTTCTCACAGTTATTCTTTATTTGGTTGCCCAAATACAGACATCATTGTCTAAAAGGCCTTGTATCCCACTTGAGCCATCTATAAATCTTGTCTTGGCCTGACTTCTATTGGGACACAAATGTATTTTCATGAACTTAATTTTTGTTGGAACAGAGATCATACCCAAAAATATGTGTCATTTTGGTCTTGGTAGCCACTGATTACAGCTGTGATACTATTGTAGCCACTGATTACTGTGGTGATACTATTGTAGCCACTAATTAAGATGGCTGAATTAGCCATTGATTTATTGTAGCCACTGACATATTCAATTAACAAAGCCTAATTATTCAATTAATTTATGGTAGCTACTAATTATATTATTCAATTAGCCACTTATTTTTTCTATGCAATACTGATTCAATTATCCACTGATTATTCAATTAACATAGCCTGATTATTCCATTGGCCACTGATTAAATTATTCAATCGGAATGTCATCTACAGAGAAACTGATAAAAAAACAGAGCAAATAAGAACTAATCTCTCTTTATCGGCAAACAAAGGTATTTATTTAACCAAGTTAGTTAATGTAGTAAATTTTATAGGTGGGGCTATTGAATGTGGATGGATACTACAATTCCTTGCTTTCTTTCATTGACAAAGTTGTAGAGGAAGGCTTTATTAGCCCGAGCGTACGCCATATCATTGTGTCTGCCCCTACTGTAAAGGAATTAGTGAAGAAACTAGAGGTAGTGTTCTTTATTCTATTTACAACTTCAGTGTTCATCACCGCATCTTATTTCTTGCACAATATTATTATTACACTAGTAATGCTATATGACCCTACAAGGTTAGAAGCTCTCAACATAGAAATAAGGAATTAGTGAAGAAACCAGGTTGTTAACTCTTTTTTATCCATGCCTGATTATCTTGTACCTTCTACAGTTTAAGATGCAAGCTCAGCAGTATCATCGGTTGTTGCAAACTTACAACAACTAAGTTTACGTGAGGAGGAGCTTAGTGCACCACCTACAGAGGATAACCCATATGCATCAAAGACCTTGATGATCCAGAATAGTGCTACTTATTCTGGATCATATGCATCAAAGACCTTGAAGAGTAACTTGGATGCCTCAGTAGCAGCTAATGCATCTTCCATTGATCACTTAGGAACCAGGTGTGCACTAATCTTATTCACTTCCTTTGTCAACAAACTTAAGCTTTGAGAACTGTTGCAGCAATCTTAAGCTTCATGTCTGATGCCCATTGATCACACCTATTATTAAGTAATTAATTGGGTCTAAGCCAATTCATGTCTTATTCACTTCCATTGATCACACCTATTATTAAGTAATTAATTGGGTCTAAGCCAATTCATTTGTGCCCATTGCCAACTTTAAATTCGATTGATTTTCAAAATCAGATGCAAAATGCCAGTTTGCTCGAAGCATATGCACGCTACCTTGGTTTTCATTCCATGCAATCAGCTCCTCAGGTCCATGATTTTCATATCTTGTATTGTGTTCCTTTCCAAGAAACTTCCCTAAATTTTTTATGGATCGTCTTGTAGGCTATGAATTTGTTTGAATACGGTTCTCAGGCAGTTCAGCAGACTCAGAAGATCTCACCGCCTAGTTGTAGTAGTGGACCTTGCAATGGAGGAGTTTCTTCTAGAAATATTCAGAACGGCAAGATGGGTACGATAGAAAGAAGGCCTATTTCGTTGGAAAAGAGAAATCTAATCCTCAATACCCTGTGAACCAATGCTCTTTTAAAATGACTCCTGCTCCATTTAACTGTTATCTACATAATCAAAATATTTCTAGGTTTATCAATGATGGATATGCTTATTTTTTTTAAAAGAAAAAAGTACAAATCCCTATTTTTTTGTGACAAATAAAAATAAAAATGACGGATTTCTTCATCATCATAGCCTTAGTTCATCTACTTGGGGTGGGAAATTCTCTTCATAGGGATTTAGCAGGGGCTTTTTATGGCTGGCTATTAACCTAACACCAGCACTTCTTTCTCATCTGGGCTTGGGACCAATAATAGCGGACTTAAAAATGAGTCATTTTTATCTTCAAAGGTTAATGGGTTCTTGATTGTGTCACATTGTTGCTTTAGTGAGAATGAAAATCTTCCTTTTATAATTTTTTTTATCTTCAAAAGTTATGGATCTCTACCATACTTTTGTGGCAAGAAAGATAGGCACAAACGCTGAGGGATCTCAACCCAAACTTGTTGTTCTTTTGTTTCTGCGGCCTACATCTCACTTCCTCGAATTCTCACAATTCGACCGTTAGATTTGATGAACGCCAAGTAAGCCACAAAAGTGCCCCACTTTACTGGTTGAATTCCACAGAGAATTTAATTACAAACTATTTACACAAAAAAATATTTTTCCAAATTCTTTTTTTCCATTACAAACTAATCAAACATGAGAAATCAGATTACGGTGAAAATCATTTCTTAGACAACTCATCAAACAGCAGGAACTGTATTTCCCAAGGAAATCATTTCGGAGGAAATCGACTAGGAAATTAATTTCATTTTCTAAATGGAGTTTCCTTGCTATCAAACAGGGCCTAAGCTCCAAACGAAACTAATTTGATTTGACAAAAATACATACATTAAGTCTGATCAATTGCCGTCATTTGGATAACTAATAAATTTGTGACGAAAAAAGGCCTACGCCGATGGCATAGCGATTATTAATGAAAAAGACTGCAGCTATCGGCATAGGCATATTTATTTTTTTTTTTAAATAAAAAAATTAAGACATCGACGTAGAATATTTGAATTATGGCAACGACTTACAACCGTCGGTATATGTATTCGCCGACGGCTTCCAGCCGTTGGCGTAGAGGTTCCAACCGTCGACTATGTTCTTTACCGACGACTAGTATAGGTACCTTTATTTGTAGTGTTAGTGGCCCATTTTAAAAGTAATAGTCATTAAATCAGATTCAGAAAAAGACTGTCAAATATGTTCAGCCCCATCTCGATTGATTGCCCGTAAATTTTGAGAGGAATTCGAGTACGGCACATAAATCGATGATTAGATCACGTTTCTACGGTCATAGCATAACCACTGATTGATTCGATTCTAAGGATTTTCTGAGATGAACTTAAAAACAAAGGATTCTGAGTTTTATAGGAATCTGAGTAATTTAAGAACGCATATGGAAAAAATCAGGAATCTGAGTCTGCTAAGAATTTGTTAGGATTCTGAGTGTCCAAGAATCTGAGTTTTCTGAGAAAAATCAGGAATCACTTGAACGAGGCCTTAGGGTCTTTTTGGATAGGGGGAAAGGAAAAATTATAAAATATATTTTTTAGTTTTTAAGTGTAATTACTCAATCTAAATATCGATAAACAATGAATTCCTATGAATTTCTAAAGAGATGGAATTCATTGGATCTATAAATTCATTTCCTATATATTCTGAACAATTGCCAAACAGACCCTTAAGAGTCTATTTGGACAAAAACATGGAAAGCAATGGATTTTAATTTATGAATCCAATGAATTCCCATGGTTTCTAGCCTTATAAGACTACAAGATTCTTTCATTTACCGTTGTTTGGATGTTAACTTTTACAAAGTATATTAATTTTGCAACAAAATCTAATATGTTCGTGTAACAAGACAGTGAACTAACTTTGGTGCGCCCAGCTGAATGAGAGAGCATTTCCGACTACTCTGCTTGGGTTGAGTTGACTTTAATTTTCATAAACTATAAACAGTTGAATTAATGGCGTTTACTCCTCATCAATCAAAATATATATATATATATATATATATATATATATATATATATATATATACACGCTGGGCCTATTCGGCTATGCATTTATGGCCTTCTTTTAAATAGTTTACACTATTAGGTAGGGAGCTATTACTGGCATTCGAAAATTTGGCCCTTACAACAAGTTTAAAATAAAGATTTATAAGTTTTGGCATCTCCTGCTATATGAAAAGACTATCTAAATCGTCTAATTTAGAACCCGTCATTTAAAAATATTAAATACAAAAAATTTGCACGAAATATAATCTTTATTATGTGATTAAACATAGTCAGAAGGTATTATTATATTCAACGATTGACTATAATAGATTATATGATAAATATCATGCTTTGCTCCAATCTTAGTAACTCTGTCTTGTTGTACTACTAAAATCAAAATAGTTTAAATCGTCACCCTTCATAAGCACATTTGGCAAAAATCAAAGGCAAGTTATCCGACCTGTATAAATAGCATCGACGGTTTATGCATTACGTAAAGGATTCTGAACTATTGAAAACAAACAAGGGAAACACAAGAAATCTCGGAAAGCTAAGAGTCAAAAGGCTCGAAACAACTCTTGAATTTTTTGAAGATGTGCCTAGAAAAGCCAAGAATCTAACTTTACTAATTCCGAGCTTTTCAAGAATCTAAGTTAAAACATCCGAACAAGGCTTAATGAATTTTGCTATTTCTTTTCTTCTTTTTTTGAGATGATTTTTGCTATCTCTATACAAGACGTCTCAATGAGATGACGCAATAGGCAAAAATTATTTTTAAAAATATTAAAAATTAGATAGAATTATATTTAGATGAAAAAAATATAAAAATACCAATAAATTAAAATTTAAAAAGATTAGAATGAATCTATGTATAGGATTGTAGAGGAAGATTGACTCGAGTGCTGCCAATGGTGATCAAGCCACTTTCATAAATAGAAATCTTTAAACAGCATATTCTTATAGATTCTTTTAGATCTTATTGTTATTTGAAGTGGAATGGGCCATATGCTATAATCAATACATGCGCTACGCCTCATAAGTAAGTCAATGATTTTATACAATACATTTAGCACTATTTTTGCCCTACATGATGCCACACGATTCTTTGGGTCATCACAAAGATTGGATACAACGATTCTTTGGGTCATCACAAAGATTGGATACAAGCTAGGATTGATTGATAAAAATAAAAACTAAAAAATTAACAAAAAGGCTAAAAGGGCCAAAACTGAGGCTATTATAGATTTAAACAGAGCACAACGCTAGTGATGATGAAAATAGTTTTTCAATGCAAAGAATCCAATATAAATAATCACCCCATGAACTAGATCATGTGAGGCCAACATAATACCACATTTACAAATTTCATAATCCGTTACTATGATCTCGGGGGCGGGACGTCGTATGCTTATCGCCTTGCCTTTTGCCCTGCCTCGAGATGAGACGAGGCATATCCTCGTCTCGGACAATATTTAAAATCATGGTAGAGCTAGCAGCAGCTCTATTGAGGACCATGGCTCTCCATTGAACATGATCCCTTTTCGCAAACCGTTCTACCCAGAAATCCCTGCAAAATCTCTCTGGACTGTTACATTGATAAGATTAAATTAGTGCCATTAATTTACTAATTCCATTGCCTACAACACATTCCAACCTCAGGCAAGAGCCCGTAAGCAGATAAATCACTATATGCACATCAAATTGATGAGGGTGACTGATTTATGCCGCCCCAATTGTCGTCAAGATCACACTGGTTGGGCAACACCTTTAGCCTTCGCAGCGGCTGTAGCAGCAGCAGCGGCTGCTGCTGCAGCTGCAGAGGCTGCTGCAGACGGTGTCGATGATGGAGGTGCAGGAACTGCCTGTGGAGCCTTTGCCTCTTCATGCTGCCGCTGCTGCTGAGAGCTTACTTGGGCAAGCAGACTCTTGATCTGACTACCCGTGAGGGTCTCGTGCTCAAGAAGTGCGTTAGCAAGCGCATGAAGCTCTTTGCTGTGGGTTGTAAGAATGGTCTTTGCATTATTGTAGGCCCTTTCCAAGAACTCTCTCACTTCCTTCTCGATAAGAAGCCTCGTTTCCGTGCTCATACTCTTTCCATTGTCGTCGTAGTTGTGGGAAACAAACCCGACCTCCTTGCTCATCCCGTACTTTGTAACCATTGCTCTTGCTAGCGATGTGGCCTGTTGGATATCAGAAGATGCACCAGACGTGACCTCATTCTCTCCAAAAATGATCTCCTCTGCTACCCGCCCTCCCATGCAGACATCAAGCCTTGCGAGCATCTGCTTGCGCGATACACTCGTCTCATCCTTGTCGGGCAGCTGGGACACCATACCAAGTGACATCCCACGTGGCACAATAGTGGCCTTGTGCACCGGAAGGGCACCATCGGTGTGGATAGCAACCAGTGCATGGCCACCCTCATGGAAGGCTGTCAGCCTCCGCGATTCTTCGGAGATCACTGCCGATTTCCTCTCACTCCCCATCATGATCTTGTCCTTTGCATACTCCAAATCAGCCATGTTTACGGCTTTGGCACCGTCCATAGCAGCCTTGAGAGCAGCAATGTTCACCAAGTTCGCAAGATCTGCACCTGAAAACCCAGGTGTTCCTCTGGCTATAATCATCAAATCTACATCATCAGCCTTCAAAACCTGTTAAAAAGTACGTTTTAAGTCCTGTTCTATAGATTGAGGGTCAACAGCCTTCAAAACCTGTAAAAAAATACGTTTTAAGTCCTGTTCTATAGATTGAGGGCTTGGATTATTATAAAGAGGCAGACTCTAATGCCCGCTTTACATGGATAGTGTCATGGGAATCACCCAATTAGGCAGCATCGATACATACTTGATCGTTATAACTGTTTCATACGGATGGCCATCACTTGTGGTGCACTCAGCACAAAAATCATGCATACGAGAGCATTGGGCACATCTGATTAGAGTGCTTTAATATGAACCCTTAAATAGCAATGAACAACAGTCCTTATTCAAGCGCTTTGACAAAACGGTTACAATGCTCTGATATGCATGATTTTTAAGCTGAGTGTGGTACAAGTGATGGCCATCCACATGAAATACTTTAAAAGGATAAAAGACTGTCCGCCATGTGGCCTAAAATGGGTGGGTGTTTCTCCTGGTCTTATCTGTAAATGCTTCTCATATCCCATTATTCTTCTTATCGAAAAAAAATTGCATCCAAAAGGTAAAAAGGGATTAAGATAATATTTACGTTGGACATATGTGATTCCATAATCTGCCTTCTTCCTTCAACATCAGGGTTAGGAACGACAATGTGTCGATCGAACCGTCCAGGTCTCACCAGTGCCTTGTCCAATGATTCAGGGAAGTTGGTAGCAGCAATCACGATAATTCCTTCATTTTGTTTAAAACCGTCCAGTTCAACAAGCAACTGATTCAAAGTCATCTTCATATACTGCTGGTCCTTCGGGTTGCGAGACCCTCCGATTGCGTCTATTTCATCAATGAAGATTATACAAGGGGAGCGTTTCTTTGCTGCTGAGAAAAGATCTCTTACCCTCCTGGCTCCCACACCCACAAACATCTCCTCAAACTCGCTACCACTGCATGAAAAGAAAGGCACTCCAGCTTCCCCTGCAATGGCTCTTGCTAGCATGGTCTTACCCGTACCTGGCGGACCCACAAGCAAAACGCCTTTGGGGAGCTTGCCTCCCAGACGGGTGAAGCGCTGCAACAACGAATGGCTAAAAATGAAGAAAACATGGGAGAAAGTAACTGGTATAATATTGCTTATAAAATTCAGAGTATGGTCTCATTATTTTTTGCTACAAAAAGTACAGGTGAGGGGTTGCAATCTAGGACACCGAAGACTTTTAAATCACCAGGGTATCAGTACAAAATGAACAGATATGCTAAAAAATGCCGGTGGGGGTTTGTAATCTAGGACACAGGATACTTGTATATTCATATATGACTAGGATATCAGTATAAACACGAAAATATGTCAATACTCATAGGATACAGTGTAATCACTATTGGTGTTTTGATCTGAGATGGTCAATGTTTGACCTGCTGATGTCAGCAATGAAAGGTGACGTCAGAAAGCGGCTCCGGTGATGTTTGCGATGAAATCTTATGATGTTGGGCTTTGAAACCAACTTGATTTTAGGGTTAGGGTTTAGGAGAGGAGGAAGGAGGAGTGAAGGGAGTTTGGAAATAGAATATCTTATTTAGGGTTAGGAGAACCCTAACTAGCCTTTATACAAATAAAAGTAATTACAACTCCCACACTCAAAGTAATTACACTCACCATAAGTAGCACACATATCTAGACAACTACTCACACAGGCATAACTATAACTCACACACCAATAATTGTATTCTGTCGTATTCATTCGGTACGCTGCCGATTGACTGTAAAAGATAAATTTAAAACTATAATATCATATATAAACCTTAATATGGATATTATACAAAAATATATCCATAACTTGAGTTTGGTTGGTGATTCGTATCCCTCTCCATATCTATTTCCATTGGTATCCATAAACGTGTATCATCATCTCTTATTGCAATTAACAGAGCCTCTGCCTAGGAAATCAAAGAATCTGTTACTTCTTGCTTTTTTAAGCAAAGTGGACACATATGTGGCCTTCTTTACTAAGAAATTAAGCGGCTCAAGGCAGTGACATTCATCCTAAGATAGAGTTATATGCCATCATGGAGGCCCGAGGACATTTGTTTCATGAGTTACCCAAGATGTGCACCAATGGCGGTGGATGGGTCAACCCCCACCCCCACCCAACACACAAATAAAAAAGTCAAAACCTTGGTTGATGCAAAAAAAATTACAATCTTGAAAATCACTGAAAGTACCTTTTTGGCCTTTCACCGACTTGATGCTCAAATTGTGGAAAGGGAGATTGCCATATGGAGAGTCATTTGTGCATGGTTCTGGCACCTAATACTGAGTGTTAGTCAATACATAATTCTGTGTTTGTCTTCAATTAAACCTTTCTCGGGATATAGTCTGTAGCCATACTCGCAGTAGGCTATCAGACATTGGACCTAAGGAAAGAGCCCTAGGTCATTCACTTTGTGTTTCGATCACAAGATATTAAAAGATGTTAATGGCCATCACCTAATTCAAGCTCATACTAAGCAGTTTGTTGCCAATGAGAATTCACAGCAGTGTTGGACATAAAGCTGGACATCATAACAAAGTATCTGATCCATTGAGTAGCACAGCTGTTATATAAGTAAAATGCAAGCTAATGTGATCAGGTTTTGCCTCAACCATCTCCATGGGTAGCAGACGAAGAATTTGGGATGATATGTTTAGTACAAGGGCAGTGAGATGAGTATTTTATTTCCTTTTTAAGGGCATTTTGTTTATGTTAGTGTGCCTACAGTGTTTTGTGGGTGTGCTTCTAGTCAAGTATAAAAGGTATGTGTGTGTTGCAGTCTACATGGAATGATATATAAATCAAAATGAAGATTGTGAGGGAATCCATCTCACAACCCTAATTTATCATCTCTCTCTCTCTCTTCTTCCTCTAACCCTAAACTCTTTTCATCATCAATCTACCTAAGGTACCAAAACTAATTTGGTATCAGAGCAGACAGTTCCTTGACCTTTCCCCTTGCTGATGTCACTCAAACTATCTTGACGGCATGCTGACATCAGTAGGGTCAAACTATTGACCTCGAATGCTGATGTTTCTCACGGTTTTTATCATAATCATGAAGTGAGCAACTTTTGTACTGCCAACTTTTTTTATTTTGAAGCGGATTTCTATGGTTTATGAACAGATCTTTACCATATAAGGGTTTCACGGTTTTCTGTACCATACATCTTTGTGGGATCAAAAAGGCCACAGATAGGTAAAGTTTGGATGGAAATCCTGTCAGGAAGTGCTTTGGTGTGTCAGATTTTCATTTGATGAAGTTTGGTAGCTCAATTAGTGAGACTTGTAACAACCCTATTAATATACCTATTTCAGCGGTGGAGTTCGTGTACTCTACATCGATTTGATTGTCTAATACCAGATGCGGGGCGCCCGCCTGGGCGGTTTAAAGGCAGGGTGGGCCGGCTTGATTTATGAATTTATGGGTCACGGCCAGGTTGGGTTGGGCCGATTTATGGGTTTGTGGGTTATTACCGAGTCAGGTCGTATCATTAAAGGGTCAGACCCGTTGGTAACCCATAAGTGTAAAGCCTTCATCAACAAGGCTGGTGTTACCACCACACCACTTTTATGTTACAACCACCTCATTTAAATAAAGGAAAAATCTATTCACTGTTTTAAATGAGGTGGGTGTAACATAAAGTGGTGTGGTAGTAACACCCCCTAAAACCGAAAGCCAGTAATTCTGAAACGCAGAAAAAAAAAATGCACAAAAAGAAAAGAAGCAGAAGAGAAAGTGAGGTGGCTGGCCTGAAACACAGATCGCAGGTATCTCTCTCTCTCTCTCTCTCTCTCTCTCTCTCTCTCTCTCTCTCTCGACCATGAGCGTGCCATGAGACAGTCAAGTTCTTGAGACCTAAAATCACATGGCTAGGGCGACGTTTTGGGATCTGTGCCACGTGGAATATAAATTTGACTGTCAAATGACAGTATGGCACACTCATGGTCTGATTAAGGCGAAAAACGATCGACGGATTTCGAGGCCTATTGTCCATGTTGCTATGTCATTGGATGAGGCTCATCTGCGACGTTCACGTTTTTGGGCATTTGCCTACACGACATCTGTGCATTCTGTTTCCCAGACTTTCTATTTTGTTTGATAGTACTCAATTTAAACGCGAACTTTGTTAGGCTTCAAAGCACTGTAGAAACTCTTGTCCAATTAGTATAAGTGGTATTCCATTTCAGCTTGTTCATTCTGATGTTTGGGACCATCTCTAGTTGTTTATTTGTGTGGTTATCATTACTTTGTAACCTTTATTGATGATTATACTTGTTATTTTCTCAAGGATATCTAAGGATGAGGGTGTTGCAATTTTTCCTATCTTTCATAAATTGGTTCAAAACCAGTTTCATGCAAGTGTTAAGGTTTTACGGTCAGGAGTATTCCTCCCATCATCTACAATCGTATTTTGCAACCATGGGATTGAGTAGCAACTACGTGTGCCTATACCCCAAAACAGAATAGGGTGGTAGAAAAGAACAGTTATCACCTCCTTGAAGTTGTTCGTGACTTGTTTGTTGGAATAAATGAACTCAAACACTTATGTCTCCTCCTGTCTTTGATTGGGAAGGCATGCACGGAAAGCCAAAGAAGACAAAGAAGGCAAAGAAAAGAGCACGAAAATGGAGTTTATGCCCAAAGTCGATCGATCGAATGCAATTCTTGATCGATCGAATTTGTCCAAAGGGTTTGTCAAAACACATAATAAACTTGATTGATCGATTTAAACTTTGGGCAATTGAATTCCCACAAGAAGTTTACAATGCAGTTCTGAAGGAACTTGATAGATTGAATTCCAATTTCGGTCGATCGAATTCACCCACGGAGATTTTGATTAAATGGGAATTTTAGGATTTAGTTTCCTTTTTAAATTAGGATTCTTTCTATTTTCGTTTCTTATGCTTAGTTAGGGTTTCTTAGCCTATATAAAGACATGTAAATAAAATTCTAGAGGATGGATGATTAATGAAATTTATGAGTTTTGCTTTATGTGAATTCTAGAGAACTTGTGAAGAGTTTTCAACCGAAAGAGTTTCTTTCACCCAAAGAACGATTCTTCTCTTTATCTTCCTTGTAACGATTTTTCTTATTGTCAGGTAATTTTATTTAGTTTGTTTCGCCTATCGAAATCCCATAAAAATATATATATATATTCTTCTAGTATTGTTGCTGGGATTTTGATTTCCAATTCCCAACCTTAATTCGTTGATTCCCTCTAAACGATTTAAACTCTTTGGGCCCTAAATTATTCAAACCCAAGCAAGGAGTCAAGAGACAACATCGAAATTATCATTTGATGCCCTAAATAAGATCGAAACTAGAGTCTATCTTTAGACATATTTTCTAGATCGGGAAAGATCATATGCTAATGGACGCTAAATCGGATTAATCAAATGCCCTAGTAAGATTATTGAACATTCCTCTGTATTTTGAAAGTATTCTCTTGGATTTTCGTTGCTCAATAAAATCTAAATTTGATTTCAAATCGTATAACTGGTAGCGTTTGTCCTGCATCAAATTGGTATCAAAGCACAATCAGTTTAGGGTTGTTTTGTGTTAATTCTAGACTTTAGGTCGCATATAGTTTTGTGTTTGTGCTAGTTGTTCTTGCTTCAATTGTCACCATCAATCTAGAGAAGTTAGATGTTCTCATAGAGAGGTTCAACACTCAAATGGCTGTCATACAAGGTCAATTGCAGACCCAACAAACCCAACAAGAGGACTTAGCAGCCCAATTTCAAGAGTTGTCTAGATCAATTCACGGCGAGTATCATAGGGTTAATATCAATGATCGAATGAGGGATCTTCCAAGGCATGAAAATCATCCGGGTCACGAAATCGGTTAAGGTTGACGCTCCCACTTTTGAAGCAAAAATGGACCCAAAATTTTGCATAGATTGGGCAGCCGCCATGGACCATTATTTCGATTGAGATGATAGGACAGATGAGCGTAAAGTGGTTTGCCAAGATGAAACTTGTGAGACAAGCCAAATTTTATTGGACAAAGGTGGAGCGAAGTCGAGAAACTCCCGACTGCAGTCCCATCTCCAGATGGGTGGGTATGAAAGAGAAGCTTCATAATAAATATGATCCCCTTTCCTACAAGCAATGCCTCATGGATCAATGGCATGGTTTGAAATAGGGAAACATGCATGTTGGCGAGTACATCAACAAATTTGTGGAATTCACATTGAGGGCCAATGTGTACGAGAGTCCTCAAGTCACCCTTTCTAGGTTTCGGATTGATCTACGTATGGAGCTACAAAAGAAATCATCCCTCACCCCGTTGAAGACTTGGAAGATTGCTATGCGAGGGTACAGGAGTTAGAGAGACAAATCGAAGCGCCTAGCAGTAGGCGAAGTAGTTTTTATAACTCTGAGTCTAGGGTCATTCCTACTGAGAAGGTAGACAATTCCTACGGTCAACCTTCCAAACCCATGACTTCCCAAATTGACAAGGGTAAGGGGAAGTTAAATGAGGATACCAAAGGTAGCGGCCAAAATAAATGTTATAAGTGCCCAGCATATGACCACTTTGTCGCTCAATGTCCTACAAAATTCAAACCTTGCTTATTAAAGGACATGATGAAGAGCAAGGAGAATTTGAAGAAGAAATCTATGAACCTGATACGATCACAAGTGATGAGGAGGTAAGAGTGGTAAACAAGAGTCTAGTTTTTGTTAGGAAAGTTTTCAGTCCCAACGAGCAGGATGATAGTGTGTCTGCCACACATGAGTCATTAGAGTCTGTAGGAGCATACCATTATCATTAGAACTGTCAAAGGGTCGGGCCGGCTTTAAAAGCTCTGCCCGGCCCTAAATGTTAGGGCTAAGGCCAAATTTTGAGGGCCCTATGGTAGGGCTTGGACCTTTGAAATGAAAGCCCTGAAATTTAGGGTCGGGCTAAGATAGGGCAATGCTCGGCCCTAGATGAATTTCATATATATATATATATATATATATATATATATATATATATATATATATATATATATATATTGATTCTATAATTTTGTTTTATCAAATATATCCTTCTTTCTAACCTTTAGATCATTCTTAATAGATAGATCGAAGGTTAATTTGAAATTTTTTAAAAGAGTTATCCTTATTTTATATTTAAAGTTATCTAATAATTGATATCATATATATTTTTGTACCATTAGAACTGTAAAAAAAAAAGTAAAAATAGTAATGTTTGAAAGCCCAAAGCCTGGCCCCGCTAGGGCTAGAGCCAACCATACTAAGGCTCACCTAGGGCTAGAGTGAAGGCAATGCAAAAGTTCAGCCCGACCCATTGATTGCCCTAATAATCATGAGTTGCATGAAATAAATGAACAGATTATATTGAACGATGGACATACAAAAAAAAAATAAAAAAATTAAAGCATATAACTTGTTCAATGGTTTTGCAATAGGTGAATTTGTTGTGGTTCAATTTAGACCCGAGCAAATCTCGCAAGAAATTGCAAAAAGGTTTGCGAAATTAGAATAATGAACCTTTTTCGATCTTCAAAATGGACCGTTGTGGCAGCTGGATTTCCATCTAGACGTGGGTAGTAATGCAGTAATTACGTTGGAGGATCTGACACCTTTTCTAGGTTCGGCAACAAAACCCCTAGGCCCATTCCTTGATGTCCGTTCACCTGAAGCCAATCCCATCTACCAATTGATTCCGAAAATACTTCCTGAGCAATATGAGAAACAGTTAGATGGAGAGGTTTTGAGAGATACGAGTTTTGTTACCAACGTGCAGAAGTATCTCGAGCATCAAGAGTACCTTACAAAGTGGAAAGGGGAAGCCAAAGGTGGAGCAGCCGGTATTTGCGATGAGTAGATTTCGCAACTCATTAGAGATGAGTTTCTCCCACCCGAGGATAATTAATGGGGAAATCAACCGATCATATACACGCATGAATCACGTGAGAAGACCACAATTTGGGAAGGCATGCACGGAAAGCCAAAGAAAACGAAGAAAGCAAAGAACAGAGCATGAAAATGTACTTTCTGCCCAAACTCAACCGATCGAATACAACTCTCGATCGATCGAATGGAATTCTCGATCGATCGAAATCCTCCAGAAGGTTTGTTAAAATGAAGAATAAACTCGATCGATCGAGTTTCAACTTCAATCGATCAAATTCGTGCACGGAGATTTTTTATTAGACGGGAATTTAAGGGTTTAGTTTCCATTTTAGATTAGGATTCTTTCTATTTTCATTTCTTATGCTTAGTTAGGGTTTCTTAGCCTATATAAAGGCATGAAAAGACAATTTTAGAGGATGGATGATTAATGAAATTTATGAGTTTTGATTTATGCAAATTCTAGAGAACTTGTGAAGAGTTTTCAACCGAAAAAGTGATTCTTTCACCCAAAGAGTGATTCTTCTTTCGCGTGCAGTTTGGTGCGAAGCCAATATCTTCCTTGGATCTTCTACCTTTTCTATATAATTTTCTTATTGCCAGGTAAGTTAATTTAGTTTATTTCTCCTATCGAAAACCCATAAAAATCAAAATATCTTTTCTTTTAGTATTGTTGTTGGGATTTGGATTTCTAAATCCCAACCTTAATTCGTTGATTTCCTTTGAATGATTTAAACCCTTTGAGTCTTAAATTATTCAAAACCTAGCACGGAGTCAAGAGACAACATTGAGATTGTCCTTTGGTGCCCTAAACTAAATCGAAACTAGAGTCTATCTTTAAATCTCTTTCTAGATCGAGAAAGATCATATGCTAATGGACGCTAAATCAGATTAATCAAATTGCCCTAGTAAGATTATTGAATAATTCTATGTTTTAGAAGTATTTTCTTCAATTTTCGCTGCCCAATCAAATCTAAATTTGATTTCAAATCGCATAATTAGGGTTGAGCGTTTGTCTGGCATCAATTTACTTCTGGCCTTCGATGAACATGTCCAAACCACCAAAAGCAATGGTCGGTAATTTTTTCCTTTGTAGGTGTCACTCTCAATTTTTCTCTTATGTGCTCATTTCGTATTTTATCCTTTCTTGTTACTCCACACTTGAGAGGCTTCGAATCTAACTTGTTACTTCCTAGTCCTAAGACATGAACAAAACAAACAAACCCAAATACACAAGGAGGAAGAAAAAGGTGGAGATTCAAGAAATCATATTTCATAAGGTACTTTGCATTTAAGAGATAAAAGCATACAATTGATTAGATAACAAGTAGTGAGAACGACATCACCCAAAAAAAGTTTAGGAACATTCACTTGGAGCAAATAAGATTGAGCAAACTCGAGGAGAGATGTCTATTGTTCGACTTGAAGAAGCTTGGCATATTCCTCATGAGAAAATTGTGAGCAATTGGTCACCTACAATACTTGGCTGATGCTGGAAGGTGATAGGTCTAACAGATTGTGAAACTTGAATGCTCTCCAATGGATGCCTTATTAGCCCATGGAGGCATGCCATGAAGATCCCAACAAATATCGAATGTGTCATTAGAACACCCACAATTCGAGCACTTATGGCCACCACAGCCATGAGCAGTACTTGGAGTCTTGGACAGATTTGACCCACTATGGGGCAGTCAGTGTAGTAATATGTGATCGCATATGCCATCTGGGAAGAGTGTATCGCATATGCCATGACATATGCAATATGGTAAGTATGTCATCGCATACAGCGTATGTCATAGCATACTTCAACATTTTTTTTTTGGCTTTTTAGGATTTCCCAAGCCCTATAAACGGGGGGTTTCTCTTCCTAATGCGTACCATAACTCTCAAAGGTAAGTTTTGGGTCTTTGTCCTTCTCTTTTGTGGCATGGCACCATCGCATATGTGATTGGGTCATGCCATTGCATAGGGTCGCATATGCCATTTAACAACATTGGCGGCAGTTGGATCTATTTAATCTTACGGAAGTGATTAGTCCACTCAACTTACCAGGCTTTCTTTCTTTCTTGTTTTTTTTTTTTGGGGGGGGGGGGTTCCAATAAAGGCTTTCACCTTACAAATTTCACTCTACAACAAGGACGCACCGATGCTCCATTTTTTGGTAACAAATCCGTATCGGATACCATTACTTGAGGGATACCTTCTCCTTCTTACGTTTACTAACCTAAAATATACCTAAAAATATATAAATAATAACTTTTATATACATGTATCCCCCGTATAGTATATTATTTTTTTAAAATTGTCATATCACCATACCTATATCGTACGCGTGTCCTGTATCTGTGTTTCTTAGCTCTACCAATGTGGTACACGATCCACACGTGGCATCAAATACGATCAATCAGTCACCAAGACATGATTTCCATCAACATACCACTTTTAGTTTGCAACTTCCTCGAGATACTACAGGTCAAATCACTAATGCCACAAATAGTGTTGATGACGTCACTAGGAATGATCGGATCATACGAACGCGGTTAATGACTCCACATGTCAGACAACGATGGCTAGGTTCTTCAAAACATATGCACAAACACTTCTTTCGAAATGACAGATCACCATAATATCCATTTAGTGAGCTATTTGAGCTTCACACCACACATGGAATTACCCTTCTTCTCATTAAATCCAAAGAAGGTCACCAAGTAACAATGTTAGTATGGTGTACACACGAACAACCAGGAGGTTGTTGCACAAATTGGAAGAAAAAAAAGGTTTCCAAAAGATAGAAACCCTAGATCTCAAAGAAAAGGACCAAAGAAGGATAGAAAGAAAGAAGGAAAATAAAAGAAAAGATAAAACCTTCAATCATTCGCTCTAATATCACGTGGAAATATTTAGGGTTGCCACATAAATAAGTACGAATGAAGAGAAGAGAAGAAACAAGAAGACAAGAGAGAGAGAATGAGAGGGGGTGTGAATCACTTGTCCCGTGCATAGGGGTGATTCATGGTCCATCTTCTATTCTTTTATTTAATTATTGATAACCCAGTAATTACACAAATGTCATTGATAAGTTATTAAAATCAAAATGTCCAATTTACCCCGAAAACATCTTAAACTATGTTAGACTGACATTAAGCCATATAAATACACAAGTAAGATACTATAATTCCTGTAATGAATCAAATCATCTCCCACAACTAAGGATCTTCTGTCAAGAGAAGGAAAATGCTAGATCAAGAAGTGGTAGCACATAAAAGTACAGATTGAAGATCAAAATTGAGAGCCCTAGCTATCATCTATAGGAGATGAAAGTGGGATCTATGAGGCAGTGGAGAAAGTAAATGCACGTGGGATCGATAGATGATTTATCGTTCATGAACGTTGATAAGATCCTTCCATTTAGCATACCAAACTCATACTTATGGATGTAAAAAAACTTAATGGAAGAAGAATCGTTATGACTTATGAGGAATAATTAAAATATTCAAAGCAGTGGAAGGAAGCACTCAATCTCATACTATGAGCAGATGAAGCCCTACTCTTTTGTAGACATCAAAGAAGCACTTAGCTGTTATGAAGCAATGTCGAGAGCAGTGTCATGCCAAAAAAGTTAATGTTGCAAAAGAGTGTTGCTAGGGCCAAATGTGGAAAATGACTTTCTTCATGAAATTATGGATGACTTTGGATGCCAAAATGGGAACTTTCCCAACAACATATCATGGGCTCCAACTTTGTAATGTCATTAATAGAAATGGGAGAAAGGTTTTGCATAATTTACCACGAGAGGTTTTTGCTTAACTTCGATGGATTCTCTATTGATAACCCCAGGCCTAGGACTTTGGGGGTGTCTTATTGGTGGCCATGAAAGAACAATCTAGAAAGTATTCTCCAAACCGGTCAAATAGGTAAACTCCATATAAGCAGAGATTATGGTCTTGCTCATTGGAATATGATTATATCGTTATCAACCAACCTTTAATAGCGCGATGAAAGAAAAACTGAATCAATAAATTTTATTTGATGGGTGAGACATAGAAAGCACTTCCCATGGAGATTAGTGTGCCATATAGAAGAAATTTGAACCTTATTACAACTACAGTTCTTGAATTTTGTAGCATCCAAATAGAAAGTAATGCTAGGGCAGACGACTTAGTGACTCATGAGGGTTTACCACAAAAAAAAATTATGGTGGGGGAGAAGGTCAACTCATTGTAGTCTATTTAGACTTTAGAGAGAAATTTGTTTTATTTAATTTTATATTTTTACTTTCGTATCTAATTAATGTTTGTATTTTCTTTGGCCAATTGTTTCAAAGTGTCTCGCTTTCATAGGGTCTTCCACTTAATGTAAAGTTATTCCCATTAATGAATCCTTCCCTACTACTGAAAAATATAAATACATAAAGTAAAATAACTAATAAAACAAAATTCTTTAGGAAAATATAAATGCAAATTAAAAGAACGGCTTTTATGGAAAGAAGAAAACAATTCACTGAGTTCCCTCTAGCATGCAGGAAAAATGGTAAAAACCATGAGATTTAAAAACATTATAGTATAAAGCTGACTTCGCCTTTACCTTGGGATCTCGAAGATAGTGAACAATTTCCTCCAACTCCGCTTTGGCCTCATCAACGCCCTTTACATCATTAAATTTTGTACTAGATTCCATACTGGGCTGCACCTCTTCATTTAGACCAAGTCCTGCGTAGATGGTTATTATAAGAGAGAGAAGTTTCTCCTTCACTTGAAATGTAACTGAATCACATATTCTAGATGGCAATGCAGCTAAATATCATCAAGGAAAGGGTGATACCTTTACTGATTCCCCTATCCTCAATAAGTGCTCCTACCCCTGAAATTAGCAGAAATGCTAATGCAATAGAGCGGAATGTACGCCACAACTGCTCTTTGAAATGCCCACCTTCAGCTGTCACCATATGAATAGGAGCAGTGGCAGTTCCAAGGATACCGTCTTTTGTAGACCGCCCCACATTCCTAAAAGCTGAGAGAGCACCAATATTTTCTTCTTCCCTGAGTGAATTAGCAAGCCCTGCAAGAAACTCCCATTTAATTCTATTCCTAACAATTTTCAAGGCAAAAACAATTCATTTAAGCACGAAATGGAATCAAACATAAAGGCCAACAAGTGGCTCAGTAAGTCAAAAACACAAAATGTGACGTAACAAGGTCAATGAAATAATATTAGCAAAATCTAAATTCCAGAAAAAATGTAGGGAAAACTTATTAAGGTGCATTTGGAAGTTTAGGTCCTTAGGTATCCAATTTTTGCAATCGATGTTTTGTTTGATTGCAACAAGGTTATGAAATGAAAACAATTGTGCCAAACAAACCAAAATGCAATTAATCAATTGTGAAACCCCACTAGATTGTAATGTAAGGAGGAGCACCTAACCATAGCCTAAAGCGAAATCCAAAATAAGAATAAGGATCCCCAAAAATCGAGATTTCAAAGAGAAGCTAACTATGTCTAGTTTTTTTTTTGGGGGTAGCATGTGGGGATGCATTTTTTTTTTAAAACTATGATACCTGATTCTTCTATAGCTTAGCACACAGGTATCGACATGATTTTATCTCGATATCCATATTTAAATGTCTCCCACAATTTAACGATATCCTATTGTATTAGTTAAATTGTTTTTTAAATCCGTAACCATTTTCCCCTTTGTGTCATTAAAATTAGAATGTATATCAAAAATATAATACAATATTATAAAATTGTTGGAAAACTTTTTTTGCAAACCAAGCCCATTTGGTTCGGGCTAAAAGAGTATGGACTCAAACTTTCACGGTGTTGACTACCTCACACCGATTCAGGGGTGTACATCTCTCTTTATCCATAGAGACCTACGAAGCAAGCGACGTGTCATCGGGAAGGATATCAAATTGCCCTACGAACACTCATGACGTTCTACATATTAGAGGACAAATGAAGAAGCCACGGCTCAACCCACTTGCGACATCAACAAACTCTTATCAGGTCTGATATATAGAGTAGGGATTTGGGATATCATATGTTTATACATGTGATAAATTTAAGGGTGAATTATATATCTTTCAAAAGCTTACCAAATTATCTTTCTCACGATCCCGATATCACATACATCGAAGGTCGAACGAAGATGCTACGGCCAAATTACTAGAATAACTGTATGGGCCTCATGGGTTAAAATATCGGGTTACCGATACGTATTGTCCGAGCTCCAATAAAAATAGGGTTTTAATACTTTTGAGAAACATAGGGTTTCTAAACTTTATCCCATAAAAATATTTTATATGTAAGGGTAGTTTATGAACCCTGATTGCATCATCCTAGTGAAGGCTCAACTCAATTCGGACTCAACTCAAAATCACGGCGAGTTACTCGATGACTTTTGCCGAGTTTTAGAAATATGGATTAATATATGACATACTAGCAAATGTGAATATGTGATTCAAAAATCCTCACTATTGCAAGGAATATTCCACTTTTGATTTCAATAAATGCTCTAGACCATGCTTTGCATTCATCTAGTTATACTTACTAATTAATATACTTATCCATATTCAGATCAAATAATCACATGTAAAAGCGCTAATCAGCAACCAGCAACATCGCAGAAGCACATGCAGCAATTACTACAAACCAAAAACGGAAACAATTCTCTAACATGGATATCCGTTTTCTAAGAATTGAGCAGAAATATATGGGAAGGAATAAAAGTAATTATTCAGTTCCCATGAAGTGGAAATTTTTGGCACCGACCTCTTTGCAATGTCTTGAGCAATGAGCTTTCATCCAGCCTATCAACTTTAACTAATGCTTTAACATACTCAGCAAGTGCAGACGGGTTAGAATGTAGTGAAGGCTGACTTTCAAATATTCTTATCACTCCTTCTGCATCATTTCGATAAAGCTCCTTAAGTAAGGCCACATCATTGCCTCCATCTACATCACGTAGTCTGCGAGCAAAATTGCCAACATAACTTGACTGAAACCTTTCTTGAAATTTTGTAAGCCTATTCCCTGCAAACCAGAATAATTAATTAGGAAAGAATTATGTGAACAAAGAAATGCTTCTCATTGGGGCAAGGCAATGCCTAGTTTAGTTAATGCAATAGTAAAGAGAAGCCAAACTATGAAGCAAGTATGCTAACAAAATAGAAATGCATTGATAAAATGCATTCTCGGCTTCTTTTTTTATCAGTATTGTCGGCTTTATTTTCAGACATACGTTGCAACAAACTACTATTATTTGCTAACTATCAGTAATGAGATCTCTTTATCGGCATGTGAAACTAAAAATTAACAGAAACACCAAGGATTTTGTACGCCCAACGAGGAGTGGCCTCTATTGATGCATATTCTTGATAGCATATATTCCAGCCTAAAATGGAGAAAGTACATTCTCTGATGTGTGTCTGCCACAAACTATTTTGCTATAATTAACGTTGGGCAAGGGGAATATTTTTGTTCATCCAGATCATTATGGCAAAGGGATCCTATTATTTCCCCTTCTTCATCCTGACAGCCAAAGCCATTGGCTTTGAGCAAGCGTGGATCAGAAAATTCTTACTGGCATAATTCAAAAATTCAACTAACAAAGCCTGAAGCACCAGGCTTTAATATCAGTTACTTGTTTACATTCGAAATTATGGATATATTGAACTGCAAGCCTTGTGTTTCCTACTGATAAATTACCAACATTGCACTCAAAGATAGGGCAATCAATGTTGCTTATTGAGATCCAATCATTTCAAAATTTGAATCCCATTTGGATTCATAGAAAGGGAACTACCTACCCCTTCCGAGAAGAATCACAGGGATTAATGTGACCTTACCGAATCTTCTCATTTATTTCATCCTTTTTTCTATTGCAATCGGGGTGGCATGATGCGTTCAGTGTACGATAGCCATTTAGAGAAGGTACTAGTTTTGACACAAACCTAGTAAAACCTACATGAAGGCTATTGGTTGAATTAAGGAATATCCCACCAAAATTCCTCTGCTAGTAAACCTGAATGAACACCTAATACTAACCGTAGCTAAGGGCTTCAAAAGCTCCAAGCAAAATATTTAATTCAACTCTCCCTTAAATACCAGTACTATTCGCCTTTAAATAGACTTTATAATGCATAAAATTATCCTAATTTCAATAAAGAAATATCCTAATTCTGATGACTTTCTAAAATAATACAATGAAGTCCTAAATAATATGGAAACTAAGCTTTTTTTCTAATAAAAGAAACAAATCCTATTTTTTAGAATAAAATAATGAAAAAAAAATTAATCTTAACTCAAGTAGAAGTCTTGAAATTCGTCACTTTGCAGTGCAACACCCAAAAAATGATCATAACTTGTTCAATACTATTCACAATCGTGTGACTCTTGATGCAAAATCGCAGATCATCAATCGACGTTGTTTGGCACATGAAAATAGGTCAAACATAAAAGTGACCGGATTGAAAATCAAGCACTCTGTGATCGTCCAATCAGTGAGTTTCAATGAATAAGCTTTGGATATCCCTTTTCTTTCGCCTTTTCTTCCAATTCTTCTCATTTTCTTTAGTCTTCTTTCTTGGGTTTTCCAATAGATTAAAATTTCAGACCGCATCATGGTTAAAACAATTGAAAGATTCAGAGGAATTTCTTATGGCCAATCATTTTCAAAAAGTGGATCTACTCGATTAAGACATCGTAACTAGATGTAAGGTAGGTGTGTGTGTGTGTGTGTGTGTGTGTGTGTTTTCACGGGAAAAGGGGTGGGGGCGAGGAGATATGATTAAAAGTCTAACATGTAGTTTCTTTCAAGCAAGTATTGTTAGAAAAATAGTTGTTGCGAATTGCTAATGCTAGAATTAATCCAGATCTTGAATTATGGTTTGAGATCATAAAAGAGAATTATGGAACTCCAACTAGGAGGACAGAAATGTTGGGAGGAGCTGGACCAAATGGTTCGATGCGATTTTCGGCTACATTAAATAAGTTGTGGGATTGGTGGTGATGTCTTCTTTTGGAATCAAGCTCAGAGTGGTAACAACTCATTGGAATCCTTTTTTCCAAATTGTGTTATGGTGCAAAATGTTGGGTACTGAGGAAGTGAAAAAAGGACAACACATGTGGCTGAGATGCGTATGGTAAGTTGGATGTGTGACGTGACGAGAACAAAATTAGGAATTAGAATGTAAGATGAAGTTTAGGGGCATCCCTAACAAAGGAAATCAAGTAATATTGGTTGAGATAGTTGGACATGTCCTTTGGAAACTTGAAACATCCCTTATACAAAGGATTTTTGCCTGATAAGAACAAGGAAAGACCAATAAAGAATGTGAATAAAGTAGTGAAATAGGGAAATGAAGAATTGTGGAATATCAGAACCTGAACAGAAATGAGTGGAGAAATAAGACCGGAAAGTCGATCCAAAATAGATAGAAAATGATTAAGATGAGATTTGATTAAAAAGTGTAACGAATCAATTGCAAAGAAACAAAAGAGAATAAGTACCTAACAACTACACATTCAAATTCCACCTTTAAAACAATTGATAATGCATTGAAATAATTATCATGTTAGTTCTGTAAGTAAAAAAATCAGATTGATGATCTGCTTGGTCATATTTCTTCCAAATACAACTGAACTGCCGATTTTCTAGAACTTGGAGATCAGACCCCGGTCAAATTAAAATAACTAAGACAAATACCAAATTCCAGAAATTTTGTTTATTGCAGTTAGCATCAGGTAAGAGTATACATCATGGCAATTCATCTGCATAGCACCATTTAATAAAATGCTTAATTTATTGGGAATATTGTCTAAAAATTATTAAAACATTAAATCAAGATTGCTATGCTATCGCAATAAAGAAATCGCCGTTAAAATATTCTGCGGTCAGCATAGGAGTCACCTAAACATCCATGAGGATACATGAAAGCAGATATGCTATGGCCAATACACATCGGTCAATATTTTGAACTATGATCACTACTAAACAGTAAAACTACAGAGAGTCAACAGCAAAAAGCAGTGTATTATGAATTCAACTAAAGTGGAACTCATAATTGCAGGATTAAATAGGTGAGAGCATGCGATCATTGAACAAAAATTGAATCACGAGATCATATGACAGGAAAAAGAGCATTCACGGCGAATGTAGAGTCAACTGGAAAACCATCAAAGCTCCCCAGATTGTTTTTATAAGAATAGCATTATATTCAATACCACAGAAAACAATGTCTATTAACATATTATTGGAGTCTAATTGGCATCGATGACAACATACCCAAACCACCTTGGAACTGGGAAAAGGCGAGAGGAGGCCTAGCACGTAATTCACAAAAATATGGCAACTCCAATCGCTGTTTAGAAACCTGTCACAGGAACAACAACATTTAATTTACGGCTATATAAAAAATCATTAAACAAATCAGAAATCATAAGCGTGCCAAAGGGAATATACTGATAATAAATATCAGATCCATTGTTGTCAATTGCAACCGTTTATACAAATGCGGTCGCATATGCGATTTTCCAAGAGCTCCATCGCATATGCCTGTGATCACATACTGAAATATGCAATCGCATGCTGTCACATATGAGACACTATGCGATCACATACAGAGAATGCGCTCCAACGGTAAAAAATATGACTGTTCGATATATATATATACATACCCTGTATATTAAAAGAATATATAACTCTTGCATTTTTTTCGCTGCAATGCAATGGTCCGATTTTCGAATTCCCCATAATACCCCTGACAACTGATGTTTATCTTATCTTCACTTAACAAAAGGGCTTCCAAAAGAAAGGTCGTCTGTGTAACATCCAGAAAATTTCGAACGCGACCGACCCCGTGTGATTGTTCGCCATGGCGACCGATACCGCCTTGAAATTTTAGAATAAATATTTAATCAATGTGTGATGTGTGTGAAAGGTGAAGTTGAAAATCATTTGTGGCCTTAGATGAGGAACCGTCCACCGACTTGCGGTGTGCACGCTCAACACCCAATACGCCCCTTGAAGTCAAGTGGATAAGGTATGGGAAATAAATATCAAAAGGTTTGATATTTATTTCATTTGGGTTGTTTTGCAAGAGAAGTGTAGAGAGAGAGAGAGAGAGCTTCTTCTCCTCAAACCCTTTCGTGAGATCAGAGTTGCCAGATCTCTCTGCAAACTCCGCATCCCTCGCGAAGGATTCGACACCAACATCGCACGAGCTCCGTCTTTCGTGAATTCCGACTGTGAATTGAGCTCCGACATTCCTTAGATCTAAGAGCTTGAAAATGTGTGGGTTAGATCGAGTGGGAACCGATCGTCATAGACGCGTCGTACGCGAATTAAAGAAGTGAAGATTGGTATGGATTGGTGTGGAGCTGCATCTTAAGCTTCGCGAATCACGATCACCGTGAGATTTCCGCCATTTGACACCAAAACCCTTTTTCGAAAGAAATCATCGAAAGTCGTGTGAATGACCTCGAAAAGGTGAGAATCATAGTGCCATTTTGTAATATTATCTATTCGTAAGCTTAGATTAATGTGTGGGTGGGTATTGATGAAGATCTTGTGAAATTTGGGAAAAATGAACCAAAGAAGAAAAGCCCGAAGGGCTCCAGAATCTGTCAAAATCAAACGATCGATTCCTGAATCGATCGATTGATTTTGACAGGACAGAGATATGTAAAAATTTTCTAAAGAAATCGATCGATCAAATTTGGAATTCTGAAGGAATCGATCGATTGAATTGAAACCGATCGTTCGAATTTGAAACCAATAGATCGATTTAGAAATCGATCAATTGACTTGTATAAAACAGGGTGGTGTATAATACTCTGGGAAAAACTGATCGACCAATTTTCCCTGCCTTTGGAAATCGATCGATCGATTTCCCCTGTTTCTGGCTGCTTCGGTTTTCTTTGGAAAAACTCAGAGAAACTTCAAACCATCTGATTTTTCCGTCATTGACACTTAGTACGGTCTTAATGTGATCTAGGTTAAAAATGGGAGAGGCAAAAAAGGACCTTTGGATCGCTTTGAACGGCTCCGAACTTAAGGTAGGGAAAACTCAATATTTAATTCCCATTTTGATTTTGATGCATAGATCCGTGATAGGATTAATGTGAATCGGAACATGAATTTGATTGTGACATAACCATAGAACTGATATGTTTTATCGAATGCTCGAACTCCGAATGTGAATCATTGGAATTTAACATTGATTTCCGAATCTTCAATTTGATGAATATGAAATCTTTGAACTCGGAATATTAGTGATATGTTATGAATTGAATTTGATTATTGTACATACGCGTTGCATGATGATTTAAGGTTATGTGAACAAAACCCCATAAGGACCGGTATGGCGGTTTATACCATCCACCATGGACCGGTACAACAGTTTATACTGTACATTTGTAAGTGTTTATGGAACATAGATGGTTAGGGGATTTCCATCGACAACTTGGCTCAACAACGCTATACTGTGTTGGAGTTATTTAAGTTACAATTTAAGTAAATTAATGAATTAAGCATAGTAAGACATGAGAAAATAATAGAAAACCAATGTTAATATTGATCTTTTTCCTACTGAACTTAGACGGCTAGCTCATCCCGACATTTATGTCACAGGTGTAGATGTGGATCAAGATCCTGAATTAGAGGACCCTAATTATGTGCTAGAAGCGGAAGAGGAGTTTCCACCAGAAGACTATTTCCCTTAGTTCAGTTGTGATAGATTTTGGGTTAATCCATTTTGGTGGTTATAAGTAAATTACTTGAATTAAAGTGATATAATCGAGCATGTTTTAGAACCACAGTTTAGGTGACGGACGGCCGTCACCGGTGGATTGTCTTGTCATTTTGGGTTCGTTTTATATAGAATTAGAATTTTATTAGTGTCATGTGAAATCCGTTTAGTATTTCTGTATCAGAGAACATGCCTTAGAAGGCATCGGACGGTCCAATTTCCCAATTGTCATCTGTAAAGGAAACTGGATAGTCATTTGGCGACTCAAACTTTCCTAGAAATTCGTGTGGAAAAGGTCGGGTTGTCACAGTTGGTATCAGAGATATGGTGTTAGGTCCGTGTGACTAGGGCTGCAACCGAGCAAGGCCGAGCCCGAGCTCGGGTCAGCTCTAGCTCGGCTCTACCTTATACGAGCCGAGTTGGAGGTCGGCTCTAGGCTCTTCGAGCTCCAAAATTCCAAGCTCGAGCCGAACTCGGGCCGAGCTGCGAGCCAAGTATGATCTATTATAAAAAAAATCGCCTAATATTTTTTAAAACTTCTACTCAATTAAATATCCATTCTATGAGAGAGAGAAGGTGAGAGCGTTGGCGTAGCCCGTCTGTGTCAGGCTGTGACTCTATGAGAGAGAAGGAGAGGGAGCTTCAGCAACAAAAGAGAAGAAGTAGGAGTTGAGTACTTGAGTTGCAGGAGGCAGCCATAGGTAGGAGTAACAGTGGGTACTATAGTCTATATAATATATATAGTGAAAATTAGGCCAAGTGGGGGGCAAAAGTTCCTATTTTACCCTTCAAAGTAACCATTAGATAAGCTTAAACGGTTACTTTGAAGGCTAAAATGACCTCTCAAAGTTAATTACTTATTTTATATATATATATATATATATATATATATATATATATATATATATATATATATATATATATATATATATATATATATAAATTGAGCCATAGAGTCGAGCCGGGCCAAGCCGGCCTTAGCTCGAGCTCGGCTCTATTCATTCGAGCTACAAATTGCCCAGCTTGGCTCGAGAGCCGAGCTCTAAAGACAAAAGCTCTTATTTTTCAGGTAGAGCCGAGCCGAGTTGTCAAGCTCGCTCAGCTCTGTTGCAGCCCTACGTGTGACACCATAAGAGTGGATCAACCGTGCCACCAGTGGTACAGTTGAATATCAAAGCTATGGCTTTAGATTCAGATTCTATAGGACAATGGGCCTGATTTTGTCACAAGTACTGATAGAATTTGTTCGATCCATGACAGATTAGTATGGCCCCACGGGTAAGAGGTAGAGGCTAAGGCAGACCAAGGACAGTCGTCATGAGTGACGTTCCGAATTATAAGGACATATCAAGTGCTGTCGGAATCTCCACTGGTCCTAATACCATGCCATTGGGGGAAGGAAATAATGATGAGAGTCCTAACACCATTCCAGTTGGTGGAGGTAATGAAGGATTGCATGGGCAGTTGTTGGAGACAATGGTCAACACAATGGTCCAACTAGCATTGAGACGCCCACCATCGGGATTCTATGAGTTCAGGAGGATGAACCCTCCAAGTTTCCAAGGTCAACCTAACCCACTTGAAGCAGAGGATTGGATAAATCAAATGGAGAAACTTCTCCAGTTGATTCTGAGCACCGAGGAGGAAAAAGTTAGTTGTGCTGCCTTCCAACTGACAAGAGCGGCAGATGCTTGGTGGAAATCTGCAGAGAGGATCAGATTGCAAGAGATCCCGGTTTCCCCATGGACGTGGGCACGATTTACTTATGAGTTTAATGAACAATACTTCCTGGATGCTGTAAGAGATCAATGGGAGGTTAAGTTCATGGCATTGGAGCATGGTCAAATGACCGTGCGTGAGTATAAAGCCGAATTCACAAGACTCTCCAAGTTCGCACCTCTTCACGTTGCCACGAAACTTATGAGGGTGAAGTTTGAGCGTGGCTTGAAACCCGCCATCAAGGGGAAAATTTCTTTGTTTAGAGTAAAGACCTATACAGAGGTTCATTGAATTGGCACTCATTGTCGAGCAAGACATAGAAGGTATGTATCAGAGGAGAGACATACAGAACAAGAACAGAGCGAGCCGGACACAATCTTTTAACTCTGGGCAATCAAGCAAGAAACAAAGATGTCGACGTCGGCATCGAGTCAACCTTTTCACTCCACTTACTCAACACCAAGTCGGCCTATTCATTCCATGTATTTGAGCCCAGTTGGCTCGGCACCAATGAGACAATTCCACCCTCCTACTCCTGCTACTACTAGGGTGTCGAGAGGACAACCTATTTCACATGCCTCTTCATCTGCACCGTATGAGAAGTGTACGCGGTGTGGAAAGATGCATAAAACAGAGGAATGTAAGTGGACAACGGGTGGATGTTTCAAGTGTGACAAGCAAGGACATTGATCAAGGACTGTCTGGAATGAAAGAAAGGGTCGATGGCACCGACGATGACTCAGAGGCCTCCGGTAATGAATCTGAGGTCCTCACGACCTACAGTGCAAGGTAGAGCCTATGTCGTCTCGGCACAGGATGCCTAGGCAACAAATGATGTGATCCAAGGAATGATTTGCCTATAGACCTGTCAATTTATTTTCCTTTATTTTTTATGAAGGTGCATAAAATCATATAGTCTTCTTTTACATTGCAACTTTTGCATGTCAAAATTTCGTTTGTGCACATCTGATTGAGTAGCATGTATAAAACCTAGGTATTTTACAAATGTATAAAGAAAGTGACTATTGTTGTTACGAAACACGAGTCTTGATAGACCCAGGGTCTACCCACTCGTTTGTAACTCCTCAGTTTGTGATAAGGTTGAAAGTCATTCCCGAGCCCTTATATTTTATCTTGGTCGTGTCAGTTCCAACAGGAAATTCTGTTAACACCAACACAGTGTATTGATCAATTATCGTCGCCATCACGAATTATGAAGACCATGAATCAGTGGCCGATCTGATTCTATTAGATATGCAAGGATTTGACGTGATCCTTGACATGGACTAGTTATCCACTCATAATGGGAATGTCGATTGCCGAAGAAAGATGGTTACTTTTTGCCCCAATGGGGGTAGATCATTCAGATTTTATGGCATACGACCAACCTTTGCACCATTCATCTCCGCCATCCAAGCAGAGCGTCTTATGAGGAACAGGTGCGATGGATACCTAGCTTTCTTGCAAGAGCAACGGGAAGAGAAGAGTGGCATCGATGTTATTCCAGTCGCATGTGAGTTTTCGGATGTATTTCCCGAGGATCTCCCTGGACAACCACCGGATCGGGAGATCGAGTTCGCAATCGATTTAGCTCCAGGCACCGAACCAGTGTCAAAGGTACCATACCGAATGGCACCAGTAGCACTGAAGGAACTCAAGGAGCAGTTGCAGGAGTTACTGAATAAAAAGCTCGTCAGGCCTAGGGTGTCTCCTTGGGGAGCACCAATTTTATTTGTCAAAAAGAAATATGGTTCCATGCGGCTTTGCATTGACTATAGTCAATTGAACAAGTTGACCGCAATCCACTTCCTCGTATCGATGACCTCTTCGATCAACTTCAAGGCGCAAGGTTCTTCTCTAAGATTGACTTGAGGTTGGGATACCACCAATTGAAAATCAAAGTCGAGGACATTTCGAAGACCGCGTTCTGCACAAGGCATGACCACTATGTGTTTCTAGTGATGTCATTTGGGCTGACGAACGCACCAACGTCATTTATGGACTTGATGAACCAGGTATTCAAACCACACCTCGACAAATCAGTGGTTGTTTTAGTAGATAATATTCTCATCTATTCAAGAACGAGAGAGGAGTATGACCGACACTTACGAGTGGCTCTCGAAACACTCAGAGACCACAAATTATATGCAAAAATCAACAAGTGTGAGTTTTGGCTCGAGCAGATCAATTTCTTGGGCCATGTCGTCTCTGAGACTGATATAACTGTTGATCCAGTCAAAATTGAGTCTGTTGTGAAGTGGGAACAGCCGAGGACAGTAACAGAAGTACGTAGTTTCCTTGCTATGGCCGGGTACTATAGAAGATTTGTAGAAGGTTTCTCCAAGATCTCAGGTCCACTTACACAACTCACAAGGAAGAATGCTAAGTTCGAGTGGGTTGAGCAATGAGGCGAGTTTCGGGAGCTCGAAGAGATTGACTTCTGCCGATGCTTGCCATCTGATCATTGCTGGAGGTTATCACGGTATCTGTTGACGCTTCATCTGACGGATTAGGTTGTGTGCTTAATCAGAATGAGAGAACCATTGCCTACGGCTCTAGGCAGCTCAAAGACCACGAAAATAATTATCCGACTCATGACCTTGAGTTAGCGGCAGTCATCTTTGCTCTGAAGATTTGGAGACATTACCTTTATGGGGAGACGTTCGACATATTTACTGATCACAAGAGGCTCAAGTATCTTTTCACCCAAAAAAACTTGAACATGAGGTAGTGAAGATGGATGAAGTTCCTTAAAGACTGATTGTTCCATCCAGTACCTCCCCGGGAAGGCTAATGTTGTGGCAAATGCACTGAGCCGGAAGTCCTCTGCTCAGTTGTCACACCTCATCGCAAGAGTGCACTGATGGCACGTACTTGAAAATATGGCCATGTGTGACACTAGATTCGATGTTAAAGGTTCAGGAGCTTTGATGGACACTATCGTCATCCGGTCGACATTGGTTGAGAACATAAGCAAGCTACAGATGACAGATGATGAACTCATTGCCATCAGAAGAGAGGTGATTAGCGAAAATAAACCGGATTTCTCCATCAAGGAGGACGGCACATTACTATATCGAGATCGAGTGTGCATATCAATCAACGTCGAGCTTCGAGATACCATTTTAGAAGAAGCTCACAAGTCGATGTATGTCATTCATCCTGGAAGTACCAAGATGTACCAGGATCTGAAGAAGAATTTCTAATGGAGAGGCTTGAAGAAAGACGTGACAGATTATATGTTGAAATGTTTGGTATGTCAGCAAGTAAAAGTTGACCATCGGAACCGTTCTGGTTTATTACAACTATTGTCGATACCAGAGTGGAAGTGGGAAACCATATCAATGGACTTCAATATTGGGTTGCCGAGAACAGTGAAAGGGAACAATGCTATTTACGTAGTCGTGGATCGATTAACCAAATTGGCACACTTCTTACCTTACAGTACGAGGTATACAGCAAGTAAGCTAGTAGAGTTATATCTCAAGGAAATCGTCAGACTACATGAGATACCTGTCAGCATAGCCCACTTTATACCTCTCAATTTTGGCAACGCTTTCAGGAAGGCATGGGTACCAGGCTACACTTCAATTCAGCATTTCACCCTCAGGCCGACGGGCAAACAGAGAGAGTGAACCAAATAATTGAAGACATGCTACGGGCATGTATGTTGGATTTTCAAGGATCATGGGACAAACATCTGCCCTTGATCAAATTTGCCTACAATAATAGTTTTCAATCGAGTATTGGGATGGCTCCATATGAAGCTTTGTATGGTAGGAGATGCAAGTCTCTACTTAATTGGGAAGAGGTTGGCGAGAAACTCATTTTGGGCCCGAAAATTATGGAAAGTACAATCGAAACAGTTCGGCTAATCCGCGAGAGGTTGCGAGTTGCACAGAGTCGCCAAAAGAGTTATGTCGATCTCAAAAGAACAAACGTCGCGTTTCAGGTAAGCATAATAGCAATAATTGCCTTTAGTTCCATTAACTTATACAATATTAATACCCCATATTGTCCAGATTGGGGACAGTCCCTTCGTGAAAATCTCGCCTACTAAAGGAGTGATGCGCTTTGGAAAGCGTGGGAAACTGAGCCCACGTTATGTCGGACCCTTCGAAATACTAGATCGGGTTGGCGAAGTCGCGTATCGGGTTGCTTTGCCACCACAACTATCCAGCCTGCACAACGTATTCCATGTATCGATGTTGCGGAAATACGTGAAGGACCCGACACATGTCTTGGATTACCAACCTATTGAACTTCAAGAAGATTTGACGGTAGTAGAGGAACCGATACAAATTTTTGAGCGTAAGGACCAGACCTTAGGAACCAAGCAAATTCCTTTAGTACTAGTAAAGTGGCGGAACTATTCTTCAGAAAAAGCCACTTGGGAACGCGAAGCAGAGATTCGCGACCAGTACCCACACCTATTTGAATGAAACTCATCGATTTGGTAAGATATGATTTCAATGATATATTAAACTGCTATGTGATTCCGTTAAAAACATGAATTTCTTCAATGTATGAGTTGGGTTTCTAATTACTTCAGTCAACTACAACATATGATATCTAGGTTTTCTCTTACGTCGAAAGATTGTGTTTTAGATTTGTCATGCTAGGAAATTTATACGCTTTTCCAGATTATCATCAAAGTTTGAAATCAGAGGGCCGAATATAAATTCGATGTGATCATAGGGGTACTCTTACTTTTAGTTTTGCCTGTTGTCTTTATTTTGTTCGCAGTTATGGATGTTTAGTTGTGGACATGGATTTTTGTTTGATAGCATGTAGATAGTTATGGACATGGATTTTTGTGTGACGGGAAATCAATAACTAGTTGTGAATAGATAGTCGGACATTCTGTAGCACTAGAGGTACCTTAGTTGTGGATATTCTAGGATTGTTGCAGGTATGTGCTCTGTTCTGGAGGATACCGGGGGGGTTATATTGGTACTAGGCGTATCATGTCGCGTATCGTTGTGAACTTTTAGTATAAATGCATCGTTGGCTGACTGACTGAAACCCTGCTGTCCTTGTGAATCATAGAATACTCGATCATCTTACTTTTAAATAAACATTTTTTTTTACTTTTCATTCAATTAAAGGCTTGGGTTCTTTTAGGTCAAAAATTTCAATCTCCTTATGTAAGACTACGTTATAGGATGAATGCTCTGTTGGTGACCCAAAGACCACGTATTGAATTTTCGAGGACAAAAATTTCTAGAGGGAAGAATGTAACATCCCAAAAATTTCAAACCCGAATGCGACTGACCCCGTGTGCGTGTTCGGCACGGCAACCGATACCGCCTTGAAATTTTAGAATAAATATTTAATCAATGTGTGATGTGTGTGAAAGGTGAAGTTGAAAATCATTTATGGCCTTAGATGAGGAACCGTGCACCGACTTGCGATGTGCACGCTCAACACCCAATAGGCCCCTTTAAGTCAAGCGGAAAAGGTTTGGGAAATAAATATCAAAAGGTTTGACATTTATTTCATTTGGGTTGTTTTGCAAGAGAAGTGTAGTAGAGAGAGAGAGCTTCTCCTCAAACCCTTTCATGAGATCAAAGTTGAGAGATCGCTCCGCAACCTCCACATCCTTCGCGAAGGATTCGACACCAACATCGCACGAGCTCCGTCTTTCGTGAATTACAACCACGAAGAAGCTTTGAACTCTGACATTCCTTAGATCTAAGAGCTTGAAAGAGTGTGGGTTAGATCGAGTGGGAATCAATCGTCATAGAAGCGTTGTACGCGAATTAAAGTGAAGATTGGTATGGATTGGTGTGGAGCTGCATCTTAAGCTTCGCAAATCACGATCACCATGAGATTTTCGCCATTTAACACCGAAACCCCTTTTCGAAAGAAATCATTGAAAGCCGTGTGAACGACCTCAAAAAGGCGAGAATCATAGTGCCATTTTGTAATATTATTTGTTCGTAAGCTTAGATTAATGTGTGGGTGGGTATTGATGAAGATCTTGTGAAATTTGGGGAAAAATGAACCAAAGAAGAAAAGCTCGAATGGCTACAGAATCTGTCAAAATCGAACGATCGAATCCTGAATCGATCGATCGATTTTTACAGGACAGAGATATGTAAAAAATTTCTGAAGTAATCGATCGATCGATTTTGGAAATCGGTCGATCGAATTTGGAATTATGAAGGAACCGATCGATCGAATTGAAACCGATCGTTCAAATTTGAAACCGATCATTCGATTTAGAAAGCGATCGATCAACTTGTATAAAACAGGGAGCTATATAAAACTTTGGGAAAAATCGATCGATCGATTTTCCCTGCCTTTGGAAATCAATCGATCGATTTCCCCTGTTTCTAGCTGCTTCGGTTTTCTTTGGAAAAACTAAGAGAAACTTCGAACCATCTGAATTTTCCGTCATTCACATTTAGTACGGTCTTAATGTGATCTAAGTTAAGAACGAGAAAGGTAGAAAAGGACCCTTGGATCGCTTTGAACGGCTCCGAACTTAAGGTAGGGAAAACTCCATACTTAATTCCCGTTTTGATTTTGATACATAGATCTGTGATATGATTAGCGTGAATCGGAACATGAATTTGATTGTGACATAACCATAGAACTCATGTTTTATCGAATGCTTGAACTCCGAATGTGAATCATTGAAATTTGATGATTTAAGGTTATGTGAACAAAACCCCATAAGGACTGGTATGGCGGTTTATACCATCCACCGTGGACCGGTACGATGGTTTATACCATACATTTGTAAGTGTTTATGAAACATAGATGGTTAGGGGATTTTCATCGACAATTTGGCTCAACAACGCTATACTGTGTTGGGAGTTATTTAAGTTACAATTTAAGTAAATTAATGGATCAAACATAGTAAGTGAGATATGAGAAAAGAATAGAAAACCGATGTTATACGAGATTTCCGAATGTTGATTGAACATTGTTTTGAAAACCAAAGTCCTTTGAATTCTATTTGAACATGAAATGACATTTGAAAGTTCATTGTTGATTCTATATGATATAATAATTGTTGTTGATTATGTCATTGAACCTATGCTTCGAATTAATGTAATGTGAATTAATATTGATCTTTTTCCTACTGAGCTTAGACTGTTAGCTCATTCCGACATTTATGTCACAAGTGTAGATGTGGATCAAGATCCTGAATTAAAGGACCCTGATTATGTGCTAAAGGCGGAAGAGGAGCTTCCACCAGAAGACTATTCCCTTAGTTCAGTTGTGATAGATTTTGGGTTAATCCATTTTGGTGGTTGTAAGTAAATTACTTGAATTAAAGTGATATAATCGTGCATACTTTAGAACCACTGTTTAGGTGACAGACGGCCGTCACCGGTGGGTTGTCTTGTTATTTTGGGTTTCGTTTTATATAGAATTGGAATTTTATTAGTGTCATGTGATACCGTTTAGTATTTTTGTATGAGAGAACATGCCTTTGAAGGCATCGAACGGTTCGGTTTCCCAATTACTATGTGTAAAGGAAACTGGATAGTCATTTGGTGACTCGACCTTTCCTAGGAATTTGTGTGGAAAAGGTCGGGTTGTCACAATCTGTGACCAAGCAGAGAAAGAGGAGATAGAGAGTGAGTAGATAGAGATACAGGTTAATCTTCCACCATTTTTTTCAATTTTTTGCTTTTTTGAATTTGCTTTCATGGTTTTTATACCTTTTTTTACCTTTCCATTTTTTTTTATCTTTTTTTTCTTGGAGGATTCCAAAAGAAAGGTTGTCTGTGACCAAGCAGAGAAAGAGAGAGAAAGAGGAGAAAGAGGAGATAGAGAGAGCTGAGATAGAGATACAAGTTAATCTTCTACCTTTTCTTTTTCAATTTTTTTCTTTTTTTAATTTGTTTTCATGGTTTTTATACCCTTTTTTTACTTTTCTATTTCTTTTTTTTATCTTTTTTTTCTTGCAAGATTTCTCAAGGGATTGTAGAGAGGTTTGAGAGCTTCAGGGAAGATTGCAGGTAAATTTTTTACCTTTTAAAATTTCTAACTGCAATTTTTAGAGTTTTTGTACTTTTTTTTCTTTCTATTTTTGAATAATTTCTGGTTTAATCGATTTTTTATTAATTATATTTTAGATTTCTTGAAGGGCCAATATGCATATATAGACTCAATCATAAAACAAGTACTAAAGTTTGCTATTGCATGTTGATTGCTCGATGACAAGGCTGAATAATCCCAAATTTAGGGATTTCTGAAATAAAATTTAGGCCTTTAATAAATTCATTATTGATAAATATTTATTTCTATTTAAGGGTTTTTAAGATCTTTTAGGCCCCTATCTATTGGTGTTAGTGAGCAATCCATCAAATAATTGCACAACAACTGCTCGATGAAATATATAGCTAAATGAGCTCCAACTCGGTTAACATTTAGTCAAAGCTACTAATGATTTTTTTTTCCAAAAGAAAAAGAGATTCAAAGGGTAAATTGTGAGAAATAATTTGTCTAAGCACCAAAATTTAGTTCATCTTCTATGACACAGATGGAATTTTGTTACAAAAAAGGTTCTTCTAAGCCAAGATGAAATTGAACAAATATTTGGATTGCTCAGATGTTCATTTTTCACTCTCCATAAAAACATCCAATTTTTCACCCAAAAGGGGTTCCTTCATGTCTATTTTGCAACTATTCAAAGATTCATTTAGTAAGCCTTTTGTCTTCATGGCATCATCTGTTGGTTTTGCTTCTTCGTTGTAGCTTAAATTCTTGGGAGATTACGTAGGTCGGTTCTTTTTCTATGGTTTATGTTTGGGTTTGAATTTTGTGTCTTTTGGGGGGGGGGGATTTGACATTCATTGCTATTGAAAATTTTTACTTTTTTTTTTTGTTTTTTAAATACATATTTTTTTATCAATTTATGAAGGAAAGAGAACAAAAATATGAACTAGAAAAAGAGGAAAAGCGAAGAAAACAACAAATCATACAGCCAACATAGTGGAAAAGCAAGCAATAAAAACATCAATGCAGTCGAATTGTGTCTTTTTTTTGGGATTTTGACTTTCTTTGCTTATTGGAAATGTTTTTTTTTTTTTTAAACATTTGGATCAATTTATGTCGAAGAAGAAAACAAAAGCATAAACTAGAAAAAAAAATACAAAAGCAAACAACAAATCATGCAACCAACACAATGGAAAAGCCAGCAATAAAAACATCAAAGCCGTAAATTTGTTCCCCTTCCAACATATCTATCAAGCTGATCACCTGATGGAGATCAAATCTGAGAAGGATTAATCCACAGATTTCTAACCTGCCAAAACTTTGTGGCTATATATGTGATTTCTGAAGTATATGTGATTTACAAGTGATCTTAGTTTTGGATTTTAATATTCTGCATTTTGATGGTTACTTGATTCTGTTCTCTCTGTTGAATTTATGGTGTGAATTAGATAGGATTTTTATATGAAATTTTGCATGATGGCAACCATACTTATAGAGAATTAAAGAGTAACTTTGTTATATATTTGAATGTGTTAATTGTTTGGTTACTTATTAAATAGAGATTAGAGAAATGATCCATAAGTCACACGATTAGTTTCATTAATTTATTTATGTTACTTAATTCACCTCACTGTCGCCATCAATATCTCTCCAGTCACTTCAAAGAAGTAAAAATTTCAATTTTCAAGGTATTTTGCTCTATAAAAGCCTCTGTTCATTACATGTAAGCATAGATCTTGTTCATTTGCTAATCTATGTTACTGTTTGCTGATCTTTTTTATGGTTTTGTGAATCTTTTGATGCCTAATTAGAAAACTCAGATCATGTTTTTGCTTCTTTATATGCCAAGTGCCTCACATTTTGCATTATCTATGTTACTATCTAGTGATCTTTTTAATGGTTTTGTGAATCTATTGATGCCTAATTAGAAAACCCAGATCATGGTTTTGCTTATTTAAATGCCAAGTGCCTCACATTTTACATTATTGGTTCATGCTATTTGATCAGATGGTCTTCATTTATTTGTTTTCTATTTTCGTTTGTGGTATGCAAATGGTTTGATGCCTAATTACAGAACTAGATCAGTTTCGAAATATTTTTTTGGTTCATTTTATGAAAGCTCAAATCTTATACGTTTGATTGTTGTGTTTGGGTAATTTTCTTGGTTTTTTTGCGTACAATCGATGCCTAATTAGAAAACCCAAAATGCAATTTTTGGACAATTATTAATAAAATCGATGCCCAATTTTCATGAGTTGGTAAGCTGGTATATAATGGCTGTTGTGAATAATGGGATGCATAATCACAAAATCTAAATTATATTTTTCCAATCAATAAAAAAAAATATGTGGGGTCTCTTTTAGAGCTATTTTATCAGCTCATTTTGAGGTTGTGTTTTGGTTGTTTGTGGTGGTGATTGGTGAAGATTACCAATGTATAATCCCAAAACATGTAACTCCAGATTATGTTTTTGGCTATTTAGCTCCAGAAAATTGTCTTTTCAGTTTGAATCTATTTTATAAGTTCTGAAAAAAAGTTTTGCAAGAGCCAAGGTCTATATTCTATTATTCTTGTTCTTGGCAATTTCCATAGTTTTTATGTATCCGTCAATAATTAAATTTACCATATGCATGCCCCCTTCCCCCAAACAACCATTTTCATTTGGAGCTATCTCATCAGTTCATTTCTAAATTTCCTTTTTTTTTTACAGGTAGGCATGGGATTTGAACCCCTGACCTTAACACCATTTCCTACGGTTCGTCATGATATCTTCTTTTAATTGTAGGAACTGGTGATAATTTTCACGGGTTTGACTTAGGATAATGGCTCCCGACTGACATTTAAACACTAGAATCTGGCACCATTAAATTTCTACTTTTTACCTCACATCATGATATCATTGATGTGTGGCACATCTTGACCAATCTAAATTGCCCAAATGGCAATCCATCACTGAAACATATCTCAACCCAAAAAAACATCCCTATATGTGAATGTGAACCATCTGATCGATGAACCTTAATTCCAACCATTAAAACTAAAAACAATGGTTGATGTTATAGTCAACAGATCAGATGGTACAAATCTTTCAAAGAGGTTTTTATTTTGGGGCCTATTGCCTCTCAATGTATGATCTATCACTTTGGCGGTGTGGATTACCTACATATCTAGCCCTTGGTGGTGTAAGATCATTTAAACCTCATTTTGGTGTTTAAATGACAGTCAGGAGAGTCGGGTCCTTTTGAATTTTTTGATTCCCGCTCACACAAAAAACTATCTTTTGATAACTTATCCTTTGGCTGTCGAATGATCTTGATTTTACAGGATCGAAATTGTTGTCTTCCGTTGTTCTTGCTATCATTGTAGAACAAAGATTTAGCCTACTATATCCATGGAAAAGTTTTTAAATTTAACGGATTATTGAAGATAGATGGACAGAAATTTTTTAAATAAGAGACTATGGTTTAGTGTATAATTGACTGTACTGAAATGGGTACTTGGAGTTAGGTTTCCATATGCATTTGAAATTTAAGCAAGATATTTGGAGTTCGATTTTAAAGGCTGAGATATAATGTCAGATGCCCGTGTTAATCCGAGTGCACTTCACCTGAAGAAGGAACTTACGGCCCTTCGGAAGGTGCGGTTCTTACGAGACCCCGAGACAAGTTCATCTTGGAGGTCCCCATTGAGTTGTAGATCGGTAGCTGCTACTTCTGGTCGGAACTACGGAAATGTGTTTAGAGTAAATGTTTAAATTATAGAGGATACATACAAACTGGTGAAGTTGTATGTATCCTTTTGTCGAGCTTAAGTGCATGTAAATTAACACACTGAAGGTATTGCTTTAAATGACATCTGTATTGCTTCAAATGACATCTGTATTGCTTGACAGGCTGCAATAAAAAAAGGAAGAGGAAATATTATTCTTGGGAGGAATGCATGAATCTGAAGTAAAGGTAATTTTCGCCACTCTTTCTCCTTTTTCTATCAAGTTAGTTTCCCCATTCTTTTCTGAAAATCAATCTCATTGCTTTGGCAGTCACTACGAAGAATGAACCATCCCAATATTGTGAAGCTTAAGGAGGTCATCAGAGAACACAATGTTTTGCATTTTGTATTTGAGTACATGGTATGCTTCTCAAAAATTCTCACAGTAAGAGAGTTTTTTAGTAATTTGTTTGTGTGTGATATTAACATTGAATTGTAAGTTTTCGCTTGGTGACTGTTTCAGGAATGCAACCTATACCAGCTTATGACAGGTCGAGGAAAGCTTTTTGCAGAGTCTGAAATCAGGAACTAGTGCTTTCAAGTATTTCAAGCTCTTGCTTATATGCACCAGCGTGGATATTTCCATCGCAACCTCAAACCAGGAAAGGATCTTGCATTTCATTTGCTTTCAATCACTTTAAATAAAATTTGTCTAATCAGTCAGTTAGTGGTATTTTCTAACAAAAATAACTAATGGGTAAAATGTAAAAAGAGTGGCGAGGAAAAAAATGACTTTTGAGGATTTAACATGGCTTTAGAAAAGCGTCCTGCGGCCTGTATAAATTAGACATGGAAATTTACATTACACAGAAACACTAAAATAGTAGTGACTAACATGATAGGCACTTGTTGTATAGAACTATAGATAATGTTCCTTTCTTGATGTTCCACCTGTACCATAGCATTCTTTCATGCATAGTCATAAAGTCGACATTTAAAATAATAATTAAAAAAAACTAAAAATTTCCAAATTAAGGGTGTGAGGATTTTTCCTATTTTTATTTGTATGCTACATGTGTTATTTAATTATAAATGTGCCTTTTATCAAACATCTTATAGCTTATTTTGTTTATTAAAAAAATTATTACAGATTTTTTTTTTCTGAAACAGTAGCTTATTTTGTTTATCAAAAACTTTATTTCTAACTTCAAGTTTTTTATGAAATATTTATATAACCTTTTCCCACAAATTTTACTAAGTTCTATCAAAATTTCCCAAATTAGTTTGAATTTTCCCCAATGGACCCCTTACTTGATTATTGTTGTATCCGACATTGTGACTACGCTTCAATGTTCCACTAGGTGATTTTCCTAAGGACACTAATATATATATATATATATATATATATATATATATATATATATATATATATATATATATATATATATATATATCCTGCGCATTCTGCATTAAAAATGCTTGTGGTACCCCAATGCCAGTTTTTTTCCTCTATTTTGAGTAGAAATTCAATCCGGTTACCATTATGATATGTGCACATCTTTTTTTGTTTTAATATTTTATAAACCAAAACAGGGATTGCATTAAAGAAATTTTAGATGTAGGAACAAAAACAGGGCATGCACCATTATATAGTCACCAAATTCTCAGAATTTAAAAAAAAAATCGCGAATGGTTCACGGATTTAAGATAGCTGACATCAAAGCTAATCAGTGGACCCAACACACAGGGAATATAGGAAAATTATAACCAGAGAACGGATTTGTTAAGGACCAAGTGCAGGCGGCTGACGTGATTGGCTGCACTGATCTGCATTAATTGAACCCACTACACTTGCAGCCAATTGCATTGCGCCACATAAGATGCCTGCACTTTGTCCTCCATATAACACTATATGAGAATATATATTCTCTGCCAAGTGCCAACAGACTTCATATTGGACTCTAGCCTGCAAATAATCTCTTAAATCCCTTAAAAAATTGGACCTGACACTTGTTGATGGGGACGCCACATACATGGACATTGGATTCGGACCACATCGTTTCTACCGGCGTCGAAAGAAGAGGAGAGGGAGTCTGAGTCCGAGTACCACATGCGTGTTTCATCGGTGATGAAACATTTTGAGTGGAGGAGAATGACGGGGAACATCACGAAAAAAAAAAATTTACTATTCACGTGAACAGTGACGGACGTCCGTGATGAACAGTGACGGACGTCCGTGATTTTGCCCCTTCACTGTCTATAGGTCACGGACGTCCGTGGGGCACTACGGACGTCGTGACAGGCTTCCGAAATTTGAGTTTTTTTTAGCGAAAACTTGCCTTTTTGTATTTTATTTCTATTAGAACTCTTTATTTCGAATTTTAATTATTGGTGGCCTATATATAGAGGCTTGTAAAGACTTTTTAATTAGTTATTGAATATTTTGAATGCTTTTATGCTTGAATATTCTTTGCCTGAGATGGGTTTGGTGTGAGGCCAAGGGAGTGATTCCTAAAAGCCATTGTTATCTTCTCTATTATATTGGTTATCTCTCGATCTGTGTTTGCTTCCCCTATACCGTATCCTAATTGTTTCCTTTCAATCCCAAAACCCTAAGCCTATTTGAAACCCTAAATCAAACATAGCCAACACCCTTTTTCCAAACCATAAACCGATCCGAAAACCATAAACCTGTTACAAAACCAAAACCTATTACAAACCCATAACCTAATTCCGCCACCCTGGTTCGAACCGTGAATCTACATCGGATCAAAGACGAGCGCCTAAGCCTGGAAAAGCTAGAGTTCTATCTCTAGGCCGATCTCGCCTCAAATCTAAAAGTACTTGCGCATCGGACTGGACCCTACTTGGATCTCTTGTGATCTACTCATCAAAATTCTCCAACCCTAAGGTATCTTAAGATAGTTTTATGATTAAACTTGAATTACTTTATTTAATTTCGGCCAAATTGCATAAAAAAATCATATTCCGCATTTTAGGGTTATCGTCCCGCGTCACTTGTTTACTGAAACGTGTGACTACTTTTGTTTTGGTAAGAAAATGAATGCAGGGTTTTGCAATGGTTTCTCTCTCTATTCAAAGTCCTTTGATGGATTATATTATGGAATTTAGCAACACGAAGATTGATGATGTTGCCTCATTTCTACCATGAATTGATGGGGATGCTCATTGATCAATGTTGTCCAAACAATTGCCTATAACCTTAACCATCCAAGAATAGGTAACAGGTTGGATGTATAGGATCAAATCTGATTTGAGCAATTTTTGGGCTACAGCCGTCAAAGAGGTGGCTCATTGATTGAACAGTCTAGATCGATGAGCATACCCACCTGATTGTGGGTAGAATTTGGGGGAGCACAACCATGTAAACATCGCTCGTAATTCATCCTTTTGTAGGGAGCCTTTTATGCAGAGCTTATGGAAGTCCATGTTTTAAATATTGAAGATATATTTCATAAGACTATATAGACCAACACCTTTCTTATTCCCTTTGAGCAAGCGCCCCACCTACTTGGAGTCAAAAGGCGCTTTCATCTGTATTCCTTTTCCAATATTTTTTAACATAGTTCACATGTGGATTTAGACTTTTTACCATCTGATTCTTGAAATGTGCAGGGTGCTAGGTTAAACCATGAGAAATTCACACCAGTGGCTGTCCTGAAAGATGCTAAAGGGCTAGCAGTTTTGACAGTTGCTAAGGTCGAGATGCTTCTAACTTACAAACTTGGAACAGGTTTAGTAGTTGCTCGAAGGTCAGATGGCACGTGGTCTGCACCATCTGCCATAGTCTCTGTTGGTTTAGGATGGGGAGCACAGGTATACATACAATTATATATATATATATATATATATAGAGAGAGAGAGAGAGAGGCCTAAGACTATGTATCCAGATCAGCTAAGCACCATATGTTACCATAGAATCAATCACGTACCACCCAAAAAATTTGGGCATGATCCGATGCATATCCACCATTGAAAAAGTGATCAAATGTGCCCAAAATAAATGCACCAAGTTGGATGGGCGTCACCTTATCTTTGACCAATTCACATGCCACGTGGCATGATTGACCCAAAACAACACCCGTATTAGGTTTATCAGTGATAGGGTCTGTTATTTTGTAAAAAAAAAAATTATTTGCATTAAAAAATGCATTCCCTAATTGTCATATATATATATATATATATATATAGAGAGAGAGAGAGAGAGAGAGAGAGAGATGTGTGTGTGTGTGTGCGTGTTTGTCTAGTTATCATTCTTATTAGAGACTGAAGCATTTCAGGTAATGGGGAAATTGACTGTCCATAGGTTGAAGAAGAACACAACCCATTGGCATTTCCAGAATGTTACATTGAGCTCAAGCTGAAGGATGAATACTACGGAGATCTGCCTTGATTGTGAGTTGGCCTATAACTCAAATGTGTGTAGATAATACTGCCTACTTTTCTGTTAACTTTGGTTAAATTTACAAACCTTACTCTGTTCATCTAACTCAAATGTGTGTAAATATACTGTGGATACTTTTTTGTCAACTCTGGTTAAACTTACAAACTTTACTCTGATCATCTTGCAAATGGAATCTTCAGTTGGTGTCAGTTCAATCGTATTTGTGCAATGTAAAATTAGGCGCTATATCCCTCCTTTCTTTGATTTATGAAGAGAAAACGATGTCCATAATAATCATCATTATCGTCTTCATCATAATCATCATCATATCCCTTAAATAAATCATATATTCTTGGGGGCTATTGGGTGTCCATATATTTCAAAAGGAGAACATAGTCCTTTGCATGGTATCAAAACTTGCTCAATACCGATGTATATATCATTGAGATAAATAAGCTAATTCGTGAGGTTCTCTCATTCTGCGTTTGGGATTGCTCACAAGAAATGTTTTATTTCATGCTCTCAAACGATTAAATATATCATTGAGATATTTAACATAGTTTTGTCAAATGATTAAAAAATTTATTTTACCCACGTGCAACGCACGTCCACTGCCTACTAGTATATATATATGATTTTTGGGGCCCCTTTACCTCTATAAATAGAGGGGGTCCCTTCCACCTTTAACCACATCTCTTCAAGGGTCCTCTTCTCTCTCTAAAGCTCTAAACTTCTTTAAATCATTATTTTTAGCATCATCATCTTTCTTTTATTCTTCCAATCTTCCTCAAACAAGAAGGGGGTTTCTTCCACAGATCCACTGACTCTCCAAAGCTCCCTCCTAGGCTCCTACCCTCCTTCCTCCATCTCCAAGCATGAAGAGAAGCATCAAATCAAGATTCAATAATCAATATTGAAGCCATCTCTTGTGTTTGGGAGGTTTGAGTTTTTTTTTTTACTTTTTACTTTTAATTTTACATCAAGCCTCCTAATTTGGAGACTACAATGTGTGTTTTAATTTTAAAACCCTCCTATATTTTTCAGATTTTTTCAGAATTCTTGTGAGTTGTTATCATTATTTAGGAATTTTGGAAAGAAAAAAAAAATCGAAAAAACAATATGTGATCGCATATGCTATCCAGCACATGAATCGCGTATGGCATATGCGAATTGACAACAACGATGCGATTCGACAACAATGATCAGATCCCAAATGCCCATCAGGAACAAAATGAAGGCAATTAAAAGAACATGAGGAAGACTGATTTAGACGACCAATTACCAATGTGCGTGCTGCTTTAGTCTTAAAATATAGGCACTCACAACATCTGTGATGCATTTGTGCACTCCATAAATTTAACCTTCTATCTTGATAGGTTTAAGCTTATAGGGCTGTCAGGGAAAGGCAGTAGTATCAATTTTTATCTTCTAAATGTAATAACTAAGAAGCGGATTAATCCCTATATCCTAAACATGAGCTACATGAATAGATGAGGCAAGGCAGGTGACAGGTTCAGTTACCAGTAACTAAAAAAACAGGTGTTCTTAAAAGATGCTAAGTTGAGATCAAAATTAATGGAATGAAAAGGAACACAAAATAATTTTCTCAAGAAATTTATGATACAAGAAAAAAATAGCAAGTCATTTACTCACAAGAGGCAACACATGGTGAAGAGAGAGAGAGAGTGTTAGCTTAATGAAAATTTGTCCATAAACATTTAATAGTTTATAACATAACATTTGCTTATACAAATGTCCAATCCAAGAAGTTTCTTAAACAGGGATGAAAGCGGAGAAGCCGAGATGGGAGCAATATGAACCTTATTTCATCTGGTAGCATAAGAGGGGGAAAAAAGGAAACAACAGTAAAAATACTTTTGCTGCCTTAAAAGAGGCTTTTAAATTTGGTAAGCACTTGATACGTTTCTCAAGTTAACGTTTGGTTATCTATGAAATGTCCAATTCAAGAAGTTTGGGATGAAAGAGGAAACAGGGGCACTAGATATGAACCCTATTTCACCTGGCATAAGAGGGGGGAAAAAAACAGGAAACGAAAGTAAAAATACTTTTGCTGCAGTAAAAGAGGATTTTTAATTTGATAAGAACTTGACACGTTTGTCAAGTTAACGTTTGGTCAGCTCTGCATTCTAAAGCAACAAGTGGATTTTTATTTAGAAGTATTGGAGAGTAAAAAATCATTTCAGGGAAAGAGGAAAGTGATCGAAGTGATTATATTGCACTGCGTTTCCACCAAATTATCTAGAGGAACTGTGCTTTAATAGTACAATGTTTTGGCCTTTTTTGCATTTAAAAACTAGGGAAGGGATGGCAGCTCCCACTATATATATATATAAACAAAAGAGCTCTCCTATCCCTATATATATATATATATATATATATATATATATATATATATAAACAAAAGAGCTCTCCTATCCCTCGCATAGGGGCGGTTTCCCAGCTCTACAGTTGCTGAGAAAATTTTGAACTCACAAAGAAAAGACCTCAAGCAGTGTGTTTGAACATTTTTTATTCTAACAACTGATAGAGGACTCACAATTTAGCATGAGTAGATGTGATCACTATAAGATATGATTGAGGAATTGATAGACAACTGGTACTTCTCTATTAGAAACTTCGTGTTAGTAACTTTGATTTATAAAGCATCTCATGCAGAAAGATTCATCAATAAGCAGAACACATTATCAAGATAAAATATAAAAATTTGGCACTCAACTAACTAAATGTTCAATTGCAGCACCTGCACACAAGGTCTCAGTTTCAGAGCACATATTATTCAACTCCATAATAAGACAGTTTGTAACAATATCATATGATATGAGTTTGTATCAGACAATATAGAGTGAAAATGGCCCCTCATGGTTTGTTCGCAAGCTGGAATAAGATGTATCAAACACAAAGGCCATTGTTGTTCGAGTTATAAGAAGAGAGGTTGCTCGACGAAAAAGACTTATATGGTGGAAAAATACAAACGCAATAGGGGAATACGGAATAATTGTGACGACCCAAACTCTTGAAACCAAACCCTAAATCGACCCGACCCGACTCAACCAAAAGCCCGTAGACCTGACCCGATTCGACCCAAAGTATACACACACACACACTCTAACTTGTATATGCCATACACCTTAACCACTCCCATTGCAACTTAAATCCCTACCCATAACAGCCGAGCAGTTTTTCTTCTTCTTCAAATCGATAACGTTCACCATTACTCGCGAAGTGAATGCAAAAGATGAACGGTCACCCATTCAAACCTATAAATAGAGCCCTATTCCTCCTCTCTTTTCCACACCAAGCCATCTTCTCCAAGCTCTCCTTCAAGATTTGTTCTTTCCTTCCTTGAGGTAAGTTTTTATATTTTAGTTCTAGTTGATAATTATTTTCTATAGATTTTTAAACCATAAATTAGATATGCTAATCTTTTATTTTATTCCTTTAAGTTCCAGCTCTGTAAATAAATTTTAAATATTCTAGTTAGTTCTGATTTTTCACTTTATTCCTAGGTTTAAAAGTTTATCTCTAAAACTTGTTTTAAAACAGAAATTCTAGTTCTGATTCAGTTCTGTAATTAATCTAAAATTATAATCTATTTTATAAATCTAATTTTATGATCTGTCTTACAAGCCTGATTTTACAAATCTGATTTTTATAATCTATTTTTAAATCTGATTTTATAAATTGTTTATATAAAGCTGATTTTATATTTCTGGTTTTATAATTTTAAAAATAGGAACTTCTAGTCTTATTCTGATTTTGTCCTAATATTATATTTTTTTTAACTCTGATTTTCCACATTTAAATCCCTTCTTATAATCTGATTATCTGTAGTTTAATATTTATGCCTGGTTTTATTTTATTTATGGACTAGTTCTATATTCTATTTTATTTTATTTTTAATAAATCTGGTTGATTAAAATGATGGGTTAAATTCTGACTTTATAAATTGGTTTTTATAAATCTGTTTTTATATCTTAAGGATTTAATTTTAAATCTAGATATATATGCTGATAGTGTATTTCAAAATTCAGTTATAATAATCAGAAATTATAAATATGATATTCTGTATTATTAATCTGTTTTACAAATCAGATTTTTGTATAATCTGTTTTATAAATCTGATTTTAGTAAATCTGATTTTTATAGTCTGTTTTACAAATCTAACTTCTTATAAATTAATTTTATAACTTGTCTATTCATCCTAGTTTATAAATCTGATTTTTATAATCCGTCTTAATATGTAAGCTGATTTTATATTCTGTTATATAATATGAGTTTTCGTTCGGTTTCTATTTTAGATTATACTCTGTTTTATATTTTCATCCGACTTTATATATATAATCTACTTATATGCTAGTCTTATATTAAAATATAATTATATTCTAATATTAAAAAGGATTTAAGAAATTGTTTAATACTAAACCAAGGGTTTTAAAACTGATTTATAAAGTTGTTTTAAATTAAGAATTTTAGATATTAAATAAGGATTTGAAATAACTAGTTAGAATCCAACCTTACATCGATAACCTACCCTAGTTCGTTCTTTCTTCTTGACCGAGTTCCCTTTTCCCTCAGAAAACTACCTGAAACCGTGAAACTTCACACCACCTTCACAAGACCTTTGAATCTGACGTCTGAGGCAAGTAGCCTATCCCATAGCATGTTTTTAATACGTACCTTATTAGTAATGATGCAATTGTTTTACATAGTATATACAATAAAAATGATAAGTAGATGGTTGAATGGTTATTGATAGCATGTATAATCTTAGACTTGTCTTATTCAGTCATGATTATTTCATTTTGATTAATGTTAGAAAAATATAAATGTCGTAAGCATTGTATATTCAGTTTATTCCTCATATGATCTAATCAGCTTGAAATATCATACAGTGAGAATTTATAAAGCACGCTGGAAATTTCTCAAAAGAAACTGATATGAATGACTGTAGAAATGATGAATATTGTAAAGATAATTATGATATGATTTTGATTAAGATCCCCATGGGGCCGCATGGTAGTATTGGATGAACGGATCCATTTGTGTACTTCCGTAATACGAAGTAAACCCGTCAAACCGGATCGGCATGGTTGACAATGGGATTAATGAACGAATGGAGCCCTCCTTGTGACTGGTATCCATGATGAATGATTAATGATGAATGATGAATGATGATGTGAATAAAAATGCACTTGGATCGGTGCTATTGATTAACAATCGTACAATATATGAGGTACAATTGTAAATTAAGTTATTTTTCTTTATATTGAATCATTAGATGGTGTAGCTGATGTTAATTCTATTGATATGAAATTCTCAGTTTGAAACTGATAAAAGTGACAAAAGAAGTTATATTATTATTGGGGGTTACTTATTGAGTTTATCTCACCCCGTTGCTATTTAATTTCAGAGATCAGACCTCGTGGTTCGAAAGCTGCACCTCAGGAGAAGACCCTAGAAGACTTGTTGGTTTAGCCTTGGTTAGGAAGTGTTTTAAACGTTGTAATTACAAATAACTGTAATTTGAATTTTGTATGAGAATGGACCCTTATGTTTCCTTTATTTGAACTTTGACTATTGAATACGTTCATGTGCCGAAATGGATCATGTATCGGATTTCGGGGCGTAACAATAATATTCTGGAAGTTTGCTCGCTCAGTCGGATCCAAACACGCTCACGCGGATAAAAGGAAATTCATGGTGGTAGGGGAGGCACATAGACGTTAAGGCAGATAATTATAAGTTTAACATCTTTTTGTGTCTCTTATATCTTTTCGGAACCATTTTCTCTTAATCAAGGATGCATCCTAAACAATCAACATCATTTTGGAGGATGATGGAAGGTTTCTCTCCTTCATGAAATATATTTCCATTTACCCTTCTTCAATGGATTTTATGTTTCCCGGCTGTTCTATGGATACATAATGCGCACACTCGGCACGAAAATGTGATCAGACAAATTACCGTCTCACCAGAATTCATCCCAATTGTGGGTGCATAATACAATTCAAACACTACTGAATTCAAAATACAGCACCCTATTCGCAAAAAGGGCAAATAAAAAATGTGAACAGACAAATTAACGTGTCACCAGAAATAATTCCAATTGCATTTGGGGCACTTAATACAAGGCAAACAGTAACGAATCCAAAAGAAAGCACCATTTTTGCAAAAGGGGAATCAATTTTCATTCCATTCGCAACAAAAAAAAAAAACCATTAGTATAGATAGCTCTTTATTATTCATCAATTATTTCTCTTCCGCAATGAATCTAAAGAGGTCCACTCTCTCAAGCAACATTAAAGCTAGGGTTTGGAAGTATCAACCCTAAAATGAAAAAAAAAAAAGTAATTCAAAGCTGAAATCAAACATTGATCCATCTATATTCCAGAAACCATTCAAAGATTTGAAAAAAATAAGGGTTTTGAGATTCCGCAAGAGAGGAGAGAGCCTTCGAATATTACAAGTAAGCCAAAATCAAAATTACAGAAAGAAAGAACTTGCCTGCGTAAGAATCCGCCTCCAAGCCATGTCCCACCTAAAAGCCTCACCTGAATCTCTCTCTCTCTCTCTCTCTCTCTCTCTCTCTCTCTAACGGAGACAATGAATCGTCGAAAGAGGAGTAACAGGCCCGATTTTGGAGAGATATGACGATAAGAGGACGTCGACTTCGATAACCGACTCCATTCGGGCCGGGTTTGAGCCGGACTTACATTTACACAAGCCCGGCCTAATGAATTTGAACTTAGCCCAAGTCCGCCTCCAGCAAACTTTCAAAACTCAAGCGGCCAATTTATTTATGAGTCGAAAAGAATTGGATTATAAGATAGGATAAGGAAGCTTTTCTAGTCCTTCGTCCTTTAAAAATATGGAAAAAAAATTTGGAGTTTTTACATTTACCCCCTTAAGATATCTTATTTGCAGTCTATCCACCTATTTACATTACGGCTCTTGCTTTTGTGTTTCTTTACTTGTTATCTCTATAGGGACGGATACAAAACTAATTTTTAACTGCTCTAAATAAAATAGAGATAATTTTTTACCACAATCTTCCCCTAGTGAATCTTAAGGTCACAAACATGCTATAGGTGGTTAGATTTTGATTTCACATGGTGATTATAAGTGTACATCAAACGTGGTTCTTGGATCACTTTTCAAGATATGTGCCATGTGAAATCAAAGTCCAACTGTTTGATTGCAAGTCCATGATGTCAAGATTGATTAGATCAAAGATCAGGGCAAAAAACACTCCATTAACTTATTCAAAGACGTCAAATGTTATTTTATTGGAGAATCCATTAGTGTAGGGGTAATAAGTAAAGGAAACATAAAAACAAGAGCCGCCATGTAAATAGTTAAAATATGGGAGGCGGAATACAAATAAGACATATCTCACGGGGATAAATGCAAAAAAGCCCAATATTTTTTTATTGGGAAGATAACATCGTCTTATTGAGAATATGATTTCTTATTGGGAATTTGATATTTTTTTTCTTTTTGAAAATTTTATATTTTATTATGTATAAAAAGCTATATATGAGTATTGGAGGAACGAAAAAACTCAAGCAAACACCACAGGCATTGCTATCTGAAAATCGGACCTCCGAATAAAACCAAAATAGATACTAGGGCAGACAAATCGGACCTCCAGATAAAACCAAAATAGGTACTAGGGCAGACGTAAGATACCCATATGGAAAGGGAGAAAACTTACATAAGGGGGAAACCGTAATGTCCCGAAAAAAATATTTACAAGCAAAAAATAAAGAGAAACCCCTCAAAAAGGACTTAGTCTCGTTACAAAGCATTAATGAATGAAAGAAGATGTTGGACTTTAAATCTTTTTGAGACTGAAGATTGAAAGATCATTTATGCCAGCAACAACAACCCAAATGCATGTGGTGAAGACCACTCCCGAAATAATTTTTCTTAGCTAAAAATTCCGCCATTTCATTTTACATCATTTCTCCTGAGCCACACATTCCATAGATATATGGAAATGAGATCATAACCATTTTATGATCCCTCCAAAGAGCTCTTTGTCCAAGCTATATTAAGCATGCTACACCATTTTGCAAACTACAAAAAACTTCAAACTCTTTTAAGGATTTTACCCAAATGGGCCAAATTTGATTGCATAGGAGGAAAAGGCGGTCTTCATCTCTTTTGCATGATGGCAAAGAAAACAATTTACATAATGATCATACCTCTTTTATTTAGATTGGAGATGGTAGTGATCTTGTTCCATAGCAACGGCCATAAGAAGAAAATGATCTTGGAAGGGCTCTTAAGATCCCAAATAGAACTCCAGTCGATCTTTATGAGATTGGACGTATCAGTCAGCTCATCAGCTGCAGCTGGGACCTTTGCATCTATTGGTCCTAGCTCGGGGCTGCCATTTGTACCCTTAGCACCTTTAGTCATCCCTTCCATTCCTACGCCTCTACCTGTTGTCAGCCCTGATATCTCTAGCTTCTCCATCACATCAACTTCTCTACCATCCATCTCATTGCCCATGCCCTCCATTGCAGTCTCTATACCTCTCAGCACCTCAACCACCCTTTCCACCATCACCACTCCCACACCTCTATTAGTTCCTCTTACCATAGACCCCATCCTTACCTCAACTTCATCACCCAGCCCATCCATCCCAGCTGTTGAACACTTAAGCCATACACCATCTTCATCAACTGACCTAGCCACTTCCTCCCCTCCATCCATACCCTTTGGCACTAACCTCACCTCACCTTATCACCTTCTCACACCCAAGACCAGATACCCACTAAGAGATATTCATCCCTAATTGACTCCATTGTGGAGGACATTGGGTATGAATATACCCCCTACCTGACTCTCCACAGCCTACCCATTTACAGACCACACCCACCCCACCTTTTAACCATGCCCACACTTCCCCATTTCAACCAATCCCACCCATCCAACCCACAACCCCTATCATACTTGACCCCTACCCCACATACTCAATCTTCTCCTCTCCCTTCAAGCCTAAGTAATGGCCAGCACCCATACCCAATCATCCATTGAGGCCACCCTCCTATCCATGAATTCCACCCTCTAAAATCAGGCCTCCATGCAAACTAGCCTCCAAGCCATCCATTCCACCTTGTCCCTTTTAGCTCAACCATCACAACAATCATCTATCCCTACAACCACCCATTTACCTACTCCACCCCCTTCTCCCAAACCTATTACCTTAGCTATAACCCCCCCTATTACTACCCCTATAGTACATATCCCAGTTGTCCTCCCTCCTACCCTTACCAATGCTTCCACCCAAACAGACCCTGATCCCCAACCTCTCCCTATCCATCTGCCCCTTATTGCCCCACCTTTGGGCATCACTCCCCAACTATCCCCACCTGTAGTAGCAACATCTGATGTTGCCATAAATGTCGAACACCTAATTTCTACCTCCTCCATTCCAACCTAAACTGAGCCTGACCTTGAAGTTCATCACCCTTTACCCTCAACCTCCACTCCACCCATGCCATCTTCCTTCCCTTCTCCATGCTTGCTTGGCCCTTCTTCAAGTGATGGGCAGTCCATCCTCCCTGCCTCTTCCTTTCCCCACCCTCCTCTGTACTCTACCCTCCTCCATGTCATGAAACAGAACCCCTACCTCAAAAGGGATGTTGTTCGAGGAATGGCTGCCCTTCGCAGATCAATTAAGATGCCCTACGAAGTAAAGATCAATCAAATGACTGTGGATTACGACTTTGAGATGCTGAATATATCAAGGGGCTGGCAACAAATTTTACTGCAATATGAAGTTGAAAAGCTCATTGCAGCCTCAGAGAAAATAAGAGCTGATAGATTAGAGAAGAGGTTGGCTGCCTCCAAAGCAGTCAACAAGGCCACTAAGGAATTGTATGAGAGTCAAGTTGCCTTGGCTGAAAAGATAGCAGAAATCATCAAAAGGAGAGTGGCTGAACTGACTAGCACAGCACCTGCACAAGCCACTGCCCCTCTTGCCAGTTTACCTTCTCAGCAAGCGAAGAAAGAAAAGGAGACAGTTAACCAGTCTGAGGAAGTAGCTACCAACAAAGAGAAGACCAAGGTTGAGACAAAAGCTGAGTTGAAAGCTTATGCTGTTCAATGTGGTTATGACCCTGATGACATCTTCACCTCCGACTCTGAATAGCTTTAGTTTGTATTTAAGATTTTTACCTAGTATTTTAGGCTTTCTAAAGTTAGTTAAACTGTTTTGTTAATTCTATTTGTAGCTATTACTGTACAAATTTCTGTCATGATAAATGAATTTTTCTTTAGTAACTTGTATGTGCAAATTATTTAGTCCACTTTATTTGTTTGGGTATTTGTGTTCCTTGTTTGGATGAGTGTTTAATTATTATTTTTCTTTCCTTGCTTATCTGTGGTTGATATAAGACCCTGCTACACGTGCTCCTTTTTTTTGAATCAGTGAGGACACTGCTCCTCATAGGTTTGGGGGTGTGGCAGGCTTTCCAATAGAGTAGTTAATATTAATGCAGCAAGGTTCTAATAGAAATTGAGAAAATAAAGTTTTTTCCACCTGATTTTTGAAATAGAGGAAATTAAAAAACTTTTTGAGACTGAAATGTGTTGCAGTTCTAACATTTCTCATCAAGCATTTTCAAAAACAATTGATGTGTGGTGAACTTGAAAAGAGAGAAAAATGTGAGGATATCCCCCAGAAAATGTGATGTAAGGCCATACCCAGTGAGATTTGGGCCTGAGAAAATTTCTTAGGAGTGTTTTGGCAATTTTTCTGCTTTAAGGACTGAATGAATCTACTCTGCTCACTAGAAGTTAGGCAAATCCAAGTTGAAACAGCTTGACAGCATTCATAACATTGAGGACATGAAGTAGGGTCATCCTTTGGACAGTTTGAGCCTAAAATTTCTCACCTTTTAACTGCCCTTGATACACACCATTTGAGCCTTAGAAATTCCAATTTTTCTTTGATAAAAACCAGAGAATTTGAACCCAAAACCCCTTGACCTATTTCAGTTCACCCTCAATATGAGAATTCAGGAAATAAAAGGAGAAGTGAGGTTAAAGGAGCCAGGTTTGACATTTGGTTGAAAGAGAAGAAAGCACATTAGATGTAAGGTTGTGGTATTCCAACCCATAAAAAAAAATGGAGAAAAAGTAAAAACAAAAAAAAACATACAAAAAGAAAAGAAAATCATAAAAGCAAAATAAAAGAATGAGAAAGAAGTCATTTCATTAGATATCTTGAAAAATAAGAGAAGAAGCTGGCCACTTTGGCTCTGAAAATTCAAGAAATAGATGAAATTGTGTTGAGATGAAGAAGGTGAAGTCATGAATCACCTCCTTACTTTACTGATTTCTCAATTTTGAATCCTATTCCACCATTTTATTCTTTATAAATTTTAACTATAAGCTACATTACAACCCAATAAAAAGTTCTTACTGATCTCAAATGGATTGAGCTGTCATGTGGAGATAAGGATTTGTATAATCTATGGTGAAAAGAGTTAAAAAATTTCAAAAATCAGAGTAAAGCCTATGCTCATGCTTGCAGTCCTATTTGAGGGCTGTAACCGCTCTTGAGTTATGTGAATTGATACACCCTTCTATTTTTTATTGTGAGTAACAGCCCTGGTGAGCTTTGGGTCTGAAATCAGGTTTGTTGGGGGCATTATCAGAACATCTCAATTTAATGGTAAGCTTTGCATTACTCTTCATACAAAATACCTTGACATGAGTTGATTGATTGTGAAGGAATTATAGCAGTATTTTAGTTTTAAACTGTCATGTTTCTGTTAAAAATCCTCTAAAATAGAATGAACAAGGTGTGGAATGAATTTTATGTTGCTTGAATTTTATTCAATATGCTGTATTAATATTAACTGATTTTATTGGAGAAGTTTGTGGGTAACTTCACTGTAAACCCTCAGGAGACTTCACTCCTCCACTAAGGATCACCTAGGGGTTTAAAAGACTTAATGCATATGCTAAATGCATCTATGTTCCCTACAAAAGTGGTATTTTTCATTTTCAATAATTATTTTTATTTTCTCCTTTGCTCAAGGATTAGCAAAGCTTAGGTTTGGGAGTGTGTTAAGCAGTGAAAAATATTATTTTTCACCTCTTAACTTGACCTTTGGTGGACCCTTGAGTTGACTAATAATGTTCTAAGTGTATTTTATAGATAAGCAATAAATTGTAGTCTTAGTGTAGACACCCACCTAAAATGGCCAAAGAAGCAATTTGCTACACAACATGTGATCTTACAGCCCAAAGGCTAGCCAATTAAACAGTCCATAGAGTTCTAGAAAGTCATGAGAAGGTCATGGGCCCAACTGGGTGTACTTGGGACTAAGTGCAGTTACAAGGAATAAAGATTAAACCCACTTGGAGGCTGCTGAGGGTTGAACAAATGAAGAACACCAACACGGGATTGTGTGCTAGTTGTGGAAGCACAAAGTAGAACCTGTCGAGAGGTCCTGGTGCTCAAAAGCCAAGCTATCGAGAGGTTCCATGAAGCTGTCGAGAGGTTGGGTGCTACGCATGAAGCTATCGAGAGCTCCCCAGTACCTATAGAGAGGATCTGGAGGTGCACCATAAGTTGTCAAGAAGTATGGATGTGAAAGAGTGGAGAGATCGAGAGGATGAAAGACCCTGTCGAGAGGTTGAAAGTGCAATGAAAGATCTTGTCGACACCTTACCTGAAGGTGCAGGGGAAGTCGAGAGGTTCCAAGTACATCTCGAGAGGTTTAGCTGAACCTGTCGACCAGTCCAAGACAACCTGTCGACAACTCCCTTGAAGCTACGCTCGTCCTCGCGAGGTTCAACCAACCTGTCGAGAGCTCAAGAGAAGTTTACAAAGCTGTCGACAGGATTTTCTATAACAAGTCGACAAGTTGATTATAACCTATCGAGAGGATGAATGAAGAACTGGATAGAAGGTTAAAATGAGCTCCAATCCTATCAATGAGTGCAAATCAACCTCTCGAAATGTCTCCAATCCTGTCGAGAAGTCTTTAGAAGATATCAAGAGCTATCCAATCCTGTCGAAGGCCACAAGAACCTGTTGAAATGAAGAACAAGCAGATTCAGAACCTATCGAGAGGTTCCCTCAATGTCTCAACACTCGAACTGGGAACTTCTCAGCCCCTTTTTCAGCAACTGCCAACTTTCAAATTTTGTACACACATCCCAAAGCACGTCAGCGACCCCTGGGGGTATATTTGGTACACAACTAAGCATGAATGGAAACCCTAACTGCCTCACATGTACTCACCAGTTGTGACCAATGAGAGAGGCTTCTAAAAGAGAAATCAGCAACATCAGTAGCGCAGAATAATAGAATTATTCTCTTGGGCTCTGATTGGCTGAAACAGATCTGAGAAGAGAGGAGAAGTGTATAAAACCTTAAAAAAATTACATTAAAAGACATCCAGAATTGGAGAGAACCATAGCTGAATTCGAGATCCATTTTCCTTTCAAAAATTTCCTCTCTCTTCCTTCTTCCCCCATTCTCTCTTTAGCCAATCATGGTTGGCTAAACTCATTTCAGTAGTTAGGGTGAGGTCTAGAGCTGTAAATCGAGAGTTTCAGAGGCTTTGTAAGGGATTGTATGCTGCACAGATTGCAGATCTGAACACAATAAGATTGTAAGTTATATTATTACAATATAATTATAGTTTTTAAAGGTAATTCTATTCTACATTTCACTTATTTATATTTGATTTTCCTGGATTGGATGCTCCTGTGGATGTCAGCCAGAAATAGGGAGCTTGTAGCTTGGCACCCACAACGTCTGCAATAGTTTACCTGTTCCAATCAAGATCAATAGATTGGATCAATCTTTGGGATGATCTATGTCCAATAGAAGGGACATATCATAACCTTAGGATTGCTTCAATCCATTGGTGGAGAGTGGATTCTTATACCTAGCATCTGAGCTTATAACTAGATGGAGGATTATTGCAGATCTATCCTTTACATTGCCTTTGATGTAAAAGATCAAAAATTCCTAGCTGTTGTTCTCCATCTTTTGAATTTAACTTTTTCTCTATTTTCCCTCATCTCTGTATTTGATCATATCTGGATCACCTGCATTTAATTTTGTAGTTTGTAGTAAAGTGACAAATCCTAGAACCTCTCCTCTTTCCTGTTTTAGTTTAGCTTAAATTATGATAGAGTGCCAAATCTACCATAGATCTGGAGATTTTCCATAGCTTAAATCACATTTCCCTGTGGGCATACCCTTACTTACCTTTTAAAACTTGTTGCAACAGCCCTGGTTCTTACAGGACTGCCTGCTTACCTTAATCCCCTATATCTATAATTTGTGCAGTTAATCTACTATTTTAATCATTTAATAATTATAAGGTGAGTATGACAATATAGTTCAAAACTCAATTTGCTTTAACCTCAGCCACCCGATTTGCCCAAGGGAGCTTACAGAGGGTACTCGGGAATGAGGCCAATCCTCTTTAGCATAGCGGGCCTAAAACCTTTTTCATAGAATTATTTTGTTGCTTTAATTAGGAATAGAAAATCAGTTCTCTAACTTTATCTTAGAAATTTAGTATAATTAATTTACATGCTTTCTTTTGATTAGATCCTTAGAATAACTGCATTGATTAGAACTCTAATAAAACTAGTTTCTTTATTTTAATTAGATAGTTCTAGCATAGTTAATTCTTCACTATATTAGATTTCAGCATAATCCTTTTTATTATTAGAATTTTAGTATAATTGATTCATTGCTTTGATTATAATTCTAGGAAAAAATCAGTCCTTTACTTTAATTGGATTCTAGCATAGATAATTCATTGCTTTAATTAGAATCTTAGTATAATTAATTTCTCGCTCTGATCATAATTCTAGCAAAATTAGTTTCTTTATTTTAATTTGAGTCTTAGTAAAATCGGTCCTTTATCCCCATTAGAATTCTAGCGGGACTATTATCTTTGCTCCAGTTAGAACTCCAGTCAGATTAGCATATTTATTTTGATTAGAATTTCAGTATAAATAGCATGCTTAATTTAATTAAAGTTTTATTAAAATTAATACATTTGCATTCCTAGTACAATTAGGAGACTGATATCAATTGGACTTTTAGTAATATTATGACACTAAATTAATTGGAATTCTAACAAGATTAGGAAACCAAAATTAATTAGGCTCCTGATAGAACTAGAATACTAAATTAACTCACTATAATAAATTCCCACACAACTAAACTCATAATAGAATTGGAAAATCTAAACTAATCAGAACTATAACAATAACGGGAAAGAAAAGGAAAATTCAACTATCTAAATTATAAGAAGAGTCACAGTTGTTGATATTCACAGGCGGACGATTCAGTAAAGAAGTAACCCACACCCACTCTAAAGTGGGAGCATTGACGTGTTGCAGCGTCGTTAAATATCTGCAACCGGCGATCACAACAAACTTGGAATCTTCCTAAAAAACCCTTTTTTTAATCTTTACCCCCACCATTCCAAATGTTGCATCGCTAGAGTCCACTTGGACAGAATTGGGCCACTGATGACCTCTTCGATCAGTTACAAGGCGCAACATTTTTTTCTAAAATCGATTTGAGATCGGGTTATCACCAACTGAAGGTTAAAACAGAAAATATTCAGAAGACGACATTTAGGACCAGATATGGGCACTACGAATTCTTAATAATGCCATTTAGACTGACCAACGCGCCAGCTTCATTCATGGCCATTATGAATAGGGTATTTAATCCACATCTTGATATGTATGTAGTTGTATTTGTGGATGATATCCTAGTATACTCAAAGTCCAAGGAAGAGCACGAGAAACATTTAAGAATAGCCTTACAGATGCTACGTGAACACCAACTTTATGCAAAGCTTAACAAGTGTGAATTCTGGCTAGAACAAGTGAGTTTTCTAGGACACGTTGTGTCTAAGGCGGGTGTCACAGTAGACCCAGTGAAGATTGAGGCAGTGCTAGATTGGAAGCAACCGGTGAAGGTAACATAAATTCAAAGTTTCCTCGGTCTAGCGGGTTATTATAGAAGGTTTGTAGAGGGATTCTCCAAGTTCTCAGGGTCACTCACCAAACTCACAAGGAAAGACAGTAAGTTTGAGTGGACTGAAGAATGTGGGAAGAGTTTCTAAGAGATGAAGAAGAGACTTACCTCTGTCCCAGTCTTAGCTATTCCATCCGGCAGCGGAGGATTTGTCGTTTATAATGATGCTTCTTACAATAGATTGGGATGTGTGTTGAACCAATACCGGAAGGTTATCGCATATGGTTCTAGACAATTGAAAGAACATGAAAAGAATTATCCAACGCATGATTTAGAACTAGTAGCAATGATCTTTGCTTTAAAAATATGGAGACACTATCTGTATGGTGAAACATTTGAAATCTTTACAGATCATAAAAGTCTCAAGTATCTATTTACACAAAAAGATTTGAATATGAGGGAACGAAGATGGATTGAGTTTCTGAAAGATTATGATTGCTCAATTCAATATCACCCAGGTAAGGCTAATGTCGTAGCAGATGCCTTAAATCGGAAGAGTTCGGCTCAACTATCTAGCCTGATTATGGGGATTCATAGATGAAAATTATTAGAGGATCTTTCTTTGTATGATACGAAGATCGAAGTACAAGATTTAGGTGCCTTGCTAGCAAATATTTCGATTCGGCCGACAATCTTCGATCAAGTGTATGAACTCCAAATGAAAGATATGGAGTTAGTAAAGCTCAGACAAGGGATAACAAAGGGAGCAAGTTCAGATTACTCTGTAAGAGAGGATGGATCGCTAATGTTTAGAGGACGTTTATGTATACCAACAGATGCCGACCTCCAACAAACTATTTTAGACAAAGAACACAAATCAAAATATGATATTCATCTTGGTAGTACGAAAATGTACCAAGACTTGAAGAAAAATTTCTTGTGGTGAGGGTTGAAAAAAGACATGGGTGAATATGTTTCAAAGTGTCAGGTATGTCAGCAAGTGAAAGTGGATCATAGGCATCCAGCAGGCCTATTGCAACCTTTGCCGATACCATAATGGAAATGGAAATCAATCTCCATGGACTTCATTTTGGGATTACCACGGACAGCTAGACGACATAATGCTATTTGGGTTGTGCTTGATAGACTGACCAAGTTAGAACACTTCTTGCCCGATAACACTACCTATATAGCAAGTAAGTTAGCGGATCTGTATATGCGAGAAATTGTCCGATTATATGGTATTTTGATGAGCATTATTCCTATCGTGACCCATTATATACCTCGCAATTTTGGCAAAAGTTTCAAGAAGGAATGGGTATAAGGTTGAATTTTAGCTCAGCATTTCACCCTCAAATAGATGGACAAACAAAAAGGGTAAATTATATCATAGAAGACATGCTCAGAACATGTATGCTCGATTTTGGAGGATCATGGGATCAACACTTGTTGTTGATAAAATTTGTATAAAATAATAGTTTTTAGACAAGTATCGGTATGGCACCTTACGAAGCACTTTATAGACAGTGATGTAGATCACCGATAACTTGGGAAGAGACCGGTGAAAAGTTAGTACTGGGTCTGAAAATCATTGAGAGCAATGCCGATGTTGTTCGTTTAATTCGTGACAGAATCAAGACAGTTCAGAGCAGACAAAAGAGCTATGTCGGCATCAAGAGGACAAGTGTCGATTTCCAAGTTGGCGATCATGTGTATGTCAAAATTTCGCCAGTGAAGGGGTTATGCATTTTGAAAAGCATGGAAAGCTAAGTCCGCGCTATCTCAGACCTCATGAGATTTTGGGACGAGTTGGAGAAGTGGCATACAAAATCGCTTTACCCTCGCAACTTGATGGAATGCACAATGTATTTCATGTATCAATGTTAAGAAAATACGTGAAAGACCCTACTCACGTATTTGATAACCAGCCGATAGAGGTTTACAAGGATTTGATTGTTAGGGAGGAGCCTGTTCAGATACTTGACCGAAGGGAGTAGGTGCTACATAATAAACATATTCCTCTAGTGTTGGTGAAATGGAAGAATCATTCCTGAGAGGAAGCTACCTGGGAGCGTGAAGCGGAGATTCTCGAGCAATACCTGCAATTATTTCAAGAAGCGACTTGAGAAATGTGGATGTTACATAGCTGGAAGTGCAAGAAAATTGTAGCTTGTTCGATTTATGAAACTAGTCATTAAGTTATATAACTTGTGAATCGATGTAAAAGTACTATCAAGAGTTAAATGATAAGGATTATTTCAAAATTTGAACTTAAATGCACTAAGACAAGTAGAAGAAGAATTGTAAAGCAGATTAAGGGTTTTTGACAAAACCGATCGATCGAATTTTAAATCGATCGATCAATTTATGTCAAGAAGTTCAGTTTTGAATGTCGGCAGGTTCAGTGAATGTCGACAGGATCAATTAGCCAATGGGCTTCACAACGTGAAAACCGATCGATCGAACCACAAAATCAATCGATCGAAAATTTCTCGAGAGGTTCAATTTTGAAGGTCGACAGGTCCTATTTTCAGCTAGGTTTGTAAGTTGACAGGATCATTTAATACGCAAACCGATCGATCGATCAATCGATTTCAGTAATATAAAAGGAAATCGGGATTCTATTTCCCATTTGCTCAAAAAATTTGGGGTTCTTTTAGCTTCTCGTTGCTGCATGTGTGAGGGGTTTCTAACCACCAACTTCAATCATTACTCTTCAACCTTTGGAGTACTAATCTTCACGGGTTTTCTACCATATAGCTTCAAAAGGTAAAATCGCACCTTTCTTTCAGATTCTTTAGCATTTCTTTGCATCCAACCCTAGTTTTCGATTTTCTTGAGATTTAATGGCACCAAAAGGGAAACAACCTGCTAAGCCCTTTACTTCGAAGCAACCCGTGACACATTCGGGTTCTTCGCGTCGATCGACTTTAGAAAGACCCAATGCATGGTGAGCAGCAAAGGTGGTGGAACGAACCTTTGACCCTGCACTTTTCGAGGAGATACCTTTGACTCGATGGGCCCTAGGCTACATCAAGAAAGCTAGACTTGATGGAATGCTCAAACCTTTAGGAGACTACTACTACCCGAGACTAGTAAAGTTGTTTTATCATAACATGTACGAAGGGGAAGATGATAAGGTGATATACACTAAAATTGATAACAGGGAATACAAATTTGACTATAGCAGTATCGGTGATGCCCTAGAGTGTTACCGGAGTGTAGACACCCAAATTTGGCCCAAGGCCTGATCGAAATATATTTCGAGAAAGGCACATTTTCGAGCTTTTGATGGCATGTATGGAACCCTTAGGAATCACTCCAAACTCTTAGGAATCACCCTAGATCCCTTAGGAACCAATCCCGACCCTTAGAACCCATTTCGAACCCTAAACCTAATCTTACCAGGCTATGGATAAAGAGTGGTGCACCGGAATTGGCTACGACCCTCTACTATGATCGAGTCTCAAACCATTGAGGAGTAGAGATCGTTAGTTTTCCAACAGTCCAAGGATCGCCCCAATCGGAGGTATAAGTCAAAAGATATGGCAAACCGAGCCCAGAGGGCATGAATGTAAAGTCATGTGGGCCCCTTAGGGACTTAGCGCAACTAATAGTTACGCCAGTAATAAACTTTGTCTGGCACAACTAATAGTTGCGCTAGGCCAATTTTCCCTCATTTTAAGTCTGGTGCAACTAATAGTTGTGCCAGATTCAAAAGTGGGCCCTATTCTCACGAGCTGAACAGTAACTATTGGCATATGAACAGTAACTATTGGTTTTTTCCTCGAAATTTGTGACTGGGGTTTGACTTATTGACCACCTCGACCTTTGGGGTGTGTTTAGCTAGTTCTATTGCACCCTTTTGAAGCCTATTTGCACCCCTTCAAGTGGCTTAAGGCCTCACCCCATCATCCACCATTGGAGGACCTTCCCACACATTTTAAGGCTCCAAAAATCTTAAGAAACTTTAGATCGCCTATTACCTAATTGCTAATCCAATTAGGACTTTAACCCCTCACTAATCCTCCCTTCCTCTATAAATAGAGAGCCACCCCTCTTGTTTAAGGGTTGAGAATTTCTACCTAAGAGAGAAAGAGCTTAAAGTGAGAAGATCTTTCTCTCTTTGGTGAACCCCTCCCATACAAAAATCAGAATTCCAAAACCTCTTCCCACCCTTAGCATTTCATAGAAAACCCTTAGGTTAGGTGTGTGTGACCCTCTTGCCTTCCTTCCCTACCTATTAGCTTCAAGCCTTAAGAGCTAGAACCCCATTTTTCCCCATACAAAGCCTTCAAGAGCTTATCAAAGCAAGTCACGCAAGGATCTCCTACGGTGCTACAAGGGCCCGAGGGCTCCGGCTCTCCCCTTTCTTCTCCTTTCTCCTTTTGCTCTCCCTACCCTCTCATTTTGTGCCGTTACGCCGCCGAATTTTCGGTAGGAACGGAGGGGCACAAATAGGATTGGAGGCCCATTTGGGTAAGAGGGAATCATTTTCTTTTCTTTTACTTCATTTTAATTTTGGCCATTAGTAGAGACCGCGTTAAACGGGTTCATCTGGTGCCTAACACCTTCTCGATCGATAACCGAAGCCCCTACCCAAGAGCCTTTGGTGTGGACCGGATTCAGAGTCATATTTTTAGCACTTAGGTGCTCATAAAAATGAACTAGGTATCTCGGGACACCGAAAGCTCCGGGTGGCAACTTTATATTTTTCGTTAAAGAGCGCATCGTCGCGACGGGATCGTCTCGATTCCCACAATTGCACACGTAGGTACCATGACAATATAGAGTTGCAAGAACCCTACCCATAAGAAGTAGAGTTCCATGAGGTGTGTGCGAGGATGACTTTAGAACTACACGGGTCTGGCCAAGCGATAAAGAGGGCCGATTTACCCCGCTACATGTGGATGTTAGACACCATTTTCAAGGTAAACCTATACCCAATGAGACATAAAATTGAAAGAGTGGAACTTTTACAACAGACACTGTATTCGGCATTTACGAGCTGATGGTTTGATGCATCAAAATTGGTTCATGAAGGTATTGTATACATGAGAAGGAAAATGTAAGAGGAAGTATCAAACCCTAAGGATGAGATGCTCTATGCTTGCCTGATATCGCCAATGATCGAAGATTATGTAGAGGGAGGAGAAGACTACGAAAATTTTAAAACCGAACCACGTTTAAAAGATAATGAGAAGCTTTATTCATTCAAGGACTGGGAGAAGACATACAATCAGTTAGTGAAGAGTGTGCAAGTTAGAGGGTTGGAGCCAGCACCAGCTGTAGCACAAGGACTCGAGCAGCCAGTGCCACCAGCTTAGCAGCAGCCACGACAGCTAACACCACCACGTGTGCCAACACCCAATGGAGCTACGATTGATGATGTTCTGGCCCTTATGGCTGAGAACGTTCATCGAATGGATGAACACGCGAGACGAACGGGTGAAAACCACAGTCAGCTTAGCCGGCGGTTGGACTACCATGACGCACTGTTGGGGGAGACCATGCGATTTATGTACCATGACGACTATCTGCAGCGCATGGCGATGGCACAAACTTATACGTGTGAGGAATCTAGTTCGGGCGCGAGAGGACCTGAGGAGACTGGTGAGGAGCGGGCAGGACCTTCTGATGCACCACGTGATCCTTGAGATGGGAGTGAAATATAAACTTTTAGCTATTTTGATTAAAGGTTTTGTATAAATGGTGAATTATTAGGTCTTGGTAGGCCTTTAAAATTTTTCTTTTGGGCTCTGTTAATATATGGTTTTAAATTTAGTTTTCATTAAGAATTGTGTTTATGTGGATATGGTTGTGAATGCTAGTAATGTGTGAGTATTGTAATTAGATGTGGGATTTTGTGCAAGTACGATGGTTGAGTCAAATTGACTTCTGTAAATTAGATGTGTGATTGGTTAGTGAACGTTAGTATTTACATGTGATGCAAAATGCAGTATGACCTAGACTTGACTAAGAATTTTATAAAAGCTATGAGTTAGTATGACCTCGTTAAAGGATTGGGCTCTCTAAATGGGGATAAAATTGTTTCGATTAGGTATCCTTTCGCTGTGTGCCACAACCTACTCTTAAACCAAAGCACCTAAACCAATTTTCGTGGACGAAAATTCCCAAGTAGGGGAGAATGTAAAGACCCAAAACCTTTAACTTCTGAACCATATGACTCGGGATGCATGCCCGGCAGGTCACGCAGCTCAAGAAAATAAATTTGATTTGATAAGTGAAATAAGAATGAGAACTAGACTTAGATGAAAAATTTCGTTTCTTGCCTAGTTGCATGAGACCCAACTTATAAAGAAGAGAGAAGAGAGGAAGAGAACTCTCATGTGTGTTGATTCGACTATAAGGAGATAGATTTGCAAAACTTTAATGCGTGAGGAAGGAGTCAACTATTTAAAGACCTAGATCGTTGGTGTACAAGGATTATGATTTAAGGTAAGAATATGTGTTATAAAATCAAATGTGTTGTGATGAGTAGTTGAGAAATAAATGCCCTCAAAGATTAGAGATGAATGGGTGAGTGAGTGGTATATTTTAGGCATTAAATGCCCTAGAAAGTCGTAATAAATGGGATGGATTTTGAGAGAAACAAAACCTAAGAAGAAAAGCTCATGGGGCTGAGAATCTGACAAAACCAATCGATCGATCGATTTTGACAAGAAACAGATCGATCGAAATGAGAATCGATTGATCAATTTTGACAGGAAACAGATATATATATATATATAGAACAGAGAAGTGTAATTTCTGAAGGGAAAACCGACCGATAGAATAGAAATTTGATCGATTGAATTGTGCCTCGACAGGCTTTGTGCTCAGCTCGAGAGGTTCTCGCTTGGCTTAATTCTATTCAAGTAGATACTGTGCAAACTCGACAAGTTCAAATGTGACTTCGAGTGGATGGTTGACAAGTTGCTTGTAGGCTCGACAAGATGAATTGTGAAGAGAGATTGGTTTCTGAGTAAACCAATCGATAGATTTAAGAATCAATCGATCGATTTGGGAAGCCGATCGATCTATTTTGGAAACTAATCGATCGAGTGGGACTGAATATACAAACAGAGAATTGTGTCTTTTGAAAGGCAACCAAGCGATCGAAATGGATTTCGATCGATCGATTTTTGAAACCGATCAATCGGATTGGGGATTCGATCGATCGATTTTACCAGATTCTGGCGTTTATCAGTTTTGAGAGAGGACTTTTGAGACCTCTTCTGCTTCGTCATTTCTGATGTGTAAGACATAACTTGATGTGCTCTAGGTTCAGACTATGAACATGTGATGAGAATGCGCTATTGTGAAGAAAAGAACTTTGTGTGGACTGTGTGTGAGGTAGGAAAAATCCTATAGCATGTACCTTTGTTACGATAAACATATGAGTTATGATGTGATTTGTTTATATGTATGAAAATCATAACACTTTGTCATTTCAAATACATGAGCTTTGTACACGGATTCAAGTGTGATAAGTGTGTGTATGAGTATGAACTTTAGCTAGATCCGTATACGTGTGTGTGTTTGACATATATGTGCGTGTGAATTTCCATTCTTTAATCCCAAACTTAGCTATAAATTACCACGACACATGGTGATAAACTATAAGTTAACTCTGCACTTTGATTTAAGGTTTATATGCGAATACCCAACCGATGAGGCGGGATATCCGTACAGCTTTGTGTGACCGGTACGGCGGGATATCCGTACATTGTGGACCAAAAATGATCAATGTGAGCTCAAGTGACCCTATTAATATAGCTCAGGGGGGTTTGACATTGTGAAATATTTCCATCGATATATTATGGCTATCGATGCTATATATGCTTGAGAGATTAGTTAAGTTATCAATTTAAGTTTTTCTTGGTGCGAGATGTGAAAAGCTTTGGAAATCATGTTATACTCAGGATTCTGCATATAATTCGCTTCGTTTTGATTTAAATACCTTTCAATGTGCTCTTCAATTATTTTGATATCTATCATGAGATATATGTGTGATGTGATAAAAATGCATGCTAAGGATATTTTCTCTATTGAGCTTGGATGAAGCTCATCCTTCGACTATACATCGCAGGTACAGGAGAAGACATCGGCACGAAAGACATTGAATTGGAGGATTCCGAGTACATTCCGGTGGATTAGTCAGAGCCTCCGCCTGGGGAGTTTTTCCACCAGTGAGAGTGCTTAGTGTGAGATTTTGTGTAGATACGGCTTGGTATGTCCGGCCTTTTTGTAATAGAGATTCAAATACTTGTAATTATTTCAACTATTATTTTGTGAACCATGTTTCGGTGATGGATGGCCATCACCTGTGGTTCTTTTCAGTTCTTTTATTCATGCGTACTCACATGAAATTAGAACCATTATTTTGAGTGCACTTTGATATTAGAACTGAAAATTTCTTCCTTATATGATGACCATATCTGCATAGTTAGAGTTCTGCTTTATTTTTTGTTTTGTGTGTGGATGTGCCAAGTGTTCCGTTCGATGCGTTCAGGGTTCAGTCTTACGGACAGACTTTGACTTTCACTAAGTTGAAGGTAGCCCAAATGGTACCCTCAAGGGTAGCGTCCCGAACCTTTCTCTCTATGGCATGGACGCTGCCCATGGGGTTAGCATTTTGGCGCTACCTCTAAGCGAGCTCGGCGCCATGGGGCATCCGACCCGAAGATCAGGTGCCACGATAAGTTGCTCAATTCGACCAGGTATCATGTAATTTTTTTTTTAAAAGGGTGCCTATCCACTACTGAAAATGTGATCAAGGTTGGAAAAAATTAATGCACCAGGGTGGATGGCATCATCCTATATTTGACTTATAATTTCAAGTGCAAAAATGTCTTAAGAATTTTTTTTTTATCACATGCTATGTGTTGTATACTAAAAACGAGTATCTTTGTGAGGTCATGTGCCACATGATCTAGCCCACATGAGTAGCGCTTGGGGACTATCCTGTGGGTATCAACCTTTGAACGCTTTTCGTTTATGGTGGTATGCATTGGATCATGCTCAAATTTTTTGGATAATATTTGATTGATCTTGTCCAAGTTATTGTGGCACTCAGTCCTCATGATGAGTGCCACATGGTGCCTAGTTGGTATGGACGCATCCCTAACGATTGTTTACGAACACATAGTCTCAGGCCTTTATAGAGTGCAAGGAATATGCATCTGAATGCAACCTTGGAGGGCTGCACCCATATGCCATATCACGTGCCACATGGCATGATCAACCCAAAACAACATCCGTTTTGAGCTAATCAAACGTTTGCTTCTTTTAAAATAAAAGGGTGACACACCCCAAACTTGGTGCATGGAATTTAGACACCTTTGGCCATATTTTTAATAGTGGATATGTATTTGATCATGCCCAATTTTTTTGGATAATATCTAATCGATCTTGTCCAAGTCGTCGTGGCACCCAATTCTTGTGATGGGTGTCAGTGGTGCCCAGTAAGTCTGGGCGCAACCTTAATGAGTGCATCCAGACACATAGTCTGGGCGCAACCTTAACGTCAGTGGGCCTCTATAGAGTGCATCGGATATGATGCCAGATCACGTGCCACATGGTATGATCAACCCTAAATAACACATGTTTTGGGTTGACCAACCATGTGGCATGTTATCTTTTTAAAAAAATTAAGGTTCCCCACAAAGTTGGTGCATTGAATTTGAATATCTTTGACCACATTTTTAATGGAGGATATGTATCGAATCATGCCCAATTTTTTTGATAATATTTGTTCGGTCTTATCCCAGTTGCAGTGGAACCTGATTCTCGTGATGGGCTCCACCTGGTGCCCAGACCACCTGAGCCTCTAAGATTGCATGGGATATGCATATGGATGCAACCTTGGAGGCTGCACTCGGATGCCAGATCACGTGCCATATGGCAGATCAACCCAAAACAACATGTGGCACGTAAGTTTTATTATTATTATAAAAGGTAAGTTTTTGTGACCTTTTTTTATCTTCATTTGATGAGTCACAAATTTGGTGCATTGAATTTGGACACATTTTTAACCATCAATATGCATCAAATCAATGTCCAAATTTTTTGAATAAAATTTGATCGATCCTGTCCAAGTTGTTGTGACACCTAATCCTCATGATAGGAGCTACATGATGCCTAGCTGATCTAGATGCATAGTCTCAGGCCTCTATAAAGTGCATGATATATGATGCCAAATCACGTGACACTATCAACCCAAAACAACACTTGTTTTGTGTTGATCAGCCATGTGGCATGTGATCTTTAAAAAAAATAGTATTTTTTTTTACTTTTATTACCTTCATTTGATGAGCCAAAGATAGGGTGACACCCAACAAACTTTGTGCGTTGAGTTTTGACACATAGGACCACAGTTTTAGTGGTGGATATGTATCAGATGACATGCAACATGATGGACCTTTAAAACCCAATAACTACTTTAAATCCGATGATGTAGACTTTTTTTCATCACAATCTTTCCCATGATGGATCTTAAGATTATGGGCGTACCATCAGACGATAAGTTTTTAATTTTATGTGGTACACATCCCAACAAAGTGACCTTATTTGAGCGACGTGATGTTGAGGTCACTTTTTGGGAATGGATAGCATGTGAAATAAAAATTTGATGGTGGATGGTAAGAGCATGATTTCAAGATCCATCATGGGAAAGATTGTGATGAAAAATAATCTGCATCATCAGATTCAAAGCAGTCAATAGGTTTCAACGTCGGTGAATTCAAAGATTCGGGGGGTGAATTTAAAGGTACTCTTTTTAAATTTATAGATGTAGATCTTGTCCAAGTTGCAATGGCAGCTGCTCATTGTAATGGTGCCACGTTGTGCGCAGTTGCTCTTCATGCAAACCGCATAGTGTATTAAATGGTAGTAGCATCTCCACCAAAGATAGCTTAATTTGAATAGCTAAAACTCCCTTCTGAGCTCACTCTCTATTTTAGTTATTATTATTATTTTTAAGTTTCGACTAAGGATAGCTATTTTAGCTACTCCTCTTTTAAAATAATATTTTTTGTTTATATTTTAATATATATTTAAAATATAAGACAAATAGAGAGCGAGAGAGAGAGAGAAAAAAAAAAAAAATGAGAAAGAGAGATTTAATCATATTTTATTAATAGCAAATGGAGTGAGATTCACTATTAATAGCGAGTGAAGTGGGACTTGCCAAAGATGACGAGTCTCATAGTGAATCTGTTGGAATAAAAATTTGACTCTTCGATCGCCAAAATAGCGATTTTGTTGCCTTTTTGTGCTTATAGAGAATCTGCTGGAGATGATCTTAAAGGGTTTTTGAGAAAACAAGGCCTACTTTTAAAAAGTTTTAGCGTATTACACCATTATAGAAAGTCTTACAAAAAATAGATTGTCACAATTTTTGGGTTCCCAATGAGACATTCAGTCCATGTTTTAGAAACATTTATGATTAAAATTATGGAATCACATCTTTTTTTTTTTTTTGTTGTTGCCGGGATCACATCTTTTCAATTAAATACATGATATCATTTATGCTATATGACATTTAGTAGAAGAATATTTTCAATAATAGATGTTTCCTCTTTCCTAACAAAAATAACTATGGATGTTTCTTATATGCTGACTAAATGACTATTTTGGGAACATTAGAAATATATATTGACTGAATGACTTTTTGGGAACATTAGAAAGTGTCACAATCTCTTTCTTCAACTGGACCATTATTTTTCTAATTTCCCGAAAGCCCCTTGAATCATATAGGACCCCTCACTCTCAAACCTAAATTTAGAGGCATATTTTGGAAATATGTGACACATGGAATAAAATATCGATAGATGCACAATGACACCTAAAAGATTTATTATGTAAAAAATTAAAGTGAAAAATGATCTCCATCATCTAATCAAAAGCAATCAATGGTTTTCAATGGTTCTGAGTATAGTGACAAATTTTTTTGAAATTCTCCAAAATTTCTTTGAAATTTATCGAAACAGTGGTCAGGCGAAACTTTCGGCGAAATTTCGATGATTTCTTTGAAATCGCTGAAATTTCATTAATTTCGACAAAATTAACGAAATTTCACCGAAATTAATGTCTTTTCTAATTTTTATTATTTTTTCAATAATAAATAAAATTTTTATAAAATTTAAATATAATTTATATTTAATATTTTTTATATTTTCCGAAATTTTTTAGAAAATTTTCAAAATTTTCTCAAAATTTATCTGAACTGAAAAGACCCCTACCGAAAGTTTGCCGAAAACGAAATTTGTTAATGGTTCTGCGACGAGGAGCTTTGAGGAAATGCAGAGGTACCCGTGCTTTAAACATATATTTACTTCTAATGTGTGGGCGCTCAACACACAAACTTCGTCTCCCTTAAAACTCGCTTACAAACTACACCCCACGATGAAACCTAAAGCCCCCTCTCTCCCTCGGCAGCCTCTCGACTGTGATCGTCGCCGCCACAGTGAATCGACGCCGTCGGAAGCAAAAGGTGATTTTCTTATTTTTTTTAATCTTTTTCTTTTTTTAGTAGTTATCAATTTGATTAAAACCCTCTCTCTCTCTCAACTCTCTGCTTCAGAGTTTATAGAGTATTCGGCAGTGAGATGGGTTGGAAAGCTGCTCAAAAGCTCATAGGCAACTGGAAGATTCTCAGAGGAGACAATGTAACATCCATATATTTTATCTTTATTCAAATTCTCTCTCTCTCTCTCTCTCTCTCTCTCTCTCTCTCCTTTTATTTTTAAAAATATTTAGCTTCGTTTATTTGTAGGTTATTATCACAAGGGGCAAAGATAAAGGAGAGACAGGCATTATCAAGCGCGTTATTCGCTCTCAGAATCGTTTAATTGTCGAGGGCAAAAATCTGGTTAGATTTATTCTCAATTTCACCGCTTTCTTATTCCTTTTATTTTATTTTTTATTTCTTGGTTTTTACCTGCACGACCTTCGATTTGATTACTGAACATTTTGTTTTTTTCTCTTAATCATATTTGAAGATGATGTTTTCTGTAGAGATATCAATCAATAATATATATATATATATATATATATATCTGTTTTTATTTGGGGAAATAGCAGTATCTAGTTTGATGTATAACTATGCATTTTTATCGTCTAATTGAAAGGGTAAAGGTAGCCTGGTACTAAGGACCGGGCTACTTACCAGGACCCACATTAGTTTGCTGCCAATCACATGATCGGGTGCTACGTAAAGGAGCGCCTCGATGATCATAACTATTTTTAAAAATACAAAACCAAAATATGTAACATAAAACCGTATGGTCAATGGAGTCAATCACACAAAAATTGAATGGTAAAACCACATTTGGTTTCACGGTTCATTTTCCACACAGTTGACACTCTTGACTGTATAGTTTTATATATTTTATTTTATTATTTTTTCCACAATAGTTATGATCATGGAGCCACTCTTTTATATGGTACTCGATGATGTGATTGAGTGCCACATGACATCAAACTAATGCGGTACTAGGAGAGTTACTTGGTCACTTGGTCCTTATTACTAGGCTACCTTTATCCTAATTGAAATGTAGATCATTCCTCAATATGTTACCAGAAAAGAATCGGAAAGTATAGTGAATTGTATTTGTTCTTAATATGAAATATTTCAAAAGTATCTCAGAGGACTTGTGTTTAGGGTACTTAAAATGTATGAGAAATTGATGAATAACTATAAAATTAACGAGGGTTCTTCTAACGAGAGCGTGTAGCAAATTATACCATGTTTTTGAGGTCATGGTACAACTTATTTCCACCAAAGGTTCTTCTAAATTTATGAAAAATTAGTGAATAACTATGATGTTACGACCCCAAAGTAATAAGGGCTTATCTTTCTGCCATGCATAGGTGGGTGTATTGGTTAGGTCGTTAACAAATGGTATTAGAGGCAACGACACGTCTAGGATTCAGTCCCAAAAGTTATGCCTTGGAGAAAGGGCAACCTTGAGGTCCACCGAAAGGTATTAAAGTGAAAATCGCCACAAAATGGGCCTTCAGTTTAGAGCCCTCCGGAAGGGGCAACCTAGGGAAAAGAATACTTGGGGCCCCACATAAATGTAATAGAATGAAAGCTGCCACAGAGTAGGCCACCACGGACATTGGCCGCGGAGTGTGGTGGTGTGTTATGACCCCCAAAGTAATAAGATCTTAACTTTCTTCTCCATTAACGCTCAGGTGCTTTTAGGTGTATTAGTTAGGTCTTTTTTTATGGGTAAGGTAAGATTGAACCTACAACCTAAAGGTTGCAATATTGTCAACCTTGCAGTTGATCTATAGGTTTAACCTCGTACTGCTTTTGGTCCATAACATGTTAATTCCATTTGGGCATATTGAGAATTTGTTCTTAAAATTTGTCTTGGAGGAATTTTGTAATCCTATTCCTACCAAAGCTTTTGCATGTATCCAACTCCACTTTATCTAATTGCTCCAAATTTCTTAGGCTCTTATTTTTTATAGTTCCTTATGATCTTTGATGATTCTTATGTGAGTATGTTCATTGCCATCTTTATTCCAGGATAATACTTGGCAAGTCCACTGTCAAATCCTGATTAGATTCTTTGCGACCTCTGTTCTTTGGTGGGATGCTAAGAGTCCTTTTTGGCAGTGATTGTCTTATTCGCATGATATACATCACTAATATTTTCCAATTCATCAATTTATGACCTTTCACTTACGTTCTAGCTGGCACCATTTATGAACTTGAATGCCTCATTATGAATTTCATATGGACCATCCCCTCTACCTGTTCTACTCGGGCATAAGGAAAACCATAACGCTTTACCGCCTACGCCTAGAGTCCAGTAACGAAATAAGCTAGCATGAATGGGGCGGTTAGTGCTCTTGCAAACTTTGGTACAAATTTAGAGGATGGAATGATATTTGATATTCTTTCACCATTCATCAAAAGGTTTTATATGTCCAAGAAAATTCATTGGAAAATTTTTAGGTGAAGAGGAGAAACAATTACCTCGGTGTGAATTCAATGTTGGATTAGAGTATTTCATTTTTGGGGTTAGGTTAGGGTTAGAGAATTAGGGTTTCGTAGGAGAGAGAGAGAGTTAGAATAAAATGATTTAGTTAGGGTTGGAGTTGCCCTATTACAATCCTGAGTGATACACACACACGCACCAAGAACCACAACATATATCCTGATACTCTTCCCACATAAGCTGGTGCATAGATATCGATCATGCCCAACTTGACAAAAATACTCTGAATGTGTAGGCCCAAGAGCCTTAGTAAGTATATTTTCCAACTGGTTTGAAGAAGACACTTTAGGGCCTCGTTCGGCACTTTCTGCCCAGAAAACCATTTTATGAGGAAAATGGCTACCTCAGTTTCTGCACATAAACCCATTTTATGAGGAAAGTCATTTTGGTTGTTCTTGAGTTACTCAGAAACCCATTTTCTTAGCATTTCTGACATTTTCTTGTGTTCACTTTCTCAAGAAAATGTCAAAAAGTATATTGTGTTCTTCCACACCCTATAGCCACACATTTTTATGACCTTCATCAAAGTGGTTATATTGACCAGATGATCGTCAAAATTTATAGACATCCGATCGGCAATGTGTTGAAGACTTCTGTTGGGCAGATGATGAGAAAACCACTTCAACGACTAGGTTCTTTTACGCGGTTGTATATTCAGCTTATCTTATATATATATATATATATATATATATATATATATATATAATGGGCTTCAGATTCAGAATTGTATGTTTGTCAGTCACACCCTCTCTCCAGTACCCATTTGCTTAAACTTCTATGTTGGGTCTATTTCCTAGATTCACCCATATTCATTCATTGTCTTGATTGCTTTTTATTTCATATAGTAATAGCACCGAGTCAACCATCAAACTATTGAAGCCCCAAGCCAAGCGGACTACTGTCATTAAAGAGTCTTGTTGGAAGGAGAATAAAAGAACTTAAAGGAGAGATGTGATAATGATGAGTACAATGGTCCACACTTTTCTTTGGAAATTTTTAGTGTCATTTCCTTTTCTAAGATGCACCAATGAGGTGCAAACAAAAGTATATATGTAATAAGATTAAGAAGACATCAGAGGCCTACTATGTTTAAACTTCTAATAAAAGATGGGGGCTGCTATTAAGTACTAACCCCAATCAAATACTAAATATCCCCCTAACTACTGCTGGAAATCTTTCAATTCACTGATTGAAAGAAACTAATTGAAATTTGAGACCATTCAACTATATGGACATGACTAGTAAAACCTCCAGATGCAGCTACATATGGGCTTCAATTTCAGCAGTCCCAATTTATAGCAGCTTCATTAGTCCATCGAGATATGCATTTGGGGGTGTGACTGACAAACATACACATGTGATGGCTAGGAGGCCAGCCAGCAAACCTATACAAAGGAGTCCACAGCTGCATTTTCTGTGCCAGTGATGAGTCTCTTCATCTAGTCTAGCCAGCAGACCTATACAAAGGTGGGCAACTATCAGTAGACTGTCATTTGCTTGGTACCAAAAAAGCTACACATTTAACCGTCATTTACATTTAAATGTAAAACCCATTTAAGTTAACTGTCATTTGCTTGGTAAGTTGGGATTAAACCTATGACCTGAAGGTTACCTCATTGTACCCAATTAGAAGAAGCAATTGATTTCATAATTAATACACCATCTAACACCATCTAAAATTCAAAACACTCAGTTCTTGCTGTCAAATTCACATTTAACTGTCAAAGTCAAACACCACCTATGCCCAGTTCTTGTTGTCAAATTAAAAACACGCAAAACATCATCTAAAATTAATAGTACATTGGATTTAACTTGTAGCAATTAATTTGGGATTAAACTGTCATTTACATTTAACTGTCAAACTCATTCTACGTTAACTGTTATTTGCTTCATACCCCTAATTGTCATTTACATGTAAATGACAGTTAAAGGAAATTGAAGGAGCTGCTCAGAAACCGTGGTCAATTAAAGGAAATTGATGGTTAAAGGAAATTCAAGGAACCGATTCAATGAGACTACTTCTCGTGTACTATAGTAGCCCAGCTCAGAAACTGAGCAAATTCCTCCGAAAACCATCTGTCACTTTCAGCAGAAAATGCTCGGAAAACACAACCAAAGAAACTCAAGAACAGAAGAAAAGCTCAGAAAATTCCAGGAAAGCCATTTTCTACAGAAAATGCTCAGGAAAGTCATTTTCTTGGCTCTCGAATGAAGGCCTAGGAGTGTTAATGATACCGACCTGAAGTTTCTTCCGAATAAAGTGGATGTCAAACTCAACGTGTTTTGTCCTTTCTCAAAGGATAGAAACATTTGCAATATTTATAGCCGCTTGATTGGCAAATGTAGGGATGGGCAGTGATAGAGGAGATTCGAGCTCTATGAGAAGTGAGTATAGCCATAAGAGCTAACACGTACGATTGGCTTTATATTCTGATTTAACACTAGATTTTGACGTCGCATCTTGTTTCTTACTCTTCTATACAACCAGATTACCACCACAAAAAGCACAATACCCAGAGGTGGAGCGACGATCAATGGCTCCCCCAACATAATCGACATCACTATAACAACTGAGTAAGAAATGACCCCGCATCACCATAGAATAGGTCGACCAAGAGAGCCCTTAATGTAGCGAAGGATGCGATGAACAACTATAAAGTGAGGAGCATTTGGAGAGTGCATAAACTATGTAATCAGGGCTACTGCAAAGGTGAGATTAGGACGAGTATTTGTAAGGTAAATGAGTAGGACAACAAGGGTGAATCTCCAATATTCACATGAAGATTATATTTAGGATTCATTGGAGACTTGTCAGGCTTACAGCCGAGCATGCCAATGCCCCTCAATAGCTCAAGGGCATGCTTCCTTTGGGAGAGAGAGATGCCATGAAGCGATCTCACTATCTCAATGCCTAAGAAGAACTTAAAGTGCCCCAAGTCCTTAACCTCAAATACCCGGCTGAGACCAGTCTTCACCCGTACTATAAAAGCAGAATCTTTTCTAAGGATATTATCATCCACATAGACCAATAGTATGGTACAGAGACCTCCTAGACCAGTGTGAATGAAGCAATCAAAATGGCACCTCCCAAAGCCCTTAGAGAGCGTAGTCCCCAAATTCTCCGAATTTTTTAAAAACTCGTGAATAATTCTCAAATTTAAAGGTTTTACAAATTAATCAAGACTTGTTGAAAAATTTGTGTACTTTTTAAAAATTCACGAACTTTGTGAATAATTCACAAATTATTCACGATTTTTTCAAAAAATCATGATTTTAATATCTTTTAATTTCTTTTATATGTTTTAATCTTTTTATTTTTTATTTTTTTTCGAATTCTCTCCAAATTGTCAATTTTGCCGGATTTTTTCGCATTTTAACATTGCTGAACCCGGCTTGATGACTATGACAGAGAGAACAACTGTACCGAATTGATGAAACCAGGCTCGAGAAGATTGTTTCAAATCGTAGATGGACTTGAGAAGCCGATACACTTTCCTGAAAGCTCCCCATGAAGCTGATATCCTAGAGGGGAAAGCCATGTATACCTCCTCATCCAACTCACCATGAAGGAAGACATTCTTGATCCAACTGATATAAGGGCGTATACCTCCTCATCCAACTCACCATGAAGGAAGACATTCTTGATCCAACTGATATAAGGGCCTATGATGATAGGCAGCCAAAGATATTAGAACTCAAAAAGATGTGAGCTTGGCCACTGGGGCGAAGGTGGCGGTGTAGTCCAGGCCAGGAACTTGGGTAAACCTTTAGCAATAAGGCAGGCTTTGTATCTCTCAACTGCCCCATCCTCATGGTATTTAAGAGCAATCTGCACCCAATTGCACACTTATCTGAAGGAAAATCAACAAGTTCTCAAGTCGTATTCTTTTGAAGAGCTCCATTTCCTCAACCATAGCAACAGACCATTAAGGATGTGTAAGGGCATCTCCAATAGAGCAAAGAATGGAGACACTATAGGCAATTTCAAAGGCGGTTCGGTAAGAATTAGATATATCCTGATAGGAAACATATTGAGCAACCAGATAAGAGGTAACACAGCTCCTCTTTTCCTTACGATGAGCAATAAGAATATCAAGATCATTAATAGTGGAAGTAGGAGCAATGACAGGAGAATCCAAAGGAGAAGGTGCTAGTATACCTGAAGGTGCTGACTTCGAAAGAATCTTTGGGACTGGCTCCAGTGTTGATATCTGAACCTGATAGGGCAAGTGGCCACGAGAAGGACTAGGCTCTACAGGCAGAAATTGTATAGGAATAGGAAGCACAAATGAAGGTACTATAGGACTAGGTGCCGGAGACTGATTAGTAAAATAGGGTGCAACCTCAAAAAGGATACATCCATCGTAGCAAAGAGTTTGGGATTGTAGCACCTACATCCTTTGGATACTCCAGAATATCCCAAGAAAACACACTTGATAGACTTGTCATCCAACTTTTGTCTTTGGGTGCGAAGGTCTTGTACGAAGCAAGTGCACCCAAAGATGCGAGGATCAGTAGAAACAAAAGGGACTTCAGCTTTCAAGATATGCATAGGAGTTTTTCCATTCAATATGCGCTTGCGTTTGATATTGATGAGAAAGGTTGCAGTGATCAGAGCCATGAACCAGTAAGATTGGGGAATGTGCATGCCATGAAAAAGTGAACAAGTTACTTGCATAAGGTGCTTATTCTTACGTTTCGTAACACCATTCTGTTGAGGAGTATAAAGGCATGCAACCTGATGCAAGGTCCCAACCTTCTGGAGATAGTCTTGATTCTTGAAAGGCTAAGGATGAGTATTCATCACCATTGTCGGATCGAAGAACCTTAATGTTCTTACGAAATTGAGTTTGAACCTTATGGAACGATTTAATGTAGGTGTTGAGTACTTCATCCTTAGTCTTTTATAAGTACACCCATGTGCATCAAGAATGATCATTAATGAAAGTAACATAACATCTAAAACCATGAAAAGAAGGCAAAGGGGCAGGCCCCACACATCACTATGCACAATGTCCTACAAAGTGTCTCTATGAGAGAGAACTAATGGAAGATCTAGTATGTTTGCACAATTGACAGATTGACATTGAAATTTAAAATTATATGCAATATTCTTGAATTTTTTAAATAACAAACATACTCTATAAATAAGCCTGACCTAAACGGGCATGCCAAAGATCTAAGACATGGCTGCTAAAAGAGGACAAAAAAGGAGGAGATGTAGGCGCTGCCACTGGTCTATCAAAACCAAAGTAGTAAAGGCTTCCTCGCTCAAACCCCATGCCAGAAATCCATCTCGTAGTCAGGTTCTAAAGCAGCCCTATTAGCCTTTATGTCAATGGAACAATTACAACTCACACACCCGACGTCAATTACACACACACACACACCATAAGTGACTTTCACTAATACTGAGTGCTACACACGCACACCAAGAACCGTAACATTATCCCAATGAGAGCGATGGTAGGTATTTTACAAGGCTGGGACACTATTAATTTGTTATCTTGCTTGGAGTTTTGAAAATTATAATTCATCCATTAATTAAAATTTTCAGTATTAAACACGCTCTAAGGTTGACTGGAAGTATCATTGCATATTGAATTGGTTTCGATTTCTAAGCAACTAATTCTGCTACAATTTTACATGTTTATGGACACCATTTATACAATATTTCAAATAATTTGAAAAAAAATAATCTCTGAAGAATGAATCTCATATCAACCATAAGCACTATCGGAAAGTTTGCACCTTTATTAGACTTTAATCACTATCGGAAGATTTTTATCAAACCAGCCTTATTTAAATTTAAAAAAATGGTGGGAGGGTGCAGTTATGAGGGAAACTTACCAGTGATTTGGTAGGAGCAAATTTGCAAAACAGTAAGTTAAGCTTTCTGCCATACTTCAAATCTTCTGCAATCAAATCACTAAAGCCATCACTTAGATCCTCAAACAATTCTTCTTAGAATCTCTAATAAAAATGAAGTTAATTTATGGAAAGTTGTTTATGAACACAACTTCTTTTGAATATCTTCACATTTTCCTGTACAAAAAATGCCTTTGATGTTAATGAGCTCTCTAATCGTTCTATGCAAATTGTCTTTTTTTGTGAGTCATCAAGTGACTCCAACCAGAATCTTAAAGTGTATCCTTTGATGATATGGTACTATTTCAAGGCCTTGAATCAATTCGGGGAGGAGTTCGTTGGTTGGGATTGGTGTAGATGAAGCTTAGTTGGAGACGTCTCTGTACTTTTGGTATCGATATTGATATATCCGTCTAGGGTTCTATGATCTTGTGGTGGAAAGACTCGAAAGCAAATAGGTTTCACGTAAGAGAAGCGTTGTATCTTTCAGTTGTTATATCACTCTCATATCCTCATTTTTGTCTAACCTCCTACAAACCAGAATCTTAAAGTGTATCCTTTGATGATATGGTACTATTTCAAGGCCTTGAATTAATTCGGGGAGGAGTTCGTTGGTTGGGATTGGTGTAGATGAAGCTTAGTTGGAGACGTCTCTGTACTTTTGGTATCAATATTGATATATCCGTCTAGGGTTCTATGATCTTGTGCTGGAAAGACTCGAAAGCAAATAGGTGTCACGTAAGAGAAGCATTGTATATTTCAGTTGTTATATCACTCTCATATCCTCATTTTCGTCTAACCTCCTGCAAACTACATGTCATTTTATTGGATTTGATGTTGGTAGCCAGTAACTTGTAAGTTCGAGAGGTGTATAGGTTTATCAAGAAATTCTCGAGAAGGAAAATTAAGGGGCATAAGTACTATATAATCTATTAACAAGCGACCGTGCCTTTGCAACTTGTTGACTTCGTATAGAAATCTTAGAAGAAGGAACTCTTTCTCTATTTGATGATTTTTTTTTGTAATATGGGAGCAATCAGATAGTTTGTGGAAGAATGTCATTAGTGGAAAATACACAGTAAAGAAATTTGGTTGGGACAGTTGGGAGATCTTTAGGGGTAGAAAAAGTTTTACAAAGCTGTGTTAGATTCTAAATTATAAGGAGCGTGAAATCCAATCTTAGGAAGATTGGTGTTGGAGATTTGATGGAGCCAGCCAGCTGTATGGAGGAGAAAAGAATAAGGGAGGGGATGAAGGAGCTGGAAAAGGTTCAGTTATCACATGAGATATATTGCTGTATCTACTGAAGAAGATGAGTGCTTCGTAACAAAGCAAAGAATAGAAGTTGGCTGCAAATTTTCATCAAAAGAATGGGCAAAAAGGGAAAATACAAATTTTGAATGGGGCAAAATGATCCAGAAATAACCAGCAATAATGGGTTGTTGACGAATGTCTTCTATTAGCTGGGAAAGTTGAAGACCATTTATGTCTATTTGCTTCCGAGGATTGGGCTTTAAACTTTATTTTGGTAGTTGTGCTTTTTTTCGGTGAAATTTGTTGGTTTAAGAGGAAAATTTCATAAGAGTTGATTATTTAGTTAGGGTTGGTGTTTAGGAATAAGAAAATTTAATCAATTGTTGAGTGAGAAATGATGTGAAAATTTTAATGAGTTGCATGAAAATTGATGTATTTAAGTCTATATAAGGAGGGGCCAGGGGCTAGAAGAGGAGGAAATTGTTTTATTTGAAAATAATAGAGAGCTGTTTACAGTTCCATCGTTCTTTGCTCAATTTTGATTTGGAAAGGGAGATTCTTTCTTAAGCTATGTTGCGTAAGCTTCTTTGGTTGTTATTTGCCTTCAAGTTGCTCGTCTTCTTTTGCCACACCTTCCATCTCTTCTCGTGTCATCTTAACTTGGTTTTGTGCTACTTATTACCAAGTAACGTTTTTAATTTATGTTAGTTTGGTATTTGTGCTGAGTTTTTTGTTGAGAGATCATTTCTACTACGACTTTGATGGCCAATCAGAGGATAGGGGTTTGCTGTGTGAAATAAATTGAAGAGATAAAATTGAAGATCTTACCTGGTGCCTTGAATGGCTCCATCAAATGTTGGCAATGAAGTAATGTTCATGTTCGAGTTCAATTGTGAGAATTGACTTCTTTTGCAATGGTCATCCAATTAGGATCTTTAATGGCTTCAAAGGTCTAAGGTTCATATTCTTCACATAGGATGGATAAACAAAACCTACGTAACCACGAAAAATACTGTAGATTATATGGCTGAGTTTGGCAATGCTCTGCTCCTTAAAGGATCAGCTCCGATGAGTGATCCTGTGAAGAGTGATCTTGTAAGGAGTGAAGGAGTGCTATTGCAAGAATTGTTGTTTGGTAACTTTGTTCCGGGAGGAGTTTGAGAGTTGCTCTTGCAAGAATTGTTGTTTGGTTAGAACAGCTCCTGGATTGCGGGTTGTGGTACATTGACCAAAATGACCTTGAAAGTGTCTAGGTAATAGTCTAAAATGCTTTGTGGTGTAAGCAAGTGATTTATAACATCAGTTTCATATTACTTCCTTCCATTAACCAAATTTATACAATTCATACTTGTTTACAGGGTTTATCAACTTTGTCCATGCTCCGATTGTAACAAAATAATTAAGAAATTTAACATAAAAGCTATTAAAAAATGGTATTGAATGCATCCACAAGAAGCACATAGGATCCATCTCTCCCTCCAAGCGTACTCCTTGTGAATTTTGTTGCGGACCTGTCTCCTGATTTGTTTTTTTCTAGTTCGTTCTCTCAAATGAAATAACCTTCCTAGTTCTATGATTTTTGAGAAAAATATAAGATTAATATATTTGGAATAAATGAAAAGTTCGCTTAGCAAAAAAAAAAGAATAAATGAAAAGTTCAACATGTAGTTTAATCCTTCCCATTTAAGGAAATCAGTGAGGGTTCCATCTATAACTAAAAGTTGACAAAAACCCAACCTGCCCATATGCATGTCTATATATATATATATATATATATATATATATATAGTTAATATCGTCGTTTCTCATTAATATTAACTTATAAAATTTCAATTCTCTGTAAGGTCAAGGAAGTTGTATAGGAAAAATAAGGCAATCAATAAAGGCCAGAAGAAGCTAATTGACTAAGAGGAAGGAGACACCTCAGATTATGAAAGGTCACAAAGGTGGAATGAGAAAAGAAGGAAAAGAAAGTGATGAGGATGCAATTGATGAAGATGGTGATATTGACATTGGAGATGAAGAATGAAAATTTGAGTTTTTTACTTTTTTTTTTGAAATTTCTTGGGGGTCTTACAATGTCAAGAATCAATGTGTTTCTTGGGGGTCTTACAATGTCAAGAATCAATGTGTAGTTACATAGATATACGTCACCAATTATAGGATCTTTTCTTTCTAATAGTGGTTAGAACATGGACCTTGAGAGACAGAAATAGAAATATACAGTTACTCTTGCAGCGTTATATGGTTTCTTTTTGGATGATGGAAAATTGGAAATTTTCATGGCTTTATGATACTATGGATATTTGTCTAGATTATATGAATCTATCCAATGAAATGTCTTGTTTTTTCAATTTTTCCTATCTAAATTCTAATTTTCAATGTTTCATATGGTGGAATGAATGTCTTTGACCCCTAGTATTTCATGGAAACAATTATGTCATTATTTATATTTCATTTTCTAAGTTTTTGGTATGTTTTGTATATATATTTCACTATTTTTTCCGTATTTACTTTTAGAAATTGAACTGTATCTTACAGACACGATATAAAAATTCCAGAAGATGATACACGATATGAACACCTTGATTTAGAGCTTCTTTTCATGAATAGTGGTTGAATATATTCTCTGCACAATCCCATTAGTTTTGTTTATGCAGATTTTCAATTTCACGCGAATACAAAGATCTATTTGCATTGTGGTTGCAAATATTTCATAATTTTTATTAAAATATCTTCCATTTATTTTTTGATAGGTTCATTATCTTCCATGAATCACATTATAAATCAATCTCCTGCTTAATGCTTAATCTTCCCAATGCACCTATAATATTCTTTGATGCATCCTTTTTGTATATATTTTCTGAGGCTTGCTAGACGTTTCAGTATTAGTTTTCCTCCAGCCATCTGAACATACACTTTTTCTATTTTCTTCCGTTGTGGACTTCATTCATTTCCCAACCAGAAGCACTTGGTTCTTTCTGCTTCTTGTTACATTATTCGTAAAAGACAAGCAGTTAAGGTTTGTCTTTACAGGTGAAGAAGCATATCAAGCAAGGGCAAGGTCATGAGGGTGGAATCTTTTCGGTTGAAGCTCCTTTGCATGCCTCAAATGTTCAAATTCTGGACCCAGTCACAGGGTATTTTAGATGCATTTGATATTGTAGACATTGTTAATTTTGAGTTTGTGGATCATCAATAAAACTTTTCATCTTTTTTTAACCTTCGTATTGGCTTTTGCTCATGCAGGAAACCATGTAAAGTTGGAGTTAGATATTTAGAAGATGGTAGCAAAGTTAGAATTTCTAGAGGTGCAGGAGCATCAGGATCCATAATTCCTCGTCCCGAGATCTTAAAGATACGGAAAACTCTGCGACCTAGTATAAGTATATATCTAGTGGCCTCATGACTGTCAATCGTTTTCTTCTCGCCTACTTGCGACGCCTCTCCTATTATTAATAGAGGGGGTTTAGGGATTTGGAATTGGGTCGGTTCGAGTAGAGTTTCTTGGGTTGGGTCAGGCATAGACGCTTGACCCATCAGGTATTTCACTGTGGTCAGGCATTTATCCTTGACGTGGCAGCTAAGCCCAACCTGCTCCATTGGCAGCCCTACACCCTATCACACTCTTTTTCATATCTTCTCATCTGCAGGTTTGATTTGTGTAAAACGAATCCAGAAAGGTTCACAGTTCTGCACTGATCTGAATGTCACAATGAATCATAACACTTCACTTTTATTTCCACAATTCAAACCTGGAGGTCTCTCCACATTGAAGATGATTCATTTATTTAAAAATAATACGAACATTGGTCCTGATTCAGATACCGAGATCTTACATTTCTCACCACATTATGGGTACCGACCATGGGTCAAAATATTGTCCGATACCGATACGGTACATTCAAGGTACCGTATCGGTACCTCTCATACAAAAATCCAAAATTTCGGACTGTACATTGGAATGTATCGTCCGATACCGATACGTATCGGTTTTGGGGCTGGACAATGCGTATCGTTTTTCCGAGATTTTAACAAATGCATATGCTAAAAAGGAAAAATGTACAGCCATATATCGTGTCTTTTTGTTATATATGATGAATGTCATATTTATTCCTGCATTATGTATATGTTTGTATTCATTCGTGTCTTATTTTGGGTATTCAATTTACAAACTTAGTATTTTATATTCGCATCTATGCATTTTTTATTTTGTTTCCTGAATTTACGAAATATGGAGAAATGCCTATATTTTGTTGGATTATGTTGTTGACGAGTGATTTATTTGCTTTGATTTCTGAAGTTGGCCCCAAAGATACACCAATGGACGTTGTTATGGAAAGGACGTATGATGCCAAAGCTGGGAGGGGCATGCCTAGTCTTTAGAACATTCAACACTGATCTATGATTGCTGGATACAAAGGGTTCAGTGAAGAATATTTCTTTCAAGAAAATGTTTAGAATTCCATTCCCCAGGTTCTGAGATTTCTCTGATGTCAGTTATTCTGTTTGTCCAACTTAGAAGGTGATTGTGGCATATGCTAATAAACCCTTGTTTTTTTTTATTTTTCCGCCTTTTTTTGGAGCTGTTTATGAAAGAAACTTGCACACAGCCAAAATGGTCATTTACACTGCTGAGTTAAAGTAAACATAGATGCCTCATTGTTGGTGGGTTCTTGTGGTACTCACCATGACAGAAAATTTAAATTTAAAGAGTGATGTTGGCACTTTGATTGGCATAACTTGGAACTTTTTCGTGTGGATCCACTGTGATCTACCGGTCACGATGCACCTGATTTTTTAACAGCTGCACCTGATATAATCGTTACCTCAAACAAAATAGCAAACTGAGAATCTTAGAAACACTTCATGTCATAAGCTGTTTAGGTGTACGGGTGTGTCCTACCATGCAGCACATCAAGTGCAGATTCAGAGATTTATGGGCTCAAAATCTTATTCATCATCGCCGTTATCATCATAGACTTGTCCATCTATTTGGGGTCGGCTTTGCAAGTCCTATTTCTCCACTGCTTTCAGGCTCAAATTCTTGTTGAGATGACATAATATTAGTAAATAATAATGTAGCAAAAATGTATTTGGATTGGGTATTGTGATGGATGGTCATAGTATCACATAAGGATAGACCAGCTTATTCGGTGGGGGAAGAGCATACCGATCCAATGCGTGATGTGCCTCTATGAGGAAGAGTCCGCGGCGCATCTGCTCCTTCACTGCGGGGTTGCCCACAAGCTCTGGAGCGCCATCCTTAAATCCTTTAACATGCATTGGTTTACCCCCTACTCCAACTACCAGCAGTTTGTAGCTTGGTCTTCCATCAGCTTCGAGGGCCAACTAGGAGATTACTGAAAGACTGCCTTTTTTGCAGTCAATTGGTGTATCTGGCTGGAGAGGAACAGGCATATATTCGAAAGTAAAAGTTAGCCGGTGGGGATGATTATGAAGTCGGTCAGAGATATGATGTTATTTTTGGTTAATAGAGGAGGTGATGGTGCCAATGGGGACTACTATGTATGGGACCCGGGTTAATTTAAGTATTTTGCTTTAGTTTCATGTTTTCAGCATACCCAGGTTTGTTGGGTTGCTTAAGGTCCTGTCCTTTTGTCTTTTGTCTCTCCCTTTTGGTCTTGTCGTCTTTGTATTGGCCTCTCAGCTCGTAGGTTTTTCAATATATATTTTATTACCGATTAAAAAAAAAAAAAGTATTACATAAAGATGGTCTTGTAAAAAGAATTGATGACAAAGTTAAAACACTTTCTTATATTACTTATATATGATAAAATTGTGTGGGCATCTTACACTGTCTTTGCTATGGGCATAAATCTATCACAATCTACAACCATTAAAAATGGTTGGGTAAAGGATCCAGTTGTTTCCATTATTAAATGAAACTTAGGCACAGTTATACTCTACGGACAACCATTTCTATTGTTTTTTATGGTGATAGATTTATGTGCACAGCATGTTGCCTCATGTATGTCTATAACAAGCAGTTTATGATTGTGACCAAACTCTCCAAGTAGTAACAAGTTACAACTTGCTATCTTCCTCTTCTTCGTCTTTTTTATATTTATTATTTTATTTGATTTATTATTATTATTATTATTATATATTTTAAAGTTACACATGCGATTTGAACCCTTGTCAACACTACACGCCTGAGTAACCCTTGTCAACGCTACATGCCTGAGTGCATCACCACTACGGCAAAGATCCAATCCCTACGAATTGTTGGCTTGTTCTATGAAATTTTGTGATCCAATTCTCTTTCTTTAATACCTTTCCACAATCAAATCTGTTGATGTCTTTATTTAATTTACTTTCCAAAAGTGACATAATTACGTAGGAATACCTTCGACTTCCTACACCAATCTCCAGACGATAGCGGGAAAGTTTGTACGAGCAATTCTGTGAAATTGGGGTTTGAATTCTAATGATAGTTTGACCAAGTTATCGTTGAATCAGATGTCATTTTACTTCTCGGGTTCTTTGTTTGGGTTGTTGTCTACCCAAAGCTGTAGGTCACTGGTTCGAGTCGTGAAATCAACCTCTCCAAAATGGGGTGAGATTGCCTACCATCATCTACTTCTCTTGAGAGAGTCTTGTGCCCTGGGTGCAACCTCTATTTTACTCAAAATAAAACCTTACATGTAATAAACTTTTGAGCGAAGAAGTCGCTGCCTATCCACAGCCCCTTCAAATATATTATTCATGGGCCTTGCAGAACCCTCTTCACTTTTAACTACACAATCTATCATAAAATTCCCACTTTAACTGCAGAGAGAGAGAGAGAGAGAGAGAGAGAGAGAGAGAGAGACGCCTTATCGAAGGTTTGATCGATGGTCTTCAATGTTGTAATAATACTTTTACTCGGTCTTTTTAAGGACAGGTGATGACCACTATTAGTTTATTTTAATAATGGCTTAACTCGGTCTTTTAAGATGGGTGAGAAGAACACTAATGAAGCCTTAAAAGTTCCTTAACTCAACCTCCGTTACGAGACGGATCTCTTAGATAAAACAACATTTTAGAGACATTTGCAATTAATATTCAGCAAAACCTACTTGCACGGAAAAATTGAATTGTTGCACCTTATTTCAAAGAAAGACTTGGTATTTTCAGAATCTCTGTCACATGTAAACACCATCTAAGCCATCTTATTTGAAGATCTCTAGTGCAAAAGATTGATAAAAAATTATGATATCTATCATATCATGCAATGCAATCTACTATGATAAATTAGACGATCTCTTTAGCACATGGAAAGAGAGATATGGTCATTTCTAAATTGTGTACATGCAAAGATTTCTTTTATGTTTGACATATATATATATATATATATATATATATATATATATATATAGAGAGAGAGAGAGAGAGAGAGAGAGAGAGAGAGAGAGGCTCGGGAATATGTGCTCTGGCGTAGAGATATCTCTTCGCATAATGATAGGAGCTCGACACGTAGTGCTTCTGTCATTGATGCGATAGTCCTTTTTTTTTTTTTTAATTTCACCGCGTTTTAATCATGGGTACCACTGACACTGACAAAATCAGAAATGCAAATGTGACGAGGTACTGGGAGTCCGTGCTTGACATCGTGATTTTGTCATGATTATATTCAAAAAGACATAAGAGAAGACCACTTGATTCGAAGCGCTTACATGTGTATGATGGAGGCGATTGCGCTTTCTATACGACGCGCTATCCCGATGTCTGATGTAATATCATTAATTAAAAGCGGCGTATGATATCGTGATTTTCAATGGTGGTCATTACATTTTGAAATTACGCTTCGGTACGGAGCGTTTGCGCTTCTAACCGAGGCGTTTGCGCTTCCTTTGTGAAATGAAAGACGACTTCCTTCTAACACGTAGCGCGTCCGACCTTATTTCATTTATTACCATCGTTAGAACATTAAATGAGAAATAGGGCATGACTTCGTAGTTCTCAATGGTAATCATTACCATTTGAATTGACTGTTTGAGAGACCCCTTCGGACACCCCTTAGGGGAGTCCATTAATTGACGAAATGTTTAGCATTGATTGGCCGAATGTTGAACATTAATGGCTCTTCTATTAGAGGAAATTTCGCTCCCCATGAGAAGCGCTAGTGCTCAGGTAAGAAGCGCTGGCACTATCTCTTGTTAGCGCATACGCTATGATAAGGAAGCGTTAGCGTTTCGTACATGATACGAAGTGCCGCAAAATTTGACACGTTGTACCATTTTGTGTGAAGCAATTCTCGAATGTATTTCATTTATTACCATTGTCAGAACATTAAATAAGGAGCGGGCATGAGGCGGGCGGGATTACGACACCTGACATCGTAGTGTGCAATGGACATCATTCCCATTCGAGAAAAATATTTAAGGCGACAATTTTGTGAATTATAAATTTACAAATTACTTTTCACCTTTGCCCTTCACATTTTTATCTTCTCGGAGCGCAGTAAGAAGCATTAAAGCGGCGAAATCCTTTTCTTGCATCTAGTAGTAAGGTGAGTGTACTTTTATTTTTATTCTGCTTTAAAAATACCAAATAGAAGCCCCATCCCTTCCATAGATGAAGCATCAACGCTCCAACATTTATGGGCTGGGGCGCCTTCCCGTTGTAGCATTTGGAGCGTTGGCGCTCCAACATTTGAGGCGCTTACGCCTGTACATGAAAGCGACACCTCTCCTATTATTAATACCTTCTTCTCTAAACTTCTCATTTTTCTGTGTTACAAATTTTGAAGATGGTTATCAAAATTCTAACGACTAAGTGTACCATCGCAAAGTATCGGGACATTTATGACGCGACATTTGAGGGGAGGAAAAATTTACTCAATGATTCGGTCTTCCGTGTATTCTTTGTGGCTTCAAGGGCGTGAAAAACATCAACAGTCTCCTGGACGCAATCATCAAGCTCTGGGACCATGGCAACGTTTGAAATTTTGGGACTGCCAAGTCTGGAAAGAGTCTGACATTATTAGATTTCGGGTCCTTGATTTTGCCTTGATAACTGGTCTTCGAATGACCGACCCCGCCATTTATCCTCCGAGGTTGGAGATTTCTCAAGAACGAACTATTAGATATAGGTTTTTCAGGGACCTCCAAGTGGTTAAAAGGGCACACATCGAAGCGGCGATTATGAGAGTCGACCAGGATGCTGACGATGACTTTCTGATACTATGTCTGTTATTCGCCCTCACCACCGTCCACTTTCCAAACTCACATTACACCCTTGACAACTCTCATCTTGATCTCGATGATCTCCCCAATTTTAACTTATATCCATGGGGCCATCACGCGTACACTCAACTTCTAGGGTTCGTGGAGAAAGCGAAGACGATGAGGAGTGAAGCTGAGAAAGCAAAGGCATAGCAGGAATACAATATTTATGGCTGCACTATTGCCCTGCAGGTAAATGCCGTCTCCCACAGAATGTCCTGTTTTATTTCCTACGAAGCGCTGACGATTACGAAAGTCATCTAATATTTATTTTATTTTTCTTAGATTTGAGCGTACGAGATTAATGACAAGTGTGCCCCACACAAGGTTGTTGGCGCTGTCAGCTTCCCAAGGCTACTGACATGGGAAGCAAACGACTAAATGAGGCATTCCTACATTACAGACTTCGAGCACAAGGTATATTCGAAACGAGGCGATATCGCATCCAAATATAGGCACTATCGCTACAATATAGAAGCGTAATCACTTCCAAATGAAATCAGGGTGCTTCTAATAGGAGTACAATCGCTATAAAATGAAGCAAAGGCGCCTCTAATACAAGTGCAATCACTACTAAATGAAGCGATGCCGCCTCTATAATGAGCGCAATTGCTTCTTAAGGAAGCGGTCGCACATTTCCAAATTCTTAATTAGTAAAAAATAATGTGGAATATCTATCATCTTGTAAGCCGCCCACATCCGGCAACTGAAGGCATCACCTGAAGAAAGTGCCCTCCCTATGATAGAAGTCACACTGAGAGCAGGGTAGAGACCTACGAAATCGGGTGAAGGACAACCGATCCCTCCCATTATTGGGGGAAGGAAGAAAATGGAGATTGACGTTGTTAGCTTGTCCGATGAGGAAGAGGCAGAGGAGGAAGAAGGAAAGGCAGAAGAGGAAGAAGAAGAAGAGGTAGCGGAGGAAGAAGAAGAAGAGCCCAAATCCAGTAAGTCCATGAAACTGCAAATTAATGAAAAATAAAAGCAGTCTGCCGATTCAAGAATTACAGACTGTGAGAAGTCAATCGACAACCTTTGTATATAGGTTGTTCAGCTAGAACAGGAGAACTAGTAACTGAAAGTAAAAGTTCTTTAGCTGGAAAAAAAGAACCAGCAACTAAAGGTATGCTTCTAAACTATGTTGGATAAATGCTGAGCTTACGAAAATCTAACGACGAAGCGATGACGCTTCCCTATGAAGTGTTGATCCTCCATATCTAGCGCTGACTTTTCTGCAGGAGGCGACGACGCTTGTCTATGATGCGTCGACGCTTCGGATATGAAGCACGAACATTTCTACATGTTAACTATTTTTTAGACATGACCTGATATTCTTATCATTGCAGGCCCGCAGTATGTCAGGAAGTCTGTTGGGCCTGGTTGGAGATAATCAGACATATATCCCCCAACGCCATAGGTCTGCCTCCACCCGAACCCCAGCTCCAACTCTAAGCCCAAGCCCAAGTCCAAGTCCAAGTCTAAGCCCCAGCCAAAACCCCAGCCCAAGCCCAAGGCAAAGTCCAAGTCGAAGCCCCCAGCCCAAGCCTCAGCCCCAGGTAAAGTCTAGCCTAAGGCCCAGCCCAAACCCTAGCCCAAGACCTAGCCCAAGGCCTAGCCCAAACCACAGTCCAAGCCCCAACCCAAACCCCAGCCCAAGTCTTAGCCCAAGGCCCAACCCAAACCCCAACCCAAGACTTAACCCAAGGCCCAGCCCAAACCCTAGTACAAGCCAAAGCCCAAGCCCCAACCCAAGACCTCGCCCAAGGCCCAGCCCAAACCCCATCCCATGACTTAGCTCAAGGCCCAGCCCAAGACCCATCCTAAGCCACATCCCAAGCCTCAGCACGAGCCGAAGCCCAAACTTCAGCCCCAACCATATTCAGACTCCGCGCCCCACCCAAATCTCATACTCCCTCCCAAATCGAACCCCTTACCCAATCGAAAGTTCTGCCTCCACTACCACCACAGTCCACCCAACCTCCTACAAAGGAGAAACCCCAAAGACAGTCACCATCTCTGCCTCCACCACCACTACCGCCTACTGCGTCTCATGACGAATAGCCTGAGAAGCCCCTTATGCAACCAAGCACCGAGAAGAGGTCTTCTATGGGAGAAGAAGTGGAGGACCAAGTCTTATTATCTTTTAAGAGAAGTGACAGGACCCTGGGTAATGGCCTTACAATTCCTTCCTCGTAAACTCACTCAAAAAAAAGGGAGAGCTGGTCTCTCAAACTTGTAAAAAGAAGGCCAGAGCGAAAACGGTGATTTTACCTTTTGCTGATGCACCACCTTAGGCCTATATGAATATTATTTGAGAAATGCCCAACAGATGGAACGAGTAAGTATATTCTCTCCATATAATTTTTAACATGCCTTTCGAAGCGTCAATGCGTCGTTGTCCAAGCATCATCGCCTTTACGTTAGAGCGTCAGCGCTTTGTAAAATGAGCGCTAACCTATCTACTTTGAAGCGCTAGAGACTGATTCACTTATGTTTTAATAATTTGAACCTAGGACTCTCATCTCGACCGTTGGGTCCCAGCATATTATCGTTGAGTTGATGCGCTGCTTGCGATTCAACTAGGAAATAGAAGACCCAGTAAGTATTAGTCCCTATTCAACCCTGTCACTTTCCTGATTCTATATTGATATTTACACTTTCGTATGTAGATAATGACCGCGGACTTTATGGTCATCGACAAGCGGGAAGATATTGAGAAAAAGAGGAAGACTTTCCGGATGGCCTCCAGTGCACTCAATTGTATGAGCACGGATTTTAAATATTTTGAGAATTACATTAGAGAGAGTGGTCAACAAGCGTCCCTAGCATGGCGGGAAGGAGCAAAGACTACGCCGAATCATTTTTCGCGTAGCAGAACACAATGTCGTTGCAGAGTTTCGTCATAAATAAAAATCGCGTCTTGTGTGCGATGGACTGTGACAAAATTTTTATTCTGATTCACTTCGAGAAGCCAAGACACTGGGCACTTGCTGTGGCGACCCCCTCAACTCATAAAATTGATGTCTTTGACCCCGTCCTAGATTGTTCTCCGGGAGAGAAATTTGTCGAGGCGATAAAGACACTGGTAAGCTATGCTAGAATACTCTCAAAAGTAACGCCGGAATCGTTTATCGTTCTTAGCGGAAGCATTAATGCGTTTAATATGGGGCACAATCGCTTTGATAATTGAGCGTCAACGCTTTTAAAATGGGTCGTTAGTGGATTGATATTTTGCTGTCAGTGCTTTGACAATGAGGTTCAGCGCTCTATTATATGTCAACACATGTATAATTGATATTAAATTTTTTTTTTATTGATAGACACATTCCCTCTCAGCCCTGTTTTATATGCACAATGCTTCAGATTCCATTTTTGACAAATGGCCTTGGGACAGTAAGGCCGCCCACTTGCCGATCCAAAAAAATGATAAGGACTATAGGGTTTTTGTGATGAAATACGTAGATTATTTAAGCAGGAAGCTCCAGCCAGATTTCAAGTAGGAAGACATCGAAACTTTCGGGGCGGATGTTGGGCATGCCATCGGTACGCACAAGGAAGAGAATTGGGATGTCAGTGACGATGTAAAATTTTTTTTATAAATTTTTTATTTTACATAAATGTACATTCACATTTGTTGATATACATAGCGTTGTACTGAAGATTATATGTACATAGGGGTACTTACGTAGGATGGATATATAATGTACACTGATCATATTATACGAGAATTTTTTAATATACGCCCTTAATTGAAGCGTCCCCGCCCTTAATTGAAGTGACAATGCTTCGAATTCGAAGCGACGACACTTCGACCATCGTCTGTTTGGGTAACCTTAAACAGCGGCCCGCTTCTTCTCTGTATTCGAGAGAACTTCGGGGAATACGCTACCTGCCACCGACCCTCGAAATTTATTTCGAAGTGACGATTCAAACCCTAGCCTTTTTCCCTATAAAGCCACTGTTCGTTACAAACCCTTCTCATTTCAAACTCATCATCTTTCTCCGTCTCTAACCTTAACCCTAACCCCATGGCGGAAGTACCAAATCATGACGAGCTAAGTAGAAGGCTTGATCAAATCCTTAAAATACAAAGGGCCGAGCTTTTAGCTGTAATAAATAAAAAGATTAGAAAAGTTGAAGCGCAGACAACCATTCCAGATGTTGGATCATCTACCGAGATCTCCCAACGAAATTCCTTCCTCAGTGCGAGTTCCTCTACGAAATTCCTTTCTCAGTGTGAGTTCCTCTACAAGGACGGTGGGTTGGAAATTTGCACGCCACCCCTTTCCCTTGGCTATAAATTTCTAACCAAGCTCCTAGCTACGTCAAGAGGGCCATCTCTCTCGATGGAGCCATCTCTCTCTCTACTGTCTCGGCGTATCTTTTGTTGTATTTTGTCCACTGTGTAATCTTTGCTCCGATGGATCCTTGCGATCACCTCACCAATGGTTGAATCAGGGATCCATCTCTCTATGAGGCAAGAGTGATCTAGATGGTTTAGAAGTGAAGATAACCATTCTTTATAAAATCTTTGCTCTCTACAACAAAAACTTCAAAAGCTCGAGCTCGTCTTCAGAGCCTTCAAAGTCTCAGGGTCTTCACTTTCTATCGGTGGTCCAACGGATTTATCTTTAATGTAATCAACTTTTCTATAAATATTTCTTTTAATATTAATAGAAATTTTCTTTTTCTGTATATTAGTTTCTTTTCTGTATTATTTTCTTATATCCGGTACACTTGCCACTATGATATATTTTGGGGTATCCCTTTATTTTTTTATTTTCTGAGTATTACAAATGTAGCTCCATAGTTAATAAAGCGATAATGCCCTGAATATTAGGGCCAGATCTTCTACCAAGCGGCATGAACATTAAAGCTAGCTGAGGCGATGTTCCTTCTAACGACGCGAAAAATAAAAGAAAGGATATGGTCAAAAAATTAAACTGACGGAAGGCTAAAAGGCTTTTTCATATTTTATGAGAGAAAATAAATTTTTATTGTGATACGAGCAATAATTAATGTTAGATAAGGCCGCACAAAAATACAATACAATCCGCAACGAAGTAGAAGCGATGACGCTTTGAATTAGAAGTGATAACGCGTCGAATTTTTAGCGATGACGCTTTAGATATCAAGTGGTGATGCTTTAAATTAGAAGTGATGACACTTCAAATTAGAATCGAAGACACTTCCTATATGAAGCGATAATGCATGTATCGGATACTCAGCTTTTCTCACGAAGCGACCTAACACCGCTATCACGCTCCGCAACATCTATCTCACAAGACAAATGAGACCTCATATCCAACCATCACTCCGATACCGGCCATTAGAGGATGGGAACTCCAGATCGTGGTTGCCTTCACCGAGGCAACCCACTCAATGCATTGTGTCTACACACATGCCAAGACCTCTGCTTGGGCTTGTCACCACTGCGGTTACTAGTTCCTCGCTTTAGACAAAGGCATGCCTCTCTTCATGCCATCCAAGCCAACCAACGTGTGTGGTCCACGCGACCAGCACACTAGGAGTAGCATGCAACTCTTCATGCTCTCCAAACCAAGCATCGTGTGAGGCCAGCACGACCAGCACACATCTGCTCTAGGCCCTCAGCTAGTGTGCGCCATTGCGTCCCACCTAGCCCTTGAGAGCCCCAGTGAGGCCACCGACCCATGTGCACCACGACGCCGGCACGGGGCCACATGGTAGCCTCACCCCAGGTGACACATGGCATCGCCGCATTGCTGCAGCGATGTTCTAGGCCTACCCCTAACCTAGAAAGCACATGCGCTCGTCCCGCAACGCAAGGCCCCATGTGTGGGGGAATAGCTCCACAGCTCCCTTCCCCCTATATATGGTTTAAAGACCAACTTAGGCAAAGTAGCAGAAAACCCTCAAACCTATTGGTTTGTCATACCCCTATGGCACACGATCTCCTGCCCGTGGCACACACCTGCAAAGGTGGTGTCTTGCCATTAAACATGGCACATGATCCTCTGATCGTGGCACCCAGTGCCATCCTCCAAGCCCACATGGCTTGCGAGGTCACGCATCAGCGTCCCTTGCGACCGTGTCGCGTCCGCATTGCGACTACGTCATGAGGCCCTCATGGCCTCATGTCCAACATAGCACTGCATCGCGACCATGTCGCAAGGCCCTCATGGCCTCATGTCGCGTGCCCTCATGGCACCACATGGCGTACCCTCATGGCACCGCATCACGTTTCCGTCGTGACTATGTCTCGTGCCTACTCGACACCATATTGGGTCCGTCATTGCACCCAGATGCCGCGTGCCCTCTTTGCACCGCATCACGTGCCCTCTTGGCACCGCATCGCCTGCCATATAAGCTAGATGTCGCGTGTCCTCTTGACACCATATCGCGCGCCACCATGGCACCGCCTCATGTGCCTTAGCACTTGGACGTCGCGTGCCCCTCTTGGCACCACGTCGCGTGCCCCAAAGCGGAGCACCGCACTACGTGCCTAATGGCACCAAGACGTCGCATGCCCTTTTGGCACCACGTCGCGTGCTCATACGCGGAGCATCGCATTACGTGCCTTATGGCACCAAGACGTCGCGTGCCCTCTTGACACCACGTCGCGTGCTCCACCGCGAAGCATCGCATTCTAAGCCATTCACGCGTCTAGCCACCATACTAGATCGCAGCTTAGTTCGGGTCACTGTCGCATCATGCATCAGGGACTCATGCACACGTCGCAGGGCCACGTGTGCTACACGGCTAGCTTACAAGGTCTGCTTGCCTTCTTGCTAGCTATGTGCCCAGTTCCAAGGTTGTCATGCCTTCATGCTGGCGCACAGATTAATGAGGCCGTCACATAGCGCTTCAACCTAGAGGCATTATTATTTTTGGAAGGCTAAAAGGCATTTTCATATTTTCTGAGCAAAAATATGTTTTTGTTGTGATACGAGCAATAATTAATGTTAGATAAGACTGCGCAAAAATACAACACAATTTGCTTCAAATTTCGAAGTGAAGATGATTCGAATTAGAAGCGATGACACTTCGAATAAGAAGCTATGGCGCGTCGAATTTAAAACGATGTCGTTTCGAACATAAGCGATGATGCTCTAAATTAGAAGCGAAAGGATGTGGTCAAAAGATTAAACTGACGGAATGTTAGAAGGCGTTTTCATATTTTCTGATAAAAAAGGCTTTTTTATTGTGATACAAGCAATAATTATGTTAGATAAGACTGCGCGAAAATATAAAACAATCTGCTTCAAATTTTGAAGCGATGACGCTTCTGATTAGAAGCGATGACACTTCGAACAAGAAGCGATGACGCGTCAAATTTGCAACGATGAGGTTCGAACATAAGCGATGACACTCCAAATTAAAAGCGAAGACGTTTCCTATAAAAAGTGATGATGCTTGTTATTAGAGTTAGCTCTTCAATCTAGAGGCACTATTATTACTTTCATGATTATTAGGGCTACCAGCACATCAAAAATGCAGATTGTATTAATTTAAACAACAAAAGTAGAGTTTGTATTAATATATTCATATATTTAAAAAAAATACAATAAAATCTATTGGGATACGAACAGCCACTGGAATAATTAATATTGGATGAGACCAGACGAAAATATAACAAAATCTATAATTTGAAGCTCCTCGAGAATCGTTTTTAAGATAGGGAGATAGTATCGAAATGAAGTCTTAAAAAAAAAATAGCACACCCCTTCGAACATGAAGCGACGACGCTTCCTAATAAAGCGCCGACGTTTTTATCAGTAAGCTCTAATGCTTCTAACAAAAAATACTGAATATTAGGGATAACTTAGGCACTGCCCTTTCTCATGACGCTTCGAATTTTAAGCTATGACGCTTCGATATAGATGCGATTTAGTCTGATCTCATGGCAATGAAGCTTTCTTTTTGAAGCGATGACGCTTCTTTTTGAAGCGCTGACACAAAATTTGATGTGGAAGCGATAATGTTACGATAACGCCAAGATTATTTGATGTTATTCTTAATTTCTCTTTGATGTGGAAGCGATGACGCTTTGACTGTTCAACTCAGGAGCGTTAACACTTCAATTTAGAAGCATTGACACTTTCATAACTTGATCGCTGACGCTTGTAACTTGAAGCGCAATGGCTCGTTGTGGTTGCATCAGCGCTTCGTTATAAGTCGATTTTTATTAAATAGCTTTGACGGAAGTCTAAACTGGGCTTTGTATTGGAATACGAACAATACAAGGAGATGACGTGTCGAAACAAAGTCCGTAGGAAAATCATAACAACACCCCTCAAAAATCGTAACGTTACTGACACACCGCTTAGAAGTGATGACACGCCGATTGGAATACGAACAACTATATGCAATAAATATGAAGCGGCAGTGCACCACAACAATCTATTTAATGAGATTGCATGAAAAAATTGCTATTGAAAGGTCCTCAAAGCTTCCACTCTTTTTCTTCTTCTGTATCTCCTTAGATTAGCATTTCATCTTCCTCAGCCCAAGGGGAAATGCTTCTCACCGGTTTGCGGATGAGCCACCGTCTTGCGCGTCGACGTTGTATCAGTTCATACGATTTTTCGGTTCTCGACATTTCCGACGACAACGAGCTGGCTGCCATCCCCAACGATCCTCCACTTGTTCCTCTTCCACCATAGCCACAACCTCTACTTGTAATGACCTCATCAAGGGTTGAATCAGGGTCCGCTACATCGTCTAATGCATCACCTACCTGCATTATCTTTCCTTCTTACCCTTGCTCCTCCCTTTCTCCGACGATGCTCCTCCTCCCTTCTTTCTCTTTTCTGCTTACCCTTGCACACCAGTTGGTCCTTCCTTTTTTTATCTTTCTTGTTTACCCTTTGTCAATTCTTTCACTTTTCCTTCTCATCTTCCCTCACTTTTCACAATCTCACTATCAAATTCCTTCCTTAGTACGAGATCCTCTACGAAATTTCTTTCTCAGTGCGAGTTCCTCTACGAGGATAGTGGGTTAGAAATTTGCACGCCACCCTTTCCCTTGGTTGTAAATTTCTAACCAATCTCCCAGCTAGAGGGAGCCATCTCTTTCTCTCCACAGTCTGGGCGTATCTTTTGTGATATTTTATTCACTGTGTAATCTTTGCTCCGACGGATCCCTTGCGATCACCTCATCAATGGTTGAATCAGGAGCCATCTCTCTATGAGGCAAAAGTGATCCAGAAGGTTTAGAAGTGAAGATAATCATTATTTTCAAAATCTTTGCTCTCTGCAGCAAAAACTTCAAAAGCTTGAGCTCGTCTTCAGAGCCTCCAAAGTCTCGATATCTTCACTTTCTTTTAGTAGTCCAATTGATTTATCTTTATGTAATTAGCTTTTCTGTAAATATTTCTTTTAATATTAATAGAAATTTCCTTTTTCTATATATTAGTTTCATTTTTGTATTAATGTTAGATAAGACCACACAAAAATATAACACAATCCGCTTTATATTTTGAAGCGATGACGCTTCGAATAAGTAGCGATGATGTTTCGAATAAGAAGCGATGACGCGTCGAATTTACAACGATGACTCTTTGAATATAAGCGATGACGCTCCAAATTAAAAGCGAAAGGATATGGTCAAAAAATTATATTGACGGAATGCTAAAAGGTATTTTCATATTTTCTGAGAAAAAAGGCACTTTTTATTGTGATATGAGCTCGCACTAATGTTAGATAAGACCTCGTGAAAATACAATACAATCCGCTTCATATTTCGAAGCGATGACTTGTCAAATTTACAATGATGACGGTTCGAATATAAGCGACGACGCTCCAAATTAGAAGCGAAAGGATATGGTCAAAAGAATAAATTGACGGAATGCTAGATATGAACTATAGTTAATGTTAGATAAGTCCGCGCGAAAATAAAAAACAATCCGCTTAAAATTGCGAAGCGATAAGGCTTCGAATTAGAATCGATGACGCTTCGGATTTACAACGATGACACGTCGAATAAGAAGTAAGGACGCGTCGAATTTGCAACGATGAGGTTCGAACATAAGCGATGACGCTCCACATTAGAAGCGAAGACGCTTCCTAAAAGAAGCGAAGACGCTTCATAAAAGAAGCGATGAAGCTTGTTATTAGAAGCTCCTCGGGAATCGTTTTTAAGACGAAGATGTCTCGAATAAGAAGCAATGACCCGTCGAATTTATAACTATGACGCTTTGAACATAAGCGATGATTCTCCAAATTAGAAGCGAAAGGATATGGTCAAAAGATTAAACTGACGGAATGCTAAAAGGCGTTTTCATATTTTCTGAGAAATTTTTTTATTTATTGTGGTACGAGCAATAATTAATATTAGATAAGACTGCGCGAAAATATAAAATAATCTGCTTCAAATTTCGAAGCGATGACACTTCGAATTAGAAGTGATGATATGTCAAATTTACAACGATGAGGCATCGAATTTGCAACGATGAGCGATGACATTCCACATTAGAAGCAAAGACGCTTCCTATAAGAAGCGATGATGCTTGTTATTAGAGCTAGTTCTTTAATCTAGAGACATTATTATTATATTCATGATTATTAGGGCTACCAACACATCGAAAAGCACAGATTGTATTAATTTAAATGACAAAAGCAGAGTTTGTATTAATGTATTCATACGTTAAAAAAAAACATACAACAAAATCTATTAGGATACGAACAGCCACTGGAATAATTAATGTTGAATACGACCGGTCGAAAATATAACAAAATCTATAATTTGAAGCTCCTCAGGAATCATTTTTGAGACAGGGAGATGACATGTCAAAACGAAGTCTGCGGGAAAAGACAGCACACCCCTCAAAAATTATAACGTCACTGACACGCCACATAGAAGCGATAACATGCCGCTTGGAATACGAATAGCTGTATGTAATAAATATGAAGCGGTAGTGCACCACAACAATCTATTTAATGAGGTTGCATGAAAAAATTTCTATTGAAAGGACCTCAAAGTGTCCACTCTTTTTCTTCTTTTGTATCTCCTTATATTTGCATTTCATCTTCCTCAGTTCAAGGGAAAATGCGTCTCACCGGTTTGCAGAGGAGCCACCGTCTTGCGCGTCGGCGCTGTATTAGTTCATATGATTGTTCGGTTCTCGACATCCCTGACGACAACGAGCTGGCTGTCATCCCCAACAGTCATCGACTTCTTCCTCTTCCACCACAACCACCTCCCACCATCACCTCCAACATTTCCATAAAATGTAGTATCCAAGCCCAACCAACCACCACCGCCCCCTTCATTCATTCACTTTCCTTCTTACCCTTGCCCCTCACATGCTCCTCCTCCCTTCTTTCTCTTTCCTTGCACCCCAGTTGCTCCTTCCATTCTTTATCTTTCATACTTTCACTTCTCCTTCTTCCACCTCGAACTCAACCTCCTCATATCCACTGTTTTGGTGTATCTTTTGTGGTATTTTGTCGATAGTATAATCCTTGCTCCTACAGATCCTTGCGATAACCTCATCAAGGGCTTAATCAAGGTTCGCTAGATCGTCTAATACTTCACCTCCCTTTATTATCTTTCCTTCTTACCCTTGCTCCTCCCTTTCTCCGACAATGCTCCTCTCTAAAGAAATAATTTTGAGTTATGAATGAAACCTTCGAATGCATGATTTATAATTTTTTTTTATTTCATCTTATTTTATTCAGTGATATCACAAGTAGTCCAACGGAAGCGCTTGCACTATTAATAAGAAGCGACTGCATCCTGAATATTAGGGCTAGCTCTTCGACCTGCACCTTGAGGCCCTTGAATATTAGTGGTAGCTGAGGCAGAAATTGTATTGATATGAATCGAGCGTTTCTTATACAATTAAATAAAAGTTTTTGTATTCATATAAACTGAGACTAATTACAGAATATCACTATATAAGAAAGAGAAAATTCGACGATAAAGGAGTTTTGGAGACATAAAAAAAGAAGGTTTTAGATTATGCTTTTTTATTGGAATACGACCGGCCAGCCGCTGCTGCACTAATGATGTAAGAGCCGATGCCTCTTTAATGAGCGATGACCCTTCGAACATGAAGCGACGATGCTTCCTAGTAAATCGCCGATGCTTCGAGTTTTAAGCTATGACCCTTCTATATAGATGTGATTTAGTCTGATCTCGTAGCGATGATGCTTCCTTTTCGAAGAGATGACGTTTTGATGTGAAAGCGATAATATTACGATAACGCCATAATTATTTGATGTTATTCTTAATTTTGCTTCCCATTCGAAGTGACATTTCAAATCATAACTTTTTTTCATATAAGGTGCTACGTGTCGTATCGCACAAAAAAGGTGTTACGTGTTAATACCCTGACGATGGTAATAAATGAAGTAAGGTTGGGCGTCACTTCGCACAGAAAGGTGGTACGTGTCATATCACACAAATTTAAAAAGCGATGACGCTTCATATTAAAAGCGACGACGATCTAACTAATTTAAGCAATGACGCTTTAATTAAAAAGCGATAACACTACATGTTAGAAATGATGACACTAAAATGTTAGAAGCGATGGTGCGCCGTATTTGAAGCGAGGACGTCTCGAGTTAGATGCTTATTGAAGCGAGCTAAATATTATGGTTAGCTGAGGGACTGCCGCTTCAAACAATAAGAAGGCATGAATATTAGGGATAATGCAATGTTTTAACCAAGTGACATAAATATTAGGGCTAGATGAGGCATTGCCGCTTCAAACATTAAGCGACATGTGACCCTTACTAGAACAAGAAAAGCAGAAATTGAAATCATATAAACGAGCAAGTAAAAAAAAATATAAAGAAATCATATAAATTAGAAAAGCTCTGCGATGGCCTTCTCCCTCTCATTTAAATGAAAAGCTGTGAGATTGAATTCATATAAACGAAAGATATCTTATTCTTATAAAGTATTACTTACTAAAATACACAGTAGAAGAAAGAAGAAGAAAACCTAAGAAAAATCTAGAGAGATAGACAGACACCAGTACAACTCAACCACCTGAGACATCAAGAGGGTGGAAAGGTAGACGACTCCCCCTTCGGGCTGTGTCGTAATTCGCACAGTTGGCTCTCCAAAATGAGAGAAATCATTTCAATTTTGGCCATCAAGGGTCAATCACATCCATCAAACTTTGAAACCTCCTTTTCTTCTGAGTGAGAATGGCAAGAAGTTCCTTAATATCCCCGATCATCGAACTTAAAAAGGTTCGATCAAGAAGACGAAACGCTTCTGTAATCTCGGACAAATAGTTGAGTTGCTCCGCCATAAAGGGGGTTTGGTTTGGAGACGGAGGTAAAAGAAAGGATATAGAGTGAAGATAAAAGTGACAGAAGGCTAAAAAGTATTTTTCTAGGGATACGAAGAGCCGCAACAATAAATAATGTTGAAAAATATTATCCGAAAAGACAATACACTCCACGATTTGAAATCTTCGAAATTCAAAAAAATCAAACGTCGCTTACCGTCAAGAAGCGTCATCGGAAATAATAGAAGCGCTGATGCTTTTATTTAGAAGCAATGACAATTCTATTTAAAAGCGATGACGCTTCTTATTAGAAGCGATGACGCGTCGATTTATCGGTGATGTCGCTTCTAACGATAAGCGCCATTAGTAACATAAAAAAGCGGTGTGCTTCTTATCGTATTTCGAGATAAGTTTGTGGAATATGCACGACCAACATAATAAATAAGAAGCACAAAGTTTTACGAAATCCCTCTGTGGTGGCAGTACACCTATAATAGTCTATTTAATGAAGTTACATGATAAATCGCTATTTAAAGGGCATCATAGCGCGGAATTTTTTTCATCTTCTGTATCTCCTTGGATTATCATTTCATCTTCCTCTGCCCAGATCGAAATACATCATAACATTTTGAGGAGGAGCCATCATATCGCTCGTCAGCGTTTTATCAGTTCTTATGATGGTTCAGTTATCGACAGCCCCGACGATAACAAATTAGTTGTCATCCCTGACAACGAACATGTGGCTCCCCCTCCTCCTGAAGAAGTTATCGTCATTCCAAATAATGACGACCTTCAAGTTATGTTGCCGGTGGTGGGAGACCCCGAGCCCCTTCTTCTCCCTGCTCCGGAGTCGGTGCTTTTTCTCCTGGCCTCGCAGCCGGTTCTTCTTCCGCCTCCACTTCTTCCTCTTCCACCTCAGTCACAACAATCGCCACCATCTCCAACTCAACTTCTTCATCCACCATGACCAACATAACAAACTCCCCACACCCGCCTACACCTCTACCTTCATTTCCCCCATCATTTACACCTCTACCTCCACCGCTAACTCCTCCACTTCTGCTTCCTCTGTCACCGCCTTCCTCATCGCGTGCGCTACCGTCTTGTCGACCCGTGACCCATTCCCAACCATCACCTCCAACATTTTAATAAAATGTGACATCCCCCCCCAACCAACCACCGCCATGAGAACCTTGTCCAATTTCATCAGACCCATTTACATAAGACCCATTTATGATGAAGAAAGACAGTGTATAAGAAGATGGTATATAAGAAGGCAATATATAGAAAGTATTTTGACGTAAAGAAATGATTTTGATTGATGAATGAAATCTTTTAGCATGAGTAGTAAGTTATTTTTTTCTTGATTCTAATTATAGTTATAGTTAGATAATCATATCGAAAATGAAGCGCCAATGCTGAAAATACAATCTGATGCGCCATCGCTTGAACGATGAAACCACGCTTCGATTGAGAGGCGCCTGCGCCTCCTACTACTCGAAGCGTTTGCTTTATTTTTAATATTGATTCACTGTGAATTAGTGATAATGCACTTTCCATCCTCCCCTGTTCTTTTTTGCTCCGTCCAACGTTAGCAGGCATTAGACTCATGTTCAATTTCATCAGAACCATTTACGATAAAGGAATATGATGTAAATGGGAAACAACGTCACAGAACTGGGAGGCGTCTTCGCATCAACCAAGAAGCGATAGCGCTTCAACTAAGACGCGATGACGCTTCAATTCAGATGCGATAGCGCTTCGACAATAAGACCCATTTACGATAAAGAAAGAGAGTGTAAAGAAAGACGATGTAAAAAAATAGATTTGATTTATGTATGAAAACTTATGTACCTAGATTAGTATATTTTTTTCTTCATAAATAACTCTGAGTAGTAAAATGATGCTCCATGAGTAAAGGATAATGTCAATCCACAGGAAACTATTCACGAAAATTTAACATTGTCAATGGTTTCAGGTTGAGTCGCAAGCGCTTCACTTGTCTTGAATCCAATAGGCGCACGGGATTAAAAAGAAGCGCCAGCGCAGACGCTTCAATGACGAAGATCCCACGCTTCAAAAATATAGCGTCGTCGCTTCCTTCACATGCACCGTCGCTTCTCGTATGTGGCATCGTTCCCTTTGAATGATGGTCACGAAATGTGAAAATCAATCCTTAAATCACCGAGAATAAACTCATAAGAAAAAAAATTTAACACATGAACATATTTTTCATACGCTAGCCACATGACAACAAATACAATGTATTGAAGCATCAGCACATTAAAAAAGACGCGCCAACTAATCTAAGAGATGCGCCCACGCTTAATATACGAAGCGATGACGCTTTGAGTGGAAGCGTATGCTCTTCCTAATCCAAGCGATTGCGATTTTCAAGAAATTGAATCAGTGTGACTTGGTGAGATCGCACGTTCCCTCGTGTTCTGTTCTATTTGGCTCTGTCTAGCTCTATCAACCATTATCCTGACCTTCAGAAGCGCGCAAGTTGTGATTTTATGTCTCAACTGACCACAACCTTATAATGACGTCTCTTCTTTTGTGATTGTTTAAAACCAACCTTGATTTCAGACTTCATTCTGTCATTATTGCTTGACCTACCTTTGGTAGCACATCGTATTGGATCTCACACTATAATATTGGCATGTTTTTGAAGTGAAATTCCTTCGCTAGGCTGGGAGGAGGTACACAGACAGGATGGGAGTTAGTCCCTCTTTCATTCTCCTCTTCCATTCTAATGGCCTCTACACTTTCTAATAGTTTCATCATCCCTTCCAATGTGTAATCCACCAAACGATTCGATTCTATCCCTATCTGAAATAACTTCAATCCAGCTTCTCTCACCTTTCATATTTTCATCCTAGAGATAGAATTGGAATCCTCTTTGTCACTCACCCCCAAACTTATAGAACTGTATCTAGCGTCTTTCGTCCATTGACGTAGAATATACTTAGAATGAATTTGGTCTACCTCTTTCTTGAAGTAAACTTTGAAGATGTGAGAACACAACAAATCCTTTGTCTCGAAGTACTTGCAATCACAAGTGGTCGTGGCATCTCCACATTCGAAACGAACTTTGAATGTTTGACTACTATCCTTCTTGACATCCCCACCACTTTTACCACTTTTACTAACTTGAAATACAATAATCACCCCGGCTTCCTCTTCGAGTACCTTTTGGGCCTTAAAAGAGGCAAACTTTTGAAACTCAAAGTGGAATTTATCGAATATGGTTCTCATATACACAGCAGCGGCATGCTTCTCGATTGAATTTTCGAACAAGAGTGCCGGTGTCGTAGACATTGATACGAGATCCTCCCCATTTTCTTTATCACGACGAGATTGGATGACAAGATTGTATTGCTTGACAAATTATGTCAAACTCATTTGGGCATTGACATAGGTATCAAAGAAAGAATTTATACTTTTTTCGCATTGTGAGTGGTCATGCCGGCCCAAAAGGTATCGCTCAAGTAGCATGCAATTCATTTCTTTTTAAGAGCGTACATTTATTTCAACCACTCGTTGTCTTGCAATTGAAACTCCTCGACTAGTTCTACCCATCTCCTTTCAAAATCATCAACCGTGTGACTGAACTTGCATTGATTGTATTTTCGTCCAAAATTCTCAAACTTTACCTTCAGCTGAGAGAGGCGGTTCAATTCATTCCTCCCTATGTGCCATAAGCAGAGGCGATGCGTGGTCTCCGGATGAACTTCGGAGATGACCTTGGTCATCTCATTGCATTGATCAGTGATGATTGCATTAGGTTTCTTATGACCCATGCACTGCAGCCACGTGTTAAACAACCAAACGAAAGTCTCCTCCGTCTCATCTGCGAGCAATGCACATTCAAAAAGCACCGTCTGCCAATAATGATTGACCCCCGTGAATGGGGCAAATGGTAGTAGCAATTTGTTTATTTTATAAGTGGTGTCGAATACCACCACATCACCAAACTGTTCATACGCCATCCGTGACCTGTGATCAGCTCAAAATATATTACGCATACGACATTTTTCGTCTAGTTCGGCTTCAAAGAAGAAATCATCTCCTTTATTCTGTCTATCAATAAAGGTCTTGATCATGGTCGTGCACATCGGATCAATGTTACTCTCATTTGTTGAGGGTTTACCTTCATGCCAGCCTCTCCATCCAAACTCGATAAATAGCAGAAATCTTCGAAGGAGGAATTATGCCATCAAATGCTCCTATCAACGATTTACTTATCCCGTTCAACTTATTATGTGATCATAGTTCCTTCACCTTCGAAGGTGAATACAACTGATGATTATGAGGCTCTCTAATTCCATACCCTCCCACAATTTTCGTTCATCGATTCTAATCTTCAACCTTCCCTCACATCCGCATTTGCTATCTCTTGAATACTTTATATTGGCGTGTAATTTGCACTTGTCAGGCTCTTGAACCCTTTAAACGAGCATACATATTTTCTCTTTATAATCTCCCCCTTTACGGATTTGTAGGTGTTACTTTTCCTAACGCTGAAACCAACTTTCTTCCTGTATAAATTATAGAAGTCATATGCCTCGTCTTCAGATTGGAATTTTAAGTCCATATGTGGCTTCCATTTCTCGCTCGTATTCTCCGCACCTTCACAAGAATTCAGTATTTTGATATCCCTATCACCACCAAGTGGAACTCCTACAGAAGAAACCGTCTCAGGGGAGGGATTTAAATCAATACCACCTACATTAAATCCTCCAATCGAGTCCATTACAGGTTCTGCATTAGACAATAAACGGGTTAATAAGGAAGCAAATTCACAAGGAAGCGATGACGCTGTCATACCAAGTGCAAGTGCTTCAATATGGAAGCGATGACGCTTCTCAATCTTTCTGTCGTGGCTTCCTATCGCTTTAAATAAGAAGTGTGTGCTTATAATTTATATATTTTCGAATGCTTATAATTTTTTTATTTCTACCCTGTAAATAAGTAAAAAGATCCATCAACTATGAGCAGATGAGAAAACTGATCCACAAGGAAGCGATGACGCAGCCATACAAAGCGTCGACGCTTCAATATAGAAGCGATGGCGCTTCTAAATCGTTGCCCCGTCGCTTATAACTCGTAGCGTCGTGACTTCTCAATATTTGCGCTGTCGTTTCCTATCGCTTCAAATAAGAAGTGTGTGCTTATAATTTATATATTTTTGAATGTTTCTCAATTGTTGCGTCGTCGCTTTTAATACGTAGCACCGTTGCTTCTAACACGTAGCGTCATCGCTTATCAATTGTTGCGTCGTCGTTTCCTATCGCTTCAAATAAGAAATAGTATCTCCACCTTGTAAATAAGTGAAGAGACTCATCAACTACGAGCAGATAAGGAAACCGATTTACATACGAAGCGTCATCGTGTGGGCGCAGAAGTGGCGACACATCTAATGTAATATATATTTGAATGTTCTGTAAGCTGAAAATAATACATAGGAAAAGGAATTAATACTTAGCTCAAATGTCATTCTTCTGGGCTTTTATCCAGTACGTGCTCCAGAAAAAAGAGCAAGTAGTCTGTTCTACGCTTCTATCCAATAGATGCTCCAGAAAAATAGAGAAAACTCTCTCTTCTGTGCTGCAAGTTATCTCTTCTGCGCTTCTATCCAGTGCGAGCTCCAAATTTTCGTGAAAGTTGCCTCTTCTACGCTTCTATTCAGTACGTCCCTCCAGGAAAAAGGAGAAAGTTGTCTCTTTGCTCTTCTGTTCAGTACGCCCCTCTAGGAAAAAGGAGAAAGTTGTCTCTTTGCGCTTTCGTTCAGTACGTCCCTCCAGGAAAAAGGAGAAAGTTGTTTCTTTGTGCTTCTATCTAGTCAGATCTCCAGGAAAAACGAGAAAGTTACAATCCAAAGAGAGGAAATAAAACAATAGAGAGAATAAACCTGAATAAGGAGGGAAAAAGAATGAACCTGTACAAATTTTTGAATTATTTTACCAGCATTACATTCGACAAGACCTTCCCCTTGGGAATAGCGCTTAATCCCTCCCATTGTCAGATATAGCCTTTAATATTCCCCTACTGCCTACTTTACCTACCACTGACACTAGGAAACTTTTGCTATGGCTAACTCAGGTTAGTGTAAAAATACTTTTCACGTGTCCGCTCCCCATTGAGGGAACGTAGAAAAATCTCTACCCTTGAGCTCATTTTTCCTTTTCCTATATTTTATATATATATATATATATATATATATATATATATATATATATAATGGCACATGACCGCTCTCACAGATTTTTCTTAGGAGGATGTAAACCGAAACCAAACTTTTCATTCTAAAATAAACAAGTTTTAATATTTTTTAAATGGTTAAGCTTAAAGTGCACAACTCAAATGGTTAGAATCTTCTAATAGGCAATATTTTTTGGCTAGATGAATAGTTTTACAGTGTCTTTAAATATACCAATCGAATCTTGAAGTTCACCCACATAGGAACATGCGAAGCAAAAAATGGGTAATTTGTGGGTGTCCTCAAAGATTTGGTAGGTGATGGGTGAATCTTGAAGCAAACCCATTTATGTGGGTGCTTTTTTTCATCTTCTTCCTCCATTGTTCTGGCGACTCTATTCTGATGAATCATACACCCCCATGAAATCCACTTCTTATTCTCCATTGGTTTCGGCAGTCCTTCGGTCCGGTGAGCCGTATACCCCCCATGAAACCTTCTTCAAACCCACTTCTTCTCCTTCCCTTCTGACGAGTCACATATTTCCGTGAAACACACTTCTTCATCCTCTCCTTCGTCTAGAATGAGACTCATGAAACCTATTGACCATAACCATTTTAAAACCCTAAACCCACTTCTTCTTTATCTGAAATTAAACCCTCTTTAAACTCATGAAAATCGCTTGGAAACCATAAAATGAATCCCTCTTTAAACTTATGAAAATCTATTGAAAAACCTGAAAAGAAAGAAAAATATAAGAAGAAGAACAAAAAAAAAGGTGACCGTATTTTTTAGAGTGGGTACCCACCGTCGGTAGTTAAAAAATGACGGTGGGCACTCACTGTCAATTTTTTAAAGTTACCAGTGGGTACGCACCGTCACTTTTGAACTACAATGGGTACCCACTATCAGATTTTAAAAACTGACATTGAGTATCCACTATCAAATTTTAAAACTGACACTGAGTATCCACCCTCAATTTTAAACGACTCATAGTGGTAGTGGGTATCCACAGTGAAACACACACTCCCTTTCTTTTATTTTATTTTTATTCTTTTTATTTTTCTCATGTTTCACCTTCTTTTGCAAGATTTCAAGGGGATTTTTTATGAGTTTAAGGAAGGTTTCATTTAGGGTTTCCATGGGATTTTCGTAAGTTTAAAGAGGGTGTTTTATTGTGAAAAAAGAAGTGGGTTTAGGGTTCCACAAAAATTTAAAGAGTACATGAGTTTTGAAGTCTTCTTTCTCTCTTTTTTTTTTTTTTTAAAGGTTTCAGAAGAGTTTCATGGCTTCTTCTTCTTAGGGTTTCAAGGGTTTCGTAGGCTTCTTATTCCTCCACGTCGCCAACGTAGGCATCGTTGGTGCCGTCGAGAGGGAAGAAGATGTGGGTGTATCAAAGGGACTCATGTGGGTGAATCATTTATAAAATATTCATACAAACAAGTGAGTAGATTTAAAGATTCGGTTTTTTAAACTTGTACACCTATATAGTGGGTGAACTTCAAGATTCCGTGGGTGGATTTAAATGTACTCATTGTTTTATTGATGAGTTCACAAGAATACAATACAATCTTAGGATTTTTCTAAAAGAAAAAATATATAGAGCCTACGGCTTCCAGTGCATTTTTTAATACTGAAAATGCCCCCGATAGATATACATATGCCAAAATCAGCACAGTTTAGATGTCCCTCAGCAAGAACCCCTCCGGGCCCTTCAACCCGACCCAATAAGAACACCTCGAATCCATGATACCACCAAAACCCACAATACCACCAAAAATATAACAGAAGTTAAGGCCATAAACAACAGTTGACTTATTAGGATTGATCAAATATGTGTGCCACATGGTTTACAAGTGGGCAGTCGTGAGCTAATCTACACATATAGGGGCAGCTCACTTTAATGTTGTGTGATGCAAAATTTTTATCAATCCAAGTAGTCTACCTAACACCCTATCATTAGCTCCTCTCAGCCAAAGACTCTCACTTATGAAAGAATTGGAAGCATTCCAATTGTGCACTTTAATATTAGAGGCCCGGGGATATGGGTTCGATTGCATTGTGGATCCATGCATGTGGCACCCATCAGGGGATCGGCTGCCATGACAACTTTTATAAGGACAATCATATTCATTTTTAAAAAGAAAAAATTAGAAAGGATGAATATTTACCGTCCAAAATATAGTCAAAGGGGAAAAAAATTAATATACTAAGATGTTTGGCTGTATCCAAACTTTGACCAAGGTTTTGACCACAAAAATTATTATTTCTTTGAATTTTTTTTATAAATCACATGCCATTGTACATGGCACATGATCTCAAAACAAGTATTGTTTGGGGATTATGTTCCACAGCGCAGGTGATCTGAGGTTCAAATGCATGGGTTCATCCATGCATTCGAACTAGGGATGCAGCTTCGGTTAACTGAACCGAAACCAAAAAATTGGTTTTCAGTTTGAGTTTGCGGAAACATAACCCGACCGAACCGTTTTGGTTAATCGAAACAAAAAATGTAAAACTGAACTCGAACCAAACCAAAATGGGTCAGTTTTTTTGGTTCTAGTTCGGGTTTGGTCCAATGATTATCCGAAAAAATCAATTTTTTTAGTTTTTGTTCTATTCGATTAATAACCGAGAAAAGGTAAAAAAATAATTTGGGTTTTTCAGCTTCGGGTTCATTTATAACTTATAACTTATGTGCAATTGTGCAAATCCTTATACACTGAGGTTTTGGTTCGGTTATATCTTATAAGTTAAGTTATACTTATAAGCTACAAAGTAGAGAGTATGAAAGAGTAAAAGACTACAAGAGAGTGTAGAATTTCATAATAACCAAAGAACAGAGTGTAGAGAAAATAGGGGAGGAATGACGTATTTATAGAGACAGAGACGTGAGGGTAATAAATAGCAAAAAAAAAGAAGATAAATAAATAAATTCATAACCCCCAAACGGTTATATTTCTAGCCATTTGGGGTTGCAATGGCTGCAAATAGCCGTTGCGACCCCTAATGGCTTGAAATATAGCCGTTGGGGGGTTCAAACAGCGAGCAGGTCGGGTCAGGTCGGTTGGCTCTCGGTTTTCGGTTTTCAATCAGTTTTCAAGCAGCCCAGTTTTTTTGATTTTTGAACAGTTTTCTCACCCTACCTGCAAGGTTTTTGGTTTTTGGAGACCCAAAACCGAAACTGACCCAAATCAAACTAGGTCGGTTTGGTTTCAATTTTGAACCGGTTTTGGTCCGATTGGTTTTCTATTCAAATCTGCACCCCTAATTCGAACTTATATGCCCTTTTCCCTTAATTTTATCCTCTAAGACATTAAGTACAAGTATCCATATAAGAGTACAGAGGTAGGAATGTTCAAAAGATAAATGATTACATTGGTAGGAAGGTTAAATTATACTTAGTGTCATTTTTAGCAAGGTTTTAGATTTCGGGTGCTTGAATATCAAATGAATTGGCCGATGTATCGAGTGAATATCGGGTGATACATATCCGATATATCAGATACATATCTGCCGGAGTCCTAGCCGATATACCGATATATATATCAAGCTTTAAATCCCTGATTTTTAGATAAACTTAATTCAATATATGAATTACCATTAGGATTTCTTTAACTACTCAAAACATATGACACATGGCCTAAAATTAGGTTTCTCGCGGCTCCACTTGTAATGGAACAATGATAGTTTATTAATCCGCATCAAATTCAAACTGAATGTAGGGTAATTGTATTGGTAAACTGATATAATTGTATCAGCAAAAAATAGGGCCCGGATTGAAAAACTAGTTTATTTTATTTTTTGCAACGAAAGAATCTTGTATTGCGATCAAGGTTTAAAAGTCAATGTTCATTTTTCTATGTGATCTATCATGCAATATAATAATCTCCAACGTTTGATTCAAAGCAGTCAACAATTTTTTCACTCGAGTGGCAACGAAAGAACACAGTACCCAAATTTGGTTTTTATAAACTTAGCTAATTTGATGATGGCTGTTACAAAGTTGGTTAGTTTGATGAACAAAACAAAGTCCATAATGAGGTCTTAAGGGCTTGTTTGGTAACAAGAAAATGATACATTTCCTTTGAAAATAAGCTGAAAATTCATTTTCTTTTATTTTCTACTTTTTGGCAACTGTTATGGGCCCACTGTAAAAGTGCAAATTTTCTCATTTGCGTAAAATAAGGTTTTAGTGAAATTTGTACTGAAAATCAGTTTTACACATCCCAAAGTTTGATTTTACAGACTACTATTTAATAAGGATAAATTTATTTTGCCCACATGTTTTGCCAAACAACATGTAGAAATTTTCCTAAGTCTCACAAATGAAAAGAAACAAAAATATGTAATTTTTCTGACAAATGCATTTTTCCCTATAAATTCCCAAATCCCAAAAAAGGCCTAGAGCTTTGCTTTCTACGACCTCAACAACTCAGTTTGTTTTTAAATAAACTTTTAGCGCATGGGTCGCATCCAAATTGTGTGCACCAAAAGGTTTCTTTAAGGTTGCAAATTTTGGACAAAATCACCTTTCTATATCTTTACCCCTCGTAATTCTTTACCTCTCGTGATACTTTACCTTTCTATATCTTTTATTATTTTCTAATCATCAAAAACACATTTAGATCACAATTTTGAGTCATAAAAATAAAAAATGTAAGTAATAAGAAGGGACTTTGGACTAGGGTCTAATATTTGGTTCCAGTCCAAACCCCTATGTTAGAGATTGGAGGCTCTTGTTCTCATATTTCACCTCTCTAAAGTTCTACGACAAACATATTCACCATGATTAACAATGATTTAAATGAATTACAAAAAGATTCTTCATATCACCTTTCATTTAATCACCATTGATCACAAATCTCAAGGACGTGAAATAGCGTTAGACTATAGTGCAAACTCGACCCTGATCCAGAGTTCCCCAACCTCATTAATTAACTCATGATCCAAGTGAAACATGTCCTAACTAGGTTAATGGTGGGCCTCTTTGTAGTTTACATATATACCCTTATTAGCCATGGCAATCTTGTTGAGACCTGATTGTTTTAAAAAAAATTGGGGCCTTAGAGGCTATATAGATGCCAACTTTCCACATTGTGGGATTCTCATATTTTAAGTGGGCTGATAATTTTGATGACCATAAAAGCAATAGTGGAGGGTATTTGTATAACGGTAATTGTCTTGTCTTAGCTTAGCAAGAAGCAAGCCTATGTGTTTCTATCCACTGCTGAAGCAGAATACATCTCTGCTGAAAATGGTTGTACTCAACTTCTCTGAATGAAGCAAATGTTGTCAGATTATGGGATCTGTCAAAGTGTAACGACACTTTTCTTTGATAACACCAGTGCTATATGTATAACTGAAAATCTTGTCCAACACTCTAGGACTAAACAGATTGATATCAGACACTATTTCATTTGTGAATTGGTAGAAGATAAAATCATTCTCCTATAGCACATTGACACTGAACGTCAGCTGACTGATATTTTTACAAAACCATTAGATCAGGTTCATCTTGAATTTCTTCGTAAGGCGTGTGTCTTCTAGATTAGCCAGTGAGTTGTTCTTTTGTGTATATTTTTTTGTTTTCTTTTCACCTTTTTATAATTGTTTGTTTTTTTTAAAAAAAAAATTTAATGAATGATTTGATTTTCTTCATGATTGAGATTTTGCCTTTATGTATTGTTATCTTTCAAGGAAATTTTGCTCCATTTGAATTGATTCATGATTCTATATGATACAACATGATTCTTCATTGAAATTAATATTGTTAGATGTCATTAAATTTGAGTTGGTTAGTCCTGATTTGAAATTATAGCACCATGTTTCTGTTTATTCACTGTTGATTCATTATATATCACTATATTGTCCAAGAAGAAATATGTGCTTCATGTTCATATGTGTCATTGCAACTCTTGAAACTGTCGTCGGTGTTGTTGCTTTCACCATGTTTGCATTAAAATTAAGCAACCTTGATGCATTATTTATTTAAAATTACATTGCTTATTCAGAGTGCTGCCTACACTACGAAAAATAAGACTATTAGCGGCAATTTTTTTTAATAAAAAACTGCCGCTATTAGTCTTGTCGCTACAAAAAACTACCGCTATTAATTTTGTAACGGCAGTTTTTTATAACGACAGGACTAATAGCAGCAGTTTTTTATTAAAAAAAACTGCCGCTAATGGTCTTATTTTTGGTAGTGCTAGTCCAAGCCTAGCCTAGTCCAAGCCTATTCGACTCAAGTCATTAAGTCCGTAGGAGTGCTGTTTACTGAGTGTATTGAGACAACAGGATTGGAAGTTATTAGCCTAACACTGATTATTCTCTCATGTTGTTGTGACACATACCATTAGTGAGTGCATATATTTTTTAACATGTTAGACTCTTATATAATGAGTTTGCGGGGAATGAAAAATTGCATGCGAAATTCGATCATCTCAAGTCTAATAAGTGAATATTTTGTTGGCATGTTTCACTGTAAATTTCACATGTTATGGTCATGTTGCAGACCATACAATCGATGGGACAATCCTTGTTAGAGCATTAATCACTTTGACTAAACATGTTATGATCGCTCTGTCTGCCCTATTGTTGGTTCAGTTGCCTCGGATGTCGGTTCAGTTTCCAATAACAGTCTTACATGGACGTTTGTTCAATTTTGTGCTTTCTGCCAACGGCTGGAGATGGGTCTTCATGCGGATTCGAAGGAATTCTGACCGTTGATGGGTCATGGACGTCTGTGATCTTCCGCGGAAGTCCGTGGACATTTCAATGGACATCTTTTTTGTGTCATTTCTCACCGATTTTTCTTCTTTTTTTCCCAATTTCTTTGTCTTGGCAATGCCTTCTCCTCGCAAGTCTACTAGCAAAGGATCCGGCTCAGCCTCCACATCCGGGTCCAGGTCTGCTCCTCATCCATCTAATGTCCAATGCTTCCCTACTCCCGATCACGAAGAAGGTTTCAATCGATTCTTTGGTGATCGATCTGGTCATCGAATGGTTTTTACGAGACCAATACCTCTTGGACAAGTTTGGACGACGAATGTGGTTTGGTATCTTTATGTGAATCTTCTTAAAAGTCACCTTGTGGAGGACACGTATGAATGCTATGTCACCACTTACACGTCCCTTTGACTATCAGTTTCTCTTTGACTTGGACTTGAGGTGAGATTGTCTCTTTCTTCCATCCCTCGCTCGTTTACAATTTGTTTGTGAGATTTCTGGCCATCTGGTCGGTGTTGCTATTCACTACACCTCGCGTTTTCAATGGCTTCGTCACGTGCTCTTTGCACCCTAACCCTAACAAAGATCAAGTGAGCCGGGACACCATCTACAAAAACCTCCCCCTAATGCAGTGGCTGATGCAGGATTTTTCTAAAGGGGGGTCACTCGGTAGTCGATAGTTTTTTTTTTTTTCCAAATTAGGGGCATATGATCATACAGTCAATTTTGATTTCACGTGACACACACCTAAAATCACATGGAGCACGTCTTGCTCAAAAATAATTTGGGGTCACCATTTGGGATGCGTGCCACATGGAAGAAAAATTGACTGTCTGATGGTACGCCTATGATCTCAAGATCCGTTGTGTTGAAAATAGGGACGAAAAATGTTCTCCATCGTCTAATTCAAAATAGTCAATGCATTATGCATGAATAGAGGAGATGGGACGAGGTTACAATTTCACAATGTGTAAATAATGATACTCAACGGTAAAATTCTTTAGGTACCCATGTTCGCTCCGATGCATTCTCTAGGAGCGCATACGTTCAGAACCCCCTAAAACTCGATAACTACTTCGAATCAGACGATGGAGATTGTTTTTCACCTCAATCTTTCACACAATGGATCTTGAGACCATGAACGTACCATTAGACGATCTATTTTTTATTCCACATGGTATAAATCCCTAAAAAATATCGCTTAAACGTGATGAAAAAAATACCGCTTAAACGTGATGATTGCCATGTGAAATTTCGTCTCGTGTGCAAGTAGTTGCTCTCTACTTTTGGGGATTTGTATCACATGGAATAAAAAATAGACCGTCTGATGGTATGTTTATGGTCTCACGATCCATCGTGTGGAAGATTGGGATGAAAAACAATTTAGATCGTCTAATTCTAATCCGTCAACAAGTTTAAGGGTTTCAAACGTAGGCACCCTAAGAGATTGTGTGGGCGTGAAAAGAGAACCCAACTCTTTATAATAGGTGGGTTATGACTTATGAGAGAGTTTTTTGTAGATGTGAGATGAGGGAGCAAGAAAAGAGGCACCAAAATGGGTACCTACCACTATTGGCAATCATATGATGTGTATTTATAACTATAGCTGCAAATAAGGGTTTCTATTATGATTTTATTAGGCCTAATTTCTCTCTTTCTTGCTTTATCATATTAAATTAAGGGAACGGCTATTTGCAACCAAGATTTGGTCTCAACGACCAATGGTTTCAGTCTTAGCATATTGACTGTCTTGAATAAGACTATAGAGATTGTTTTTCATCCCAATCTTCCACACAGTAAATCTAGAGATCATAGCCAACCTATCAGACGGTTAAAAGCTTGGGTTCGGGATCTCGATGATATAAAATTCGTTGAGGATAGTGAGGAGGTATGATGAAGGCATTGGTGCCGCAGCTGATGTTGGTACGGGTTCTTGTGGTGTTCCTCCACTTGTTGTTCCTTCTGTTTCAGGTAAGTCGAGATAGGATTAGGGCGCAACTGACCTCTCTCTAGACCTCTGTTGATGTTGGTTCTGCTACGATGAGGTGTTGTCTGTCCTTTCCTGAATTCTCCGCCTATGCCACAGTGACTGCCTTTGTTTAGTGGTTATTGTTATTATTTTTTTTGTTTAGTTGTTATTTTATTTCGTGTGTTGGTGGGTTTATTTTTGTTGGTATTCAAACCGTTTCTAAAGCCCGCTCTTGTATTTACTGCTCGTGTAAACAGTCCAAATCACCACTTATATATATATATAAATCACTTTGTTTGTACAACTTGTTTGTCGCTGGTTTTTATTTTTATGGGATATGATTGGCTGGCTATTGTCCTCTCTATCACACTCGGACAAAAAGAGGAAAATATTTAGCTTTGTGTGATTTTAGCTTGTTGATGGCTCGTGTGACTCAAGTAGACCTTCGTGTGAAACATTGGTTGAAGGCGATAACTTCCAACATTGTGAAAAGAACGTTGCGGGAAGCGATTGTTGTTGATGAGCTGAGTGATAGGTCATTTCGTTTATGCCACTGTAAACATTTATGCGGGTGTGATTAAATTTGATCATTGCCTACATAATTTATTTGCTAGGTATATCATCCATTAACCCCAATTTTCAGGAAGTTTCGGACAATACATCTTCAAGCTCGAAGCTTAGCAAGAGAGGAGATTGATGTGCGATTTTTCCTTGAGACACTGTAGAGGGTTTAGGGTTCTAAATTTATTTTATTAATGATGTTAGGCTAGTGCACCATTAAAAGTGTACTATTTATCACCTTTGTGCATGTGGTACAAATTTGTTCTCATGGTATCCAATCAATGTGATGACCTCATGAACAAGTATAATAGTCTATCCAAATTTCTGCGCTGTAATATTTTTGTTAAATTTTGATGGCAAATATAGAAGATCATTAGAATTTGATTTATAGGCGATTATTTAAGTGACATACTATCCCAATCGTGGACCACGAATATGAGCAACTTTTGCTTTCAGGATAAGATAAATGTAGCATCTAATTTATGTAAAAACAGCAATTAAAAAGGTAATTCAGTCAAACAGTATCCATTTGGAAAATAATCAAACTATTTATATCAAAACTAAAATATTGTTTGCCTGGGATTTGGAAATATATATATATATATATATATATATATATATATATATATATATATATATATATATATATATATATATATATATAAATTAAAAAGGCAATTAAAAAGGCAGAAGTATGATGAGATACTAAAACAATTGCATTGGAATTTCTTTGAAAGGATGGGATAAATATATCACTTAAGAATCAATCTATACCCATCACAAAGATATGAGAGGTACATGATCCCCATGTTTTCTCACCTGCTCACTTGTATCAATGTCTCCGGCATTTCCCAATCACATAAAAAGCTGTCTTTTTCAGATTTTGGAGACCCCATAATCCTTCAAGGTCAACTTGCATGTAATTTGTTGGCTTAAAGAATGATGCCTTCAAGGTCAACTTGCAAGTGATTTGTTGGCTTAAAGAATGAAGCATTATAAAATTTCATTATAGATTTCAGCAGCCTCCCAACAGCAATTCAGTGTGTAGATATATTGACATCATTTTATATTCTTTACTTTCCTTTTGTTCAATAGATTTCAAAAAAACAAGTATCACTGTACGACAAAGTTTCATAACAGCAATAAGATGTTTGGGCAACAACTGAATAGCTTTTGTGATCCCAAATTCCCAAAAAAACTCATATCTCAGCTGTTTCTTTAATGTGCTGTATACTCAACCCCTCAAAATTTACCTCGCTTTAGCTGAACTACCTTTTGTTTCCCTCTCTGAATATTTACTAAGAATAGAATGCCGACAATTTGTAGCAGTCTGTTAACAACCAAAAACAGAAAGCAAAAAATATTCCAGGTGCCATCAAAATTTCAGTTACTGTGTAATCATGCCACTGTTATTTCAAGTATGTCTATTCGGATGCATATGATCCCTGGCTTCCCTTGTTCTTCAGTCTAGTCAATGGATTTCTTCTCCAGAAGCTTTATCACCTGTTAATAGGATTTCAGCAGTAATAGACATAAGTTATTTTTCGATATATATATATATATATACACCTATGAAGGTAGCATTTTCATGCTACCTTCGAGTGCTAGATCACGTGCCACATGTGATCGCAAGTTGCACCACATCTTCTAGGGTTCAGTCAGTCCCCAAGAGTCCTAAGGAAAAAAATATCTTATTTGGACATTTTTGGCCTTCAAATTAGAAGCCAACTATCGTTGTTTGAAGACCAAACATGGTGCATTGAATTTATCCAACTTTGATTTAATATTCACCAGTGGAAAACACACCTTATTTATTTATTTTTATAGATGGTACCTAATCAACCTTCGGCAAGTTTCCGTGCCACCCAGTTCTCTAGTTAGGTGCCATGTGACCCAAAATGCATCGAAGGTAGCGCCAAAAATGTTACCCTACCCTCGTGGTAGCATCCCGGCCTCACTCTCCATCAATATATATATATATGTGATAGTCCGGATTTCCGTGCCCAAAATTTCGTGCCATCAGGATCATACTCTGGATGATCCCCGGGACAAATTGTAAAATATCTGCTCGTATAACGGAAACCAAGCAGACACTATCCAGCAGTGGTAGGTCGAGTCAGTCATCTCAAGATGCATTTAATATAAAAGAACAATAATAATTAAAACATGTAATTCTATATATGCCAAAAGAATATACATTCTCAAAAAGAAACCAAGAAGAACCATTGGTGATGGACATCCATCACCCAAACAATGGTTCCCGATAGTGGTTCCGAATAGAATGTATAAATAATAAAATAAGTAATTCTACTAAAATATATACAAAAGTGGCCACCAGGGACACAATAATCCAAAATATCAAAATACAGCACATCGGACTCAAGTACCCAGGCTACGGATAGAACTCGTCCGCCTGAACGTCCGTCTCCTCGTCCTCGGCCTCAGCCTCTGGGTCAGGCTGGTAATCTGGGTCACTCTCAGTGCCGGGAGCTACAGCCTCAGAACCTAAAAGTGATTTAGAAAGCAGGGTGAGCTACATCATAGCTCAATAGAAGAATTCCAACTAAATGAATTAAATATGCAGATCATGCTATCTCATAACAGAATCAAATCAGAAACGTACAATCATGACGAATCAAATCAAATACTGAACTTTTAGATAAGAAATCAAATGTTATGCAAGTATATTATCAGAGAGCTTAAATTGTGTATGTTTAACTTAAGAAACTCCCGTGACTATATAGCACAGAGTAAACATGAATGTTCGATAGGAAACCCCAACCAATCGTCGTTCACATGAACAATTTTGAAAGTGTAACAATGCCTCATCTATGGAGTGCAATTGCGCCGAGGATTACAAGCAGGTGCACAAGTGTGCCAGGCATCGGATATACCGCCGGGTCGGTGGGGATCATCTGATTTAAATCATCAAATCACATACATATATACTTCACAGATCAGATAGCAGAAAATCATAAGCAGATTTCAGGATATGAATCAGGAAACAGAAATCAAGGATAGCAGGAATTTATGATATGCATACATGCTTGTTAAAAAAAAACAGAAATCAGGGCATAGATATGAAATAAACATGGAATCATACTTAAAACCAGTTTAGGTTGGTTTTCCCCTACCTCAGGTTAAAATACCTTCTAAGCAAATCCAAAGCCTTTCAAGGTGTCAGGGTTTGATCCTAGACCATAAGCATAGTACTTTAAGTGTCAGAGATGTCAGAATGCTAACTGGCACAGTGTCCGGTGGTGTTTAACTCATAATCATCAAAATCGAACAAAACAGGGGTGATTGATCGATCACCACTCTTATTGATCGATCAATACCTCTTGTTGATCGATCAATAACCTCATTGATCGATCAACACTCTCATAGCTTTCATTCCAGGAACATAGTCAATTGATCGATCAATAGTCCTTATTGATCGATCACTACTCATCATTGATCGATCAATAACCTCTTTTCTCTTCACTTCTAACACAGCTAGATTGATCGATCACCTCTTTGGTTGATCGATCAATGCCTCTTGTTGATCGATCAATGACCTATATTCAAAATTTCCCACCTTCTGTTCACATTAACTGTTTATACAGATTGATCGATAAATGCCTTCATTGATCGATCAATACACTCCAGTGATCGATCAATACCTTTGTTGATCGATCAGCAATTGTCATTGATCGATCTCCTTCTCGTTGATCGATCAATACCCAGGATTGATCGATCAATGCCTAAATTGATCGATCAATGCTCTTCGAGCACTGAACTTCCAGAATTTCAGGGCTCATGTTCCCTTTTCTGTCTTATACAGATTGATCGATCAATGGTCTTCATTGATCGATCAATACCTTCATTGATCGATCAATAATGACAGAAGCTCTGTCATTAATGGAGGTCATCTCCAACCCTATTTCAACCCATCTTTCATTAATGGTTCCCAACAACCATTAACACACAATCAATGCACATATGTGGGCTTCTCATTTGCCCCTATTTAAACACACAAACTCACCTTTGTTTGGGCCCTCTCGGGGTTTCGGCAAATCGATCCGGATGAGGGTTTCGGATCCAGTTCTCGGAGTTTATTGTCGGTACGGCTCGGATAAGTTGACGACCAGTTCCTTTTCAACCCTAAAGATCGTACACACTCTTAGACTAGTCGTGGAGTGCCCTATTTCATCTTTCCATCCTCTATCTCGGACAATGTAGGACCTCAGGTACCACTAACCCCGTTTTCTCAAAGAACACTCTCACAGACCAACCTAACTACAGATTTCTCAACTTCTAGAGCAAGGGGAAGAAGAAGAAGAAGAACTCACTCTAGGTCTCCCTTCCTTCTCTTATAAGCTAATAAACAGATATTTCTGTTTTCCCCCTAGTTTGTGTTCCAGTGTGGAGCACGAACACGGTCTCTATGACGTAACATGCTACATTGACACTTTACACAACTCAGACTTAAAACGAAAATGCACATGTGAACTCATCTAACCATGGTGTAACTTTATCTCAACTAATATTAATTCTAAATTTTTAAATCGATCTCGATTTCCGTGTCGGGCACGTAGATCGAAACCGTCAGGTTCGTGTTCTAGATTTCAGGGTTGTTATATTATTTCTCCCTTAGGAATTTTCATCCTCGAAAATGTCTAAGAGGTGCGGTCAGGCAATAGTTGGTTTTTTGAAAATAAACAGACAGATGCAATGTATAATCAGGCAGTCGACATAGCATGCGGTCAACGTATAATGCAAAGATAAACAAACATGCTAAACAAAATTTATATGATAAGCAGAGTGACTTAGATACAGACATATAAGTAATATAAGAACAACATATAGTAGCATAGTAGTACCTGTGGGAACGTCGGATGGACCGGCCTCGTCAGGCGTAGGTCTGCTGGACGAGGTGGTGGTGTGCGGTAGTCACGAGGGTCCACCACATGCTGACGAGCGTGGGCGATCATCGGCGTGGACGTCGTGGTATATAAATGCTGCATGACCAGCTCATGCATCCCCTCGTGGTAATCCAGACGACGATGAATCTGTCGCTGGAATGCCTCCATGCCATCCTACTGCTCGTATATACGGCGGTTGCCCTCCACCAGCTCCCGAAGTATCGCGGCGACGTCGTCGGAGGAAGATGGTGGGGGATGGGCTGTGGTGTGACGAATTGGTTGACGGGGTGGAGTGGGGGCCGGTCGAGTAGACACCTCAGATGGAGGTGGTGGATCACGTGGGGCCTCCCCCCCTCCAGATGCAGGCTCGGCAGGGACCGAACCCTCGGCGACGGTGGGTGGAATGGGCTCAGCTGCGCCCTCCTCCTCCTCAGGAAGCCGTCTAACCAGCAAATTGGAACTCTTGGTCCAGTCTTTCAGTTGAAAGACTTTGGTGTTGTCGACCAAGCGAGGCTCGTGAGGAGCCAAGGTGTATGCCTCGCGTAGAGCAGCATACTGCTCTACTAGCTTGGTGATGAGGCGTGCATAGCGGATTTGTTTCTTAACTCCCGACTTGACCTTTTCGAACATAAGGTCATTGGCATTGATTATGCCCTCGATGACCAAATCCACCATAGAGAACCAACGGTTCTCATAGGCCGAGAATAGTGCTCATTGACTACCCACCATGAGGACTTGTGCAAAAAGGGGTTGAGTGCACACTTGATATACGTATCAAGCATCCACAACCTATCGGGTAATTGGGCCCGAGATATGGATTGGCCCTTCCCGTGTTGCCCCTGGGTCATCTTAGTGACCACGTCAGTGAACGAGACCTCCTTGATGTACGGGGCATCGAGGCCACAAGTCTCGATGTAAGCGGACGGGCATTGAAGTGCCGCCACGACATGGAAGTGGTTGAATTTATATTCAAACCCATCAATGGTCATGACAAGTCGATGGCGACTATCACCCCATCATAGGTTTTGGAAAAAGAGTCTCATGAGACGTGGATAATAATGGTCGTGGAATGGTTCAAGCAAGGGTTTTAACCTGAGCTTTTGGATATAACCCTTGGCCCAAGCCATTTCGGGTCGATCCTCGTAAAGCGAGGACACAAAAACATATTCGGGCAAAAAGGTCTTGGAAGCCCACCAAGGTTTGGGAACTTCACGCTCGACGGGGAGCGGAACGGGGGTCGGAATGGGTGGTACAACGGTCGAAACCGGTGCCACAGGTGGCACGGGTGTTTGGGGAACGGGAACAGAGGGCGGTGCAGGTGTACGAGCCCGGGACGTGGGTACCTTACGCGAAGCGTTCTTCGTGCGAGGTCCCATGGTCGAAATTTTGCAAAAATGCGAAAACGAGAATCGAAATTAATGCGAACAAGAGTTTTACCGAATGAGTGGAGCAACGTCCACTCGAATCGAGCCGGAGAAAGGACGAAAATGGCAGGAGAAGAGTTGGGAAGAAGGTTGACCGTCGGAGTGCAAAGCCCTTGATCGATCACTGTTATGCCTTCGTGCAAATGACCGTTCGAAATCCCAAACTCTAACTTAAACCCCTGGATTGATCGATCAATACCTTTGTTGATCGATCAATGAAGCATCTTTAAGCCCTAAATTGATGCATTGATCGATCACCAACCTTTGTTGATCGATCACTGACACCCCTATTGATCGATCAATACCTATGTTGATCGATCAATACTTACCTTCCACTGCAAAGTTGGTCGATCACTACCCTTTGTTGATCGATCAATTTAACCACTATTGATCGATCAATACTCCCATTGATCGATCAACAACCTTACATTTGAGTGAAATCCTTCACTGTCATTGATCGATCACCTCTCTTTGTTGATCGATCAATCATGAAATTGATCGATCAATACCTCTATTGATCGATCAATGCTGCTTGTGACACTACATTTTAATACAGTCAGCTTTTTCGACCGTGAATTGTCCGCACTTCGAAAACAATAGTATATGTACATCATACAGAGAACCCATAGAAGGAGATTTCTCGAGCAAATGATGCATGCTCACGCACAACAGCATAATTTTGGTGACGAATCTTTAAGCGAAAATAATTAAGAATTTACCTTTCTCATCAGGTAAACAAATGTGGATATTGTTCGCGGATTTCGATTACGCGTTCCCAAGTAGCTTCAGCGTCTGAATGATTTTGCCACTTGACTAGCACCAGTGGAATCAACTTAGTCCGTAAGATTTGATCTTGACGATCCAAAATAGCGATCGGTTCCTCAATCACCGTTAAATCCTCCTATAGCTCAATCGGTTGGAAATCCAAGACGTGAGCCAGATCGCGTACGTAGCGGCGTAGCATGGACACATGAAAGACGTTATGCATGCTTGCTAACTGTGGTGGTAAGGCAATCCGATAAGCGACTTCACCAACCCGTCCAAGTACCTCAAAAGGACCAATATATCGAGGACTCAGCTTTCCGCGTTTCCCAAAACGCATGACACCCTTGGTTGGCGAGAACTTCACAAAAATCTTGTCTCCAACCTGAAGCTCCACTTGCGTCCGATGGAGATCAGTATAGCTCTTTTGGCGACTTTGGGCAATCCTCAACCTTTCGTGAATCAACCTAACTGTCTCGGTGGTACTGTTCACGATCTCTGGTCCCAAGACTAGCTTTTTGCCGACTTCTTCCCAATTCAATGGAGATCTGCATTGACGTCCATATAAGGCTTCATAAGGCACCATCCCAATACTTGACTGATAACTGTTATTGTAAGCGAACTCGATCAGAGGCAAGTGTTGATCCCATGAACCATGAAAGTCCAACATACATGCACGCAACATATCCTCTATGATCTGGTTCACTCTCTTAGTCTGCCCATCTATCTGAGGATGAAATGCTGAGCAGAACTCCAATTTAGTACCCATGACTTCTTAGAATCGTTGCCAAAACTGCGATGTATATAGCGGATCTCTATCACATACGATGCTGACCGGTATGCCGTGTAGTCGAACTATCTCCTTCATGTACAGCTCGACTAGTTTATTGGCTGTGAATGTAGTCTGATACGACAGAAAATGTACAGATTTTGTCAGTCGGTCTACAATGACCCAAATGGCATTGTTCTTTCTCAATGTGCTTGGCAATCCTAGAATAAAATCCATAGAAATGGCTTCCCATTTCCACTCTGGCACTAGCAATGGTTGTAACAAACCTGCTGGATTTCGATGGTCCACTTTCACCTGCTGGCAGACCAAACACCGAGAAACATAATCCGCAACATCTTTCTTCAGTCCTCTCCACCAAAAACTTCGCTTGAGATCTTGGTACATCTTGGTACTCCCAGGATGTATAGCATATGTAGACTTATGCGCTTCTTCCAAAATTGTGTCTTTTAGGTCCTTTGTATCCGGTATGCATATCCGATCTCGAAATAGCAAAGTGCCATCATCCTTGATGGTAAAATCAGGTTTGATCCCATTGATCATATCTCTTCTAATTGCCATAACCTCATCGTCAATCATCTGGAGCTTATGTACGTTATCAAACAATATGGGCTGTATCACAATAGTAGTCATCAGTGTCCCTGAACCTATGACATCAATCAGTGTATCACATAAGGCCAGGTCCTCAAGTAGATGCCACCTTTGTACTCTGGTGATAAGATGTGTCAACTGAGCTGAAGACTTCCTGCTCAAAGCATCTGCCACAACATTGGCCTTCCTAGGATGATACTAGATGGAACAATCGTAATCTTTCAAGAACTCCATCCATCTGCGCTGTCGCATGTTCAAATCCTTCTGGGTAAACAAATATTTAAGACTTTTGTGGTCGGTGTAGATATCAAACATCTCACCGTATAAGTAGTGCCTCCAAATCTTCAAAGCAAAGATCACCACCGCTAACTCCAGATCATGAGTCGGGTAATTTCTCTCATGTTCCTTAAGCTGTCTAGAGCCATATGCGATAACCTTCTTATGCTGGTTGAGGACACAACCCAACCCACTATACGATGCATCACTGTAGATAGCAAAGCCTCCCTTGCCAGAAGGTATAGCCAGCACTGGTGCTGTAGTCAGACGCGTCTTCAATTCCTGGAAACTTTTCTCGCACTGATCGGTCCAATCAAACTTAGCATTTTTCTTAGTGAGCTGAGTAAGTGGACTTGATAGTTTAGAGAAACCTTCTACGAATCGCCTGTAGTATCCTGCCAACCCAAAAAAACTATGGACCTCTATCACTGTTCTAGGCTGTTCCCAATTCACGACGGCCTCAATCTTTGTCGGATCCACGGTTATACCCTTAACAGAGACAATATGGCCCAAGAAACTCACTTGGTCCAGCCAAAACTCACACTTACTGAGCTTTGCGTACAATTTGTGTTCTCTGAGGGTCCGTAAGACTACATATAGATGCTCTTCATGTTCCTCCTTTGTCTTGGAATAGACAAGGATGTCGTCTACAAAAACAACCACTGACTTGTTCAAGTGTGGTTTAAACACACGATTCATCAGGTCCATAAATGATGCGGGTGCATTCGTCAACCCAAACGGCATAACTAAGAATTCATAGTGCCCATATCTGGTTCTGAATGCCGTCTTCTCAACATCTTCAGCCTTGACTCGTAATTGATGGTAACCTGATCTCAAGTCGATCTTTGTAAAGAACCTCGCTCTTTGCAACTGATCAAATAGATCATCGATTCTTGGGAGCGGGTAACGATTCTTAATCGTCAGCTTGTTCAACTGTCGATAGTCAATGCATAGACGCATTGAACCATCTTTCTTTATGACAAATAATACGGGTGCTCCCCAAGGGGCCACACTCGGTCGAAGGAACCCTTTGTCAAGCAATTCCTGAAGTTGCTCCTTCAACTCTTGCAATTCTGCTGGAGCCATCCGATACGGAGCTTTAGATACTGGTTCAGTGTCTGAAACCAAATTGATGGCAAACTCAATCTCCCGAGCTAGTGGTAGTCCTGGCAAATCCTCAGGGAATACATCGGGATACTCGCATGCGACGTGAATATCGGATATCACATTTGTCTCCTCTCGTTGTTCTCGTAAAAAGGCTATATATCCACTGCATCCACTCTTCATCATCTTCTCAGCCCGAATAGCAGATATCAACGGAGCTACATTAGACTTCACCCCGAAAAATCTAAAAGATCGCTCCTTTGGAGGGCGAAAAATGACCATCTTCCGAAGGAAATCCACACTTGCGGGGTAAGCGGAAAGCCAGTCCATTCTCAGAACGATGTCGAATCCCTTCATATCCAGTAGAATCAAATCTGCCCGTGTCTCGTGATCATCTACTGACACTACCACTGATTTACACATAGTGAGTGCATTCACTGCACTACCCGTGGGAATTGACACCGTCAAAATGAAATCTAGTTGTTCTGGAGTGACACTTAATTCCTTCGTAAATTGAGGCCGTACGAAAGAATGCGTAGAGCCTGGGTCTATCAATACTCGTGCCCTATGGAAGCAAATGTCGCAACTCCTATACACTTTCAGCTCACCTATACACCAATTTCAACATTGCGTCAAACGCTTCAGATGTGTATGCGCATGTATACTATTATTATCATATTTAATCAAATAAACTCTATCTTCACTAAATTTCTAGTTCATCATATTAAATAAGACCACTTCTCTTGAATTTTAATCATACCTTGGATGACATCATTCGATGTCAGAGCATCGGTTGCGGTGACGGCATATGCTCGACCGTGAACCACAGGTCGAGAAGATCTCTGTGTGGATACCGATCCTGACCGTTCTTTGCTCTCCTCTGGGCAGTTCCTAACCAAGTGGCCCATCTTGCCACACCTGAAGCATGCCCCTGTCTCTCTCCTGCAGTCCTCTGTCTTGTGTGGCTTCCCACACTTTGCACATATCACAGTTGGAGTGAAAGACGAGACCCTTGAAGGTCCCTGAGTCACTGAGGCCCCGCTACCAGAAGATCCAGATGGTCTAAATGGTTCTAAGACGAGGCACCGCCGCTTCTCCGTATGAACTTCACACTCAAGAAATCGCCAATTTACCGAGAGTGCGAGGGTATCTCGGAGGTCCGGAAAATCTAGCCCTCTTGTTCTCGCTTCTCAGGTCCCGAGATTGCCCTTGAAATGGCCTCTCTCTCACCTGCTTGTCTCTCCAAGAGAACTGTTTCTGATTCTCCTCCTCCGCTATGAGAGCCTTGGCCATCACTCCTTCATATGTCTCAATTTCCCACATGACGACGTCTTTCTGCAAATTCTGTCTCAGGCCAAGTTGAAATTTCCTTGCTCTCATCAACTCAGTGGCTACATGCTGGGGTGCAAACCTAGCCAATCTATCAAACTCCGCTCCATAGTCCCTTACTGACATGGCACCTTGCTTCAACTCTATAAATTTCACTTCCCACTGATGTCTCACAATTTTCGGGAAGTATTTGTGATAGAACACCTCTGTGAACTCCTCCCACGTCCAAGGAGTGTGAGGAAACTCTCTCTGTCTATTTTGTGACACCGACTTCCACCAAGGTCCGGCGTCACCATCCAATTTGAAAGTGGCCCAACACACTTTCTCCACATCATTACACTGTAGTACTTCAAAAAGCTTCTCCATCTCTTCTATCCATCCCTCTGCCTCTATGGGATCCGTCTGACCCGAGAAGTTAGGAGGTCTCATTCTCCTAAACTGCGTGAATCCACTAGGCTGATGAGGGGGTCTAGCTGCCTGTTGAGTCAAAGCAGCCGTCTACTGAGCGACGTTGGTAGCTAATGCTTCCAACACCTGCTCCATCCTTTCTTCATTTCTTCTTCTACCTCCTCTTGGTCCCACTGGAACCGCATTAGTATGTGAGAGGAATTCCAAGCCCCTCGACGTGCCTATCACCTCGGGCACATCCCTCAGAGGAATCTCTCTCTGACCTGCTCTACCTCCACTGTGCCCACCTTTGAACTTAGGGCCCATACTGGTCTGTCATTGTGAAAACAACAACATTAATCAGTATATAGATTGTGAAAACAATCCAACCTGAACCCGTAGTTCAACCTAAGGCCTAGGCTTTGATACCAACTGTGATAGCTCGGATTTCCGTTCCCGAAATTTCGTGCCATCAGGATCATACTATGGATGATCCCCGAGACAAATCGTAAAGTATCTGCTCGTATAACGGAAACCAAGCAGACACTATCCAGCAGTGGTAGGTCGAGTCAGTCATCTCAAGATGCATTTAATATAAAAGAACAATAATAATTAAAACATGTAATTCTATATATGCCAAAAGAATACATATTCTCAAAAAGAAACCAAGAAGAACCATTGGTGATGGACATCCATCACCCAAACAATGGTTCCCGATAGTGGTTCTGAATAGAATGTATAAATAATAAAATAAGTAATTCTACTAAAATATATACAAAAGTGGCCACCAGGGACACAATAATCCAAAATATCAAAATACAGCACATCGGACTCAAGTACCGTTACTGGATAGAACTCGTCCACTGAACGTCTCCTCCTCGCCTCGGCCTCACCTGGTCAGTGTCAACTGGTCACTCTCGGTCTTGGAGCTACCTTAGAACCTAAAAGTGATTTAGAAAGCAGGGTGAGCTACATCATAGCTCAATAGAAGAATTCCAACTAAATGAATTAAATATGCAGATCATGCTATCTCATAACAGAATCAAATCAGAAACGTACAATCATGACGAATCAAATCAAATACTGAACTTTTAGACAAGAAATCAAATGTTATGCAAGTATATTATCAGAGAGCTTAAATTGTGTATGTTTAACTTAAGAAACTACCATGACTATATAGCACGGAGTAAACAGGAATGTCCGATAGGAAACCCCAACCAATCGACGTTCACATGAATAATTTTGAAAGTGCAACAATGCCTCATCTATGGAGTGCAATTGCGCCGAGGATTACAAGCAGGTGCATAAGTGTGCCAGGCATCGGATATACCGCCGGGTCGGTGGGAATCATCTGGTTTAAATCATCAAATCACATACATATATACCTCACAGATCAGATAGCAGAAAATCATAAGCAGATTTCAGGATACGAATCAGAAAACAGAAATCAAGGATAGCAGGAATTTATGATATGCATACATGCTTGTTAAAAAAAAATAGAAATCAGGGCATAGATATGAAATAAACATGGAATCATACTCAAAACCAGTTTAGGTTGGTTTTCCCCTACCTCAGGTCAAAATACCTTCTAAGCAAATCCAAAGCCTTTCAAGGTGTCAGGGTTTGATCCTAGACCATAAGCATAGTACTTTAAGTGTCAGAGATGTCAGAATGTTAACTGGCACAGTGTCCGGTGGTGTTTAACTCATAATCATCAAAATCGAACAAAACAGGGGTGATTGATCGATCACCACTCTTATTGATCGATTAATACCTCTTGTTGATCGATCAATAACCTCATTGATCGATCAACACTCTCTTAGCTTTCATTCCAGGAACATAGTCAATTGATCGATCAATAGTCCTTATTGATCGATCACTACTCATCATTGATCGATCAATAACCTCTTTTCTCTTCACTTCTAACACAGCTAGATTGATCGATCACCTCTTTGGTTGATCGATCAATGCCTCTTGTTGATCGATCAATGACCTATATTCAAAATTTCCCACCTTCTGTTCACATTAACTGTTTATACAGATTGATCGATAAATGCCTTCATTGATCGATCAATACACTCCAGTGATCGATCAATACCTTTGTTGATCGATCAGCAATTGTCATTGATCGATCTCCTTCTCGTTGATCGATCAATACCCAGGATTGATCGATCAATGCCTAAATTGATCGATCAATGCTCTTCGAGCACTGAACTTCTAGAATTTCAGGGCTCATGTTCCCTTTTCTGTCTTATACAGATTGATCGATCAATGGTCTTCATTGATCGATCACCACCTGTCATTGATCGATCAATACCTTCATTGATCGATCAATAATGACAGAAGCTCTGTCATTAATGGAGGTCATCTCCAACCCTATTTCAACCCATCTTTCATTAATGGTTCCCAACAACCATTAACACACAATCAATGCACATATGTGGGCTTCTCATTTGCCCCTATTTAAACACACAAACTCACCTTTGTTTGGGCCCTCTCGGGGTTTCGGCAAATCGATCCGGATGAGGGTTTCGGATCCAGTTCTCGGAGTTTATTGTCGGTACGGCTCGGATAAGTTGACGACCAGTTCCTTTTCAACCCTAAAGATCGTACACACTCTTAGACTAGTCGTGGAGTGCCCTATTTCATCTTTCCATCCTCTATCTCGGACAATGTAGGACCTCAAGTACCACTAACCCCGTTTTCTCAAAGAACACTCTCACAGACCAACCTAACTATAGATTTCTCAACTTCTAGAGCAAGGGGAAGAAGAAGAAGAACTCTCTCTAGGTCTCCCTTCCTTCTCTTATAAGCTAATAAACAGATATTTCTGTTTTCCCCCTAGTTTGTGTTCCGGTGTGGAGCACGAACACGGTCTCTATGACGTAACGTGCTACATTGACACTTTACACAACTCAAACTTAAACGAAAATGCACATGTGAACTCATCTAACCATAGTGTAACTTTAGCTCAACTAATATTAATTCTAAATTTTTAAATCGGTCTCGATTTCCGTGCCGGGCATGTAGATCGAAACCGTCAGGTTCGTGTTCTATATATATATATATATATATATATATATATATATAAGGTGTCCGTCCTCCATGGGAGGATGGTCACCGTCCTCCAAGCGTCCACATGGAGCTCCACGTGGCAGCCAAAATAATGTTTCGATGCCACGTGGAGCTCGGATGCATTTGTTTAGATCATCTTTGAAAAAAAAATTAATTAGAAACTCATCTCCACCATGTGTTTTTTGAACCGTAAAATGTGAACCATTGAAATCCGTCGAACTTTGACTTGTGTTAAATTTTTTTTTTTCGAAATTTCTTTTTTTAATGTTGATCTAAACCGTCCACCTGTGCTCCACGTGACACCCAAACAGTGTTTTGGGTGCCACGTGGAACTCCATGTGTATCTTGGAGGACGGTCACCGTCCTCCATTGGAGGACCTAACCGGCTCCCATATATATATATATATATATATATATATATATATATATATATGTGGAGCTCCATGTGGAAGCTTGGAGGACGGTGACCGTCCTCCCATGGAGGACGGACACCTTTTCCATATATATATATATGGACAAAACCCTCGAAGGTAGTGTGAAAAATGCTACCTTCAACTACTAGATCATGTTGCATGTGATCATGAATTACACCGCATCCTCTAAGAGGTTAATCATCCCCTAAGTTTATAGTTATTTAAAAAATAAAATAAAAATTTCCTTTCAAATCACAGTTCAATATCTTTGTGAAACCGTTCAACTATGGTGTATTAAAATTTTTAGATTTTGACCTAAACTTCAACGATGGAAAATCACCCTTTTTTTTTTCTAGATCGTCTTTGATTGACCTTAGGCAAGTTAACGTGGCACTTGATCCTCCGGTTGAGTGCCAGTTGGCACCCAATGGCTCGAAGGTAGTGTGAAACTTTGCAGGTAGCATCCCGGGCCTCTCTCTCTCTCTCTCTCTCTCTATATATATATATATATATATATAAAAGATCGATACACCAAGCATATGTGGCACCCAAAACACTGTTTTAGTTTCACGTGGAGCTCCAAACAGGTTGTATGGATCAAATTTAAAATAAAAAAACCAAAACCGAATATTAAAATTGAAAGCCTCATTTTGACTGTGATTCAAAAATCCAAATTCAAGCCTAAAAATAAATAGTGGCAATGTTTAAATTTGTTTTTTTAAATGATCTAAACAAAGCTACCCTTCTCCACATGGTACCCAAAAAGTGTTTTAGATGCCATGTCAAGCTCTATGTGGACCGTGTTGTACGGTGAAGGTACTCCATTGGAGCACCTCTCTCTCTCTCTCTCTCTATATATATATATATATGTATATATATATATATATATACTTCTCTCCCTCGAGTCATGGGACATAGTCCCATGACTCGAGCTTCTATTGGCACCATGTCACCATGCTACCATTGGTTGCATGTCGCACCGAGCTTCCATTAGTTGCATGACACGCTAGGTTGACTTTTTAAGTCACCCGGTGTGACATGCAGCCAATAGGAGCTCGAGTCATGGGCTTATGTCCCATGAATTGATATATATATATATATATAGGGTCCATGGGGCAGCTACATAGGGGGAAAAAGAATAAAAACAAATGAAAAAAAATGAAGCAGAACAACAAGTTCCATGTGCACCTTGGTGTGGTACTCTCTCTCTCTCTCTCTATATATACAACAACAAGTTCCATGTGCACCTTGGTGTGGTACTCTCTCTCTCTCTCTCTCTCTCTCTATATATATATATATATATATATATATATATATATATATATATATATATATATATATATATATATATGGAAAAAGGTTGCGTGTCCCAATTGTCCACGTGGAGTTCCACATGACACCCAAAACATTGTGTTTGTGCAACGTCGAGCTCCGGTGCATGATTTAGATAAATTTAAAAAAAAAAATCAAACACATTTTTAGAGGCAAATGTCAAATATCGACTGTTGAATGGATTGAACAGATTTAGATAATGCTTGGCAAGGTTGAAGACAACTTGGTGTGTGCATCAAGAAGACATGGCAAGCCTCTTATACTTGGTGTTAGGAGACAATTAACAGGTGATATATATTACATGGATCGACAAAGACGAACTGAAGAAGCTCAACATGGACTACTAGATGAAAACGTGAAACTTGTCGGAACCACATTTCTCCCCATTGGGTGGAAGACGCGATCATTGAAGGAAATAGAGAAGATGCCAGGGAGAAAAGAGTAAAAATCTCATGTAGAGACTTTAGAAAAAAGAGAGAACTGTGGAAATGGGAGAGAGAGTGGGGTTTTGTGGGAGTGTCAGATCTTAATTTCGGTCTTAGGCGGTTTGCCTGAAGGCAGATTGCGGTTCAACTAGAAAGTTAGGGGTGGTTTTGAAATCTGCGGATGAGACGATTCCTAGGAGAAGTACTCGCCGTCAAGTGATTCTCAATGCGATCCAGGTCAGAGACATTAGAGCGGGATGGTCGATAGCTGGGAAACGTTTCAATCAACTCTCCGACTCGAATTCAGGGGGAGGGGATAGACGAACAACTCTGGAGGGCGAAGGCTGTCATCAGCCCTACATGTGTGTCCGACACTGTTCCATCGGACTACGTTGACGGGGGATTAGGAAGTGGCTGCCTGATGCTTAATTTTACCCAGTATGGTTCAATGGCTATGAATTTAAAGAAGTATTGGGTGCTATTTTACTGCATAAAAGACATACTTTCACTATTTCATTTACATCGGTGGTTTCAGAGTTCTTGGGATTACGCAGATAGACCTACTATATCTACAATTTCACAGTCTAAGTTTCTCCTCCGTTTCCCATGAGGCGAGCAGAAACGTCTGAAAATCATACGGATTGACGGAGAATCGATGGGAATGTGGTATGTGGGAACCGTCGGTGGGGGATTACCATCTCTAGTGGTGGGATGGAGGGGTTTGGATCCGTTTGATTAGGCTGTCGATACATGCTTGGACTCCTAAAATTTTGAAGGGGATTGGGGATCTGTGTTGGCAAGTTCACCCTCACCGATCGGAGCTCTCTCAACCTCTGGGATACCAGTGCGGTTCGCATTCTCGTCGTTGTTGACTCCTGGGAGCTCATCCCTAGGTCGTGTGAGGTCAGCCTCGGTGGCTAGAAACTGAGAATCTTCATAGACATGGCGCTTGTGGACCGGGTGTTCATCACACAACAATCGAGCGACGAAACCACGCTAGGGTAGACGAACTCGGTGGTACCACAGAAGAACTCGCGCCGGAGATCGAAGAAATCGGGGATGGGATAGAAAGATGCAGGGGATGTGCGCGGAGGGAGGGTAGCTAAATCACGTGTCGATGCATCGATATATCTGAGGAGACGACCGCGACGTCGATGGGGACTAACACCCCAGGGGTTGCTCCTATCACTCATGGTTTACTTGAGGAGGTCGAAGAGGGAGAGACTGCCGGCGTTTGTCAGCTTTTCCACCCTGGTAGCAAGGACAAGGGGGTTATGGTGTAGTTGTACAACCTCAGACCGCCGGAGATGGAGATGCATTGCTGGTCCCCGATGGACAACGCAACAGAATCCCCACAATTGATTGTACAACTAGGCAGGATGAAGCCATACTACGGCGTAGACCAAGGACCTCTGTGGTCGGGTAAAGGGGGAGGTGAATTGACGTGGATACTGGTGATGAAGGACGAGGCTAGAGACTGTACCTAGGACCCGATGGAGACTGAAGCATTAGGAACCCATTTGAGGAAGAGGATTGCAGTCTGTAAAAATGCTTTAAGGTTTTTCACCGTAGAGGAAAGCTTTATAATGGTAAAAGGGGAGTGGATGCTGCTCGGGTGGCGACATGTGGCCCTTATGAAGCTTCTGGAAACCTGCAGAGAAGGGACATTGACCTGCAATAGAGGGGGTGGTATGGTCTCTCGATAACGGGGAGTCTTGTTCTCTCAACACGTCGAGGCCACGTGCGACTTACAAGTCTAGTGGGGGGCAGCTGGCGGGAGCCACCTCGTGGGTCATGTTGGTAGCAGACCCGTGGAGGAAAAAATGGCAAGCAGGTATGGGGCCCAGCATGGGGACTCTCCGGGTTTCGTTTGGCCCATATATGCAGGGCCTGATACCATGGGCCTATGGTGGACGGAAGGACCATACCCGGATGGCGAGAGAGGGGGAGTTGACTCGGCGAGTTATACCACAAATCGGAGGATCTCACGTCGCCTTGCTTTCAACTCAGGGGGATTGGACTAGCGAGAGCCTATACCGGAATGTACAGTCTATGGATCAAAACATCGGGATGACTCATAACTCCGGCTCATCTAATGGCTCCTATCAGCCCGATTAGAGGCCGAAAATACTGGGAGGCCAGAGAAGAGATGACTTGTCTAGCCAATGCCCTGAGGGCAATCAACCGATGATTATGGGGGCTGAGATGGAGGTTGAAACAGGTTTGTCGACCAACATTGACCGCCTGATATGTGTTGGACGAGACTTTGGAATGTCATTCAGGGAACAGATGAGACTCTATGGGAGGTATTCCGTTCGATTTTGGTTGCTCACAAGCATAACATCAAGATGCACCGGAGTCAGGCTCGGGAACTTGCACGATTACAGTGGGGAATGTAGGACGGGAAGGGTGCAAAGGGGGGCTAAAGTCTCCCCTCCGCAGTTATGGGTGGGATTCAGACTGGTGTCCTATGAAGATGGTTTCCTGGAACATAAGGGGTATCTGCGATGAGTCTAAACGTGCAGGGGTGAAACGTGTGATCAATGTGTTAAAATCGGTCGTTATCACTTTACAAGAAACCAAGTGGGGATGCTATGACACGAGTAAAGTGGCCTCGGTGCTTGGAGGGAATAGATGGGATTGGATTGGCATTGATTCTGTAGGTGCATCAGGGGGTATCCTGGTGGCATGGAACTCGATGCTTTTTGAAAAGGTGGAGGAGGAGGTGGGGTTGTACTCGGCCTCCATCGTGCTTCAAAATAGAGATTCCAGGAAAATGTGGATGTTTTCTAGTATTTATGGCCTGACGACTGATAGAGAACGTCCAGATTTTTGGTTCGAGTTGGCAGCCCTTGTGGTCAGATGGGATCTCCCTTTCTGTCTGACGGGGGGGTTTAATGCCATTAGATGGGGATTCGAGAGGCTGGGTGGACCACCGGATGTGGCGGTCATGCGTGAGTTCAATGCTTTCATCTCCGATTGGGAACTGATGGATGTTCTCTTAACCGGTTGTAGGTTCACTTGGTCGAACTTGCAAGAGAACCCGTCATTAAGCAGGCTGGATAGGTTTCTATGCAATATGGAATGGTTAGATATTTTTTTGGGGGGGGGGGCAAGACTTGAAGGTTTAGCACGGGCTGTGTCTGACCATCGGCCGTTAGTTCTTACTTGCGAGTCTCGCAAAAAAGGGTCGACGACTTTCCGTTTCGAAAACATGTGGCTGTTGGATGGGGACTTCCAGGCGAGAGTGCCCTCTTGGTGGAGTGAACCGACACAGTCTGGGATGACGATTTATAGATTTATTTCCAAACTTCAACGGGTTAAAGAGAAGATTAAAATGTGGATTGAGAACTGTACGGTTCGCTCCAGGTCAAGAAAGAAGCGATGCTAGGGAGTTTTAAAGAGATGGATGATCTAGAGGAGAGGAGGACCCTTACGACGGAAGAACGTGATGAAAGATACCGTAAAAAAATGGATTGCAACAGTGTGTGCATGGCGGAAGAGATCAGCTGGAAGCAAAAAGCCAAAGTAAGATGGCTCAAAGAGGGAGATGCTAACACCAAGTACTTCCATGCGGTCGCCAATGCGTGAAACAAAACGAATTACATGGGTAGCATTGCGGTGGACGAGGTGTTCTATTCAGAAGAGAGTCAGATTCGGGAGCACAGTGTCGCTTATTATAAGCAGATGTACATGAATGATGGACTGCTTCAACCTGACCTGGTCGGGATTGGCTTCAAATCGCTTTTGGTGGAAGATAGTGCCAGTTTGGAACAACAGTTCACGGAAGATGAGGTGTGGCGAGTGATCAAGTTTGGGGCAAAAAACAAAGCGTCGAGACCGGATGGTTTTAACATGGAATTCTTCCGATTTTTTTGGCAAACCTTAAAGGTTGACCTAATGGAGGTAATGCACAAGTTCCATGCATCGGGGTTCATAGGGCGGAGCCTTAACTCAACTTTCATCGCCCTCATTCCCAAGCGTGAAGGGGCGGATGATATTACCAACTTCCGCCCGATATGCCTCACCAATTGCTTGTACAAGATTATATCAAAGGTCTAACCAATAGGCTCAAACCGATGATGAAGTTGATTATTTCGGAAAACCAGGGCACTTTCGTGAGGGGCAGACAGCTTGTGGATCTGGTTGCGGTGGCATAAGAGAATCCACTCCGTGCATCATGATCGCCTGCCCACTGCCCTATGGAAGGTAGATATGGAGAAAGCCTACGACTGGATTGGTTGGGACTGCCTAGATTATATGCTCAGAAGGATGGGTTTCGGAATTGCTTGGCGGGGATGGATGTGAGGATGCTATTCTTCGGCATGGTTCTCAGTGATGATCAACGATACCCCAGCTGGATATTTTAAGAGTTCCCAAGGAATCCATCAGGGGGACCCGCTATCCCCCTTCCTTTTCAATATGGTGGCTGAAGCAGTATTTGGGCTTATAGTGCGAGCCAGGCACATGAACCTTATTTGAGGGGTTCCGGTGAGATCTCATGGTAGAATCACCTCACACCTCCAATTTTCGGATGATACAATCATTTTCGGGGAAGCCAGCGTTGCGGAATTCAGATCGTGGGTTGATGTGCTGTCAGTTTATGAGGCAGTGTCGGAACAACATATCAACTTTCTCAAATCGGTTATCACGGGTATTGGTGTGGATGATCAGCTGATGGTAGGGTTAGTAGATACAATGAATTGTGCGACTAAAAAGCTTCCAATTAAGTACCTTGGAATGCCTCTTGGTCTCAGAAATCCGACAGCTAGAGTGTGGGAACCGGTAGTTCAATGGTTTGAGAAGAGGTTGTCTTCTTGGAAGGGGAAGTTGCTCAGCAATGGAGGAAGACTCCTTCTAGTTAAAGTTGTCTTATCGTAGATGCCCATTTTCTATATGTCTATGTTCAAAAGTGTCTCAAGGTCATGATCAACTAGTTTAGAGTCCGACCAGAGATGGCCTCTTCAACGTCAAATCTTACTATGGGATGCTCTCGTGTCACCCATTGGTCAAATTCCAAAGCGCAGGTTTGTGGAAAGAGGCTATTCCACCAAAAATCAAGTTCTTTGTGTGGACCCTTTTCAAAGAGAAGATTCTAACTGTGGATCAGCTTCTTCGTAGAGGCAAGGAGATCACTAATCGCTGTTGCGTTATGTGTAGCAATGACGAGCCTGCCTTGCATCTCCTTCTTCACTAAGGGACGGCTCATGAGATATGGAGCGTCGTCATTAAGTCATTTGGTATGAGTTGGGTCATGCCGGCAGACCCCGCTCTTCACTTCTTGATCTGGGAAGCAGTTAAGATCGAGGATCAATTGGGTGATTACTAGAAGGCAGCCCCTTTCATTGTAGTTTGAACTTTGTGGCGGGAGAGGAATCGACGGATCTTTGAGAAGAAAAGTCGTCCTGCAGGACTGATCATAAAGTCAGTCAGAGACTTGGTGTGGTTCTGGGTGGTAAGAGGTGGGAGTGTATCTAGTGTGGAGTCCTATCTTTGGGAACCGGGCTAAGCCCTTGCCGGGTTCGTGAGCTATTGTATTTTTTTCACTTTTTGGTAGCGTCATTGTATTGATCCCCTCAGCGCCTTGCTGTTGTTTCAATATAATTGTCTTTTACTGATAAAAAAGAAAAAAGAAAAAAGAGAACTTCCGCGTAAATTCTTACATGGGAGTAAATCTTTACAAAATATCCTACTTCATTTCCTTCTTGCGTGGGATTTTTTCAGGGGAGAAATTTTTCACAAAAGACTTCTTCATGTTATGTAGGCTTTTTTTAAGTCAAAGTGAGATGACATCATAGCGATCCATCCCTATTTTGATGTACAGACCACTTCTATACCATATCTCATACATTTTGTGGAGCTTATCTGATGTTATAAAACAACACTCAACATAAGGTCAAACAAAATAAATGACGGATGCTTGTTATATTAGATTATTTCTTTTAGAAGTTATTTCTTTTAGGAATCTTGTTACAATCAAAATAGGTATTTAATATCACTGGTCTTTTTAGAACTTTTAAATTAATTCTATTGATAGAGAAGCTATTGCTCTTTGTTGGTTCAAGCATCAAGCTCCCATTATTACTATTTCTATTTGTAATTTTTCTGTATTTGGCGACTTCAAGCATAGGTTTCTTTTTTAGAACATTATTCTATTATTAAGCATAATTGGGCTGAAATTAGCAGATAGATCTGAATTGCCAAGCCCTAGCTAAACTGCCTACTCTTTTGCTGGCAATGTTGTTCTAGGCCATCGAGAGTGAAGTGCAAAGGCATGAAAAACAATTTCCGGCAAAAAAACATGATACAGAAAAAGGAAATGGAGTCCCTTGATTTTTAGTTCTTTTTTGTTGGAAAAACTGGTTCGACTCTTTTTCCTGCTGCTTTGCTGGTCCTTTCTTCATTCTAAACAAAACCACCACTCAAGTTAAAAGTCCTGGAAAAACTTATAACCTGAGAGGAAGCCCTTCCTGGAAGCACAACGTCGTTCCTTCTTCTGTCCATATAAGAAGATTCACTTTCATGTGCTAATCTTTTAGTCGGTGGAGCACGGGGACTTCATGCCTAGGAGCCAAATCCTGGAAACTAATACTAATTGCAGTTCTTTGGACCCTTTGGAGTGAGAGAAAAATATTCTATGACATCATAAGTAAACTAACAAGGTACTTGGTGGAGGTGATAAAAGAGTGTATCATCTGTTGAGCGTTGTGTGACGTGGGTTCGCGGCGTGGCCGTCCGAGTCAGCCGCAGGGCCACTTGTGCCACTAGTGCGTCAGGCATTGGTGGGTTGAAGTTGGGGCATCGCCGGCATGTCATCAAGCCATGAGGACTTCGCCATTGATACTTCAAGAGCTTCGGTCGTGGGCCAGGAGGGCACGCGATATGGTGGCAGTTTGGTCGTGATGCGGTGTCAGCAAGGCACCTGATGCGGTCGCGACATGGACCAAGATGGGTTAGCAGTGTCAGGCGTTGCGGTATGTCAAACCACTCCTCCTGCCATTTAGGCACTGTTGATGTTTAAACCATATATATATATATATATATATATATATATATATATATATATATATGGGGAAATGATCTAACAGCCACGTGACGTGTCGCTGGCCTAAGTGATCCCCTACGAAACGCGTATGATAGCCTTGTGGGCTTGAGTTCGCGCATCCGAGCCTCGCATAGGTGTTAGGTCGCTCCTGTCGCGTCGTGCGCTGGAGCCATCATATTGGTGGTCCACCACCACCCTCATGGTGCAGACTTAAACTCTAAGTGGGGCTGCCCCTAGGAATATTGCTGCGTATAGCTATATGAGTTGCATTCGAGAATCCGCATAGTTTCTAACCTAATGCGTTATCGTGCAGGTTTGAAACACGAGTAGGCTGAGCTAGTTCGAGAAAAGCTAGTTGCCGCACGAGAGATTACGTCGCAAAGAGTAACTCCGTGACAGTTGGCTTGGAAAATTTTCACCCCTCTAAAAGGGGATGATCTTAAAAGAAATTGGACCAATATCATGGCATGTAGCAGGTCTACAAAATGGATGAAAACTTGCATTGTGGGTGGGTGGGTGGGGGGGGGGGTCGGGTTGTTTTCAGACTCAACTTTATTGCTTGCTCATTCAGAAACCTGCATACTACTGCATACATGAGAAGTGCTAACTATTGATTAGGGAAAGTGCTAACTTAACACTAGAAGGGATTCTATTATATACTACTGCATACTTGAGAAGCCAGTGATTATTGAGGTGGATTCAAAAATGCAATCAGATGGGCTGCTAATGGAGAATCATGTCCATGGAGACTTGCAAATGCTTTTAATCAGATCATAAAAAATGATTGTCAAAGGTTGTAAAGTTGTAGCATGTACTCTCAAGCATTGTTTTAGCACGTGCTCTCACCCGTTGTCAAGGATTTGCTCAATTTGGTTTGATGCCTTCAGCTTGTAACTCTTGGATGGTGGCCTTATTGAACAAAAGCATCTTGCTTTTAACAATAAGGTCTTGTTGCACTATTTTTATTCTTATGCATGCCTTTTGATTATGGATCAAAAACCTAATGTTGCTTGTATTTCAGTCTTGATTCTGGACATGAATCTACAAAGCACTTCTCTCCTGTTTTGTAACAAATGATTTGAAGGTCGTATATGTCATTTTCTGTATTAAAAAACCAGTCGATTTTTGGAAAAGACACATCATTCAAAAAATAATAATGCAAATTGTGGATAGTTTTGGTGTGACATAAAAGCATCTTCCCATATGAAACTTGTAACAACCAATATATTTTAAAAAACAATCAGTTCAGTTAAGAATATTACCAGAAGTTTCCGAGTCCCTTTTGTGCTATCTTCATCGTCGGTCTCCACAATAACCTTTAGGAACTGAATAGCTGAGAAAAACATGTATAATTCATCTCATGCTATGCAGATCACTTTGAGATATACATGAAAAATGCAAGAAAAACAATATCTTACAAGGGATGCTAGCAACATTTTTGAGATAGAATCTTAAAAGACTTATTGCATTCTGCGGATGATGGTCATGCACGTCAAGTATCAGGTCATTTATGGTGTCCTTGTTTTTGCAAATCAACTCATGATCATAATCAAGTAGGAATGTTGCTTTTCTTAATTTGTCATGAACAAAATAAAAATCAAAACTTACAACACAATGTGCACTAACCGAATTTCAAAAATTTCTCCAGATGATTTTTCATCTGCTTCTCGGGCCTTTTTATTATAAAATTTTCCCTAGACATTGAACACCATTTTTCAGGTCAATTATAAATATCAAAATGGAATAAGTAGCGCCAATTTTCAAGTATCCAAACTTGCTACTACACCAATGGAAATGACTGTATGGTCCCCCTGAAATTTTTGTTAGCGATTCCCAAATTCATGAATGGCTCATACATGTTCCATTAATTAATAATAGCATATTCAACGGATCAAGGTAGAAGGAGAAAAAGACGAAAACACTTGCTAGAAAATTTTTGAGGAAAAAATTGACAGTAACAAAGTTCAACTAATTGAAGTTTGTTTCTTGAAAGATTATGGGTTCACAAATCTGATTGTCAGGCTCACATTTCTGCAAAACTGAGGTGATACCTTTAGAAACAAAATTTTAGTATTAAGCATTGGGGCAGAAGTAGACCTTTGCGGTTCAGTTCAATCCGGTTTACCAGGCTGGTTCCGCCCGTGTGTTCCTTTATCATCATCATCACAGCCAGTTCGTTCCTTTATAACTTCACTAAAATTTATAAAATGCTATATGATTTTTAGAGGACTTGAACACATCCCACCAACACTTCAAGTAGAGGCTTATACCAACAAGCTGTTAGGGTTGATGTATGGGAGTGTTAGTGTGTATATTGTATTATGTGGTGTGTGTATATAATGTTTCCTAGACCTAATGGTATAAAACATAAAAACCAATGATGGGTGTAAGAAGAAACTTATTACAATCCTAATTTTCTTCAATATCCCTCTCTCTTCTCTTCTCTCTTCTCTCTTCTCCTCTCTTCCTCTCTTCTTATCTACCAAAACCCTAACTTAACCTAACCGAAATCTCATATGATTGGAATTGCGTAAGCTAATTTGGTATCAGACCAGGCTTCTTCAGGGCTTGATCCCTCGCTGACATCATCTCTCAGCTGTTGACATCACCGTGAATGTAATGCTGATGTCAGCACTGGTCAAAGTTTGACCTCAGATTTGAAAGAAGCAAATCCAGGCTCGATTTTTACAGGTGAAATAACTTTAATGAAGCAGCTGAGGTGTTTTGATGAAGATTTAAAGGTATATCGAATTTTCTAGAGTTTATGGTTTCACGATTTTTAGGAGCTTTGATCTTTGTCAGATGAAAAAACTGAAGAACAGTACATGGGTTTGGAGCGGAATCTTACTAAAAGTAAGATGGTATGTGTTTTTCGCTTTGGCGAGTGTATGAGAAAGATTCACTAGTTTCTTTCAATCTCGTTTTTTCCACAAATTCACGTGTTTCCATGACACTGACTTCTGTGGGATCTTCAGGGGCTGTTTTTATGTAAGGGGATGCATCGGAATCTTCACAACTCTCATTTGGCTGTGACGTTGTGATAATACAGAGCATGGTGTGCTTTTTTATGATAGTGCGTCTCGGCTACAACCAATTATGTGGTTTTTCCCCGACTCTTATAATACTTGCAGAAATTCTGAGCAGTATAAAGATTTGTTATTTATCTTCCTTGACGCTATGAATTTGTTTGCAATCAACTGTGACAGATAATCTTCTGGTTCTTGATTACTTCGGCGTTTCTGTGATAACCTTGAAGTCGTATGACATAGAAACCAACATATAAAATCGGGTTTAACTTGAAAAGGCTCTAACTGCAATATTGCAGTCTACTTAAACGTTGTTCGATGGTTGTATAGGTTATGTTTGACTGATTATATAGCAATACTTAAGTATTTTTGTGTGAAAATTGGTAGCGACGGTTACAGTATTACAACTTCAATTGGGAACTTTTGTTGCGACTGTAAAGTCTACTTTAGCAGTATTCCAACATTATATAGTGCTGTTGAGCTATCTACGTAGGGGATTGGTGGTCTTGTGATGGAGGAATTGAAGAATAATGTGTTGTGTATTGACTTCGAAATTTGAGGAATGGCTGAGACCGGCATTGTTGGATCTGCCCACACTTCCACAACATCTCAAACACCATGGATAATTCATTCCAGAGCCAATGACCACAAATTAAGCATGTCTTCCTTGTAAAGTCCATGTTGCAGATGGACCTCTTGTCCCAGTTACTGCAAAAGGCACTGTTCAGATTAATCAAATGCCTTTAAAATCTACCCTACATGTTCCGAACATGCCTCGTAATTTTTATCAGTTAGTAGTCTCACCAAACAACTTAATTGCAATATACTTTTTTCCCATCTTATTCTGTTTTTCAGGGTAGTCAACAAGGAAGATTTTTTGTCATGGTCATGAAGAAAGAGGGCTCTATCTATGCAATAGTAAAGGGGTTTCAGAGAAGACAACGTCGGTTGTGACTGCTACAACTTCATTGGAGATTGCTCATTTGTGGCACTTGCGTTTGGGGCACCTCCCTGTTTCTCGGTTGCACACATTTTTTCCCAAACAATTCCAGTCATTCAATGACTTTCAATTGAAATGTGAGGTCTATCAATTGTCTAAATATCATGTCTTTTTTATCCTGTGAGTTAAGTGTTACTACTTTCCATCTGGTGGAATCTGATGTCTGTCGTCCATCTCAGTTTTGTGTTTGGTTGTCGTTATTTCGTGTCTTTCATCAATTATTGTACCTGTCTCACTAATCTGTAAATGATGAAAACTAATATGAAGTTGCCTCCATCTTTCAAGTGTATCATAAACTTATTCAAAACCAGTACAATGCATCTGCAAAAGTGTTACAATCAGATAATGGAGGAGAGAGCTCTCCACATCATCTCCAGTCTTATCTCCAGGCTCATGGTATTGAATGGTAGGCCACTTACCCATACACCCCTCAACAAAATAGAATGGCTGAGAGGAAAAACTGCCTTTTACTCGAGGTAGCCCAAACCTTGTTAATTGAGATGAATGTACCCAAGAAATTATGGAATGAAGCGGTTCTCACGACATGTTTTCTAAACAATAGAATGCCAATTGTTCTTCAAGGCAAATCCCCCTTTCGCTTATTATCTCCATTGGCATCACTCTTACCAGACCCTCCTATGATCTTTGGGTGTTTTTGCTTTGCCCAGGTACTAGATATTGGTTGTGATAAATTGGATGTCAAAGCTGTTCGGTGTGTTTTTATTGTATACTTCTTGACTCCCCATCACAAGAAGGGGTATAATGTTATGATCTTGTGTCAGGTAAATAGTTAGTATCTATGGACACATTCTTTGAATCCATCCACTTAATGTGCAACTGCAAATACTCAGTGCCTTCTATAGGGGAGACTAGAAAGGAAAAGAGCTCTTTATTGTTGCTTCCCATTCATGATATGTTCGAGATTAAAGATCAATGTTTGCATGGCCAAGATGAAAATGCTAATGTGCTTACAGATATGCCCAGTGACAGACCAAGAGATGGACAAAAATATGTTCAGGAAAATGTTCCAACAAATGACCAAAATGAAAGGGTGCAAAAAAAAAGACAGTTTCGGAAAGTTCTTACTCAAGGGGCATAGAAGGAAAAACAAGCCTACTCTCTCCCAGATTTTGGACCAAACTTCAACCCCAGAGGCTAGTCCACAAGAAAGTGAAACTCCTTTGCCTCCTATGTCTGACATGGACCTACCTATTGCATTACATAAGGGGTCGCATTCTTGTTCTTCACATCATATAAGTAAATTTGTGTCTTAGAATGCTCTTTCCTCCTTATAGTCTTTATTTATCTCATCTTTGGATTCTACAACTATCCTTCAAGTGTTTCTGACGCCCTATCTCAACTTCAATGGAAGGATGCTATGTTCAGGATATGAAAGCCCTTAGAACAAAATAACACTTGGGAAGTGACTATGTTGCCTGAAGAAAAAAAATGGTTGGCTGCAAGTGGGTTTATAGAATGAATTATAGACCAGACAATTATGTGGAAAGATATAAAGCTTGACTAGTGGCTAAGAGTTTCACCAAAACTTAGGGTGGTGATTATCGGAACGCCTTCCCCATAGTGGCCAAGTTGAATTCAATGTGCCTTCTCTTAGACCCCGTGGCTCATAGGAATGCGTCACAAGTTTGATGTTAAGAATGCCTTCCTCCACGAAGATCTTAAATAAGTGGTTTATATGGCCTTCACTCCTGATTTTACTCATGAGGGGGAGAAGTGTCAAATGTTTTGACTTAGGAAAGAAATCTATGGGTTGAAACATTCGCCAAGAGCATGGTTCAAGAAGTTTACTAATGCTATTAGCCAATTGGGATATTCCAAGAGCCATTATGATCACATCTTATTTGTAAAGCGGGGTGTACAGACCACTGCGCTGATTGTTTATGTGGATGATACTGTTGTCACAAGTATTGATGAAGAAGAAATCAGAAGACTCAAACAGTACATGAGTAAGAAGTTCGATATTAAAGATTTGGATACCATAAAGTATTTTCTTGGAAAGAATTGAGGTAGCAAGGTCAAGGAACGGAATTTGCATTTCCGAAAGGAAATATGCTTTAGATTTGCTCCACCAGATTGGTATGCTAGGATGTAAGCTTCAAAGTGGACTGCCACTATATTCAAGAATAGGTCGAAGTCAATGAGTTTGTATTCCTCAAGTTAGTTCTTAGGAACAAACAGCTAATGTTCTCACCAAGGCTCTTGGAAGATCAAGGTTACACGAACTTATATCCAAGTTGGGCATGATTGATATCTATGACCAACTTGAGGGGGAGTGTTAGTGTTGATGTTATGGGAGAGATAATATAAAGATATATTATGTGTGAGAGGTATACATAGTGGTGATAGTCCAACATTGGTTAGGAATATAAATTGTATCATGTATGCCTTTTATATAAAAGGCTCACCTATTGTAACTTGATTATCTTGGAAGAAAAGCAATGTAGTCTTTAGTAAAGATATTGTGTTATCCTCTCTTCCCTGATAAACCCTAAAAGGATATTTCTCTTCTTTATTATTAGAGTGTTATTTTTTACATTGTATTAGAGGATATTTCTCTTCTTTAGTTATTAAAGTATTATTTTTTACATGGTTTAGAGCAAGTCGGTCCTGCATGTCTTGCTTTGGGTTTCGTCTGACACAAAGCTCTACACCTTGTCGCTGCATCAGATCTCTGTGCATAAGAAATCAGGAACTCTACGACTACAAACTCTGCATCTCTCCCTCTTCTTCTTCTCTTTCTCTATTTCCTACTAATAAACCCTAAAAGGGTATTTCTCTTCAATTATCCTAGTATTATTTTTCTACGGATGTACGGAGTGTTCGTGTGTGTGTGTGTGTATTATTATGTTGTGTATATGTAATGTTTCCTAGTGGTATAAATACTAATGATGGGTGTAAGGGGAAAGTTACAACCCTAATTCTCTCCAATATTCTCTCTCTTCTCCTCTCTTCTTTCTCTCTCTTTACCAAAACCCTAACTTAACCTAACCCTAATCTCGTAGGATTGGAATTGCGTAAGCTAATTCAAGCTACCAACCACTTGGTTTGTTAAATCATAGTATTATATAATATTATATTTAATATCTCATTAAAAACTCATCCTACCCCAAGTAAACAGGGTTCGCTCGAGAGTGATGAGCCACAATCCCAAACTCGAACTGAGCAAACCAACGAACCGGGTAACATGGGTCTAAACAGAGGTTTGCATAAATAATAGGAAAGAAGAACATCCTATGGTAAGTTGGATATTTATGTAAGTGCAAGTTAATTGATCACAACAGAAAACAAAATATACCTGTTCTAAAAGGTAGTTGGCTTTTGTACAATTGCCCTTTGTATATGCCTTTATAGCCTGTGCAATAACTCAATAAGATCATGCCTCATTTTCAAAACCTCCGAAAGGGAATAAACATGGTCAATGTTGTTATTTATGTATGTAACTCTGCCAACAGGCAAAGGAATGCTATATAAAATCCTAGGATGCACGGATACGCCCAAAAGGGCCCCGTAACCGTATCTGATACGTATTGGATACGGGTATGGGTTGGATACGCGTGCATGCGTATCCCAAGAGTTTCCGAAAAAAAAAATCAGGTATGGTACGGTCAGGATATGGGTATGGTATTTATTTATTTTATTTAAAAAAAAAATTATTTTAATCTCTATTTTTTAGGGTTGCCTTTCAAGGGGCTGAAATCACGACTGTTTTAGGGTATTTTCTTTGGCCTTTGGCTATTTTTTAGGGTTGCAAAAGGGAGGGAAAAAAAAGAAGAAGAAGAAGAAGAAGAAGATTAGAAGGAGCGGAGCTGTAGAGGACATACCTGCTGCTGCGGTGGGGTTCTTCTCAAATCAGGTACCCCTCTTCCTTCCTTTCTTTTTCCTTTATTTGTTCTTTTTCTTCTTCTTCTCCCCCTGCAATTTTTTTTTTTTTTTTTTGCTGTGATTTTTGATTTTCTTCGCCGAAGCCTGAAGGGTTTTCTTTTTATCGATTTGCAGAGGTAGGATTACCCTTTGATTTGCAGCGGTAGCTAGCCGTAGCTATATATGTAAAGGGACCGACTCACGTGACCATCATATACACTTAAAAAATTTATTTAAATGATCTCCTGCCATTGAAATGTCACTATTTATCTCACACCATTGAAATATGATTTATCACTGTGCCATGTGGCACACATCTATGATCAATCTAAATTTCCCAGGTGGCAATCCCTGGTTGGTACATGTCGCAGCCAAAGGATCATATTTATAAGTGGATGTAAACCATCCAATCAGTGAACTTCTATATCAGCCATCAAAATTAAGAACAACCATTGACATTAAGTGCATAGATTGAATGATTTGAATCTCCCAAAAAAGCATGATTTTATTACCCAGAGGGTTTCAATTGATGATATATATCACTTTGACAGTACGGATTTCTAAGATCATAAGTCAATAAATGGTATAAGATCGTTTAAACATCATTTGGTGCTTAAATGACGGTCAGGATAGTCGGTCCCATAAAACTTGATGTGTGATTGGTTCGACTCACGTGAACGTCATGTATACCCAAAAGTATATATAAGTATATATAAAATAATTTTTTACATTTGTTAACTATTTACATTTTAAAATAACCTAATATATATATATATATAAATATATATAAAATAATTTTTTAATATAAGTACCCCTGTCATACCCGTACCCTATTTTTTGAAAATTGCCGTATCGCCGTATCCGCACCGGTGCTTCCTAATTAAAATCTATTTAGTCAAGTTTCAAGAATCTTAGAGTAAGATGCTTATAGCTTCATAATATGACTTCATTGCATCCCAATTGTGCTTTGCAGCTCTACGGTGGACATGTAATTATCCTCTTGAGCTACAACTGTAAAAAGGAATGGAAAAGAGCAGTTTGTAAATCAATACTCCTAGTTAATGCAACGATGTATATATACCCACATGCAGACACACATACACATACTACATTGAAACTTGTCAAATTATGCTTTGCAACCTATAAAAAAAAAATAAAAAAAATAATAAGTTATGCTTTGCTGAGAAGGACATTCATTGGACATTAAATTTAAATTATCGCTCGTTAGCACCGGAGAGATGTATACTTTAATTGACCATACTATACTTCTAATTATCAAACTAAAATTTTAAAAGAAAATAAACCCAATAATATTGAATCCCTGTATAAGATAACCTAACAAAAAAATCTAAAAGTTTGCATAAAAAAGTAAATAAATGACAACTTCTAGTAATAAGAAACATGTGAAGGGGGTGAATTTCAATAACATGCACCACTTAACCTCAAAAAGAGACCAAAAATAATAAAAATATCACAAGCTAGTTAAATACCCGATTTCATGCATTTATAGAGATTTAGTAATTTTGGAGTTATTAAGAGATAGGTTATGATAATTGTTCATTTCCTTTCCTGAATTTACTATGAAATTTCTTTTATTTATTATTCGTCTAAAGTTGTTATTATGATTTCCCTACGTATGCGTATAAGTTGTACTTTACAACTCATATATTTGTTAGAAACTTGGCAAACTCATTGTTGTTATCGCCTTGTCCTATCTATTTGAGGTTGGCAAACTATGACAAGATAACAGAGCAGCCAAGAATTTTTAAACAATCACCAGTGCCATCGTTTGCAAACTCTAGATCATCCTTTGAAAGAGATTAGAGTTTACAATAAACGAATATGGGAATTGCACGAATGTCAAACAAAGAGATAAAAGGAGAGTAAAGAAAACAAATATGGGATATTTGAATGTGACAAAACTATCTCAGACAAAGAGCTGTAGCATTGAAATGTAACAAAAATATTTTGTAACAGGGTCCACTCTTGTTCCCCGTAATTTGATTCATACCCCAATTCCTCAAGCATGGACGCATCATCCTCATCATCGGCTTGCCCCATTCAATTGGCGCAAGATTTAAATATTTCTCCAACATGAACTTAGAGCTAATTTTGGTGTGGTCTAAAACTATATTGTCAATAACAAATGATGCTCATGTTGAATTGTGTGATTCAAATCAAATCATGCAGAAAATGATTCTTATCGTAGTTATGAATCATATGATTCAACTTGTGCATTGTACAATTCAATTGGGAGCGACTTAAAATTGCAAAATCATTGTTTTGGCATAGTCTATGGCTCTATGCTTCCGGGTTGTTTGACATGAAATGACATGAGTTTCATGTTGATTTGGATTAAAATGAAGATTTTGAAAATCTTATGCTTTTTTTCAGAGTTATCATATCTATACATGTTCATGGTTAGTTCTTCTTTGGTGTACCATTTGTTTTTATCACTTTAGTATGTTAATTATATATTGAATTTCTTTCATAATACAAAATACAAGTTGGAAAATCAAAAGTTGTTATAGCACTAAAACTGTAGTTATATACCGATTATATGTTGTAGAATGGAATGAGATATCAATTCATCATCATGCTCAGTTAACGAAGATTGAAATTTTAATATATTGTTTTGGGAACTTATTGATGATTTCCTTTTGGTTATTTGGAAACTATGATCCAATGTTTATGCGTAATTTGCTTTAAACTTGCTTAGTCTTGTGACTTATGTGGATGAAAATGTTGAAATTAATAGTTACTTGGTAATGTCTTGATGAAAATGAATGAGAATGATTGTATATTTATTTCATTTTTTCATAATTTTAGACTTTTTAAAAACTTCCGTTATTTTTATAACTTTGAAAACAAAAGAAAGATTGAATCTTAAGATTTGTAACTCAAAATGACCCCTTCCAATTTGTAATTCAATTCATGATTTGACATTGGTCTAAAATTCAAAAATCACTAGGATACAGTATCCTTATCCGAGTAGCCTACTTGAAAATACTCTTGCTATTTGAAGGATCTAGGTATCACACCAATATTATAGCTAATCTAATTTTTCATGCTAGCGCCAAACATGTCAAAATTGATTTTCATTGTACTTATAAGAAGGTTGGCGTGAGGAATACTTGAATTAGCTATATCGAATCAAAGGATCAATGGTTGATACTTTGACCAAAATTCTCTCAAATCAAGTGGCTTATCATCAAGCATCAACATCCAATTTGAGGGGTAACTTTGAAAGAAAAGTGGCCATTATGTTTGCTCATTCTAATCTCCCATTATTTATCTAATAATATTTCTTCTAGGTATTATTTGTTTTCTTTGTCATACTTCCATATTATATATATATATATATATATATATATATTTCAGAAAGCTCTCATTGTGTTGAAAGATGAGCTCTACAACTCACAAAATTGAACAGTTCTCAGTACCAAATGCACCTCTAATCTAACTAACTTGAGGGGTAATGACACATTGAAAATTAGTATCCGGCTGCTATGCAAGGATACCTCTTTTAGTATACCAGGTGTTCTGAAAGGAAGTCATCTTCCATTGTTGCTTATGTTTTTTTGCTATTAATAAAGTCATTTTCCCCTTTTTGCTTACTTATTTCGTTATCTTAAAATCAAATTAGAAAGAACCTAAGAGGCTAGACTATAGCATTATATGATAAAATGGCATGAGAAACTTTTGCCAATTGGAACCAAATATTATAAGAACATTCCAAGCATCAGTGCATATCTAAAATTTGAGGCTAGCACAGAAAATGTTACTGTAACTAAAATAGTTAGCAGTCTGCAGCATGAAGAAATAGCTGATGGTTTATGATTCTGAAACCAAGTTTAAATGAGTATCAATCTTCACAGCTTCATTAGAGACTGTCACCAAATCTGTGTACTGCAATTTATACCTGCAAGAGCTAAAAAAAAAACAAACTCACATGGTAAAGAAATCTAAAATGCATACCATCGTCAATATCTTGTGGTGCTTCTACAATCTCATTCGAAATTGTATCATCAGCAGGTGGAGGCTCAGTTACCACCGTTCGTCCAGCTGATCTAACACTCACTGCCTTCACCGGGGGAAGTCTTTTAGGAGCTTGATCAGGTTTCTGAGGAGCATTAAACAAAGTTTCTATCACTTCCCTTGAGAGGTTTCTCTCTTTATCTAAGCCATGTGACTCTGTCCCATTTCCGTACGAAAGCTTGGATCCTTCACTGTGCCATGAAAAGAATAGCATAAATGAGTTTTACTTTGTGCAAATATAAGGTTGAGAGAATATTCTTGTTTTATTAACGAAGAATCCCTCATTAGATATATTTACTATGTCACTATAACAATAACTAAATTAATTCAGGACCTTGATATGTAGATCAAAGCAACTGACCTTTGTGAAAATTTCACACCTTCTTGATGTTCCTAGGATAAATAAAATTCCCATAGTAAACTCACCAGTGAAGTAAAGAATGAACTCGATCAATGTATGTGTATATGGGTTACACATACATTGTATATTTTACTGTTCTTAAATTTATATCTAGTAGTCTTTATGCAACGGCAGACTGCAATCAATGCTAAAGTGTCATATTAGTGAAAGCATAATGAAGTCCTCACCTGCAACCTCATCAAAATCAAGCAAATGCAAGTATTAACCAAATTATGATGAGGTTGATGAGGTTGCAAGTAAGGACTTCATTGGGCTATAAAGAATATAGGTGAACATGTCGCAGCCCATTGGGAAGATTGTACTAAACTCAAAAATATGATGTCAGGTGATTCTTAGTCTGACCAATTATCTGTAAAAGCCTTCAAACGGATGGTTAAAGAATATATGGCCGTATGGGCAATGGTCCACAATTAAATGCACCAAAAAAAGCTTTGTTCGGATGAGTGGTTTCTCCAGTCAGTATGACTTTTGGGTTCAGTCCCATCTAAACAATGACCTATCAGTTGGCATCATGGATCATTGATCATGGGACCCGATGTATAGGCAATGGTCCAGAATTAAATGCACAAAAAAAATTCTTTGTTCGAATGATTGGTTTCCTGAAATCAACATGACTATTGGGTTCAGTTCCATCTAAACAATGGCCTACCACCTGGGAACTTGGATCATTGATCATGGGTACCACTTTTACAGTATAGCTGGCCTGAGAACTACAACGGTGCTCAGAACTGATCATCTGATACCAACTGGTTTCAAAAACAGAACTTTTAATGAAGCAGCGAGAAAATTGAATTGTATGAGTAGTAAATTCAAATGCCACTGATTAACTAAGATGCTCCAGTAGAATCACGATCTCTTGAGGCACATGAAACTTCCTCAAAATGCACATGATTTTGTTTTTAAGGGGGATGATTATAGTAAAGAGGGGTAAAAGATGATAAGGAAAATGAAAACTAAGGAGTACGGTATCCCCATTATATAGCATCCCCCTCTCCTGTACAACCTTCCCTTGGTAAGGTATTTTCTAGACCCTATGCGTCTAAACTACTTATCAAAGAAGTTTGGACCTTCTTGTAGTATTGAATTTAATCTCCACAGCCCATTCTGTAGAGTTATGTAATTAAACTAGTGGGTGTGTGACATGGATCAAAATTTCGTCCGATACCAATACGTATTAGTATCAGTGGTTTATATGTATTTATTGGACGATACATTCAATGTATCGTCCAATACATATTGGTTTTGGGGCTCGAACGATACGTATCGGTTTTCTGGCATTTTAATCCTTGGTGTGTGAGTAGTTATGTTTGGGTGTGTGCATAGTAAGTGGCTTCACTTAATATTTTCCTTTTATTGTTAGTGTCTAATTTCATTATCTAGTGTTTCATATAAAAGTTCTTAATGCATTGGGAAGGGTGTTAATGATCGCAACCCTAATTTTTCCTATCTCTCTTCTTCTCCTTCTCCTTCTCCTTCTTCCTCTCCTAACCCTAATCCTAATTTAGCATCTCAAAACTTAACTTGGTATCAGAGCAGAGATCTACTTACGAAATTGCGTGTAGCTGATGATATCACCCTCCAGCCGCTGACATCATCACTAATGTCATGCTACCATCACGCTGCCATCAGCATGATCAGAGTTTGACCTTAGAACCGGAAACTGATCAGCAAGTTGGGATCAGAATTTTGAGGGGGGCATTTTTCCCTTCTAGCCGACATCATCTAACTACCGGAAATAGGACTTCTGGCATTGTCTTCTCTGGCAAGCTCTCTCCCCATATTTGTTGCAGATTTGGTTTAAAGGCCTGATAACTCTCTATTCTTTTTTAGATTTGTGATTGGTATAAGGTTGAACCACGCTGGAACCCACTGAAACCTGTCGGAATCTCGCCGGAAATGTCTGAAATATTCCAACAGATTCCCGCAACCCCTGATATGTTTTTGTTTGAGGAGTTTCAAGACTTGTGTGAAGGTTTCCTTTGTTGAATCTCTTTTGGATGGTAAATCTGTTGTGTTTTGTGGATATTCCTTGCTGGCTTTTTGAAGTATATGGCTGTCAAGGAGAGAGATCTTTGGGCGACTACTTTACATAGATGAGGTCACTATGGGATGAGTTGGCACGGTACCAGGAAAATGAACTGTGTAGTTCAAGTATTGGCAAGGTCCACAAGGTGGCATAGAGACAAAAGGTGTTTGATTTGCTGAGGGGTGTGAACCGTCGATGCTAACATTCTGGGTAGAGAGGAGTGCCCCCCTCTTTGGACTGTTTTTGCCTTACTTGAGCATGAGGAGAGTTGAAGACAGTTTATGCAGGTTGGCAATGTTCTTCACGTCGTTGGGCAGGTTCGGGCGGTCGGGTGGAAGTTGTCTGGCAGCGCCCAGGTGGGTGCCCCAAGATCCAGGTAGCCCCGAAGTATGTATATATATATATATATATATATATATATATATATGCATACACATAGTGATATACATATTTTATTTCAACATAAACATATATAACATTCAAATCCACTTATAGGTTCATCAATCGTATGATTCAAATCTACTTCTAGGCATGTTTCTTGGGCTAAGATGTTTCAATAATAGATTGCCACTTGGACAATTTAGATTGATCACAGATGTTCACAACGTGACATAGTGATAATCACACTTCAACAGTGTGAGATTAAAATCCTTAACTTTAGTGGTATAAGATTACTTAAACACCATTATGGTGTTTAAATGTCGGTATGGAGCCATTATCCCTAAGCAATAAGGGCTTTAAAGTTTAAGAGTCGTCGATGGGTCAGGTTGGGTGGTGTCCAATAAAAAAATAGCATACGCCTAATCTTTTGATAACTCGACCCGACCCGATAAAAGTCCATTAACTTATAAATCGCTCCACCCCGACTTTAAAATGCCCGTAATGCCGCTAGCCGCCGGTAGCCCAAACCCACTCGCCGACTAAATCGGGGCATCTGAATCAGACCTTTAAGAACACTGCAGGTTGGCCCTATTGGTGGCACTCCAGAGTGATCTGCTCTTCCCTCCTCTTCTGAGTTTCGTAGATGGACAAGGAGATCTGGTGGCCAAGGTGATGGCCAAGGTGGTAGAGGTCTTGGTGGCCCTTCTCAAGAGGAGAGAGACAATGATGCGGGAACTTGCTAAATGCAATGCTAGGTCTGAGATTATGATTAAAATAAATTTAATCAATTAAAAATGATAATTTCTCATAACAAATTACCACGAAAAATTCTAGAAATTCAATTAGGTGATTTAATTTTAGCCCAAAATAGCGTTACTTTCGTGTACGTTCCCTATCACGGATCTAGAAGACTAGGGTTCTTATGAACGGCTAGATCTCTGATAGTTTTAGGGCATCGAACGAACTCGCAAGCAGGTTCTCTCGATACCAAACGAAAATAAAAGGCTAATAAAATTAATGATGAATAAAATATTAATTTAGGGCTTTTATGAGATCAATAAAATAATTAGAATTACGCTACTTACGCAAACCGTAGATCTAAAGAAGATAGAGATGGAAGAAGAGTTGGCCTCGCACCAAATCGCAAGCGGGAATTGAAGAATCGCTCTCCGTTTTGAGAAAATCACACCCTCACGAAAGTTAAAAACTTTGAATTTTGCATAAGCAATTTTCATTAACCAAAAAGTAATAATAAAAGTGTTTACAAGCCTTTAAATACGCTAGCCAATGCATAAAATTAGAAATTCTAATATAACTCTAATTCCTAATTCAAATAAAAGAAATATCCTAATTCTTCTAAAACAATAAAGTTCTAAACAATAAGGAAACTAATCCTATTTCTAATAAAAGAAATAACTCTTACTTTCTAAAATAAAATAATAAAAGAGACTAATCCTAATTCAATTAGGATTCTTGAAATTCGTCACTTTATGTGTAGCCTCCAAAAACTGACCATAACTTCTTCAATACTTGTTGGAATTGCTAAAATTTTTGCTTGTTGGAAAGCTACTTCGATAAGCTTTCAAATATAACCAATTTCGCATTAATCCGACTTCATTTGACACCTCAAAATAGGTCAAATATAAAAGTGACGGGATTGAAAGTTGAAGACATTAATAAATTTTGGATTTTATTCTTTCTGATCAAACGGGTCCTTAACGGGCCTTTTTTTAAAAAACCCATTCATGGGTCCACTTTCTCTTTTGATGTCTTCTCTTTATCTGACCACGATTCAAACAGGCGGATCTAAAATACACATCAATCCCCTCTATTTTGAAAAAGTTCAACCTCAAACTTTGGTTGGCATGGATTTTCACGGTCGCGATCATAGACAATATATAGGGAACCTCGATCGGAAGCGGCTTGAATCAGACGTCCCTATCAACTCTCCTCGGGTTAGAAGGATGCATTCTCGATGAATACTAGTTGTGATAGAGCTCCAAGAGATCCGGGTCAATCTGCTGAAATTCTTGTGTAATCCACGTGTTCTCTGAATCACTCTTGTTCTTTCACTTGACCAAATACTTCTGAAGTCCCCCGTGATTGGTGGACACAATCTGATCTTTCAGCACATCTTCGATGATCTCATGAATTTTTTGAGTAGGTGGGGCTAACGGTGTGGGAAGGGAAATAATTGGGTCATCGGATGTAGAAAGCTCAAAGGGGTTGGCAGGGATGGTTGAAAGGCCATGAAATGGAACAAGGTCCTCCATATTGAAAGTTATGCTAATCCCCAAATCCGACGAAAAATTTAAGATGTAAGCATTAGAACCAGCACGCTTCAAGATCTGATAGGGTCCAGCACCATAAGCTTGTAACTTCTTTGCAACTCCTTGCGGGAATCGCTCGTTTCTATTCCGAACTATCACAAAATCACCCTCTTGAAATTCTTTGAACCGTTTATGAAAATCTATAGAGAACTTGTAGTTCTCATTCTTTGAATTAATTATTTTCTTAATCTCAGCATGCAACTCATGAATGCAATATGCATAAGTGGATGCAGACTCTGATGACCTTTGATGAATGGACATTGGGAGAAAATTTATGTGTGTTATAGTATGCGACTTACCCTTCCACTGGATGAGGTATGTCTGATGTTTCTCAGATTGCATTCTCCTTGCAGTCCAAGTGTTGTTAATTTTCGATTTACCTTTCCACTTAAGAAGATACTCTCGATATGCTTGGTGTGTCTTTGCTGTAGTAACAAAATATGGATCTCCAAAAACTTCCATCTAGCTTCTTCACATATTGTTCAGGCAGGTATTTGGAAATCAATGAATAGATAGAATTGAGCTCAGGTGAATGGGCCTCAAGGAATGGGTCTAAAGGTTTTGTTGTTGGGCCTAAAAAAAGTGTACGTGCATCTACACTCGACTCGATTAACTCATGTGTACTCGCTTCAACCAAAACCAGAGACTCTGGAGTACTCGATTCAATGGACCCTAATGGTTCTTGTGTACCCAGTTTGTTGGGCTCACGTGTACTCGATTCAAGGGGCACCAATAAGTCGTGTGTACCCAACTCTACAGATACCAATGACTCATAGGCAAGTGACTCAATGGGTTCATGTGTGGGTGACTCAACATCACTACTTACAAGAGAAATAGAAGTCTCTCTAACACAAAGAAGACTTTCTTCAACTTTCTCTATCTCCTCTTCACTCATCGCGGTTTCTTCCACGTTCGCATTTCCCGAATCCTTAGGATTCTCTCTTTTAATCAATAAATTTTGAGCAGAAAATTTTGTGGGGCATTGATAAGCAAAGTGTCCAAATTTGTGACACCTGTAACATTTATTGCGACCACTAGTTTTTGGGCACTCAATAATCATTCTTTTCTCGTTATGAATTTGGAGCCTTGTAGGAGTACTCATGGGTTTCAATGGTGGAACCCCCAAATTAGAGCTCTCTTTAGTGTAGTTGCTCATTGACCCCAGTTGGGTGTGTTTATGACACTTATCCACCTTAGCTTCTAAACACCGTAGAAGGTGGAGGTGCGTGAAAAGAACATATTGGTTGATGAGTCGTTCCTTCATGTCTGCCCATCGTGTGATGGGCTTAGTTCGAGTTAACTTGCGTCGAAACTCTATAACTTCTTCAATACTTGTTGGAATTGCTCAAATTTTGGCACGTTGGAAAGCTACTTCGATAAGCTTTCATATATGACCAATTTCACAACAATCCAACTTCGTTTGACACTTCAAAATAGGCCAAATATAAAAGTGACAGGATTGAAAGTTGAAGACCCTAATAAATTTTGGATTTTCATCTTTCTGATCAAACGGGTCTTTAACGGGCCTTTTTTAAAAAAATCCATTCGTGGGTCCAGTTTCTCTTTTGACGTCTTCTCTTTATCTAACCACGATTCAAACAAGAAGATCTAAAATACACATCAGACAAATTTAAGTGCATGCATTGTCGAAGAAAAGGGCATCTTATGGACACTTGTTGTGACCTTCATGGAAAGCTGAAGCTTCCTCCAAGTGCACGGGCTTTTCAGACTGCTAGTGACAATGAGATGGGTTATGTTGTAGCTTCACCTTCCCCAACTCCTTTTCCTACAACTTTCGGTCAAATTACTCTCAATCAGAAAGAGTATTAGGATCTTCATAGCCTTCTTCATCATGCTATGATCTCTCACGCTCCCAACTCCTCCACCAGTTCTTCTCACTTGGTTGAGTCAGGTACCTATGGATTTGCTCTCAATCAGAAAGAGTATTAGGATCTTCATAGCCTTTTTCATCGTGCTACGATCTCTCATCCTCCTAGCTCCTCCACCAGTTTTTCTCACTTGGTTGAGTCAAGTACCTATGGATTTGAGCATTTCTCCTCATCCTCTCATCTTCCCTGAATCATAGATTATGGGGCTATGGACCACATGACTGGTATGTCAGACCTATTTCATTCGATCACTAGTGTACCTAATAGTTGTCAGATTCGTGTTATGAACGGGCCACTTATCCCTGTGAAGGGTAAAGGGATCATCCAACTTTGTAGCTTGCCTTTGAAGTCTACATTATATGTTCCTAAAATGCCTTTAATTAGTTGTTTGTTAGTAGAATCGCAAGGAGTCTTAACTGTTGAATAACCTTTTATCTGTCTCATTGTGTCTTCCTGAATCTGACTTTGGGGAGGAGACTTGGTCATGGTCGTGAGGAGCATGGACACTACATGTATAAGGTTCCAGAGCTACAAAGGATTCTTGCTAGTGTTGGCTTGCAAGAGCTTCATTTGTGGGATGCTCATTGTGGACATTTCCTATTTTGTTTGCATTTACTATTTCTAAGAAAGTTTGAGACTTGTGATGTTTTGTTGTTTAGATTTGAAGTGTGTAAATTTGTCAAAGCCCGTCTTATCCTAGAAGTGAAAGTAAAAGTGAAGTACCACTTGAATTAATACATTTTTATGTTTGGGGTCCTATTTTTTCTGTGCATGGGTTTAGATATTTTGTTTCATTCATTGATGATTGCACTAGATATACGATGTTGTATTTGTTGAAAACCAAAGATGAATTCTCTTCTATTTTTCCTACCTTTCATAAGTTGGTCCAAAATCAATTCCATGATCATGCAAAGGTTCCTCGATCGGACACTAGTGGGAAATACTCCTCTCTCACCATCTCCAACTGTACCTTTGCACATACGGGATTGAGTGGCAGACTAATTGTCCTTACACCCCTCAACAAAATGGGATTTCTGAATGAAAAAAAAAAAAAAAAAATCGCCATCTACTTGAAGTTGCTAGTTCTCTTCTATTGGGTATGAATGTCCCTACAAAACTATAGGGGAAGTTGCCCTTACCTTCACTTTTTTATCAATCGCATGCCAACCCCAGTTCTCAATGGAATGACACAATACAAACTGTTATGCCTTGAATGTCCTTTGTTTCCTATTCTCCTCGTGTGGTTGGGTCCTTATGTTTTCGCTCACATTCTTGATGTGCAACGCACTAAACTTGATCCTAAAGCCACTCGTATATTTGTTGGATATCCTCCAACCCAAAAATGGTACAAATGTTATGACCACATCTCTAGTAGGATCCGTGTTACTATGGAGTATGAATATCACCTTTTCCGAAAATACCACCTTCCTCAAGCTTCAAGGGAGATTGGGAGAAATGTGATGGTGAGGAGAGCACTGTTGGGTTATCAAGTGTAGAAGTGATAGATTTATTTGATGATATGGATGGTGGAGAGAACCAGAAGAAGCCCAATTTGATAGATTTGGCAAAGTTAAAGAAGAAAAAAAATTTGTGAATAAAAAGTTCAATGACCCGATTGTTCCTCAAGAGCCTCCTTCAAATCCTCCTGACCAAAGTCTAACCTCGGAGGAAGACCCACAAAGTGATCTTGAGCTTCCCATTGCTATTAGAAAACCTTTCAGGTCATGTACTCGTCACCCAATCAGTAAGTACGTTTTTTATCAAGGAATGTTTGATTCCCATCTTGCATTTGTTAGTTCTTTGGATTTTATTTTTGTCGTTACTTTTGTGTCTAGTGCCTTGTCTCAGCCCAAGTGGAGAGAAGCCATGCTTCAAGAGAGGAAGGCCTTGGAATCAAGTCACACATGGGACATTGTTAAGCTCTCTGTTGGGAAGAAGGTTGTTGGACGTAAGTCGGTCTATACAGTGAAATATAGGCCTAATGGTATAATAGAAAGGTACAAAGCCTGACTTACTGCAAAGAGAGTTTCTACAGACTCAAGGGTCAAGGGTTGATTGCCAAGAAACTTTTGCTCCAGTTGCTAAATCCAATACCATTCGAGATCACCTCTCTGTTGTTGCTCATAGGCATTGGTCATTGTACCAGCTCGATGTTAAGAATGCTTTCCTCCATGGGGACCTGAAGGAGGATATATGTGTCTACCACTTGGGTTTATAAAGCAAGGAGGGTCAAAGAAGGTTTGCAAGTTAAAGAAGTCAATCTATGGATTGAAACAACAATCTCGGGCTCGATTCCAGAAGTTCAGTGGAGCTATTATGAGAATTGGTTATAGCAAGAGTCACTATAGCCATATTCTCTTTGCGAAAAGAGGTACTCATCTCCTTGCGGCACTTGTCTATTTAGATGACATTATTGTCATTGGAGATGACAGTGATGAAAATCTTCAGCTGAAATGCTATCTACGTAAGGTGTTTGAAATCAAAGATCTACGCCCTTGAAGTACTTTCTTGGAATCGAGGTAGCTAGATCAAAGAAAGATTGTCTTGTATCAAAGGAAATATACATTGGATGTATTCAAAGACACTAGTATGCTTGGGTGTAAGCCAGCTAGTACAGTAATTGAGTAGAATCACAGACCTAGTGGAAGTGAGGGAGAACCACTTTAAGACATTCATTTAGATCAAAAGATAGTTGGCAAGCTAATCTATCTCACCATGACTAGGCCTGATATAGCTTATTGACGTGGGACGGACCCTAAAATGCGTGAATATAATTTTTAATGCGATTTGCCGAAATTAAATAAAATTAATCCAAGAGTAATCTCAAAACTATCACGATACCTTCGGGTTCGTAGAATTTCGGTTGGTAAATCACGCGAGATCCGAATAGGGTGCCCAATCCGATGCGCAAGTCCTGTTAGATTTAAGGCGGGATCGGGCCTAGAGATAGGACTCTAGCTTTTAGAGGCTTGGGCGTTTGTCTTCAGTCCAATGTAGATCACGGATTCCAACTTGGATTGTAAAAGGGAATTAGGGTGTGTAAAAGACTTATGGTTTTAGATCGGTTTTTGGTTTTGAAAAGGGTGTTGACTTTTGTGGGTTAGGGATTTAAAAGGATTTAGGATTTTGGAGATCACAAGGAAGAAATTAGGCTATGGTTTAGGGAAGCACACAGAGATTTAGAGATAGCAAGTATAAGCAAACCACGCAAATCAATGACAAAGATAAAGGAAATATATGGGAATCACTTCCTTGGTCTCACACCAAACCCATCACGGGAAAGAAGACTCTCTCTTCACAAAGCAAAAGCTCTAATTCAATAATCAATCAACTGATTAAAAGTCTTTACAAGCCTCAATATATAGGCCACCAATAATTAATTCTGAAAATAAAAGAATCCTAATACTAATAAAATAAAAAATGCAATTTCCGCGTTAAATTAAAATTTCGTCGGTGGAAATCGACGTTGACGACGCGCTATGGGCGGCAAAGGATGCGATGTCATGGTTGTCATATATAGCACGTCATCAGGATACACATGGGTCATCACAATGGCTGTATACTGTTTCTTTGTATCATTTTCTCATCTTTTTCCTCCGGACTTCCCCTCCGCTTCTTCTGACGCCAGTAAAACTGATGTGGTCCGAATCCAATGTCCATGTATGTGGCGTCCCCGTCAATTCCCCTGGATCAACAAGGTTTCATCACTGATGAAACACACTCGTGGTAAATGTCTATCAGGTCGGGGTTTAAGCGGCGAACTTCATTCTCGTGGATTCAAGTGTTTTCGGACTCTAGTTTGCCGACCCATTTAACCAAGTACTTCTGGAATCTCCCGTCATGTGTAGATACGGCATGATCATTGATTATATCCTCTATTTCATTTGTTCTCTGTTTGCTTGGGGAAGGAAGAGGTACAGGCTGCAAGGTTGGGTTGAGGCTGGGGCTAGGAGGTGGCTGGAGTGGATTTTCAGGTGGTGGGGTGAAATCCAAGTAAGGAACCAAGTCCTCCACATTGAACGTTGAACTAATCCCCGTACCTGAAGGAAGCTTGAGCACGTATGCATTAGGACCACTCTTAGCCAAAATCCTAAAAGGTCCAGCGCCTCAGGATTAGAGCTTCTTTACGGATCCCGATAGGAACCGCTCAGGTCTAACCACAACCGTCACATAATTTATATTGACTGTTTCTTAAATTAATTTTCTGTTTAATTTCGGCATGCAAGCTATAAATATGTTGTGCAAATGCATCGGCAGACTCTGACACTCTATGGGATGCAGACATGGGCATCAAATCTAATGGGGTCCTAGGCCTATGACCATACAATACCTCAAAATGACTCATGCCTATGGATCTATTGACAAAATTATTATATGCAAACTCAGCTATGGGTAAGATGGCACATGATGGGCACATTGTTACATAACTAGTGAATTTAACATCCCTATCAGACAATGATTTTGGGCAACCCATGAAGACGCACTACCTCCGCGAAAAATAGTTTAGCAATAAGAGATGCATCGGAGGCTTTGAAACAAGGGATGAAGTGGGCCATTTTGGAAAATCAGTCCACTACGACATAGATGGAGTCGTGCTTCCTAGGGGTCTTAAGAAGTCCAAGCACGAAATCCATTGAGAGGTCTTGCCACGGTGTGTGTGGCACGGGTAACGGGGTGTACAAGCCGGTATTTTGTTTAGTCTGTTTTGACACTTGGCAAGTACGACAATGCTTAACGACCCAGGCGACATCTCTCATTAGGCTGGGCCAAAAGAATCTATCCTCTACGAGCGCAACAGTTTTATTATGCCTGAAATATCCGACCATCCCTCCAACATGTAACTCCCAAATGAGAAAGTCACGCAATGAAGTGCGACGGATGCAAAGGCGATTGTCTTTAAACAGGTACCCATCATGGATGGTGTACATGGGGTGTGTGCTGGCCGGGTCACTAAGGAGAGCAGTGTACTCAACTCCAAAATCTTGGCACATGGGGTACTCATCCTTTAACTTTTCGAACCCGACGACCAGATGCCCATTGTGCGCAAAGTCACCACTCGCCGACTAAGTGCATCAGCGGCCCTATTTTCAGCATCGGCCTTATGCTTTAATACGAATGTGAACCCTTGAAGGTACTCGACCCACTTTGCATGCCTTGGGTTCAACTTCTTCTATGAAGCAAGAAAGCGTAAGGCTTCATTGTCAGAGAACAACATAATTTCCTGCGATCTAAGGTAATGTTTCCAATACCAAAGAGATTGAGCGACCGCATAGAACTCCATGTCATAGGTATAGTATTTTTGCTTTGCCTCATTAAGTTTTTCACTAAAATAGGCCACGGGGTGCTCCTCTTATGCCTACACCCGATGCGTCGCATGCGACTTCAAAGACTTTGGAAAAGTCCGGCAATCGCATGACGGGTGCACTACTCATTCGTTGTTTGATCTCAGCAAAGGCTTTTGTCGCCGCTTTGCCCCATTTAAAGTCTCCCTTCTTCATGCAATCTGTAATTGAGGCCATAATAGTGCTAAAACTTCTGATGAAGCGACGATGGAAAGTAGCCAAACCATGGAAGCTACGGACATCGTGTATGTTCTTAGGCTCGGGCCACTCCACAATGGCTCTCACCTTTTCGGGGTCCGCAACTATTCCATTGGCTGAGATAATAAATCCCAAGAAAATAACAGAACGTAGCATGAAGGCGCATTTCTTGAGATTTGCAGACAACCTCTCGCCCTTGAGAGTTTCACAAACTAGCCTAAGGTGGGTCAAGTGTAGTTCCTAGTCGTGACTATAGATCAGGATGTCATCGAAATAAACAACAAGGAATTTGCCGAGAAACGGTCTCAACACTTGGGTCATGAGTCGCATGAAAGTACTCGGGGCGTTAGAAAGCCTAAATGGCATGACCATCTACTCATAAAGACCATTCTTAGTCTTAAAGGCGGTTTTCCACTCATCACCGGGGCGGATGCGGGCTTGATGGTAGCCACTCTTAAGGTCTGTCTTTGAAAAGATAGTGGCACCAACCATCATATCAAGCATGTCATCGAGCCTTGGTATGGAGAATCGATATTTAACCGTAATCTTATTGATTGCACGGCTATCCACACACATGCGCCACATACCATCTTTCTTAGGAGTGAGTAGGGCAGGTACGACACATGGGCTCAGACTCTCTTGGATGAACCCCTTCTGAAGGAGCTCATTGACTTGCCGAGTCAACTCGACGTGCTCAACCAGATTCAACCTATAGTGGGGCAGGTTCGGTAAGGTAGATCTGAGAACCAAGTCTATTGCTTGTTGGATATCACGTAGGGGAGGGAGGAGTTCGATTGGTAAGTCTTCAGGGAAGACATCCGAAAACTCTTTTAAAATCGGTTCAACCTCCTTGGGACATTCGCTCACCGACTCGGGAGCACTCTCTACGGTGACAACTACGTACACCGCACTCTCTTCTATCGATGCTTTCTCAAACTCAGAAGAGCTCACAATATTAATGGATTTAGAAGACTCGCCCTTCTTTTCGACGGTGTTGGTCGATGGTGTTTTGGGAGGTAAAGGGTGTAAAGTGATCTTTTTGCCCTTATGCATGAACGTGCATATATTTGATCGACCAGAAAGCGTCACGTCCATGTCGTAGAGCCACGACCTTCCCAAAATGATATGGTCCACATCCATCAGCACCACATCGCACCATAAGGTGTCCGAATGAGAACCCAATTGAATCGGTATATGACGCCTTTTCGACAAGGGAATGGATGAGGAATTGACCCATGCGACTTTATAAGGTCTCGGGTGGGATTCAGGTGTAAGCCCCAAGCGACGTACCGCATGAGTGGATATTACATTGGTACAACTACCGCTATCTACGATGACCCTACAATTCTTTTCACCAAATCTGACATAGGTGTGGAAGATGTTCTCCCTACGCCAGTCATCCTTTTCATCCCGTTGAGGCTGTGTAAGGGCACACCTCACAACTAAAGTATGACCAATAACATCACCCTCCTCATCGCTGGGTGTGCTAACCGGTTCAAATACTTCTTCTTCAACCACTACCTCATCATCATCCTCCTCTCCCTCAATGAAGAGAGTCCTTTGGGGTTCTTTCGTAGGGCATTAGGCGGCAAAGTGTCCCATCTCATGCCATTTATAGCACTTTATTTAAGAATTAACCCTTGAGGATTCTCCGACTACACCTTTTTCCTTTTCAAACTTAGAATTGGTAGGGGCAGGTTGTGTAGGTTTGGGAGGAGGATTAAATCGTCCCTCACCGGATCGTTGACCGCTATATTGTCGCTCGGTCCTCTTCCCCACCGTAGTTTTCAAGTACCGTTCAAGATCTTGCACAACGGCATAACATCTTTCAAGAGTTTCTACGGGGTGAGAAATCAAGTCGCAATCCGGCGCGGAATCTAGAGAGAGTGATTTCAGGGTCTTCCGATACTTTTGCTCTCATCATGAACTCTTCAAATTTGGAAATGTAATCGGTCACGGGCATACTACTTTGACGTAAATTTTGCCACTGGTCGAGGAGGCGTTGGTGGTATGATAAAGGAACATACTTCTCAGTAAGTCGTCCCTTCATGTCGTCCCAACGGGTAATAGGAGGACAACTCGCGTTCACCCCAATGCGCTCAACATTGAGCCAGAAAAGCCGAGCTTGACCAACCAACTTTATTTTAGCGAGTCTAACGCAACGGTCATCATTCATGGCATACCAATCAAAGTGTTGGTCCATGTCAGAAAGTCAATCGAGGAAGACGGTAGGGTCCATTCTTCCATCAAAAGTCGGAATCTCAACTAGAACATTCTTAAGGAGTTGAACTTCAGGGTCATAGTCATCTCTACAATGATCCCTACGGTTCTGATTGTCTTGGCGATCATTACGTTCAAAGAGAGGACACTCACGCTCTTGGTGCTGATTTTCCAGCCCACCCATCGCTTCCAGTTGGTTGATTTGATCACATAATCTATCATTACCAACTTCTAGGGATGTTTGGGCTTGCTCAATGGTATTTAGACGTGTATTAATCGCACCCAATTTTGCTCGCATAGCTCTAAGAGTATTAAGAAGCTCATCTGAAGCCATGGTGATCACAAGGTCTATTAGGGTTCTAATATGACATGCAATATGGACTCACAAAAAAAAATAATGCAATAAAATAAATATGACAAGCAGAGATGCCCTAACCTAGAAAACCTAGGGCTCTGATACCAAAATTGATGCGGGACGGAAACCCTAAAATGTGTGAATATGATTTTTAATGCGATTTGTCGAAATTAAATAAAATTAATTCAAGAGTAATCTCAAAACTATCACGATGCCTTCGAATTTGTAGAATTTCGGTTGGTAAATCACGCGAGATCCGAATAGGGTGTCCAATCCGATGCACAAGTCCCTTTAGATTTGAAGCAGGATCGGGCCTAGAGATAAGACTCTAGCTTTTCGAGGCTTGGACGTTCGTCTTTGGTCCGATGTAGATTCACAGATTCCAACTTAGATTGTAAAAGGGAATTAGGGTGTGTAAAAGACTTGTGGTTTTAGATCGGTTTATGGTTTTGAAAAGGGTGTTGGCTTTTGTAGTTTAAAGCTTCAAAAGGATTTAGGATTTTGGGGATCACAAGGAAGAAATTAGGCTATGATTTAGAAAAGCACGCAAAGATTTAGAGATAGCAAGTATAAGCAAACCACGCAAATCAATGACAAAGATAAAGGAAATATATGGGAATCGCTCCCTTGGTCTCACACCAAACCCATCGCGGGGAAGAAGACTCTCTCTTCACAAAGCAAAAGCTCTAATTCAATAATCAATCAACTAGTTAAAAGTCTTTACAAGCCTCAATATATAGGCCACCAATAATTAATTCCGAAAATAAAAGAATCCTAATATTAATAAAACAAAAAAAGGCAATTTCCGCGTTAAATTAAAATTCCGTCGGCGGAAATTGACGTTGACGGGCCTTACGGTAGTGACAAAGTAGCGTGGATAAAGGCGTTCTTGGGCGTTGTTCTTTGTGTCATTTTCTCATCTTTTTTCCTCTGGACTTCCCCTATGCTTCTTCCGACGCCAGTAAAACTGATGTGGTCCGAATCCAATGTTCATGTATGTTGCGTCCCCGTCACTTATGGTGTTGTTAGCCAATACACGCATTCACCAACATCCATCTAGAATCCAGGGGTACTTGAATGGAAACCCAGGGAGAGGCTTATTTTATGCTGACCATGGGCACTTGGATGTAGAGATCTTTACAGATGCAAATTGGGTTGGTTCTCTCGATGATAGGAGATCCACCACAAGTTATTGTACTTTCCTTACAGGAAATCTTGTAATATGAAAGTCTAAGAAGCAACATATGGTATCCAATTCTAGTGTAAAAGGTTAATATAGAGTTATGTCTTGGGGGGGCGAAGAAGGGATGTGGTTAAGACATCCTTGGTGATCTTTGGAGTAGGTGTGAATCTTCCAATCACCTTATATGGAGACAATGAAGAGCCCGCCACATTGCTAAAAAACTGGTCTATCATGCAAGGGCCAAACATATAGAGGTCGACTGCCACTTCATAAGTGCAAAGGTTGAGTTGAAGGAAGTTTGTATCCCCCAGGTGCGATCGGAAAATCAATTAGCTGATATTCTTACTAAAGTCATGTGTGGGAGAAGGTTACATAATATTACTAGCAAGTTGGGCATGATAGATATATATGTACCAACTTGAGGGGGCTGTGGAGTTATGTAATTACATTAGTGGGTGTGTGAGACTGTGAATAGTTATGTTTGGGTGTGTATGTAGTTAGTGGCTTCACTTACTATTTTCCCTTTATTTGTTCGAATTCCATGATGTAATATGTTATATATAAGCTATTAATGCATTAGAAAGAGTGCTCATGAATTCAACCCTAATTTTTTCTCGTCTCTCTTCTTCTCCTTCTGTGTCTTCTTCCTCTCCTAACCCTAACCCTAACCTTAATTTAGCTTCTTGAAATTTAACTCATTCATCTTCTCAAAATGAAAATTATGGACGTAAAGGATGCACAATTCATTTGAATAGTATTCACTTTTTCCTTTTAACACTTTCTATAATATATGGAAGAGATAAATTATAGGTAGCGTTGGATGATAGACTCACATACATTACTAATACTAACTACTACGTCATCTAAAAACCTGACAGTCTGGTCTTATATTGGTACTTGAGGTTCAAAATCCCATGTGGACAAGTCATTTTGAATTTGAATCATAGAGAGTGTAGAACTTAGAAATTCCTAGGACGAAAGAAATAAATATTTAACTTAAGCATCTTTTTAATTAACTCACCCCATAATTTAATTAAATTTATTTGACCTATGACTTCGTTAAGTTAATTCTCAACCTAATTTGAATCAATTAAATAAATCAACACTACCTCTAATTAAAAAATGCTAACATTTCTAAATTTCTAACCTCAACAACTTTAGTTTTTAAAAATACTGATGCGGAATCAAAGCTTACACGTTGGGATCATGGGCAGATAAGTAAGAAAAGAAAATGGAAGAAAAACTAAACTCAAAAGTGGGTTTTTAAAGAATGGGGATTCAAGGACCTGAAGTCAACTTTATGAAGACACGCACATGGAGAGAAAGGAAAACAGAAGCTGAAAAGAAGACTCGGGTGTGCGAGCTTCAATCTCATGTCCACGAGATCGGACATAGTGAGATATCACTATTGCAATATCTCACACGCGTGAGCCTAAATCTCACGTGGGCGAAATCAGGCCAAACCCAGTCGGGGATCGAATTTAGGCTGCAAGTTTCCTTTCTATTTTAGTTTCGTTATTTGAGTTTTTTTTTTTTTTTTGATGGAATTATTTGAGTTTTTAGGGGCCAGACACATATATGTAACATGTGACCACTAATTTCCTAACTTTTAGCGCGACCCTCAGAAAAGTGGTCAGAACTCTTTCAATACAAGTCGGAATTGTGTGATTCTTGTTTTGTTGATAAGTTATTTCGATAAGCTTTCAAATAAGACTAATTCCGCATCAATCAGGCATTGTTTGACACTTCAAAAGTAGCCGCGAATGGGAAAAAAATGAGATTAATGATTGAATTAATTGTGACTGTTAGGGCCCTGTTTGGCGTGGCTTATCAGAGCTTGGGAATAATTTTCAAGCTCCTAAAAGCGATTCCAAGGTACAAAAATGATTTGGCTTTCTAGGCTCCCAAAAGCGATTCCAAGCTATAAAAGCTATTAGGCTGAGAAACAACTTATAGCTTATTTTCACTAGAAAAAGCTATTTATAATCTGTTTTTGAAAATCGGCTAAGACCCGCTATGAGTTTTGGTTGTTGCGGGAATCTGACGCAACTTTGCGGATGGAAATTTTTTGGACAAAATCCTTCAAAACATCTTGTAATAACTAAAATAGCCTCTTTACAAATGCCCTAATTCGTTGGAGACTCTTCTCTATCTAAAAGAGGAAGCTGAAGAGAGGAACCACTGTCCATAGCCAGCGTTCATGCAAACCACCGTATGTGCAACCACCCCCCTTCAAGGTTCTCTCCATCTCTCTCTATCTCTATCTTTCTCTTTCTCTACAAGGAATTTTTTTCTTATTTTTTCTGTAATCTTTCTCTCTATTTTAATTATTTTTCTCTTTTTTCTTTTTTTTTGTTTTCCTCAGCAGTGTCTCTCAATGCAACATCTCTCACCCTCTCTCTCTCTCGCTGCAAAGAGTTTTTTTTGCAATCTCTCTTTCTCTCTCAGCAATGGCTCTCTCTCTACAACCTCTCCGTCCCTCTGTAATTTAAGTTCTTTTTTTTTACTACAACCTCTCCGTCTCTTTCTCTCTCAAGCATTGCAATGTCTATCTCTCCGCAATGTTATTTATTTTCTTTTTTTGTTTGTAATGTATCTCTCCAAAATCTCTCACTGCAATCTCTCCCTTCGTTGTTTAGGTTTTTTAGCAATGTGTCTCTCTCACTTCAATGCCTCCCTCCCTCTCTTAGTGGAAAGATTTTTTCCTGTTTTTTTAGGGTACAATTATTTACACTCCATGAAACTGTGACCTCACCACAACCAGCATGCATTGACCACCATTGAATCAGACGATGGAGATCTTTTTCGTACCAATATTCCACACAAGGGATCTTTAGATCATGGGTGTACCATCAGACGATCAGTTTTTTATTCCACGTGGTACACATCCAAAAAAAGACCCTAAAATCATGTTTGAGTGTAATGTGTGCCACTTGATTTTAGGGTCACTTTTTGGTATGTGTGCCACATGGAATAGAAAGTTGATCTTATGATGGAACGCCCATGATCTCAAGATTCGTTGTGTGGAAGATTGAGACAAAAAATAATATCAATTGTCTGATTCATAGGTGGTCAAAACATGTCGGCTGGAAATAGGGTAAGGTCATGGTTTGAATGAGTGTAAATAATGGCACCTTTTTCTTTTTACAGGTACCTTCATTTACATCCCAAGATTCTTCTTTTCCAGTTTTCAACCCGAATTTCACTTATTTAAATGTTCACCACTTTGAATCTTACAATGGAGATCATTTTTTGTCACAAATTTTGAACATAATAGATGTGAGATCATGGCTACCATCAAATGGTCAAATTTTGATTCCACTTGGCACACATCCCAAAAAGGGTCAATTTAGTCATATACCCACCACCTGAAGTGTAGGAGCTATTTTTACCAAACAGAAAACAACTCTTCCAACTGATTCTAGAGACCAGGAAGTTGTCTCAGACAAACAACATTTCCAACAACACTTACGATAAACGTTTCTTTTGACAGTAATACTTTGCTGAAATCACATTTTTTTAAAAGTTGAGTCACGCCAAACAAGGCCTAGATTAGAAGTTTTAATAGTTTGTTTACGAGTTCTAATTTTAATAGTCTTCGTTAGAGTTTCTGAACTTTATAAATACTAGTAAAGACTCTTATCTTAGAGTAGATTATGATGAATGAAAATTATTACGAATTTGTGCTTGAGAAAGAGATTCTTCAATTCCCCGAGTTGGGTTTCGTGTGAGGCTAAGAATTTTCTTTATCTTCTTTGCTATTTTTTTATTTTTATTTTATTTTATCCCAGAGATCAAAAACCCTAACTTTGTGTACGGGATTTACGTTATTTTAGGGTAAGTGAAATTTTTCTGCATCAAATTAGTATCAGAGCAAGTCTCGATCAAAGCTTTCAGTTCAACTTCAGCACGTGGAATTGGTACCATCATGAGTAAAGAACAGATTCTCGAAGCCCTTCGCGAGTTGAACAATCAGATGACTAGAATTGAAACGTTCGTGCGTTGGAGGAAATCATCATTACCGATTTTATGTTAGAAGGTAAATAGGGTAGAAAAAGTATGGTACGAGGAGAAAGGTAGATCCGAGGGAGTTTAGGAATTCGGGATCGACAGTTCAATATGATTCAATATTCGAGCATAGGGCGCTTCTTGTCGAGATTCACTATGTGTTGAAAAGGTCGCGTCGAATAGTGGATGCATTACGCAAGAATTTCATTGAGAGATTCCTCAAAGATTTAATTCAAGGATTCTATGAAGACATATCGGCGAGGATTTAGGCTTTGAAATCAAGAGTGCAAATTTCATTCCCGTAAGTCCAACCCCATTATCACCCTCTCATCCTCATAAAACAAACTCGTACTCTCACCCATATCCATTGTTTCCCCTGCAGATCTCATACCCATGATTGAAGAAATACCACATAACCTGAGACCCATGGTTGAAGACATACCCACCGATCCCCTACCCGTTATTCTCCTTGATCCCATACCAGTTGTTAACCTCCATTAACGATCCCATACCCGACGAAATCTCATACCCATTGAAGATCTCATGTTCGTCGATAAGGATCCCATACCCAATGTCGATCCTCTACCCGTTGAAGATCTCAGACCCATCATTGTTCCAATAACCGTTGTCACTCCCGAAAATCCCAAACCCAAGGTGATTCCATGTCAAACAGTAATATGTGTGTCGTCATGCACCGTCGAGATTCTCAAGATGATTCTGGTAACATTGCCATTGCCGAATCCGATTTATTTTACTAACTCATGCCCCGTCGAGGTGACCAGAATAATGCCATTGACCTTCGAGCAGATAGATAGCTCCGGTGAAAGTTCAAGATCGAACTTTTTCAAAGAAGAGGAGTGTAATAGCCCGAAAAAAATCACACAAAACTATGACCTCGAGATCCGTGCCCGATCGGTCATAGGTTTGACCAAATGGAAGTCCAACAGTTAGTATGTAGTGTGATGAACGGATGAGATGTGAAAAATAGAATGCCTATGTGACGTGTGTTGTAAATGTGAAGTCGCATACACCCACCGCGGTGTATGTGCTCAACACACAAGTGAGAAAAGGGATAAAAGGGTTTAATAACCCTAGATGTGTATTTTTGGTTGTTGAAGGAGAGTAAAGAAGAGAGAGAGAGAGAAGTAAGAGAGGAGTTATTGCAACTGATTGGAGGGGGGATTCAAGAGATAAAAGCCGGATTCAACGCGATTTGGATCTGTTAGAGCCAAAGCTGGAAACCCTAGCCTTCCAACTATTTGATTGAAATCAACTTGAGATCTATTCAAGGTAAAATTTTTGTAAATAAAATGCATAGATTATGGGGGTTAAGTTGTGATTGAATGTGGGTTAAATCATAGGATAATGGCTTAGAAAAATAGAGGAAAAAGTATGGAAGAAGATTGGGAAGAACAGCTCGAAAGGGGCTGAATCTGACAATTTCGATTAATCGAAATTGGGTTTCGATTAATCAAGAAGAATTTCAATAATCAATCGATTCGATTAATCAATGAAAACTCGATCGCTCAATCGAGAATCGATTTTATGAAGAAGAATTTCGATTAATCAAATTGATTCGATTAATCGAATGAAAGCTCAATCGCTCAATCGAGAATCGACTTTGCGAAACAGAGAATTTCGATTAATCGAAATTACTTCGATTAATCGATATTGACCTTCGATTAATCGATTTTGGAAATCGATTAATCGAATCAGATTCGATTAATCGATTTTGGAATTTGATTAATCGACTGAGATAAATTATGTTGACTTTTGGGTTTGACTTTAAGATTCTTGGAGGGTCTTATACCTTCTTTATTGCATCCTTTGTGATGTGTTTCACCTGTTATGTGGTACCATAGGTGGTACGTGTGGACTAGTGCACAAGGAGCCACGTGGGACCTTGATGCATTGATCAAATGAAGACTTGAGGTAGGGAACACCTTGAACATGTACCTTATTTTACAAGAGCATGTATGTAGTGATATAGATTTCAATTCAATTGTTATTTCTTAAGAATTTGTGAAAAGTGTGTGTGTGTGACATTCATAAGAGTAAATATAATGAGCCATCCCCAGGGGATGAAGAAGTAAAGAGATAAGAGCATCAGGTGTGATGCAAGTAAATGGATACATCCCAGGGATGTATCCAAGGATTGAATCATGTTTGATAGGGCCTAACTGATATAAGATAGCACATTTACACGGTGAATAACTATATGTAAGGCACCGATATTTTTGTTATTTGAGGTTTGATAGGGTACCCCACCGACGTAGCGGGATATCCACGACTGACACGGCAGGATATCCGTGACCGATACGGCGGCGAAACCGTAGGCCAGTGCGGAGGCTTATCCGTACATAGTAAGCACACCCCAGGGGTGTTGATTGAGACAAGTGAAACCCCGCCACCAATCCCCAGGGGAAAGGGGCTTGGGTACTATTTGTATTCCCAGGGAATACGGTTAAAACTGTCTATATAGATGACGATGATGGGTATCTCATCGGGGCTCGATGCTATATTGCTCGGGGATTACTTAAGTTGAAAGTTTAAGTTTTGCTTTAGGCCTTTTCAAAGATCATTCATGAGTAAATGAAAATAAGTAATCAACAAAAACGAAATGCTTTTAACTGTTTTCATCAATAATCGCATAGATACATCATGGCATATCATGGAATATATGTGAGTTATAATTTATATGTTCAACTGTGTTTGTTCCCTATTGAGCTAGGATGTAGCTCACCCTTACTAAGAAGCCGAGGCTTCAGGAGACGCTGATCCCGGCGAGTCGGACCTTGTGGCCGGTGACGAGTTGGAGCCACCTCCTGAGGACTTCTTCTAGAGGACTCCGTTGTGCCGCTTTGAGGGCTTTTAGAGAGATTTTATACGGCTTGGTATGTCAAGCCTTGATTTTGTTTAAAACCATGTATATAAGGAGTTGGGATTTCTCTTTTGGGACGAACCCTCCGTGATGATTGCTATCATCGATGGTTCGGATCGGTTCTCCATTCATGTAGAGACATGAGGGTAGAACTGTCTTTTGGAGAGCTAATTAATATAGATTTAAATTCCGCAATTTCGTTTATTATACTTTTTGATGCTTGATATACCAGTGTTCCGTGCTTAGCTAAAGGGCACGGTCAAGATGAGCTAAAGGGCACGGTCAAGATGATCGTGCTGATGGCACGGGTTTCGGGGTGCCAAAATCCGGGCTGTCACAAGGAGAATGGTGTGGAATTGAAGCTTATACGCTACAATCATGGCCAAATCGAAGCCTAAATCCTCCAAACCATCCTCTTCCTTCATTGTCGTGTGGTTGATGAGGTGTGGGGAGTCATTCTAAAATCTTTTGGTATGTCCTGGACTATGCCTCAGACGGCTTATCTGCTTCTGCTTAGTTGGGTTGCGGTGAAGGCGGAGGGGGAGGCAAGGATGGTTTGGAGGGTGACTCTGTTCGCCGTTCTGTGGTGTTTGTGGTGCGAGAGAAATTGCAAAATTTTTGAAGAGAAAACCAAACCTGTGGGAATGGTTATAAGGTCAGTCTCGGAGTTGGTTAGGTTCTGGGTCGCGAGAGGAGGGGATGGTGATAGTTTTTGCACTTTCCTTTGGGACCCGGGTTAAGGGGGGCAATGCTTTCGGGGGCCTCTGTGTGGCTGTATGTTTTATTTTTTATTTTGCTTGTTGCTTTTTGATTTCGTGTGTCGAGATTGTATTGTGTTTCAGCGCCTTGCTGTTTATTAATATAATCTTTATTACTGATAAAAAAAAAAAAACAGCAAGGCGCTGAAACACAATACAATCTCAAAAAAAAAAAACAGATGAAAAAGTGGACTTAAAAGTGGATCTTTAAAGAAAGGTGATTCAACGACATGAAGTCAACATTACGAAGACGCGCACATGGAGAGTAAGGAAAAGAGGAGAATCTAAAAAGAAGACAAAGAGGACACAGAAAAAGGCTTTGTGCAATCTCGCGCACGCGAGTTCCAATATCGTGCGTCTGAGATATCGGAGAGAGTGCAATATCGCGATTGTGATATTCGCACGCGTGAGCCTAAATGTCCCGTGCGTGAAATCGGGCCGAATCCAGTTGGAGATCGAATTTAGGCTGCAAGTTTCCTTTTTTATTTTAGTTTTTTTTTTATTTTTAAGTTTTTAGGAGTCAGACACATATATGTGACATGTGACCATCAATTTCGTCTCGTTCAATGCAGTTCTCGGAAAAGTGGTCACAACTCTTTCAAATCATGTCGGAATTAAGCGATTTGTGACTTGTTGGAAAGTTACTTCTATAAGCTCACATAAGACCAATTTCGCGTCAATCGGACATCGTTTGACACTTCAAAAGTGGCTGCGTATGGAAAAATGAGATTGATGATTGAATTAATTGTGACCATTAGATTAGAAGTTTTAATGGTTAGTTTAGGAGTTATAATTTTAGTAGTCTTAGTTGAGGTTTCTATGTTTTATAAATACTTGCAAAGACTCTTATTTTAGAGCAGATTATGATGAATGAAAATTAGTGCAAATGTGTGCTTAAGAAAGAGAGAATCTTTCAAACTTTGTAGAGCGATTCTTCAATTCCCCGAGTTGGGTTTGGTAGGCCAAGAATTTTCTTTATCTTCTTTGTTACTCTTTATTTTTATTTTATCCCAGAGATCAAAAACTCTAATCCTATCATGCGAGATTTATGCTATCTTAGGGTTAGTGTGATTTTTTTGCATCAAATACTCAACTTATTATTTGTCATATTTAAAAATTGTAAGCAACCCAAAATAGGAAGTCTTTTAGCCTAGTATTGACTTTCTAGACACAGTATGCCACCTATGCCCTGGCCTACGTCAAATGAAATTGAATGTGAGCAAAATTTAACAAGTAAATAAATTATAGTAATGAATGTGCATACAAACCAATGACCTTAAATGATACACTTCTCTCAATTGGAAGCAAAGACATATGATGCTTAGACTATTTAGTACTTACAAAAAATATGGTGTATGCTAGTGTTGTCTTATGTGATCGCTTATGCCATGACATATATATAAATCGCATCAGTCATGAAGGCTTATGCGATTTAGTAAGTATGCCAGGTGTTGTCTTATGTGATCGCTTATGCCATGGCATATATATAAATCGCATCAGTCATGAAGGCTTATGCGATTTAGTAAGTATGCCATCGCATTTTTTAAGAGCTCCTCTATGCTTATATATAGAGGCAAGCCAATAAATTTTAGGTTTCTTATTAATATATGGGAGATGGCGACCATGATTGATTGGTTTGAGTAAAATTTTGTTCTCCTTTGGGAACTAGAAGCGTAGCTTCTCAATCCATTTGCTTTAGAGTTTCACTTTTTTTGTACATTTCAATATCACTCCTTGCAATATTATCTTGTAGCAGATACATTGACATACACGGGAGATAACAAAAGGAAGAGAGAGAGAGAGAGAGAGAGCGAGGCACACACACATATATATCTGTATGGGTAATGATCCTCTCACTTAAGTCATGGGACAGAACAAAATCCCATGACTCGAGCTCCTATTGGTTGGATGTCTCATTAGTTGACTTTTCAAAGCTGATTGATGTGACATCCAGCCAATAGGGGCTCGAGTCATGAGATTATGTCCCATGACTCGAGTCATATAATCATTTCCCTATATATATATATGTCAAAAGTTTACTTGCAGATAATTAAGTTTGTTAGAATCTCATGTTAAGCTAAACAGGATAAGAAGAAAGGAAAAATATTTAGATCTAAATGATACTCACCAAGAACTTCTCGAATTGTGCCCATGCTAAGCTGAAATGTATCTCCAAGCATTGAATATAGGAACTCCTCAACATCCTTGTTATTCATAGGCTCGTTCCCTTCTACATAATCGGATGCAAACCCATTTGTACTCCCGAGCTCAGCTGTCAATGGTTCTTTAATATCCAGTTTCAATCCATTTCTGCTCCCAACCTCAGTTACCAATGGTTCTTTAAGTGCCAATTTCAATGGTTTTTTTGTTTTACACAACTCATTCAAACCTGTTGACGACCTAATATACTCTTTGCCCAGAACGCTTGAAACAGTGCCTATCGAAACAGAAGATCTTTTCTGCTTTGACCCTTTCAAATTCTTTTGGGAAAGAGTTGACCTCTCGGGATACTTTTCATCCAACGATTCTTGTGACTTTTCCACACTGGTTACACCATTAGATGTATGAGTTACAGAACTACAACTACTTTGTTGAAAACCATAAAGAATTTCACCAGCCCTATCTACGTTGCTCCCTGCCTAGCAATATGCAGAGACTATCTCCTTCAAGGAACAAACCGACCCAAAAGCATCATAAAGTCCCACCAAATCCCTTTCGCAACCATCTAATTCAGAACCATGTGAACTAGAAGCATCCATCTAAATAAACTCCAAAACAAATGAAAAACAAGAGAATCTTAGAAGAAACTTCAGAATTAATTAATAAAGCCAAAAAGTAAATGATTAAACAAGTGAAGTCTATCTTCCATCACACAAATTGACAAAACAAACTTCATCAAAGACGAAGCCGGTCCTCAAGAGGGTTAAAAAAAGTTGAGTATTCCATTTAACCAGGCAATAGCTAAACATCAGTATTACCAACCACTGCCATGTAACATCTTACCAACAAATTGCCAAAATAAGGAAGGTAAAGCATCTCCAAGAAGGATAATATTTCATCAACAAATTGTCATACATTAATAATCTATTAGTATACATAAATAAAGCCCCTGTTAATCACAAAGATAAAACTAGACATGAATATATATATATATATATATATATATATATATATATATATATATATATATATATATATATATATATATATATATATATATATGGAGAGAGAGAGAGAGAGAGAGAGAGAGAGAGGCCAGATTTGGACAAAATGTTCTACAATAATTGGAGAAGAAAATAAACACTAAACATAAATCTCTAACAAACCAAAAAGCCACAAATTTATACATAGATTTTTGGCCTGATATATAACTCGTAAGTAGAAAAAACCGATACACCCAAACCGTATCGGATACCGATACGGTGCACGCGCATCCCACAAGTTTCCTCAGCTTAAAAAAAAAAAAAAATCGGGTCCTGGCGGGATACGGGAGGTTTAATTTTATTTTTATAAAAAACAGTTTGCATGAATATGTTAGGCCCTTTGATTGGTGCTACCAAGGAGTCTGGCCTTCTTTTAAGAGTTGCAAAAGGGAGTGACAAAAAAACAAAGGAGGAAGGAGGAAGGAGGAAGGAGGAGGAGGAATTACCTGGTTGTAAGTCCCCGAAGAAGGACTTCCGTAGCCCCCGAAGAAGAAAGAAGGACTTCCGTAACCGCCGAAATCAGTTTTTTATTTTACCTTTCTTTCCTTTTTTTCTTTTTCTTTCTCTCATTCTTTCTTTGCTTAAAAACAGTTGATTTGACACCGACATATTTGGTGTCAAATCAATTCTTTGCTTAAAAACAGTTGATTTGACACCGACATATTTGGCCTAATGATTTGACACCATCATATTATTTTGATGGTGTTAGATCCAAAAGACCATTTTCTTACTGTGAGTTGCTTAAAAACAGATGAAACTCTTTTATTTTAAAGGGCTTGAATCGGATGACTCATCGTCAATTACACACCAAAAAGGTGTTCAAATGATCACCCAAAAGGCTTGAATCCGATGACTCATCGTCATTTACACACTAAAAAGGTGTTCAAATGATCATAAACCACTAATGATTTAAAATTTGGGTGGGTGATCTGTACTGTTAGGAAGATTTATGCCATCTGATTTCAATCATAATAGGCCTAAAAATACTTTTTCTTAGAGAGATTTAAGTCATCTAATTTGTGGACTTAATATCAATCATTGTTTTTAATTTAATGGCTGATATTAATCATCTAAAAAAAATGGCTAATATTAAAAACCATTAATCAATGATTTAAGATGGGCCTTAAAGGAACAGATTTTAAAATTAGTTTAAGATGAGAGTTGTGCTTTTAAAAATTGAAACCCATAATTTTTAAAGGACCGACTCTCCTTATCGTCATTTGTGTTTAAATGATTTTACACCATCAATAGTTTAAGATGTCAGTGATCCAAACCATCAAGTGACAGATCATATATTGAAGTGCAACATGCCTAAAAATAATATTTTAAAGAGATTTAAATCATCCAGTCCATTGACTATGACATCACCCGTTGCTTTAAGTTTTAATGGCTGATATTAAAGTTTGTCAATCGAATTGTTGACATTAACTTATCTGCATATTTCATTGGGCTGAGATTATCATTTTAATGATAGATTATTACTTGGGCAATTTAGATTGATGGCTGATAAATCAAACTTCAATGGTGTGAGATAAAAAAGGCATTGTAGGGAGATTTAAACCATCATAAATGGCCAAAAAAGGCGTTGTGGGCAGATTTAAGCAATTTGATTTGTAGACTTTAATATTAACCATTGTTTTCAATATTAATGGTTGATATTAATCTCTTGAATTATTATTTTTATGTTTATTAATTATTTTTTATATTTAAAAATAACATAAAAAATATATAAATATATAAATTAATTTTTAATGTAAGTACTCCCACCGTATCCCCCTGATTTTTTGAAAATTATCGTATCGTTGTACCCATATCGTATCGTACCCGTATGTCGTACCCGCACCGGTGCTTCCTACCCTCTTATCTAAACTCAACCATTAAGTATTTTACTGATGAGTGTAATAGCAATCTTGGTATTTATTAATTCATGACTTAACAACTACTCTCATGAGCCAGCATCTCCTCATCATCTTAAACCACAGTGATTACATTCTAATCATAAAAGGAAAAAAATTGCTACCACAACACGAATTTAAATAATTGTTGCGTGAAATGTGTTCGATAAAAAGCATCCATTAAACAATTTAAACTCCCCCAATATGTCAACTGATATTTAGGCTGTGTTTGGGTTATCTTATAAGAGCAGAAGCAACTCTTTGCCTGCTCTTTGTCAGAGTAGATAAAATTTGCTCTTAAATAGAGCAGGCATAAAGCAATTTTATTACTTAAAACAGCTCCCCATCAGCAAATGAGGCAAGGATCTGTGTTACTAAATGTAAAAGTAGTTCTCTGCTGGAGCCAAAAAGTGAAAGAATTAATCTTTCCTCCAAAAGGGCTAACCCTTAGACAAACAATCAACCATAGAACAATGATATCTAATAAAAAAAAGAACAAGAAAAAGTGAGATATAAATTGCTCAACCCTAATTTATATTTGTTACAACTAGAAATCAAGAGTACCCGCAGTAAAAACATCAAATACTAAAGATTTCTCATTTACCCGATGAACTTAATCAATAGGTCGAATTCTATCAAACAAACCTTACAGTGACTTGCATTTTTCACTTGATCAACTAATCAAAAGACTTATAATCAATAGGAGGATTGAATCAAAGAAATATTAAAGTGAATGCAAATAAAAATGATAATAGCATCCATATGATTTCAAAAACAAAGGAAAAAAACTAAACTTATATGAATGAGGTTCCTTTTGAATATGAATTGATGAGAGCTCTGAAGTGAAAAGAGGTATGAAAAATAACAAAATTGGAGAGAAATGCTTACTCGAAACTAGGGTTTTAGAAGGAAGGCTTGCGATGGATGGAACTGGGCCTTTGCTTCTTCTCCACTAAGGAGCATGGATCAAAATCTCGGTTTCGGTTTCGGTCATGACCCAAACCACAAATTGGTCAAATTTTCTGTAATTTCGGTCAAAATTTTGGTAAATTTCCGATTTTTTTTTAAATATGCTCTGAACTTTGTCAAACTTTATTTTTTTAATTTTTTTTAAGCTCTTTAACATTATTAGAACATATATATATATATATATATATATATATATATATATATATATATATATATATATATATGGTAGTGAGGCTAATTTTCGTCCGTTTAAAATACTTATATGTCTATTATCATAAACTATGGAACATAAAGTAGATAAAAAAGGACTTCATTACCTGAACTCGAGCATCACCGAAGTTTATCCACCATTCGACAACATTGAATAATGTAAATACATCAAATTTAATGGACTATAAACTTTCATAAGTAAAATAAAATCTAATTTACCTGACTTCTGGTTATAGATCTCAGATAATGCTAAGGGTGTTTCAAAAGTGCCAATTTTATTTCGAAATAATTCAATCTACACAACATTGTCAAACAAGGAAGACTAATGTTACAGATAGCAATAACAGTAATCTTAACAATTATACGAGAAAATTAATTATTTGTTACCTCTCTCATTGCCTTCCCTTGAACGTTGATGTCTAGCTCCATCTTTTGGATTACGCTTAGTAAGCCACTGTAGACCTCATCATTTACATTGATATTTCGACTGTATTGGTAGACGGGATTCAAGAAATGCCCTATTGAAATGTCTCAATTAATTAGAACCATAAAGATAAATGTAACGAAAGTATGATTCTCAATTAATTGGAATAATGAATTACCTGCTACATGTAAATTTTGGTGGAACTGCTCGTTCCACCTTTTATCGATCATCTTCCAAAATCTCTTGTGACTTTTGGGGTTCTTATCTTTAATGGCTAACTTTACTTTGCTCATGGCCTCATAGACATACCTCATTGTGGGTTTGTCATTCCCATCTACCAATTGTAGTACGTGCACAGCAGCTCAATAACATTCACAATGTACTTGACGCTATAGCTGAATGCAGAGCTGAAGATAGTAACAGCTACTTTGTTGGCCAATGGTCATTTTGCCTTTGGAATGGTGGCTTTGTAACTTACCCATTCTGGAGATCCAGCTAGACTCTTCAAGGCTGCCATGTACTTATATAAGCTTTGAAGAGCAGCGAAGTGGGTGGCAAACTAAGTTATTGTAGGCCTCATAATGTCCATTTTGTTTGTAAATGTTCTTATCAAATTGACTAGGTTTGCACTTTGGTAGATAAAACTGGTTATCATCTTACAGTTTTGTATGACAATATGCACAGTTTCTATCTTTCCGAGGTCAGTGAGAATAAGATCAATATAATAGGCTGCACAAGGGGTCTAGTAGATGTGGCTGTATGTGGCCGAAAGTTTGTTATCAACTGCATTGTAGTTTGCTGCATTATCAGTGATGATTTGTACAACTCGCTGCAGCCCAACCGATCTTACAACCTCATCCATCAATCCAAATAGATAGTTGGCATCTTTTATCATTTTTGAAGCATCAACAGACTTCATGAAGATTTTCCACTGATCAGTGTATACTAAGAAGTTGAATAGGGTCTTCTTAGTAACACCCGTCTAGCCATCGCACATAATTGTGCAACCTCTCTCGTCCCAAATTTTTTCGAAGCTCTATACATAATCCCTTATATCGGCCACTTCATCATCTAAATATGAGCCAACTATCTCATAAGTAGTTGGGATTTTTACCCCAGGTCCTGCCTCGGCATTAGTCTTCAACATGGTCTTAAAGTATGGCGATTTGACCACTTGAGTTGGAATATAATTATACACAATGAATTTAGCTATTGATTTACCTAATTTTTTTCCTCAAGTCTTCAAGAACATTATGCTTAGCTTAGATTGTTTGGAGCTCTTTGTTTTATATAAGAAGGGATCCATAGGTCTCACTGGACGTCTAACACTATTAGAACCAGAAGGACTAGAACCACCCTCCCGTACAGTTTTTGACCTGCATAAACTTGTGTCTCCATGGCCTTGGCTATGACCTGACCCTCCCTCAGCTGCTGCTGTAGATGGTCCATACAAACCAGACCAAAATCTATGAGAAACATACCGTTCATCCTCCCGTCTTCTCCTTTCATTCAAATTGTCCCTCATTACCCTCCTAAGTTAACTCTTTGCATCATCTTTATCATCATCATCCAAGTCCACTAGAATTGAAGCACAGTGAGATTGCGATATGGTTTTCATGAACTCTTGATTCCTTCTCTCGGTCTCTGCTCTCTCTCCTTAGGCGATCTATATTTATTATTTTTTTTTCTGTCTAATTTCCTTGGGCACGCTAGTGCACGGCTGCACGCCACCCTACTTGCCAGCTAAGTATTTCTTAAGTTTGCTGACACCACCACACTTTAACTCTTTATGACAGAAGTTGCATTTTGAATTGAGCCTCGTAGGTCCCAAAGGAGTGCCATACTCACATGTAGGATCGAGATCGCGAACCATCTCAAATAATAGAATCTGTAGAAGAAAACATCATTCCAATTAGAAAATCATTAAATTCAAATTGAGCTCAAAGATAAAGTGGAGACAAAAGTTTTAAGTCAGGGATTTAGTTATTTAAAGAGTAATATACCAATATTTTAGTGATGAAAGTTAGTTATAGGGATATCCAAGCAATTATCTCTAAACATAATAACAAAATTAAAACTTTATAAGTAGTAACTCAGTGAAATGTAACCAGGACCAAATTGTTCATATATATATATATATATATATATATATATATATATATATCTTTCAAATTTGTCGATTAGTGTCTGATGGCATTTTAGATATGTAATATTTCACTTGATTCCTAGTAAGAGTAGCAAAATGTTAGATATGTGATATTTCACTTGATTCCTAGTAAGAGTAGGAAAATGTTAGATATGGGAAAATTGATGGGCCTCCACTATATCCAAACATTTTCTTTTTACTAAGTAAGCAAAATGTCTGATTGCTTTTGGTTAAAACATAATACAATCATGCAAAGGGCATTATTTGCATGGTTAAAAAATAATGCAATCATGCAATCATGCAGAGGGCATCATTCTAATTTTCACCATGTATTGTATTAGCCAACATCTTTGAATCTTAATTAGTTTCTACCGGCATCCCCAAACTAACAATTAAAATTAAACCATGTTGGAAAGCACAAAATTTAGCAATTTGATCATGCATTAGATTGCCATTATATCTAAACATAAAAGATAGTAAACAATTTTTACATATTGTGGAAACAAGTTTAAGTTAACAATTTAGAACTTAAAAAAATATTCAAGCAATTATCTCTAAACATAAAAAGATAATAATAGAATTAAAACAAAATAATTCAAAAGTGGTTATCTTACAAATTCTGATGAGTTTCGACAAATTTTGGCGAATTCCGTCAAATTCCGGTGAGATCCGACAAGGTTCCTGAGAGATTTGGATGATTTCGACTAGATTTTTTGAAACCTAATAGACACAGCAAACCAAGCCGAGATTCAACAACTCCCGTAATTTTTTGGAGGGATTCCGACAAATTTCGACAAGATTTGGTCAATTTATGGCAAGATTTTTTGAGACCCGAGTAGAGACGGTGAACCGGGCCGAGATTCGGTAACTCCCGCAATTTTTGGGAGCAAAATCTGACGAGATTTGGGCGAAATCCTGCGAGGTTTGGGCGAAATCCGGCGAGGTTTGAGCGAAGTTTGACGAGAAATCGGCTAGATCTAGCGAAATCCGACGAGCTTTGGGCGAAATTCGAGTCTACACGGCGAACCATGTGTAGATTCGGCAACTTACAATATTTTTGAACATGAAATCCAGTGAAACCCAAAGAAATCTGATGAGCAAAAAAGCTAGATCTAGAGAATTCCGACGAGATTTGGCGAAAACCGACTTCATACGGCGAATCACGCGAAGATTCGGCACCTATATTAATTTTTAAAAGAAAATTCGGTGAGATCCGGCGAAATCCGGTGAGAATATGACTCGTTTCCGAAAGAGGAGAAGGTGGTGCAATTTGTAAGAAATTTGCCTTATATACCCTTTAAAATTGGGTTGCCCTTAAAGAGGCCTAAAATGGGTTGCACGTAAAAATTTGAGTTTTATACCCCTTTAAAAATGCTTAAAAGAAGTATAATATGGGTTGTTGGAAAAAATTGGGTTTTATACCCCTTCAAACCATTTAAAAAAAAGGAGCAGAATTAGGCCTATAGTTTGAAATTACGGCCGATAATTTGGAAATTCCGGAGGGGGGGCAATTTTTTATATTTTTTCGGTTCGGTCTCGACCGAAACCGAGACGTCTCGGCCGAGATTGTGATCCATGCTAAGGAAACTATGTTGCAGAGTGAGAATATGGGTTCTCATATTTATAGTCGGATGATTTAGAGAGAGAAACAAAGAATTTATAAATTTATTAAAGTAATATTACTATTATTATAAAACAAATGCATGTGTGTGGCAACATCTTTGTAACATCCCCATTTTTCAGTGTTTGAACCCTTTATGGATAAAGGCTAAATAACCTAAGGGGTGTACTAGCATAACACGGAACCAAGCCTTCCTTTTTGGATAGGAACTAATACACCATTTTGGTGTGCTAGTGTCACACCAGGCCAAAGCAATTTATATAAAAATAATACCCCAGTTTGGTGTGTAGGCTTCACACCGAATCGAAAACACTTGCATAAGTAAGGCTTCTCACGTAAGTTTCAATTTCCTCTTGCATTGCATGAAAATTTAGAGAGAGAGTGAGCTTGAGAGAAGAGAAGCCCAAACCCCTCTGCTATTGTTGTTGATATTCCGCTTAACTTTTTTTCTTTTGATTAATTACCACAAGAAAGCATCAATCCTTGATGCGGTTGCGATCCGAGAGCGTGAGAGAAATCCATCTTTCCCAAGCTCACTTTTATTTTGTTAGAAACCCCAACTCTACTGATCTCTTGAGATCCTCCTCCTTGCGAGAGTCTTTGATTATTGTGTACGATTCGGAGGATTTGATCTTCAAATCCATTGCGTAGAGATTGCAAGAAAGAGTGGGTTTCAAAACCACTGAATGTGCTAGAGGCGCATGCACCGATATTCTGATACCGATCATCATACGCGCATGTGCAACCATGGGCTCTTGCGAGTTCGTCGCGACGATGCGCTCGTAAGAAAAATGGAGTCACCACCCAAAGCTTTTGGTGTCTCGGGATATCTAAAATCAATATTTTAAGCACCATAGTGCAAAATATGATCCCGAATCACCGATCAACGCCAAAGCCTCTTGGATAAGGACTTCAGTTATCAATCGGGAAGGTATTAGGCACCCGATCAACCCACTCATAAGCGGTCTTTACTATAGGCAAGTCTATGTGTAGTTTATATAACATATATATATATATATATATATATATATATATATAATTATATAAAAAGAGAGAAAAAGCAAGCGGCACTTCCCTTGCCTGAAGGCACTTCGATCCTATTGAGCCCTTCACAACTGTCAAAATTTTAGCGGCGTGGCGGCTCAATTCTAGAATAGAGGAAAAACAAAGAAGATAGAGGAATAGAGGAGAGAGCTAGAGCTCTCGGGCCATTGTAGCACGGTGATAGGATCTTCGCGCGAGAGCGACACCGGTGAGCTTCCGATATCAATAGGCTTAAAGAAAGGGTTCTAACTTGCTAAGGTTTGGAAGGATTGATGGTTGTTGATGAGAGAAGTATGAAGGTTATGAGGGATGAGCTAGGGTTTCAAGGTTTGGAAGGCTTGATGTTTGAAAATGGGGAGCTAATTTTGTAGAGTTTCTTCTTTTAGATTTTGAAAAAGTGTTCTAAACAAGGGGGGGTGGCTCTCTATTTATAAAGGGAGAGGTGATTAGGAGGTTTTTTAATTCTAATTGGGTTTAAGAATTAGGTAATAGGAAATCTAAGGTTTTTGAAAGATTGGATAGGTGGGAATTGGGTTTTAATGGTAGATGATGGGGTGATAACTTGAATGACAAAAGGGTGATAAAGAGAACTAGTGGGGGTATTAAGGTTCTAAAGAAACAAACCCCGAAGTCTGGGATGGTCTACAAGTCAAACCCACAAAAGTTAAAAACTCATTTTTTGGGTCAAGGACGTGTTGGCCTGTGCTGAAAGAAGACCAATTTGGCCTTGCGTATATATTATGTACGCAAGGCTAAATTCTGAAGAAAATTGTCTTTGCGTACATATTATGTACGTAAGTGTAATTACCTATATTTTTTTACATTTTTCAAATCATCATAACTTTTGATATACAACTCAGATTGAGGCGATTTTTAGCTTGGTGGCAAAGCTAGGAAACTCTACTTTCCAATGGTATAGACCCAAGCTCCAACAATGGGCTATATAAACTTTAGCACTCCTCTTTTTAACCACTATTCTGGTTGGGCTTTCAAAGGGTCCGAGAATAGTTTTAAGGGTTCGGGCTTGGGATGATTCCTAAGGGTTTGAAAAATGCTTTTGAAAGTTCGGGTGTATGCTTTTCTTAAAGTACATGTCGATCATGCCTTGGGGGACAAATTTGGGTGTCTACAAATGCCCCTCTTTGGTATTCAATCACTAATGATCGTATGCTAAAGAAAGAGACGTCCGAAGAGGCCCAAGGCAAATGCTAACGGGTTTGTTATATTCAAAGCAAACCACAAACATCAAAAAGTAAAGGAAAAACTAAATAGAGAGTAGCAAAATCCTAAAGTATAGAAAAAATATCCATTCCTCAAGGCTATCAGTCTCCAAGCGCTTAATGACATTACTGGATATAATCGTGATGGTATAATTGAAGATGTACGATGTTTGAGATTCATTTCAAACAAGACTGCCCCGTGAGCGAGAGGGTGATCGACCCATACTTAAAGATTGATGTAAAGCAATAATGTGAAGATCCAACAGTTTGTGCCTAATCTAATGAGGCATTGATTGCCCCACTTGATCGGCCATGGGTGTCCCTACACGAGGTAGGGTTTGAGATTTTTGGGTGAACCCATCGATCCTGAAGATTATTTAGCACAACTATCCGAGTAGAGTGAATATTGATATCGCAATGCTTTTTGAGAGTGTCTGCTACTTTTTATAACAAGCTTACAAATAGATCAGCTATGTAAAAACATGAACCTATTAGGGGCAATACACAATAAGGCGATGGAAGTCTCGACCCAGTTCCCACCCGAGTATAATTTACATGAACAAACGACCATCCTACGGATACCCAGATGCATGACGTACACTTTATAGGGATACCATGCAGGTTTTTAAGCCTGCGACCGAGAATAAATACGGGAGAAGATCCCTTCTGCATCCATCTTTGAACTTAGTTGTTTGATATGTAATCTCATATAGCGGTGGAATCAATCCGATCGAAATATTGACTGTTCGACCGAGATTGACACCGCTGCTCCTAATTTTAAGTAGGATCCAAAAATCTAAGGCGAACCTTGAACTTAGGACATCAATTTAACATAACTGCATTGTCGAAAAAATATTGATATTTTACCGCATTAAAGCACGCATGTGCGTAAATAGTAGAACGAAAACACAGATATCTCCTCTTTTTCAAATGTTTGCTTTTTCATTTTTTTTGAGTAGATCAGACGTGAGTGGTAAGGTGCTTCATCTGATCCATCCACAACCATTGTTGACATGGAATACTTTAGTAACTCGAGAGGTTGCTTGATTCGAGGCTTTGGGCCATTTGATGTTCCTGTACATTCTTAAGAAAATGTCAGTCCCTTTTTTGTTTATACAGATAAAAAATATGCATCCTAACTAACAGAAGGAGAAGCAACTTTTTACCTATATTTTTCATTTTTCAAGATATATATATATATATATATATATATATATATATATATATATTGGTTTTTTTATTTTTGGATTGTTTTTTTGTTCTTTTTCTCTTTTTTGTTTGAGACGAAAGTACGATGCTACAAATATGTACAGGGATATAAAAAGGAGTAGAAATATATATATATATATATATATATATATATATATATAGATAGATATATATATATATATATTGTATTTTTTTTTTTTTTTTGTTTGATGCCTTAACAATGAGATAATGTCATGTGTCCCATTTTGAGCATAGTCGAACCCGTTCGTGCGGTCGGGCCTGGGTGAGGTTCAGAGTTTCACCAAGGTTGGAACGTCCATCCCTTTGGGCTGAATTAACCCTTTTATCCTTACCTCGGTCATGCGTTTGATAGTGTGGTTGTGAATATTTACCTTATTAGGACCCGATTTGAGATAATCATAAGCGGCCTAAATGACGATCAAATAGTTCAGAAATGCAGCCAGAAGAGTAACCTATTTCTTTTTCTCTCTTTTTTTTTTGACATTGTTACTCACAGCGCCCAAGATGAGTTTTCGTCATGCCCGTTGTCGCCATCTTTTTTATCCGTACGGCCCTCTCGGGTTTTCACTATGTCTGTGGGTATGTATTTTTATCTTAGGCGCCTTTTCAGGTTTTCACCTGGTTCGCACAAGCTCTCTCTTTTTACCCGTGGTACCCTTACAGGTTTTCACCACGTCCTTTTTGCTTTGAGCATGTATATTTTTATTTTATTTTCTTTTTCTTTTTCAAAGGTTACGACATGGATGTTGATTTTGTCATAGCCGGCTGGTCGAAATTCTTTTATTGTCTCTCAGCTTGGCTTGTGCTGATTCAATGGATACCATGACTGCTCGTAAACTTTAAAGAGACTTTTCTTCAGGGATGTATCGTGGCCATGAGTTAGAAGGGATAGGTTAGAAATTTTAAAGGTATTCTTGATTTTAAAGGTATTTTTCTTGATTGGGTTCCAGTTGCCATAATGCACTTCTTCTTTGGAGGGATTTTTATTGTACATGCCCCATAATTTTTCTCTCTTTTCTTTTTTATATAATTTATTCTTTTTATTTTTTTTAGACATCCGCTTTTTGAGATTTTGCTTTTCTGATTTTTTTTTTTTTTTTTTGGGTTTTGATGGTAACTCTTTTTCTCTTCTTTTTTCTTTTGTTTGGTATATACACCTTTTCTTCTTTCTGGGAGGGGGTACGAAAGAAAGGCTAGAGGTTCAAATTGGGTAGCAAAGGGTATGAGTACTTAGAGACACTTTATGGCTATTTGGCTTTGAATTGATGATCTCTTTTAAGGGGCCCTTAAGCAGTCACGTATCTATTTTTATCAATACTTACCTTGCCATGAGAGACTGGGAGTAGAATCGGCATACGTATCCAATATTGATGGGCTCGGGAAAATGTTCTTCATCCATTGTGGCGAGGCGAAGTGCATATCCAGGCAACACTTCTTTGATAACGTAGGGCCCTTCCCAGTTGGGCTTGAATTTCCCTCTCGGATCAACGTGGAGAGAAGAGAAGATTTTCTTGAGTACAGTGTCACACACTTTCAAATCTCGAGTGCGAACACGCTTGTTGTAAGAGCGTTCGATCTTGCTCTGATAGGCCTAGACTAGGAGCCTTTTCTCATCGATCAGGTTCAACTGCTCAAAGCGGGACCTCTCTTTCAGCTTTCGATAAATTGGACTCGATGGGGATATGGAGTGAAGGTACTTCAACTTCAACTGGTAGCACGATCCCATTTCTATACACAAGGGAGAATAGTATTGCCCCTGTAGCGGAACGGATCGACGTTCGATAGGCTCATAGTAGCATCTCACTTTAATCTCGATATGTGACCACCATCTTCTCAAGGATGCTGACGACTGACTTGTTAGTAGCTTCCATGGCTCTGTTGGTTTACGTCCTGTATGGTGATGAGCGATGATGTTTGATTTTATACTGCTCGCATAGGGCTCTAATGCTATTGTTTACAAATTTGGTGCAATTATCTGTGATAAAGTCCTCGAGCATGTCGAATCGATAAATGATGTTGTTCTTGATGAATTTCTCAACATGATTGGCCATGATGTTTGAATAGGATGCTGCCTCTAGCCATTTGGTGAAGTACTCAATATCAATCAGGATGAATTGATGCCCATTTGAAGCTTTGGTATTGACTTTTTTGACGACGTCGAGGCCCCATGTGGAAAATAACCACAGGATTGTCATACTATGTAGATCTCTGGCAGAAGCATGTATCAGACTGGAGTATACTTGGAATTTCTAGCACTTTTGAGCATGCTTGCAATAGTCAGTTTCCATTATAGTCCAGAAATATCCTTGTCGTAGGATCTCTTTGGCGAGCATACGCCCATTGACGTGGGTCCCATAAACTCCCTCATGGATTTCTTTTATGATATTGGTTGTCTCACTTTTAGTTAGGCATCGTAGCAGGTGATCGGGCTTTTATCGTACTAAGTTTTAACTTATTGTAAGCGCACAATGGAAATTGCAGCACTAGTATAGGGTCGTTCCCACGAGAAAATTTTTATTCTAGAGTACTTTTGTTTGTTTAATAACTTATTTATCTTTTAAGATCCTAAACTACTGCAAAAATATAAATAAAGAATGGGTTGTTTAAACTAATTACGAAAAATAAATTTAAATCCTCCTTCCAGATTATGGTTGTCAATCACGATCCTCCAGATTTCGGATATTTATAAAATAAAATACCGTTACACTGTATCTCAGTCCTCTAGGATTATAGTGTCAATCAAAAGCTAGAATTCCTTAACACATATTTAATCTAATCAACAATCTTCCTAAAATTTGGACGTCAATCAAACTCAAGGAAATTGAAGATGAAAAAGTAAAACCGTTACACTAATCTGCAAATTCTCAATTTGAGTCGTCAATTCAAATAAAAAACTCTTAGATGTTTACAAAGCAGTAAAGTATAGGAAATAAATCTAAACTAGAAAGCAATAAAAAGATCTTTCATCCCTCAGTTGCAAGTGTCAATTGCTTCTGAGAAACTACAAATACTCTACTGTAATCTTCCAGCTCCCGATCACAGGCATCAATTGCTCTCGAGAAACCTTGGATATCCAAACTATTCTACTCTATGTTGGATCAGAAGAAAACCCAACCTTAGTCGTCAATTGATGCTGAGAGTTTCTTCGATAACTCTACTCCTATGTCGAGCCTTCTTATTTATAGGTCATAAGATGTCGGTTTATATTATTTTATCTCTAATAAAAGAAAACTTCTAAACAAAAGATTCCTAATATAATTTTACTTTTAATCCTAGTTCTTCCTTGCTGGTAGGTGTGCTGGACTTTTCTCCTTTATTTTAGCTGCAGAAATCTTCTGAGTTCTTTTGCCAATCTTCTCTAATCCATAAGTTATTAGACTTCTAATTCAAGAGATCTTCTAATTTTGTGCATGACGGTGTAGACTTCACGTGATCAGCAGCATGAGCTTTATTTTGTACAATCGTGTGCATGATTGTTCTTCTTTCTATATTATCTCTGCTCTATCGAACACTCGAGATTTTACTTTGCTTTAGTCGTAGCTTTTTTCTTACGTTCGTGAATCATGATTCTTTTTTCCTCTTTCTTTTTCGCTCGTTTGAGATTTACGTTCGTTCAAGATTTCTTTCTTGGCTTTTTGACTGGTCCTTCGTTCCAGTGAATCGTTTCTTCGCATGATTGTAGTCCTTACTACTTTTTGAGTTCATTTTAGTAAATATTAACACTTCAGCTCTATTCTGCTCACTATTCTAAATATCTGCACATATCATCTCATTAGTAACAAATTATGATCTAACATCACTAAGTTAAGGGTGGTAATGTGACATATTCTGTGGTTGATCACACCCTAAACTTACGCTTTGCTAGTCCCTAGTAAACAAGGAAAGAAAAATTACTCTAAAAATTAAATGCCATTTTCGTAGGGAGTACAATTACATTTAGTAGATACAACAAGCCTTTAAACCCCTAGGTGATCCCTAGTGGAAGAGTTATAGTCTCTTAAAGGTTTTAAGTAAAGTTACCTATAAACTTCAAATGTTTTTGGCTTTTTTTTTTTTTTTTTTTTTTAAAGAAAGGTAAAAATTTTAAAACTAAATTTTATACACTAATCTGTAATAGCTGAGTATTATATGGTTGTCATAGTTTCAAAAGTATGATCTCAACATCCTTTGCTTTCCATCCTAGCAGTTATCTTTGATAAGAACTCAATAATTCCAATTCATATTAAGCTTGGAGTGTGTGCGTATTAATGAAAGTTTATTTATCATATATTTTTTCTAAACTGTAGATTTAGAAAATGTTTTCATCCAGATTCTCACTATTGGCGTACTCTAAAAAAGAATATTAAAATTTATGGGTTTTCTATATATGATATATATGATGAATGCTCTAAGGATAATTGACATTGACGAAAATCTCATGGAATAGATAATCACTTCTATTCATATGCTTTCCTGTTTCTCCATAGTATTTATGATATACATCTCTACTAGGCTCATGCTGTTGTAAATCATGAATCAAGAAAGTTTTTTTTAGACTTGTAATGGAGCTTTGGGTTGCGAGGTTTTTTAAGAAAGGTAGAAAGGATTCAAAAATTCTGAGGCTTCAACTCTTTTTTCTTCTATCTTCTTCTCTTCTTTCTACTTCAGTAAGTATCCAAAAAGTTGGATAACTTCTTCCCATTTTCTTGTATTTCTTTTCTAAATCTCATTTTTGAAGTTTGTTTTCAGTTTGAAAGCTTCTTACTTCTCCTTTTGTAGAATCATATTTTACAAATTCTCTTGATTTCTTATATTTTTCTTCATTTTATTTCTTTCTCAGATGTACCCTTTATTGCATATCTCTTATTTGTTATTCTTTTATTTCTTTCACTCCGTCTTCTTCCCTTCTGTATTCTAAATTCTAAGAAAATAATAAGGGTAAAAAGGTTGAAAGCTTCAGGTAGTACGTGTAGTTAATATAAGAATTTGGTACAAAGAAATTCGATTTAGGCTTTTAATATGGGTTCAAGGGGTGAATAAATTTATGGGATTTTGGCTTTTTCGCTCTAACGAATGAAAAGAATGATCTTTTATCATTTCCATGATTCACTAGCATGATTGTCATATTATTTTGATGTATCTAATAAACAGTTATAGAAAGACAAGTTATCATAATGATAGAGTATTTGATTCAATTTTTCAGCAATATGAGATTTCATTATAATCAGTCAGGAAGTTCAAAGAAAATTTAAGGTCAAATAGAAAATAATCTCTCTCAGGATAAAAGAGGAATTATGAATCAAAATCTCACTTGTTATATAGTTATGAAAATATAGTCTAAAATTGCAGTTTAAATCGAAGAATAGTTTCAAACATTTAATCTGATACAGTGTTCAAGAGAGCAAGACATGAATCGTAACTGTACTATTTTGATTGTTGAACTTTTGCTACGATGGATTGTAATGCTTGTGGAATCATAAATTTTTCTATCATAATTCACATATAATGATTAGCTATTTAGAAAAGAAAGTTTTAAAAAAAAATCTACATTAAAAACTAAAAATAAAGAACCTAAAGACTAAAGACTAATAAACAAATCAAAGCTAATATACACAGAAAGGTGTATCCCCCTTAAACTAAAACAAGACAATGTCCTCATTGTTTTCCAAAAGTAGGGGAAACTCAAACTTTACCTACTATTACTTTGTGTGTACTGGGCTCGTGATCTGCAGAAATAGTAAAAAATGTCCCCCAAACTGAGAGAAAGCACATCCGGCGTGAATCACACAGAAAGATAATCATCAAAATAAAAATAAAAATTAGAAACAACGAAAATAATCAATAGGATTTTTTTATAGATATCAAACCAAATATTTACAAGTTACATTAAAAAGAAGTAAAAGTGTTTACATAAAAGATTAAACCTAGGAAAAATCTAGGCACACCCTAGCTATAATTACACTGGCAGCACTTTTCCGAGGCCAAAGGTTTCTTCGATAAAGATCGGCCCTCGGCTTATGTTCAAAATTATCTCGCCTTTAAAATGGTTCATCCTTTTGGCATCAGGGTGGGTGCATCTAAAAGAAAAAGGGAAAATGACGGTTTAAGAAGACGAAGGGGAAGGGGGCGGTGGAGAAAAAAAAGTAGTGTGTGGTTTGTGGCGTTTGGGAGGTGGGGATGGTGAGCGAATTGGCAAATGTGGTGGTGTGGTTTGTGCATCAGGAACTTCTGGGGAGGGGAAGAGGGAGAGAATTCCATTGATCAGTCGTGCCCTTTCTTCCAGAATCACAGAGATTTCATATGCTTCCCATCGGAGAAGCCGCTCAAAAGCATCAACAATCTCGAACCAACTCGGTTGTTTCACCATGAAGAAAATAAAAGGAATGGAATAATTAGATTGAAAGTGAGATGTGTATTAACAACAAAAAGGGGCGGGGAGATGAAATGTTAGCTTGAGAGTTTAAAAATGGGTTCGACGTCTCCATCCACGGATATGTAGGCTCTAATTCAGTGATGACCCATTGAACCGGTCATCATGCGTATTATTAACCTAGAGTTGCCGGTCAACTCTAGCTTTTCATCATTTGAAAGCTCGAACTCTCGTACGAATCCGATAGTACTTACTACTAATGAGTCGTAAAACTTAGGGTTACGTACGTAAATCTATACGTTCGTTTGTAGGACTCTAATATACAAGGGAGGTAACATTATGATTGGTCGTGTTTTTGACGATCATAAGGTCTCTCCCAAAAATTTTAAAATCTTAAAATAATGATTTACATATTTTACAAAGGGTGCTACGGATGAGTCGGTAGCTCGACAAATCTTTGAGGGGCTTAGTTAAGATTTCAGGGAGTTGATGTGTCTCCCATAAAAATATGTCCTCTTGGGGTGCCATCTGGCCATGATGAAGAATGGCTACTCTCTCTTCTTGATTAAAATGATTAGTTGCTCGACTTGAACTTCTACCTTAAAAATAGATTGCTGAAGAGCAAGAAGTGGCTTCGATTGATTATGGTCTTGCCACTAACAATTTCCACACGTCTGCAGCATGACATCCTTGATGGCAACAGTATGGTCTTGAACTCTTGTGGGGCAAAACAGTACAACTTGTTGCTGAGGATCTTCCTGTGACGGGCCATGGTTATGACCACAAGCTTCTCATTTTTGAGATATTGGGTGCGATTTTATACTCAACAGACTGAAATTTTATCTTCCAAATCTTTAACTTTGGAATGCAATTCATCATTGACTTTAATTCATTAAGTCCTCCCTGCTTAGGAGGCTTATTCCTTAAAGTCTCTGAATCAGTCTCATTCGATGCATGGCTTTGCATTGGTTCCTCTATAGTTAACGTGCAAAGCATCCTCTATAGTTAACGTGCAAAACATTCCTCTACAAGCAACATCAATCATGTGCCGGGTTTGTTCATTAAGGCCTTCGTAGAAATCAAGCACTATTTGTCAGCATGGGACCTCATGATGAGGGCACTTGTTCATAAGCTCATTAAGACACTTCCAACTTCCCTCAAAAGTTTCGTCTAGAAATTGGTGAAACGTTGTGATAATCTTCCGGATTTGATTCATTTTACTAATTGGGAAGTACCTTGTGATAAACTTTGTTTGTAATTCTTCCCAGCTAGTAATTGTGTTGCTGGGAAAATGGGAATAGCCTCAAACGAGTAACCTCTTCTAATAAGTTTTAATATTAACAATTCCACAGATTTCTAGAAAGCTCATTACATGCATATATGGATCCTCCTCACCAAACCCATAAAAGATAGGAAGTAATTGAAGTACACTGAGTTTGAACTCGAAGGTTCCATCGTCGGTCATAGGAGGTAATTGAATACATAAGGGAGGTGTAAGAGGTGTCAATGCAGAATACTCTCCCAACAGTTTAGACACAAATTGATCTTTCTCCGCCATAATAAATGGAATTAGAAACAGAGTGGGATGGCTAGAACGATTATTATATCTGTTTATTTTTATTTAAATTTTATATGATTTTTTTATTTTAGAAAGCAGGGAGAGAAAACAAATCTGAGCCTCTAGCTTCTCTTGTTAGAAGAAGTGTTGAAACCTTTGATTCACCGCTCCGAATAAACCTGCAAAAGATAAGAAGTGATTAAAGAAAAATAAAAATATAAAAAAAATAAAAAGAGAAAGACAAATGTTAGTTTTCAAAATAAAAACTAAATAAAGAATAAAATCCGCTTTCCTTGGCAGCAACGCCAAAAAATTGATCGGGCTTTTATCGTACTAAGTCTTAACCTATTGCAAACAGATAATGGAAATTGCAGCATTAGGGTCGAACATTATCTTCAAACACTAATTACTATACCTAGAAGATCGTAAAATCTGAATGTTATTTTTAAGGAAGCCATTACTTCCACGCACGAAATTGGCCTTCACATAGTTTAAAAGAAAGATTTGTTATTTTGGGGAGATGTGCCATTTGAAAATACCATGTAAGCAGTCTGATTTGACGGTCATAATCTGACGATCTTTGGTGTAAAAGATTGACACAAAATAAGATCTAAGCATCAACGTAGTCATCTGTTGAATTGGGAATAGCCATTGATTGCATTCAATCATATGATACATATTTTATTTCGTGCCAATCTTTGCATGAAAGATCTTTAAATCATGACCTTCAAATTAGACAACTTACATGGTGTTTTCACATTGCACACAGGTCCCAAAAATATTAAAGTCTTTCATTTAAACCATAGTTCAAAACATTGAAAACTTGACACGACTCAAGAGTCAGCTAGGTCGAGTTAACTCAGTCTGACTTGAATATATATATATATATAGTTCAAGAAAAGCGTTTCACACTACCTTCGACTGTAAGATCATGTGCTATGTGGCAAGTGAGTGAGTTGCTCCACATCCTTTAAGAGTTCAGCTGGTCCCTTAGGGTGTTTTTAAAAAAAAGGATATATTTGAACCTTTTTTGCCCTTTAAGTCATATGTCAAATATCGTCATTCGCAATCCAAACATGGTGTATTGAATTTTTTCTAACTTTGACCTATACTCAATGGTGAAATTTTATTTAAGAGGATACCTGATCGACCTTGTGAAAACTTTCGTGGCACCTGATTCTTGGGTTGGGTGCCTGTAAAGACCCGAAAACTTCGACTTTCGAACCATATGACTCAGGATGCATGCCCGACGGGTCACACAGCTCAAGGAAACAAATTTGATTTGATAAGTGAAATAAGAATGAGAACCAAAAGATGAAATGACCGTTAGATGAGATGATGTATACTAACATACGGTATATGGACCTAACACCCAAACTAAGACTCTAAGTATAAAAGCTAGACTTAGATGAGAAATTTCGTTTCTTGCCTACTTGCATGAGACCCAACTTGTAAAGAAGAGAGAAGAGAGGAAGAGAACCCTCATGCGTGTTGATTCAACCATAAGGAGATAGATTTGCAAAACTTTGATGCGTGAGGAAGAAGGAGTCAACGATTTAAAGACCTAGACCGTTGGTGTACTAGGATTATGATTTAAGGTAAGAATATGTGTTTTAAAATCAAATGTGTTGTGATGAATTGTTGAGAAATAAATGCCCTCAAAGATTAAAGATGAATGGGTGAGTGTGGTATATTTTGGGCATTAAATGCCCTAGAAAGTCATAATAAATGTGATGGGTTTTAAGAGAAACAAAACTTAAGAAGAAAAGCTCGTGGGGCTGAGAATCTATCAAAACCGATCGATCGAAATGAGAATCAATCGATCGATTTTGATAGGAAACAGATATATATATGCACATATATGTACAACATAGAAGTGTGATTTCTGAAGGGAAAACCGACCGATCGAATGGAAATTTGATCAATCGAATTGTGCCTCGACAGGCTCTGTGCTCAGCTGGAGAGGTTCTCGCTTGGTTTAATTCTGCTCGAGTGGATATTGTGCAAACTCGATAGGTTCAAATGTGACTTTGAGTGGATGGTCGACAGGTTGCTTGTAGGCTCGACAAGATGAATTGTGAAGAGAGATTGGTTTATGAGTAAATCAATCGATCGATTTACGAATCGATCAATCGATTTGGGAAACCGATCGATCGGTTTTGGAAACCGATCGATCGAGTGGGACTGAATATACAAACAGAGACTTGTGTCTTTTGAAAGGAAACTAACCGATCGAAATGGATTTCGATCTATCAAATTTTCCAGATTCTGGTATTTGTCAGTTTGAGAGAGAGGACTTTTGAGACATCTTCCGCTTCGTCATTTCTGATGTGTAAGACATAACTTGATGTGTTCTAGGTTCAGACTACGAACATGTAATGTGAAGGCGCTATTATGAAGAAAAGAACTTCGTGTGGACTGCGTGTGAAGTGGGAAAAAACCTATAACATGTACATTTGTTACAATAAACATATGAGTAATGATGTGATTTGTGTGTATGTGTGTAAAAATCATAACACTGTCATTTCAAATACATGAGCTTTGTACACGGATTCAAGTGTGATAGTGTGTGTGTGAGTGTGAACTTCATCTAGATCCGTATACGTGTGTGTGTGTGACATATATGTGTGTGTGAATTTCCATTCTTCAATCCTAAACCTAGCTATAAATTACCACGACACGTGGTAATAAACTATAAGTTAGCTCAGCACTTTGATTTAAGGTTTCTGTGCGAATACCGAACCGATGCGACGGTATATCCGTGATCGACGCGAAGGGATATCCGTGACCGGTACAGCGGGATATCCGTACAACTTTGTGTGACCAATACGGAGGAATATCCGTACATTGTGGACCAAAAATGGTCAATGTGAGCTCAAGTGACCCTGTTAACATAGCTCAGTGGCTTGGCATTGTGAAATAATTCATTGAATGACGATGATGGGTGTTCCCATCGATATATTGTGGCTCTCAATGCTATATATGCTCGAGAGATTAGTTAAGTTATCAATTTAAGTTTTCCTTGGTGCGAGATGTGAGAAGCTTTGGACACCATGTTATTCTCAAGATTCTGCATATGATTCGTTCCGTTTTGATTTAAATGCCTTTCAATGTACTCTTCAATTATTTTGATATCTATCATGAGATATATGTGTGATGTGATAAAAATGCATGCTATGGATATTTTCTCTATTGAGCTTGGATGAAGCTCACCCTTCGACTATACGTCACAGGTATAGGTGAAGACACCGACATGAAAGACATTGAATTGGAGGACTCCAAGTACATTTTGGGGGAGGAGTCAGAACCTCTGCCTGATGAGTTTTTCTGCCTATGAGAGTGCTTAGTGTGAGATTTTGTGTAGATACAGCTTGATACATCCAGCCTTTTTGTAATAGAGATTCAAATACTTGTAATTATTTCAACTATTATTTTGTGAACCATGTTTAGGTAATGGATGGCCATCACCTTTGGTTCTTTTCGGTTCTTTTATTCATGCGTACTCGCATGGAATTAAAACCGTTATTTTGAGCGCACCTTGATATTAAAACTGGAAATTTCTTGCTTATATGATGATTATATCTGCATAGTTAGAGTTCTGATTTATTATTCGCTTTGTGTGTGGATGTGCCAAGTGTTCCGTTCGCTGCGTTCGAGGTTCGATCTTACGGACTGACCTGACGGCGCAGGTTTCTAGGGCAAAAAATCTGGGCTGTCACAATTGGCAACAAAGCTAAGCATTAGAAATTTTTGATTTTCTCAACACGTAATACACATTTGAGATGTTGCATCAGAGTGTATGGACCGTCTGCTAATGAAACTTTGATTTCATGTTTGTAAAACGTATGTCGAATAAAGGTAGAGGACGACCAAGAGGCGACCGTAGGTAGAATTTAAGAATTGGAGAGGAGATCCCCACAAGTTCAAATAGAGTTCCAATCAGAAATAGGGTAATTCTGGAAACAAGTGTACCGGAGCAAGAGAATCAAGAAAGAAATCAAGAAAGAGAATAAGATCGAGAGGATAGATAAAGGATGGCTCAAGCCATAAAAGCTGTGGCAAATGTCATGGCTCAACAGAATGCATTGTTGGCAGCGAACAATGCCAATAACCACCAACAACAGCCTCCGACACCACCTCCTATGCCACCTCAACCATCTAGATTTGTAGAGTTTAGGAGATTAAAACCTCCTAGTTTTTAGGGATAGACAAATCTGTTAGAGGCGGAAAAGTGGCTGAATCAAATAAAAAAGCTCTTATTGAGACTACCTTGTACAGATGATGAGAAGGTGAGTTGGGCCTCATTTCAGTTGAAAGGAGACGACGATCCTTGGTGGAAGGCGATGTTGATAAGGAGAGAACAAGAGAGGTCAGACGAGCCATGGACATGAAATGAATTTATCGAGATATTTAACAAGGAGTATTTTCTAAGGCAGATTAGAGATCAAATGGCAGCAAGGTTTATTACCTTGGAACAAGGAGGAATGATCGTACGGGAATATGGTACGGAGTTTACTAGACTTTCAAGGTTCGTACTGGAATATGTAGCCACAGAAAAGATGAAGGCCAACAAGTTTGAGTGCGAGATAAGACCAAGCATCAGGGATAGAGTATCCATGTTTGAATTAGAAACTTATGGAGCAGTTATGGGGAAAGCCATAGAAGCTGAGAGAGATATATCGGAGATGTATCAAAGACGCGATCAGTAGAACAAGGGAAAGGTAGTTGAAGGGAGACAAGGAAATTTTGAATCGGTGAATAAAAAGTTGAGGTTTACAGCACCACTCCCGAGACCACCTATCCAATCAAATTATACAAGGTCACCTACGCTTGCTCAGGGGAGATCTTTTCGTCAAGAGAGTCGTACTTCTACTACTGGGGTATCAGTTACCCAGGGGTTATCAAGGGTCGCAACGTCCATTCCAACCGAGACTTGTGCCCTGTGTGGCAAGGCGCATAAGATGACTGAATGCCGAAGAGGTATGGGCAGATGCTTTAAGTGTGGAAGGATGGGCCACATGATCAAGGACTGTCCAATTTTGAGAAAGGAGAAGACGGCCACAACTGCTACACCACGGCCAAAGAGGACCACGAGGCCTACAATGCAGGGTCGTGTGTATGCAACCACTACTCGAGATGCCCAACATATAAATGAAGTGATCCAAGGTATGACCTTGAATATGGTATCAATCTAATTCGATAAATTTTAGAAGAAGAAGGTGTATAATGCATGATAGGATAATATAATGTACATGTACTATTCTTTTTATTGTAAGTTTAGAACTACCTAACATTTTGGTACACATCTAAGTAGATTTTGCATATGATGCTTAGGTACCTTACAATTATACAAGGAGGGTGACTATTGTTGTTATGAAGCTCGAGTGTTGATAGACCCAGGGTCCACCCACTCATTTGTAACACCTCAATTTGCACGAAAGATAAAAGTTATTCAATAACCATTAGAGTTCATCTTGGCAGTGTCACTTCCGACAGGGAATTCCGTGAACACCGATACTGTGTGTAGGTCAATAGTTGTTGCAATCAGGGATCATACAAATCATGAGGCGACGGTTGACTTAGTTTTATTCGATATGCAAGTATTCAATGTAATACTTGGCATGGATTGATTGTCCATTCACAATACGAGTGTGGATTGCTGAAGAAAAATAGTCACATTTCGACCTAAGGGAGAGAGATCGTTCAGATTCTTTGGTATGCAATCGACTATCATACCATTTATATCTGCAATTCGAGCAGAACGTTTGATGAAGAGCGGATGTAGTGGGTATCTTGCTTTTCTATGAGAGCAAAAAGAGGAGAAGCACATCATAACCAACATTCCGGTAGTTTGCAAGTTTGAAGATGTGTTTTTAGATGAGCAACCAGGAAAGCCACCTGGTAGGGAAGTAGAGTGCGTAATTGACTTAGCACCAGGTACGGAGCCAGTTTCTTAAGCGCTATATCGGATGGCTCCGGCTAAGTTGAAGGAATTAAAGGAACAACTCTAAGAACTTTTAGATAAGGAATTCATAAGACCTAGTTGTAGACACTCCCATTTTGCCCTCTCGGAATATACAAATCTGTTCGGTCAACCTCTGACCTCATAACCCTAGCGTGGGAACCATGCACTGAAACAATAGTACATGGTTGAACACAAGCTGAAACAATAGCTCTGTGACTCAAATCCCAACATAGGGAGACTATATACTGAAATAATAGTATATCGTCAGAATACAGACTAAGATAATAGTCTTACATTTTAGACCCCTTTGCCCTCATATTGGGACCATATACTGAAACAATAGTATATGGTTGGACACAGGTTGAAATAATAGCTTTATGGCTCAGGCCTCATAACCCTAATGCGGGGATCATGCACTGAAATAATAGTAAATGGCTGAACACAGGCTGAAACAATAGCTCTGTGGCTCAGATCCCAACGTAGGGAGACTATATACTGAAATAATAATATATAGTCAAAATCCAGGTTGAAACAATAGTCTGGCATTTCAGACCCGACTCGAATCCGGATAACCCCAAATTACGTGCCTAAAACCACGCGTGCAATTCAATTACACGCCAAACCAAAAATGTGCAATCAACCTCCCTTTTAGACCAGACTTTCTTTTCCAGGCTACTTTGAGACTCGATCACGCGCCCACCATGAGACGCATGATCGGATTGAAGACCCAACCACCGGCGCCCAATTGGCCTACTCCCGACCTAGTCTTACAGACCTTGACCTCCAAGCTTTCTCGGTTAAACGCTTAGAAAGAAGCGTTTAATCAGATTGCGCACTCCACACTAGGCGCGCAATTAATTCTAACGTGATTAGAATTAGGAAACTCGTTGAGCAAGTCAGTCGGTCGCTCACTAAGTCGGTGACCAACTCAAAGTGATTAAGCACCGGGAGATTGGCACGGAATTTAGTTAAATGCCTGGAACAAGGCGCTTAATTGGAGAAAAAACTATAAAAGATTTTTTCCTAATTCGCCCCGAGAGAGGCTGACAATTTTGAGAGAGAATGGATTTTTTTTAGAGATTTCGAAATCAGAGAACTCCGAGAATGAACACAGAGGAACATAGCCATGATTTTGAGATTAAAACTTTGAATCTTCGAGATTTATCTCCGCAGGCCCGGTCTTAGGTAAAAATCTTAGTTTTAGACTTAGGATTTCTCTTAGTTTTAATTATTAATATCGAATTTTCAGTTTTAGACCGTGACACCCCTTTTAGACCGTAATCTCTTATATCTGGTTCTTGTTCTCCGTCTCTAGAACCAGTCCTTAATCTGACGGTCTAATTTACCGACCCTAGGCTTTAATTCCATTCTAAAATCTTAATTTCAGCCCTATCATTAATCTCTGGTTCTAGTTCTTAGGTTCTAAAATCAGTCCTTAATCATACAGTCTTATTTTCTGATTTCGGACCCGAATTCAGTCCTAGAGTTTTAAATTTTAGTTTTAATTTCTTAGTTTAATATTTTTAGAATCCCAAGTATTAATTTAGTTTCTATAATTCTAGTTTCTTAATTTAATCCATAATTATAATCTCAAAATCGACTCTGAAAAGCTAAAAATATAATATTATAGTCAAAAACCCAATTTGCTTTAACCTCAGCCACCCGATTTGTCCAAGGGAGTTTAGGGAGAGTACTCGGGAACAAGGTCAATCCTCCTTAGCATAGCGGGCCCAAAACCTTTTTTTTAGAATTATTTTGTTGCTTTAATTAGGATTAGAAAATCAGTTCCCTTACTTTATCTTAGAATTTTAGTATAATTAATTTACATGCTTTCTTTTGATTAGATCCTTAGAATAACTGCTTTGATTAGAACTCTAATAAAACTAGTTTCTTTATTTGAATTAGATAGTTTTAGCATAGTTAATTCCTTGCTATATTAGATTTCAGTATAGTCCTTTTTATTATTAGAATTTTAGTATAATTGATTCATTGCTTTGATTATAATTCTAGGAAAAAATCAGTCTTTTACTTTAATTGGATTCTAGCATAGATAATTCATTGCTTTAATTAGAATCTTAGTATAATTAATTTCTCGCTCTGATCATAATTCTAGCAAAATTGGTTTCTTTATTTTAATTAAAGTCTTAGTAAAATCAGTCCTTTATCCCCATTAGAATTCTGCAGGACTATTATCTTTGCTCCAGTTAGAACTCCAGTCAGATTAGCATATTTATTTCGATTACAATTTCAGTATAGTTAGCATACTTGATTTAATTAAAGTTTCATTAAAATTAATACATTTGCATTCCTAGTACAATTAGGAGACTGATATCAATTAGACTTTTAGTAACATTAGGACACTAAATTGATTAGAATTCTAATAAGATTAGGAAACTAAGATTAATTAGACTCCTGATAGAACTAGAATACTAAATTAACTCACTATAATAAATTCCCACACAACTAAACTCACAATAGAATTGGGAAATCTAAACTGATCAGAACTACAACAATAACGGGAAAGAAAAGAAAAATTAAACTATCTAAATTATAAGAAGAGTCACAGCTGCTGGCGTTCGCAGGCGGACGATTCAGTAAAGAAGTAACCCACACCCGCTCTAAAGCGTGATCATTAACGTGTTGTAGCGTCGTTAAATATCTGCAGTTGGCGATCGCAATAAACTAAGAATCTTCTTAGAAAACTCTTTTTTTTTCTCTTTACCTCCACCATTCCAAATGACACATCGCTAGATTCCACTTGGACAGAATTGGACCACTGATTCAACGCGGACCGAGAGGAACTCTGAAAAAGTGTGCACCAACAGACTCACGATCGTGATGGGACACTTTTGTAAACGTTTGTTTTAGATAGTTAATTTTTATCTTATTCTCCTATTTTTCCTTCTATCGTGTCATTTAGATTCCCTTTTAAATATATGAGTCTTCGTCAAAGACTTGAGATGTTTGGTATATGAAGAGTGAATTTAGGAGACCCATCATTGTGGGGGTGTCATAACAATCCTGCGTACGAAGAAGAACCATTTCACAATTCTAGCTCACGACAACCTGAGATTAACATGGCTGGCGAACAAGAAAATCCCTTCTCTATCCCACACATCGGTAATTATCATAACAGGAGAGATGATAACACTGGACAAAACCTTATTGCTCAATAAATCATAGAGCTCAGTATTCAAAGAATACAAAGAGGAGATGATGATGACGAGGAATTACTTCGAGGATTGGCCGCTACATACGAGACCATCAGGTCATGATAATTTTCAGAAGATCAAGAACGACAAGAGAGGCCACCTCCTACCCCGAGCGCAGTGTCAGCCCGCGCCATACCATTGAGATAACCTGCTCACACATTCTTCAACGATGGCTCTCTAAACAAGGTTTGCTCATGAGCCGCTCCAAAAGACAGCACTATCAAAATCAAAGATCTCTCTAAAATGCTCGATGAGTACATGGCCAAGAGAGAGCACCCCGGACAGTCATTTGGATTCGACAAATTTTGCTGAGACTTCAAGGCCAGTATCAGAATAAAAATACATATCCTAACACCTACCAGAACCAAAATATAACACAGAATCGACCAGCCCACGTGCCGAACTACAATAACGTACCTCCACCACGAAACTTCAACCTAGCTAGAGGCCCTTACCAGCCGAGGCAAGAACACTACCCTCCTCTACCTGATACAATTCCCAACATCTTCCGTCTCCTCAACACTCAGAATCTCCTTTGATTCCTGCAAGAAATACCTCACCCATGGCCGACAAATCTAGACTATAGTAAATACTGTGCCTTCCATTGATACGCGGGACACAACCTAGAAGACTGTTGGGTCCTCAGGGATGTAATCTATTACATGAATGACAGAAATCAGATCGATTGGGAAGCGCTTAGGAATCCTAATCCTAATAATAACCAACCCCAACAAAATTTAGGGATCATTAACAACCCCATGCCCAACCACAACCAAGCAACACCGGCTCAGGTCACCACCGTAGATCTCTCTGGTAGATCCTCCTTCCAGCCGTCCACCTTAATCACTCGCATTCAACCCTCTAATACTTTCGCCATACTAGCGAGAGTTCCTTAACCCCTGCATCCCTCAGTGGGGCGATCCCCATCGAGCCCACCTCCCTATCTAAATTCACTCAGATACGAGTCCATTCCTTTAGAACCAGGAGACCATTTCTCTATAGTCACCCACCATAACCATTAACCCCTATAAATCCTGAACCAACACCATTACCACTCCCTTCGTCTGATTCTGAACCCGAGTACGGAGATCACGTTCTTCAAACTACAGCCCGTTGCATGGGTAGAAAGTATCACCCGAAAGACTCCAAGCCAAGAGAATGAAACAAAGACTGAGTGTTTGCTAAACATAGAAGGAAGTGAGCGCAAAGAACATCCTGACCCATGTGAGACACTGGTCTTTGCTTTCCTGGAGGAGGATTACACATAGTACCTCCCACCTTGGAGCGACACCATGCAGGTATGTGCTCCAACCTTGAATTTCACTCACTTCACAAATGCATCAATGTCGAGCCACACCAGGTTCAGTCAATAACCGACTTGCCCAATTCTTAAGTTGGGAATTAATTATCCACCTCCGCCTTTTCCTCGAAATAAGGATTTCACAAATATACAACCACCAGAGGGGAACGTGAGAGAAAGAGAGGCTAACTTGCCGCCCCCGCCTCACATTATTCATCCACCAATCCAACCACCTGCACCCAAGGCTCATCGGCCAGGCAAAGAAATGGCACTCAAGTCAGGGCAAGAATATGACCTTCTGCAGCATCTCCAAAAGATCTCGGCTCAGATATCCATACTAGAACTCATTAAGAAATCACCTAACCATCACCAGTTATTGATAAGGACGCAAGTGGATGAGAACACAACTCTAGAGGAGCTTCATCAAATCACCTCGGTCACGGCGCAACCTCTAGCACTCACTTTCACAAACACAGACATGCCTAAAGAGTCACTTCGCAGAAGTGCGGCTCCCATATACCTTACAATCATAATTATAGGATTCTCTGTACCTTATGCGTTGGTCAATATAGGAGTGGGACTCAATATTTACCCCCTCACAACATTAAAGATGCCCGAATACACAGAACAAGATGTCAGGCCCTCGGCACTGTCACTCATAGCTTATGATGGATCACGTCACTTTGTAAAAGGAACTATTAAACTCTATGTTTGCCTTGAACCTGTAACGAAAGACTTTACCTTTCATATTTTTAATTCTGCTAGTACGTACAATCTTATCTTAGGAAGAAAATGGTTAGAGTCAATGAAGGTTATTACATCCACATACCATCAATGCGTCAAATTCCCGTACGAGGACTCCATTGTCCGTATATACGCCGATGCACCACTCCAGGAGATGGACACTGATTACGTGACAAGTATTTTGACAGCCCATGATTCCGTATTGAACATGGGCCACATTCAAAGGACTCGAATCCCTGATGAGACAATCGTTGCAGAAGTCCGTCCCGCTACCCCTCCTAGTTCTCCCCCAACGCGTCAACAAAAATTGATGAGAAGAGAGGTTGGCCCAGACCTCGCCAAACTTTATGACATCAACCCCACCACGATAAAAGGGTGGGATCTTATGTACCAACTCAGATACGTTCCCCACACCGGACTCGATAAAAATAAGCAAGGTCGTATAGGACCTGTCGTCCCGACAAAAATACGTAAACACATAGGGTTAGGTTATTAATCGGACAACCCACAAGTCGACTTGTTTCCTACCTCACCCAAATGGTCTCTATATGACCACTTCGTCTATGGGACTGCCGAGAAAGCATATGTACCAAGGCCGAAGGAAGTGTCCTTCACTAGATCCCAAGAAGTAGAAATCGAGCGAATGGCTAAAGCATTCAATGATTTAACCAATCTAAACAACGATATTGATAAACCGCTGAAAAGAGTCAAACCCTTGTTTGACGCTAAGGAATTTACAAAAGAGAGGAAGAAAAAACCTCCAGAACTCAAGCCATGAGTAGAAGATTGGGAATCCACTGATGACGAAGACTTTCACATAGCAGCCTTACAAGCTGATGAAGAGTACTTACACTCAACATGGGAAGAAGATGATGCCCCACAAGAGGATTTTAACTCGTATAGCATCCGCCTCGGCCTTGGCCTTGGGGGATGGGAATCCCTGTGGGACTCTCCTTGTATTGTTCACCTTTACCAACCCCACTGTAGGGCACGCACCAGTATATTAGAACTCTTTGCTAGTTGGATCCGACATTCTACGATTGAAGAATCGAATCACGCCAACCTCGTGACAACGGAAATAAGTAATGACCTACTAGCTCGGCCACCGGCATAAGAAGCAGAAAATCCCAACAGTCATCTGGTTGACCCAGGGGGAAACACCCCCATTGCCCTCATTGAGTTTGAAGAGGAACTTGAACTAGACACTTCTCCATCCCCAGACGTGCTACAACTCTAAATATGCTAAAAATCTTTAGAGGAAGAGTGGAAACCTCCCCCGAGTGATGACGAGGACTACTGGATAGAGCTCCCTGCACTCGAGCTAGCAAAGAAAGCTAACCTAGGACTTTGAGCACTATCAGATCAAGAAGATGAATTCGATACCATCTTCGACTCTAACTTAGAAGGATAGATATGTCCTTGGGGATCTCCCTGCATTTATCACCATTATCAGCCTCATAGCCGAGCGTGCATACTTATCCTAACATACTATGAAGTTCAAGGGAAAGAGCTCGCTACCCCTGAGGATCCCTTAAGAGATCACCATCGGCCGAAAGAACCATTATATTACGACTTAGAGGAGGATAGTTCGATCGACTACGATCTCCAGAGTTTCTTCGAAGGAGCAATCAATGTGATAGAAGAAATCTAAACATTGGTGCCATGCCACCAGTATCGCTTCTTCAAAGAATCTCATCAGATAAGGACTCCAAAAAAAATGCCAAAATCACAAGTCCACATTTCTCGAAGAATCGCCCGAACGGCTCTAACAGCCGTCTCGCTCCCTCAATTAGAGGAAGCAACTCTCCCGACGTCTTTGAGGCGATCGACCCTGTACCATATTTATTATCAAAAATTAAAAAAATAGAAAAAAAATAGAAAACCTTAAAAATTTAGAAGCATAAAATTCAAAAAAATAAAAAAATCTCAGAAAAAAAAGGGAACCCTTCGTCCTGAATCAAGTGTGCGGCTAACAAGGAAACTTTTCTCCTAAGACTTCTATCTCATCTCCCACACGAGGACACAAAGCATCCAGGCTCAACAACAAGCCAGTGATCATACCGGACGAGATACTTCGTCACTTTGAGCGATGAATCAATAGTCTTGACCCTCACCTTACCAAAGATCTCTTAGTCATAGATTGCGCCGATGAAGGGTTACCTTTCACAAAATCGAATCCCCAGTGTAGCAACTTTGCAGTATATGAGCTTACCGAAGATGAAGAAGGAACACCAGTCGCCCAGGAGGCACTGGACTTCTAACGAGTTATCAAGTATTTCGATGAGCAAACCCAAGCTGTCACGGAACCCATAGAAGAACTTAACTTTGGCACTGAAGAGAAACCCAAGAAGCTACTGATCAGCGCAACGCTCAATGCCAAGGAACGTCAATAGATTGCACAAGTCCTACAAGAGCACCTTGATTCCTTTGCATGGTCTTATGATGATATGCCTGATTTAGATATGAGTTTAGTAGAACATCGTCTTGTCTTAAAACCTGATGCCAGGCCTGTTAAGCAAAAACTTCGTAGGATGTACCCACAAATAGCCCTTCAAGTTAAAGAGGAAGTTGACAAATTGTACAAAGCCAAATTCATCCGAGTCGCCCTCTACCCCAAGTGGGGGGTCGCCAACATAGTACTTATCGCTAAGAAAGACGGTAGAGTACGGGTTTGCATTGACTTCCGAAATCTCAACCAGGCATGCCTAAAAGACGACTTCCCGCTTCCACAGATTGACACTCTAGTCGACAACACCGCTGGACACGAGATGATATCTTTTATGGATAGTTTCTTTGGATATAATCAGATCAAATTAGCAGAGTTCGACCAAGAGAAGACTTCTTTCACCACACCATGGGAGACTTACTGCTATGTCATCATGCCTTTTGGGCTCAAGAACATAGGAGCCACATACCAACATGCCATGATGGCTTTTTTTCACGATATGATGCATAAATGTGTAGAAGTCTACGCCGATGACATATTAGTGAAGTTCCAAACATGAGTAGGACATGTTGCAGCACTCAGACTGGTACTACAAAGAGCTAAAAAGTATCATCTAAAGATGAACCCAAAGAAGTGTGTCTTCGGAGTCACCTCCAAAAAATTACTCGGTTTCATAGTCAGTAAGTGAGGAATCGAAGTCGACTCGCAAAAGTCAGAGCCATTCTTGAGATGTCGCCTTCCAGTAATATCAAAGAATTACGAGGCCTAATAGGAAGATTGCAATTCATCAGGAAATTTATCTCCCAGCATTCAGATAGATGCGATCCTTTCTACAGACTACTTGAAGGAGGAACTGAGTACAAATGGGATGACTAGTGTCAGCAAGCCTTCGACAATATCAAAAAGTACCTCCTTAACCCACCAATTCTATCGCCACCAGTTCTCGGAAGACCCCTAATCCTATACGTCTCAGCGAATGATAAAGCAATGGGAGTGATTTTGGGGAAAACATAAAGAAGACGACAAGAGAGAGAAGGCTATCTAGTACCTCAGTAGGACGATGGTCGAGTACGAACGAAAATACACTTCAATGGAGAAGACTTGCCTCACACTAGTGTGGGCCTCAACCAAATTACGGCACTACTTAGGAGCACATAAAATACTAGTACTAGCCTGAATGGACATCTAAAATACGTATTTGAGAAGCCCGCAACATCAAGAAAGATCGTTCGCTGGCATATGCTATTGCAAGAATTCAATATCACTTACATCATACAGAAGTAGATCAAAGGACAAGCAATCGCCGATTACCTCACAGATCTCCCACTCTCGAGCAATGAGCCCATACACACGGATTTCCCCGATGAAGACCTGCTCACAATTCATAACGAAGAGCCCGACAAGACCTCATGGACCCTTTACTTTGACGGCGCTCTAAATCACAAAGGAAAAGGGATCGGGATAGTCCTCCTAAGCCCAAAAGGAGTAGTTATACCTAAGGCTTTTCAATTAGATTTCCCTCACTAACAGCGTCGTAGAATACAAAGCTTTTATAGCTGGACTACGAGCAACATTACAATTAGACATTAAACAGTTAAAAACCATCGGTGATTTCAAGCTAGTAATCTCACAAGTTATAGGAGAATAGAAAACTAAGGAAAGGAGACTAATGGCATACCTAGAAACCACTCAATATTTGGTAAAGAAATTTGAAAGAATCTCTTTCACGCACATCCCTAGACTAGAAAATGAGCTCGTAGATTCCTTAGCCACGTTAGCCTCGATCATCCAAATACCCATCGGCCAAAGTATCAAGACCTTCTTTGTTAAAAATTTAACAGCACCCGCCCACGAGGTAGCATGGACCATCAAGAGAGCATTACCGATCCTCCCCACCAGTACAGGACTCAATGAAGCAATCACTCTAGAAAAGCACGTCAAGTCAGAAACTGAAGTCACTATTTTCAGATTTAAAAAATCACCAACCGATGACGGACAGCCATGGTATTTCAACCTCTGGAACTTTTTAAAGCATCAACACGTCCCTCCATACACCACGAAGATCAAATGAAAGACTATAAGGAATCGATGCACCTGATTCTGCATACTCGGCAAAATATTATACAAAGAAGCCTTCACCAAAGGAGTACTACTATGATGCGTCACGACTGTCAAAGGACAATACATCATTTGAAAAGTACACGCTAGTGCCTGCAGCGCCCACTCTGGTAGACAGAGGCTCGCCGATCAAGTTACATGACAAGGCTACTTCTGGCCGACGATGATCAGAGATTGCCACCTCTATGTTCAATCCTACAAATAATGCCAAGAACACGCCTCACTCATCAAAGCTCCATCAGTTGTATTGAACACTATGACCTCGCCATGGTCATTTTCGATGTGAGCCTTCGATGTCATTGGACCTTTCACAGACACAGTTGGGAACACTCACAAGCATGCGTTCATTCTTACGGCAATCGAATACTGCACCAAATGGGCATAAGCTGAATCCTATGTCAGGATCACCATTTTAACATTTGAAATATCATTACCAAGTTTAGAGTACCCAAGATGTTTGTCACCAACAATGGACCACAGTTCATTGCAGAGAAGACAAAGAAGTTATGCAAGAAATTCGGCATCGATCTATGCCACTCATCACCGTTCTAACCTCAAGGAAATGGACAAGCAGAAGCTATAAACAAAATGCTGATTCAAATTTTAAAACACACAATAGAAATAAGCAATAGAGTTGACTGGCTCGAACGACTACCAGAAGCACTCTGGGCCTATAGGACCTCTATTCTTATGGCCACTGGCCAAACTCCCAACCTCCTTACCTACGGGATGGAGGCAACCCTACCATATGAGATACAAGTACCATCCTTATGGATTCAACTCGATGATGAGCTATCCTTAGACAAGAGGAGAATCGCCCTACTCACGCAGTTAGAGCAACTTGATGAAACACGTCTAAGGGCAGCTGATCACGCTCAGGTATATCAGAGAAGAGTAGCCAGGACTTACGATAAGAAAGTCCTCGAACGAACCTTTAATATTAGAGAATTAGTCTTAAAGAAAATCATGCCTTCCAAGCACACCCATCCGAAAGGAAAACTGAAACTGAATTAAGAAGGCCCTTATGTTTTAATAGCTGCATATGCTGGAAATGCATACAAACTAGCGAACCAAAATAGGGAAGAACTCCCTAGCCCTTGGAATGCCATGTACCTTAGAAAATATTATCCTTAGCCCTGTGATCATCACATCATGTGGTTAAATACTTATACATATTACCCCCGTAGTCCTCACGACCCATTCATTGGTCGTACATCATCAATTCTCAGAATATTCTTAAGACCTCCAATTTATCGCCCATTTTTCTCACTCGGGCAATTTGATTGAAGGACTAGTGACATACCTAACATCTTTCAAAAGCATAAGTAACACCTGATCCTCATTTCCCTTCTCCCGTTATTGGAGGAGACGTTAGAGTAAAAAAAAATAAAGATGTCAGGTTCAATCAAAACTCATTATTCTTGTGCCAGCAGGATACTTTCAAAGAAAACATATATCAAAATTTTGAGTAGGAGCATTACGACCAATGAACAAGTCAATGAGCTCAGGGAAGCATAAGCAGACCGTGAGGACATCTCTGGTAACTTTACTAGAAGTGTATAAGTAAACTGCGAGGGCATCCCTGATGTCCCCATACTACTAGATGTCATCGTAAGGTGGCAAGAGGAGGACAAACTCCTGCTAACCATAGAATGTGAGATTTTGATGGTACCAAAATATGGCGAAGAGCTCAATCATGGAATCCCGTATCCCTCTGAGAAAAAGATTATTACTTATCCCTTTTGGGAAGCATTAGATACAAACTATTCCCCGCATCACTGAGCTCTACCCCCCTCTTCTATATTTATTTCAGATGATAAATCAAAAGCCTTACAGGATGCTCCTAGAAATGAAACTGAAAATCGATGAATGACACAATCACCCACTATACCTACCATACTTCTCCTTGATAACCACGGGATAGGATGACCACCACCCTAGGATAGACCCCCGTACGCAACTGACCTATTCGAAATGACCTCCCATTGGTTCGATGACAGTACTGCTGAACTTTTCTTCAAAACTAACTCACCAAATACCCATGACTGCTTATAGACCCAAAGTGCTCATCAATAGCACAAAAAAGCTTTATTGCATCTACACACTGGGGCATTTTTTTTAGATCTGAAGGAGAATCACATTAGAAGTGTTGGCTTGTCCACAAAGAAGATGAGAAACGACGAAGTTACCATCTGGAGAGTGCTACTGAAGATATTATACTGCCAATTCTACCACGCTTCTACATTGGGGCATCTTTCTTTATTTTTTTTGTTTATTATTATTTCAGTTATTTACTTTCCCTATTGCTTTATTTTCATTTCAAAAAAAAAAAAAAGCAAAAAAAGAAAGAAAAGATAAAAAGAAAAGAGAAAAAAGAAGAAGAACCACATATCCATCTTTTACTACCAAACCCCGATCTGAGACACTCACCCCTCTTGACAACTAGTAAGGGGGAGAACAAAAATTACTGATAGTATTACCTTTACATGCGTAGATACAACACAACCTTCAACCATCACCGGGCTAGCTCAGGAAGCATCCAAGTCCCAATGACGGTCGACGAAGCTAAAAAAACTAAGAAGCGAAAAAGCAAATGCGAGAGGTAATCAAAAGAGAAGCAGCCGATCAGGTACATCTAAACCAAAATCTCCATATATATATCAAAGCTTTCTTTTCTTTTTACACTTGTCATCGGGGGCATCCCCCCTATATATACAATGCACACACAAAATAAACACACACACACACACACACACCTACTCCCTGAGCTTCCGCTGGGATGGACAAGCACCGCTGTCCCTAGTATCATCAGCTAGGAGGTCTGTAGACTAGTCCTCCGAAAGCATAATCCCGACACCCAGAGTCCTAGGGACCTCTAGAAGATGAGGCCCCTCACTCGTCTGACAAACAGATCGCCTCTATCGCGAATGAGGAGGATACCTCGCAAGAATCTCCCGAACAATAGAATCCTCATGAGCATAACCCCTGAGACGATCATGAGACATGTGACGAGATTGCCCAGCTGAGGAACCCGTAGCCCTCGACTCTGATCCACTAAGCTGACTAGCCAGCCTACGTACCCCCGCTCACTCCTCGTTAGACGATACTGTAGCTAATCTAGGGTCACCTGCATCTTTGCCCGCATCGTCCGACGTGTCCCCTCTAATGCCTCAGCCTGAGTTTTCCGCGCAACCATCATCTCAACGAACATGTCATCACGACTCTGCATCTCCCCAAGGATCTGTCTCGCCTCGGCAGTGGCACGCACTTGTATTGCCTCTAGACGCGCCTCCTCAAACTAACGAACTTGCATAACCGCACCAAGTCAAAGAAAACCAATATATACATGAACAAAAATAAAAAAAACTTTGAAAAGGAAAGAATTATACTAGATCCAGCCTCTCCTCTAGAAGTCACTCAACCGTCTCAGCAGTCACTGGATCAGTGGGAGGCACGGAAGGGACCGCAAGCGTAGACGACTGCAACAAGAACAAACAAACACATCAGATGACACTATAATGACAAATAAACCATAAACGCAATAACTAAAACATACCTGAGTAGGGATAGGAACAGACCCCTGAGGGGGAGCCTCAGGAGCGGAGTCTGAAACTGCCTGCACAAAAAAGAAAAAACCAACACAAAATACATCAGAACAAAATAAAAGGAAATAACCTAAACTAAATTACACCACGCCAAAAAACTATACCTGACTCTTGGGACGTAGAGAGGCAGCGATCGCCTCCCTTGTCTGAAGATCCTCGACAACCTGATGCTGAAATACCACGTAATGTTAGTAAAATGTTAAGAAAGCAAAACAATAACACCAACGAACTGTGATAATTATACAAACAAGTTGAAAGATTGAATGGAACTTACCCAATGAGCTAACTCGGCCCGAAGTTGAGCCATCGCTGGATCCTCCCGATTGGAGGAAGCAACTGAAGATGGGCCAAATGCCGGAACGGGACCTCCAGCAGCGAGCTCGGCTCTCTATGAATAACAATAAACATGTCAGTCGGCAAGCCCCCAACACTATCAAACTAACCCGACCGCCTGGTTGCATGCCGCCCACCAGGCGCGTAATCATCTCAAGCGCCCGAATCAGCGCAACGGAATGCCAACAGTCACTTCAACAGTGACCGGCCACCAACCTAATGTTGTGCCCCATGACTTGCGCTAAATTCTATTAAACGATCGAACGCTGATGCTTAATGACCTTCCGACCCTCTGAAACGTGCACTCCCATTCCGGTGCACAATTAGTTTTTACATTTGGAGTAAAGCGTGCAATTTTCTAAAAACACAAAATATGTGCCCAGAATAACAGGTTCCCAGGACAGAATTAGGAGACTTTCGACACTGACCGCCAACCTAAACTACGCCATTGTTAGAGTCTATCCAAACACACTTTTGACTTAGGACATACACACCTCAAATAAAAAACTAACCCCCCCCCCCCCCCCCCCCCCCCCCCCCCAACATCATTTATACACTTCAACTAAGACCAAACTAAACAAAAAAAAATGAAGAAATGCCCCATCACTTATACACTACAACTAAAATCAAACTAAACTGAAAAATGCCCCCCATCATTTATATACCTGAACCTAAACTAAACTAAACTAAACCAAAAATTTTCTCCAACATACCCCAAATCCAAAATAAATAAACTAAATCAAACCAAATTTGAATAAATAAACCTCGCACTCAAAACAAGTCAAATAAGCTACAAAGTCAACTAAACCAAAAGTTGCTAAATATAAATAACTCCAAACGGAATTAAAAAAAAAAAAGAAAAAAAAAACATAATCACTTCATAAATAGATAAAATAATTACAAAATACACCGAGGGCATACCCTCTGAATATACAACTTAAAATAAGAAATTTAAATCAGCACGTTCAGGCAATGCCAGAATCCGAATTTATTCAGGAAATAAGAGATCTCGGAGAAGCCTAGAGAAAGGGTTGCCCTGAACGAATTCTAATCGTGATAACCTCTTTCCCTTGCCCCGAACCGACAGAAAAGAAAGAGTAGCTCACAGAAAGTCACCCAGGATCTGCGGGATCCACCTTCGGGAGCTCACCTTGGAAAGCATAATAAGGAGGAGCAACTAACAATGAATCCATAGAGCCTACCGAGGAAAAATAGGCATCGGTCACGAGAACTCTGACCCTATCTTATCCTTGGGTTTCCTTTCTACCACCTTTTTTTCCTCCACCTCTTCCCTTAGCATGGCAGCAATTCGACTGTTACCTTGCGTTCCCAATCCTGTCCATTCTCAATAATCCACTCAATAATCACAATTCTTCAGGTTTAATACCCGGGATACAAAATAGAGAGGAAGAAAAGACATTAATGAATAAAAATGCCCTAAATCACAAGACAAAGAAATATATGCCCCAAAACTTTAACCCTAAGCTTGAACCACAAAATAAAACAAAAAAAAAATGCCTTTAACATACATTTATAAACCATACCCCTCAAACCACCAAATGACAAGTGTCACACTTTTGAAAACCCTTTCAATCTAATTAAATCTAAATCAAACACATACCGCCCTTTTGAAAGACCACAATCCATGACAACCTAGATAAACCAATGATCACACAACACTTACCCCTCCAAGGAAATACCAATCCACCCCCAAGTCTAGATAAGCCAATAGGAATCAAACACTTAACACCCATCTAGAACTTTTAGAAAAAAAAAAAGACTCACACCTTCTAACAAGTGTCATCTTAAGTCAAACAAAAGACTAAAACAAATACCTTAAACTTTAAATTCAAAAAAAATATAATAAATAAACTCTCTAAAATGAGATTCTGACTTGTGAGGGACCAAAAAAAAAATGCCTCGTCAAACCCATCGGAACCAAACAAACCCCATAAAACAAACTAATCTTGGGATAAACTCTAAGCTAAATTAAATCCTAAAATAAATTAAACAAATCAAATAAATCCAACCAATCCATTAATAAGTTTAAACAAATAAACAATCATTATAAGACAAGAAAAATGCCTCTTTATTTATAAATAAAAAATTTTACAAGTATCACCGGAGGCATACCTCCTGAATTTATAACCCAACACGAAAACCTAAAACCTGAATTTACAACCCAAAACGAAAACCTAAAACCTGAATTTACAACCTAAAATGAAAACCTAAAACCTAATCTATAACCCAAAAGAAAAATCGGAGACCCAAAATCAGCACAAAGCGAGGGGCAGAACGCCCAATTGGAGGCCTCAGAAGGATTACCACCAGACTTTGAGCGTCCAATCAGAGGCTTCAGGAAGGATTGGTTGAAAAACACATCCCTCCACTTGTTACTCCTCTTCTGCCATCTTCACCTCCTCCTCCACCGCATCCTCAACACTGCCTTCACTGCTCCCTAAAAGGGATCGATGTGAAGACTAACATCCTCATTCCCAATACTGCCCATTCCTGAAATAACGACATCTCCGAGTATCGACTTAGGGCAAAGATCACCGGAAATCACGAACATAAGAAGAAATAACATCCCAATCGGACGATTAGATCGCCCAATATTGCTAAAACACGAATTTTAGATCAAAAAATATCCAGAAAAAGTAAAACTCGAGACTAAACCAGAGAATGAGAAACAAACGAAGACATCCCCACTTATATAGAGTACGGACTCAATCATGTTCCTCGACACTGCACTTAACTCGATCACGTGCATCACACAATGCGTGCAATCCAAAACACGCGCCCCGACCCAAGCGCGCAACTGAACCATCACCTGCGCCAACGGCACGACGCTCCAATCACGCGCTCACTATAAAATGTGCAACCTCATTAAAAGACCACCTCACGCCGCGCAATACGAAAGGTAGCCTGCACACTGACCTGGCGACACCTCGATCACGTGTTATGATTATATTGCATAATACAATCACACGCACACTTCGACACGCATAAACAACCCTTCAAACCAACAATTGCATGCCCGAGAACAGGCATGCAATCATATTGAGTGACCTAAACCAGGAGCGCAATGCTTGAATTTGGACAAAGCCTATACCTTCACATCTTTCTACCTCACCTTAATCAAAACTCTCCTGTCCCATCGCGTAGCCTCACAGGCTGTTCAGAGAGAAAGAAAGAGAGAGGGGTAGCCCTGTCACGCACACCCCATCACGACAAGATGCACACATATGACACCACCTCAATATCTAGTCCCATCGTAAAAAATTAGCCATGCCCTTATGTCCCATTGCGAAAAGCCAAAGGCACACCGCCAAAAAAAAAATTAAGCCAATCACGACGAAACCACAATGTAATATTTTTTTATAACCAAAGATCTGTCAAAGAAAGAAACAAGACACACCTATCGCCCAAATATCCTATCGGTGTCCCATCGCTAACTATGTTCAGCCAACACCCCATCATAAATATCACTACCCGAAAAAGCTTAGACAACAACAGCCACGCCGTATGACGAAAAGAGGGAAAGCTTAATCGTGTCACATCGCTAAAGCAAAGAGCTCTCTCTCCCGAATTGAGCCCCACATTCCACCAGGACTCACCCAACACGCAGCTAAGGAAAGGGAGAATCCCCAAGTCCCATCCCGACATCACTTCTTTAAGACATTGTATCACAACCGCCAAGCTCTGCCACAATGGGCCTGAAGAAAGGAAAAACCTCCAAAGTCCCATCGCGACACTACGGCACCACCAAATCATACAAGTTACGCACAATTCAGGTAAGTATCATCCCCAGGTAAGTACTACCCACTTTTCAATTACTCGATATTGTTTATAAATATAGTTAGCTATGATTAAGTCAAATGTTTTCAAAATTCGTCTCTATCGACTCGCGAATCACTGTAGTTCTCTCATAAGAGACAATAATCAGTATTCGTTGAAAAGGTTAGACAGAGCATCCGACATGCCAAGTGTCATCTTGACAACCACACAAACGGTCGAGTCCACAAATCCCGTACCGATGGATCTACTCAGTGACGTCTCGGAAGCCACATTTTTTGCCATTTTACCACCGAATTGATCTTAAGTTAAATTCCTTAAAATTTCAAATTTTCAAAACCCCTTACTTACTCCTGAACAAAAATCTTTTACTTCTAAAAAAAAAGAAGAAGAAACAATACGAAAAAAAAACTCTTACCGCTTACTCTTAAAACCAAAAATCTTATTCCAAAACCAAAAATCTTATACTTTCAAAACAATAAAAACAGAAAGAAACCAAATAATAATGAACGAAGAGACTCACCTACCAAAATTTACTTCAATTACCAGCCCGAATCGGTCATTCTCCTGGGAAACTGAATACTGAGTATATTTAATCTAAGAACTTACAAACGCCTATTGGAAATGGAACGCCTGACGCGTATTGGTGTGAGCAATGACGTGCCCGATCTGACATGACATGCAAAGCCTTCAAAATTATTTTGCATTGTATTATTATTGGTCCCTAGACCAATTTATGGACATTTGTATGGCGCCCCCTAATACCTCGACTGCGTCATACCCCTCCGTTTGACTGTCCCTTGCAGTAGGTTGTGACATACGGCGGGATGCCCTTGCACCCACAAATTAGGATATGGTGATTCTCGTTTCTGTTTGACTGTTACTCGTAGCAGGTCATGTCATGCGACGGGATGCCCCTTGCACCCGCGAAATAGGCTACGCTAACTTCCTCCGTCGACTGTCTATGACAGTGGGTCGCGATACGTGACGGGATCGTCCCTGGGCATCCACAGCATGGAACATGCCTTTCGACAGCTACCACTAGGCCCCTGAATGCTCCATTTTAGCTTGTACTGATAGATAAGAAGTCAAGCATGTCATGTCAGCATCCCCAGTTCATATTTATGATTTCTCAAGAGAAACGAGATGACAACTCGAATGAGGGGTGTCTACTTTTTCGACGCATTCTTACTTCACAAGAGTGCGCCGAAGAGGGGCATATGTAGACACCTCCATTTTGCCCTCTTAGAATATACAAATTTGTTCGATCAACCTTTGACCTCATTACCCTAACATGGGAACCATGCACTGAAACAATAGTATATGGCTGAACACATGCTGAAATAATAGCTCTGTGGCTCAGATCCCAACATAGGGAGACTATATACTGAAATAATAATATATAGTAGGAATATAGACTGAAACAATAGTCTTGCATTTCAGACCCCTTTGCCCTCATATTGGGATCATATGCTGAAACAATAGTATATGGCTGGACACTGACTGAAATAATAGCTCTGTGGCTTAGGTCTCATAACCCTAACATAGGGACCATGCACTGAAACAATAGTGCATGGCTGAACACAGGCTGAAACAATAGCTCTGTAGCTCAGATCCCAACGTAGGGAGACTATGTACTAAAATAATAGTATATAGTCGAAATATAAGCTGAAATAATAGTCTGACATTTCAGATCCAGACCCGGACAACCCCGAATTATGCGCCTAAAACCATGCGTGCAATTCGATTGCATGCCAAACCATAAACGCGCAATCAATCCCACTTTCAGACCAGACTTCCTTTCCCAGACCACTTTGAAACTCGATCACGCGCCAACCATAAGACGCACGATCGAATTGAACGCCTGACCACCGACGCACAATTGGCCTACGCTCGACCTAGTCTTACAATCCTTGACCCCTAAGATTCCTCGATTAAACGCTTAGAAAGAAGTGCTTAATCGGTTACGCACTCCACACTAGGCGCGTAATTAGTTCTAACAGACTATAATATTATATTTTTGGCTTTTCGGAGTCAATTTCGAGATTATAATTATGGATTAAATTAAGAAACTAGAATTAATGCTTGGGATTTTAAAAATATTAAACTAAGAAATTAAAACTAAATTCTAAGACTGAATTCGGGTCCGAAATCAGAAAAATGGACCGTATGATTAAGGATTGGTTCTAGAACCTAAGAACTAGAACCAGAGATTAATGATAGGACTGGAAAGTAAGATTTTAGAACAAAATTAAAGCCTAGGGTCGGTAAATTAGCCGTTAGAATAAGGACTGGTTCTTGAAATGGAGAACTAGAACCAGATATAGGAGATTACGGTCTAAAAGGGGTGCTACGATATAAAACTGAAAATTTGATATTAATAATTAAAACTAAGAGAAATCCTAAGCCTAAAACTAAGATATTTACCTAGGACCGGGGCTGCGAAGAGAAATCACGAATATTCGAAGCTTGAATCTCAAAACCATGGCTATGTTCCTCTATGTGTTAATTCTTGGAGTTCTCTAGTTTCGAAATCCCAAAAAAATTTATTTCTCTCTCTAAATTGCCAGCCTCTCTCGGGGCGAATTAGAAAAAAATCCTTTATAGGTTTTTGTCCAATTAAGCGCCCTGTTTTAGGCGTTTAACTAAATTGTGCACCGGTCTCCCAGTGCTTAATCGCTTTGAGTCGGTCACCGATTTAGTGAGCGACCGGCTGACTTACTCAGCAAGTTTCCTAGTTCTAATCACATTAGAACTAATTACGCGCCTAGTGTGGAGTGCGTAATCCGATTAAGCGCTTCTTTCACCTCCCAACCTGACCTTTGGTGGACCATTGAGTTGACTAATAATGTGTTCTAAGTGTATTTTATAGATAAGTAATAAATTGCAGTCTTAGTACAGACACCCACCTAAAATGGCCAAAGAAGCAATTTGCTGCACAACATGTGATCTTACAGCCTAAAGGCCAGCCAATTAAACAGTCCACAGAGCTCTAGAAATTCATGAGAAGGTCATGAGCCCAACTGGGTGTGCTTGGGACTAAGTGCAGTTACAAGGAATGAAGATTAAACCCACTTAGAGGCTGCTGAGGGTTGAACAAATGAAGAAAAGCAACACAGGATTGTGTGCCAGCTGTGGAAGCACAAAGCAGAACCTATCGAGAGGTCCTGATGCTCAAAAGCCAAGCTATCGAGAGGTTCCATGAAGTTGTCGAGAGGTTGGGTGCTATACATGAAGCTATCAAGAGCTCCCCAGTACCTATCAAGAGGATCTGGAAGTGCACCATAAGTTGTCTAGAAGTATGGAGGTGAAAGAGTGAAGAGATCGAGAGGATGAAAGACCCTGTCGAGAGGTTGGAAGTGCAATGAAAGATCCTATCGACACCTTACCTGAAGGTGCAGGGGAAGTCGAGAGGTTCCAAGTACATCTCGAGAGGTTCAGCTGAACCTATCGACCAGTCCAAGACAACCTATCGACAACTCACCTGAAGCTACGCTCATCCTCGCGAGGTTTAACCAACCTGTCGAGAGCTTAAGAGAAGTTTACAAAGCTGTCGATAGGATTTTCTATAACAAGTCGATAGGTTGATTATAACCTGTCGAGAGGATGAATGAAGAACTGGACAGAAGGTTTAAATGAGCTCCAATCCTATCGACGAGTGCAAATCAACCTCTTGAAATGTCTCCAATCCTGTCGAGAAGTCTTCAAAAGATATCAAGAGCTATCCAATCCTGTCGAAGGCCATAAGAACCTGTCGAAATGAAGAACAAGCAGATTCAGAACCTATCAAGAGGATCCCTGAACCTCTCGACACTCGAATTGGGAACTTCTCAGCCCCTTTTTTCAGTAACTGCCAACTTTTAAATTTTGTGCACACATCCCAAAGCATGTCAGTGACCCTTGGGGGTATTTTTGGTACACAACTGAGCACGAATGGAAACCCTAACTGCCTCACATGTACTCACCAGTTCTAGACAAATGGGAGAAAGGCTTCTAGAAGAGAAATCAACCACATCAGTAGCGTAGAATAATAGAATTATTCTCTTAGGCTCTGATTGGCTGAAACAGATCTTAGAAGAGAAGAGAAGAGTATAAAAGTTTGAAGAAATTACATTGAAAGACATCCAGAATTGGAGAGAATCAGAGCTGAATTCGAGATCCATTTTCCTTTCAAAAATTCTCTCTCTTCCTTTTTCCCCCATTCTCTCTTTAGCCAATCATGGTTCGCTAAACTCTTTTCAAAAGTTAGGGTGAGGTCTAAAGCTGTAAATTGAGAGTTTCAGAGGCTTTGTAAGGGATTGTATGTTGCACAGATTATAAATCTGAGCACAATAGGATTGTAAGTTGTATTATTGTAATATAATTATAGTTTTTAAAAGTAATTCTAATCTATATTTCACTTTTTCATATTTGATTTTTCTGGATTGGATACTCCTGTGGATGCCAACCAGAAATGGGGAGCTTGTAGCCTGGCACCCACAACATCTATAATAGTTTACCTGTTCCAATTAAGATCAATAGATTGGAACAATCTCTGGGATGATCTATGTCCAGTAGAAGGGACAGATCAGAACCTTAGGATTGCTTCAATCCATTGGTGGAGAGTGGATTCTTATACCTAGCATTTGAGCTTGTGGCCAGATGGAGGATTGTTGCAAATCTGTCCTCTACACTGTCTTTGATTCTTTTGATTTTTAGTAAAAGACCAAGAATCCCTAGCTACCATTCTCCATATTTTGAATTAAACCTTTTTCTCTATTTTCCCTCATCTCTGTGTTTGATCAGATTTGGATCACCTGCATTTAATTTTTGTAGTTTGTAGTAAAGTGACAAATCTTAGAACCTCTCCTCTTTCCTGTTTTAGTTTAGCTTAAATTACGATAGAGTGCCAGATCTACCATAGATCTGGAGATTTATCATAGCTTAAATCACATTTCCCTGTGGACATATCCTTACTTACCTTTTAAAACACTGTAACAGTCCTGGTTCTTGCAGGACTGCCTGCTTACCTTAATTCCCTACATCTGTAATTTGTGCAGTTAATCTGTTGTTTTAATCATTTAATAATTATAAGGTGAGCAGGACAACAAGTTTTTGGCGCCGCTGCCGGGGATTTGTGGTTTAAAAGTGGTAGATCTAAGTTTTTCTCATTTTAGATTTAGATTTTTAATTACCTGTTTAGTGTTTGGCTAATTGCTGCTGTAGTTTTTTGTAGTTCAATTTTGTGTTTCAGATTTGGATCTGTGGTGTTGAAAGGAGCATTGTACCAATTGGAGGAGTAAGTTTTGCTTAAGTTTGACTTTCCTAACTCTGTTTACATTTCTAGATCTGTAGTTTTATAGATCTGCAGCATTAGTTGTGTGTTTTTGTGATTGTTTTTTATTTAATTTTATATTGTAATTTTATGTATTGTATTTGGCTTCTGCTGTGTGTATGCTTGGGAGGAGATCTCTTAATCCTAAAATTGCTCCCTTAGATCTTGAAGTTGAAAGACTTCTCAGACCTAAGCAAACCATACACACACCTGTGATTGATTGTGGTAATTCTGCAATGGGTGAGCAACCTAGGACTTTGAAGGAATTCAATGCACCAGAAGTTTACAATTCTCCCTTCTGCATTCAATTCCCTACTATCCAAGGCAACTATGAGATCAAATCTTCCATCATTCAAATGTTACCTTCATACTATAGCCTGAGTAAAGAGGATCCCTACAAGCATATTGATGAATTTCTAGGACTGTGCACTACACTCAATATTGCAAGTTTGGGGGAGGAATCAACCAGGTTGAGACTCTTCCTTTTTTCATTAAAGGATAGAGCCAGAACTTGGTTGTCAATGCTCCCAATCAATAGTATTCAGTCCTAGAATGACCTTCAATATCAATTTTTGGCCAAGTTTTTCCCCATGTTCAAAATAAGTCAGCTGAGAAAGAGCATTATTTCATTTGCTCAAGCCCCAACTGAAGACTTTCACCAAGCATGGGAGAGATTCAAGGAACTCCTAAAGCAATGTCTCCATCATCAAATTCCTGAATGGCAACTTATCCAAAGTTTCTATCAAGGAATTGATCCTAAAAGTAGGGACATGGATGATGCTTCTCGTGGTGGTACTTACCTTCACAAGACAGCTGATGAGGCTTGGGAGCTCTTTGACATCATTAGTGAGAACTCCATGCAAAGGGAGACTTTGTCAAGGGACTTTGAGACCCCTATGAGAATGGTGAGAGACAACACCATAAGAGGAAAAATGTATGAGGTGAATGGATATAATGATTTGGAGAGGAAAGTGGACAGCTTAACTTAAAAGTTTGATAAGCTCATGGGAGCAATGCAACCTCCAATGGCTGCTAAAGTGGACGAGGCATGTATGATATGCCAGTCCCCTACTCACTCCCTTGAGGAATGTCCTTCAGCTTCCCAATTTCCAGACCTCGTGATGGAACATGTGAATGATGCTCAGTCCTATGGACAACAGTCTACTGCTGGTTATCATTAGAGAAACCATCCCAATCAGAGGTGGAGACAAGATACTTTTCAAAATCAGCAGTAGCAGTCCATGCCCTATAGGAATGCCCAGCCATACCAACAAAACTACTTTCCAAGGCCCCAATACCAGCAGCCTATGGTTCAACCTGTGCATTAAAGTGCACCAGCCCCATCACCCTCTAAATCCTTCACATTTGAAGAGCAAGTTCTGGCTTCACTGTAGAATTTGGGCTCTTTATCTCAAACTGTTAACTCCCATAATCAAAGTATCAAGAAGATAGAGGACCACATTGGTCAGCTATCTAACTCTTTGACTAGGATAGAGGAGGGAAGACTACCTAGTCAGCCCATGAATAACCCAAAGGGGCAGTACATGATGGGTGAGACTTCTTCCCATGAAGAAGCAAAATTTGTCACCACCTTGAGGAGTAGGAGGCTGGTTATAACCAAGTTGGTATTGAGCCTGATGAGACAAGTGCAAGAAATGAAGGAACTACTCATGAGAATACGCAGCAGGAGTAGCATATATAAAATAAGGGGGGTATTGATGTGCCCCAACAGAAAATTGAAAATAAAAATAAAGAAAAATCTAATGAACTTGCTAAGGCTGTAAAAGAGAGGTCAATTCCCCATTTTCCATTTCCCAATGCATTGAAAGCAGCTTCTCCTTTTGACAAGGGAAATGCTAAGGTTGAAGAGATGATGGAAACTTTCAAACAAGTAAAAATCAACTTGCCTTTACTTGATGTCATCAAGCAAGTTCCAACCTATGTAAAATTTTTGAAAGAGTTGTGCACCCATAAATGACAATCTAGGATACACTTATCCAAGAAGGTCTTTTGTGCTGAGAAAGTGAACCAAGTGCTGTCTATTGCAACTCCAACCAAGTTGTAAGACCCTGGAGTTCCCATAATCCCCTGCATCATTGGGATCATACTATTGAAAAGGCTTTGTTAGATCTGGGAGCTAGGGTAAACCTTAGGCTTGGGAGAATTGAAGCCTACATATATGGTGCTACAACTAGCTGACAGATCTGAAAGGAGGTCTGTGGGAATGATAGAGGATGTGTTAGTTCGGGTTGATAAATATTTCTATCCAGCAGATTTTTTGGTTCTTGACATGGAGCCAAGCAAGTGCACCACCTCTATTCTTGTGATTTTAGGCAGGCCTTTCTTAGCTACTGCCAATGCTTGTATCCAGTATAGATCAGGAGTAATGGAGGTGTCTTTTGGCAATATGAAAGTTAAATTAAATGTTTACAATATAGTAAATCAGCCTCACTTGAATAGTGAGGATTATTTTTCAATTGATGTATTGGATGAGCTTGTGGAAGAGACTTTGCCCAAGCTGCTGCATTGTGATAATTTTTGTGATGATTTTGGTGATATTTTTGAGAATGTGTGGAGTGAGATTATGGAAGAGAAGGCTCCAACACCTATGGTTTAAGAGGTGAAAGCCTTAATTTCTTATATGGGGCCAGCAACAAGGTATCCACTATGGAAACTTGCTGTGTTGCCTCTTCCACCACCATTAAAGGCACCTTTTTTGCCTTCTCTCATATGTCCACAAGATGTATAGTTGAAATAGCTTCCTAAGATCTTGAAGTATACTTTCTTGGGAGCAAATAAGAAGTTGCCAGTGATCATTTCTTCCTCTCTCACTGATGAGCAAGATGAAGAATTGTTGTGTGTTTTAAAAACGCATAAGAGAGCAATAGGCTGGACTATTGCTGACCTAGGGGGCATCAGTCCTACTGTGTGCATGCATAAAATCTATTTGGAAGAGGGTTCTAAACCCTCTAGAAAAATGCAGAGAAAATTAAATCCCCACATGCAAGAAGTGGTAATGAAAGAAGTGGTCAAATTGCTAGATGCTGGAGTCATCTACCCAATTTCAGATTCTGAATGGATGGCACCTACTCTGGTGGTACTTAAATAAGTCTGAAATTACTATGATTAAAACTGAATCTGGTGAGCTTGTTCCAACTAGGGAAACCACAGGTTGGAGAGTATGTATAGACTATCGAAAGCTCAATGTGAAAATCAGAAAAGACCATTTCCCTCTACCCTTCATTGACCAAATCTTGGATAAGTTAGTAGGAAATGCCTTTTACTATTTTCTTGATGGATACTCAGGGTATAACCAAATCCCTGTTTATCTACAAGATTAAGAAAAGATAACTTTCACTTGTCCATTTGGCACCTTTGCCTATCGAAGGATGTCATTTGGATTGTGTAATGCCCCTGTAACTTTCCAAAGGTGCATATATGTTATATTTTCTAACATGATTAAGAAGTTTCTAAAGATTTTCATGGATAATTTCTCTATTTTTGGGGATAGTTTTAGCCAGTGTCTACATCATCTCAGCCTTGTGTTGCAGAGATGTAAAGAAACCAACTTGGTTCTAAGTGGGGAAAAAAGTCATTTTATGGTTACTCAAGGCATTGTCCTTGGCCATGTGGTTTCTCACAGAGGCATTGAGGTAGACAAGTCTAAAATAGATTTGATTGCATATTTTCCCCCACCAAAAACTGTGAAACAAGTCAGATCATTCTTGGGGCATGCTGGCTTCTATAGGAGATTCATCAAGGATTTTAGCAAGATCTTGAAAACTCTTTGTCACCTGCTATGCCAAGAGGTTCCCTTTGAATTCACTGATGAATGTCTTATTGCCTTTGAGCTGTTAAAAAGTTGCCTAACCTCTACACCTATCCTTCAAGCACCTGATTTTTCTATGTCCTTTGAGCTGATGTGTGATGCATCAGACTTTGAAATTGGTGCAGTCTTGGGCAAAGGAAGGATAAGGCCCCTTGTGTGATTGCCTATGCGAGCAAAACCATGATGGATTGTTGAGCACTATTTTATACCATTTTATACCCCTTTAAACTTGTATTTTGATAGGACTTAGAGTATTTGCTATTTGTTTTTAGTGTTGTTTTGCATCAAGGAGTTAATTACATCCTTAGTGCAATTTTCCATTAAAAAGTGTCATTTAGAGGAGTTGTGAACCAATCAACAGCCGAGGAGCTCAACACCCAGCAGCTGAATGCTAGCCTGCATTCAATTCCATTTAGCAGCATGTTCTGAAGCGGATAAATGCAGCAGCTTGAACTTTTCCAATGGGTGCTGAAACAAGAGGCCACCATCCAACATGTCTACTGCAGCTAACTGCTCGAGCTCCTATAAATAAACTCCACCAATGCACTCAGCCTACCTATCAATTGGAAGATGCATCAGCAGCTTCCCAAGGCTCGAACCTGTCAAGTTTCATAGCTCTAACTTCAAGAGCATCAGCAAGCTGCAGTCCACACATCAGCCTACCTACCAAGCTACTTCCAACAGATTTAGCACCGGCCGAGATCTACAAACCTGCACTCCAGCTCCTATCAACATGTAAAGCCTAAAAGCCAGTTGCTGCAAACATGTTGACATGTTAGAGTGCATCTTCAGAACCTATCGAGCAGAGCTGATGCTGGAAGAGAATCCTGTCGATAGCTTTAGCTCCTTTGCAATTGCACCCTTCAACTTGTCGACCAAGATTCCCAAGCATTTATACTTGCACTTGTTGACCACTTAAACCTTGAACCTATCGACTATCCCAGCTGTAGCCCTCTTCTAATCCTGTCGACCACTTGGAAAATATAACATTGCTCCTAGCTGGAAACCCAAGCTATCGAATGGATCTTTATTCTCCAAAGCTTCACCAACCTGTCGACCATCTAGTGCACAAACCTCTCGAATCCCAGCAGCAACCTGTCGAGAAGATAGGCTTTCAAACTATCGAGCTCCTTAAGCTACAACCCTACAAAGCTGTCGACAGGTTCAGCATTAGAACCTCACGACCAAATGCTCCATCCTCCCATGCAGCAAAGTGTCCACTCTCCCAACCTGTCGACCACTTGAGCACTTTAACCTCTCGAGTTACACCCTTCAATCCTCTCGAGAACCCCCTTGCATGCAGCCTCCAACCTCACGACAAGCTACAGCTCTCATCAATCCTCTCGAGTTGTACCAACTATTTCTCCAAGCTGTCGACAACTTCAGCTCCATTTGTAGCTGCAACAAATATCCCTCCAACCTGTTGAGCACTTAGCATTAGCACATCTTGAGCTCTAAGCACACATCAAACCTGTCGAGGAGATGGCAGCAAGCTTCAGCATACAAACCTCTTGAGCAGATGCTTTCATTCCTTCCACCAACCTCTCAACAGGAGCCCACTTTACAAACCTGTCGACAGCTTGAGTCCAGCCCTCTTTTCCAACCTCTTGACATTTAAGTGCAGCCATACAGCCATGCAACATCTCGAGATCCCTTCCATGCAAGTTGTTGACACCTCCAAGCTTGTCGACAGCAATAGCAGCAGCACCTATATTCAAACCCCTCGATTAGCAGCCGCAACAGCTCAAACCTCTCGAGATCGTCTTCTCCACCTCATGAGAGGGCTACTGAAGCTGCAGAAATTAAACTACATCAGCCCATGGTTTCTCAATCTAATCTGACTCGGGCCCCATCAACATTGAGTTGCAGCCATATGATTAAACATCAGCAGTTTAGCAAAGCGGGCCCCATTTTGGGTTGTTTGGAAATAATGGCAGCAAAGGTACTTTGGGACAGCCAATAGAATGTTGTATTTGGAGTGTATTTTCAGCATTTTAAGTGCAATCACTTGAGGTGTGCAGCCGGAAAGAATAATGTATAGCAGGGGCAGCTTGGGTCCAATTTGTTGACAGCAAGTATAAAGATGAGCAATAGGTAATTTGTTGTTGGCAAGGGCAAACTTGGAACTTCAAGGCATGGAAGAGGTCTACACATGGGCAAGCTATCTGCAGAAATTAGTGAATGGTACAACTGAAATTATTTCTGGTTAAATAAGGGCAGTTGTGAGAATTCCAAAGCATCAAATTCTCTCCTCTTATTGGCAGCAATTCAAAGCACACAGATCACTGTAAATGTATAAATAGAATTCCTTGCTGCTGTAATTTCTCAGCAAGGAATCCATGGAATAACTGTGTTTCTCCTTAGCTCATTTAGGTTTTAGCTTTAGTTTTAGTTTTAGTTTTAGTTTTTATTTTCCTCTTTCTCTTCCCCCTTCTCTCCCTAATCCAGCATGTTGGATTAGATCTAGATAAGCAGTCCAGATCTATTTTGTAATTGTATTTTGAAAGTTTTGAAGCTTTGTGAATAGATTGATGTTGCACAAGATTGCAGATCTGAGCTCAAGAGCTGTAAGATTACAGTGATTGTAGATTTTAAAGGTGATTCTAATCTATATTTCACTTTTTCGTATTTGATTTCCCTGAATTGGATATTCTTATAGATGCCAGTCAGAAATGGGGAGCTGATAGCTTGGCATCAGCAACATCTGTAATGGTTAGCCTGTTCTAATCAAGATCAATGGATTAGAACAATCTCTGAGATGGTCTATGACCATTCGAGTGGGTAGATCATAGCCTTAGGATTGCTTCAATTCTCTGGTTGAGATTGGATTCTTATACCTTGCATCTGCCAGAAATGGGGAGCTTGTAGACAGATGGAGGATTGTAGCAAATCAGTTCTATACAATGCCTTTGATTCAAACGATTTACAATGAAAACCAGTCCCTGGTTACCGATTTCTCATCATTTGATCTTTATTTTACCATCCATCTTCCTCCATCTTTTAGACTTAGTTTTATGTTTCTATTTTATAGATTAATTAGATCTAGTGACACTCGAAAAACTCTCTTTCTCCTTAGAATTATCATATCTATAGCCAGATCTGAAGGTCTACTACATACCTTCTAGGTTTAGATCCCTACTTCCTGTGGGATAAACGCTTACTTATTAAAACTTGCTATAAATGGAACCTGTATCTTGCAGGTCTAGGATATTTTAGATGTGTTGAATTCATCCTTTATTTATTTTGTTTTTATCATTACACAATAAATCAGCACACCTAGAAATCTCCAACATGGATGCTCAGTTAAATTACACTACAACTGAAAAGGAACTGTTGGCAATTGTCTTTGCTCTAGATAAGTTCAAGTCTTATGTGTTGGGATCCAAGATAGTAGTTTTCACAGACCACTCAGCCCTAAAATACCTTTTGTCAAAAAAGGATGCAAAGCCTAGACTGATCAGATGGATCCTCCTATTACAGGAGTTTGATCTTGAGATCAAGGATAAGAAAGGGGATGAAAATGTGGTTGCAGACCACTTATCTAGGATCCTAGTAGAGGAGTTTGATAGGCTGCATGTCAATGACTTTTTTTCGGATGAACAGCTGTTTGTTATCAACACTTCTACACCTTGGTTTGCAAATATTGTGAATTACTTGGCAGTGGGTAAGATCCCCCCACATTGAAAAAATGGATAAGGAGCTGTTCTTTTCACAGATCAGACATTATATGTGGGAGGATCCATACCTGTTCAAGCATTGTGCAGACCAAGTGGTGAGGAGATGTGTCCCTGATGAGGAAGTCCACAATATACTAACTATGTGTCATGAACAGGCTTGTGGAGGCCATTTCAGTGGAAAAAAAACTGTTGCCAAGGTGCTCCAAAGTAGATTTTATTGGCCCACTCTCTTCAAGGATTCATGGCAGCATTATAAAGCTTGTGAAAGATGTCAAAAGATGGGAAGTATCTCCAAAAGAAACTCCATGCCTCTACTGCCTATACTTGTGATTGAACTTTTTAACATCTAGGGGATTGACTTCATGGGTCCTTTCCCTCCTTCCTATGGATATAATTATATTCTTGTGGCTGTGGACTATGTGTCTAAATGGGTTGAGGTCATAGCCACAAGAACCAATGATCATAAAGTTGTTGTCAACTTCTTGAAGCACAATATTTTCTCCAGGTTTGGCACCCCCAGAGCTATCATTAGTGATGGGGGGAGCCACTTTTGCAATAAACAGTTTGAGAACCTACTTAGAAAAAACTTTGTGACACACAGAGTTGCCACCCCATACCACCCACAAACCAGTGGGTAGGTGGAAATTTCTAATAAAGAGATCAAACATATTTTAGAGAAAACTATGAGAGTGGATAGGAAGGACTAGTTCCTGAAGTTACCTGATGCTCTTTGGGCTTATAGGACTGCCTATAAGACCCCAATAGGGATGTCTCCCTTCAGGCTGGTGTATGGCAAGGCATGCCATTTACTAGTAGAGCTTGAGCACAAGGCTTATTGGGTTGTTAAAGCGTTGAATATTGATCTCACTTTTGCTAGCATGCACAGGAAACTCCAGCTATCAGAGCTGGAAGAGATGAGGTGAAGGCCTAGTCCAATGCAAGGATCTACAAGGAGAAAACCAAGGCTTTCTAAGGAAAGCATTTGCCGAGGAAGGAGTTCATAACTGGCAACAAGGTATGGCTGTTCAACTCCAAGCTGAAATTTTTTCCAGGAAAACTGAGATCTAGATGGGAGGGACCTTACATTGTTGAGCATGTATCCCCATCTGGAGCTGTTGAAATCAAGGATCCAAATGATGGTAGGGTCATGAAAGTGAATGGTCAAAGGCTTAAACTTTTTGTTGAAAATGTGGTGGAGCCTGTGATGACCACTCACTTTCATGAACCTCCAAAACATGTCTGAATTTCAACATTGTATATTATGTATAATAGCTATTGTGTTTAGGTGTTTTTGCTGCTGATTTCATTTTTGTTTCATCACTGTTTGGCATTGTACATGAAATTTTTCATACGTGTTTAGTTCCTCTTCTGGATAACAAGTCAGAGTTGTGGAGTAGACAGAGTTAGAGTTCCAAATTTGTATGGGGAATGACCTGGGAACTGATTAAAACACTTTTTAAACTGAAAAAGAATGTGTTGAGAGGTATAGAGTACATTTCGACAGGTTGTAAGAGTTCCCAGTGTGCATTTCGACAAGATCTGGAACCTATCAAGAGGTTTGAATCAATTTTTGATAGGTTTTGAATGTGTAAAAATGATTGTTGATAGGATTTGTGAAGATTTCGATAGGTTTTTAAGTTTTTTTGGGGAGTATTGTAGACAGGTTCAGGGTACCTATTGAGAGGTTTTGTGAATCGCTCGAAGTGATTTTTCTAGAACCCAGTACCTGTCGAGAGGATTAAAAGTTGAGTTCAAAGTACCTGTCGAGAGGTTCTATGAACCTCTCGAAATGATTGCTTCTGTAACCTTGCACCCGTCGACAGGATTGAGTGAACCCCTCGAGAGATTCAGCAGTTTTCCACTCTTCGATAGGTTGTATAAACCCGCCGACATCTTTCCCCCAATCCTGTTGAAACTCGTTTCTCATTGCCTTAAACCTAGCGACACTTCCATTCTACCATTCGACAGCTTGTCTCTAAACCTTAATTTCTCTCTATCGACTTTCCATTTTCCTTCTTCTTTCTCTACCTCACTGGTTGCTACTCCAAACACCTTGCCATTTTTCCACATGCTTTAAATTCATAAAGGCTACATTTCGCACCTGATATGAGCTGGTTTGGTGTCGTGCACTTCAAGATCTGGGAAACCCTAGGTTTCTGTTGGTAAGCTTCTCTTCAGCTCCACTTTGTGATTTCTAAGCTTGACACTTCATTTTCAATTTGTGTGGTTAATTTGATTGATCAAAGGAGTCTCTGTGATTATTGTGATTTATTTTGGAGGATTGAGTGACTAATGGCTGACCAAGAGGATACCCTAGCTAACCTTTTCAAAGCCCCTTCTAAATCCGCCACCAAAGCCACTAGGAAGTCCAATAGGCCCACTACACAGCCCAAGGAAACCCCACCTGCAAAAAGAAAGCTGGTCATGGATCATGCTGAGAAAGCTGTCAAGCCCAAGAAAGCCAAGAAATCAAAGAAGGCCTAACTTAGTGAAGAAATTATTGAGGAGGCCCCTGAGATAGAACCTAACCATGTGCCTAAAATTCTTGAGCCTGTGCCTAACCCTGAGGCTGAGCCTGAAGTCCCTGCGCCCTTATCCTCTCCCAATAAATTGTGGATGCCTTAGGCTTGATTCCAGAAACAATTGTTGACACCCCCTATTTTTCTAAGGAAGAGGAGTGTAAGGACACCTTAAATTATTTGGTGAAGGCAGGTCTGACACCCATGCCCCCATTAAATGAAAAATCCTACCATAGGCTAGTCAAGATGTGGTATCAAAACCTCAGGAAGAAGACCAAGCCAGGTTTAGCTGATCCTTGTCTAGAGATTGTAATTGATGACCAAGAGATTGTTATGAAGTACAGAGATATAGGGGTAGTTTTCGGGGTCCCATCAGTTTTTGACACCACTTATGGCCTAGCTGAACCTGAGAATGTTTCCTTTAAAGAAATGGCCAGGCACCTCACTCAAGGCATTGTGGGGTCTGGGGAGTCCATAATGAGGAGAGATCTACACCCCAGCATGCTGTTCCTTGACTCTATTTTGAGAAAGAATATATATGTCAGTGGACATCAGAAAGAGAGGAGAATCCCCATAGTGGATGCCCTATATTTTTTCTCCAAGGGCCAGTTTATGAATGCCTCTAAGCTGGTGTTTGATGCTATGGTGTTTGAGAAAATTAGAAAGGCATAGGCCTTGCCAGGGCTACCTTACAGTAGGCTCATCACTGCCTTGCTTACCAGAGGAAAAATTGTTTTTAAGAAGGATGAGGAAGTAGAGAATGTGAAGCCAAAAGTGTTTGGAAAGAGAGTTTGGTCTGCCAGTAGGACCTTAATTGGGAAGAGCAAGAGCAAATCTGTGGAGAGTCCTGAAAGGGAGGCACCTCAGGTGGCCAGCTCTACAGCTGCACCTGTGATTCCTCCAGCCATAATAGTTTAAAGGCAGATTTACCGTGAAGGCCTTATTGTTGTTTTCGCCCAAATTCGGCGATCATCCTGATCAGGCTTGAGTCTTATATTATCGAGAATAGCAGTAAATTCATTGTATTCGAAAATTTTCACATCATTGAGTCTTCACTTGAATTTGATATTCCACTGATTGCTTCTTTCGGACTGAAGATTTCAGAGATAGTTGCAGCGAGTTTTCAGATATGGCATAAAGATTGGGGGGCTTGCTACATAGAGAGAGTCGTGCGTGTCCCATTTGTCGTTTCATAGATGACTGTGATCTGCCTTCCAACATCAAAAGTGATGTTCTTTGTGAACTCAACCTTGATGGAGAGAGATACCTTTCACCACCACGAGGACTTTATGATAATTCATATTTTTAATCTCTCAACCTTTGTTGCACATACAGTCTCTGTTAATGACTTTCTTTCAACCAGTTGTCTTTTGTTTCTCCTATGCACCACCACACATTTCATAAGCAAGGCTTGATTCATTTTGCTAATGGGTCTGATACCAAGCCCACCCTCCCATTTGAGTTTTGAAACCTTCTCCCACCCAATCAAGTGAATTTTTCTGGTATCACCGAGATCATCCTATAGAAAGTTGCGCTCAAGAGTTGAGCCTTTCAATTTCTTCACAAACCTTGGTAAGGCATTTGTAGATGGATAAGAAACAGGTGGAGAGAGTGCAAGGAATCAGTTGAACATAAATCATTCTTCCTCCTTTTGATAGCATTTTGCTCTTCCACCCACTGAGTATGTTATTGATTTTTGAAATAACTGGGTCCCAGTCAGATACTAATCATTCACAGAATATATATGTTTTGATACCCAATACAAAGCCTTGTTAGTCCAAATTGAGGTACTAATGTAATCTCTTGAGTTATTCTTAAGTGTTAACAGGTGACTGGTCTTTGATGAGAAAGCTGTAAAGAAGCACCGAAAATAACACTTGAGGATGAGATCCATTTGTACCAGAGTGATCTAGAGTCTGAGTTGATCAAAATCTAAGGATGTACTTTGACTCAGAAGAGAAAATATCAATGAGAAAAGAAAAGTCAAAGATTGATCAAAGATCTCAGCTTTTGAAAGATACCACATGATTGCATAAATCAGAATTCACGATGCAATTGTGAGGATCAGGATTTGAGAGGCGTAAGGTCAATTGATCATGATCTTGGATGATTGCAAAAGAAGCAAAGTTATATACTCCAGAGAAGAAAGTTTGATCAATCGTGATTTGCGATTGCATGAAATTATAGTCACGATTGATTGTGACAAGAAATGAAGAAAATATAAAGTCTCCAGAGAAGAAGGCCCTTGCAATGGTAAATTGCGAGTTCAGGAAAAGTGAGTCACTATTGATCGTGAAGAATCACGATTACACATGAATAATCAAGATTGCAGGATCTCATCCTGTTAAAGAACTCATGCAATCCTGAATCATGATTACGTGAGTAGTTGCCTCAGCCAATCTCAAATTAATCCACAATTGCACAAGATGATAGAGAATCCTTAGATGCTAGCTCACGAATCCAGAATCAAGATTGATCAAGAAACATATACTTTTAAAAGTTTTAATTTAAATAGATTTCTAATTTTATGAGGATTTGTAATATGATTTTTAGGACTTTAATTTAGAATGTACTAAGACACCTATGAATCTATAAATAAGGGGTTTTGTTATAGAATCAGAGGGAGAAAAATATTAATTTAATTCATAGATAGGCATAGAGGTAGGTTTAGAAGTTTGTTTAGTTTTCATTATGAACTCTACAATTTCTTTTCAATTAATAAAATCAATTATGGAGATGCGTATGTAACAATTTAAAATTTTTTACTTTATTTTAATGGTGTTAGATGATGTACCACACAGTGTATGGTGCTAATGCTCCACACTGGAATCTATCCTCTTTTAGAAAAAAATTATTTTTTTATATCAATATTAGATTCATTGCGAAGTGTTCGTTGATACGATTTCAACGATATATAATCTATCCATTTTCAACAAAAATATAAAAAGTTAAGCCCATTTTAAGTGATGAAGCAAGTCTAAGGGTATAAATATAATTTCGGGAGAGAAACACCAATTGCTTCCTTACTTACACAAAGTAGTGAAACCAAATATTTTCTCAAGTTATTCAAGTCATGTATTAATTCTTATTGCGTAGGAAAAACCTCTATTTTATTAAATCTTTTATAAAAAATCTTAATTATAGTTAACCTAAAACTTTCTACCATTATAAATAAAACTTTAAAAGCTTTCTACTCGCTATAATAAGAAATTATTCACTCTCAAGACTTAGACAAACCAACACCTTGGGCATCAACTTTTTCAATCTGAACCATTATAGATCTACCGTTCATGCTTCAAAAGGTGGGTACCCATCAATCGATCTTATTCTACTCAGATCTCATTGCATAGGATGCGTTCGATCGTGCATCAACTAGTTTAAAAATATTATTTAAACTTTAATATCTCATAAATTAATAGACCTGAATGTTTAATATTATATTTTCCCTTGAAAGTTATATATTTTGTAGGTCGGTTTATATTTTGTTTCTCTTTTCAAATAATCCCCTTTGTTTGACTATTTAATAATTTATTTATTTAAACATTAATATCCCTTAATTCTAATAAACCTACATATATAATATTATGTTTTCCCTTAAAGTTGCATGATTTGTAAATCGGTTTATATTATATTTCTCTTTTGATATAACCCCTCTATTTGGTTATTAATATTTTACTTTCTATTAGGTCGCATATTTAATATTTTATCTTCCTCTTAAATCTACACAAACATGATATTTTTAAGTATAATAAATCTGCATATTTAATATTTATTTTTCTATTAAAGTTATATGATTTTTCTATATAAAACAAAAAGGTTACGTGATTTGTAGGTCGATTTATATTTTGTTCCTTTTTTGAAATAATCTATTTGTTTGACTATTAATATTTTACTTTGCTATTAGACCCCAAATTCTAAATTATGTTCTTAATTTATTTAAAGAAAAAATAGATTAGTAAATAAATTTTAATGCTAAAACGTATTGGGAATGCACCACCATGAACTTTCGGGTCCAAACTCGCAGCCACGAACTCAAGCTCTTGACCTTCGATGTACTGGTCTCAGTATTTTGGCCTTAACTTTTTACTCTGATCTCGGATTGACACAATTCTTTTGGCATTGGAAAGAAGACTTTGAGCTCCACAACTTTGTCAAAAATAGCCATATCACAAATCAGATTTTTTAGAGGTCAAAATAGAGCGGCAAGTCAGAATTAATTTTGAATGATCCAGGGTTATATAAATTTAATGTTATTTTATGATTTTCATCAATAAAAAAATTTATGTATATATTATATCTTAAATAAGATCTTTTGATCAATTTGGACCCTAATTGAATGGCATATTTATTATAATTTTGATCGATCGATTTCAAAATCGATTGATCAATTCTCATCCAAACAGACAACAAATTATTACTTTATAATTTCGCTATATCACAACCAGAATCATAATGCCTATTAATCACAAGTAGGTTTCGATCGATGGTCATGATAAATCATAACTTAGTAATTATAAATATCATTCAATTTAATTATCCAATTATAATAGTATATATATATATATATATATATATATATATATATATATTACTTTTGCCGCTTCAACGCGACCACTTCGATAACATGAAGTGTTAGAAATTTGATGACCTCGTAAAAATCGAACTCTGACCTTCACGCTATTGAAATCACGCTTATAACTATCCTATTTTATATTTATATTGAGATGAGCTGTAAATATATATATATATATATATATATATATATATATATATAAACATAACAAAAATCTAGATGTAAATATTTCTTGTACGTATGATATTTCGGTGGTTTCATTTTGATCATGTTATATGAGTTATAGATATGTTAGATCATATGTATGCGAGAGTATGAGATCATGCCTACGATTGGGCGTGGTGATTCACTGAGATAATATTGAGCGAGAAATACATCGTATTCACATGCTTTATAACTCAGATGGTATGAGACATCATGACGAGTTAGGTGAGTGTGAATTCAGTGTAACCTTATATACGGTGACTCTATCGCATCGAGTTTTGATATGAAAGGATAAGATATGAGTTATGATATAAAATCTGGACTTTCGGCGTTAGTTGTAGTGAGATCTCTTTACAGTTACGTGAAACTCGATTATAGGCGTACATATACGAATACAACCCCTCTACGGTAGTTTAGAACTTCTATGGTAGAGGGGTCTCTTTACTGTCACACAAAGTATATCCATGCTATTATGAAACTTTTTTCTTGAAAAGTATGATTTAGTGAGCTTATTCTACTATAGCTTGTCGTAGAATTAAGTTATAAGAGTATATTATGAGTATGAGATAAGATAAATTATGAGTACGATAATAACACATTGATATATAGGCCAGCAAAAGATTAAAAACTTAAGTTTATATGTGTCATTCCTTGCGTAGCCACCGTAAGAGCAACAATATCTTACAACCAAGGCGAGTATCTGAGAAAGAGAATGAGTATGAGTGTGAGTGTGAGTATGAGTATGATATGAGTTACGTTTGACCATTATGTTTCCTCATAGGCTCGGTGGGGAGTATGAGTAGGATAGGGAGGACGATTAGATAACATTATGATATGGTGGCATGATACTATAGTGATCCTTACATGGTAGCTCGAGCAGGGACGTTGACACAGGTCGTGTAGGATTTATAAGTATGTTAGTTACGATCATACGATATACAGACGTATATACAAGAATGATAAGATATGTTATGAGATATGGTGATGTACGGTAGGATATGAGTATCTAGATCATAGTCTTGCATATATGTTATGATATGAGTTTTACATTATGCACATGTTTTGATTATATTTTCCTTCAGTTGCTTTGAGATATTATGTTTATCACTCACGTGATTCACCCATAATGCATTGAAGAAGTATGGGGTGAATTGGTGGTGTATCCTACTGAGTTTATGTGACTGAGTAAACTCATCCCACGAAAATATAACAGCTGCAGGTGATTAAATTGGCAGAGTAGATGCCGGCTATCCAGATTCCACTGACGTTGACTTTGTTGACCACGTGGGCACTGAGTATCAGGAGCCTTGGGAGGGAGACGCAGCTGGTTACTAGGAGGATTTCAGTGCTGACTTTGACTCGAGTGTCGGCTATTGACATTTTAAACTCGGTATTGAGTCTGTTTTATGTTGTTATCGTTGACCCTATAGTTTCTTCTATCGAATTTGTCTCCAACTTTTATTTTTATTTTATTTATGAATTTCTTGGATTTATTGCAGTAATTTATATGATTATTTATGACGGTTTTTATATTACACCTTTATTTGTTGTGTTTCAAGGATTTTGTGGAATTAGATTTGCGCAAGAACTTTGATTATGTGTATGCCCGCTTAGCGTATCTAGGATGCGTACAGGTCATAACTCAGAATTTTAAGCCCTTGGGATGGGGTAGAATTTTGGGGTGTGATAGCGTAATTGAGTCTTCTAAAGTCTAGGAACATGTTATATCAAAGATAAGTATAAATAGTTAGTTATTTCTTATTCTTTTGTTTTCATATTGTAATTGGCTAATAAATATGAGTTTTAAAAGGTTTTCAAAAGTTCTATAGTTATGAATTCTATGTTGTCGTTATCGTTGTCGCCTTAGATTTAGAATTACTAAACTTTATCATCCGACTATATTGTGGTTGTGTCTTAGTTAGTTTCATTAACGAAATTATTGCTAGAGAAGTTTATATTGCCATTGTTGCTTTAAACTAAACTTATCTTCTTCTTATGTTGCTGTTGTTACCTTAAGAATGATTACAAAATTCAAAGGAATTAGAGATAATTAATTAAGATTACAAATCTGCGATTAGGGAACCTAGACTTAATTCCATATCTGTCTTTTACAACTTTACTTTTCAGCATTAGTTATAATTAATTTCTAGAATTAAATTTGTACTTTCTACAATTTAGTTTTAGAAACCAAAACCAATTTATTTTCTGAAGACTTATATATATACTTTTTTCTAAATATTTCCCTGATGATTGATACCCTTAAATGTGTTACAATTCTCTTGTATATTTGCAAGGTGATAATTTTAGTATAGTAAAATCGCTATCAAATACTTTGAGCTAGGGGTGTTATCAGGTCGAATTTTATGCTAAACCACAACTGAACTGATAACTATCGATTTTTAGTTTGGCAAATCGAAACCGAACCGATAAGCCTTTAAACCGAAACGAAACTGATCCAATCGGTTTGGTCGACTTTCAGGTTCTAAATCTCAATATTTACCGTCAATTGGGCATATAAAAAAAAACTCATCAGCAGGTAACCCAATTCAATTAAACTGAAAAATATCACAAGAATTACCAAAAAAAGTATCACATCTCAAAGTCCATTTAAATTTAAAAACTCATATTATTAAGAAACAAATTCAAATCAACAAAAACCCACCTATTAACTATAAATCAACAAAGATTATATATCATAAAAACCCATTTTCTTTGTATTCACTTAGCAACCCCTTATTGGTTACTTATCAGTTTGGTTTCAGGTAAAATAACCTTAAACTCAAAACCAAGCCGATGCGTGGGAGCAAACAGACCTTGAAACTTAACATAATGCAAAAATATTGTCATGTTCTAAATTAAATGGTGTGGTGTTTGTGAAAGTAAAAAATAAACATGTGGAACAAATCAAATGGATGCCATAAAAGTCTAATCACTTATAGTAGATGCTTCGAAAATAAATCATTTAGAAAATAAGAAATAATTAGTAGGACAGTGCACTCACTGAAACTCTACAAGCAGGGGTGGAGCTATATAGGGGCCAGCAGGGACATATGCCCCTATTAATTAAAATAATAATTTTTTAGTGAGTAAGAGTCCTCCATCAAACTAATTACTGATGGAGGGCTCTCTTAAAAATAAGTAGTGATGGAGCGTTCTTTCTATCCGAAAGATCAAATTACCCTTATAAATGAACAAATGTATATTGGACGGCCGTTTGATATATTGGGCGGAAGTCAAATAATAGACGACTGTATGATAAACTAGACGGGCGTATGATATAGTTGAGAGAGAAAACCCTAAAACGAACTACGTATAATATCGATTACAAAGATGAAACGTATGGGCCTTAATGTATAGCAACATTACTGACATTCAAACGTGGCCTCAAACTATGTGGTGCATGCACCGAAAAAGTGTATCGATCTTTTAAGTAGGTTAGAAGTACGTAGCACTAACCTCAAGCAATTTGTTTATGGTACCTTTATTTTCAACTCATGGTTCTTTCTTCTTAACTCAAGTTTTTCATGCTTAAATTATAACAAATTTTAATAAGATGATAGAGATTTGTCTGAATCACACAATAGATCTTGAGATCATTGTCCTTACCATTATACAAGCTGATTCTTATTCCACGTGTCACACATCCCAAAAAGAAATCTAAGAACGATATTTGATGTACTCCCATTATCGTGTTCATTTTCGGGGATTGGTATGTGGTCGTCTACCAAACACAAACTCGATTTCTTTATGCTGGTGTTACCACCACACCACTTTATGTTGCAACCACTCACTTAAGCAAAGGAAAAACTCCATTAACTATTTGAATCAGACGTTAGAGATCAGCGTCTGATATACCTTAAGGGTATTTTTGCCATTTTGGTGAGTTTAGGAGAGAGAGAACTCTCCATCGCTAATATTTTGAGGAGAATCATCCATCACTAATAGTTTGATGGAGGACTCTTACTCACTAAAAAATCCAAAAAAATATTTCATTAGTGCCCATGGTATCTTGCTAGGCACCTACACCACATATTATTGATTTCTTTAAATCAGATGATAAAGTTTGTGTTTCACTCCCTTCTCCCACAAAAGGGATCTTGGGGCCATGAATGTAGATCAGATTGTCAATTTTTGATTTCACATGACACAAATCCTCAAAAGGTGGCCCTAAAATCAAATGACACATTACGCTCAAACATGAGTTTTGGGCCATATTTTTGGGATCTGTACTATGAGGAAGAAAAAATTGACCATCTCATGATATGTTCTTGGCCTCAAGATCCCTTGTGTGGAAGATTCGAGTGAAACACGACCTCCATCGTCCGATTTAAACCAATCAATAATTTTTGGCGTAGGTGCCTAAGAAGATTCCGTGGTACCTAATAAAGGTACCCGCACAAAGAGGGGTTCCGACAACTAATATTAATACACCAAAAACAATCAAATGGAGCAAAAGCAGTTGGATTATTGATAGCTTATGGTGTACGAGGGAAATGGTCAAGTCCAATCAGGTTGAGCTGGATTTTGAGTCCAATCACATTTGCGGCCCTTGGATATGTGAGAATCTCAAATTTCATGGTTTTCACATTTTATAGGAGTATGTGCAGTCAAGATTCTCCTATTCAGATGTGGTTAGACTCATAAATCCGGTTCAACATGGTTGGACCTGACCATAGCCCTACCACAAGGTGATAGTCTATCTTCACATTCTCAAAAAACAAAAACAGATAAATATTCATTTGGATGGTTCACATCCCTAATATTATGGAGTACATAATTCAGGCTTTCGATCAACATAACCTGTTTGTGGATGGTTGCTAATTGCTCCATTTCTTATCAATTACTAAGTAATTGGTCTTACAATTAAAATTCAGGGTACCTATAAATGCGCTCATGCATTTTCTGAAAGTGCCAACATTCTAAACCCTTAAAAACCGTTGATTGCTTCAAATCAAATGATGAGGATCGTTTTTCACCCCAATATTCCACACAATGAATCTTCAAATCATGGCGCACCTATAAGACGGTTAGTTTCTAATTCCACGTGTCACAGATCCCCCAAAAATAGCCCTTGAATCATATGGCACATATCACGTTCAAACGTGATTTTAGAGGCTTTTTTTGGAATCTGTGATGTGTAATCACAAATTGACGTCTGATAGGTGCACCATGGTTTCAAAATCTATTGTGTAGAAGATCTGAGTGTAACACAATCTTCATCATCTGATTTGAAGCAATCAATAATTTTAAAGGGGTTTTCGACGTTTGCGCTTTCAAAAAACACATAGGCACGTTTAGAGGTACTCTTAAAAATCACTTGATTAGTGTATTTTTAAGGGTTCAACCAACACATGAATATTTTAGATGGAATTACATTGCATTGATAAGTCAAATCAAATCATTTATTTGTTTTGTATTTTTTATAATGCTTTACAGCTTAGATAACTTCAATGTGCCTTACAAATCATAGAGAGTATATATGACAGTTTAAGAGCAACACTTGAGAAATAAATCTCAAACAACAAAGAACTCACATTTGAGTGATACATTGGGGAATAAATCCCACACAACAACACTCCCCTTCTTACTATAAGAGAGGAAGCAAACATAGAGTGGAGAACCCATAATCTCAAGCCCCTCAAAGGAGGAAGGATACCAAGCTACCACTCAATTGGTCAAATCAAAGCATTACACGGAATATAAGTATTTTAGTTTGTTTCCCTCACAAGAATAAATTTGCAAAAGAGTGAAGGATCTAGACATTTAAACACCAAAGTCTTTAAAGGATCTTCACCATTAAATTTAAAAGTTCGATCTCACACCATTGAAGTATTGTTTACTATTATAATACGTGGTGCACATTTATAATCAATCTAAATTGCCCATGTAGCAATCCATCATGAGAAAATGTTGTAGCAAAAGAACCATTCTCATAAGTGGATATGAACCATTCGATTGACAAATTTTAATATCAGCCACTAAAACTAAGGAGAAAGGTTGGCAGTAGAGCGCACAGATCGAATAATGATCAAAACTCTAAAAAACTGTGATTTTTTAGCCCAATGCCTTTCAATCTATGATCTATCACTTTGACGTGTGGAATGTGGATTACCCACAACTTATACCATTGATGGTATATAAACATTTATGCACAATTTTTGTGTTTAAATGACGGTCATGAGAGTCAGTCTTTTATTTTTTATTTTTAAGGAGATCGATTTTTGCATGGACTTTAAGGTTGTGTATGACATAGCTCTCTGCTAGCCCTTGCCATAGTAGAGTTCACCTGCTTTAATTAGGTGGTTCTTATTCTCTTTTCTAACTCCCTGCAAAGGAGGATTTACCTACTCTAACAGCAACCTCCTTGCTCTCTACTAACTCTCTACCAGAGCAAACAAGATCTGCTCTGACAAGGTGTGAGTAGAGAGGAGGATAAAATTGCTGACCAAATAAATCTTGCATAAAATTTTGCTATGCAAGAAGTTATCAAGGAGAAGGGCACTTGCTAAAGCAGGTAGCAGGATGCTAGCAAAGAGCTATGCCATACACAACTTAAGACTACATGGTCTTTAAGAGAATGAAAATCCACATGTGTCATATTTACGAGTTAGTATCAGGTGATCCATTCGTACATAGGCAGTGGCGGACACACTAAGGGGTGAGTGAGGGTGTCTGCCGGCAATGGATCTTAAAGCAATTTTTTTTTTTCACTTATCTTATATGAAATGGGTATTCCTATTTGCAACTATAATTAAGAACAAAAAATTTAAGGCTGCAAATAATGGTACCTATCTTATATGACTTCACCCATTTTTTCCTCCCACAATCTCACATCCCTATAAAATCTTTCAACCTGAATAGCACATGAGATTTCATATTAGATCCATTATTTTTAAAGGGTGGTGTTATTTGTACCCGTTACTTGTGAAGAACTTGCGACACCCCCCAAATAAAAAAGGTTGACGGCCTTGAATCAGGCGATGGGGATTGTTTTTGTTTTTTGTTCCAATCTTCCACACAATATATCTTGAGATCATGACACACCTATCATACGATCAAATATTGATTCCACAGGGCACACATCCCCAAAGTGTGTCTACACCTATTTATAAAGAGTAAATCTATAGTTGCAAATAATAAAGCACATCATTACTCAACTAAGCACCTATTTTTGCTCCCTAAATCTCTCATGAGCATCTCTGCTTGTGCCCACGCATTCTCTAAAAGCTCTCGCGTCTTAGATCCCTTGAAAGTCATTGATTGCTTCGGATCAGATGATGGAGATCGTTTTTCACCCCGATCTTCCACAAAATAGATCTTGAGATCATGTCTCACCTATCAGACGGTCTGTTTTCATTCCATGTGTCACAAATTCCTAAATAATCCTTGAATCATATGACATACTTTTGGCATCATGTGGCACACATCATACTCAAACGTGAATTAGGTCATTGGGATCTTTAACACATGAAATAAAAAATGGATCGTCTAATAAGTGAGACATAATCTTAGGATCAATTGTGTGGAAGATCGGGGTGAAAAACGATCTTCATCATTTAATCCGAAGCAATCAATGGTTTTCAAGGGGTCTGAGACGTGGTCGCTTTCAAAGAATGTGTGGGCGCAAATAGAAGTACTCATCTCTCATCTCTTAAAGTAGATCTCTTCATACATGCATTTAAGTGTTAATACTATTGACATTTTTAATCAAATAATGGAAATTATTTTTCGTCCCAATTTTTGACACCACCGATCTTAAGATTGTGGTCCCATAATTTTGGTGAAATTTTGTTAAATTTGTTGAAATTAATGAAAATTTTGCAATTTCGGAGAAATAACAGAAATTTCGTTAAAAGTTTCATTCGACCCCTGTTTCAGTGAATTTCAGAGAATTTTGTCGAAATTTGTCTCCATGACTTGCGCCCTGTCTAGATGAAAATCCTAATTCCGCCACTGTACATAAGGCATGCACATAATGTACCTCGTGAGCCTTAAGTCCACATACATATGAAAAGTCTATCAATTCATTGGCCCCACAGTGCCCAGTTCAATTGTTAAATTGTGCATCATCTGCTATTCTCATCCCTTTTGAGAGTAAGGACTACACAGTTTTTCACCGACAGAAACCATTGGCTGATTTGAATCGACTATGGAATTGCTTTTTGTTCCAATCTTTCCCATGATAGATTGTCATATAGCATCCCTCAAGTTTCTTGTCCCTATAAAATCTCTCCCTCTCCACATGTACTACTCACTATCTCTCTCCTAGTTCCAAGTGGGTTGAGCCCTTGCATGGAAAAGAAAGACACGGTATTTCTTGGATCATTTAAGCCATTTGAAAATATCATCTAAGACGTCTGATTTGGTGGCCATGATTTAAAGATTGTTAGCAAAAGATTGGCAAAAAACATAATCTCTTATATAATTCAATGCAATCGATTGTTGAATTAGATATTGCCCTTTGACTGCATTGAATCATATGATAATGATCATATTCATGGTAGATGCCCCAAAATATCGTCTTTCTTTTACCAAATGTGAGGGTCAACTTCTCGTGTACAAGTAATGGATCTATTTAAAAACTTTAGGGTAGCTCTATTCGAGCCTACGAAATTACTGTGCTCCTAAACTGAAATTCCATTGACAGAGTTGAATCAAATTATGGAGATGGGGGTTCATCTCCATCTTCAACACAAGGGATCTTAAGACTACCGGTGTAGTATCTCACAACCAGTTTCTAATTCCATAGGGGCATATTATCCAAAACGGTGACTCAAAAATCACATGGCGTAGATCACACACAACTATGATTTTTGAGACACTTTTGAGATCTCTGCCACGTGAAATCAAAAATGACGGTCAAATAGTACGCCCATCATCTCAAGATCCTTTGTGTTTTGTTGGGATGAAAACTAATCTCCATCATCTAATTTAAAATAGTCATTTTTGTTTCAGTGTAGGCACAGTGAATAATCGTATAGGGCACGAGTATCTATTTCGCGCAATGTTGATAATATTAAGATATCGATCGCAGAAGAAATTTTGTTTCTCCCAAGTCGTCTGGGCCTTGAAGAAAATCTTGCATCCGCCCCTAACTATGAGTCCCATTGAAGGATCGACCTTTTTCGTGGTCCAAGTTGTTTAAAAACAGTCATCTGAAGACGCCCTAAAAATAAGACAAAAATGCAGTTTTCTTTTCACATGTGAGGCTTTTTGGTTTTTGTTTGGAAGGGATTTATGTGAGTTATTCCTAAAAAAACAAAACCATACACTCTTTCAGGTACTACAGTTGGTGGGAGTTTGTAAGAGTAAATAAGGAAGCTGCGCCTCTCAAATCCTTCTCTTCAACAATTTTTAGGGAGTTTGAGTCTTCTTTCTGCGCATCTTTGGAGCTGCAAATCCAACAACATTTATTTAGACAAGCGTAAATCATAAATAATCCACTTTAAAATACATCATTATTTGTGAAAAAAAAAATCAATGCATCTATTTGAATCAATGCATCATCGAATAAAAAAAAATCATTGGTTTCCCATGCCAATCTATTCTCTCTCTCTCTCTCTCTCTCTTAGTAAATTGGATTTGAATCTTCGACCACGAGGTTGCAATATTGTCAATCTTCCATTGTGCTACAAGCCCATTGCCCTCTTAGCGCATTCTCAACTGTGTATCCTTTATCTAACATGTGGCTGTCGACCAATTAGTTACAATTTATATGCAAGTTTGTGGGAGAGATAGTATTTCATAAGAAATTGGAAAACAAATTCCTAATTTTAACTAGTTTTAAACTATTATCTTAGTTTGAACAGTTTTAGAAAAACAACTCATCATCCGTGTATGGGTTCCATGTGGATCCATACAGGGATCCAGTGCCCACAACATAAAAATTTTGGCATTGAAAATATGGTCAAAGGTGTAAAAATTCAATTAGATGAGTGTTACCCTATTTTTGACCCATCAAGGGCAAAAATATCCTAAACAGTTATTTTTATTTTAATCATGTGCTATGTGGGTGATGAACCCAAGTGTTATGAATTGAAACATGTATTGGAAAATATAACAGCTTGTTTTTCTAAAATCGTTCCTACTAGGATAATAGTTTAAACATAGTTGAAAGAAGGCATTAAAATGTAAAGTGCCTACTAATACTTGGCTATATTTCAATAACATATTTAATCCTTTGGTTTCTCCAAAAGCGTCATTGTGTGGACATTTTTACCAAAAAATTGCCCGCCATTTTAAGAAGCTGCACTATTTTTCATACAACTAATTATTGAATCTTCTCGTAGCCATCAAAAAGCTAAGTGACTGCAACTTGTTTGCATAAATTTAAAAAAAGCTAATATAGGGTAATCTAGATCGTGCAGATGTGACTGACTTTGAGGTGAGACTATTTTTCTTAAGTGTGCCCCACGATTAGGGATGCTAGTCTTGAACCGAACACCGAACCAAAAACTGAGGGAATCGAATTGGACCGAACCGCACCAAAATCTGACAGAAACCGAACCGAACCCCAATTCGGTTTGGTTTCAGTTTGGATGGCTTGAAACCGAAAGCCGAGGAAGTAGGCTGAGTAAACAAAAAAAAATCGAAAAAACAAAAAAAATACGTAATTTACCTAAACCGAATCGAACCGGATCGGTGTTGGTTTCGAGTTCAGGAAAAAAAATTAAACCGAACCGAACCGAATGATTCGGTTTGGGGTGTACCGAACCAAACACCGAAAAAATCGGGTTCGGTTCGGTACACCGAACCTGCATCCCTATCCACGATACAAAGGATGCAACGTTGGGATACATGGTGTCAATGATTGCATAAAAAAAAATCTCTATTGTGTGTTTAAAAGTAGTCAAATGCCTTTAAAATGAGCCGATGTTACCATGTAATTCTGGGAACTTGTTTTAATATTTCATCTTTAAGGTATTTTGAGGACTCTAAATCACGCGATAGAGATGTTTGTACACTACAATCTTCAATGCTACAAATCTAACTACTAATTTGTCATTTGCATTCAGTAGCACACCTGATGAAATAATGTTAAATGTAATAAATTCGGTGACCCATTCACAATCTAGATTTTGACTAGGTCAGTTGCTCATATACAAGCTCTTTTTTGTTTATATGGGTAGCTGCATAACTTTTTTGGTTGCTACTTGAAGTTGCAATTGGCAGCAAGGTATCAACAATAGGCCCATACCGATATGTATCGGTATCCCAAATCAGGTATCCGATACCGTATTAACCAATATGGGGGCCCGAATCAGCCGATATGTTTCAGTTTCGGCCGAGTTGTATTGGTCTTGGGTAAACCGATACCCGAGACCGATACCGATTTTGATACCTTGATTGGCAGTCCCACAAAAAGGGTGCTGTTATGTAAAGGGCGCTTTAGATAAATAAGCCCACCTCCTTGACAAACATGGGATGCAAAGGTTTTTCTTTTTTCGTTTAAGATTATTTAACCTCAAGGGCATTTTTGAGGAAGCTTAACTACTGAGGATGGTATTGAAATACAATTAAACATATAGGGTACATGTTTCTAATTTTTATTTTTATAATTATTGACAATGTTAAACACTATGTTAGAATAATTTTATTTTGTCATTAAACCAGTGGAGAGCTGCTGCTGCCAGACCAAAATTTACAAATTGCATACCAATTAGCAAGAGGTTTATATTAATTGGTGTGCCTATACATTAGCTGGTGTTTCATCGTTAATTTCATTAATGGTGTGCATATGATTTGACGTGCACATAAAATAAAGTAATGTATTACTAGTAATTCATTAATTGGTGTATTTTAATTAAATGGTGGTGTGGCAGTAGCAGCAGCAGCTCCCAAGAAGTTATGCTGAGTTTTTTTACATTATTTGTTTTATTGGACAGGAATCAAAGCAGTAATAGAGTGTTTTTTATTTAATTTCATTTTATGATAATTTTTTTGTAAAATGAAAGATAGCAAAACAAAATTTAATGAAAGTAGGACAACATTATTTTTTTCTTTTGAACAGTGAGAGAGAATAAGTCAACATGCACAAACTATATTAATTAATATAGTAGTCTTTCAAAAATATTATATATATATATATATATATATATATATATATATATATATATATATATATATATATATATATATAAGGAAATAATTAGTCAAAGCATCTTATATTCTACCTCTTACATTCCTCCTCAAACCTTTTCATGTCACTCAATTATGATCAAATCATTCTGATTTAGTTAGTGTTCTATAATCAAATCAGCACAATTTTTTCTTAATAAAAAATCGTTATCCAAGAAACACCTGGTAGTCATCAAACTTTTCCTCCAACAAGTGACAGCGGAAGAAAAAATGATGAAAATAGAGCATTAAATTAGTTTTTCACCATATCTATGAAGTCCGCTCTTGGATTGAGGGCTATGGCCAAGTCACTAAGATATATGTGTATGAGCTTTTTAGATTGGTAGAGATACATAACTAAAAAAAACTGATGTCATAATGCGTCCGATATAAGAATATGAAAACATTATTTCTCATGTGATGGAGATAGTGCACCTTCGCCCCCGATGACTTTTCTGGTATCTCTCTTCAAACTTCCACGGTTGATTTAACAGGCTATAATTTCATTGCTGTTATCCCAATAGTATTCCAAAAGTTGAGTAACCTAACTAATTAACATACCAAATTTATTTTTTCTACAAAATCTCTTTCAAAATCCTTTGCCATCTGTTAAAGATTTATCCTTCCTTTTAACATCTCTTATGAATAAAGTGCATTTCTTAAAGATGGAAATGTCTATGACAATGTTATCTCATAAAGTAATTAAGAAAATAAATATTATACATAGGAAAAGGTGGGAGGCCGGTCACCGTCCTCCAAGGTTTCACGTGGAGGTCCACGTGGCATCCAAAACATTGTTTCAATACCACATGGACTTCGGGTGCATTGCTTAGATCATTTTTTGAAAACTCAGCTCTACCATATATTTTTTGAGCCGTGAAATATAGACTATTGAAACAAGTCAAACATTGACTTATATTTAAATATATATATATATCTATATATATATATATATATATATATATATATATATATATATATATATATATATATTTTTTTTTTTTTACTTGATCTAAGTCATCCACCCATGCTCCATGTGGCAACCAAAGAGTATTTTGGGTGCCATGTATAACTCCACGTGAACCTTGGAGGACGGTGACCACCCTCCCGTGGAGGACATAACCGGCTCCCATATATATGAAAAAGGTGTTCATCCTCCATGGGAGGACGGTCGCCGTCCTCCAAGGCTTCACATAGACCTCTATGTAGCATCTAAAACATTGTTCCGATGCCATATGGAGTTCGGGCTCAATTCTTAGATCATCTTTAATTGTTTTTTTTTTTTAAATAATCTCTACCGTGTGTTTTTTAAATCATGAAATGTGGACTATTGAAACTAGTCAAACTTGACTTATGTTTTTAAAAAGTTTTTTTCAAATTTTCTTTATTAAAATTAATCTAAATCATCTGCCTGTGCTCCGTGTGGCACTCAAACAATGTTTTGAGTGCCAAGTGGACCTCCACATGGAACTAGGGGTAATGATCACCTGACTCGAATCACGCTTGAGTCATGTGTGACTCGAGTAGGTGACAGTCAGATCGTTGTCAAACATTGATCGCAACGTGATCTGATGGTTACTAACTTGAGTCATGCGTGACTCGAATCACGTGATCATTATCCTCTCTCTGTCTCTCTCTGTATATATATAATCTATAACAACTTTAATCTTGCTCTTAAAATCCATGTCCTAGTTTGAGTTAATAAAAAAAGCTTGCTTTCTTTGATGTGCTTATCAATTTGATCTTCTATCCTCCTATGGTTACTTTGTTGTATTTTTAGGCCTACAAGAGAGGAGATAATTTCCTATCTTGCTCCTAGTCATTATTATAAAAGATGTTTCATCTAGAGGTTTATGTAGTCCTAAAAAAGAGGAGCTGGGGGCTGCCCTATGATCAAGTATTTTTGTTTGTTGAAGGTTTTATATTTACACATCCAAAAGGTCTCTCATTTAGTCTTTCAATCTAACATTTAATAGATTCTTATAAAATAAACTTTAAGACGAGTGACGTCTTTGTATGAAAAAGCCTCTAATTCCAAGGGTGACTATGATGAATATTATATTGGGATTCAACAAAGGAATAGTGTCAACAAAATTTTTCAGGTAGCTTTAGTTTAAGGGCTTTCTAGGAGAATGCGATTCCACTTGTGCTTCTTTTGATCAGTTGGATGCAAGGATCAAAAAATTGGATTTCGTTTTGGTTTTGGCGGAGGCCAAAACCGAAATTTCAATCTCCGCCAAAACCGAAATTTCAATCGTTCCTCCAATACAAAAAAACCAAAATTATTTTTATTAGATCCATTTCAGATTTCGGCTGAAATTTTGAACCATGTTTGGATAGTAGGGATGGACAAAATGTGGTTCATACGCCAGCGGTCCAAGCTTCCTAGTTCTAAATTCTCTAGACAAGAGATGGATCTATTAAAGACTCGTCTCACACTTTTCAAGCATGTAAGAGATGGATCAAATGTTTGCTGAATATTTTTTAAGGGAATTCTAATTACAAGAACAATGTCTATTTCTTTCAAGAGATAAAGTAGCTCGAGAACTAAAAAAACACAAACAGTTTATTGGATTGTTATCGTCGGGTTCAAAACCTTTAAAAAAATTTATCAATCAATAATATAAAATTATTGTACTCATTGATTTAAAATTAGTTATAACTACAATAATTTATATTTTAAATACAAGAAATTCTTAAAAATATTTATAAATTTGAAATTGTTAAAATATTGTTATTATATTCAATATTTTTCTACCCTATTTAGACTAATATTTGATGCTCTCATATACTAGAAGCTATATTGTACCTAAGTTTAAATATTATAATTAAAATATAATAATATTAAAAATTAAGAAAAATTAACAAAAATGAGGTCTATCGTCTACCATGTTAGTCTATCAATTTAGAGTCAAATTTCACCATGAAATAACTATGAATCATAATATATTTGCAAAAATTGAATACATAGAGAGAAAAAAGTGGGCTCGTAGAATACAAATATATAGGGTCTCATGGTTTGCAGGTAGTCCGCTCCTTTTTTTGAGAAAACAAGTGACTAGTAGCTATAACTTGCTTGTTATCCATATTTTTAAAATTTGTGATAATAATAATATTTTGATAAATAATAATAATAATAATAATAACCTAGAAAAGTGATAAGAAACTCAATAAATTGAGGGATTATTTAGCAACATATTGTTAGAAAAATTAGGAACAGAAATCCGAAAATGATGAAATGGGCAAGAGAATTAGACTCGAGGCACGTAATCGTTGTCTTTAAAATGCTATTTGCTCTCTACTCGAGTAAATCTTTGAGTTTGCAAAAGGGATCTAGCGAGACGTTTCCAGGATACAATGAGCCCAATCTCTTGGATGCGATCTATTATTTTGCAACAGTAGAGGATCGCCCCAGAAAACTCAATCCGATGGAGTACCACCAAAGGAAGAAAGCAAGAGGAATTCTCAAGTTATATGCAAGGAATCCGATGGATTTCAGAGTATGCAAATCTGTGTCCTAAGGCCTCCTTATATAGAAGTTTCAATATAACTGTTGGACCAACAGTCGTATTTTGGATGGCTTAGACTTTCAAAGATCCAACGGCTGTATGAAAGGTTGCAACTTTTCGAATTCAAATTCGAACGGTTGCAAACCTTTATAAGCGGTTATGAAACGGTTTGGTCCAACGATCAACATTTGACCAATCCGTTTGGCCCATTGGAACCGAATTGACCCACTGATTAGTGGCTCATTAGGCCCGACCCGACCCATGAATAATCTGACCGTTGGATTTGCCTGGTCAAAAAATCAAATCTCTCCTTGTGACGATGCGTACGCACAAAGTGCAAAGTAAGTGTGCACCTAAAGCGCCAATCGCGCGTGTGCGCGCACGCGGCGGCTAGCAGCTAGGCACACTTTTCTCTTCTTATTGTCAAACAATAATAGAAGGTGAAAAGTTTTATATATAGCCTAGACACTTTTTATTTTTACCAATGTGGAATTATTAATTTACATATAAAACTTAAAAATATTTATTGCCTAAAATCCAATCCAAAACTAAGAAATCAAAATAAAGTTTTACTTTCTTTAAATTATTAAAATATTTATTATATTAATAATAAATATAACACATATCATACCATGATTCGATGATACTGATACACATCAGGCGCTACCTATCAATATAGTTTGATATTTTGAAAATTGGTAATTAGTCAAATCAAAAGGAGTTTTTCATATTCATAAGTTGTTGGATATATTTAAAGCTGGGATGACAAAAATGCTTTAAAAATGGCAATGAAATGTAACATGAATGGAGTGCTTAAGAAAACTATACATTGTATAAGAATGTCTTTGGATGACAATTTATAAGTTTTAATATTCAACAGCAACGCTTTCCTCTATTATGATTAATGTTCATCGTATACAAATGTTTTGGATGCATTAGAAAATTGCAAGCTATCCTCTATTATTTTTTACTATTTTTTATAATTTTTAGTGAATAATTTACTATAGCATTGATCATGATGTGGGGCAAATTGTTCACAATAATAAAATAGGATAACCTTGATTGTAGACATTTTAACTTTTGTAGCAAGTAGTAACACCATTTATCTACTCGAAATCGATTTTCTGTCCAAACTGTCCCATAGATTCTTTTGAATTGAATTTTGTCTGGTCTAATGGTGGTATAGGTAGAAACATTTTATATAAGGAGATTGTTAGTTGGTTGACTCAAAAGTCTCAGACTAGAATGAGTTTCTCAACTTTTTTTACTGTTGGATGAGATCTCATCATCATTTCCTTGGCCTAAAGGATATACCGTCATTTTCTTTGCATAAAATCTTGTCATTATAGGTTAGCATTTACTGAGATTAGAGAAGAAAGAGCACAAATTTGATCTGCACAAAATCCCGTTTGATCGACGTAAAATCCCGTCATTTTAGGGTTAGCATTTGTTAACCAAAATTTTAAAAGGTCATAAAAATTATCGGAAAATACATCCACATGAAAATAAAAAGGAAAAGACATGCACATTCAGTATAGAAGGCTAAAGAAAATGCGGGAAAAAACATTCACATAAAAGTAAAAAATACACATCCGCTAAACAAATCAATATAAAAAATATATCCACATAAATAGGAAGGCATCTCTTACAAAAATGTTAAAGAGGTGAAGAGAAAAAAATAAAAATTACTTGAATCAATTTCATGTAGAAGAGAGAAAAATAAAAAGTTTATGAATCAAGAACCTTCAAGAAAATATGATAGCAGAAGCAACGTCAAGATAGGCTTTAACACGGAGTATAGTATGTTAAAATTATAAAATAGGAAGAAAATAAGAAGAAGATGAAAATAGAAATATAGAAAACACTATTAGCCAAAAATAAGAAGAAGATGAAAATAGAAATATAGAAATCACTATTAGCCACAAATCGATTACATTGCTATTTGCCACAAATGGCTTAAGAAAGTGTATAAATAAGATTACCGTAAGATATCATCATTTTACATCGAATTGAGATTTTAAATCAAGGATGAAATATATATATATATATATATATATATATATATATATATATATATATATATATATATATATATATATTACTCCTCACTATGGGTTTTTAATGCAAAAGTTGGATTTAAAAATTTAAACTAAACAAATAAAAACAAACAATCTTAGCTAGGAAAAGAGGAAAGACCAATAGGGATAAATTTGTGCAAAATATTCATGATATTAAATTTGATATAACAAATATTAAAACTAAAAATTAGTAACCTGTTTTCGAAGGACTTCTTAGTATCCTCGAGGAACAACGTTTGAATTCCATCAAACAATCCATTCATGGGTTTGGTATCTTGATATTCAATTAAGAGAGGTAATGCAGCATCCAAATTTGAAGACGACGACGACTGTCCGATCTCATTTCTATCAATATCTTGTATCATCATCATTTTAGGATTCGGATTATGCTCAAAGCACCCATCAAAATACTCAAGATGATTATAATGTTGTTGCTGTTGCTGCTGTTGCATCGCACTCGTAAAATTTGGATTCATGCTTAACTCGACATGATGTTGAAACTGCTGAGTATCATCACCGACCCGAGACTGCTGCTGTTGCATCACACTCGTAAAATTTGGATTCATGCTTAACTGGACATGATGTTGCAACTGCTGGGTATCATCACCGGCCCGAGACCGACATATCGCGAGCTGTTGGCGAACTAGTTCGAGCTCGATCGAGTCACGCTCTAGCTGTTGTTTTAGATCCAAAATGATGCGATGACACCCGCCAACGGGGTCTCGAGCACGGACTTCTGCTTGGTATTTGATGGTTTTCATGGCCTCCCATTTCTGAATGGGATCGAGATCATGGATAATTCGGAGTATTTTGTTGACGCCGAACAATTTATGCACATTGAGGAACTGTTTTTGTTGATCAGGAGGGAAGAAAGGGGCAAGAGTGCAATCAGGGAAGCATTTTCTGCGTTGGTATTTACACGCAGCGCAAGCCTGGTTGCCGGAGCCGTTACCACCTCTCCCGCTCATATGCGTTTCGGGCGCAACCGGGGCCTTATTTTGTGTTGCTGTTTTAATGATGGAATATATTTTAGAGAGAGAAACAGATCCTAACGGATTTCAACAGATCGAATTTTAAGGCCGATAAATCCGCGTTTTGACAGAGCATTTTTGTTTTAGTACTTATTAGTTATGCTTTTTTCTTTTTTAGCAAAAACAAATAAATAAATGTTGGGGTGGTTAGGGTTCCTAACACACCACTTTATGGCACAGCCAATTTATTTTAAACAAAGGAAATATCTATTGACGGCTTTAAATTAGTTGATGAAGATCATTTTTCGCCCCAATCTTCCATACAATAGATCTTCAGACTGCATGAGTACCATTCACATGTTGATTCCACATGACACTCATCCCAAAAAGTTAAGGTTTTGTGGTTCTTGTTCACTTTTGGGGATGTATGTTGCATGGAGTCAACATCTGACCACCTGATAGTAGGCCTATGATCTCAAGATCCTCTAGAATAATTTTAATGGTCTACATTTCAAATCTTGAACAATAATACGTGAAGTTGCACTGTTTGTTTTTTATTAAAAAATGATCTAAACAAACTAAACTTGGGTGGCACCCAAAGAATGTTTTGATTGTTATGTGGAGCTCCACGTGGACATGAGGAGGATCAAATTGGGATCTAGGTATAAATATATGAGCTAGTTCCATCCTCCAAGGTCTACGTGGTGGTATACATGACACTCAAAACACTTTGTGATTGTCACGTGGAGCACGGGTAGATGGTTTAGAACAATTTAAAAAAAAAAAAAATTTGAAAATAACCTTTTAAAAGAATAAATCAAATTTTGACTAGGCTCAATAGTCTACATTTCACAATTCAAAAAACACATGATAGAGATAAGTTTTCAAAATTATTTAAACAAAAATAATCTAACCAATGCACTCAAAATCCATATGGCATTGAAACAATAATTTGAATGCCACATCGACCTCCACCTAAAACCTTAGAGGACGACCACCTCAAATTTTCTAATGCACGGTTAGGCCGTGCATACAAACCAGTTTCATTCTGCGTAGCACCTAATGCGAAGAATAGGTGCCACAACAATATGCTTACGGCTGATTGGGTATAAAAGAATTATTTTGAAAAGGGTAATATACCATTATTAAATTTAAGTCATAGTTGCAAAAGTTCAATGGATCATGTGCAAGCGGCGAAGCACAAACTTTGACATATTTCATAGGCAGAAAGTCACAATTTTTTTTCTAAACCCTAGGAGACTACGGAACACTCCTAGAGCTATTGTCCTAAGGTGTAACTCGCGAGCACAAGTTTGAGGGAGATTTTATTTTAAAAAACAGATTAAATTAAATTCAAAAAAGAGATTTAGAAAGTAAAAGATCAAACATTCATTTATTTCAATTGCCTAGGTATCAAATCCATGGTTCAAATTATCAGCCGATATATACCGATTTCGGCTAAGCCCCAAACGAAAACCTGAAAAATTTGGCCTAAATGTATCAACCTTCAAATTATTGGTCGATAATTTAAGAATTAGCAAATTATTAGTCGATAATTTGAATATTGTTCAAAATATCAATTTTTTCATTTTTTTTAAAAAAAAAATGATCAAAATCCTCAAATTATTGGCTGATAATTCAAATTGTTGGTCAAATTTTTTCTATCCACTTACCTAGGATTCAGTTTCGATGCTGAGCGGCACACCGCAGGTCCGCGAGTCAGTGCATGGCTTCTCACTAAATGCCCAAATCAAACCTTTAACCTTCACTCTTTCACACACAAAAAGATCTCAATATTAATCAAAGATTTATTAATAAAATCTATGGTGACCTCGGTCATCGTGCCGGATACGCATACGGGATAAATCAAGTTCGGGTTCAAAATTTCTGAGTCATTACACTTTACTTGGCCTATCGCGCTTTCCAACGACTCGAGTAATGTATGTGAAAGGTTCTAGGGAATTGCCCGATTTTGATGTCATTTTCGATCCTTGACCAAAGTGAAAAAAAATTATGAGATCCCAAAGGATTTATATAAATGTATAGGTTCCAAGAAAGTCTTTGAATTAGTTTGTAACCCTAAGAAAAATGAGAATGGCTCTAAGGCTCCCCGGGTTACAAGTCTCCACTAGCGTCAGTAAGCTCACCAACTATAATTACTCATCTATCTCATGCGAAGTAAAGATAATCATGTGATCAAAAATTTCTACGCATAAATTTCATGAATAAATTCTAACAAGCAATAAAAGGGCATTTCTCATCATTCAACTACATGATAGGGTTAACTACTATGAAAGCTAGATTTGTATGTGTTCTTTAATTTGTAACATACTAAACTACCTTTACCTTATTTTGAAGGCTCGGAAACAAAACTAAGATATAACAGAATTGAAAGAATTTTTAATTTTCAAAATTTTTAATCTATATGAGTATATGAGAAACAAATAAACTAATAAAATGAAAATGAAGCTAAACAAATATGTATTAACATTATACGGAATGAAAACTAAAGTGTGTTATGGTGATGCAAGTCCCACGATACCCCCAAACTCAAATCGCACAGTGTCCTCAATGTGTACATACTATATACAATGACAAAGTATGGACTAAATTTTAAGGGTTTTAAGAGATATCACCGGATGTGAACGGATTTTAAAAAATGCTCCATTGACAACTCTGCACAAAATCAACTAATTAGTGCAAACAAAATATACGATGCACTAGAGAGACAATAGAACTTCACAATGTACATGAAACCACAGGAAAAATGAACAATACTAAGAACAATTAACTATGATATATATAAAAACAAAATACGTACATCCGAGTAGCTCGTCACAAAAGTCGTGGCACCTCATAAAAAAAATGACTTCTAAAGTCAACACCTATATATACAATGAAAACACACACTAAGACACTACATATAATAAATATACGACACTATGACTCTAAGGAACCATGGCCTACTCCTCGGTACCACCTTTGTCATCTCCATCTCCATCATCATCATCATCACCACCATCCGAGTAGGACAGGGCATAATCCTCATCCTCTTCATCCTCCTCCAGCGCAAGATCAACAACTTGAGGTTGGGCCAAGCATCCGGCTCATGCCAAGGATGCTCGCATAAAGATATCGAGTGCGGCGTTTGGGCAAAGGTGTTCCACCAAGTCGCGAACCATAGAGTAGGTCGCAGCACTTTGGGCGGCGAACTCTTGGAATTAGGGGTATGTAACATAACGATAGGCCGGCCCTAGTAGAGGGCCCCGCTCTAATTGCCGGATTGGGTTCGGGCTCGAGTGTAGGTTGCACACCCGCCCCCGCCAATCGAGGCTTCAACTTGGCTAAGCTATTGATCCATTCCTTTGGCCCATACACAACATTGGTATCAATCATGAAATATTCATCATGTGCAATGGGATGTATAGGAGATCCGACGGCGAGTTGGGCCGCACTTGCCGATCAAGATCATAATTCGCAAGATCATAGTGCGTGCGCCGCATTCCTAAAATAAGTCTCGCAAGATCATAGTGCGTGCGCCACATTCCTTCAAAAAATAAGTCCCGCGGCATCAAACCACACACCGGTAAATGCACTCTTGCTCATGGCAAGTGAAAATAGGTTTTTTGAAGAACACCGAATCTATCAACCACATTGGCTCTGACAGCCATGATCTTCTTTTCGCATTCCCTTTTGGGACCTTTTTTCCTCGACACATATGATCTATGATATGATGTGATGAAACGACATCGAAATCGGAGGGGAAAGGCGACCATCATGACTATCGTACTCGCAATCCAGCCCTAATGTGATTGCAATATCCAATCTAGTGATCCGGATCTCAAATCTGTCAATGGAAGTGACCAAATAAGACAGCCCATCATTGGATGTGCGACGATCGACGCGGTCCATATTTTGATAGAATAAGCGCAACAATCGTGAATAGACCTTGGTTTTCGCCAGAGGGACTAAGATCGGAGAGAGATTGGACAATTCGAGGTACTCGATTTCGGGCAACCCAATCGGTTCACGCCATAGAAAATTGATATCGAAACTCGTCTCCGGCCGCAAAGGTCGTCAATTCCAAAATTTCTTCGGAATCTCAAGAGTTGTCATCTCTGACGGGGGTGATGTTGGTGGAGACGACAATGGAATCGGCGATTTGCTCTTGTTGGCACCCGGAGCTTTCCCTTTGGATGGGGGAGCCACACCTTTCTTGGTGTTCTTTTTGGGAGGCATGGAGAAAGAGGGGGATTTAAAAAAGTTTGAGCAGATCGGATTGGGGAAGTGGGTGTGGGTGCCGGATTGTTGCCAATCAATGGAGGAGAAACTAGGGTTTGGTTGGGGAAGATGATGCCAGAAGAAGAAAAAAAGTGAAAAAAAAAGGAATTGAAAAGTAAAAAATTTTAAAAAAATCAAAAGCTAAGTAAAAAAAAAAAACCATTGTTTCCCCAATTAAACCATCGTTAATGGCGCCGGTACCGGGGATTAATGGATGATAAGTTAGAATCTATCCTTTCTATAGTTGTAGTTAGGATTTACTTTAGCATTTAGAATTTTTTATTTAATTTTTGTTTTGTTGTTAGTTTTCCTTTGTGCGGATACTCATTGGTTGTCTCATGTGTAGGGATTAGTGTATGCTTGGGAGAAGATCACAACAATGTGAGCTTGCCGCATTTAATCCGGAGCCCGAACGCATTCTTCACCACTTCGACGGGGAGCGAAGGTTTTGTGTTCCTAAACCCGAGAAGATACATTTAGAGACCATGGATGAACCTCATGGGAACCGTTCTTTAAGGGATTACTTGATCCACGTTCCATTAGACACCCCTTCCTCACTTGTATTGCCGCAAACCAATGCATCACATTTTGAGTTGAAACCGAGAGTTATTCAAATGCTCCCGACATTTTATGGATCGGAGAATCATGACCTGTACCACCATATGAAGGAATTTTTGGATATATGCTCCACATTTCGATTCCAAAATTTCACCGATGAGTTGACTCGACTTCGCCTATTTCCTTTTTCATTGAAGGACAAGGCGAAGGCTTGGCTCAACTCTCTTGAGGTGGGATCGATTACATCTTGGGAGCAATTAGCCAAGAAATTCCTCCATAAATTTTTTCCATTACACAAAATAAATGCTATCCGCCGTGAAATTGCCAATTTCACACAAAAGGTATCAAGATTTGTTGCTCAAATGCCCACATCATGCATTCGAGAATGGAAACTAGTGCAACACTTGTACGATGGTTTGACTCCTCAAAATCGTCACATGGTAGATGCCACTTCCGGAGGATATTTCATGCAAAAGAGTGATGTGGAGGCATTGGAATTCTTTCAAACTCTTGCGAAAAACTCTCAACAATGGGATTACTCCCATAGAGTGGAAAGAAATTCCCAAAAAAGACGAGAGGAATCTATGAAATTGGGATAAATTCAACATTGATGTCCGAACTTAAGTCTTTGACCCAAAAGGTTGATGCTATGATGGTGCAAGAGCAGGTACCACAACACTCTATTGTTTGTAGTATATGCTCTAGCCCATCCCATATACAACAAGAGTGCCCATCTTTTGTATCTCCTCTTGATTTGACCCTAGAGCAACAATCTTCGGTAGATGTGAATGCATTAAACTTGTTCTCCTGGCCACAAAATAACCCATACTCGGATAAGTATAATCCGGGATGGGCGAGACATCCAAATTTTCCATGGTCTCGGTGAATTGAAACCAACCTCCACAACATTGCAACTTGCGGATCGGTTCGTTCGGACACCGCGCAGAATTGTGGAGGATGTGCTTATGAAAGTGGATAAATTCATCTTCCTGGTTGATTCATTGTGATGGAGATGGAATCTGTAAGGGACCCTTGTAATCATATCCCTATAATTTTAGGACGACCATTCTTGGCAACGTCCATTGCTATCATCAACTGTAGGGATGGGGTTAAGAGCATTTTTTCGGTAATATGAAAGTGAAACTCAATATTTTTCATGCTTCAAAACACTTAGGAGACTAAGATTATAACACCCCAAATTTTCAAACTCTAATACACATACTATAGATGTATATGCTTAATAAGGCATATAACATAGACCGTTAATTTCTGGAATAATTTTAAACTTAAAATTTCACACCTTGGTCTAAGGGCTCATGTCTATAATTGTGAAAATAAATACATAAGCTCCGTAAGAGCACTAGTGATAAGAGGCTTGAATTCTAAGCAAGGGGTCTAGGGATCACACCTTGCTAGAGACTTCAAAAAGTACACATTCTAAATTTGAGAGTTCTCGGAAGGTTATTTCCTAAACCCTCAAAAACTCTAAATAGAATGAACCGTAAGAGAACCTAGTTTTCTCTTTAAATAGGAACCTAGCCTCTTCAATTTTTCATAATTCCAAAATTCTCTTTAGGATAAACCTTAGCTTCTTCTTCTTCAACCTCTCTAAAGCCATTAAGACACCTTGATCTACGATCAAGAGGAAGAAGAGAACTCAAGCGAACGCGTGAAAAGTTGATAGATCATCGTCGATTCGTAGTTCATGCTTCAAAGATAATATACCCATAACTTTTGATAGAAAAGTCCGATTTATCATTATAATATATCATTTTACGGTAGCTCGAGACGATACATCTAATGGGCTTGAAAGCATCCACAACATGGTGTCATAAAGACCACAACGTGCTGTCATAGGTCACAGCATGCTGTGATAAACCCACAGCTCGCTGTCACCGGAAGAAAATCAGTATCATTGCCTTTCGATGACCATAACTGTTGATAGAAAACTTCGATTGACCATTATAATATATCGTTTTGGGGTAGCCCAAGACGATGCATCCAATGGGTATAAAAGTATCCACAGCTTGTTGTGGTATATATGACAGCTCGCTGTCGATACCGAAACAATGTATATTTTTGTGTTTACAACTACAGCTCGATGTGAGCATTGAAAATAAGGAATATTTCTATACAGTTAAGTCATTCGATTTTAAACTTTTAGTGATTTATTTCTTTATGTGTAAATTATACATGAACCATAAAAAGGAGAATCAAACCTATTGCAAGGAGGATATCTCGTTCCAAACCGTACAATCTTCAAAATCGAGGTAGAGGAACTTCACTGCATAATTATATTTTGACTTTGATTCATGGCTTTAGTGATATTCTCGAAATAAATCTCTAAAAATTAGCATTGAACTCATTGAATTATTATATCGAAACTGAAAATTATTTTGAATATTACACATTAGAATTTACTTTGAATCATGAAACTTTTGCATCTGAATAATTGCACGTTTAATATTTATTTCTGCATTAGATTTCGTATATTGAATTAAACCTGAATATTGAAACCTTTGAATCAACTTTTGAACTTTGGAACCCTTTGACCTCCTTAGACTTTGAATTATGAACCATGAATATTGAATTATGTGACAGAAATTTGCATGTGATTTATGAAGATACAAGTGAAATGAATCCTGTGTTTCGATAGTTTTAGACCTTTGGACCGCACAAGTATCCCTCACAAAGCAGGGATTTGGGCACTTAAGAAAATCATTCTTAGAATGACGATGGTTAGGATTCCCATCGATTTTGACTTCGGCTCTAGCGCTATATACGCGATCTAGAGATTATTTAAGTTATGGATTTAAGATCTACATTGAATAAGAAACTGCATGTGAATCCTAAGGATTAGTCTCATTAAATCTTGCATGAAAAATTATTATCAAAATATGTGTTTCGCTCTTTGCACCTCAGAAATTATATTTTATCATTTAAGCAAATACTTCAAATCTATCATTGAAACTATATTTTGATCATATGAAACATAATTGTGTATTTCACTACCCTACAAAGCTTAGACTGTTAGCTCACCCCGACACTATGTGTCACAGGTACTGAAGTAGTTCCTGACCCTGAGTTAGAAGAAGATCTGAATTTCGTACCAGTGGATGAGGCAGATCTTCCTCCTGAGCAGTTTTATTCATAAATTTCTTTGGACACTTAGAATTGATATAATTAAATGATCTTTTGAACCTATTAATATTGTTTTGGATGTTAAGCACTACAGTTTGTGTGACTAACAGCCATCACCGGTGATTTTACTTTTTGTTTACACATTCATTATGGACATATATGCAATAGTATTTATCTAATGACTTATTTTCTATTGATATTAAAGAATCTCTGTAATTAGATTATGAACTATGATCTAGCGATCCGGGAATTTCCATGTGTTTCGAGTTGGAAATTTCGGGGTTGTTACAGTTGGTATCAGAGCTATGGCGTTAGATCTCATGTGTTACCATAAGAACGGATCAACTGTGACGCCATGTGTTACAGTTGATATCAGAGATACGGCGTTAGATCCCATGTGCCACCATAAGAACGGGTCCACTGAGACATCATGTGTTACGGTTAGTATTAGAGATATGGTGTTAGATTCTGTGTCACACTATCAAAGCGGGTCAACTGCGACACCATGTGTCGCAGTTGGAATCAAATCAGTAGCTTTAAGTCCTCTCACAATATAGACCGGACTCTCATGATTTCTTCTAATTATATCTTTGTTCAATCGTGACAGGTCCTTATGACTCCTCATCGTAGATCAGAGACCACTAACATTGAGGACCCCTCCAATGGAGCCAAAATTGCTACAGGTGCCAATAACATTCTAGTGGGAAGATAAAATAATAACGCATGTGTCAATCAAACCCTGGAGACAATGGCGAATGTCATAGCACAACAGGTGAACATTATGGCACAACAGACTACCCTGCTTGCAATAAGGTACCAACCCTCTAGATTCCAGGAATTCAGAAGGGTGAAACCTCCCAGCTTTTTCGGAAAGGCCGACCTTGGCGAAGCAGAAGCATGGCTGAACCAAATGGAAAAGATCTTTCACATGGTACTTTGCACGAAAGAAGAAAAAGTCAGATGAGCATTATTCCAATTGGATGGGGAAGCAGATCCGTGGTGAAAATCCGTGGAAAGGACCCGGGAACAAGAAACGCTGAATGCACCGTGGACCAGGGCTCAATTTACCGAGAAGTTCAATGAGAAGTATTTCCCTGAAGCAGTCAGAGATCAGTACGAAGTCAAATTTATTTCACTGTAGCAAGGCCAAATGACTGTGGCAGAATACGAGATAGAGTTCACACAGTTTTCAAGGTTTGCTACAAATTTTGTGGCCACAGAAGCAATGAATGCAAAGAAATTCGAACGGGGATTGAAGCCAACAATTCAAGAAAGAATATCTCTATTCAAACTAAGAACCTTTACTGAGGTGGTGGACATGACTCTCATTGTCGAGAAGGACATCGAGAAGATGTATAAGAGGAGGGAACAACAAAATAAAAATAGGATGAGTCAAAGGCAAGCAAATACCGATGACCAGCCAAACAAGCGGACAAAATTTTTAGTCCCAGTGCCTTCTCGATCCGTTCAGACTACTTACTCTAGGCAAGTCTCATCAGCGCCTATGAGACCTTTTCGTCCATCACAACCTACTGCTTTCGAAGCATCGGTAGCACAAAGGACACAGTACACTACCTCTTCCGTACTGATCGAATCCTGCCCACGATGTGGAAAGCGTCACAGATTAGATGAATGTCGGTAGAATTCAGATGCATATTTCCAACGTAGCCAACATGAGCATTTAATCAACGACTGCCCTGAATCGAAGAAGGAAAAGATGTCAGCTGCATCTATACAGAAATCTATGCGACCTACAATTCAGGGACGTGCCTACGCAGTCTCTGTGCAAGACACCCAAACAACAAATCACATCATTCAAGGTACAATTCTATTTAAATTTTAAACTAATCACCTTATATTTAAATAGTGATTTCTTTTCAAATTTGGAATTGTGTTATATCATTGCATGATAAAAACAAACCATTACACATTATTGATTGAATTAAACACATGAACCTTAGGTACTTTTAATATATATCATAGTAGCGACATCTACCAACACAACGCACTTGTTCTGATAGATCCGGCCTCTACACACCCATTCATGACTGCTTAGCTTGCTGCTGAATTGAGCATCACACCAGAGCCATTGGATTTCGTCTTATCTGTATCAGTCCCTACAGGGAACTCAGTAGTTGCAGACACTATCTGCCGATTGGTAATCGTTCCGATTGAAGGTCACGAGACATCAGCTGATTTGATCATTTTGGATATGCAAGGATTTGACGTAATCCTTGGCATGGACTGACTATCTACCCATCATGCATATGTGGACTGCCTTCGAAAGATAATCACCTTTCGCCCCAAGGGGAGAAAACCATTTAGATTTTATGGAACTAAGTCAAAAATTGCGCCTTTCATATTCGCAATTCGAGCTGAACGATTAATGAAAAATGGATGCTACAGATATCTCGCATTCGTACAAAATCAACGGGAAGAGAAGGTCACCATTACCGATATTCCCATCGCATGCGAGTTTCTCGATGTGTTTTCTGAAGAGTTACCGGGATTACTGTCAGACAAAGAAGTTGAATTCGTAGTGGACTTAGCTCCAGACACAGAGCCAGTATCGAAGGCACCATACCGTATGGCACCGACAGAGCTTATAGAATTCAAGGAACAACTATAAGAGCTCCTAGACAAAGGGTACATTAGACCGAGTGTTTCTCCATGGGGAGCACCCATACTATTCATCAAGAAGGACGGGTCAATGCGACTTTGCATCGATTATCATCAATTGAACAAGTTGACGATCAAGCACCGTTACCCACTTTTTCGTATTGACGACCTCTTCGATCAGCTTCAAGGCACAAGATTTTTTCGAAAGATAGATCTGAGATCAGGATATCATCAGCTGAAAGTTAAGGCAGAAGACATTCCGAAAATAGCTTTTCGCATAAGATATGGCCATTATGAGTTTCTAGTGATGCCATTTGGGTTAACGAATGCACCAACATCCATCATGGACCTGATGAACAGAGTGTTCAGACCACATCTCGACAAGTGTGTGGTAGTCTTCGTGGATGACATCCTTATTTATTCGAAGACCAGACAAGATCACGAACATCATATATGTCTAGCTCTTCAGACACTTCGTGATCACCGGCTGTATGCAAAATTGAGCAAGTGCGAATTTTGGCAGAAACAAGTGAGTTTCTTGAGACATGTAATGTCCGAGGAAGGCATTAAAGTTGACCCATCAAAAATTGAGGCCATTATCAAAATGGGAACAATCGAAAACAGTGACCGAAGTCCGAAGTTTTCTGGGTTTAGCAGGATATTATAAAAGATTTATAGAAGGGTTATCCAAAATTGCAGGAGCACTTACTTAACTTACAAGAAAGAAAGTAAAGTTTGAATGGAATGACTTATGTGAAAAGTGCTTCAAAGAACTCAAAAATAAGTTAACTTATGTTCCAGTACTAGCAATATCTTCAGGTAGTAGATGTTTCGTAGTATTAGTGATGTCTCGCATAGTAGATTGGGTTGTGTACTCAACCAAAATAAGAGAGTTATCACTTATGACTCTCGACAACTCAAGGATCATGAGAAGAACTACGCGACTCAAGACTTAGAATTGATAGCTGTTATTTTTGCCCTGAAGATTTGGAGGCACTACCTCTACGGTGAAACATTCGAGATCCTGACCGATCATAAAAGCCTAAAATATTTTTTCACTCAGAAAAACTTAAACATGAGGCAAAGAAGATGGATTGAATTCTTAAAGGATTATGATTGTACCATTCAGTACCACCATGGTAAAGCGAATGTCGTAGTTGACGCTCTGAGCCGAAAGTTATCTGCTTAGTTATCAAACCTCATCACAAAAATTCACAGATGGCGATTGTTTAAGGATATATCACTATATGATAAGAAGTTTGAGATTAAAGAATTTGGAGCATTACTGGCTAACATCATCATCAAGCCAACAATATTCGATAACATTCGAAAACTTCAGATGACCGATGAAGAACTTTTGGGAATTAGACACGGTGTGATCAATGGGGATAAGCCTGATTTTTCCATCAAGGACAACGGTTCCTTACTATTCAGAGATCGACTATGTGTACCATCAGATATTGACCTTCGACGTCTAATTCTTGAAAAAGCACACAAGTTAATGTACGTCGTTCATCCTGGTTGTACAAAGATGTATCAGGACCTGAAAAAGAGCTTCTGGTGGAGAGGCTCGAAAAAAGATATAACAGAATATATATCGACATGCTGAGTGTGCCAATATGTGAAGGTTGACCATCGAAGCTCATCTAGTTTATTGCAACCTTTACCTATACCAGAAAGGAAATAGGAAGCTATATCCATGGGTTTTATCCTTGGATTACCAAGAACTGTGAAAGGACATAATGCGATTTGGGTGATCGTTGATCGCTTAACCAAGTCTGCACACTTTTTTTCATACAACACGAGATATACAGCCAGTCAGCTTGTGGAGTTGTATCTCAAAGAAATTGTTAGATTACATGATATATCAGCCAACATCGTCTCAGATAGAGATCCGATGATTACGTTTGAGCTTGCATGTTAGACTTTCAAGGGTCATGGGACAAGCACCTACCCTTGATTGAGTTTGCCTACAATAACAATTATCAGGCAAGCATAGGAATGACTCCATTTGAAGCACTGTATGACCGGAGATGTAAGTCTCCGCTCAATTGGGAAGAGACTGGAGAGAAATTCATATTAGGCCCCGAGATTATTGAGAGTATAACAGAAGCGATTCAGTTAATTCAGGAAAAATTAAGGGTCGCTCAAAGCCGACAAAAAAGTTATGCTGACCTCAAGCAAACGAGTACCGAATTCCAGGTAGACTTAGTGAAAAAAAAAATTATTACTTTTTTTCCCTTTAGTCCATATGCATTATTGAGGCAGTGCATTCCTTGTAGATAGGGGACACTGTCTTCATAAAAATCTCGCTTACAAAGGGCGAGATGCGATTCAGAAAGCATGGAAAACTGAGTCCACGCTATGTCGGATCCTTTGAGATATTAGGTCGCGTCGGTGAAGTTGCATATCGGATTGCTTTACCACCTCAGTTGTCGGGTATGCACAACGTATTCCACGTATCCATGTTGAGGAAATACATCAAGGACCCAACTCACATCTTGGGTTACCAGCCCATTGAACTCAAAGATTATATGGCAATCGTCGAAGAGCCAATTCAGATACTGGATCATAAGGAGCAAATCTTACGTACCAAGAGGATCCCATTCGTGCTTGTTTAGTGGCGGAATAACTCATCCGCTGAAGCCACTGGGGAACGGGAAGTAGAGATTCACGATCAATACCCGCACCTCTTCGAATAAGATATGCAAATTTTTTAGGACGAAAAATTCTTTTAAGGAGGGAAGGATGTAACACCCTAAATTTTCAAACTTTAATACACATACTATAGATGTATATGCTTAACAAGGCACCGTTAATTTCTGAAATAATTGTAAACTTAAAATTTCACACCTTGGTCTAAGAAAGACTCATTTATATAATTGTGTAAATAAGTACACAAGCTCTGTGAGAGCACTAGTGGTAAGTGACCTGAATTCTATGTAAGGGGTCTAGGGATTAATCCCTGCTAAAGACATCAAAAAGCTCTCTTTTAGACTTTAAACCAAAAGCCTATACACCTATGCTCGGTGTACCAGCCTAACACCGAATACTTGCCAAAGAGTTGAAAAAAGACAACTCACTTACACATTCTAAAATTTGAGAGTTCTCATAATGCTATTTCCTAAACCATATAAAACTCTAAATAGAATGAACCGTAAGAGAAAACCTAATTTTCTCATTAAATAAGAATCTAACCTCTTCTCTTTTTCATAATTTCATAATTCTCTTAAGGAAAAACCCTAGCTTCTTCTTCTTCAACCTCTCTAAAGTCATTAAGACACCTTGATCTATGATCAAGAGGAAGAAGAGAACCCAAGCAAACGCGTGAAAAGTCGATAGATCATCGTCGATTCATAATTCACACTTCAAAGGTCATATACCCATAACTTTTGATAGAAAAGTCTGATTTATCATTATAATATATCGTTTTAGGGTAGCTCAAGAAGATACATCTAATGGGCTTGAAAGCATCCGTAGAGCGTTGTCACAAAGACCACAGAGCGCTGTCATATGTCACAGTGTGCTGTGAAAAACCCACAGCTCACTGTCACTAGAAGAAAATCAATATCGTTGTCTTCCGATGACCATAACTTTTAATAGAAAACTCTGATTGACCATTATAATATATCGTTTTGGGGTAGCTCGAGACGATGCATCCAATGGGCATGAAAGAATTCACAGCTCACTATGGTATATATGACAGCTCGTTATGGATACCGAAAGAGTGTCTATTTTTGTGTTTGCAACCACAGCTCACTGTGAGCATAAAAAATCAGGAATATTTCTATACAGTTAAGTTATCCGATTATGAACTTTTAGTGATTTATTCCTTTATATGTAAATTATAAATGGACCATAGAAGGGAGAATCAAACCTATTACAAGGAGGATATCTCGTTCTGAGTCATACAATCTTTGAAATCGAGGTAGGAGAACTTCACTGCATAATTACATTTTGATTTTGATCTCTGGCTTTAGTGATATTCTCAAAATAAATCTCTGAAAATTAGCATTAAACTCATTGAAATTATTACATCGAAACTGAAAATTATTTTAAATATTGCACATTAGAATTTACTTTGTATCATGAAACTTTTGCATCTGAATAATTGTACGTTTAATATTTATTTCTGCATTAGATTTCGTATATTAAATTAAATCTGAATATTGAAACCTTTGAATCGACTTCTGAACTTTGGAATCCTTTGACATCCTTGGATTTTGAATTATGAATCATGAACATTGAATTATGTGATAGAAATTTACATGTGATTTATAGAGATTCATGTGGAACGAATCCTGTGTTTCGACACTTTTAGACTTTTGGACCGTACAAGTATCCCTCACAAAGTAGGGGCTTGGGCACTTTGAAAAATTATTATTAGAACGACGTTGGTTAGGATTCCCATCAGTTTTGACCTTGGCTCTAGTGCTATATACGTGATCTAGAGATTATTTAAGTTATAGATTTAAGATTTACATTGAATAAGAAACATGTGAATCCTAAGGATTAGTCTCATTAAATCTTGCATGAAAAATTATTATGAAAATATGTGTTTTGCTATTTCCACCTCAGAAATTATATTTTATCATTTAAGCAAATACTTCGAATCTATCATTGGAACTATATTTTGATCATATGAAATATAATTGTGTATTGCACTACCTTGCTGAGCTTAAATTATAAGCTCACACCAACACTATGTGTCACAGGTACTGAAGTAGTTCCGGACCCTAAGTTAGAAGAAGATTTGAACTTCGTACCAGTGGACGAGGGAAATCTTCCTCCTGAGCAGTTTTATTCATGAATTTCTTTGGACACTTAGAATTGGTATAGTTAAATGAACTTTTGAACCTACTAATATTGTTTTGAATGTTAAGCACGACTGTTTGTGTGACGAACGGCCGTCACCGGTGGTTGTACTTTTCATTTAAGCTTTCATTATGGACATATATGCAATAGTTTTATCTAATGACTTATTTTCTACTGATCCTAAAGTATCTTTGTAATTAGATTATGATCTATGATCTAGAGATCCAAGAATTTCCATGTGTTTCGAGTTGGAAATTTTGGGGTTGTTATAGTTGGTATCAGAGCTATGTCGTTAGATCCCATGTAACACCATAAGAAGGGATCAACTGTGACTCCATGTGTTACAGTTGGTATCAGAGATACGACATTAGATCCCATGTGCCACTATAAGAATGGGTCAATTGTGACATCATGTGTCACAGTTGGTATTAGAAATATGGCATTAGATTTTGTGTCACACCATCAGAGTAGGTCAACTGTGACTCCATGTGTCGCAGTTGGTATCAGACCAGTAGCTTTAAGTTCTATCACAACATAGACCGGACTCTCACAATTTTTTCTAATTATACCTTTGTTCAATCATGAGAGATCCTTATGGCTTCTCATCATAGATCAGAGACCACTAACGCTGAGGGCCCCTCCAATGGAGCCAAAATTGCCACAGGTGCCAATAACATTCCGGTGGGAGGAGAAAATAACAATGTACGTGTCAATTAAACCGTAGAGACAATGGTGAATGCCATGACACAACAGGTGGACACTATGGCACAACAAACTACCCTGGTTGCAACCCGATACCAATCCTCTAGATTCCGAGAATTCAGAAGGATGAAGCCTCCCAGCTTTTTCGGAAAGGCCGACCTTGGCGAAGCAGAAGCATGGCTGAATCAAATGGAAAAGATCTTCTGCACGGTACTTTGCACGAAAAATGAAAAAGTCAGATGGGCATCATTCCAATTGGAAGGGGAAGCAGATCCGTGGTGGAAATCCGTAGAAAGGACCCGGGTACCAGAAACGTCGAATGCACCGTAGACCTGGGCTCAGTTTACCGAGAAGTTCAATGAAAAGTATTTGCCTGAAGCAGTCAGAGACAGTACGAAGTTGAATTTATTTCACTACAGCAAGGCCAAATGACTGTGACAGAATACAAGATAGAGTTCACATGCTTTTCAAGGTTCGCTCCAGATTTTGTGGCCACAGAAACAATGAATGCAAAGAAATTTGAACGGGGATTGAAGCCAACAATTCAAGAAAGAATATCTCTATTCAAACTGAGAACCTTTGCTGCGGTGATAGACATGACTCTTATTGCCGATAAGGACATCGAGAAGATGTATAAGAGGAGGGAACAACAAAATAAAAATAGGATGAGTCAAAGGCAAGCAAATACCGATGACCAGTCAAAATTTTCAGTTTCAGTGCCTCTCGATCCGTTCAGACTACTTACTCTATGCAAGTCTCCTCAGCGCCCACGAGACCTTTTCGTTCATCACAACCTGCTGCTTTTGAAGCATCGGTAGCACACAGGAAACAGTACACTACCTCCTCCGTATCGACCGAATCCTGCCCACGATGTGGAAAGTGTCACAGATTAGATAAATGTTGGAGGAATTCGGGTGCATGTTTCCAATGTGGCCAACATGGGCATTTAAACAAGGACTGCCCTGAATCGAAGAAAGAAAATATATCAACAACATCTATACAGAAATCTACGCGAGCTACAGTTCAGGGACGTGCCTACGCAGTCTTTGCGCAAGACGCCCAAACAACAAATGGCGTCATCCAAGGTTTAATTCTATTTAAAATTTAAACTAATCACCTTATATTTAAATAGTGATTTCCCTTCAAATTTAGAATTGCGTTATATCATTGCATGATAAATACAACCATTACACATTAGTGATTGAATTAAAGACATGAGCCTTAGGTACTTTAAATATGTATCAAAGTAGCGACATCTGCCAACACAACGCACATGTTCTAATAGATTCGGGCTCTACATACTCGTTCGTGATCGCTCAGTTTACTGCTGAACTGAGCATCACACCAGAGCCATTAGATTTCGTCTTATCCGTATTAGTTCCTACAGGGAACTCAGTAGTCACAGATACTATCTGCCGATCAATAATCGTTCCGATTGAAGGTCACGAGGCATCAACTGATTTGATCATTTTAGATATGGAAGGATTTGACATAATCTTTGGCATGAACTGGCTATCTACCCATCATGCAAATGTGGACTGCCTTCGAAAGATAGTCACCTTTTGACCCAAGGGAGGAAAACCATTCAGATTTTATGGTCAGATTTTACGAAACTAAGCCAAAAATTACGCCTTTCATATCCGCTATTTGAGCTAAACGGTTAATGAACAATGGATGCTACGGTTATCTCGCATTCATACAAAATCAACAGGAAGTGAAGGTCACCATTCCATTACCGATAGTCCCATCTCATGCGAGTTTTCCAATGTGTTTCTTGAAGAGTTATCGGGATTACCGCTAGATAGAGAAGTTGAATTCGTAGTGGACTTAGCTCCAGGCACAGAGCCTGTATTGAAGGCACCATACTGTATGACACCGACAGAGCTGAAAGAACTTAAGGAATAACTACAAGAACTCCTAGACAAAGGGTTCATCAGACCTAGTATTTCTCCATATGGAGCACCCGTACTATTCATTAAGAAGAAGGACGGATCAATATGACTTTGCATCAATTATCACCAATTGAATAAGTTGACGATCAAGAACCATTACCCAATTTCTCGTATTGACGACCTCTTCGATCAGCTTCAAGACGTAAGATTTTTCTCGAAGATAGATATGAGATCAAGATACCATCAGCTGAAAGTTAAGGCAGAAGATATTCCGAAAACTACTTTTCGCACAAGATATGACCACTATGAGTTTCTAGTGATGCCATTCAGGTTAACGAATGCACCGACATCCTTCATGGACCTGATGAATAGAGTGTTCAGACCACATATCAACAAGTGTATGGTAGTCTTCGTGGATGACATCCTAATCTATTTGAAGATCAGAGAAGATCACAAACATCATCTATGACTTGCTCTTTAGACACTTCGTGATCACCGGCTGTATGCAAAATTGAGCATGTGCAAATTTTGGCCGAAACAAGTGATTTTCTTGAGACATGTAATATCTGAGGAAGGCATTAAAGTCGACCCATAAAAAATTGAGGCCATTATAAAATAGGAACAATCGAAAACAATAACCGAAGTTTGAAGTTTTCTGGGCTTAGCTGGATATTACAGAAGATTTGTAGAAGGGTTCTCCAAAATTGTAAGAGCATTTACTCAACTTACAAGAAAGAATGCAAAGTTTGAATGGAATGACTTATGTGAAAAGTGCTTCCAAGAACTCGAAAAGAAGTTAACTTTTGCTCCAGTACTAGCAATACCTTCAGGCAGCGGAGGTTTCGTAGTATTTAGTGATGCCTAAAATAGTGGATTGGGTTGTGTACTCAACCAAAATGAGAGAGTTATCGCTTATAGCTCTCAACAACTCAAGGATCATGAGAAGAACTACCGACTCATGACTTGGAATTGACAACTGTTATTTTTGCCTTGAAGATTTAGAGGCACCACCTCTACAGTGAAACATTCGAGATCCTGACCGATCATAAAAGCCTAAAATCTCTTTTCACTCATAAGAACTTGAACATGAGGCAAAGAAGATGGATTGAATTCTTAAAGGATTATGATTGCACCATTCAGTACCACCCTAGTAAAGTGAATGTAGTAGCTGACGCTCTGGGTCAAAAGTCATCTGCTCAGTTATCAAACGTTATCACAAAAATTCACCGATGGTGAATGTTTGAGGATATATCACTATATAATAAGAAATTTGAGATTAAAGAATCTGAAACATTACTGGCTAACAATCATCATCAAGCCAACAATATTCGACAACATCCGAAAACTCTAGATGACCGATGAAGAACTTCTGGCAATTAGACAGGGTGTGATCAATGGGGATAGGCCTGATTTCTCCATTAAGAAAGACAGTTCCTTACTATTCAGAGATCGACTATATGTATCATCAGATACTGACCTTCGACTTCTAATTCCTGAATAAGCACACAAGTCAATGTACGCCATTCATCCTGATTGTACAAAGATATATCAGGACCTGAAGAAAAGCTTCTGGTGGAGAGGCTTGAAGAAAGATATAGCAGAATATGTATCGACATGCTTAGTGTGCCAACAAGTGAAGGTTAATCATAGAACCCATCTGGTTTATTGCAACATTTGTCGATACCAGAATGAAAATGAGAAGCTATTTATCCTTGGATTACCAAGACTGTGAAAGGGCACAATGCGATTTGGGTGATCGTAGATCGCTTAACCAAGTCTGGACACTTTTTGCTATACAACACGAGATATAAAACCAGTCAACTTGTAGAGTTGTATCTCAAAGAAATTGTTAGATTACATGGTATCCTAGCTAGCATCGTCTCAGATAGAGATCCGATGTATACGTCAAAGTTCTGGCAAAGATTTCAAGAAGGAATGGACACAAGATTGGATTTTAGTTTCGCATTTCACCCTCAGACAGATGGCCAGACCGAAAGAGTGAATTAGATTATTGAAGACATGCTTTGATCTTGCATGTTGGACTTTCAAGGGTCATGGGACAAACACCTACCTTTGATTGAGTTCGTCTACAATAATAGTTATCAGGCAAGCATAGGAATAACTCTGTTTGAAGCACTCTATGACCGGAGATGTAAGTCTCCGCTCAATTGCGAAGAGACCAGAGAGAAATTCATATTAGGCCCAGAAATTATTGAGAGTACAATCGAAGCGATTCGATTAATTCAAGAAAGATTAAGGGTCGCTCAAAGCTGACAAAAAAGTTATGTTGACCTCAAGCGAACGAGTACCGAATTTCAGGTAGACTTAGTAAAAAAAAAATGTATTACTTTTGTTCCCTTTAGTCCATATGCATTATTGAGGCAATGCATTCCTTGCAGATAGGGGACAACGCCTTCGTAAAAATCTCGCCTATAAAGGGCGAGATGCGATTCAGAAAGCATGAACAACTGAGTCCAAGCTATGTCAGACCCTTTGAGATATTAGGTTGCGTCGACGAAGTTGCATATCGGATTGCTTTACCACCTTAGCTATCGGGTATGCACAACGTATTCCACGCATCCATGTTGAGGAAATACATCAAGGACCCAACTCACATATTGGATTACCAGCCCATCGAACTCAAAGATGATATGACAATCGTCGAAGAACTAATTCAGATATTAGATTATAAGGAGCAAATCTTATGTACCAAGCGGATCCCATTCGTGCTTGTTTAGTGGCGGAATAACTCATCCCTTGAAGCCACTTGGGAATGGGAAGTAGAGATTCACGATAAATACCCGTACCTCTTTGAAAATGGTACGTAAATTTTTGAGGACGAAAATTCTTTTAAGGATGGGAGGATGTAACACTAAATTTTTAAACTTTAATACACATACTATAGATGTATATGCTTAACAAGGTATATAACATAGACCGTTAATTTCTGAAATAATTTTAAACTTAAAATTTCACACCTTGGTCTAAGAAAGACTCATTTATATAATTGTGTAAATAAGTACACAAGCTCCGTGAGAGCACTAGTGGTAAGTGACCTGAATTCTATGCAAGGGGTCTAGGGATTAATCCCTGCTAAAGACTTCAAAAGGCTCTCTTTTAGACTTTAAACCAAAAGCCTATACACCTATGCTCGGTGTACCAGCCTAACACCGAATACTTGCCAAAGAGTTAAAAAAAAGACAACTCACGAACACATTCTAAATTTGAGAGTTCTCTAAAGCCATTCAGACACCTTGATCTATGATCAAGAGGAAGAAGAGAACTCAAGCGAACGCAAGAATAGTCGATAGATCATCGTCGATTCATAATTCACGCTTCAAAGGTAATATATCCATAACTTTTGATAGAAATGTCCGATTTATCATTATAATATATCGTTTGGCGTAGCTCGAGATGATACATCTAATGGGCTTGAAAGCATCCAAAGAACATTGTCATAAAGACCACAGAGCGCTGCTATAGGTCACAGCGTGCTATGAAAAACCCACAGTTCACTGTCACTAGAAGAAAATCAATATCGTTGTCTTCCGATGGCTATAACTTTTAATAGAAAACTCTGATTGACTATTATAATATATCATTTTGGGGTAGATCGAGACAATGCATCCAATGGGTATGAAAGTATTCACAACTCGCTGTGGATACCGAAATAGTGTCTATTTTTATGTTTGCAACCACAGCTCGTTGTGAGCATTAAAAATCAAGAATATTTCTATATAGTTAAGTCATCCAATTCTGAACTTTTAGTAATTTATTCCTTTATATGTAAATAATACATGGACCATAGAACGGAGAATCAGACCTATTACAAGGAGGATATCTTGTTCTGAACCGTACAATCTTCGAAATCGAGGTAGGGGAACTTCACTGCATGGCTTTAGTGATATTTTCGAAATAAATCTCTGAAAATTATCATTGAACTCATTGAAATTATTATATCAAAATTGAAAATTATTTTAAATATTGCACATTAGAATTTACTTTGAATCATGAAACTTTTGCATCTGAATAATTGCACATTTAATATTTATTTCTGCATTAGATTTCGTATATTGAATTAAATCTGAATATTGAAACCTTTGAATCAACTTTTGAACTTTGGAATCTTTTGGCATCATTGGATTTTGAATTATGAATCATGAACATTGAATTATGTGATAGAAATTTATATGTGATTTATAGAAATTCATGTGGAACGAATCCTGTGTTTCGACACCTTTGGACCTTTCGACCGCACAAGTATCCCTCACAAAGTAGGGGCTTGGCCCCTTTGAAAAATTATTCTTAGAACGACGTTGGTTAGGATTCCCATCGGTTTTGACCTCGGCTCTAGCGCTATATACGTGATTTAGAGATTATTTAAGTTATAGATTTAAGATCTACATTGAATAAGAAACAACATGTGAATCCTAAGGATTAGTCTCATTAAATCTTGTATGAAAAATCATTATGAAAATATGTGTTTCGCTCTTTGCACCTCAGAAATTATATTTTATCATTTAAGCAAATACTTCGAATCTATCATTAGAACTATGTTTTGATCATATGAAATATAATTGTGTATTATACTACCTTGCTGAGCTTAAACTGTAAGCTCACCCCGACACTATGTGTCACAAGTACTGAGGTAGTTCCGGACCCTGAGTTAGAAGCATATCTGAACTTCTTATTAGTGGACGAGGCAGATCTTCCTCCTGAGCAATTTTATTCATAAATTTCTTTGGACACTTAGAATTGGTATAGTTAAATGAACTTTTTAACCTATTAATATTATTTTTGATGTTAAGTACCACTGTTTGTTTGATGAACGGCCGTCACCGGTGGTTTTACTTTTCGTTTAAGCTTTCATTATGGACATATATACAATAGTTTTTATCTAATGACTTGTTTTCTATTGATACTAAAGAATCTTTGTAATTAGATTATGATCTATTATTTAGAGATCCAGGAATTTTCATGTATTTCGGGTTGAAAATTTCGGGGTTGTTACAGTTGGTATCAGAGCTATGGCATTAGATCCCATGTGACACCATAAGAACGGATCAACTGTGACACCATGTGTTACAGTTTGTATCAGAGATACGGCGTTAGATCCCATGTTTCATTATAAGAATGGGTCAACTGGGACATCATGTGTCACAGTTGGTATGAGAGATATGGCGTTAGATTTTGTGTCACACCATCAGAGCAGGTCAACTGTGACACCATGTGTCGCAGTTTGTATCAGACCAGTAGCTTTAAGTTCTATCACAACATAGACCGGACTCTCACGATTTTTTTCTAATTATACCTTTGTTCAATTGTGACAGGTCTTTATGGCTCTTCATCGTAGATCTGAGACCACTAACGCTGAGGGCCCCTCCAATGGAGCCGAAATTGTCACAGGTGCCAATAGCATTCCGGTGGGAGGAGAAAATAACAATGTACGTGTCAATCAAGCCCTGGAGATAATGGCGAATGACATGGCACAACAGGCGAACACTATGGCACATCAGACTACCCTGCTTGCAACTAGGTACCAACCCTCTATATTCCAGGAATTCAGAATGATGAAACCTCCCAGCTTCTTCGGAAAGGCCGACCGGCAAAGCAGAAGCATGGCTGAAACAAATGGAAAAGATCTTCTGCGCGGTACTTTGCACGGAAAATAAAAAAGTCAGATGGGCGTCATTCCAATTGGAAGGGGAAGCAAATCCGTGGTGGAAATCCGTAGAAATGACCCGAGAGCCAGAAATGCTGAATGCCCCATGGACCTGGGCTCAGTTTACCGATAAGTTCAATGAGAAGTATTTCCCTGAAGTAGTCAGAGATTAGTACGAAGTCGAATTTATTTCACTGTAGCAAGGCCAAATGACAGTGATAGAATACAAGACAGAGTTCACACGATTTTCAAGATTCGCTCCATATTTTGTGGCCACAGAAGCAATGAATGCAAAGAAATTTGAACAGGGATTGAAGCCAATAATTCAAGAAAGAATATCTCTATTCAAACTGAGAAACCTTTGCTGAGGTGATAGACATTACTCTTATGCCGAGAAGGACATCGAGAAGATGTACAAGAGGAGGGAACAACAAAATAAAAATAGGATGAGTCAAAGGCAAGCAAATACCGATGACTAGTCAAACAAGCGGACAAAATTTTCAGTCTCAATGCCTTCTCGATCCGTTCAGACCACTTCATGCAAGTCTCATCAGCGCCTACGAGACCTTTTCGTCCATCACAACCTGCTGCTTCTAAAGCATCGGTAGCACACATGACACAATACACTACCTCCTCCGTACCGACTGAATCCTGCCCACGATGTGGAAAGCGTCACAGATTAGATGAATGTTAGAGGAATTCAGGTGTATGTTTCAATGTGGCCAACATGGGCATTTAAACAAAGACTGCCCTAGATCGAAGAAGGAAAAGATATCAACAACATTTAACAAATGGCGTCATCCAAGGTACAATTCTATTTAAAATTTAAATTAATTACCTTATATTTAAATAGTGATTTCTCTTCAAATTTAGAATTGCGTTATATCATTGCATGATAAATACAAACCATTACACATTATTGATTGAATTAAACACATGAACCTTAGGTACTTTAAATATGTATCAGAGCAGCGACATCTGCCAGCACAACGCACGTGTTCTGATAGATTCAGGCTCTACACACTCATTCGTGATCGCTCAGTTTGCTGCTGAACTGAGCATCACACTAAAGCCATTAGATTTCGTCTTATCCGTATTAGGCCCTATAGGGAACTCAGTAGTCACAGACACTATCTGTCGATCGATAATCATTCCGATTGAAGGTCACGAGGTATCAGCTGATTTGATCATTTTAGATATGGAAGGATTTGACATCATCCTTAGCATGGACTGGCTATCTACCCATAATGCAAATGTGGACTACCTTTGAAAGATAGTCACCTTTTGCCCCAAGGGAGGAAAACCATTCAGATTTTATGGAACTCAGCCAAAAGTTACACCTTTCATATCCGCTATTTGAGTTGAACGGTTAATGAATAATGGATGGTACGGTTATCTCTCATTGATACAAAATTAATCGGAAGAGAAGGTCAGCATTCCATTTTCGATAGTCCCATCTCATGCGAGTTTTCCAATGTGTTTCCTGAAGAGTTATCGGGATTACCGCCAGACAAAGAAGTTGAATTCGTAGTGGACATAGCTCCAGGCACAGAGCCTATATCGAACGCACCATACCGTATGGCACCGGCAGAGCTGAAAGAACTCAAGGAATAATTACAAGAACTCTTAAACAAAGGGTTCATCAGACCTAGTATTTCTCCATGTGGAGCACCCGTACTGTTCGTTAAGAAGGACGGATCAATGCGACTTTGCATCGATTATCGCCAATTGAACAAGTATGACGATCAAGTACCGTTACCCAATTTCTCGTATTGAGGACCTCTTCGATCAACTTCAAAGCATAAGATTTTTCTCGAAGATAGATCTAAGATCAAGATACAATCAGCTGAAAGTTAAGGTAAAAGACATTTCGAAAACTACTTTTCGCACAAGATATGGCCACTATGAGTTTCTAGGGATGCCATTCGGGTTAACGAATGCACCAGCATCCTTCATGGACCTGATGAACAGAGTATTCAGACCACATATTGACAAGTGTAAGGTAGTCTTCGTGGATGACATCCTCATCTATTTGAATATCAAAGAAGATCACAAGCATCATCTACGACTAGCTCTTTAGACACTTCGTGATCACCGGCTGTAAGCAAAATGGAGCAAGTGCAAATGAAACAAGTGAGTTTCTTGAGACATGTAATATCTGAGGAAGGCATTAAAGTCGACCCATCAAAAATTGAGGCCATTATAAAGTGGAAACAATCGAAGACAGTGACCGAAGTTTGAAGTTTTCTGGGCTTAGCCGGATATTACAGAAGATTTGTAGAAGGGTTCTCCAAAATTGCAGTACTTACTCAACTTACAAGAAAGAATGCAAAGTTTGAATGGAATGACTTATGTGAAAAGAGCTTCCAAGAGCTTGAAAAGAAGTTAAATTTTGCTCCAGTACTAGCAATACCTTCAGGCAGTGGAGGTTTTATAGTATTCAGTGATGCCTCGCATAGTGGATTGGGTTGTGTACTCAACCAAAATGAGAGAGTTATCGCTTATGGCTCTCAACAACTCAAGGATCATGAGAAGAACTACCGACTCATGACTTGGAATTGGCAGCTGCTATTTATTTCTTGAAGATTTGGAGGCATTACCTACGGTGAAACATTCGAGATCCTGACCGATCATAAAAGCCTAAAATCTCTTTTCACTCATAAAAACTTGAACATGAGACAAAGAAGATGGATTGAATTCTTAAAGGATTATGATTGCACTATTCAGTACCACCCAGATAAAGTGAATGTAGTAGTTGACGCTCTGGGTCGAAAGTCATCTGCTCAGTTATCAAACCTCATCACGAAAATTTACAGATGGTGATTGTTTGAAGATATATCACTATATAATAAGAAGTTTGAGATTAAAGAATCTAGAGTATTACTGGCTAACATCATCATCAAGCCAACAGTATTCGATAACATCCGAAAACTTCAGATGACCAATGAAGAACTTCTGGCAATTAGACAGTGTGTGATCAATGGGGATAGGCCTGATTTCTCCATCAAGGAAGACAATTCCATACTATTCAGAGATCGATTATGTGTACCATCAGATACTGACTTCAACGTCTAATTCTTGAAGAAGCACACAAATCAATGTATGCCATCCATCTTGATTGTACATACAAAGATGTATCAGGACCTGAAGAAGAGCTTCTGGTGGAGAGGCTTGAAGAAAGATATAGCAGAATATGTATCGACATGTTTAGTGTGCCAACAAGTGAAGGTTAACCATAGAAACCCATCTGGTTTATTACAACCTTTGCCGATACTAGAATGAAAATGGGAAGCTATATACATGGATTTTATCCTTGGATTACCAAGACTGTGAAAGGGCACAATGCGATTTGGGTGTTCCTTGATCGCTTAACCAAGTCTGGACACTTTTTGCCATACAACACGAGATATACAACCAGTTAACTTGTGGAGTTTTATCTCAAAAAAATTGTTAGATTACATGGTATCCTAGCTAGCATCATCTCAGATAAAGATCCGATGTATACGTCAAATTTCTGACAAAGATTTTAAGAAGGAATGGGCACAAGATTGGATTTTAGTTCTGCATTTCACCCTCAGACAGACGGCCAGGCTGAAAGGGTGAATCAGATTATCGAAGACATGCTTTGAGCTTGTATGTTGGACTTTCAAGGGTCATGGGATAAACACCTACCCTTGATTGAGTTTGCCTACAATAATAGTTATCAGGCAAGCATAGGAATGACTCTATTTGAAGCACTCTATGGCAAAATATGTAAGTCTCTGCTCAATTGAGAAGAGACCGGAGAGAAATTCATATTAGACTCCGAGATTATTGAGAGTACAACCGAAGCGATTCGATTAATTCGGGAAAGATTAAGGGTCGCTCAAAGCCGACAAAAAAGTTATGCTGACTTCAAGCGAACAAGTACCGAATTCCAAGTAGACTTAGTAAAAAAAAAAATTTATTACTTTTGTTCCCTTTAGTCCATATGCATTATTGAGGCAATGCATTCCTTGCAGATAGGGGACAATGTCTTCATAAAAATCTCGCCTACAAAGGGTGAGATGCGATTCAGAAAGCGTGGAAAACTGAGTCCATGCACTGTCGGACCCTTTGAGATATTAGGTCGCGTCGGTGAAGTTGCATATTAGATTGCTTTACCACCTTAGTTGTTGGGTAAGCACAACGTATTCCACTTATCTATGTTAAAGAAATATATCAATGACCCAATTCATATATTGGATTACCAGCCCATCGAACTCAAAGATGATATGACAGTCATCGAAGAATCAATTCAGATACTGGATCATAAGGAGCAAATCTTACGTACCAAGCGAATCCCATTCGTGCTTGTTTAGTGGCGGAATAACTCATCCGTTGAACCCACTTGGGAATAGGAAGCAATGATTCGAGATAAATACCAGCACTTCTTCGAATAAGGTACGTAAGTTTTTGATGACGAAAATTCTTTTAAGGAGGGGAGGATGTAATACCCTAAATTTTCAAACTCTAATACACATACTATAGATGTATATGCTTAACAAGGTATATAACATAGACCGTTAATTTCTGAAATAATTTTAAACTTAAAATTTCACACCTTGGTCTAAAAAAGACTCATTTATATAATTGTGTAAATAAGTACACAAGCTCCGTGAGAGCACTAGTGGTAAGTGACCTGAATTCTATGCAAGGGGTCTAGGGATTAATCCTTGCTAAAGACTTCAAAAAGCTCTCTTTTAGACTTTAAACCAAAAGCCTATACACCTATGCTCGGTGTACCAGCCTAACACCGCATACTTACCAAAGAGTTGAAAAAAGACAACTCACGTACACATTCCAAATTTGAGAGTTCTCATAACGCTATTTCCTAAACCCTATAAAACTCTAAATAGAATGAACCGTAACAGAAAACCTAATTTTCTCATTAAATAAGAATCTAACATTTTCTCTTTTTCATTATTTCAGAATTCTCTTAAAGAAAAACCCTAGCTTCTTCTTCAACCTCTCTAAAGCCATTAAGACACTTTGATCTGTGATCAAGAGGAAGAAGAGAACTCAAGCGAACGCGTGAAAAGTTGATATATCATCGTTGATTCGTAGTTCACGCTTCAAAGGTAATATACCCATAACTTTTGATAGAAAAGTCCGATTTATCATTATAATATATCGTTTTGGGGTAGCTCGAGACGATACATCTAATGGGCTTGAAAGCATCCACAAAGCGTTGTCATAAAGACCACAGAGCACTGTCATAGGTCACAACGTGCTGTGAAAAACTCACAGCTCATTGTCACTGGAAGAAAATCAGTATCGTTGTCTTCCGATGGCCATAACTTTTAATTGAAATTTTCGATTGACCATTATAATATACCGTTTTGGGGTAGCTCGAGATGACACATCCAATGGGAATGAAAGTATTCACAACTCGCTATGGTATATATGACAGCTCGCTGTGGATACCGAAACAATATTTATTTTTGTGTTTGAACCCACAACTTGCTGTGAGCATTGAAAATCAGAAATATTTCTATACAGTTAACTCATCCGATTATGAACTTTTAGTGATTTATTCATTTATATGTAAATTATACATAGACCATAGAAGGGTGAATAAGACCTATTACATGGAGGATATCTCATTCTAAACCGTACAATCTTCGAAATCGAGGTAGGGGAACTTTACTGCATAACTACGTTTTGATTTTGATCCATGGCTTTAGTGATGTTCTCAAAATAAATCTCTGAAAATTAGCATTGAACTCATTGAAATTATTGCATCGAAACTGAAAATTAATTTAAATATTACGCATTAGAATTTGCTTTGAATCATGAAACTTTTGCATCTGAACAATTGCACGTTTAATATTTATTTCTGTATTAGATTTCGTATATTGAATGAAATATAAATATTGAAACCTTTAAATCAACTTTTGAACTTTGGAATCCTTTGGCATCCTTGGATTTTGAATTATGAATCATGAACATTGAATTATGTGATAGAATTTTACATGTGATTTATAGAGATTCATATGGAACGAATCCTGTGTTTTGACACCTTTGGACCTTTGGACATCACAAGTATCCCTCACAAAGTAGGGGCTTGGACACTTTAAAAAATTATTCTTAGAACGACATTGGTTAGAATTTCCATCGGTTTTGACCTCGGCTCTAGCGCTAAATACGCGATCTAGAGATTATTTAAATTATAGATTTAAGATCTACATTGAATAAGAAACAACATGTGAATCCTAAGGATTAGTCTCATTAAATCTTGCATGAAAAATCATTACGAAAATATGTGTTTCGCTCTTTGCACCTCAGAAATTATATTTTATCATTTAAGCAAATACTTCGAATCTATCATTGGAAATACGTTTTGATCATATGAAATATAATTGTGTATTGCACTACCCTGCTGAGCTTAAACTGTAAGCTCACCCCGACACTATGTGTCACAGGTACTGAAGTAGTTCCGGACCCTGAGTTAGAAGAAAATCCGAACTTCGTACCAGTGGCCGAGGCAGATCTTCCTCCTGAGCAATTTTATTTATAAATTTCTTTGGACACTTAGAATTGGTATAGTTAAATAAACTTTTGAACCTATTAATATTGTTTTGGATGTTAAGCACCACTGTTTGTGTGACGAACGACCGTCACCGGTGGTTTTACTTTTCGTTTAAGCTTTCATTATGGATATATATATACAATAGTTTTTATCTAATGACTTGTTTTCTATTGATACTAAAGAATCTCTATAATTAGATTATGATCTGTAATCTAGAGATCCAGGAATTTCCATGTGTTTTGAGTTGAAAATTTTGGGATTGTTACAGTTGGTATCAGAGCTATGGCGTTAGATCCTATGTGACACCATATGAACGGATCAACTGTGACACCATGTGTTACAGTTGGTATCAGAGATACGGCGTTAGATCCCATGTGCCACTATAAGAATGGGTCAACTTTGACATCATGTGTCACAGTTGGTATTAGAGATATGGCGTTAGATTCTGTGTCACACCATCAGAGCGGGTCAACTGTGACACCATGTGCCACAGTTGGTATCAGACCAGTAGCTTTAAGTTCTATCACAACATAGATCAGACTCTCACGATTTTTTCTAATTATACCTTTGTTCAATTGTGGCAGGTCCTTATTGCTCCTCATCGTAGATCAGAGACCACTAATGCTGAGGGCCCCTCCAATGGAGTCGAAATTGTCACAGGTGCCAATAACATTCCGGTGGGAGGAGAAAATAATAACGTACGTGTCAATCAAAACCTGGAGACAATGGCGAATGCCATGGCACTACAGGCGAACACTATGGCACATCAGACTACCCTTCTTGCAACCAGGTAACAACCCTCTAGATTCCAGGAATTCAGAAGGATGAAACCTCCCAGCTTCTTCGAAAAGGCCGACCCTGGCGAAGCAGAAGCATGGCTAAACCAAATGGAAAAGATCTTTCGCGCGGTACTTTGCACGGAAAATGAAAAAGTCAGATGGGCATCATTCCAATTGGAAGAGGAAGCAGATCCGTAGTGGAAATCCATAGAAAGGACCCGAGAACCAGAAACGCCGAATGCACCGTGGACCTGGGCTCAGTTTACTGAGAAGTTCAATGAGAAGAATTTCCCTGAAGCAGTTAGAGATCAGTACGAAGTCGAATTTATTTCACTGCAGCAAGGCCAAATGACTGTGACAGAATACAAGACAGAGTTCACACGATTTTCAAGATTCGTTCCAAATTTTGTGGCCACAGAAGCAATGAAAGCAAAGAAATTTGAACGGGGATTGAAGCCAACAATTCAAGAAAGAATATCTCTATTCAAACTGAGAACCTTTGCTGAGGTGATGGACATGACTCTTATTGTCGAGAAGGACATCGAGAAGATGTATAAGAGGAGGGAACAATAAAATAAACATAGGATGAGTCAAAGGCAAGCAAATACCGATGACCGGTCAGACAAGCGGACAAAATTTTCAGTCCCAGTGCCTTCTCAATCCATTCAGACTACTTACTCTATGCAAGTCTCATCAGCGCCTATGAGACCTTTTCGGCCATCACAACCTGCTGCTTCTAAAGCATCGGTAGCACATAGGACACAATACACTACCACCTCCGTACCGACCGAATCCTGCCCACGATGTGGAAAGCGTCACAAATTAGATGAATGTCGGTGAAATTTGGGTGCATCATGTTTCCAATGTGGCCAACATGGGCATTTAAATAAGGACTGCCTTGAATCGAAGAAGGAAAAGATATCAACAACATCTAAAAAGAAATCTACGCAACCAACAATTCAGGGGCGTGCCTACGTAGTCTCTGCGCAAGACGCCCAAACAACAAATGACGTCATCCAAGGTACAATTCTATTTAAAATTTAAACTAATCACCTTATATTTAAATAGTGATTTCTCTTCGAATTTAGAATTGCATTATATCATTACATGATAAATATAAACCATTACACATTATTGATTGAATTAAGCACATGAACCTTATGTAGTTTAAATATGTATCAGAGTAGCAACATCTGCCAACACAACGCACGTGTTCTAATAGATATGGGCTCTACACACTCGTTCGTGGTCGCTCAGTTTGCTGCTGAACTGAGCATCACACCAAAGCCATTGGATTTCGTCTTATCCGTATTAGTCCCTATAGGGAACTCAGTAGTCATAGACACTATCTGCCGATCGGTAATCGTTCCAATTGAAGGTCATGAGGCATCAGCTGATTTGATCATTTTGGATATGGAAGGATTTGACGTAATTCTTGGCATGGACTATCTACCCATCATGCAAATGTGGACTGCCTTCGAAAGATAGTCACCTTTCGCCCCAAAGGAGAAAAACCATTCAGATTTTATGGTCAGATTTTATGAAACTAAGCAAAAATTTACGCCTTTCATATCCGCTATTCGAGCTGAACGTTTAATGAACAATGGATGTTACGGTTATCTCGCATTCATACAAAATCAACGGGAAGAGAAGGTCACCATTACCATTACCGATAGTCCATCGCATGCAAGTTTTTCAATGTGTTTCCTGAAGAGTTATCGGGATTACCGCCAGACAGAGAAGTTGAATTTGTAGTGGACATAGCTCCAGGCACAGAGCCTATATCGAACGCACCATACCGTATGGCACCGGCAGAGCTGAAAGAACTCAAGGAATAACTATAAGAACTCTTAAACAAAGGGTTCATCAGACCTAGTATTTCTCCATGTGGAGCACTCGTACTATTCGTTAAGAAGGACGGATCAATGCGATTTTGCATCGATTATCGCCAATTGAACAAGTATGACGATCAAGAACCGTTACCCAATTTCTCATATTGACAACCTCTTCGATCAACTTCAAAGCATACGATTTTTCTCGAAGATAGATCTAAGATCAAGATACAATCAGCAGAAAGTTAAGGCAGAAGACATTTCGAAAACTACTTTTCGCACAAGATATGGCCACTATGAGTTTCTGGTGATGCCATTCGGGTTAACGAATGCACCAGCATCCTTCATGGACCTGATGAACAGAGTGTTCAGACCACATATCGACAAGTGTGTGGTAGTCTTCGTGGATGACATCCTCATCTATTTGAATATCAGAGAAGATCGCGAACATCTTCTACGACTAGCTCTTTAGACACTTTGTGATCACCGGCTGTATGCAAAATTGAGCAAGTGCAAATTTTGGCTAAAACAATTGAGTTTCTTGAGACTTGTAATATCTAAGGAAGCCATTAAAGTCGACCTATCAAAAATTGAGGCCATTATAAAATAGGAACAATCGAAGATAGTGACCGGAGTTCGAAGTTTTGTGGGCTTAGCTGGATATTACAGAAGATTTGTAGAAGGGTTCTCCAAAATTGTAGGAGCACTTACTTAACTTACAAGAAAGAATACGAAGTTTGAATGGAATGACTTATGTGAAAAGTGCTTCCAAGAATTCGAAAAGAAGTTAACTTTTGCTCCAGTACTAGCAATACCTTCAAGCAGTGGAGGTTTCGTAGTATTCAGTGATGCCTCGCATAGTGGATTGGGTTGTGTACTCAACCAAAATGAGAGAGTCATCGCTTATGGCTCTCAGCAACTGAAGGATCATGAGAAGAACTACAGACTCATGACTTGGAATTGACAACTGTTATTTTTGCATCGCAGATTTGGAGGCACTACCTCTACAGTGAAACATTCGAGATCCTGACCGATCATAAAAGCTTAAAATCTCTTTTCACTCATAAGAACTTGAACATAAGACAAAGAAGATGGATTGAATTCTTAAAGGATTGAGATTGCTCCATTCAGTACCACCCTGGTAAAGTAAATGTAGTAGCTGACGCTCTGAGTCGAAAATCATCTGCTCAGTTATCAAACCTCATCACAAAAATTCACAGATGGCGATTGTTTGAGGATATATCACTATATAATAAGAAGTTTGAGATTAAAGAATCTGAAGCATTACTGACTAACATCATCATCAAGCCAACAATATTCGATAATATCCGAAAACTCCAGATGACCGATGAAGAACTTCTGACAATTAGACAGGGTGTGATCAATGGGTATAGGCCTGATTTCTCCATCAAGGAAGACAGTTCCTTACTATTCAGAGATCGACTACATGTACCATCTGACACTGACCTTCGACGTCTAATTCTTGAAGAAGCACATAAGTCAATGTACGCCATCCATCCTGATTGTACAAAGATGTATCAGGACCTGAAGAAGAGCTTCTTGTGGAGAGGCTTGAAGAAAGATTTAGCAGAATATGTATTAACATGATTAGTGTGCCAACAAGTGAAGGTTAACCATAGAAACCCATCTGGTTTATTGCAACCATTGCCGATACCAGAATGGAAATGGGAAACTATATCAATGAATTTTTTCCTTGGATTACCCAGACTGTGAAAGGGCACCACAATGCGATTTGGGTGATCGTTGATCTTTTAACAAAGTCTGGACACTTTTTGCCATACAACACGAGATATAGAACCAGTCAACTTGTAGAGTCGTATCTCAAAGAAATCGTTAGATTACATGGTATCCTAGCTAGCATCGTCTCAAATAGAGATCCGATGTATACGTCAAAGTTATGGCAAAAATTTCAAGAAGGAATGAGCACAATATTGAATTTTAGTTCTTCATTTCACCCTCAGACAGGCGGCCAGACCGAAATGGTGAATCAGATTATCGAATACATGCTTTGAGCTTGCATGTTGGACTTTCAAGGGTCATGGGACAAACACCTACCCTTGATTGAGTTTGTCTACAATAATAGTTATCAGGCAAGCATAGGAATGACTCCATTTGAAGCACTCTATGACCGAAGATGTAAGTCTCCGCTCAATTGGGAAGAGACCGGAGAGAAATTCATATTAGGCCCCGAGATTATTGAGAGTACAACCAAAGCGATTCGGTTAATTCGGGAAAGATTAAGGGTCGCTCAAAGCCGACAGAAAAGTTATGCTGACCTCAAGCGAACAAGTACCGAATTTCAGGTAGACTTAGTAAAAAGAAAAAAATTTATTACTTTTGTTCCCTTTAGTCCATATGCATTATTGAGGCAATGCATTCCTTGCAGATAGGGGACGTCTTCGTAAAGTGTAGAAAGTTGAGTCCACGCTATGTCAGACCCTTTGAGATATTAGGTCGCGTCGGCGAAGTTGCATATCGGATTGCTTTACCACCTCAGCTGTCGGGTATGCACAACGTATTCCACGTATCCATGTTTAGGAAATACATCAAGGACCCAACTCACATCTTGGATTACCAGCCCATCGAACTCAAAGATGATATGACAGTCGTCGAAGAACCAATTCAAATACTAGATCACAATGAGCAAATCTTACGTACCAAGCGGATCCCATTCGTGCTTGTTTAATGGCAGAATAACTCATCCGTTGAAGCCACTTGAGAACGGGAAGCAGAGATTCGCGATAAATACCTGCATCTCTTCGAATAAGGTACGTAAATTTTCGAGAACGAAAATTCTTTTAAAGAGGGGAGGATGTAACACCCAAAATTTTCAAACTCTAATACACATACTATAGATGTATATGCTTAACAAGGTATATAACATAGACTGTTAATTTCTAAAATAATTTTAAACTTAAAATTTCACACGTTGGTCTAAGAAGGAGTCATGTATAAAATTGTTTAAATAAATACACAAGCTCCGTGAGAGCACTAGTGGTAAGAAAATTGAATTCTAAGCAAGGGGTCTAAGGATCAAACCTTGCTAGAGACTTCAACCTTTCTAAAGCCATTAAGGCACCTTGATCTGTGATCAAGAGGAAGAAGAGAACTCAAGCGATCGCGTGAAAAGGCGATAGATCATCGTCGATTCGTAGTTCACGCTTCAAAGGTAATATACCCATAACTTTTAATAGAAAAATCTGATTGATCTTTATAATATATCGTTTTGGGGTTGTTCGAGATGATACATTTAATGGGATTGAAAGCATCCGTAGCGCGCTGTCATAAAGACCACAGCGCGCTATCATAGGTCACAGCATGCTGTGATAAACCCGCAGCTCGTTGTCACTGGAAGAAAATCAGTATCGATGTCTTCCGATGGCTATAACTTTTAATAGAAAACTCTGATTGACCATTATAGTATATCATTTTGGGATAGCTTGAGACGATGCATCCAATAGACATAAAAGTATCCACAACTCGTTGTAGTATATATGACAGCTCGTTGTGGATACCAAAATAGTGTATATTTTTGTGTTTGCAACCACAGCTCGCTGTGAGCATTGAAAATTAGGAATATTTCTATACAGTGAAGTCATCCGATTCTGAACTTTTAGTAATTTATTCCGTTACATGTAAATTATACATGGACCCTAGAAGGAAGAATCAGATCTATTACAAGGAGAATATCTCATTTCGAACCATACAATCTTCGAAATCGAGGTAGGGAAAATTCACTACATAATTACGTTTTCATTTTGATCCATGGCTTTAGTGATATTCTCGAAATAAATCTCTGAAAATTAGCATTGAACTCATTGAAATTATTGCATCGAAACTGAGAATCATTTTGAATATTGCATATTAGAATTTACTTTGAATCATGAAACTTTTGAATTTGAATAAGTGCACATTTAATATTTATTTCGGCATTAGATTTTGTATATTGAATTAAATATGAATATTAAAACCTTTGAATCAACTTTTGAACTTTGGAACCCTTTGGCCTCCTTGGACTTTGAATTATTAATGATGAAAATTGAATTATTTGATAGAAATTTACATGTGATTTATAGAGATTCATGTGAAACGAATCTTGTGTTTCGACACCTTTAGACCATTGGACCGCACAAGTATCCCTCACAAAGTAGAGGCTTGGGCACTTTGAAAAATTATTCTTAGAACGACGATGGTTAGGATTCTCATTGATTTTGACTTCGGCTCTAACGCTATATATGCGATCTAAAGATTATTTAAGTTATAGATTTAAGATCTACATTGAATAAGAAACTACCTATGAATCCTAAGGATTAGTCTCATTAAATCTTACATGAAAAATTATTATCTCCTCTCTCTCTCTCTCTCTTCCGTGTAAACCCATTTCAGAAAAAGGAGAAGTCTCAAAAGATTTCAAAACCCATTTCAACAAAACCTCCATTAAAGAGACTTAAACCTCCTTGATGATCATTGACTGGGAGTTGGGATCTCAAGTATAAACTTAAGTGAAGTATACACAACAATCCATAATCTGAGAATCTAAGCTAATCCGAGCAATTTGCTCGGACTTTCAAACGTCCTATTCACTTGGAAATACGTCAGATTCCTAGTTCCCAATCAGAACTCTCGAACGCAAGAATGACTCAGAAAATCCCTCATTCTTATTACTTTTTGAGTTAAAACTCATGATTTGTGTTTTGAGCAACTCCGAAATAAGGCCTTAAAATCTCAGGTGATGTAGCCCATTTGGCCAGGAACCCCGCCACACTATTTCCTTCCCTCCAAGTGTATCTCCATTTCCATCTTAGACTAGAGTCATATATATATATATATATATATATATATATATATACATTATTATTTCTAGCCACCTGATAATATATTTTTTTAATAGGTATAGTTATGTGATTTTTAATAATAGAATTACATTCTTTTATTTTTATAGGTGTGATAGAGCTACAATTTTATAAAAAAATAATAAAAATAGAGCTACATTCATCTAACCATTTTATAAGAGCCCTCATGATCCCACTATCTCTTTTGTTTTGGGATGTATACCACTGGAAATAAAAAATTGACTATATGATGATACACCTATAATCTCAAGATTCCTTATGTGCAAGGCTGAGGTAAAAAAGGATCTCCATCGTCCGGTTCAAAGCAGTCAATGATTGTAGGCGTAGGCATCCCTCCCAAGTTTTCATGACTGTTAATAAAACCACCCTTTCGTTGTTTCCTTCAAAATTTTATAAAAAGCCACCCGAGTTACCACTATTTTGACTAAATTTATTTGAGATTTTTCGCCATTGCATTTGTACCACTCATCTGAGGCGCATGTTTACCTTATCAAATATTGTAGCAGTTTTTCAATCGGACACTGTAAGTAAGTTGTGACGGAGTCACGCCCCTGGTGTATAGAGATGTGCATCGATCAACTAGCAGGAATTCAGTGGGCGAACTTTTGGGTGAAGACACGTGGTGTCGAGGTACTAGAGCGAGTCATGGTCACAAATGCTTGTGCATGGTATAGTGACAATTAGCACTGGTGCGGAGCCATGCAGAGGATAAATGTGTTGCTCGTTCGTAGGCATGGATGAAACAACTGGAACTAGCGAAGAGGTGACTTTGCATGTGGTGAAGACAGAAGTCGATGAACTGATGCGGGTCTTGATGTCGGCATGGATGTTGACACAACCAGATTGGTGGATGTGGCATGCTTATTCCCTTGAGATATTGCGTCAACGAGGACGTTGACCTTATTGAGTCGGAGAGGATGTGACGGCCTTATTAATCTAGACACCAGCAAGACGGCATGAACGCCTTGGGACTGGGCGTGTTGCTAGCTGGAAGGTGAGCGGACCTTGGAGCTAGCTGTTTAGCGCTTTTCGCCGAGGCACTTCGCCTTGCGGGGCGCGTGTTCCCCTTATGCATGGTGCGACAATGACTCAAACTAAGCTGCAATCTAATGTGGTGACTAGACGCGTGATGGGTTTGGAATGCGGTGCTTCGCGTAGGGGCACACGACGTGGTGCTAAGAGAGCACGCGACGTCATGGTGATGTGAGGCATGTGATGTGGTGCCAAAGAGGGCACGCGATATCCAGGTGTCATGAAGGCACGTGATGTGGTACCAAGATGACACGCGGTGTGGTGTCACGACATCCTAGTGCTATGAGGTACGTAATGCGGTGTCATGAAGGCACGCGATATGGTGTCAAGAGGACACGCGACATCCTAGTACTATAAGGAACGTGAGGCGGTGTCATGACGGCACACGATGTGGTGCCAAAAGGGCATGCAACATCTAGCTTGTACGACATATGATGTGGTGCCAAGAGGGCACGCAATATCCTGGTGCCACGAGGGTACGTCATGTGGTGCCAAGAGGGCACGCGACATGAGGGCGTCGCGACATGATTGCGACACGGGCGCGACACTAACGCATGGAATGAGGATGCGAGACCTTATGAGGCGTGCTGCAATTGAGGATGACACTGTGTGCCACGAGCAGAGAAACGTGTGTTACGATTAATGCCAAATACTACCTTTGAAGGTGTGTACCACGGGCAGAGGGCCATATGCTATGGTGGTATGTCAAACCAATGGGTTTGAGATTATTTTGCTGGGATGACATAAGTCGGTGTTTAGACCATACTTTGGGGAAGGGAGCTATTTCCTTACACATTGGGCCATGCGTTGCTGGAGGAGCGCATAGGTCTTGATGGGTGGGCCTAGAACATCGTTGCGACGATGCCGTGTGTCACCCTAGGCGAGGTTACCATATGACCCAAGTTACGCGTCGTAGTGTACATGGGTTGACAACTTCTCCTAGACACTCGAGGGCTACGTGAGACACTGTGGTGCATGTTAGTTAAGGGCTCGAAGCGGATATATGCTAGTCGTGTGGGCCACATACAATGGTGGGCTTGGTTCAGTATGTCGACGAGACATATATGGAATGGGACATCATGTAGAGCTGCATGCTATTGTCGCGGGCTAGGAACTAGAGTTAGACATAGAGTGAAGCTAGACAGGCCAATCAAGACAACCATCACTCTGATACCATCCGCCAAGAGGACCAGAACTCTTGCTCATGGTTGCCTTCACCCGAGGCATACCATCTCAACGCATCGTGTCTACTCGCGACACGCATGCCAGCACCTCAGTGCCTTACTTGGCCTGCCTAGCTTCACCCTGTGTCCAACACTAGTTCCTCGCCCGTGACAGTAGCATGCAGCTCCACATGATGTCTCATTCCATACATGTCTCGCCGACATACTGAACCAAGCTCACCATCATGTGTGACCCACGCAACCAACACATATCCGCTTCGGGCCCTCAACTAACCTGCACCACAGTGTCCCAGGAGAAGTTACCAACCCATGTACACCACGACGCGTAAGTCGGATCATATGGTAATCTCGCCTAAGGTGACACAGGGCATCGCCATAGCAATATTCTAGGCCTACCCATCAAGACTTAAAAGACCTATGCACTCCTCCAACAACGCATGACCCCATGTGTAGAAAAATAGCTCCCAATCTCTCTTCTCCCAAGTATGGTTTAAACACCAACTTAGGTCATCTAGCAGAATAACCTCAAACCCATTGGTTTGACATACCACCATGGCACATGCCCTCTGCCCGTGGCACACACCTTCAAAGGTAGTGTTTGACATTAATCGTAACACACGTTTCTCTGCTCGTGGCACACAGTGTCATCCTCAATTGCAGCACGCCTCATAAGGTCTCGCATCCTCATTCCATGCGTTAGTGTCGCGCCCGTGTCGCAATCATGTCGCGACGCCCTCATGTCGCGTGCCCTCTTGGCACCACATGACGTACCCTCGTGGCACACAATCCTCTGCTCGTGGCATACTGTGCTATCCTCAATTGCAACACGCCTCATGAGGTCTTGCATCCTCATTTCGTGCGTTAGTGTTGTGACCATATCGCGTGCGCTCTTGGCACCACATGGCGTACCCTCGTGGCACCAGGATGTTGTGTGCCCTCTCAACACCACATCACATGCCGTAAAAGCTAGATGCCGTGTGCCCTCTTAGCACTACATCGCGTGTTGTCATGGTACCGCCTCACGTGCCTTATGGCACTAGGATGTCGCGTGTCCTCTTGACCCCACATCGTGTGCAGTCATGGCACTGCATTACGTGTCTCATAACACTAGGATGTCGCGTGTCCTCTTGACACCACATCGCGTGTCATCTTGGTACCAAATCACGTGCCTCCATGGCACCTGAATGTCGTGTGCCCTCCTTGGCACCACATCACGTGCCTCATGTTGTCACGACGCCGCGTGCTTTCTTAACACCATGTCGCGTGCCCCTACGTGGAGCACCGCATTTCAAGTCCATCACACGTCTAGTCATCACACTAGATTGCAGCTTAGCTCGAGTCACTGTCGCACCATACATAAGGGGAACACGCACGCCCCGCAAGGCGACGTGCCTCCGCGCAAATGCGCTAAAAAACTAGTTCCAAGGTCCACTCGCCTTCCTGCTAGCCACACGCCCAGTCCCAAGGCGTTCATGCCGTCCTGTTGGCACCTAGATTAATGAGGTCGTCACATCCTCCCCGATTCAATAAGGTCAACGTCCTCCTTGATGCAATATCTCAAGGGAATGATCATGCCACATCCACCAATCTGGCAGTGTCAATGTCCATGCCGACACCAAGACCTGCATCAGTTCATCGACTTCTGTCTTCACCATATGCAAAGTCTCAACACGTAACTAGCCCCGAGGTTTAGCACCTCCTTGCTAGTTCCAGTTGTATCATCCGTACCTACGAACGAGTAACACATTTATCCTCTGCGCGGCTCCGCAGCAGCGCTAATTGTCACTATGTCATGCACAAGCATTTGTGACCACAGCTCGCTCTAGTACCTAGACACCACGTGTCTTCACCCAAGACTTCGCCCACTGAATTCCTGCTAGTTGATCGATGTGCATCTCTATGCACCAGGGGCCTGACTCCGTCACATTCTCCCCCACTCAATGCGTTGACGTCCTCGTTAATTCTCGAACTCTTACGTCAGTTCCTCGACACAATTTCGGTCTTCACCCAAACACAACTTGTGTCTGAATCATAGCTACTACACTTTACTGCTTTCATTTGACATTCTGTGTTAGTACCTCAACCATTTTCTGTGTCTTCACCCCATGTAGTGTTCTAGCCAATTTGGTCCGATCAATATTTCACTCATGTATCTTTATATACCAGTACCTCATACAACCAAAAGCAACTTGATCATTAGCATCATTATGGTTATTGCCTGAATCGATTGCCAAAATCAAGCAAATTGCACCTTTGATATTCACATCGTTGGCTCCAAGTCCAGGCAACTCTTTGCGCATCGCAACTCTCTAGGTTCTTAACAGTCTGTCTTCACCCAGGAGTCTAGCTTTCATCTGCACTACCGAACTCTAGCACCTCAACACCTCTGTGTTTTCGTCTAAGAGTTTGACCTGCGTCTGATTTATAGAACTCCAGTACCTCGACGTATGTTTTCAACCATAAGCTTACTACCCAAGCTGCCTCAGCCTTTAGTAATTTTGCAGCTCTAGTACCTCGACACCACGTGTCTTCACCCAAGAGACTGTCGGTGAGCCACCACGCTCAACCCAATGAAGCATCATGCTTCTTACTACCGTAGTCCCCAATGTTGCCTATATCTTTCGACTGTAGCAATTAATGGAACCCAACTTTCTCGGACCTTTAGACTTGATCATCATCACAAGCCCTTAACTGTCCTGCAGCACTCTAGTACCTCAACACTACTGTGTTTTCACCCAAGAGTCTGCTACGAGCACCTTGCTCAATCCACGAAGCTCTATGCTTCTCACACTATAGTACATCGACCTCTGTCTTCACCCAATAGCGTGACTTGAGTCACCTCTTGCAACTCGACTTACAGTCCAATTCATGGCCTTAGTATATGCTTCCAGTGTCTTAGCGAGCACATCAATGCCTTCACTTTCTAGCGGTTGTTATGCCTTGGTACCTCGGACATCGACCTCTTCACCCCGAAACATCACACATTTGCCTTGAACTGTTTTGCTTCAATATTCTGACCACGTTGCCTCAGCCGTGCTCAAAAACTGACTTCAGCCCTACTCGTAGACCAAAGATTTCGACGATCGCCTGGGACTCACTTCCTCAAAAAGTACCCATCTGGCTTTCGTATTTTCTTCCTCTGAAGCTGCACTGAATCACCTGGGACTCGCTTCCTCAAAAGGTACCAATCTGGTTCTCGCATCGGCTTCCTCTGAAGCCACGCTGGATCAGCCGTCCAGCCATCCGTCACTCACGGACCCATGCCTTGTCGTCACACAACAACGCAATGAGCTTCTGCCACTTCTCTTATTCAGCATAGCTCAATCCAATTCTCGCAGTATCCCACTTAACTGTAACTTCGATCCTGGGCCAACACAACATATTGATCCCTTACACTGTCGCATAGCAGCGGTCTAAACCCTCATGTCATGTATCAGCGACCGATTTCGAAAATCTTAGCTTCCTTATGAAGTGAGAATGGAGCATTCTACTTGCTCCATGCCATCCATGACAATGGTGCTCTCAGCACCAATATGGCCCGTCTTATGTTGGAGATCACTAGCGTTCATCCACCTCGGACGGACCCGCTACTTCAACGTGTGGCACTCATGACCAACAAGTTGTGAAATGAGAATAGAGCATCCTACTTACTCCTTACCATTCATAGCATTAGTGTTCTCAACACCAACGTGGCCTAACATCTCATGTCGGAAGTCACTAGCGTTCATCTATCTTGGACTGACCCACTACCGCAACATATAACCCTCATGGGCAACAAGCATCACGAAGTGAGAACGGATCATCCTCATTACTCCATGCCAACATGGCAACGGTGCTCTCAGTACCTGTGTGACTCAACGTCTCATGTTGAACGACACTAGCGTTCATCCTCTTCGGACCGACCCGCTAACTCAGCGTGTAGCCTCATGGCCAACTAACATTTAGCACATTTTTACAACAACATAACCCAGCAGTACCATCCATCTGCGTGTGACTTAATCGCATCTCAACTGCAGACGTGCAACTCCATCACACACCAGTAACTCTGGCTGTCACGAGATCAGAGGCACCTCATCGCTCTGGCTCGCCAATGTAGTCCAATTCGGAATGATTTGGCTCTGATATCAACTGTCATGGGATAACTTTTTCGATGCCCGTGCGGTGCCTCGCTGCCGCTACAGCGAGGTTAGTCTGTCCAACCATCACTCTGATACCACTCGTCAAGAGGACGGGAACTCTTGTTCATGGTTGCCTTCACCCAAGGCATACCATCTCAACGCATCATGTCTACTCGCGACACGCATGCCAACACTTCAATGTCTTGCTTGGCCTGCCCAGCTTCACCCTGTGTCCAACACTAATTCCTCGCCCGCGATAGTAACATGCAGCTCCACATGATGTCTCATTCCATACATGTCTCGCCGACATACTGAACCAAGCCCACCATTGTGTGTGGCCCAAGTGACCAGCACCTATCCACTTCGGGCTCTCAGCTAATGCACCACAGTGTTTCACGTAGCCCTCGAGTGCTCAGGAGAAGTTGCCAACCCATGTACACCGCGACGTGTAACTCGGGTCATATGATAACCTCGCCTAGGGTGACACACGACATTGTCACAGCGACATTCTAGGCCCACCCATCAAGACCTAGAAGACCTATGCGCTCCTCCAGCAACGCATGACCCCATGTGTAAGGAAATAGCTCTCAAGCTCTTTTCTCCCAAGTATGATCTAAACACCAACTTGGGTTATCTAGCAGAATAACCTCAAACTCATTAGTTTGACATACCACCATAGCACATCTGCCTGTGGCACACACCTTCAGAGGTAGTGTTTGGCATTAATCGTGGCACACGATCCTCTACTCATGGCATACAGTGTCATCCTCAATTGTAACACGCCTCATGAGGTCTCGCATCCTCATTCCGTACGTTAGTGTCACGTCCGTGTCGTGACCATATAGCGATCGTGTCGCGACGCCCTCATATCGTGTGCCCTCTTGGCACCATATGGCGTACCCTCGTGACACCAGGATGTTGCGTGCCATCTTGACACTATATCACATGCCGTATAAGCTAGATATCGCGTGCCGTCATGACACCACCTCACGTGCCTTATAACACTAGGATGTCGCGTGTCCTCTTGACACCATATCGCGTGCCGTCATGGCACCGCATTACGTGCCTCATAGCACTAGGATGTCACATGTCCTCTTGACACCATATCACGTGCCACTTGGTACCGCATCACATGCCTTCATGGCACCTGGATGTCACATGCCCTCCTTGGCACCACATCACGTGCCTCACGTCACCACGACGTCGCGTGCTCTATTAGCACCACGTTGCATGCCCCTATGCGAAGCACCGCATTCCAAGCTCATCACGCATCTAGTCACCACACAAGATCGCAGCTTAGCTCGAGTCACTGCCGCACCATGCATAAGGGGAACACGCACGCCCTGCAAGGCGACATATCTCCGCCAAACGCGCTAAACAATTAGCTCCAAGGTCCGCTCGCCTTCCTGCTAGCCACACGCCCAGTCCCAAGGCATTCATGCCGTCCTGCTGGCGCCTAGATTAATGAGGTCGTCACAAAGTGCTGAATAGCTTCAAGATTATTTTTGCAAAGGAAACATCTAGAGAGAGTGGAAATCTTTCTTGTTCGGATCTTGGTATCAAGTATCGGCCGTTACCGATATGTCTCGATATTTTGGCCAACCCATACCGATACCAATATAATATCAGGACTATATCAGTATCATTATCGGAGGATACGGGCTTGCATCGGCCGATACTTTCTTCATTTGATTTTTATTTTTTTTAAATAACAGTGTATCCTATTGGTATCGGCCAATATGTATCGGCCCTCAATGGACCGATACTCGATTTGACACCTTGGTTCGGATAACCAAATCGACCGGGATAGCTGCATGGAGCAAATGCAGGATCGCTTCAGAGTTTAGACCTAGCCCTGTTTCACAAAGTTGCTTCTAAAGAGCACTTTTTCAAGGTAAAATATTAGGTGAGAAGCACTTTCCACCCAAGGCCTTGGCCATCTCTAGCTGAAAACGGAAACGCAGCCCCTATGCTACCTCTTCTCCAAATAATACACACCATTTTTCAGCATGCCCATGGGGTGGAAAGTGCTTCTCATCGAAAATTTTACCCTGAAAAGGAGGTATTCTCGTAGCAGTGCCCTTAATTATTCTTAAGCCTATCATGAAAGACCATCATTGTGATAGAGTACATAGTTTTAGTACAGATAAAAGTAATAAGTCATTAAAAAGTATGACAAATAATAAGAATTCAAACTACTTAATTTTTTTTTATTTTCAAATATAAGAGGATTCTCACCTTTCACCTCTCATATGAGCATATATATTTGAAAAATGCCTCTATAACCATTGTTATCTGGTTCACCAGTTCGCTTGGTTTGAATTCCCCGCAGCTCACTGCTCCTGAGAAAATCCAGTTCGAAGGGCCTAGGAAGAGTTTCATTTGGAAGTACGAAATATTTCTAATAAATTCTTTCAACAAATTATCAGATACTAACTTATAATAAACCAAATAGTCTTTGATTTGAATCCTCCCATTGAACTAATTTCACTTTTTCAAAAATTAAAGAAAAAATTGTTGGAGCGGGCGAACCTGCTAAACTGATATGGACCGAACTGGTCCATGGTTCGGTGAAGAGGGCTCCAACATTTTATTGTACGTACCGATACCTCAAATATGCAATTTCTACAACACATGTAGCACATTTTATTGATTATATTAGCGTGCTAAGTTCACAATCATTTATAGCAAAATGGAAACAGATACACTGACACTTACAGTTACCCTCAGTTCGAGCACAGAAGGATGAGGCTGCCAACAGCTGTTAATACAATACCCTCCAAAATAGAACTGAAATGACAAAGGCCCCCTCTCCACAACTACCCAGCTGAAGGTGTAGAATTTATTCAGATCCAATCCCCCACTTCAATCATGGACAATTGTAAATATGATCTTGAGATTATTCTTCAGCTACGGAAACAATCAAATCTAATTTCTAGTGGGCTGCACCCCTATCTTGATGAGGGAGCGGAGAACGCGGAGCAGCCAGCCTTTCAGACCTTGCAATTTCATAAACCGCACAAGTCCTCTTCAACATTCTTGCGTTTATGAATGATTCTTCTACCACAAGCTGCTAGTCTGGACAGGTGGATCTGGCATATTAAGAAGGAAACAAAAAAAAACCCATCATGGCCAGTGCTCACCACCCTCCAACCCGACCCAAGACTTCAGAGCAAAACCATGCTCGCTAACGCTTCCTCTCGAAAGGCCTCTAACCCGTTGCCAGAAATTCAAATTCCTTCCTGATATAAGAGGACCCGAACTAGAATGCCTCCTGAAAGACCCTGATTCCTGCCTTGCATATCTTGCCGAGGTACTGAATATATCCGATGCTGATAGCGCTCTATCAGCTTCAAGCCCAGACTCATAATCCGCTGGTACATAAGAGCGAGTTTCTGGAAGCTGGCCCGAGAAGGTACCCCCCATCCTCGTTTCCATATTCTCTTGACTAAAGCTTCCTGATCCCCCTTTCTTCTCGTCAAATTCATTACACACAAGCTTCAAGGCTTGTACCACCTCGCCCATAAATGGGCGGTGAGAGACTTCTGGCTGCACACACATTGAAGCAATTGCAGCCACTTTGGCCACACTGTCAAATGGGATATTAGACCCTAGGGCTGGGTCGATGATAATTTCTAAACCCTCCTTACTCGTGAGGAGCAGACGAGCCCAATTGACCAGATTCTCTTGACCTGAAGGTTGCGACATGTCCACAGGCTTCCTTCCGGTTAGGAGCTCGAGGAGGACTACCCCATAGCTGTAAACGTCACTCTTTACAAGAAGATGCCCGGTCATTGCATACTCGGGAGCTACATAACTGAATCAAACCATTTAAGCCAGAGACTAGTTATCAGGCAACAACAAAATAAAAATCACAGAAGAGGGGCAGGGAGAAGATTATAAGTTCAGAGCATGTTACAGAGAATAGTTTCATACCCAAAAGTTCCCATGACACGTGTTGAGATGTGCTCACTTTGCTCATCCAGAGCGGTCCTAGCCAAGCCAAAATCGGATACTTTTGGAGTAAAATCATGTTCCAACAAGATGTTGCTGGATTTGAAATCCCTATGTATAACCCGGGGGCTTGAGTCCTCATGCAGATAGGCTAGACCTCGAGCGGAACCGAGCGCAATCTTCATTCGGGCATCCCAATCTAGTGGAGCAGTTTCCTTGTCCACTCCTGCACATAAATCAGATTCAAAACCATTCCCAACGAGAATAATCAGAATAGGAGGCAAAGAGAGACTAGAAGCAATAGCTTCAATTTTAACAGATGATAAGACCTTTATGATTAGAACTCCCAAATAACGCAAAATTTCATCTTATTTCCTACCATACAAATCCTAAAATTCTTAAATAATTGAACCCCACCATTATATTAAGAACTTCTTCACAAAGCTATTAACATCATCATTGGCCACACATGTAGCATCATGGTGAATGGGAAACCACTTGCGCATCCCTTAAACAATTTTACTTATATAAAGCCCAAAACAAATTAAAACTCCTAAATGACATAAAAATTACTAAAATTATTGTTGTTCTTAAATTTTTAAAAAAAAAAACCGAACCCATCATTATATAAACTATAAAAACATTTCCACAGAAGACATGGCATCATCCCAGACCACACATGTAGCATCACAGTGACACCATATTGACGCTACTTGGGGGCCCCTCAAAGCTTCACCCGCCATCTTCTTTTGCCTTGTAAAGGCCAGTTGTAGATAAATCTTTGATAGGGCGGTGACTGCACATTAATGTATACACTCTAGACAAATATCAAAGATCCTAAGGGCAATTTGTAAGGTGGATATGGAGAATGCATATGATTGAGTAAATTAGAAGTTCTTGGATTTAGGCCGATTGGGGTTTGGGCTAGCGCAGTGAAAGTGGATGGAGGCGTGCAATGCTTCCCCTATTTTTTCATTCTTTTAAACGACTCAAGAAAAGGTATTTTTAAGAGTTCTAAACTTCTAAAGGGCTATGACAAGAGGATCGTCTGTCCCCTTGCTTATTTAACATGGCTGGTTTCAAGGATGATAAGTGCTTTACAGAGGAAATTACCCATTTGCTGAATTAATGAATGTGAAAGCAGTGCTACTCTATTTTGAAACAGTGTGGCGCCAAGAGGTGAATATTGGTAAATCCAAATTGATGGTGGGTATGTATTAAGAATAATATAGTGGTTGATCAACCGAGAAGTTTTGGGAGCAAATGGGAGAACACCCCTTCTACATATTTGGGCTTATGCTCTGTAATGGGAAATACTCAAAATCATTACGGGATAAAGTAACAAAAAGAGTGTAAAGGAAATTAAATGATGTGGAAAGGGAAGTTCCTATCGATTGGAGAAGAGATTAACTCTTAAGGCAATGCTCTCAAATTTGTTGGTGTATTTTATGGAAATGTTTAATTATTCGATAGGTGCTGTGGAGAAGCTTGAACATATTGAACGAGAGTTCCTACAGAATGGTAGAAGAGATGGTAAGAATATTCATTTAAATCAATTCAGAAGTGGCATGTTTAAGTTAGAAGATGGATGTTTGGGTATAAATACTTTAAGGGTGATGAACAAGACACTTTTGGGAAAGTGAGTGGGACATTTGGTGAGGAACTGAAATCTATGGAGTTCGTTAGTGAAGGAAAAGTATGGAGCATCCAGGAATTGGTTGGGAAATCGGGGCAGATAGTTTCTGGTTGGTGAAAGGAGTTCACACAGTTAACGGGTACTTCTCTCGATATGTGAGTTACAAGCTTGACAAAGCTAATTATATATGGTTCTGGTAAGGTAGATGATGGGGTGAGACCCCATTCAGCTGCAGTGTTCAGGCCCATAGTCACAAAGTGGGGAGTCCGAAATAAATTGTTAAGGGTCTCAGTTGGGAAAATCGGTCAAAGTCGGAAAAAATCAGGGCAAATAAACAACTTCAATATATATATATATATATATATATATATATATATATATATATATATATATATATATATATATATATATATAAAATATCATAATATATTTCAAGCTAAAAAATAATGGTTGTAATGAACAAAATAGGCAAGAAGAAGAAGAAGACGAGGAGACGAAGAAGAGGAAGAGGAAGAGGAAGAAGAAGAGGAAGAAGAGGAAGAAGAAACAAGAAGAAGACAGAGCAGTGAGCTCTGTCCGCCACCGGTGTTGCAGGTCGCCGGAGTGGGGTGGCCGCTGGAGTCAAGGGAGAGTGCCGAGAGTTGATACCAGAGGGTCGAGAGATGGGAGGCAGCAAAGAGGGCGATAGGCTCTCTCTCTCTCTCTCTCTCTCTCTCTCTCTCTCTCTCTCTCTCTCTCTCTCTCTCTCAAGAAGCACAAATACTCTATATTTGGCAACGATACTTGAGGGTTACAGCTGAATGCTAATCCTGGGCGTTTCCGGAAAAAAAATAAAAAGAAGAAATCAGACTGCGAGTTTGGGTTTTAGGGTTTTCCGGAAAGAAGAAGGATTTCGATTGGTGATCGCTGTCGTCTTCATCTTCTTCTTCTTCATACCCGTGTCCCGTATCCGTATCCATGCTTTTTAGGCGATAGCCCTAAAAAAAAAATTCCACTTTAAGTAAAGTGAAAAAAGGAAATCCAACAACATCACAAACATCGCCGATTAATCGGCCAAGTTGCGCCAATTAATCGGCCAAGTTGCCGACTTGGCCGATTAATCGGCAATGTAATCAGGATGACTGCAAGTCGCCGACCTTTTCCTACTTTTTTGAAATGTCGGAGACTTTTGCGACTGTGTTCAGACTCTAATCCAGTTTGCAATAGATAAAGAGATCAAAATTCATAACTGTTTGGATTGGGTTAATGATGCTGCAGAGTGGAACATCTTACATCCAGCTAAGAAGGAATTTAAGGTGTAGTGAAAATGAGGACTTACAGGATTTACTTGGGCTACTCTACAGTTTTAGTTGACAGTAGTATGGAGGACAGCTTGTTTTGGGAGAGGAATAGCAGAGAGGTATATGTGGTGAAATAGAAGGTCGCTCAACGTATAACACTGGGCGAGTACATGGAAAAGTTGGTAAAAAAGAGAATTTATCTGATAAAAAAGAGAAATGAGACTCCCTAGTAAGTGAGTTGTGTAACAGGGCAGCAGTATCCATCGAATACGTTATGATTCGCTGCCCGTTTGCCAGGTTGATGATGTCCTGGTAAAGTTTGGTGGTACCGTTCTATGTCAAAGATCCACTTGCATACTGGGGTAATGGGCAGTTTAAGTAAGAAGTTAAGCATTATGGAGATTGGCTCCTATCGCATTCTTTTGGTGAATTTGGAAAGAAAGTAACGACCCCAAATATTCTATGTAAAAAGGTGAACCATGATGTTGGTAATTCAGGCAATGTGTTATTTTTAGCTTCAGCTTCCCAACAGTTTGCTGGGACCCTTCCGCTGACATCCGATGAGGCTGGTATTTATTTTAGGGAACTCTTAGATATTGCCCTAGTTATCAGATTATGTTTGTGCTGTTTTTACTAATTTCTCTTTAGGGGCAGTTGCAGCCCTTTGCTTCAGCTTGCAAAGGCCTTAATTCCCTTGAGATTATTTTTCCATTTGTCAAAATTCCTCTATTATTGATTGAAAAAAAGAATATAAATAAAATAAAAAAATTAATTAGGAATGGTGTTGGACGAGATCATGGTAGAAAGAACCAGTATATCATACTGGTCTCTGACCCCCATAAAATGCATAAGTTCATCAGAGCCTCGGGAGTATTTTTAATTTCATCTAATCTGAGGTAGTGAAATGGGAAACAAAAAATCCCTAAAGAGTGTTTTAAAACCAGGTCAGGCACCAATGCAGTTCACAAATACTGCAATGGAACACTAAAAAAATGAGAAATATCTAGCAATTTAACATGCGGTAAAACAAGATTGATGGTGTTATAGGATTTGTAATCAGTACCATGCAAATGAGATTCCACGCTGCCATTTGGAATGAGTTCATAGACCAGGCAGCGGCAATGCTCCTCAGTGCATATACCAATCAACTTCACCAAATTTCTGTGATGCAAACGGCTAAGCATCTCGACTTCCGCTAAGAATTCTCGACCACCCTGGTGATCATCTCTCTTAAGAACCTTCACAGCCACCTTTGTTCCATCATCAAGAATACCACTGTATACAAGCCCAAAACCACCTTCCCCAAGTATTCTTGAAAACTCAAAGTTGCCAGTAGCTTTTTCTATCTCACTAAGGCTGAACGGTTTAGCAGATCCCGTATATGTTGCAATGCTAGAGTTTAGTGACATCGATGCAGAACTAGGCCCGCTACCAAAGTTCATAGATCCAGCCCCCGCTATTTTATAACAAGTCCAAAGAAAAGATAAGGAATGAGAATATAAAATACATTACAAGAAAACGATTCTTTAGAACTTAACATATGGTACCTATAGCCGATGGCTTCATAGGGGGAGGTACTAATGACCGTGAAGTTGGTTCCAGCCGGCGAGCATGATCTCGACGTCTCAGAAGTAAAAGCCAGATAACCCCGACACATACTACCAGAGCTATTGCAGATGACAGAGCTAAGATAGCAATCAAGCTGCGATCAAGTTTATGTTTCCGTTTCGTTACATCAACCCCTATGGGCTTTATCGCTCTTGCATTATTGTCATTAGGAAATGGCTCATCCTCAATCGTAATGTTCGATGGAGCCACAGGTGGTGAGGGAGGAAGGCCTGTAGAGGTTAGAGGGTTGTAGAAAATGTTAGCCTATCCATTATACAAGCAAAACATGAGCAAAAAAATTAAAGGGTACCTCTATTCGCGCCTATGCTTTTACTGAAAGCGCCGTCGTCCGAAACCCCTCGAAACCGTTTGACCGCTTCGGATCAGACGATGGAGATCGCTTTTCAACCTGATCTTTAACCCAATGGATCTTAAGACCATGAGCGTACCATCTGACAGTCACAGTTCGATTCCATGTGGCACAGATACCCAAAAAGGGACCGTAAAATAATATTATATACATCATGCTAAAACTTGATTTTAGGGCATTTTTGGGGGGGATTTGTGACACGTGGAATCAAATACGAACCGTCTGATTGTAAGATTATGGTCTCAAGATCCATTGGGTGGAATATTGGGGTGAAAAATGACAGTCAATGGGTTTGAGGGGTTTAAGCTGCAGGCGCTTTCAGTAAACACGTACATGTGAATAGAGGTACCCAAAATTAAATCCTTATACCTGGAAAGCGAACATATAATACTTCATAGTCCCCAAAGAGGTTAGATTTTATGACCACCTGCTTGTGCCAGAATCTCTCGTAAGTCAAAAATGCTGTAGTGTGGTCGAACTTTTCTCCAAGTGGTACAAGATCAATGAGGACATCTGTTTTCTCTGGCTGTAGGCTTGCAGCATTTGCTCCCATAATGCGGACCTGACTTTGTTTCATGAAAATTCCCGATGCTATTTCTTTGGCCAGCTCCGAAACCAAAGGAAAGAATGTGTACAGTGCAACACTTAGACGAAGTCCAACTTTCATTGGCCATACACAGGCACAAGGTGATTCAGGCAGGGTATTTGTCAAAGGCTCGGTGCACGTTAATGATGTACAATCTGCAAATTTTGGATCAAACTAAACTGATGTCGAAAAATATCAAATTGGAGAAGATCATCAGAATAGAAAACAAGCACAGAGAAAGATAGTTGGTATCTATACCTTGATTAGGAGGTGGAGGTGGTAATGCCTGAACAGGTGGTGGTACTGGTATCCTCGGCTTCTTCGGTAAAGAGGTTGAAGGAGAAATTGTAGGGGAATAAATAGGACCTTGAAGACATGAGAGCAAAATTATGTAACGTCGGCAACCAAATTCAAAAAATAGCATGCTGAGTAAAACAAAAGACAGAAAACGAGTTTCCATACTTTTGATTAGGCTAGATGGGGCTGTTAAAGATGGCGAAGGTGCAGGGGCGGGTCCCTGATTTACAGTAGAAGAAAAGGGAGAAGGAGAAAGCACTGCCACAAGCGAACCAAGTTACAAATTAAAGCACATTATTTCAGATTAAATCTTTGATGCGACTCTAATGTCACTGTACCTTGGTTTGAGGGTGGAGTATGTTTCCTTGGTTTGTTCCTCTTTGGGGGTACCACAGGAGAATGTGAAGGAGATGGAGGGATAACTGGACCTTCAACAAAAATGAAAAAGTAAAAAAGCATAAGGATGAAAGTTCGGTTACCCCAATGTGGGGAGAAACTTAAATTCCGAGCCTTTATTTGGTTCGCTAACCTCTTCACATTAAATGACCAACCTCGATGGTAAGAAGGTGGAGAAAACAAATGTGAAGGCGCAGATGCTGGGTTGCTGACTACTTTCCTTGCATGATGCTTGTGAGATGAGACCAAAGGTGCAGCTGCGGGACCATGAACACGTTTTCTAGTGGGAAGCTTCGGAAATGATACTATAGGGGCTGATTCATTAGCTGGTGGCTTTGTGGCTTCATGTGGTGAGGGGCTTATATCAGGAAACGACCCTGTGGGTTCAAGATAAAGAGTCCTAGTTAAAAATCATACTATTACTATTGAAATATCAATCTTTCAAAATACCTTTATGCGGGGAATGCTTTGTAGGAGATAAATGGTTGAATACTTCTTTCGGAGTAGCAGCAACAGGCATTCCAAATTGCTTCCCATGGATGACAGAGGAAGAAAGTAATATTGGAGAGACAATAGGATGCATGGCTGGTGGCTTGAGTAGCAATTCCCTTTGCATAGATGAAAATGGTGCTGTGATGTAAAATGTTAAAACTTCATAAAATTTATTTCAAATTTTTTTTGAAGTGACATAACAAGCAATTTAATTGTGTACCTGGAGTGAGTGGAATTCTTATTGGTGCATTACTATTTGGTACTATTCCGTTAACCCTGGCTTCGTACATTCTTCTAGAATGTGATATTGGAGGGATCAAGTTGGAAGGGGTAAAACCATGGTCTGTAACATGGAAAAAGGTCATCACATCAAAATCCAACTAAGATGACAGAATTAATTTTTGACACTAGTTGGTAATACGGATAGAGCTTCTTTCATGCTCATTTAACAAAGGACCCGACTCTCCTCACCGTCATTTAAACACCAACATGGTGTTTAAATGTCTTACACCATCAATGGTTTAAGATGTCGATGATACTTACCGTCAAAGTGATAGATCATAGACTGAAATGCAAAAGGCTCAAAAATGGGTTTTTAGGGAGATTTAAACTGTCCAATCTGTCGACTATAATCTCAACCATAGTTTTTAGTTTTAGTGGCTGATTTTAAATTTCATCAATTGGATGGTTCACATCCACTTATAGGCATATTTCTTTGGGCTGAGATATGTTCCAATCCAGTGATGGATTGTCACTTGGACAATGTAGATTGGTTGTAGATGTGTGCCGTATGGCATAGTTATAAATCGCACTACAATGGCGTGGCATAAAAAGTATAATTTTAATGGTGCAAGATCATTCAAACACCATTTTGGTGTTTAAATGTCGGTCAGGAGCCATTATCCCTTTAACAAATGTAATACTGAGAACCACTTTGTTTTTATGCTAGGAAAATCCACAACTACCCTCATTTTCTTGTTGAGGAAACTTATGAAACTTTTAGAGAGAAGGAAAAGTTTACATATGTTTTCATCAATTTGGAGAAGGCCTATGAAAGGATGCAAAGACATATAATCTGGTGGAGGCTAAGGAGGAAATGGGTTCAAAGTGAATTTGTTGAGACTATTTAAGGTATGTGTAAAGGGACAACTAGTATAGGAACAAAGTGTGGAGAGACAGTTGAGTGCCCTAGCAAAGTTGGGCTGCATCAAGGGTTTGCTTTGAGCCCTTATTTGTCTACATTTGTTATGAATGAAATGACAGCAGAAATACAAAATGATGTTCAATGGTGTATGTTGTTTGTAGATGATGTGGTAATAATTGGCCAGACAAGGAGATGACTAAATGATAAGTTGGAACTTTGAAGCATGGTATCAAAACTCGGCCGATCCCGATACATGCCAGTTTCCTCGAGAACTAATACCAATACCACCCCAACATATCAGGGTGGTATCGGTATCGGCCGATACTTACCGATACAACTATTTATTTATTTATTTTTGTACTTCTTTTTTCGAAAACAAATATATATATCCACCGATATGGTATCGGTGATACCGTATCAGCATCGGCCAATACCTATTGGTACAAGATGGACTGATACCCAATATCAATACCATGTATCGGTCCAAGCTGGACCGACACCCGATATCAATACCGATACTGACACCATGCTTTAAAGAATGATCTTAGAATTAAGGGGTTTAAAAGTTAGCAGAATAAAGATGGATTAGATGTTGTATAAGTTTATTAAAAAAGAGATCCCGTTGGATGATTTGGTCAAAATGTAAAATTATTTAGTCCTACAAATAGATTTTGGTACTTGGGATCTACTATATAACCTGTGGTGGGTTTAAAGATGGCATCCCAAACGTGACTAATTCTGGATGGGCAAGAGGAAATGGGCAAACGGTGCGTTGCATGAAAACGAGTGTCATATCTTTGTAAAAATGCTCCTATACAATGGCATAAGACCTATTTACTATAGGGTCCAAAGTGTTAGGCTACAAAGAAGCGAAGTGATAAGAAGACAAATATCATTTGGCTGAGATGTGTATGCTGAAGTGGGTGAATGAACTGACAAGAAATAATAAAATTAGGAACGAATATAATGATAGTTTAAGGATAATGCGATACAAGAGAAAATTAAAGAATGTCGATTAAGATGGTTTAGACATGTCCATAGAAGAACTGAAATAACTCATGTATGAAGAATTGAAACGATAGAAGCAAAAGGAATGAGGAGGAAGCCTAATAAAGACTTGGAAAGAAGTAGTGAGAAATGGCATGAAGGATCATTGAGTAATTATATGTTTGGACTTGAACAAAACTACATAGAGAAATAAGACTTACAAAGCTGACCCCAAACAAATGGCATGAATATGAGAGAGCTAACCTGATGATGATGATGATGATGATTAAGAGAGTTAACCAGCCCCAAGGGGTAGCATTTGGTGCTTGAATATATATGGATAGAGATGTCACAATTGAGCATTTATATGGTGATACATATTCTCTAATATGTTTCGGTATCAGGGCCTGACAATACAAACTCACATAAATTTGTATCAGATGATACAAACCAATCTAGAATCTTTCACAGTTTTAGTTTTGGATACATTTTTTTTCTTTTTTGATAACCTGAGTGTCTGGGCCTCTTAGAGCACTTGTCTAATCTCAGGGGCAGGTTCGTCCCCAAAGTTAGCACAGGCCAGGTCAGCACGAGATAAATCCCTAGGGTGGCCTCAAGGGGGCTGACTCGAACTCAGTTTCCGATAGACTTTTTATCATATGATAATAACACATAGCATCTTGTATAGAAGTCAAGCAATATGGGCTATAACTCCACACCATAGTCGTCAAACTCAGAAATAGATGAGGGAAACGATACAAGTCCCATTTTTCAACTTTAATAATTGTAATAACATAAATTTTTGTTACTAAGTTATAGTCATAAATTCGTAACCATATTTGTATGAAGAAAATGCAGGAAACTAGAAGTGAGAAACATAGGGATGTTTTGAGGGAAAGGGGATTCCTTATACTTATGGTATTCTACAAACCAAGGTTTTAAACTTTTCCACCTAAGTGCTTATGGAATGACAAGGAGCACTCGGTGGCACAGATTGTACTACCCCTTGTGCGGTTTAGGTTAGTTGAACCAAGCAGGAATGGATTTAGGTGTGGGAGCCGAGAAGGAACAATTCTCAAAAAATAATATTAGAAACTCAAAATATGCATGTGTCAAATAAAATTACCAAAAGTTAACGATCATGTGATTGTTTGCAGATATTGCAAGCTAGAGGTTAAAAATTAAATAAACAGCACACAGGTGCACAATTGAATCAGGGAAAGACAGCTTGATGGAGTAATAGTAGCAGTAAAAAGCTACGAGCAATTTAAGGTCTGGAAGCAGGAACACGATTCTAGAGAGGGGGAAGCAACACCCTAAATGGAAGATTCCTGTTAATATGGGTTGAGGGCATAGATTGCAATTTTGTTGGCAATTTTGTCGGAAAAGTTGCAATGATCTTGGACCGTAAGCTATAGTCCTTATCAAAGGGTCCCAATGTGAAATAGCAAATTAATGGAATCATGATTCGACCTTTCTGCACACTTGGTCCACTTTTTGTTTGTGATTCTCCATTTTCCCCAAGGCTGGGGATTATTTCTTTAGTAGAAGGTATATAAGATTTTGTTCCTGGTGAGGATCCATCATACCCTGTAAAAGGATGCAAGCATTACATTTTTTTGTAACTTAGAACAAAATATATGAAATTGAAATTATTTGAGAGATACGCGAAGAGTAACCTTTGTCTGCCAATCCCTGTGTGGCGAGTACAGATTGAGCGACTATTCTTGGGAGTTGATATTCCACAGTTATGCTATTAGATGTACACCCCACTGTTATAGGTAGCAATATCATTTGCACAAATGGTGGTACCTGTGATGATTTTGAGGTCGGGTCCGTTCGAAAAAATGCAATTGATCCTGTAAAATGGTATTATCCTTGTAAGACATTTTTTTACAAAGCAGTAGTAAGACTTATTATTGGACAGAACATAGGAAAAAGCTCTACTCGACCGAACATTGGTCGTAGTGCATTGTTGATTCTTACCCAAGATTTGTATCATTTGTGATGGCATGTAATTCGCTAGAAACATGACAGCTAACCAAATAACAAAAGTTTTATAAGGGGACTGCAGTTGGCAACGCCAGATGTACTCATAATAGCTATTTTCCCACAATCATTTATATACCCCATTGTTATCTAATACAACTAACTACATGGGATTTCAGTTGTGAGTGCTGTAAAATGGCCTCGTGAAAGAGCTACGAAATGCAGTTCAAAATACAATGAATAATGGTAAGACACCTTATATCAGTCAGCACCTATATGACATAGACGGGCACATGTTAAGTGTTAGACACACATGAGCTGTCAAAAACGAGGATCTCAGATAACCGGACCTCAGAAAATCCCACATGGGAATATTTCTTTTTTGCTAAAAGATAATATTGATCATTAAATTATTGATATTTATGACAAAAATCCCCAGAGCAAGCAAATGCTTGACACATGAAAAATATGTCTGTACGATTATATGATGTTTAAAAATTTGGATAATGGCTCCTGACCGACCGACATTTAAACACCAAATGGTGTTTAAATGATCTTACAGTACTAAAATTAGACTTTTTGATCTAACACCATTTAAGTATGATTTATCATTATGCCATGTGGAACACATCTATGATCAATCTAAACTGCCTAAGTGGCAATCGATCATTGGAATGTCTCTCAGCCCAATGAAACATGCCGATAAGTGGAGGTGAACCGTCTGATTGAGGAACTTTAATATCAACCATTAAAACAAAAAAAAAGCCATTGGTAATACAGTACACAGATTGGATGGTTTCCATCTCCCTAATAGACCATTTTTGGGCCTCTTGCAATTCAATCTATGATCTATCACTTTGACGGTTCAGATCACCAATATATTAAACCTTTGATGGTGTAAGAACATTTAGACACCATTTTGGTGTTTAAATGGTCAGTAGAGTCGGTCCCTTTAAAATTATTATACTAATTCACCTATAATGTAATATCTCCCAAAGATCTTGACTGCATGTTTCTTATGAGTTATGAAGCATTCTACTGTTTGACTGACTGGAGAAAAGAAACATATGGAAAACTAAATTTGAAATTGGACTGATTTTCGTTGAAGCCAACAAGTCATTAATAGTGAGTTTGATACAAAGCCTGCCCATTTCCTTGTTTTCTTCTGCTTTGCTAAAGCTTGTTGTTTGGCAAGTGTATTCAGTGACTCTAAAACATTGATTTTCCAACCAAATAGCCCAGAAGTGGAATACAATTCATGCTGCATAAATGGAGTAAAAAAGCCCTGAATATCTTTGATCAGATGCAAAGTATGACATCAAAAGCCTTTTTTATGCTATGAGATCAAAAAAAATTTATGAGTCATTTTATTCGAATTAACACCATTAGATTGAAAGTACTGATGAGACGAGAACGACTTTTGACGTTGCCATGTGGATGCAAGAAACAAGGCCAAGAAACTGCTACATCAAATCCTTCATTGTAAAGTTAGCACTGTCCCCAAAGTCATTTGGACCTAAAAGACATCCACAAAATGTTTTATTTTCTCTTATTGTGATTAAGCGAGGGATAAAGTAATAAATTCATAGGATGGAATTTGTGTAATAACCTTAACAACTAAGGTATTTTATTTTAGTAATCAGATCCAATTTTTAAAACACAACTCGTTCTTCAAGATATTTACACAAATGTCATTCGATGAATTACTTCTTTATTTCCACTTCATCAAAAGAAGGCAAAAGAAATATGCTTCCTCTGTGTGTGTCAATATCTATATTTAGTCATTCGAAGGTCTCTTTTATTAGTGCTTACACACACACACATATAAAAATGTGTGCTACAAAGCGTAGACCAGTTTGGTATCTCACCCACACTTCTAGACATAAAGATGATATTGGCTTAACGAGAACATGATTAACTCAGATTTATTCTTTTGTCATTTTTTAACTTAAAAATTGGAGACATGTCTATAAATAGTATGTAATTAAGTTAGGCCTGTTATTTGTTTAATATAATTGAATATTTTGATTCATTTAATACTATTTCATATACATCCTTCTCTGTTATAGCACTAGAATATGCTCCCAATACTGCTCCTTTTTTTCATGCATGTAAGATGTGAACTAGTGAGCACATTACATCCATTACTTCATAAAAATATTACTTGTTAATTTATAATCTTTTGCTATCTTATTGGTCCAAACAATATTTGTTTATTTATGAGTTCTTAAGAAGTATTTTGCTAGTCGAGATTTTTGGAAGTCATCACACCATATATGGTGAGGAAAGTTTGACAACAGGCACACCCTTTGAAAAGTCTATTGAAATTGTCCTATTGTATGGCCTAAACAACTTTTTTCTAGCTAAGCAGAGAATACATCAATGATAAGAAATATTAGAAAAGGCACCAACTATACTAAATGGAGCTCAAAACAGCAAGTTAGGGCATACATAAATTTTATACATCAAGAAGCACTAAAGCGCCTTATATGGAACCAAAGTGAATGCTCCTTTTGCCTACCAAACTCAAATCTCAATGATTCTTCCCATATGAATCAAAGAATAATTGGAGGCTAATTTTAGGGAGGTGATATGGAAATCTTAATTACTGTTTGGCGGCATAGGATGATCCCATTTGTAAGAGTTGAGTGATTTAAGGAAGGGTCCACTTGGATGTTTCATATCAACCTCAGTTCCACTGGGATGCTCTATTTGAATAGTTGTAATAACATGCATTAAAGGCTCAATCAAAGAATTTAATTGAAAATTCAAGGGCCAAGCCATTTTTTGCAAGATTTGAAAACAGGGATTTTTATTAACATTTTTCGATAATCTTGCTTTAAACATGTGTTAGGTTCCTGGAAATCTACGTGTACATGGATTAAGATATAGATTAGATAAAACTACCCATTTATATTCTTTCTTTCTTCAATTTTGGTGTCTTTGATCTTGCTAACATGTAATTCTACAAAATATTAGAGAAATTACTTATCAGTATTTATTTACCATCTTCTCTATCTTCATATCATGGTTTATATACTCACAGTTTAAATGACGAAACCAAAACTATACATGGACAATTTAAGTAATCAATCAGTCTTTGACATTTCAAATCTAATCACATTAAAGAATCAAAGTTTTAAAAATAATATACTTGATCCTACAGACCATCTACATGTATTAATATAGATTATTCAAAACTTAATATCATTCAATATTGTTCACTTTCTTTTTAATGTATTCCATACTTTTTATTTTTCACTTAAAATGATAAAATGTATCGACTAGGTCAGGTTAGAGAATGAATATTTCTAAATAAATTTAATTATTTTATTTCTTTTTTTGTTAAATTTTTATAGTTTCAAAACTACAGTTTTGTAAACAATATCATGAATCTTTGACATGTTCTAGGGAAATTAATCTATGTACATTATGTAAGTTGTATAGTGTTTACAAATTTTTCATCTAGGTTTCAAATTTTCCATCTAGTTTAAGGATCAACCTCAATTAATTAAAAAATGGCATGCCGTCAAGAAGGTAGAATGGGGAAATTGTTCGAGGCTATAATACTGGGAATGGTACAAGTATCAAATATTGGGATGATTCTAGTTGTCAGAATCATCACCTCCAGATTCCAAGATTCAAGGACACAGATATATGTTAATAATTTAGTATGCTAACAATGAAATAAATTAATTTAATATGTTTAAGTACTTCTTGTAATTACGTTTAATAGAAAATATCTTACTAAAACTAAGACTTATCTGACACAATTTCCATACTGATGTCCTGCAATGTCAGTCATGAGTGCCCCACATCCACGGGGATTAAAGGATTTCTACGTAGGTTGGAGGATACTAAATTATGCTTAGTGCAGTTACTGTTGTAAGATGATATATAGTGTTGTGACTCACCTCGGAGAGCACTTCATAGTAGTATAACAGTAATAGGTTATAGGATGAAGTACTTCACGTACAAATATTTGTAGGTGTGAAAAGGTAAATGGTGAATAAGAAAAAGATAGTAAAAACCAAAAAGAGACTTGGAAATTCCAAATTTAATTTGTTAGCACAAGTGTCAGTCTCAGAAGCAGATGACAAGAAGGTCTGAACTGAGCTTGGGAGAGCGCGTGAAAATGGTGAACCCGAAGAAGGCAGGAGCCACTCAGTATGTGTTTAACCATTACAATTCATCGGGAAAAAAGAAGGCCCAGGTGAGTTGATTGGTTTACATTCTAGTGCTGGTGATAAGTCTAATGACAACAACAGTGATAATGCTAAAGTTGAGCCTTTGAGTATAAAGAATGGATCACGTGATTTGAGGATCTTGGGGTTTTAATCATGACTCGGGATCCCAACCGCTGGACTATGAGGCTTGTTCCAGTTAAGATTAGATTTGCCCCCCAAAATTTAATCCATCAAACTGGGCCTGTGGCTTCAGAAGCAAGACCAAAAATACGCAAATTAGATTTGGCGTCAGATTCCAAGGTGTGTTGGGACCTTAGGGTGGAACAATATTGATAAAGGATAGATGTCTTTGTTTAATCTAAATATCCCAAGGCATGAGACACTTTGATTGGATGGAGGCTGTTGACATCTCTTGCTTCTCCACCATCAGAAAATAACAAAGAGTTGGAAGAAATCGATAGTGATTGTTGAGAGAGAGAGAGATATTGGGAAACTGAGATGAGGTAGTAGGAAGGCCTGGGTAACTAAAATGAAGGATAACAGTTTGGAGTAAAGGAGGTGGAAAAGTCCCAACCCAATTGTCGAACATGCAGTCCTCAATACTGCCAATTAGACTTGATGGAGGAGACGCGTGTGTGTGTGTGTGAGAGAGAGAGAGAGGCTGGATTTGGAGAAGAAACTGATTCTTCACATATACCTACAAAATTCGTATCTGGTATTAGACACTCTTTGTATTTTTCTATAGATTTGGACCACAATTAGCCAGCTATTTGACAAGGATGTCTGGTTTAGGGATACTAAGATTTTGAGTGGTGGAAACTGCGGAGGAAGGGAATCGATATGACATCGAGAGAAGATGGAAGAAGGAACTCAACATGATGGATTGGAGGCAGGAGAGGATTTTAAACGTGATAAATAGCTACGAATCTATTAGTAAAGGAGAGGATTTTGTAATATGCGCAAGAAACTCTATATATAAAGTTTATCTCTCTGATTATTCAATTGTTCAAATATGATAAAAGAAATGATGTATGCTCAAACCTTTGCAATCAAAGTTTCTCAGTAATTCCAAAGTGTCACTATTATTAGGAGTCTGGATTTCAACATAAATGAACAAATCATGCATCAGAGACACAACAAGACCACTTCGAGAAACCTTTATTTGAGGAGTGCCTCTAATCATTTTTTCTAGGTTGTAGAATTATAGGCTCCTTGAAGGAACTAAAGGAAGCCAGAAATGATCCACTGTCTTATCCACTGGTATATACCTTTATTTCCAAAAGCAGTGGGATGGAGCAAGGATGCCGGAGCAAAAGTAAGAAAGAATAAAAATGAAGCTACTTTATCTAACAACCCGAAATTTTCGTAAATGTTGAATCGTGACCTTTGACGATAATGCGACCTTTTGACTGATTTGACTCAAGTCAAACATTTGACTTTGAGCCGAGTGAAATCGCTTGACCTGGGTAATGTGGCCTCAAACCCACTTGTTATAATTGGGGGCGCGCACTGAGCACATTAAATCCCAACTCGTACCCTATGTAGAGTGTATGCGTGTTTGTACACGTTACACACGAACCCGAACCTAATTTGCGAACTTGGGCCTCTACTCGAATACGCCGACTATTTGGGCCAACCAGTTGGCCCGACTATTTGGGCCGACCAGTTGGGCCGTCCATATGATCCGACTTTGGGCCTTTGGCAAGTGAGCTAAGGCTTAACTTGGGTGTATAAGCTTCACACCGGAACCAAAACACTTTTAAGTGGATAAGACTAACACACTAAGTGTGTGTGTGTGCTTCACAAGGAAGCAAACCCAAGTGTATAAGGGAATGGCTTCTCACGTAAGTCATTACCATTGCATTTCATGAAATTCTAGAAAAGGAGTTGAGAGAAAGAAGAGAAAGAGAGGAAGAATAAATGCTCCGCTCAACCGTGCCCTCCGCATCTCCGATTCGTCGTTGGAATTCCGTTTAACCTTCTTTATTCGGGCTTGTTATCGCGAGAGATCGCCAATCTTCGACGTTATTGGGATCCGTGAAATAGAGGAAGATCCGTCTCCTTCCAAACGTTCTTTTGCTACATTTGAAACCCCCACGTGTTTGAGATCTCAAGATCACCTTAACGCTTGGATACGTGGTCGCCGTGTAGGTTTGGAGGGTGAAATCTTCAAGTACACCTCCATAACGCTCGCGAGAAGACGGGTTTCAAACCCATGGGATGTGTGTAGCGAGAGCGCCGTTGTTGTCGATAATCGCTCTTTGGGCGCGTTAGATTCACAAGCTTAAAAGGTGAGATCTCATAGACCACTAATGGTTTATTTCGTGAAAAAAATGTGTGCCTGAAAAGATGGGTTAAGATTGGGGAAAAGAACAGGGAGCATGTTCCGAAATTTTCAAAACCTGAGAAGCCAGCTCGAGTTGGGTCTCACCTGAAGCAACCCGCTCGAGCTGGGTTTATAGGCCAAAATGGCTCTGGAGCTCAAGCTGGGTTCTGAGTGCCACTGGAGCCAGCTCGAGCGAGCCTGAGACCAGCTCGAGCTAGCTTGAGACCAGCTCGAGCTAGCCTGAAGCCAGCTTAGTAATTTGGCCATATCGTTTTGCTCCGAACTCGGAATCACGTGATTCTTAAGGCATTGGAAAGAAGACAACAAGCTTTATACCTCGTATGAATTAACAATTTTACAAATCTAATGTTTTAAAGGTCGAATCTAATGTTTTAAAGGTCAAAAATTAGGTGGCAAGTAGGGACAAATTTTACATGATACAACGTTAACGCGTACTTGTCCTTTTCGCCCTAATTTTGAGAAAACTTTAGGAACTTCGACATGTGTGATATTTAATCATTAACATGTAAGTATACGAATGCTTTGTAATGTAGGTTAAGGTTTGGGAACGTCCGTGAGGATTTTGTACCGTTTTGCGTGACTTTGCAACCGAGGTGGAAGAATACCTCTGCTTGATTATATGTTTCTCGAATTCATGCCACTAATGCGATTATTAAATGCAATATATTTATTTTCCAGAAATGTTATATATGACATCTTGAAATGCTTTGAATGTAATGATTTGTTTTCTGCACATGATTTGCATGATTCTCGTACTCCGTGCCTTGACGTGTCATTGTATTCGATTGATAAGTTTCACTACCTTATTTTCTGATTTGTGTATATGTTATCTGTTTTGTGCAAATGTCTCGAGTCTCTGTTGATTGTTAAAATCCGGCTCAAGTGACCCTACTAACTTAGCTCAGGGGCTTGGCGATCTGACTCAAGTGACCCTGTTAACTTAGCTCAGGGGCTTGACAATCTGACTCAAGTGACCCTGTTAACTTAGCTCAGGGGCTTGGCGCTTTGGCACAAGTGACCCTGTTAACGTAGCTCAGGGGCTTGACTTTCCGTTACCATGCTTGATTTCTTGTTATTCGTACTCCTAATATGTTCCACTGTTGTTGCATCGATTCTTGTTTTGATGTGCTTGACTCGATATGCATGGTTTTTAATAAGTTATCCGCATTCATGACACAATATGCTTTTGACATTATGGTTTAAATGTTCTGTTTAGAAAATTTACTATATTTGATAAGATATGAATTTGAAATGTTTTTACTATGCGTCAAGATCATGAATAAGATTGATAAGATGTAATTTAGCATTGTAATTCTCCCTGTTGAGCTTGTACTGTAGCTCATCCCCCGACTATACGTCACAGGTGTAGATCTGGATCAGGAACAGAGGCTAGAGGCGGATCCGGATCTGGTACCGGAGAAGGGACAGGATCTCCAGTTTGAAGAATTCTATCCTAGGTGATGACTTGGACTAGACATGTTTTGGGTTTAGTATAGTGGATTTTTGTGGACTTTTGGACTTGGACTTGGTATGTGCTATAACTAAATACAATGTTAAAATTAGTTTTTGTATGTACGTTTTGTAAGCCACTGTTTAGGTGATGGTCGGCCATCACCGGTGGTTTCTTTGGGGCCCTCTTGTTTAGTTGTTTTGTATGGATGGAAACATTTATTTTTCCATATGCATCCCTGCTTTGATTCTACATTTATAGGTGTACCAAGTAATTTTTGTATTCGGATCGTGAGGTGCGACCCGACGACACGATTTTTCCGGAATTTCGCATGAGTAAAGAAAAAAAAAAGAAAAAATATATATATATGCCAGGAAAACCGGGCTGTCACACTTTATGACCAGAAGGGCCTATGAATTGTAACTTTTCAAAGAGGAAGCAACATTCTAAATGGAATTTTCCAGCAATATAATATATATATATATATATATATATATATATATATATATATATATATATATATATCACAAAATGTGCCCAGCCTACTTTCTTTCTATAAATTCAAGGCAATCAGTGACTAAATCACCCTAGCAAGAGAGAACACGGAGAAGAAAATATTTAGTCAGAGCAAAGATCCAACACCCATTTCGGAAATGACTAACAACCATTTCCATGTTTCAACCAAATTTTTGTTCAAAAATTTTCCCAAAATTTTCCAAATGATTTTCAGAGATAAGATGAGACCATCATTTGTTTTGAATTTTCAGTCCAGAAAAACTTGAACATTCAAATAACAAGCATTTTCCTTTAGACATGAAAAATTTATCCCAACTGATAAGATGAATGCCTCTACTTGCTTTGCCCTTGCTACGAAGGAAGTCTCTAGGGCACCCTCCTTTCATATGATTAATGCCGACATCACTTTAATCAGGATTACCAAACAGACCAAGATTATAGCCATCACCTATAATCTCTATTAACTCTTCCCAAATAGGATTCCAAATTTGATTTAGGGAGGTCCAACCACGAAAGGAAGCATCAATTACATACAGGGATCACCACCTTAGAACATCATCTACGACCTTCAGCATTTCAACTTCCATAACCGAACCCATAAAATTGCACATGCCACTCTTAATCTTTTAACTTGGGCGACTACATGAAAATTTAATTGGACAAAAGATTAATTTGCGCTCGATGCAATTTGAGGAAATCGTAACTCTTTGACTAGATGAATCAAAACTGAAGTTGAATGGATACACGATCATTAATTCATCAAAACACTGACCAAAACCCAGAGCCTTCAAAACGTTAAAAAGAAAACCTGTCCACTCTATCATATCCTTTTACAATCTAAATTTAAACACCAAAACTCAGGTACCAATCTCCCATGTTGCTTTGTAGGTTTGAAGCAGCCTTTGTTTGACCTCAAGCTCATGGGATCAAAAGATCGGTTTAGAGAGAGAGAGGGAGGAAGGGAGGGAGAGAGAGAGAGAGATAGAGATTTCCAAAAAAAAAAATTAAAAAGAAAAAAACGTTTCTGTTATTCCTTCTGGGCCTAGGTTAACCTCCATGAGTGCAAAGTGCCAACAGCAGACATATAAAAAGTAATTAGACTTTCCTTCCTTCTCTCATTATATGGTAAAATGTGATCAAACCCTGGACATAAGCACGGTAAAAACCTGTGCAGAACCTACGCCGAGACTGAAATGTATAACTATTGAGGTGACTGGTGATCATTCATAATGAGCAAAAAAATGGTATACCTAAAATGCCGAGACTGAAATGTATAACTATTGTGGTGACTGGTGATCATGCACAGTGGTGGAACCAGGATTTTCATCTACACGGGACGCAAGTCATGGAGACAATTTCAATGAAATTCTCCGGAATTCGCTGAAACAGGGTCGAACGAAACTTGTAACGAAATTTCTGTGATTTCTCCAAAATTGCAAAATTTTCATTAATTTCAACAAATTTAACAAAATTTCACCAATATTATGGGACCACGATCTTAAGATCTGTGGTGTCGAAAATTGGGACGAAACATAATTTCCATTATTTGATTAAAAATGTCAATAGTATTAACACTTAAATGCATGTGTGAAGAGATCTACTTTTGGAGGTGAGAGATGGGTACCTCTATTTGCGCCCACACATTCTTTGAAAGTGACCACATCTCATACCCCTTGAAAACCATTGATTGCTTCAGATTAGATGATGGAGATCATTTTTCACCCCGATCTTCCACACAATTGATCCTGAGATTATGTCTCACTTATCAGACTATCCGTTTTTTATTCCCTGTGTTAAAGATCCCAATGACCGTAATTCACGTTTGAGTATGATGTGTGCCACATGATGCCAAAAATATGCCCTATGATTCAAGGATTTTTTAGGAATTTGTGGCATATGGAATGAAAACGGACCATCTGATAGGTGAGACATGATCTCAAGATCTATTTTATGGAAGATCGAGGAAAAAAACGATCTCCATCATTTGATCCGAAGCAATCAATGACTTTCAAGGGATCTGAGACGTGGGACCTTTTAGAGAATGTGTGGGTGCAAGTGGAGATACCCATGAGAGATTTAGGGAGCAAAAATAGGTGTTTAGTTGAGTGATGATGTGCTTTATTGTTTGCAACTATAGATTTACTCTTTATAAATAGGTGGACACACTTTTGGGGATGTGTGCCATGTGGAATCAACATGTGATTGTATGATAGGTGTGCCATGATCTCAAGATATGTTGTGTGGAAGATTGGAACAAAAAACAATATCCATCGCCTGATTCAATGCCGTCAACTTTTTTTATTTGGGTGGGGGAATCACATGTTCTTCACAAGTTTAACGGATGCAAACAACACCACTCTTTAAAAATGATGGATCTAATATTAAATCCCATGTGCTATACACGTGTAGATAGAGAGATTTTATAGGGATGTGATTCAAACAAATAAGGGGAGAGATAAGTACCATTATTTGCAGCCTTAATTTTTTGTTCTTAATTGTAGTTGCAAATAGGAATACCCATTAATATAAATTTCAAAATAGAAAACATACATAGAAGATATGTACAAAAAAAATTGCTTTAAAATTTCAGTGCGGGCGGACGCCCTCACTCACCCCTTAGTGCGTCCGCCACTGATCATGCATAATGAGCAAAAAAATGGTATACCTAAAATGCCGAGACTGAAATGAATAACTACTGTGGTGACTGGTGATCATGCATAATGAGCAAAAAAATGGTATACCTAAAAATAGATAATAATATCAAAGTAACAATCACTAAAATCCCAATATATAACACCCAAGTGTTTTAACCAGAAAGGTTACTTTTGGAAGCGGAGCAAAATGCCAGAGGGAAATCTCAAAGAGACAATCAATTCAGATAAATGCAATAACATAGTGTATGTAATGGAAAAAAGAAGGTTTAAAGTTCACTTTTTACTACCATCAAGTTAAGACAGTTCTAACAAGAACTCGATGTAATAGAAAAACAACAAATTTTGAACAATATTCATTTCCCCCAATTTTGGTGACAAAAGCGTAGATAGTTACCGAATGATTTGAAGTGTGTTCAACAATTATTTCCACTAAAAATCAACTCATATTATTCTTGAAAGCGCACGATTGAAATCAAGAATGGTCAATAACTCCAAAGACTTCCCATCTCGCAAATTAAGAAATCTAAACAAACTAAATCACAGCTAAGCCTTGAAAGAAATTTCCCTTTTGTTTTACCCAAATTCCTATCAGATAATAGCCAATTCAGCTCAAAAGCAAAGACAACACCCAATTTCCGAAGAAGCTGATCACTAATGCCCTGATTCCCATAGATCCAACACAGAGATCTCCCTCTTATTTCCCCAAATTCCTACCATAATAGCCAATTCAGGTCAAAAGCAAAGACAAAATTGGACTTCCTACTAAACTGATCGCTAATGCCCTGATTCCCATGATACAACACAGAGATTTGTAATGGACTAAGCAGTAAATCTGAAATTATTTATGATTCTTCCAAAGAACCAAAATGCCACATGTTGCAGAACATTCATTCCATATATATATATATATATATGAATGCAACAGTAGAAAGAAGATCCCACTAATACCATGAAGAATTAGCACTTCTGATGAAAGAAAACATGCATAATTGCATCAATCTAACTAAATAAAAATTAAGTAAATTTGAATAAAGCCTTCAACCAGATCAAAAACTTAGTCAATTCGTTTTCCATCCATTTATTTATCTATCTATTGAATTAAGTCTTTAATCAGATAAAAAACTTAGTCAAATCTTTATCCATCAATCAATCCCCACAAAATTCATTACCTGCAGATCCACGAAACACCAGAAGGACCGCGAACAGGAAGGTCACCCGAAAAATCACAGGCCCGCCCATCATCTTTCAAAATAAAAAACTGGAGACCAAATCTCCAGTAAACATCTAGTATCTTCTCCTCTTCAAACATTAAAGTTCTTCCTCTTCACCGACACCCACTCATAATTAAAAGAAAAATACGAAAAAAATATAACCCACATGAGAAAAAGGGGAGTAATCTTCAACGAAGAAGAAGAAGCAAAAACAAGGAAGTTTAAAGAAAACCCATTAAAGGATTTGGAGAAATAAAGAAAGAGATGAAGAAGCAACAAAAAGGAAGTCTAAAGAAAACCCATTAAAGGATTTGGAGAAATAAAGAAAGAAAGAGGAAGAATCAACAAGAAGGAAGATTAGAGAGAACCCATTAAAGGATTTGGAGAAATAAAGAGAATTTAGTGTTTACAGAGAGGTTTTTGTTCAGATTTTATCAATGGACCGTTTCTACTTTCATCCAGAAATAAAAATAAATAATGACAACTTTCTCCTTCAACCATAGATCTGAGTCTCTCTCTCTAAGTGAGCAGTTTTGATAGTTAAGAGTTAAGACTGCTTGAGAGAGAGGGAAAGGTGGGTAGTGGAAAATATTCTTAGTGGGATAGATATTATACCCATTGTTGAAAATACTCATTTGTTTAATAGGGGCCTATGGGGTCTTTTTGACCTGTGTTCTTGGTTTCTTGTTTGTATTGATGCTTTGAGAAGGGTGATGGTTTGTCAATTTGGATTCCACTGCTCCTCTAAGTGACACGACACTTTTGAAATGTATAATGTGGATTACAATTTATAAAGATAAATTAGGAAATCTTACATCACTCTCTCTATATCCATTTCTCTTTTTATGTTTGACACACATTTATCAATAGTGTGTATGTATTGATATTTGACCATTGGATGAAGATCAAACAGTGGAAATATGATCTTCCTGCCGTTATCGCGACCTCATTTTTGTTAGATTTTATCTTTTGTTGATGATAGGTTGTTGGGCAAACTAATTTATTAATCTGATCTAATCATTGGTCTAAATAGCAGAATATGAACGGAATTTGAGCTCGCCCATAATCCAATCATATTTGACACCAACTAGTGATCCTATGTCTCATGGCTTCATTGGCTCGATGCCTCCCATTAATTGAGAGAGAGGAGAAAGTGAGCATGAAGGCCAAAGTTAAAGGGAGACAATCACTTTTAAAAGGGAAAAGATTTTTCTAAGTGATTTTTTTATTTTTTTATTTTTTTATTTTTTTATTATCGGTAAGAGAGGATACATTAAAAAGGAGCTACCGAAGAGCTGAAAAAACATACAAAGAAGCACAAAAAGCAAAAGAAAGCAAAAATACCGAGATGGCCAAAAAAAGGTCTAACATATAGCACCCCCAAAGCCACCTTGGAACTCAAAAAAATCACAAATTAGAGCTAAAAATCTCACATACAGAAATCACCACTTCTCTGCCCTCCATATTTATCTAATAGGGCCCAATGGCACATCGTGTCTTTAATTAGACTCATAATGGAGTCAATCGGATACCTTTTGTGGTGGAAGACCTGCACATTCCTTTCGAGCCATAAGTTCTATACAACAACATACACTCCTCAAAAAGCACGTTGGGGACCTTCCCACGTCAATCCCTTCCAGGAAAGAAGAAATTCGGGCAGGTTCTCTGGAGGAACCCAACAGAGGTCAAAAGATTTCAAAATAATACCTCATGCTTTCTTGGCGACGCAACAATAAATAAGCAGATAAGGGATGGACTCTTCCAAGGTGAGATACATCGAGCATCTATTAGGAAGGTCTTTGCCACGCATGATCAGTTAGTCCATTGTCAAGATGTGCCCTCTTACCAGTGTTCATATGAAGAATTTAACCTTTGGTGGAATCGGAGCCTTTCAGATAAAGGTCCAATTGGCTCTAATTAGTGGCCTACCCGTAAGGGCTCGATAGAAAGATTTTATCAAAAAGTCTCATTTTTTGCTTGCCAACCAAGTCGAATCATAGCCTTGCTGATTTCTGGGAGATCCATAAAGCAAAGACAGCAGGTCTTGGAATAGTGCTGCCTCTTTATTTCTTAGAGCCCTCCTTGTGGTGACATCCGAGACCATGACATTCCCATTCTCTGAGAGGAAATCTGCAATCATGCCTTCTAGAGAAGAAGACACGTTGAAGATCAAAGGGAACACAGATTTTAGCGGGTAGAAAAGAAGCCATGGGTCTTCCCAAAAGGAAATCTGAGACCCTCCCAAAAGGAAATCTGAGACCCATTGTCTCAGTTGAAACGACCCATCGTGTGAATTCCGTCCAAATAGAGCATATATCTTTCCACTAGGCAGATATGTGCCTAGTTCGAAAGATATTGATCTCCCAAGCTTCCGGCAGTCCACCATATTTATGAAGAAGAATAGAGATCCATATTCTGTTTTGTTCAGATTCGGATCCTGCCCGCCACAACCATTTTCCGAGCAACGCTAAATTGATATGATAGAGGTTACGGATACCAAGTCTACCAACACAGTTAGGTAGTTGGCACATGTCCCAAGCTATCAAGTAATATTTTTTCTCCAGACCTGAGCCTTCCCACATAAAATCTCGTTCAATTTTCTCAAGCGTGCGAATAACTGTCATAGGACATTTGAAAGTAGACATAAAGAAGATATAAATATTGGCGAGGACCAAGTTCAACAGTTGCAGACGTCCCCCGGTACTAAGGAATTTTTCCTTCCATGTGGCTAACTTCCTTTGGAATCTCTGAATGACGAAATCTCAATCACCAACTCTAGGTTTGCCCGTCCCCAAAGGGAGGCCCAGATAAGTAATAGGGAGGCAGGAAAGGGTGCAGGAAATCATGTTCGCCAGATTCTCAGTGTCCGAATGATTGATATAAATTTTAGAAACCGTGGATTTTAGCAAGTTAACCCTTTGTCTAGACACTGCTTCATATACCGAAAGGATGTTAGCAAAGGTTGATATCTCGTCCTGATTGACTATGCCGAAGAGAATAGTATCGTCAACATATTGGAGGTGAGTAACAACGCAACCACTGCTGCCCACCAGTATGCCTGAAATCCGATTCAACTCCCAAGACTTTGAGATGATGGCTCCCAATGCCTCGCCAACTAAGTTAAAGGGAAGTGGGGAAAGGGGGTCTCCTTGTCTTAGGCCTAGCGAACTTTTGAAATATTCCGTTAGAAAATCATTAACGATCACTAGAACCAAGGAGAGGTGATGCAAGCTACCATCCACTTCATCCAAGTATTGCCAAAACCGAAACAAAGCAGCATATAGTCCAAGCAATCTCAGTTGAACAAAAGCTAGCAGGTCGCTGGAATGGGTCGAATGAATAACCCGATCATATGCCTTCTCCATAACGATCTTACAAACTAAAGTTGGCAAGTGATTGGAATGAGGCGAATGAACAATCTCATGGGCAATGATTGCCATATCCATGAGCTGGCGACCATGAACAAATGCTTCTTGAGTTTCAGAAATAATAGATCTCACTATTGGTTTAAGGCGGTCAACAAGCACCTTTGTCAGAATTTTGTAGAGGAAGTTAATCATACTAATGGGCCGAAAATCACGCAAATCAGCCGCACCTTATTTCTTGGGGATAAGGGTAAGGAAGGTTGAATTTAGGCTTTTGCAAACTTTCGCCCGGGAGTGAAACTACTAGACTTAATGGTTGCCGAGACTTCAGGTTCAGAGAATGGATTCTCCAAGTTAAGGCGGTGTAAGGGGCTGATGGTAGGAAAAGTAACACCATCCAGTTGGAGTCTAGTCCAACTTTCATTTTGTTACAACGTCTGATAGAAATTATTTGATTTGCTCGGGATTAGAGACCTCTACAACTTTGGCCACAATTCTGTCAAAAGCTTTTTCTTGAATCTTACATTAGTCATATCACATGAAATTGTTGTAACGAAAGCTGGTGGTGTCGTAAAAGTTTGCTAAATTATATAGAAGTCAACGTAGATGAGATCGGGCTGAAAATCCAAACCTATATTTATTAAACTTGTGCATGACAGCTTTTGGTGGTGATATCAACTTTATTAGAACTTAGATCTATTGGAGGCAGCAATAGTTAATTAGCCTTGCTTCTATATTCAACAGCAATAGTTAATTAGCCTTGCTTCTATATTCAACAGCAATAGTTAAAGTTAATTAGCCTTGCTTCTATATTCAATACACATGATGTATAGAAGGATGAACTCCATAAAACATTGATGCAACCTTATGTATCACAACTGTGGCAACAACCCAATATGTGATACCAAAAACCCGATACAACGAGCGACATTTCGGGCCGCCACAATTGCATCATTTGGGTTGATAATTTAGAGCATGATGCACACCACCGAAACGTAACGTAGTGTCGGCAATCAAGGTCAGAATAAAATATACATAAAGTGGGTAACTAAAGCTACATAGAGCCCACCATTCCTCCCACAAAAGAAGTAAGTTCCCTAAGCAATATCTTCTATGGTCCCCTCCACACCAACCACTTCTTGGTTTGGAGTCGTATGTAGACCATATGGTTTCCTATTTATTATTGTATGATCACAGCCCACAAGAGAGGGGTTACATGATCTGATGAATGCTTGTTAGATTTTTCTAATCTCGTGTCCTTGTCACCATTGGATTGGTACTACGGCGATGCTTAGACAACTCATACGATTATTATTATTTACACCATGTCAAACTGGGACCTCGTCCTATCTCTTCCCGTCCGTTTGCATGTATTGACCATTTTAAATTATATGATGGAGGCCCTTTTTTGTCTCAATATTTCACATAATTGATCTTGAGATCATGGGCATACCATCAACGGTCAATTTTCATTCCACGTGTGTCATACAACCCAAAAATTGGCTCTATAATCACATGGCACACATCCGACCACATGTGATTTTAGAGTCACTTTTTTAGATTTGTACCACGTGAAATAAAAATTTGATCATCTAATGTCACTCCCATCATCTCAAGATCAATTGTGTGCAAGATTGGGAGGAAAAACAATCTTTCATCGTCCTAGCCGGTCAAAGCATGATGACGGGAAAGACACCCTATCGATTGGACATTTTTATTTAGCGTGCTGCTATCCCTACACCAAGTTTTACTATTTACACACCAAACATTTAAGAAAACATTTTTCTTTGCGATTTTACTTTGGTTTGGTGTGCGTATAGAAGATGTTCTTGTGGCAGTTTCAGCACTCTATCAGCGTAGTTACCCGATTTGCAGTTTCGAACTTCGGATTGACTTAGCAGTTGTGTGACGTCAAGAAAAAATAATTTGCAGTAGTTTTTTATGGACAATGTTATACAACGGATAATTTTCAATAGACAATGTTACAGACAATTTATGTGGCGCCACATGACTGACTATATACGTAATGAGGCTGGGGCCCAAACAATACAGCCAGTAACGTCAGGCCACATAAGCTATCTGGAATATTATCTATCAAAAACTGTCCACTGTTTATAATTTCTCATGTTTTATAGCTTAGAAGGAAGGATTTAAAGACCAATACAACGGCATATCAGCCAGTTCCCATGCCGATATATAGGACACACTGGCTGATATTGAAATCCCTTTTTTTATTTTTACAATATAAAATGTATATAATAAAAAAATTGCCAAAGGAGTATTTTTCATATTTTATCCGGTTCATATAGATTGATATGACTTGATATGGGGCCAATATTTGACTTGGTTGACCCGATATTTGACCTCATATAAGAGCTTAACCAAATAACCAAATATATATGGGAGAGAAGCAAATTGATTTGTTGACTTCATCAGAGTGGCAGAACCACGAAGGGAAAAAAAAAAAAAATCCTTACAAGTGAAAAAGTTGAATTTACGTACTTTTTAAAACCATTAAAGGAATCATTAACTACTCCTATTTATAAAGAGCAAATTCATAGTTGCAAATAATAAAGTACATTATTACTTAACTAAAAATGCATCCCCATCTATTTTTGCTCCCTAAATCTCTCATGGGTTCCTCTGTTTGCGCCCATGCATTCTCTAAAAGCGCTCATGCGTCAGATCTCGTAAAACCCATTGATCACTTTGGATATGATGATGGAGATCATTTTTCATCCCGATCTTTCACAAAATAAATCTTGAGATCATGTCTCACCTATTAGACGGTCCATTTTCATTCTATATGTCAAAGATCCCCAAAATATCTTTGAATTATATGACATTTTTTTGACATCATATGGCACACATCACACTCAAACATGAATTAGGGTCATGTTTGGGGATTTGTAACATATGGAATAGAAAAATGGACCTTCTGATAAGTAAGACATAATCTCAAGATTTATTGTGTGGAAGATCGGGGTGAAAAACAATATCCATCATCTAATCTGAAGCAATCAATGATTTTTTAGGGGTCTAAGACATGTCGCTTTCAAAGAATGTGTGAGCGCTAATAGAGGTACCCATATCTCATTTCCACAAGTAAATCTCCTCACACATGCATTTAAGTGCTAAAACTATTAACTTTTTTAATCAAATAATAGAAATTATTATTTTTTCAAATTTTCGACACTACAGATCTTGAGATCGTGGTCCAAATTAAAAAATTTCATTAATTTTGGCGAAATTTTGTTAAATTCGTCGAAAATAATGAAAAATTTGCAATTTCGAAGAAATCACCGAAATTTCATTAAAATTTTCGTCTGGTCCCTATTTCAACGAATTTCGGAGAACTTCGTTGAAATTGGCCTGTAAAACTTGCGCCCCCCGACTAGATGAAAATCCTGGTTCCGCCATTGCTTTATCATATACTTGAAGCAAATTGATATGTTGACTTCTTTACGCATAAAGTTGTTGATGCTAGCACGGTAGTTAGATGGAATTTTTTGATTTCTCTAATCATCTAGGCTACGTATGGCATAGCTCTCTAGTAGACGCTGTCATAGTAGAGTTCACCTGCTTCAGCATGTTCCCATCCTCTTTGCTAACATCTTGCTACCTACTTTAGCAGGTACTCCTCCTTGATAACTCTCTGCATAGCAAGATTTTATACAATATTTATCTATTCAACAGTTCTACCCTCCTCTCTACTCACTCCTTGCCAGAGCAGATTTTATTTGCTCTGATAGGGAGTTAATAGAGAGCAGGATGGTTGTTGAATCCTCCATTGTAGAGAATTAGAAAAGAGAACGAGTACAAATTAAAGCAGATGAACTCTGTTGTGGCAGGGGTTAGCAAAGAACTGTGTCATACGCAGCCTTAACCTCTACCTCTCTCACGGGAGAATTTGTATGCATCTCTATTATTATTTTTTTAATGGATGGGTGAGGGCCCAACAATCTCAAACTTACTTATCAAGAAAAGAAGAATTTGAACCCTAATCTATTAATCATCTTTAAGTGGAGAGGCTTAATACATTTGACCCATGATGCATATAATTTTGTTGATTTAAGATCTGCCACCCACCCACTTTCTGGCATAGGGTGAGCCTCAAAAGCCCATTTGGTAGTGGGCCCAGCCCGGCCCATTTACTCCTCTTGGCTTTGTTGAGTAAATTTTTAGATATAGAAGCTAGAATTAGGTAGAATTCCTTTTACATGATTGAATGAATCTGACTCCCAAATAATGTTCAATGTATGGACAAAAACTATGGCATCTTTTTGTCACTCTGATCACAATCCTATAAGTTGTATATTTGGTATAAAGATTGTGAGGTCCCATTGCATGTGGCTTATGTTTCTTGCCATCTACTCCATCACTCTTTTTGGCTTATAGTTTCAAGAATCATTTGCTTCACACCACAACCTTAATTTTTTTATCCCATTTTTTCAAGAATTATTTGCTTCACTCTCTCTCTCTATATCTCGCACAAACAAGCACACACATAGGGCTGTCAATGGATCGGATCTGGCTGCCGGACGAATAAAGCACACATGCCTGACCTGACTTGATATTGAACCGTGACTTGAGTTAACCCGACACGTCAAGCATATATGCCCGATCCGACTCGAAAAATCGACCCAGCTTGTCACCGACCCAACTCAATCAAAAACCCTGCATTTTCATTGAATTTACATATACAATATCTGGTCGGGTCCGACTAGAAGTTTTCCCGATCCAATCTTTGAGTCAAACTGACCCGACCTGAAGGCCAGGTCAGATGCTTCATGCCCAGCTTGACCAGACAAGCCAAGTTTATGTGTGAACTAGTAAAAAGTCCAGCTCGGGCGGGTTGGATATCGGGTCGACCGGACGAGATTGACAACCCTACTCTCTCTCTCTCTCTCTCTCATTAACCATGACAAAAGGCCTCTTTACGTCTTTACAACCATGTGCATGCCAGTGCATCTAGTTGTTGAGCTACTATCTTCAAAGTGATGATTCTATGCTTTAGCTACTTTGTTTGGTTTTATTAAGGCTGGGTGAAGAGTTTACATCATTGAATATTCCATTGCACATGCTGTATGACCTAACAGACCTACCTTCCAAGAAATCTATATATTGCATCGATTGCATTATCATTAAATGTGTTTAGCTAAATGAAAGGGAGAGGAGGTGCGCCCATGACTTGTCAGGTGATGTCAAAGTGTTTTTTGTTTTATATTATTATTATTATAGTTTTTTTTTTGAGTGGGTCCTTGAGATATCTTAAATGCCCACACAAAGCTTTGTTTCTATTGTAAAGGGAGCCACTGAAGGACTGAAATTTGAGTCTAATAATTTAAATAAGTTATGACCCTAACCTTTACAATTAAACTTTCCTCACCAATAATTACAAGGTGTTTTACTCACTTTTCCTAACTTTAAGTACTAAAGTTCAGGACAATGTTATCTGATTCGCTGTTCGCTTTATTTGAATTCAGGTTTTTTAGTTCACGATTCGTCACAGACGAGCGAACCCGGTTCACTAGGGTTAGGATGAGTTCCTATTTATATTAGAAGTATGTATAATTATTTCATATATATATTGAAAAAAATTACAAGTTGTTCCAAGAATGTGATAATAGAGATGAGGTTGAACGTCTGTGCATTTTAGAGGTTCAACTGCTCTTCTTTCTAACTTTTTAAATTTATACACAAAAATCTATAAAACAAGAGTAGAAGTCCGGTTGGCCTACTAGCAATGAACCGGACCAAACCTGCTCACGGATTGGTACCAATTGCAGTGAACCGGGTAACCTTGGTTCATGATTTTCCTCCAAGGCAAGTTTTGACGGACATAGACAATGAGTTAGTATTAGGTAAGTAGCGTGATCGCTGAGTTACTTGATACTCGGGTCACTTTTTGGGATGTGTGATATGTGAAACTAATATATATATACCATCTAATAGTTGTACCATGTTCTAAAGATCTTTGGTGTAAGGATTGGGATGAAAAACCATCATTTGACTAAGACCTATCAAATGTCATCTAAAATTGATGGCTACCATATAAATTTTATCCACTACTAACACTACAAAAAATAAGATTATTAGTGGCAGCAAAAAAATGCCGCTATTAATAAAAAACTACCGCTAATACCCTTGCCGCTTTACAAAAATAATGAGGTTTAATTTTTATAACAAAAAAATAGCAACACGGGTAAAATACTTCAGGGGCCAGCCCATCAAAGCGTGTTTTAGTATGTCAATTAATTTCCTCCGAATTAAAAAAATTTCAGACAACTTTTGTGGGCCGACGTCAATATTTTAGTACATACTTCGGGGTTAACCTGCCAACATTGATTTTTATGCTATGGGGCCAACCCAACAAAGCTGATTTTCAGTTCACAATACGAGTCGTGTACACCTGTATTGTGAGATGTTTTGGTAATAAACCCTACATTAAATCGGATGATAGAGCTTGGTTGTTCAATCTTTTACAAAATAAATCTTAAGATATGAGCACCAAATCACAATGAAGTACACATGATAGTTTCACATCTCAAAAAGTTATTCAAATACCAAGAGCATTGAGTTAAGTATGGACAGTAACTCAATGTCGGAAGGGTGCCTTTAATAAGGTAACCTCCTACTATGAAAAACTATAAAGGATATATTTGTTGAGGAGAAAATGCAGGCAGCGGATGTGCCTGACGTGACTGGCTGCACCGAACTACATTAATTGAGCCTCACAACACTTGCAGTCAATTGGGTCGTGCCATATCAGTTGCCTGCACTTTATCTGCCTAAAACATTTCCTTCATATGACACTGTCCCTCCTACTATTGCTTGATTAGAAGAGCAACTTCCCAAGGCGCTACCTTGCTCAGCACTCCTAAATTAAGTTAGATATTTTTGTAGAGAGCTTATGGTACAATATATTCAAGGCTTATAGCAAACCAAAGGATGCATTTGATATTAAAAATGATAGACTCAAGCGTTAAACCTTAGACAAATATCAGACAACTGGTTGGAGTGTGAAATTACCATTTTACCCCTGTGTTAGTGTCTGAGATTTGTCTAAATTTTAACGTCTGAGAGATAGCATTACTCTTTGATATTTTTGTGAACCCCAAAAAGGCCAACTGATTAAAATTTTCTCCCGTTTATTTTAATATGATCATTGAGGCATTCGAATCACGTGCTATGGCAACCGTGTGGTTTATCGTTTAATGTCCAATACAGCAACATCAAATCAATTGTCACAGACAATGCGTCTATGTAAGATTCTTCCTTCCCCGACCCAAGTTTTATGTGCTTACAACAGTAATTGTCTGAGATTTGTTTGGAATATAGCATTACTCTGATATTTTAGTAAACCTTAAAAGAGTCAATTAATTAAAATACATGGAGGTCAGATTTTATGCAGATAAAGTCTAGGCGGCTGATGCCTTTAACTATATTTATCATATGATTTATTGATGGTGATAATTGAATCAAATAATAGCCTTTGACTATATTTAATCACACGCTGAAGATTATATTTCGTGCCAATCTTATCCACTAAGGATCTATCGATCATGAACTTTAAATCAGACGCTCAAATTGTATTTTTACATGTCACATGTCCTTAAAATACAAATTCTTCTTTTAACCCTAAGTGCAATCACTTAAAAAGTGAGTGCAAGTAATGGCTCCCTTTATTTTAGTAAGATCATTGAAGCATTCCAAATTTCCAGTCACATGCTATCAAGGATCAAAATTTCCTGTTTCATTTCGGTTTTGGAGGGGGCCAAAACCAAAAATTTGGACCAAAATTTAGGCCGAAAATTTCAACCCCATGCAAAATATGACCAAAATTTCGGTTCCAAATTATCGTTTCGGTGGGGATAGAAACTGACAATTTTGGCCGAAATTTTGATCATTTCGGCCAAAATTTTGATCCTTGCCGGTTATGACAACGGTGGGTTCAGCATTTAATGCTCAATAGAGAACTCTCAAATCAATTTTCAGAGCCAATGTGTCTTGGAACTTTTAAATGGTACCTTAATTTACAACCTACGATTCTTCTTTCTAACTCATATTGTACATCTTAAACATTATTGAAAGCTTTGACTCAAGTGATAGAGAAATTTTTTTATTCCAAATCATCAACATACATAATTGATCTTGATGTCATCAACCTACCATTACACGATCAAATTTTGATTCCAAGTAGCACCTTTATTTACATGTGGCACATTGAGTCAAATTTTGGTACCTTTATTTACAACCTACAATTCTTTTTTCTCAACTCATATTTTACATGCTTAAACATTGAATGCTTTGAATTAGGTGATAGAGATAATTTTTTATTCCAAATCATCAACATACATAATTGATCTTGATATCATCAACCTACCTCCAAACGTTCAAATTTTGATTTCATGTGGCACACATCCCAAAAAAGGAACATGGTAATTGACAGGCATCAAACGTGATTCTTGAATCACTTTTCGCGATGTGTGCTAGTGAAAGTAAAATTTGACCATTTGATGGTAGGATCATGATCTCAAGATCGGTTGTGTTGAAGATTGGCATGAAAAACTATCTCCATCACTTGATTTAAAGCAGTCAACAGTTTAGGCACATGAAGTCTGAGTTGAGAAGAAAGAATCCTATGTTAGAAATGTAACTGTTTTAAATTGGTCATCATTATTTGCAACCAGAGATTCTTCTTCACAACTAAGTTTGCGCGTGTGAAAGCCCTGCTTAAATCATATGATTGAGATCAGGTTTTCGTCCCAATCTTTCCATACACGGATCTTGAGATTATGGGTGTGTCATCATCTAACAGTCAAATTTTGATTCCATATAGCTAACATCCCAAAAATTGAACGTGATCATGGACCTAACACATGATTCTTACAATGTTACGGTACATCAGTGATCTCAATTTGTGTGGAAGAAAATCTATTTGCATCAATTGATTTAAAGTAGTTATCGATTTTTGCGTACCTACAAAACTTGATTGTATAGAAAGAATCTCTGGTGGGAAATAAATGTATGCTTTTAAATTTGATGGAGCGCAGACTCTAAAAGCACCCACCTCGCCCCTCTTGCAGACGAATTTATAAGTGAGTGTCTATAAAGTTTTGGTGGGTGCAAATAGAGCTATCTTATTTTCAATTGGAGCTATACTAGAAAAATTTGGGGGAGCGCCAACAGTACGGAGGCATCAGATATTACACATGGTAAACGCTACAAAGAAAAGAAAATAATGCCCCTAATTTAAATGTGCAACTCATGGCTCCCTTTTTCCATTTCTTGGTCGGTTTTATGAACTTGCCCGACACATCAATATATCACCTAATTAAAGTAGTATAGTCATCCACTCCCTCACGGTGGTAGCGAACTCGGTAGGTAGGCTAGTGCTCACCCCTATGAAGGCAAGAATGGCAAGTTTTCTCTTTTTTCAAAAAACAAAGAATGGCAAGTTCCTTATGGATATAGACTACGATATTAATACTCTTCTCATAGAATAGCTATATATGAGCATGATGATGAAAATCATGATTTATCATATCACTAAACAGTTAAACAGAATTGTTTATTATATTTTCTGGATTATAAGTACAGTCGGATGGAGATTAAGGGAAAAGTTTTTTCAACCCTATCAGATATGGTTTTTGGATCTAATCTTAGTACTTAACCCAAAGTCTTATTGGATAAAAAGTTTGAAGATTTTTTCGTAAATGACTCAACAAATTATAATGGCAGAAAATAATTTTAGCATTACTGATGGACGAAGAATTTTCACCACAAATCTTCCCATCAGGTATATGAGAACTCCCGAACAAATTTCAAAGGTAGAAGAACTGTTGAAGAAATTTGATACGAGAAAATATCTCGATCTTTCAGAAAACCTTGAGATTGAAACCACAATGTTCGAGAAAGAAGAAGAAGAAGCCATACAGGACAATCAAACCCCTGACAGTCCTGCTTCAAAAGATTCAGTATACTACCACAACCTAGAGAATCGTATGGAAGCATAGTGGACAGTGGCGGAGCCAGAATTTTTCTGATGGGGGATCCCTTATAGTCGTAAGATAGTAATAATAGTAAAGAACATTTCAATGGTGTGAGATCAATTTTTTTAATTTAATGGTAGAAGATTGTTTAAACATTATTTGGTGTATGAATGTCTCTCTGAAGCCATTAGCCCTAAAAATAATTATACTTTGAGTAATAAATTAAGACATTTATTTTTTTATTAAAAATAATAATTATAGCATACTTTTGACTTCAGTGAAAAATTGACGACAATCTGAAATCTTAGCATTGGCAATCGGAGAGTGAATGAGACGTTATAGAAAGAGATGGGTGGCTAAGATTTGAGAGAGAGAGAGAGGAGAGAGAGAGAGAGAGAGAGAGAAAGAGAGAGAGTAAAGACAGAGATACGTTGGGACTTGAGAGTGAGGGGAGAATTTTAGGCGTGAGATTTGAGAGAGAGAGAGAGAGAATTTTGGGAAAAGAGAGAGAGAGAGAGAGAGAGAGAGAGTTTTGGGAGTCTATTCCTGTTAAAAAAATTTGTGGATAAAAAAATAAGTTTTTAAAATATCTTAAAATTTTGAGATTTGGGAGATCCTTATTAAAAGATATTGCCCCTAAAAAGATGGAGCTTAAAAGACTTTAAAGAAAAAAACTTGCAGTGGGGGATCCCGGGCCCATTAACAATGTAGCTCCGCCACTGATAGTAGACCACCCTACTATCACCAAAAGTAAAGTAGCATGGTCGACTTCAGCTCATCTAGGACACGTGGCTACTAACCTTCGCCTCCAAAAAAGTAGAGCAAATCAAAATCCACTTTAGAAAAAGCTAAAACAGATTTGATACCTCTTTTGTAAAGAAAAATCAGCTTTTCAGTTGGTAAAATCGAATCTTGTCTTTCTTTTGAAAAAATATATCTTTATTTAAAAAAAAAAGGATTCGATGAATCATTACAAGTCTTAGAAGTCTATAAATTGACATGTTCCCAACCATGTTGGGATATCAAGTCTTGAAGTGAATCTCGTAGTCTGCTTGTTTTTGTAAATGGTATCAGATCCTAGATTTAGTTTGTATTAGTGTTTGAGTTTGTATTGGAAGTTTGAAGTTTGAAGGCTTGAAGACTGTATGTAATTCCTCTATTTTAATGCAGATATTATATTTTATGTATGATATATAATTTCTTATTGTGTTATATTTCATTAAACATTGTTGGTTAATAACTCTTTTTATTTATGTAACTAAGTCTTACCTAATATATATATAAAAAAAAGCTCTTTTGGTTAAATTTACGAAGTATTTTTACTAGTTTAATTGATATAAAACCTATATACATATTGTATTGAAAAGCCCATTGTGTAACTGTGGGCTCTCCCGAGTCCGTCGTGACGATGTGCTCTCTTAAAAAAGATGGAGTCACCACTCGGAGATTTTGGTGTCCCAGGATACTTCAAAATCGATATATAAGCACCGAAGTGTAAAATATGACTCTGATTTACCGGTCAATGCCAAAAACTCTTGCATAGAGGCTTCGGTTATCAATCGAGAAGGTGTTAGGCACCCGATCAACATACTCGTAAGCGATCTCTACTATGGCCAGGTCTATGTTAAGATATATATATATATATATATATATATATATATATATATATATATATATATATATATATATATATATATATATAAAGTGAAAAAGTGAGCGACACTTCCTCTTGTCCGAAGGCACCACAATCCTATTGGGCTCTCCGTAAATAATAATATTTCGGCGACGTAACCGCCCAAATCTTAGGAAAGAGGAAAAGCAAAGAAAGAAGGTAGAGGAATAGAGGGGAGAGCCGGAGCTCTCGTACCCCTGTAGCATCGGTGGTTGGGCCTTCGCGTGAATGTGTCACAAAAGAGCTTCCGATAGGACGATGGGTGAGGATGTGGTCTTAGAGCTTAGGAGGCATGGTGGAATTTTTAGGCAATGGAGAGACAATTTGCAAGGGTCTATTCTCTTAGAAATTTCAAAAGATCCTTAAACAAGGGGAGGAGGGGTGGCTCTCTATTTATAGAAGGAGATGTGGTTAAGGGGGTACTTAAGAGCTAATGGGGTTAGAAATTAGGTAATCCCTAATCTAAGGTTTTCTAGGTTTTCTAGGGTTTTTAAAGAAGGAAATTGGATTCAAGGGTGGATGATTGGTTGAAGACTTAAATGGCATAAGAGTGATACATAGGTTCTAAAGGGTTAAAACAGTCCTAAAGAAATACACCCATAAATCTAGGATGGTTCAAAGGTCAAACCCCAAAGTCAAAATCTACCATTTTTTACGAAAATCAAGAAAATGTGCATGAGTGCATAGTATGCATGCTTGTACATTTTCTGGTGTTCAGAATCAACGAAGTTGATCCCCCATGCTGGCGTGCATACTATGCACGCATGTGTAAATTTTGCGAAAAATTGCACATGCGTACATACTATGCACGCATGTGTAATTTTTAGCATTTTTACATTAACTTCAAATTGTCATAACTTTTGATGTACAATTCGGAATTGGACAATTCTTAGCTCGCTGGAAAGTTGGGGATCTCATCATTCGAAAGGTACAGGTCACAGCCCCAGCAGAGCTCTAGGTGAAATTTGGCAGGCCTCTTTCCATGGGCTGTCTCGGTGGGTTCAAGTCAGGTTCTATGGGCCTGATTGGGCTCTCTAAGGGTGTTAGGGATGGATCCTAAGGGTTTGGGTTAATTTCTAAGCGTTCCGAAAGTACTTTTGAAAGCTCAGGTGTACGCCTTTCATCGAAGTACATGTTGATCATACATTGGACCACATCTGTGATAGGATCTCAGTCCCTCTTAGCTTCATTAGCTACTTTTGGATTCTATCCATCTATTCTTCCAACAGTTCTAACTCTCTCGATGTCATGGTTAGAGTTGGTTCCCCACTGGGCCAACTCCATTCATTTTGGACGGCTTGTTGGTTGGTGAGTGTGGGGGGTAGGGGATTGAACTCAACAAAAGCCCCTATGTAAGCTTCACTAGTTCAGGCCTCATCTTCCTCGTACTGATGACTTGCATCAGTAAATGGTGGAGGAAGGGTGAGGTTATCCTGCTAGTTCTGAGTGGGCTGTATGGGGGCCTGATGAGACCATTGTATGTGGGGAAAGCTCTTATGATGAATTTAGGGGTAAGGGGGTGAAAAAATGGAGGATTTGGGGTGGGTGCTTGATGGGGCCATAGTATACTCTGGGGATTTGGTTGGGCAGTGAGTGGGTGGGTAAGCTGGTTGATGGTTTGGGATGAATTCCTATATTAGGTTGGGTGTGGATGAATGGAGCTTATGCCGAATTGAGGGATTGGATGAGGTGGGTTTGCTAGTTGAGGAGGAATGGGGGTTTGTTGGGTGCGGGTGTATGTGGGGAATTGAGGGAATGATGGAGGGTTTGAGAATGTCACCCTTCAATTTGGACCTAAATGGGCTTAGGATTGGGTATTGGGCCTTTGGGGCCCACTCGGATGGCCCCATGGTTGATGGGAGGGGCCTTGGATGGTATGGACTATGGGTGATTGAATGGGATTTTGGGGGAATGGGGTGTGGAAATTTTGGAGGGTTTATGATGGATTTGGAGGTATTTGGGATGGATGAGAAAGGCTTTGGACGACCTTCCAAGCTGTATATGCCCTAACCATGTCTTCCATTATGGCCATGGGATCGGCTATGGGGATGGATGTGGATGACCCTTCCGATGAGGGGGGTGTATGGGAAGGATTGGTCATGACTTGGGTGGATGGGGGAAAAGTGAGTGTATGTTGGGTGAATGTGGGGAAGTGTGGTGTATTTGGAGGGGAAAGGGGATTCATTTGGAATGAATGTGGAGGAAAATGGGGTGTATGTTGGATGGATGGGGGAAAATTGGGCATGACCTGGGTAAATGTGGGGGAAAATTAGGCATGACTCGGGTAGATGTGAGAAAATGGGGGGTATTTGGATTGGTTGTAGGGGGAAAGTGGGGTGCATTTTGAGTGGAAGGAAAAATGGGCATGATTTGGGTTGATGTGGGAGAAGAATGGGGTGTATCTTGAGTGGAAGTGGAAGGAAAATGGGGCGTATGTGGAGTGGATGGGGGAAAATTGGGTATGACCTGGGTATATGTGTGAAAAATTATGGATATTTTGAGTGGAAGTGGATGGGGAAATTGGTAAACTTTGGGTGGATGTGGAGGGAAAGTGGGGTGGATTTTGAGTGGAAGGAAAAAATGGGTGCACCGAATGGTCCGGTGACATTAAATGGGGGTTGGGTGGAGGGATTGGAAATGGGGATCTCCTCGGCATAGGAATGTGATGGGGAATGTAGTGGGGACGAGTCCGAATCAAAGGTGGTGGGATCAACCGGGCAAGACATGGTTTGTTGGCAGGTGGGGTATGGGTTTCTCGGGTACGAACCAAAGGTTTTCCTTCTCCTTCTCCTACAGGACGACAGCGGATTCGGCGATGCCGTTGTTACAGCACCACAAAGTTCTCTTTTTAGATTTTTGTATATATGACAAAAACAATTTTTTTTCGATTTTTGATATTTTGAATTTTTTTTGGAAATAAATTTTTGGATCTTTTTCTCTTACGGTGCTCTTTGGGGCCTTGGGACTCCCTTTTCGGGTGGTGTTCACACCCCCAAGATTTCCTATGGCGAGACTCGGATACCCTTTTTGAGAATCAAAGGAAAAAATCCCTTGATCTCTAAAGGCATGGATTTCCACGCGGTGACCCGATCTCTCGAAAGAATCAATAAGAGGGAGACCTCTTTTGGCTGGCGAGAGCGTTTTGGGTACCTTAAGATATGGGAAGCGTCAGAAATATCAAAACCCACAAGTGGGGGGGTTCAAGGATCAGTGAAAAAGGCCCCAAATCCGAGTTGCTTCAAAAATTAGCCTATGCGTGCATAGTATGCACGCATGTACTGATTTCTACATTTTTTTATTATGCGTGCATAGTATGCATGCATGTACAAAATTCTGGATTTTTTTTCTATGCATGCATGAATAAATTTTCGGATTTTTTGTATATGCATGTATAGTATGTACACAATGCAAAAAAACAAAAAAAAATTTCCCTTTCTAACAGCAAACCCGAGTTGGTCTAAACTTGGCTGTTTGAGGCAATGCCCCCGAGACTTTTTTTTTCTTCACTTTTTGGGTTCCTCCTTTCCGCACTTAAAGGATAGAAGGCCGATTCGGTTCCACTAACGCACTCCCCAAGGTTTTTAGGCTAAGTAATAAGATCGGTCACCCACCCAATATACCTCCGGCACGAATGCCTTCTCAGATACTGGATGAGGTGCTTCCTTCCAAGATCATCACCACTAAGGCTACCGCTCTAATTGGAACCGGGATGTGAATATCGTTACCTAAAATTTTCACTTTTTGTAAAAGCTACCCGCCAGAACGAAGTAATTAAGTCCCTCTTGGTTCACTTTTAAAATTCAATTTTAAGGGAGCTTTCTATAAGTCCAAAAACGGGTTGTGAGAATCATGTGCCACCTCTAATGGCCGGCGTCCATTGATGGAATATGAATCTAAACTATCAAATAACCTGCCAAAAGACTAAGGTGGTAAAATGACAGAAAAAGAAGCTAAGCCATCAAGTAACCCGCCAAACGGCTAAGGTGGTAAAAATGATAAAAACTAAAGCTAAATTATCAAGTAACCCGTCAAACAGCTAAGGTGGTAAATGACAAAATCATAGAGGTAAGTAAAAAGTACATCAAGTAGGCCCACCAAACGGCTAAGACAGTAAATGATAGAATCGTAAGGGTAAGTATAAAAAATGCAGAATCGTAGGGGTAAGTAAGCAAGAAAAAAAAAAAGTTAACAAGACAAGAAAAAACACTTAACAAAAAGAAAAAAAAAAGGTCAAAACTTATAGGACAAGCTCTACAAGTTATCCCCAACGGAGTCACCATCTGTGCGATCGTGGCCTCTCCCGAGTCTGTCGCGACAATGTGCTCTCGTAAAAAAGATAAGAGTTGCCACCTGGAGCTTTTGGTGTCCCGAGATACCTCAAAATCGATATATAAGTACCGAAGTGAAAAATATAACTCTGATTTATCGGTCAACGCCAAAGATTTTTGGGTAGGGGCTTCGGTTATCAATCAGGAAGGTGTTAGACACTCAATCGACCCGCTTGTAACCGGTCTCTTCTATGGTCAGGTCTATGTTAAGATATATATATATATATATATATATATATATATATATATATATATAAAAGAAGTGAAAAAGTGAGTGGCACGTCCTCTTTCCTGAAGGCACTACGATCCTATTGGACTCTCCGCAAATACTGAAATTTTAGCTATGTAACGGCCCAAATCTTATGATAGAAGAAAAATAAAGAAAAAAGGTAGAAGAATAGAGGGGAGAGTTAGAGCTCTCAGGCCCTTGTAGCACCGGTGGTTAGGCCTTCGAGTGAATGCGTCACAAAAGAGCTTCCAATAGCACGATGGGTGACGATGTGGTCTTAGAGCTTGGGAGGCAAGGTGGAATTTTTGGGCTATGGGGAGACGATTTGTAAGGATTTCTTCTCTTAGAAATTTCAAAAGATCCTTAAACAAGGGGGGGAGGGGGTGGCTCTCTATTTATAGGAGTGGTGGTTAAGGGGGTACTTAAGAGCTAATGGGGTTAGTAATTAGGTAATCCCCAATCTAAGGTTTTCTAGGGCTTGGAAAGAAGGGAATTGGATTCAAGGGTGGATGATTGGTTGATGACTTAAATGGCATAAGGGTGATATATAGTTTCTAAAGGATTAAAAAAATCCTAAAGAAATAAACCCAGAAATCTGGGATGGTCCAAAAGTCAAAATTCGCCATTTTTCACGAAAATTAAGAAAATGTGCATGCATGCATACTATGCACGCATGTACATTTTTTGGTATTCAGAACCAGAGAAGTTGACCCCCCATGCTAGCAAGTTATGTAGCAAAATCCAAAATGGCTATACATACATACTACGCACGCATGTGTAAATTTTGCGGAAAATTTCTCATGTGTGCATACTATGCACACGTGTGTAATTTTCAGCATTTTTACATAAACTTCAAATCGCCATAACTTTTGATATACAACACGTTATTGAGCGATTTTTGGCTCCTTGGAAAGCTAGGGATATCCTCTTTCCAAGGGTATAGGTTTCAATCCCAACAGAGATCCAGTTAAACTTTGGAAAGCCACTTTCCATGGGTGGTCTCGATGTGTTCAAGTTCGATTCTAAGGGCCTGGTTGAGCCCTCTAAGGGTTAGGAATGGATCCTTAGGGTTTGGGGGTGTCTCCTGAGGGTTCGTGTAACAGCCCCGATTTTTCTAGCATGGAGTCGTTGACTTTCGACGATGATGCGACTTGCTTTGACTGATTTAACCTTGGTCAAATTTTCACGTTTGTGATGTGGCCTTTGACCCATTTATCTATATTGGGTAAGTACACCCAACCGCAAATATGGGACCAATTCCTGACGCAAAACTAATCTTTGAAACTCGAACCCTTATACGGTGTGTGTGTTGCACACAACTCGAGCCCCTGGATCAGACCAGGTTCGATTCCTCTTTGAAGCACCATGGTATAACATTGGCGTAGTTAATTAATTTTAAATAGATTATAACAAGATGAGTGGCGTACAACTGACCATGGGCGATTGTGTACACCCTAGACACAAACCTGAACCAAGCCCCAATATTTCCAAACACTCGTGCGTCGATTCGTTTCGACATTGGGTGAGACGTGCGCCATGCACTGTGAATAGACCAATTAGTTAGTGGCAAGAGAGCCAAATGGAGAGGTACGATTGTGTAACAAAATCAAGACCCATTAGTTGATTGGCTTTAAATGGCCCATACATTTTCATCTTTGTGTCAGCTGTACACTAGAACTAACCCAAGTATAGGAACCCATTAGGTATTGGATCTGGGTATCTTTGGAATAGGACCCAATTTATTGAGACATGTAGCGAATATATGCCGGCCTTGAAGACCACTCTGGTGTGCTTTATTTTTATTATATCTTAAGGACCTGTACACTGAATGTGATGTACTGTTAATACACATAATCGAGACCATCAATTAGTTAACCAGGCCCATGGATTATGACCCAATAGTTGTGGCCTTAAGATAGAGCACATACACCAACTTGTGGTGTACCAGCTCCACACCTAACCAACTACACTTAATATAAAAGCAAAGCCCCATAGCCTTAGCCTCATTTGTGAATTCGTTGGAGAGGGGCAAAGAGTCGAGAGAGGGAAACCAAGAGAAAACCTTCACCTTCTTCTCATTTCTTTCCTTTTGATGAGATCATAATCGTTGATCTTCGCTCAAACTCCTTCCTTCACCTCACGAAATCATTGCTTCACCTTGTATCGTCAAGAGAGTCCGAGCTTCGGCACCACTAGGCTCAAATGGAGGAAATCTATCCATTGATCTCCTCAAATCCCTCTTCTCAAGGATTTAAATTGGTCCATAATCTCAAGAAGTGATCGATCAGTGGGTGAACGGCAAGTTCTGAGTTGATTCCTTCGATTTCGACCATCACAATCTTCGCATGTGACGGCCCAAATTTTCCCAACCTGAACTTTCTGTGATATATATTTTTTTTGGGGTCATGACTTGGGTGGATGGAGGAAAAGTGAGTGTATGTTGGGTGAATGTGGGGAGGTGTGGTGTATTTGGAGGGGAAATGGGGTTCATTTGGAATGGATGTGGAGGAAAGTGGGGTGTATGTTGGATGGATGGGAGAAAATTGGGCATGACTTGGGTAAATGTGAGAAAAAATTGGGCATGACTCAGGTAGATGTGAGAAAATGGGGTGCATTTGGATTGGTTGTGGGGGGAAAGTGGGGTGCATTTTGAGTGGAAGGAAAAATGGGCATGATTTGGGTTGATGTGGGAGAAGAATGGGGTGTATCTTGACCGAAAGTGGAAGGAAAATGAGGCGTATGTGGAGTGGATGGGGAAAATTGGGTATGACCTAGGTATATGTGTGAAAAAATTAGGTATATTTTGAGTGGAAGTGGATGGGGAAATTGGTAAACTTTGGGTGGATGTGGAGGGAAAGTGGGGTCGATTTTGAGTGGAAGGAAAAATGGGTGCACCGAATGGTCTGGTGACATTAAATGGGGGTTGGGTGGAGGGATAAATGGGGATCTCCTCGTCATAGGAATGTGATGGGGAATGTAGTGGGGACGAGTCCGAATCAAAGGTGGTGGGATCAACCGGGCAAGACATGGTTTGTTGGCGGGTGGGGTATGAGTTTCTCAGGTATAGACCAAAGGTTTTCCTTCTCCTTCCCCTACAGGATGACGACGGATTCGGCGATGCCGTTGTTACGGCACCACAAAGTTCTCTTTTTAGAATTTTGTATATATGACAACAACAATTTTTTTTCGATTTTTGATGATTTTGAAATTTAAAAAAAAAAATAGATTTTTGGATCTCTTTCTCTTACGGTGTGCTCTTTGGGGCCTTGGAACTCCCTTTTTGGGTGGCGTTCACACCCCCAAGACTTCCTACGGTGTATCTTGACCGAAAGTGGAAGGAAAATGAGGCGTATGTGGAGTGGATGGGGAAAATTGGGTATGACCTAGGTATATGTGTGAAAAAATTAGGTATATTTTGAGTGGAAGTGGATGGGGAAATTGGTAAACTTTGGGTGGATGTGGAGGGAAAGTGGGGTCGATTTTGAGTGGAAGGAAAAATGGGTGCACCGAATGGTCTGGTGACATTAAATGGGGGTTGGGTGGAGGGATAAATGGGGATCTCCTCGTCATAGGAATGTGATGGGGAATGTAGTGGGGACGAGTCTGAATCAAAGGTGGTGGGATCAACCGGGCAAGACATGGTTTGTTGGCGGGTGGGGTATGGGTTTCTCAGGTATAGACCAAAGGTTTTCCTTCTCCTTCCCCTACAGGACGATGACGGATTCGGCGATGCCGTTGTTACGGCACCACAAAGTTCTCTTTTTAGAATTTTGTATATATGACAACAACAATTTTTTTTCGATTTTTGATGACTTTGAAATTTAAAAAAAAAAAATAGATTTTTGGATCTCTTTCTCTTACGGTGTGCTCTTTGGGGCCTTGGAACTCCCTTTTTGGGTGGCGTTCACACCCCCAAGACTTCCTATGGCGGGACCCGGATACCCTTTTTGAGAATCAAAGGAAAAAATCCCTTGATCTCTAAAGGCATGGATTTTCACGCGGTGACTCGATCTCTCAAAAGAATCAATAAGAGGGTGACCTATTTTGACCGGCGAGAGCATTTTGGGTACCTTAAAATATAGGAAGCGCCAGAAATATCAAAACCTACAAGCGGGGGGTTCAAGGATCAGTGAAAAAGGCTCCAAATCCGAGCTGCTTAAGAAATTAGCCTATGCGTGCATAGTATGCACGCATGTACTGATTTCTGCATTTTTTTATTATGCGTGCATAGTATGCATGCATGTACAAAATTCTGGACTTTTTTTCTATGCACTCATGAATAAATTTTCGGATTTTTTGTATATGCGTACAAAGTATGTACGCAACGCTAAAAATAAAAATAAAAAATTTCCCTTTCTAACAGCAAACCCGAGTTGGTCTAAACTTGGCTTTTTGAGGCAATGCCTCCTGAGACTTTTTTTTTCTTCACTTTTTGGGTTCCTCCTTTTCACACTTAAAGGATAGAAGGCTGATTTGATTTTACTAATGCACTTCTCAAGGTTTTTAGGCTAAGTAATAAGATCGGTCACCCACCCAATATACCTCTGACACGAATGCCTTCTCAGATACTGGATGGGGTGCTTCCTTCCGAGATCATCACCACTAGGGCTACTGCTTTAATTGGAACCGGGACGTGAATATCGCTACCTAAAATTTCCCCCTTTTGTAAAAGCTACTCGCGAGAATGAATTAATTAAGTCCTTCTTGGTTCACTTTTAAAATTCAATTTTAAGAAAGTTTTCTTTAATTCCAAAAACGGGTTGTGAGAATCCTGTGCCACCCCTAAGGGCCAGCGTCTACTGATGAATATGAATCTAAACTATCAAGTAACCTGCCAAACGACTAAGGTGGTAAAATGACAGAAAAAGAAGCTAAGCTATCAAGTAACTCGCCAAACGGCTAAGGTGGTAAAAATGACGAAAAATAAAGCTAAATTATCAAATAACCCGCCAAACGGCTAAGGTGATAAATGACGAAATCATAGGGGTAAGTAAAAAGTGCATCAAGTAGGCCCACCAAACGGCTAAGGTGGTAAATGACAGAATCGTAGGGGTAAGTATAAAAAATGCAGAATTGTAGGGGTAAGTAAGCAAGAAAAATAAAAAGTAAACAAGACAAGAAAAAACACATAGCAAAAAGAAAATAAAATGCCAAAACTTCTAGGAGAAGCTCTACAAGCTATCCCCAGCGGAGTCACCATCTGTGCGATCGTGGGCTCTCCCGAGTCCGTCGCGATAATATGCTCTCTTAAAAAAGATGGAGTCGCCACGTGGAGCTTTTGGTGTCCCGGGATACCTCAAAATCGATATATAAATACTGAAGTGTAAAATATAACTCTGATTTACTGGTCAACGCTAAAGGTTTTTGGGTAGGGGCTTCGGTTATCAATTAGGAAGGTGTTGGTCACTCGATTGACCTGCTCGTAAGGGGTCTCTACTATGGTCAGGTCTATGTTAAGATATATATATATATATATATATATATATATATATATATATATATATATATATATATATATATAAGAAGTGAAAAAGTGAGCGGCAAATCCTCTTGCTCAAAGGCACCACGATCCTATTGGACTCTCCGCAAACACCGAAATTTTAGCGGCGTAACGGCCCAAATCCTCTGATTAAGGAAAAACAAAGAAAAAAGGTAGAGGAATAGAGGGGAGAGCCAGAGCTCTCGGGCCCTTGTAGCACCGGTGGTTAGGCCTTCGCGTGAATGCGTCACAAAAGAGCTTCCGATAGAACGATGGGTGAGGATGTGGTCTTAAAGCTTGGGAGGCAAGGTGGAATTTTTAGGTGATGGGGAGACAATTTGCAAGGATTTCTTGTCTTGGAAATTTCAAAAGATCCTTCAACAAGGGGGGGGGCTAAGGGGGTACTTAAGAGATAATGAGGTTAGTAATTAGGTAATCCCTAATCTAAGGTTTTCTAGGTTTTCTAGGGCTTGGAAAGAAGGGAATTGGATTCAAGGGCGGATAATTGGTTGATGACTTAAATGACATAAGGGTGATACATAGGTTCTAAAGGGTTAAAAAAATTCTAAAGAAATACACCTAGAAATCTGGGATGGTCCAAAAGTCAAAATCTGCCCTTTTTCACGAAAATCAAGAAAATGTGCATGCGTGCATACTATGCACGCATATTCATTTTCTGGTCTTCAGAACCAGAGAAGTTGACCCCCATGCTGGCAAGTTCTATAGCGAAAGCCAAAATGGCCATGAATGCATACTACGCACGCATGTGTAAATTTTGCGGAAAATTGCTCATGCGTGCATACTATGCACACATGTGTAATTTCCAGCATTTTTACATCAACTTCAAATCGCCATAACTTTTAATGTACAACTCGTAATTGAGTGATTCTTGGCTCGTTGGAAAGCTAGGGATCTCCTCATTCCAAGGGTATAGGTTTTAGGCCCAACAGAGGTCCAAGTGAGCTTTGGAAATCCTCTTTCCATGGGAGGTCTCGGTGGGTTCAAGTCCGATTCTAAGGGCCTGGTTGGGCTCTCTAAGGGTTAGGAATGGATCCTTAGGGTTTGGGGGTGTCTCTTGAGGGTTCGTGTAACAGCTCTGATTTTTCTAGCATGGAATCATTGACTTTCGACGATGATGTGACTTGCTTTGACCGGTTTGACCCTGGTCAAACTTTTCTCGTCTGTGATGTGGCCTTTGACCCATTTATCTCTATTGGGTAAGTACACTCAACCGCAAATATGGGACCAATTCCTGACGCAAAATTGATCTTTAATACTCGAACCCTTATACGGTGTGTGTGCTTCATATAACTCGAGCCCCCGGATCGGACCAGGTTCGATTTCCTCTTTGAAGCACCATGGTATAACATTGGCGTAGTTAATTAATTTTAAATAGATTATAACAAGATGAGTGGCATACACGTGATCATGTGTGATCGTATACACCCTAGACACAAACCTGAACCAAGCCCCAATATTTTCTAACACTTGTGCGTCGAATAGTTTCGGCATCGGGTGAGACGTGCGCCGTGCACTGTGAATAGACCGATTAGTTAGTGGCAAGAGAGCCAAATGGAGAGGTACGATTGTGTAACAAAATCAAGACCCATTAGTTGATAGGCTTAAAATGGCCCATACATTTTCATCCTTGTGTCGGTTATACACTGGAAGTAACCCAAGTATAGGAACCCATCAGGTATTGGATATGGGTATCTTTGGAATAGGACCCAATTTATTGAGACGTGTAACAAATATACGCCGACCTTGAAGAGCACCCTGGTGTGCTTTATTTTTATTATATCTTAAGGACCTGTACACTGAATGTGACGTACTATCAATACACAGAATCGGGACCATCAGTTAGTTAACCAAGCCCATGGATTATGACCCAATAGTTGTGGCCTTAACATGGAGCCCATACACCAACTTGTGGTATACCAGCTCCACACCTAACCAACTACACTTAATATAAAAGCAAAGCCCCATAACCTTAGCCTTATTTGTGAATTCGTTGGTGAGGAAAAAAGAGTCGAGAGAGGGAAACTGAGAGAAAACCTTCACCTTCTTCTCATTTCTTTCAGTTTGATGAGATCATAACCGTTGATCTCCGCTCAAACTCCTTCCTTCACCTCACGAAATCATTGCTTCACCTTGTATTATCAAGAGACTCCAAGCTTTGGTACCACTAGGCTCGAATGGAGGAAATCTAGCCATCGATCTCCTCAAATCCCTCTTCTCAAGGATTTAAATTGGTTTGTAATCTCAAGAGGTGATCGATCAGTGGGTGAACGGCAAGTTCGGCGTTGATTCCTCCGATTTTGACCATCACAATCTTCGCATGTGACAACCCGGATTTTCTCAACCTGAACTTTTTATGATATATATATTTTTTCTTAAACTTAAACGGTAAAACTTGGACCGCCAGATCGTAGGTCGCAATCTGATACAGAAAGCTTGGTACATCCACCATAAGTGCAGAAATCAAAGCATATATACATATGCAAGAACTAAATCAAATCTCCATTTCTATATAGAGAACACGTAATCTCAAAAGAAATAAACTAAACCATCGGTGATGGCCAACCACACCAAAAAGTGGTATACAAAAGGTACATACGAGTACAAGGTACCAAGTCTGAACTTACCAAACTCCACAGTGTACCCAATCTACGATGCCGGAAATCTTAACACCCTCAAGTCCTTAAACCACAAGTCCCATATCCTGATAAAAGTTATACCTGTGACATATAGTCAGGGTGAGCTACCAACTAATCTCAGTAGAAGACATCCAATATAAATTCACATTTTTATCATTAGAAGTCATAGATTCAATGACAGGAGTTAAAACCATCTTTCCATCTTTCAAAACTGAGTTTCAAAGCATTTATCATTTTCATTTCAAAACGGACTTTCAAAGCATAACTTTCAAAACAGAGTTTTCATCAAAGCAATATATATAAAAGAGTACATTAAAAACAGTCTGAAGTATCCAAGGGTCTCCAAGTCCAAATCCAAGTCCAAACAAATTTGCAACCAAAACAGTCCAAGGGTGTCCAAAAGGTGTCTCAAAATATCTAAGGGTGTCTCAACGTATCCACGAGTGTCCAAGTTTTTCCAAGGATGTCTCAATGTATCCAAGGGTGTCACAATGTTTTCAAGGGTGCCCAAGTTTATCCAAGGGTGTACAAGGGATGCATGATTTCCAAGGGATGAATGATGTTTCCAAGGGATGCATATACAACATATGTATGAATGCGTGTACGGATGATGATGCCGTATCGGCTCCAACGGATGCAGTCAAAAGTATCCAAAGGATTCACAATGCAAGTTTCATGTCAAAGTCTAAGTGTCAGTTAGCGACATTTCACATCTTTCTAATGCGTCACGAATTCACATATTTCAAAGCGTCCCGAATTCACACTTTTCAAAGTGTCACAAATTCACAATTTTCAACTCGTCACGAATTAACAATTTTCAAATACAGTCAAAGCAAATAAAAAATTTTAGTTATAGTTTCAAAGAATTTACACGCTAGTTCACATACGGTCAAATAGTACATTTTTCATGAAATCATATCAAAGAACTTATGAATCAAAGTCGAATATGTAAATTTGTATTAAAGTTCCCCTACCTAAATCTTGAAGTTGCGCGAAGCCAAGCAAAGTCCTATCGGTGGCTTCCCGCCCTCAATCTACATCACAAGCACACCACGATGCATCAAGGATTAATTCTAATCACTAATAACTTAGACATATTTAAGTATTTTCTCAAAACAAGGTTGAAACGGATAAGTTCGTACTAACTTAGAATTTGATGCAACCTTCCCCCTAATTTTTGACCTTTAAAACTTTGGATTCATGAGTTGGTCAATTCACAAAAGGTCTAGAGATAAACGCCATAAGAATCATATTAATCGGATTTCAGAGTAATACTTTACGGCCAAAATACCGAGGCAATGTCGGCAAGCACAGTCAAAATCGACCGATTGGTTTCTCCAAAAACCTTCATATTTTCACTCTTGACAAAATCGATCGAACGTTCACTTATTTCGATCGATCGGTTTTGTCAGTTTCTTCACATTCACGGGTTTTAAACTTCTCAAACTCATTTTTCTTCACATTTAACTCCTATTCTTCTAATTCTTCACCCATAAACATAAATTAAACTAACTCAACTATAAATCATAACTTAGCACAATTTCCATACCTCAAATTGATCTATTTCTTGATTCACGAGCTCACGCCCAAGTTAGGGTCTCGGAGCGAATTTCGTCGATCTCACCGGTGTTTGAATCGAAATAGAGCCTACAATGACGCTCCGCTCCAACACGCACTACTCTTCACTTTCCCAATCGCGTGCGCCATGATCACTACGGTTGGTTCTCTACCGTTAAACCCACACATTCAAAATCTCAAAATTTTCATTGATGTAGGAATTAACATCTCCCTGTGGCACACAAACTAACACGAAGCCAATACCTTGAAATTCAACGGAGCCGATTTGATGTTCGGACAGTTTATCGCGTGATTTCCTCCTTCTCTTTTCTTTTACTCTCTAGAAACCCAAACTCTTGCGAACGACTAACGGATTGCGAGAAAAGCCTTGCTTTCTCTTATAAGTTAAAGGGGCCGATTCCCCTATTAAACACACACACACACCCATTTGGGTGTTAGTTCTTATCCACATGACTTGTTCCAATGTGGAACGACTACACCAATACAAAGTGTTAGCTATTAAACCAATAATCTTTTGGTTCGGTATGGGGCCTGCACATCCAACCCACTTGTCTATCGTATTCGATGTTGAGCCAATAAACTTGAAAAATCCAAACAGTGACGTGTTTCTTAACACATGCTGTAACATCCCCAAAAATTTGGGTTTTAATAGTGTCCTCGAGATACATGCCCAACTGGTCATAAGTACGATCAAGTGAAAGTCAACTTGATGATTTAGGTTAAATTAGGTTTGATGTGAATGTGCTACTGCGCGTGGTGTTTGATCTGATTACGAGATCACGTGCACCTGTTATGGGTGTGTATGCTTTGTACCGAAGGGTTCAATTGGGTTAAAGGAGTTAAAAGGTAATAGAAGTTATTTCTCTTTGGTTTGGTAGGTGGTTAGGGATTTATGAAGAGAGAGAGAGAGAGAGAGAGAGTAAGGAGGAGGGAGTAAATGCTAGAGATTTTGTGTGGAATTGCGGATTGAGGCCATACTTGAGCTATTAATCATGACGGTAACGTGTGGGGATTCAAAGAATCGAAGCTAAGAACCATAGCTTATGGAATCAAGCCTTGAAACACCCATACTTAGAATTGAGGTAAGATTTTTATAAATTATGATGAGAGTGATATTATGATTATGTTGTTGAGTTATTGAGAAATTAAAGAGATAGAAAAAGAAATTTTTTTTAAGAGAGAGCAAAGCTAGAGGAACTGTCCGAAGAGGGCTGAGTACTGTCAAAAATCGATTAATCGATTTTGATAAAAAGCAAATCTAGACACTAAAGCACGAAACCGATTAATCAAATTAAATTTTGATTAATCAATTTTTGGTTTCGATTAATGGATTTGGAATCGATTACTCGATTGGGTACTTCCAGTGGCTGGAAAATGAGGAGTCTGAGAAAACCGATTAATCAATTTTAGGATCGATTAATCGATTTGGAATTTCGATTAATCGATTTGAGATCGATTAATTGATTTTGGGAATTCGATTAATCGATTTTGGGATCGATTAATCGATTTTAACAGTTTTGTGTGGATTTTGTTTTGTACCTTGGAGTTCTGGGAGGGCCTTGTACCTTCTTTTATGCATCATTCTTGATGCTTTGCATGTGACATGATGTAATTTAGGTTGAACGCTTGAATACGAGCATAGGAAGCCACTATGGACCTTGTTGCTTGGGGATTGAAGCACGTGAGGTAGGGAATATTCTAAACTTGTACACTTGATTATAAAAGCATGCATGTAGTGATGTTTTAAGTATGCAAACTTGTTAAAGCATGGTTAATGGCTTGTATTTTAAAATGCTAAGATGAGTAGGTGAAAGTAAGGTGTGTGTGCGTACACGGAAAATGAGAAAATCAATGAGTATAAGAATTGTGACATTCCAGGGATGTATTTGTGAATAGGGCATCTAAGTTATGCATTTGAATGTGGGATATCCCAGGGATGTAAAGTTAATGTGAATGGGCTTTGAACTATTAAAAATTAGCACAATTATACAATGAATAACTATATGTAGTTGCACAATTGATTTAAGGTTTGGAGAATACCCCACCGACACGGCGGTATACCGTGACTGACTCGACAGGATATCTGTGACTGGTACGGCGGCCAATCCGTACACCAGTAAGACATCCCAGGGATATATACGAGTTAATGTCTGTCGCCTATGAGAAAAGGACTTGGGCTATGTTACATAAAAAATAGTCTGATTGGACGACGATGGAGGGTATTCCATCAGGGCTCGATGCTATATTGCTTGGGGATTATTTAAGTTAATTGATTTAAGTCATGAGACCAACTTAGTTGTAAAATGAGAACCAGTTGAGCATGAAATGAAAAACATAGTGTAGAATTACATTCTGTTCATTCTTTCAGCATTTCAAACTATTTTATGTTGATAAAATCATTCTTCAATTATGTCATGAAATGTATATGAGTAAGATAGAATTACTTGTTCAGATATATTCCTTATTGAGCTAGGATGTAGCTCACTCTTTTTGACTATACGTCACAGGTTTCAAGATAGGAGCAGCTTCTGGTGACGTTGATCTCGAGGACTCGGATTACGTTCCAGGGGAGGATTCTGAGCCCCCTCTTGAGAAGTTCTTTTAGAAGACCATCTGTGCACTTTGATAGTTATTTTGAGAGAGATAATTATGGCTAGGTATGTCCAGCCTGTTTTGTTGGGATAAATATAATTATGGAGATATTCTTTTGTCAAACCATCTGAGGTGACCATTGATATGTCACTGATGGTTCGGGTTGGTTCTTCTGCCCATGCAGTGACATGGGATTAGAACTATATTTTGGGTTATATATTTTGGCTTTAAATTATAGAACTAGAGATTTAGTTTCATACTTGCTCTTTTGTATATGCTTTACTTATGGTGGTGTGGATATACCAAGTGTTCCACGTGTATCATTGGGGTACGACCTCAACGGTCGTGCCGATGGCACGAGTTTTGGGGTACTGAAATCTGAGCTGTCACAGTTGATATCAAAGCCATTTATTTAGAATTTCTTACAAGTCTTGAATTTTTGTCAGAGTATAGGGATCTTCTGCTAATAAAACTTTGGTTTCATGTGCAGAGTGTAATGTCTTCTAGAGGAAGGGGTCGACCTAGGTGTAGCCAAAGTAGGAATCCAAGAAGTGAGGATGAATTCCGTGCGGGGTCTAGTAAAGACCAAAGTAATCCTTTTGATGGGGGAGATAAGAGAGGTGATGCTACGGATACGATGGCATTGGCCATGGAAGTTGTAGCCGCTGTAATGGCCCAACAAACACAATAGACAGCGTTATTGGCTGAGCATACCACATTATTGGCGGCCAATAATATCAATCATCAGCAGCCACCACCACCACCTCCTCCAGCATTGTTGCCCTCATCATTCATTGATTTTACGAGATTGAGACCTCCTAGCTTCTACGGGACGATAGATCCCTTGGAGGCGGAAAAGTGGTTGAATTAGATGGAGAAACTTCTGGATAGACTTTGAAGTACAGAGGATGAGAAGGTGGGCTGGGCTTCCTTCCAGCTTGAGAGAGATGCCGATCCCTAGTGGAAATCGGTATTGAGAAAAAGAGAGGTTGAGAACCCTCATCATCTATGGACATGGGCGAAATTCGTTAGGGAGTTCAACAGGGAGTATTTCCCCAAGGAGGTGAGAGTGCAAATGAAAAGGGACTTCGCTAACCTAGAATAGGGAAGCATGACGGTGTGAGAGTATGGTGTGGAGTTTACACGGTTATCATGATTCGCACCTGGGTTAGTGGCCACCGAATAAATGTAGGCCAGTAAGTTTGAGGAAGGTCTAAGGCCAGTAGATAGAGTTTCTATATTTGAATTGGAAAACTGTGAGGAAGTGATGGGAAAGGCGATAGTGGTTGAAAGGGATATTAATAACATGTACAAACGGAGGGATCAGCAGGATAGAAGTAGAACAGTTCAGGGGAGAGTGGGTGAGTATGACTCGGGGAATAAAAAGCTGAGATTTATAGCACCAGCTCCAGTTTCTAGATAAATTGCTTACGCGAGTTATTCTAGGCCACCTATATCTACATTGGCGAGACTTATCCAATATGAGAGCCCTACTACCACCACCGGAGTATCAACTACTCAAGGTTTTTCACAGGCAGCCTCTTCTACACCAAATGAGATGTGTGCCAAGTGTGGTAAGTCTCACAATATAGCTGATTGTAGATGAGGATGCTACAAGTGTGGAAAGATAGGCCACATGATTCGGGATTATCCAAAAATGAACAAGGGGAGAGAGGCTTCTGCTTCCATACTGAGACCGATACAAGCAAAGAAATCGGTCGTTCAAGAAAGAGCCTATACAGTTATAGCTCAGGATGCTCAGAACGCCAACGATATCATACAAGGTGAAACTTAAATTGAGATTATTGATATATTGCATCAATTGTGTTGAGTTCTTAAATTTTAGATAGAGAAGGTGTACTTATATAGATAGTCTATATAGAATTTTCTGATCAAATTGATTTCATGTTTTGATATGAGGCATGAGTAAGCTACTAAAATATATGTGCTCTATAGGTACTTTACAGATGTATGGGAGGGGGAGTGACGTGGCATATGTGGCTAGAGTATTAATAGACCCAGGGTCTACTCATTCATTTTCTACGCTTTGATTTGTAAAGAAGATAAGGGTCAGCCCAGAGACATTGGATTTTGTCTTGGCAGTGTCTATTCCCGCTAGAAAATCGGTAGATACGGACTTGGTCTGCAGGTCGGTGATAGTAACCATTAGAGATGGGGACGTATTTGAGCTACCAGCAAATTTAATTATGTTGGATATGAAAGGATTCGACATGATCCTTGGCATAGACTGGTTATCACAACATTGTGCAACGGTCGATTATAAGAACAAGGTGTTATCTTTAGACCGAATACAAGGAGGTCATTTCGATTCGTAGGGGTGAGGATGAAGTTTCTACCTCTTGTGTCCGCCATCAGAGCCAAGCATTTAATCATAAATGGATGCAGGGGTTACTTGGCATTTATGAAGGAAGGCAAGGAAGAGAAGAATGTCATCTCTGAAATTTCAGTAGTACGTGAGTTTGAAGATATCTTTTCAAAAGAGTTGCCAGGATTACCTCCTGATCAAGAGGTGGAGTTCGCTATCGACTTAGCACCTAGAACGGAGCCTGTTTCTAAAGCACCATACCGAATGGCTTCTGCTAAGTTGAAGGAATTAAAAGAGCAGTTACAAGGGCTCTTAGATAAGGGGTTTATAAGGCCGAGCATGTCTCTTTGGGGAGCACCAGTCTTGTTTGTAAAGAAGAAAGATGGGTAGATGCGACTGTGCATCGACTATCGCCAGTTAAACAAACTAACCATCAAAAATCAATATCTATTGCCTACGATTGATGATTTATTTGATTAGCTACAAGGAGCGAGATATTTTTCTAAGATCGATCTGAGATCTAGATACCATCAGCTGAGAGTCAAGGCAGAGGACATCCAGAAGACAACATTGAGGACACAGTACGGACACTACGAGTTCTTGGTGATGCCGTTTGGTTTGACGAATACACCGACATCATTTATAGATTTGATGAATCAGGTGTTTAAACCACACCTGGACACTTGTGTCGTGGTATTTGTCGACACCATCCTGACATATTCCAAATCAAAGAAGGAATATGAAGAATATTTGAGAGTTGCTCTATAAACTCTACGGGAACACCAATTATACGCCAAACTCAGTAAGTGCGAGTTCTGGTTGGAGAAAGTTAGCATTTTGGGACACATCATCTCAAAGGAGGGTGTCACAGTAGATCCAGTTAAGACTGAGGCAGTGGTGCATGGGAACAACCAAAGATTGTGATAGATATCTGTAGTTTCCTTAGCCCAGCTGGGTACTATAGACGCTTTGTGAAGGGATTTTCAAAAATATCAGGACCGTTGACGAGGCTTACAAGGAAGGATGTAAGATTTGAGTGGATTGAAGCGTGCGAAAAGAGTTTTTAAAAACTCAAGAAAAGACTCACTTCAGCTCCAGTGCTAGCAATTCCTTCAGGCAGTAGAAGGTTTGTGGTATATAGCGATGCTTCTCATAACGATTTAGGCTGTGTACTCAACCAACACAAGAAAGTGATTGCTTATGGGTCGAGGTAGCTGAAAGATCATGAGAAGAATTACCCGACACACGACCTGAAACTAGTAGCAGTTATATTTGCATTGAAGATTTGGAGACACTATTTGTATGGGGAGACCTTTGAAATCTTCACTAACTATAAGAGCCTCAGGTACCTATTCACACAGAAAGAATTGAATATGAGGCAGCGAAGGTGGATAGATTTTCTCAAGGACTATGATTGCTCCATACAATATTATTCAGGCAAAGCTAACGTTGTAGCAGATGCGTTGAGTCCTAAGGGTTCTGCTCAGTTAGCTAGCCTTGTAATGGGGATGCATAGGTGGAAATTATTCGAAGACCTATCATTGTATGATGAGAGGATCGAGGTGCAACCTTCAGGGGCTCTTCTAGCCAACATCACAGTGAGGCCGACGATCTTTGAGCATATCCACGAGCTACAGATGAAAGACTCGGAGTTAGTCAAAATTTGACAAGGTGTGACTGAGGGCACCAAACTAGAGTTCTTGGTGAAAGAGGATGGTTCCTTACTATTCAGGGGATGCCTTTGCATTCCAGTTGATGTCGATCTGTGGCAAACTATTCTAGATGAGGCTCACAAGTTAAGATATGCGATCCACCCCGATAGTACCAAAATATATCAGGACTTGAGGAAGAATTATTGGTGGAGAGGTTTGAAGCGAGATATAACCGAGTACGTGTCAAAGTGTTTGACATGTCAGCAGGTGAAGGTAGACCATAGACACCCTGCTGGATTATTGCAACCTCTACCTATACCGGAGTGGAAGTAGGAGTCAATCTCTATGGACTTTATTGTAGGGTTACTGCGTACAGCAAAGAAGTACAACGCTATTTGGGTAATCGTTGATCTACTGACCAAGTCAACTCACTTCTTACCCTACAACACGATGTACACAGCAGGAAGACTCACAGAGTTGTATATGAAAGAGATTGTATGTTTACACGGGATTTCCAGTAGCATCGTCTCTGATCGTGACCCGTTATATACTTCAAAATTTTGGAAGAAATTCTAAGAAGGTATGGGTACTCAATTGGACTTTAGTTTCGCATTCCATTTGCAAATCGATGGGCAAACAGAGTGAGTAAATCAGGTGATAGAAGACATGCTAAGGGTGTGTATGCTTGAATTATAAGGGTCATGGGATCAACATCTACCCTTGATCAAATTTGCGTACAACAATAGTTTTCAAGCAAGCATTGGTATGGCGCAGTATGAAGCTCTCTATGGAAGGCAGTGTAGATCGCCTATCAATTGGGAAGAAACCAGTGAAAAGTTTGTACTGGGTCCGGAGATAGCGCCATAGTCGTTCATATGATTAGAGAGAGGCTCAAACCGACTCAGAGTAGACAAAAGAGATATGCCAACATCAAAAGGACGAGCGTAGACTTTTCTGTTGGTGATCATATGTTTGTGAAAGTATCACCCATGAGAGGTGTGATGAGGTTTGGGAAGAGGGGAAAGTTAAATCCCCGTTACCTTGGACCCTTTGAAGTTTTGAGTCGAGTTGGCGAGGTAGCTTATCGTATTGGACTACCTCCGTTGTTTGATCACGTACATATCGTGTTTCATGTCTCTATGCTCTGAAAGTATGTGAAGGACCCTACACACGTCTTGGGAAATCAACCGATTGAGATGCATGAAGACATGACTATGATCAAGGAAGCGACTCAATTTTTGGATAGGAAAGAACAAGTTTTCTGCACGAAGGTGATTCCTTTAGTGCTTGCCAAGTGGGGGAATCATCTGGTCAAAGAAGCGACATGGGAGCGCAATGCGGATGTGAAGGAACAGTATCCGAAATTGTTTGAGGAGAGCTGAGAACATATGAGTAGTATTGCATGTATTTTTGTGAACTTAATATGTCTATGTAAGCGAAAATCTGCATGTGTACATTAAACTTTCCAAGGGAATGAGGAGGAAGATATTGTTTGTAAGTTAGTCTCTTGGGTAGCAATACATAGTAAGAAGCAAAAGAAGTGTTAAAACCGATTAATCGATTTGAAAAGGAAGAAGAATAAAAAAATACATATTTTTTTAGCTGGTTCTATCAAAACCGATTAATCGATTTGAAAATCGGTTAATTGATTTTGATCTTCGATCAATCGAAAATTGTTCGATTGAACAACTGGCACACACCAGTGGGCTGTGGAACCTGGAAAATTTTTAAAGGCAAATTTCAACTAATCGAATTAAATTCGATTAATCGATTTTGAAAATTGACTAATCGGTTCTTGAAATCGATTAATCAATTTCGGGTGGCTGGGCTTCACTAGTAAAAACCGATTAATCAATTTTAAAAATCGATTAATCGATTTGTCCCTATAAGTTACAGTTTTGGGGAAAATTAACCCATTCAAAATTCTAGCTATTTTTATTTTTATTTTTGAGCGCCTTCTCCTTCCTTTGGCTGGCTACATCCCGAGTGGGGTTGAAGGCTTAGGGGGATCAAATTTGAACCACAATCGTATCCATCCGGATCGAACGCGAACGGTTAGCCCTAATTTGGCAAATTCCTTTCCTTTTTGAGTAATCTACAACCCTAGGTGTCGATTTTTAGTTTAAAATCCTAGAATGCCGCCTAAAACTCGTCTAGCTTTGAAGCAAGCGGCTTCTAAGTTACCCGTACGGCGTAAGAACGCCGCGCCACCTCCACCGTCACCTTCCCCTTCACTTTCATCATCATCTTATTCGACGGTCGTGTCGTCATGCGACTCGTCACTGCCACCACCTCAGCCCGGCCAATTACCCCAAGCAAATGAATGGTGGGCTGCAAAAGACTTTGAGTATGAATACATAATAGATCAGGCTCTTTTTGAGGATCCGGAGGTTGAGGGCGAGACAAAATGGGCCCGAAAATACCTCGTTGATGCGGGCCTCGGTAATCTTTTGAAACCATTGTATGACTATTATTATCCTAGGTTAAATAGGTTATTTTATCAAAACCTAAAGGAGGGTAGGGAGACCGGCACCATTACGATCGAAATCGATGGTCGTAAGTATTTTTTTATCCTACGCCATGTTTATGAATCCTTAGAGTGTTTTATGGCATATGTACCCGAGACCAATCTTTTACCCCCACTCGATCAGCCTGTTGATTTCGAGGAAATTAGAACTGAGATGACAAAGGGAAATAAGGGATCCAGAAAGTCCATACGAGGGGTTGACTTACCCCCTCATTTATGGATGCTTGACTCAATTATCAAGTGCAACCTCTACCCCATGCGCCATGACATCGAGAGAGTGGAGTTGGTCCAACAGGCGTTGTACGCTGCAAACCGCGGTCGTTGGTTCGACGCTACTAAATTGGTGTTGGAGGGCGTGATTTACATCAAGGGTAAGATGATGAAGGGACCCTTAAGACCAAAGGAGTGTATGCCATATGTTCATCTCATTTCTAGTATGATTGAGTGTTATTCAAGTGCCATAGAGTACGTTATTCCTCCGACCGAGCCGAGGGCCAATGACCGTGTCAAACATTACTCCATTGCTTCCTGGAGCCAAAGCTACAACCTTTTGAAGAAGGTGCTGCCATCGAGGATCTAGCACCTGCCCATACTGGTGATGCCCCACCACAGCAGGACCAACCAGCAGCGGGGGAGCAGCCTATTGACCCTGTGCAGCCGGAGGAGCATCCCCTAGTATCACCTCCTGCTCCTACACAGTCTGCTCCTGCTACTCCTATGCGGTCTCACAGGAGGTAGGCATCTCAGGCCCCACCATCGGGTACTATAGATGATGTTCTCGCCCTCATGACGGAGAACAACCGCCAGATGCTAACGCACCACAGGCGTATGGAGGAGAGCAACACTCGGATGAACCACCGGCTAAATTTTCATGAGACGCTGCTGTACCAGACCATGCAGTTTATGTATCCCAACGATTACCATCAGCGCATAGCAGCGGCGCGGACATGGACTCCTGACGCATCAGGTACCCATGGGCATGATGAGGAGGATTAGCCGAGGGACGGGACGACATGATTTCTAGCTTTTGATGTCTCTTTTTGAGTTGTAATTCTTTTTAGGTTGTAATTATTTGAAAATTGATGTACTAAACTACATGGCATGGATGCCATTTATTTTGGTTATTTTCTGCGTTTTGGAAACATTTTGGAAAAGGTAAACGGCCAGGGACGTGGAAATGTATCTTTTTGTATAAAATCTTATGACATGATTACCATTGTTTCTTTTTGAGTTGATGCAATTTCAATCCTTGTTTATCTGCAATTCTATTTACTATTAATGTACGCAAATGTAGTTGAGTTTTATATAGGATGCGTTGTGATTAAGGTTGTATCAATTGTCATGTGTAAATATGTGTGAATCTTCCATGAGGGGCAGCCCTTGGATACATTTTTGAGGATGAAAATTCTTAAGGTGGGGAGAATGTAACATCCCCGAAAATTTGAGTTTTAATAGTATCCTCGGGATACATGCCCGACTGGTCATAAGTAGGATCAAGTGAAAGTCAACTTGATGATTTAGGTTAAATTAGGTTTGATGTGAATGTGCTCATGTGCGTGGTGTTTGATCTTGTTACAAGATCACATACACCTGTTATGAGTGGGTATGCTTTGTACCAAAGGGTTGAATTGGGTTAAAGGAGTTAAAAGACAAGAGAAATTATTTCTCTTTGGTTTGGTAGGTGGTTAGGGATTTATGAAGAGAGAGAGAGAGAAAGGAGGAGGGAGTAAATGCTAGAGATTTTGTGTGAAATTGCGGATTGAGGCCATGCTTGAGCTATTAATCACGACGGTAACGCGTGGAGATTCGAGGAATTGAAGCTAAGAACCATAACTTATGGAATCAAGCCCTTGAATAATTTATACTTAGAATTGAGGTAAGATTTTTGTAAATTATGATGGGGGTGATATTGTGATTCTGTTGTTGAGTTATTGAGGAATTAAAGAGATAGAAAAAGAAAAAAATTTGAGAGAGAGCAAAGCTAGAGGAACTGCCCGAAGAGGGCTGAGTTCTGTCAAAAATCAAATAATAGATTTTAAAAAATTGATTAATCGATTTTGATAAAAGCAAATCTGGGCACTGAAGCACGAAATCGATTAATCGAATTAAAATTTGATTAATCGATTTTTGGTTTCGATTACTTGACTGGGTACTCCGAGTGGCTGAAAAATGAAGAGTCTGGGAAAGCTGATTAATCGATTTTAGGATCGATTAATCGATTTTGAAATTTTGATTAATCAATTTGGGATCGATTAATCAATTTTAGGAATTCGATTAATCGATTTTGGGATCGATTAATCGATTTTGACAGTTTTGTGTGGATTCTGTTTTGTACCTTGGAATTCTGGGAGGGCTTTGTACCTTCTTTTATATATTGTTCTTGATACTTTGCATGTGACATAATGTAATTTAGGTTGAATGCTTGAACATGAGCATGAGAAGCTACTATGGACCTTGATGCTTGGGGATTAAAGCACGTGAGGTAGGGAATATTCTGAACTTGTACACTTGATTACAAAAGCATGTATGTAGTGATGTTTTAAGTATATAAAATTATTAAAGTATAGTTAATGGCTTGTATTTTAAAATGCTAAGATGAGTAGGTGAAAGTAAGGTGTGCGTGCGTACACGGAAAATGAGAAAATCAATGAGTATAAGAATTGTGACATCCCAGGGATGTATTTGTGAATAGGGCATCTAAGTGATGCATTTGAATGTGAGACATCCCAGGGATGTAAAGTTAATGTGAATGGGCTTTGAACTATTAAAAATTAGCATAATTACATGGTGAATAACTATATGTAGTTGCACAATTGATTTAAGGTTTGGAGAATACCACATCAACACGATGGTATACTTATGACTGACTCGGAAGGATATTCGTGACCAGTACGGCGACCAATCCATACACCAGTAAGACATCCTAGGGATGTATATGAGTTAGTGCCTGTTGCCTATGAGAAAAGGACTTGAGCTATGTTACATGAAAAATAGTCTGATTGGACGACGATGGAGGGTATTCCATCGGGGCTTGATGTTATATTACTCGGGAATTATTTAGGTTAATTGATTTAAGTCATGAGACCAGCCCAGTTATAAAATGAGAACCAGTTGACCATGAAATGAAAAATGTAGTGTAGAATTGCATTCTGTTCATTCTTTCAACATCTCAGACTGTTTTATGCTGATGAAATCATGCTTCAATTAAGTCATGAAATGTATGCAAGTAAGATAGAATTATTTGTTTAGATATATTCCTTATTGAGCTAGGATATAGCTCACTCTTTTTTACTATACGTTACAGGTTTTGAGATAGGAGCAACTTCTGGTAACGTTGATCTCGAGGACTCGGATTACGTTCCAGGGGAGGAGTCTGAGCCCCCTCCTGAGAAGTTTTTTTAGAAGACCAGTGCACTTTGATAGTTATTTTGAGAGAGATAATTACGGCTTGGTATATCCAGCCTGTTTTGTTGGGATAAATATAATTATGGAGATATTCTTTTGTCGAACCATCTGAGGTGACCATTGATATGCCACTGATGGTTCGGGTTGGTTCTTTTGCCTATGCAGTGGCATGGGATTAGAACTATCTTTTAGGTTATATGTTTTGGCTTTAAACTATAGAACTGAAGATTTAGTTTCGTACTTGCTCTTTTGTACATGCTTTACTTATGGTCGTGTGGATATACCAAGTGTTCCATGTGTATCATTGGGGCACGACCTCAATGGTTGTGCCGATGGAAAAAGTTCCGGGGTGCCAAAATCCGGGCTGTCACACATGCATCTAAATAAGGACCTATAGTTTTAGAAAATTTTTGGGATGTTATATTTTTCCCACCTTAAAGAATTTTTATCCTCGAAAATTGACGTGTCTACTTTGAAAAAGTATGGATCTACTTCGAAAGAGTATGGATGTCTCACAGGTCCGAACAGACATAGCTATACTCTCCTCAAGAGTCAATGACTCGATGGTAACGAAAATAATTAGGGTTGTTACATTGCATGTGCATTTAACGAAGGTAATTTTCTAAATCTACCGCATACATGAGTGAATTTTAGAGTGAATGATGGGAATTAGATGTGATTAGTGTGTTTGGATTTCATGTTAGGGTTTGGAAGGAGATCGATGTATGAATTAGGAGGTAAGAATTTTGGGTGATTCGGATCTAGCGTGCATGAATTAGGAGGTAAGAATTTTTATTTGTGATGAGAAATGTATTCTTAGACTTAATTAGGATCACTAGATGTGATTTTGGGTGATTCGGATCGAGGAAGAAGAAACCCATAAGAAATGGGCCCCAAATGGGCGCACACAGTCACCGTGGCGACCTAGAACCTTGCCGCGGCAAGACCCCACCTGAAGCACTCGCCATGGCGAGTGCTACATGGAAAAACAAGCCAAAAACGGCTCTGTTTGTCCTCTCCGTGGTGAGCTGTTGTTGCCTGAAGGCCTCGCCACGGTGAACTACAGTCTCGCCGCAACGAGCTACTATTTTAGCGCCAGGACACCTATTTGGTATTTCGATCATAACTTTTGACCCTAAACTCCGATTGGTGCGATTTGTGATGTGTTGGATAGGGGACAACGAGACCTATAACTTTTATGAATTAATAAATTCATAAATTTAATATTTTAAAGGTAAAAATAGGTAGAAAGTAGGAAAAAGTTTCACATTATCCAAAGTCAATGTGAACTTGTTCTTTTCGCCCTAATTTGGAAAAAACTTTAGGAGCTTTGACATGTGTGATATTTAATCATTAACATATAGGTATACACATGCTTTGTAATATAGGTCAAGGTTTGGGGTACGTCTGTGAGAATTTTGGCACCATTTTGCGTGACCTTGCATAATTTCGCAACCGAGGTAGGGGAACTTCATTAACCAATGGCATTTCTGATTTGAATTCATAGACTTGTATGATGAGTGTTTGATAAACCATCAATATTTTTAAGAATGGGCTATGAATCTTGAAATTTGGAATTTGAATTGAATTGTTGCTTTGGATTGCTTGAAAAAAAAACTATTATAGGGGAAATTCACCACTTAATTGCATTTCAATTTTGATCCATAGATTTGCATGATATATTTGATTTGAATGTGTGAAATGCTTTTTAACCTTTAAGAATTTGATTTTACATCGAGATGATTGAAAAATGAACATGAGTTTTGACTTTCGAGATTTTGAATTGTAATCTTGCTTTTAGAAATGAAATCAGCTGGATGTTTGAAATGCTTTGAATTCTAGTTTGTATCGAACTCCTTAGACTTCGAATATGAACTTTGCATGTTATATCGGATTTGAACTTCAAATGTGATCATTATAATTGATTTAGAAATTTGATTTCTATTATGGGTTCACTTTCAAAAATTTTGAAATATAGAGTCTTGAAATTTAACTGTATCGAACTTCGATAATCAATATGAACTATGAAAGTAAGAACCGTGAATTAAATTTTCATGACATCGTACATGAACTTGCTATGAACCATGAACTTGACACGAATAAGTGTTCACACTAAATTCGATACGAAACATCCAACCGACATGTAATTCGAACTTTGTATGTGAATTCGTAATTGAATCTGAATCTAGACTAGGTATAAGAACTTGGAGTCGAGTATTGAATCCGACACAGATTAAGAACTCTATGTGTGAATTGTGAATCCATTGAATCCGTAATTTGAATCGGTGCGGCGGTTAATCCGTAATTTGAACTAGTGCGACAGTTAACCCGTAATTTGAACTGGTGCGGCGGTTAATCCGTAATTTGAACTGGTGTGGCAGTTATTCAATGGGACTGGTACAACAATATATCTGTAATTTGAATATGAGACTGGTACAACAGTATATCTATATTTTGAATCTGAAACCTCTAACTATGAATCGGCACGGCGGGATATCCGTGATTTGAAACATGTAATCTATGTAAGTGAACCGTAAACTTAAGTCAGAAAAATTGATGTGAACCGCTATGGGTGGAATATTCTTGTGGACCGCTATGGGTGGAATATTTGTACAATCGTGGATCGCTATGGGTGGATTTAAATGTAAAATAATTTAACATGATCTTAAAATTGAATCACGCTTGACTCTGAATCGTGTGAAACTCGACTTAAGACATGTGATTTTCAAGTTCGTTTTGACATGAGAAAAAGCCTATATATGTTTCAAGTTCGTTTTGACATGGGAAAAAGCTTTTGTATATTTTGTTTGATATGAACATAACTTGACTGTTTTGGGATGAAAACAACTTTGAAGCATGTACTCATTTTAAAATGAAATGCTTTTGAAAACTTGTATTTAAACCTGTGTCTGATGTGAAACTGCTTTGAAATCTTGTCATTTGAATTTATGCATAAGATGATAAATGTAATTGCTCTTGAGTTCCTCTACTGAGCTTGGACTGTAGCTCACCCTTCGACTGTACGTCACAGGTACAGGACTTGAGTGAGATCCGGAGCTTGAGGTGAATCCTTACCATTGGCTGGTGGATTTTATCTCGATTTACTTGTGAGTTGGAGATTTGGACTTTGTACGTCCATTCTTCTTGTAGACTGGTAGAATTAGATTTTTAATGTACATCTCTTGTGTAGACGCATTGTACATCACTATTTAGGTGATGGTCGACCATCACCGGTGGTTTTATATTGTTAGCCTATGTTTTGTAGAAAGATATAACCATCTTTCTGCCATGTATGCTTTATGCTTTGAAGTCCGCATCCTATGGATATACCATATACACTGTATTTTGGATCGTGATTTGTACGACCCGATGGTTCGAGTTTTTCTAGTTGGTCAAAAAAAAATGTGCCGAGAAAATCGGGCTGTTATAGTTCAGGTAGTGTTTCGGAAGCTCGGGTGTACGCCTTTCTTCGAAGTGCGTGTCGATCATGGCTTGGGCCACATTTGGGTGTCTACAACCATATTCCTTAAAAGACTGTTTGGCTGAATTGAAATGGCTTTTGTCTTGTTAGATATGATTTAGGCACCATCAATACTATAAGAAGTTTTAGGTACCATTATTAACTAAAATGCCAAAAACGTCAAGTAGACTTAGTCAAGGACTAGAAATACCAATAGACTGTATCAACTCATGGGTACTTAAAAATCAAAAAGATTTTAGGCACTGCTTTCATATTGATAGAAATTCTGAAAGTAATATGAGAAATATAAGTGATTGTATAAATAGTATCCTAGACATAACTGAAATATGGTTGAAAAAGATATATAAAAAATAAGATGATATGGAAGTACAACTAAATATTATCCATAACGAATTAATGGATAATAAAAATCAGATTTCCAAAATAGAAAATTTGGTAAATTTTGATATAAAGGAAGAAATCAAATTTAAATTAGAAAGTCTAATACAAAAATTACACCAATTAAATCTCGAACCATATAATAGACGAATACATGTCTAATCCAAGGCTGTATTGTGGTTCAAAAAGTTTACTAACTCTTGAAACACAAAAAAATTATAATTACCAAGAATATTTAAATATAAAAGAAATTCTTGATTATTGGCAAAATCTCTATTTGAACGAAACCCTTCCAGTAGAAGATAGAAATCAAATTTTATCATAGTTAAGAGAAGTTTCTTTATCACATGAACCTCTTTTAACCTATTTCCAAAACCAGGAAATGGACATTGAAACTGAATTGGAAAATAATCCTTTCATTCATGTTAATTTTGACCAATCAGAATCAGAAACCTCATCACAAACAAGTGATCTAAGTAAAAATCTTACACAAAGAAAAAGAAAAAGTGAAAAACCATTAGAAGAATTTAAAATTTTAGAACAATATTTATAAACTCTTATTCTTGAAGAACAAGAAGAATATTTAAAAGAACATATTCATACAAATGATGGTGGTTCTACATCAGAAGCAAAACCTGCGGAACCAATTCCTACACATACCAGGAGCGATGATTTAAACAAACACTTCGTCGCTCAAGGAGGAACCTACCTTAATCACACAAGTGTTCCCTTCAAAGATCAAGAAATAATTATTAATGATTGGGCACAATCCATGTCCATAGTTATTACAAACCAAAAAGCAAGCTGGTCTAAAGAAAGATTTCTCGATTACATTGTAGCTACACTCCAAGGTGATGTTCTGCAATAGTTAAAACAATGGAAAAAATCAGCTGAAGGAAAATAACAAAAAGAAAAACTTTTAGGAAGTTTTCTAAACCTTGAAGACATTCTAAATATTTTTATAATAATCATAAAAGAACATCTTTGTGGTTATACTGGAGAAATAAATCTACAAGAAGATGCTATTTTTGTTTTATTAAAAATTGAATTATGCAATATTTGTCAATTTCAAGAATATTATAATATATTCAAAAAATATTACGATCAATTGGAACCCCAATTCATAAACAATGATTAGAATAATTCTATAATAAATCACATACTCCATGGGATCAATTGGAACCCCAATTCATAAACAATGATTAGAATATTGTTTTCTTTTCATCAGTTTTAGCTAAACACGAGTATATATATACATTAGATACTTTGCAAATATATCCAGAGGATGCCTACTTGTTGTATGAGGCACATGTGTTGGTAGATCCTGGATTGACACATTCCTTTGTTACACCCAATTTTTTAAAAAGTTAGGAAAGTTGGGAGCCACCCCAGAACCTCTTGACTTTATTGTGACGTGCCAATTTTGACTAGACAGTTTGTTACTACTAACATGGTATGTCGATCAATCATCGTCGTACTCCAAGGTCACGACAACTATGAAGCAGTAGCTAATTGATCTTACTCGATATACTCAGTATGTAAGGATTGACAAAGAGTTTATCAGATCGAGTGTGTCTCCGTGGGCCGCACCGATATTGTTTGTAAAGAAGAAAGATGGGTCAATGCATTTTTGCATTGATTATCGTCAATTAAATAAACTACCAATTGAGAATTGATATCCGCTCTCCAGAATCGACGATCTCTTTGATCAGTTACAAGGAGCACGGTTCTTTACAAAGATTGATTTATGATCTGGGTATCACCAGATGAAGGTCAAAGCTAAAGATATTTCGAAGACAGCTTTTCGGACGTGTTACGGTCACTACGAGTTTCTCGTCATGCCCTTCGGGTTGACCAATGCACCTGCCGCTTTTATGGACCTGATTAATCGAGTATTCAAGCCTTATCTAGATCAGTGTATCGTAGTCTTCATCGACGATATACTCATCTACTTAAAGATGAAAGTAGAGCACGAAGGTCATCTGTATTTTGCCTTGTAGACATTGAGAGATTCTCAACTATATGTGAAGTTCAGTAAATGTGATTTTTGGCAATTTTCTGGGCCATGTCATTTCCTAAGCCGGTATTACCAAAGGCTGTAGTACAAAGGAAGCAGCCACAAACAATAACCGAGATCAGAACCTTTTTAGGTCTTGTAGGATATTACCAAAAATTTGTTGAAGGGTTTTTGAAGCTTGCTGAACCACTCACACTGCTCACTCGAAAGAATGTCAAATTCGAGTGGAAGGAGGCATGTGAGCAGAGTTTCCAGGAGTTAAAATGAAGACTCACTTATGCACCAATCCTCACAATACCATCAGGCAACAGAAGCTTTATTGTATTCAGTGATGCCTCGTACAGTAGGTTAGGTTGTGTATTAAACCAAAGGGAACATGTGATCTCATATGGTTCTCGACAGTTGAAAGATCACGAGAAGAACTACCCCACTCATGACCTAAAACTAGCAGCGGTCATCTTTGCATTGAAAATCTGGAGGCACTACCTTTATGGTGAAACCTTCAAGATTTTCACTAATCACAAAAGTCTCAAGTATCTCCTTACCCAAAAAGTGCTGAATATGAGGTAGAGAAGATGGGTGGAGTGGCTTGAAGCTTCGAAATTGGCCGACGTCTATCTGAGGGAGATAGTCAGACTACACGAGATACCAGTGAGGATCGTGTCAGATCACGACCCGTTATATACCTCCCGCGTCTAGCAGAGTATTCAAGAAGGAATCGGTTCGAAGTTAAAATTCAGTTATGCGTTTCATCCTTTGATCGATGGTCAGACAGAAAGGGTGAATCGGGTGAAAGAAGACATGTTAAGGGCCTATATGCTAGATTTCCAACCCATGTGTTGGATTATCAGCCATTGGATCTTCAGGAGCAGCTCAGATTTTGGTTCTCAGAGACCAAATCTTGAAAACAAAATATATTCCACTTGTATGGCAAAATCACGGTTCTCATGAGGCGACCTGGGAATGCGAAGCTGATATTCGCACTCAGTAATTTCCCTAAGGTACATCATTTATTGAATTTGTTCGAATAGCTTACTACATATGATATACATAAAATTTCGTATGCATTACCTGTATAATTATATATAAAGTAGAGGTAGAGAAATCGATGGGTATTAGATTGTGACGCACTATATATTGGCACATGAGACTCTACATGATTCAGTTGACTGTATATTGTTCTAAATCTGTTATATGTTTATTTTATTATAATTTATGACCTAGTTATGTTTATCCTATCTTATAATGGGATATACCTTCAACATCTAACCGAATCCTATCTCACTTTCCCCGCCTTTATTTTATTTTTGAGGACTAAAATCCCTTAAGTAGGAGAGAGTGTAACAGCTGCCACATTTTGATCCTAACAACATCGGGTACAGACTTGAGTAGGGTTAGGCTTGTACCAAAAATGTGATACAAAGAACTGAGTTGGAATTTTGAGGATGACTGTTAAATAGTGGAGCCTAAGTGACTCAATCTTAATTATGAAGTGAAACAACGATTGATCATAGATTTGGTAAGAATTAAAATATTCGGAGCCTTCCTAATGATGAAAAATTGCGTAACACAATTTTAAATGATGCATAGGACTGCTAGACACTGAAGAGTATCATTCCTTTGACCCAAGACCCAGTAGGGCATGGAGAAAAAATGCCAACTAAGGCCTGATGGCCTTTCCTTGGCACCAGAGGCAAGCACAAGTGGTTGCCTTGGACACCAAGGCAAGCGAAAATAATTAATAAAATTATAGGTATTAGAAGTACATACTTACAATATTATATCATATAATCTATAAGATAGGTGTAGTAGTTTTACACTACAGCCCAAACCCAAGCTTTAAAAGGCTTATACACTCAAAACAGTGTATGAGACTTGTATTAAAGCAAAGCCACAATTGGATTATATGCCTATACATTGAAAAATTTATGTGAGCAATACATGGGATTCCATCCCATATCAGCTTATAAGTTTTTTTGTTCGCCAACAAGCTACACAGATGCGTGAGTCATTCTCGACTCCCATGCACGCAATCGCCAACCACTTCCTTCTTTCTTCTTCCATTTCAAAAACCCTTAGCCAATCAGATCCTGCAATTCGAGTAGAAGGCACACGCTGGTCTCGAGGAGCTCTTGCAGCCTAGTTCTCACGAGCTCAACAAACTCGACGACACCGACACACGTCCGACGTCATCGTAACAATAAACTTCACCAAAAGGTATGCCGTAAACAACTCACGTACTACACTAGGTTCCTTCCATCAATTATTTATGATCAACTATAAATTTGTAGTGTCGATTCACTAAGATTGAATCGGCAACACAAATCACAAATTGAAATGGGTTTTGAAACCCGTATTGGTGAATAAACTACACCGAAAATTTTGGACAAAACCGAATAAGAAATCCCAATTTCTGTGCAATATATATATGAAATATATTATCCATATATATACAAAATACTCAGCCAATTACCTGAGTAAAAGAACCCAAAATGGAGCAGAAAATACCCCGGAAAGCCCAGCCTGATAGGTTTGCCGCAGCAAGGTACTCAGGCTTGCCGCGGCAACATTGTGCACTGACCACTGTTTGGTATTTTGGTCATAATGTTTGACCCTGAACTTCAAATGACACGATTCTTGATGCGTTGGAAAGGGGCCAACGAGCCCTACAATGTTTATGAAGTAACTAAGTTCTAAATCTGACGTTTAAAGGGTCAAAAATTAATGATAAGATGCAGCAAGGTACTCAGGCTTGCCGCGGCAATAATATGCTTAGACTACTAGTCGGTATTTTAATCATAACTTTTAATTCCAAACTCCGATTGGTACGAAGCTTAATGTGTTGGAAAGGGGACAACAAGCCCTACAACTATCATGAAGGAACAAATTTCTGAATCTAACATTTAAGGGGTCAAAAATTAGTGACAAGGTTTGGTAATATGCTCAGCTGCAAAGCTTGCCGTGGCAACCTATGTTGCTTGCCGCGGCAACCCTGTATCTGGCACACTTAGTGACACGTCTGTCAGGGATTTGTGCTAGGATGACTTGCTGAGTTTGACCATGAGACTTGGGACCATAAATGGTCCATATTTGGGGTTTATGTTGACTCAATAAATCATTAAAAATATTAAAATTGTGACCATAAATCCTAGGTATTTGGTGCACATGACGAGTTTGCTTGAAGACATGCGTGCACGGGTAACCAGTTACAGGTAAGCCTGGTATAAGGTAGGGAAATTATCTTCCTCATTTATATTGAGTTTTCAGATTCTTGTTTAGATAAGCAAATTATTATTAGGATCATATGGATAAATAAGAACTTGATACGCATATTAGTTCAGTTTTAACCATGTGATAAAGAAGATCAGTGCATTTAAGAAATTATTCAAGAGGCATATATTAGTACCATCTTAATCATGAATATGGCAATACTGTTTATGAGGATGATAGATAGTAGGTTTTGATGAATGTTGTGCATGACGCTACTTAAGTTAGTCTTGAGTTTACCAGCTGCGATGTAATATTTACTTTTATATGAATAGATATGCTAGACTTAAGGTTAAGAAATAAGGATAACAAGTGTGGTGTTTAGAGATGATTAGCAGGACCATGCTCATGCTGTTTTGATAAATTCAGCCTTAAAGAATTCAACTTTGTTAAACTCTTAGTTCAGAATAAGAAGCTCAATTTTGAAGTAGTATGAACATGATAGTGCAGCTTTGATAAGTTCAACATTGATCAGTAATTTTTATGATGTATAAGCATGTAAGATCAATAATGCTAATTCAGTTAGATGGAAATGAGAATGATAGCTTGGTGTTTAAGTCGGATTTAGTATGACTTGAGGGTGATAAGTTTAATGTTTAAAGTATGATGTAGTATGACCATATGTGCAACTGTGGGATCCGTGACGGTCCCGTTGCGACGATGCGCTCTCTAACGAAAAATATAGAGTCGCCACCCGGAGCTTTCGGTATCTCGGGATACCTAGTTCATTTTTATGAGCACCGAAGTGCTAAAAATATGACTCTGAATCTGGTCCACACCAAAGGCTCTTGGGTAGGGGCTTCGGTTATCGATCGGGAAGGTGTTAGGCACCCGATCAACCCGCTTAACGCGGTCTCTACTAATGGCCAACAATAAAATAAAGTAGAAGCAAGGAAAATAGCTTCCTCTTGCCCAAAAGGGCTTAGAATCCTATTTGTGCCCCTCCGTTCCTACAGAAAAATCGGCGGCGAAACGGCACAAATGAGAGGATGGAGGGAGCTAGAAAGAGATAGGAGAAGAAAGGGGAGAGCCGGAGCCCTCAGGCCCTTGTAGCACCGTAGAGGAGCCTTGCGTGGCTTGCTTTGATGAGATTTTGAAGGTTTGAATGGTAGAGAAATGGGTTCTAACCACTTAGGACTTAAAGCTAAGAGGTAAGGGATGGAGGCTAGGGGGTCACACACACCTACGCTAAGGGTTTTGGATGCAAGAACAAGCTTGAAATGATGTTTTGGAATTCTGGAATTATATGAAAATAGTGCACAAAAGGGAGGAAGAACTTCTCACTTTGAGCTCTTTCTCTCTTAAGTAATTTTCTCAACCCTTAAACCAAGGGGAGGGGGGCTCTATTTATAGGAAAAGGGTGGATTAGGAGATCACTTAGATGCTAATTGGGGTTAGCAATTAGGTAATCTCAAATCTAAGGTTTCCTAGGGTTTTGAGAGCTTAGAAAGGTGTGAAGATGGTTCTAATGGTGGATGATGGGGTGAGGCCTTAAGCCACCTAAAGGGTTGCAAATAGGCATGGAATGGGTGCAACAGAACTATCAAAATACACCCCAAAGGTCGAGGTGGTCAACAAGTCAAACCTCAATCATGAATTTCGAGGCAAATTAAAACAGTTACTGTTCATATGCCTGACACAACTAATAGTTGCGCCAGGCAAATGTACAGTAAAACAGTGCTGCACAATTCCCTGAAAGTTAGCCTCGTGAGGGGTTGGGGGACCCATTTATGCTTGGCCTAACTATTAGTTGCGCCAGACCATTTCTGGGAGAAAAATACCTGGCGCAACTAATTCAGGGGGAAAATCCCTCCAAAAAAGCCCGATTTTCAAATGATCATAACGTTTGATATACAACTCCGATTGGGGTGATTCTTAGCTCGTTGGAAAGCTGGAGAAATCCTATTTCCAATGGTATATGATTTGATATTAGTAGAAGACCTAAGCCAGTCCTGGTGCACCACTCTTCATCCATTGCCCGGGAAGGTTAGGTTTAGGGTTCAGAATGGATTCTAAGGGTCGGGATTGGTTTCTAAAGGTTTGGGGTAGGTTTCTAAGGGATCTAGGGTGATTCCTAAGGGTTTGGGGTGATTTCTAAGGGTTCCATACATGCCATCAAAAGCTCAAATTACACCTCTCTCGAAAGGTGTTTCGATCGGGCCTTGGGCCAAATTTGGGTGTCTACAGATGCCCCTCTTTGGTATCCGATCACTAGTGATCGTATGCCAAAGAAAAGAGACATCCGAAGAGGCCCAAGGCATTACTGACGGGTCCGCTGTATTCAGAACAAACTTCAAACATCAGGTGAGTAACATGGTGAGAAAACGAAAGCCCTGGAGTGCCAGGCTAATCATTCGTTTGTCAAGGTAATCAGTTTCCAAGCGCTTAGCGACATTACTGGGCATAACCGAGGTGGAATGAGTTGTGAACTCCCTATAGTCGGGAAAGATGTTCACTTCTCGGGATGATTTTGAAGGTATTTGATGTTTAAGATTTATTCTGAATTCAACAGTATCGTAAGTAAGAGGGGTGATCGACCCACATTCAAAGATAGGCGCAAAGTAAACATACGCAAGGCTCCACAGTTTGCGTCTAATCCTACAAGGCATTTGATGACCTCATTGGATTATTCGTGGGTGCCCCTGCAGAAAGCAGGGTTCGAGATCTTTGGGCGAACCCAATGATCCCAAAGTTTATTTAGCATGACCGCCTGAGCGAAGTGAATAGATGTCACAACGCTTTTTAGGAGTGCGCGCCATTTTTTAAAATGTGCCCCAGATCCTCATGACCCAGAGTATCTAGTTTCGACTTCCTTGAACAGATCCAACCATGCATTAGGCACCTCCCAAAAGGGAGCATCCAATCCTGGCCTCTGTTGACAATGATCATAATCATCAATTAACTATGCATAATCATACACCCATCAGGGGCAATAAGCAACAACAAAGGCGATGGAAGCCCTGACCCGGACCCGCCCGAGTATAATTTATGGGGACAAACGACCATCATACGGATACCCAGACGCATGGCGTACACTTTATAGGGATACCGCTGCCCATACAGGTTTTAAGCCTGCAGAAAATAAAAGGGAAATGAACCCTTCTGAATGCATGACTGCACATAGTTTGATTGACACATAATCTCATTCCCAACAGGTTGGTCTCAACCAACAATTGACCTTTTTCAACGGAGAATCTGAAGCTTAAGATCACTCAAGTTCACATGAATCCAAAACAGAGCGCTCATCGCTCAAAAGATTTAGCAGTGGAGTTGACCCAATCGAAACATTGACTGTTTGACTAGGACTGACACCGTTGCTCCTACTTTGAAGTAGGATCCATGGATCCAAGGCGAACCTTTGACCTAGGACATTAATTTTGCACATCTGCGTTGTCGATAAAATATTGACATTTTACCGCATCGAAACACGCATGTGCATCGCATGAAAACATAGATTTCTTTTTCTTTTCAAAATGATTTTCATCATTTTTTTGTTAGACCTGACATCGGTGGTGAGATGCTTTATCTGATTTGTCCATCGCTGAGAAGTTGCCTGCTTCGAAGCTTTGGACCGTGTGATGTTCCTGTACATTCTCGAGAAAGCGTTAGTTCCTTTTTTGTTTATACATATAAAGAAAATGCATCCTAAAGAAAAAATAGATTTCTGCCTACATTTTTCATTTTCAAGATATTTTTTGGATTTTTGTTTTTTGGAGATTTTTCGTTATTTTTCTTCATTTTTGAGATTGAAATATGATGCTAAAAATATGTACATGAAAATGAGTAGAAATGTATACACAGTTTTTGGTGTTTGGATTTTTCTTGATTTTTTTATTTTTGGCTTTTTTTGTCTTTTTTTTTTTTGATGCCTTGATAGTGAGACGGAGTAACGGGTCCCATTTTGAGCATAGTCGAACTCTTTCATGCAGTCGGACCTGAGTGAGTTTCCAGATTTTACCAAAGCCGGAACGTTGATCCCTTTGGATTGAGTTAAACCTTTCTCCTTGCCTTGGGTCATACTTTTGACGGTGCAGGTTTCACAAAGACAATTCTGGTCGATCCTCGATTTGAACTAGCATGAGTGGCCCAGTCAGATAAGAGGGTACAAGAAGAGTAACAAAAGGGTTCCTCAAACATCAATCAATCATTCCAACCCTTCTTTTTCAAAAAAAAAAATTTCTCTTCTCTCTTTTATTTATTTATTTATTTCCTCCTTTTTTACCCGTGGCACCCTTTCGAGTTTTCACCACGTCCATGGGTTTAGCTCTCTTACCCCAAGCGCCCTTTCGGGTATTCACCTGGTCCGCACAAGTTTGCTGTTTTTACCCGTAATGCCCTTTCGGGTTTTCACCACGTCCATCTTGCTTTGAGCTTGTATTTTTATTTTATTTTATTTTTTCTTTTTATTTTTATTTCTCCCTTCTTTTTCCTTCTCTCTTTCCAAGAGCCACGACATAGACGTTGATTCCGTCATAGCCGGCTGGATGGGGTTTTGGTGTCGTCTCACGACCCGGCTCATATTGACTTAACAGATATTATGACTACTTGCGAACCTACAAAGAGGGCTTCCTTCAGGGTGTAGCTTGGCCATGGGTTAGGTTAGGATTTGAAGGTACGTTGGGTTAAAAGGATTTCCTTGATACGGCTTCAGTTTTCTCAACATACTTTCTTCCTTGGGGGTTTTCCTGTACATGCCCTGTGATTCTTCTACATTTTTTTTGTTCTTTTTGCATCATTTCAGGCAATCTCTTTTTGAGATCTTGCTTTTTCGATTTCTTTAGATTTTTGTAGTAACTTTATACACATGCATCTTTTCTCTCTTTTTTTTTTGGTATATGTACACATATATATATATTTTTTGGGGGAATGGGTTTATTGAAAGAAAGGCCTAGGCTCAAATGGGGTAGCAAAGGATATCATTATTTTTAGGGATGCTTTTTGGCTACTGTATTTGGAATGATGGCCTCTTTTGGGTAGTTCTTAGGCAGTCACGTATCTGTTTCACCAACACTTACCTTATCGTGATGGACTAAGAGTAGAACCGTCGGACGTATCCAGTGTTGATGGGCTCAAGAAGATGATCTTCGTCCATGGTGGCGAGGCGGATGGCGTATCCCGGCAGCACTTCTCTGATGACGTAAGGTCCTTCCCAGTTTGGCTTGAATTTTCCCCTCGGATCGGTGTGGAGGGATGGGAAGATCTTCTTCAACACAGTGTCTCCTACCTTCAGATCTCGACCGCGGATATGTTTATTGTAAGTGCGTGCGATTCGCCCTTGGTAAACTTGGGTATAGCATAAGGCTAGGGGTCTCTTTTCATCCAGTAAGTTCAGCTGATCAAAGCATGATCTCTCTCTTTCTGCTTCGGGTAAGCCTAATTCTATGAGGATTCGGAGCGAGGGTACTTCAACCTCTACCGGGAGGATGGCCTCAGTTCCATACACAAGGGAGAATGGTGTTGCCCCTGTAGTGGTACGGATCGATGTTTGATAGGCCCACAAAGCAAATGGCAGCATTTCGCTCCAATCTCGGTAAGTGACGACCATTTTCTCAAGGATGCGGATGACTGTCTTGTTCGCGGCTTCCACGGCTCCATTACTTTGAGGCCGATAAGGGGACGAGCGATGGTGTTTGATCTTGTATTACTCACAGAAGTCTCGGATGCGCTTATTTGTAAAGTTTGTACCGTTGTCTGTGATGATATCTTTGGGTACTCCAAATCGGCACACATTATTGTTCTTGAGAAACCTCTCGACGTGACTGGCCGTGATGTTGGCATATGACGCCGCTTCTACCCACTTGGTGAAGTACTCAATGGCGACGAGGATGAACCGATGTCCATTTAATGCTTTTGGATTAATCATTCCGACAACGTCAAGGCCCCAGGTAGCAAATGGCCAAGGAGTGGTCATACAGTGAAGATCAATGGCAGGAGCGTGTATCAGACTAGAGTGTTCTTGACACTTGTAGCATTTTTGAACATGTTTGCAGCAATCTGATTCCATAGTGGTCCAAAAGTATCCTTGCCGCAGAATTTTCTTAGCGAGCATGTGACCGCTAACATGGGCTCCGCATACTCCCTCATGGATTTCTTTCATAATGTTGACCGCTTCACTTTCTGTAAGGCATCTGAGCAAAATATTATTGTATGATTGCTTATAAAGGCATTCCCCACAAATGACGTAACCTGCCGCTAAACGTTGAATGGTCCGTCAGTCTGTCTTGGATGTACCCTCTGGGAAAGTTAGGGTCTCGAGGAAATTCTTGATATCTGAGAACCAAGGTGGCTCATCATCAGGCTTTGTAGGTTCCTCAATCTGGAGGCAGAAGGCTGGTTCATTCCTCTGCTCGATCACGATCGACTTCATCTCAACACCATAGGGGATTTCAATCATTGATGCCAAAGTTGCTAATGCGTCGGCAAAGCGATTCCTTGTCCAGGGGATATATGAGAAAGTCACATCTTGGAAGCAAGCTATCAGGTCCTCGAGGTGTTCATGATAGGGGATCAGCTTCTCGTCTTTTGTCTTCCAGCCACCATTCGTCTGGCATATAATTAACTATGAATCGCCAAATACTCGAAGGTGAGTTACATTCAGATCGAGAGCCGCCTGCAGACCAGCGGCGCAAGCTTCATACTCAGCCATATTGTTAGCGCAAGGGAAGTTGAGCTTAATAGAGACCGATACATGGGATCCTTTTGGTGAAATTAAGATGGCGCCAACTCCTTGGCCCTCGGTATTTGCTGCCCCGTCAAAGTGCATTACCCATGATTCTTCTGCTTCTTCTGTATCGTCCTCCGTCATGAACAAGATATCTTCATCCGGGAATTCGGTTCTTAACGTCTCATAGTCAGGTAAAGGATTATCAGCAAGATGATCAGCAAGCGTCTGCCCCTTGATCGATTTCTGAGTGACGTATGTGATGTCAAACTCAGATAATAAAAGTTTCCATCGTGCGGTTCGTCCAGTGAGAGCTGGCTTTTCAAACAGGTATTTCAAGGGATCCATCCACGCTAGAAGTAGGACGGCCTGGGATAGTAAGTAGTGGCGGAGCCTTTGTAGCCCATACAAGAGCTAGGCATGCTTTCTCCAAATGAGAGTAGCGCATCTCGTAATCAGTAAACTTCTTGCTTAGATAATAAATGGCCTGCTCTCTTCTTCCTGTTTCATCGTACTGCCCCAAAACACATCCCATCGAAACATCCGTCGTGGAGAGATACATCAAGAGTGGTCTCCCTGGCTCATGTGGTACCAAAACAGGTGGATTCATGAGGTAACTTTTGATTTTATCGAACACTGCCTGGCAATCATCATTCCATTCAATGGGTGAATTCTTCCTTAGCAGCTTGAAGATCGGCGTGCAGATTGGAGTTAGCTGTGCAATGAACCGACTGATATATTGTATTCTGCCCAGAAACCCTCTAACCTCTTTCTCGGTGGATGGCGGTGGCATTTCAGTGATGGCTTTAACTTTGATGAGGTCGACCTCGATCCCCCTCCTACTGACGATGAATCCTAACAATTTCCCTGACATGGCGCCAAATGCGCACTTTTGTGGATTCAGTCGTAGTCGATATTTCCTTAGCCTATCAAACAGCTTCTGGAGGTTTACCAGATGGTCGCTTTGCTCTGGTGATTTAGCTATCATGTCATCGACATATACTTCAATCTCTCTGTGCATCATGTCATGAAATAGTGCAATCATAGCTCTCTGGTACGTTGCACCGGCATTCTTCAGCCCGAATGGCATGACTCGATAGCAAAAGGTTCCCCAGGGGGTAATGAACGCTGTCTTCTCGCGATCAACCTCTGCCATCTTTATCTGATTATATCCTGAAAATCCATCCATGAAAGAGAGCATCTCATGCTTAGCTGTGTTATCGACCAAGATGTCGATGTGTGGCAGTGGGAAATCGTCTTTTGGGCTTGCTCTATTCAAATTACGAAAATCGATGCACATGCGGACCTTTCCATCCTTCTTCGACACAGGTACGATATTGGCTAGCCACTGCAGGTACTTGGATACCATGAGAAACCCCGCATCATACTGCTTGATGACTTCGTCTTTAACTTTCAACATCCACTCGGGTCGGAGACGTCTTAGCTTCTGCTTGACTGGCTTCATATCAGGGTAGAGAGGCAACTCATGCTTGACCAAATCAGTATCCAGACCAGGCATGTCCTCGTACGACCAGGTAAAAACGTCTTGGTATGATCGAAGGAAGTCGATCATGCTTTTTCTTTCCTCAGGGGACAGCGATGTTTCGATTTTGGTTATTCTGAGAACTTCCTCAGTTCCTAGGTTGACATCCTTGGTCTCTTCGACAATGGGGGTAGGGCCATGCTCAAAGTCGGCAAATCGGTCAAGGAGCTCATTGGGGAGCTCCTAAAGGGGGATATCCTCGTCTAGACTCGTGATCCCTACCTCTTCTTGTATTTCTACATGGAAGGGGTCGATTTCACGTGGGACGGGCATTTTGATTAAGGTATCTTTTTGTGGGACATTTTCTGGAATTTTAAATGACAATATTTTTGAACTTTGGATTTTTTCAATGTTTTAAAGATTTTTGTTCTCTTCTATGTTTTTGAGATTTCCGTTTTCTTCAGAGACGGGCCCTTGGCAAGGCGGGTTGCTATATACATAGGGTATTGCCTACCAAGGGCTTATCTCACTTTTTATAGGTTGTTTTTTTTCTAGAAACATGCGCCAAACTTTAGGCCACTTCCTACTTTCGGAGTTTAGGGCAAAGATGTCCAGTTGCGTACCTGAGGGGCCGCTTCCTTACCTGTTGGGATGGAGGGTGCTGGCTGATATGGCTCATTGGAGTCATCCTCCATCATGTTAATCCCCATTTCATCTGAGATGATATCCTCAAATGTTAACACAGCTTTGTGGTGATTCACCACAGGGGGAGCTTGTTCAGGTACTGACCGTCGTTCCTCGAAAAGGGACAATGCGGCCAAATCTATCTCCAAGCTGGGAAGGGAGATCTAGGGAATGGTGGGATGGACTGGGGCTATGGGTTTGTGTGGGGTCAAATGGGTTGCCCCATTCTGATCGATTTTCATGACCCCTGCGCTGACAAAGGAATCCCTGATGTGTGGCCTAGGGCGAGGTTTCTCTTCTATGTTGATTCCTCGAGCTCTTGCAGCTGCGGCAATCCTGGATTTCTCTTTGGCCTCTCAGACCTCTTCTTCTGTGGGCTTGTATCCCAGCCCGAATCTTACTTTTTATCCCTTGGCCACAATTGGCTCTCTTCTACCTTGTAATTTGGGTCCCAGACCCCTTCCTTTATGATAGCCCCACTTTTGGAGCATTGCCACTGCTGCTACAATACCGCCTCCCGTTTTAGTCATGATGCCCTCCATGGGCTCTGGGAGTATTGCCGACACCTCGTATTCGAAACTATGGAGGTCAACGTCCTCAGCGGTGTGTGGTACATCCAGCATATTAGGTTTTTCAACACTATTGGTGGCTTTTTCTTTCTCGCCATGCCCCTCCCCAATGATTGTAACAATTTTATGCCCAGACACGAATTTGAGCTTCTGGTGCAAAGTGGACGGTATGGCTCCGACCTCGTGCAGCCACGGGTGCCCAATAATAAGTTAAAGGAAGATTTAATATCCATGACTTGAAATAAGATGGAAAAGGTCGTTGGCCCTATCAATAGCTCAAGATCAACTTCTCCTATTATTTCTCTTCTAGTATTATCAAACCCTCTAGCGCTGGTTCTGGTGGGCCTTAACATGCATGGGTCAACCCCGATCTTGGTGGAGGTTCTTAACAGGCATATATTCAATGCTGACCCGTTGTAAATTAGTACCAAGGGGATCACCATGTTCCAGACTCGACCGTTATGTTCAAAGATTTCGAGTGGCTTCCTCCTTCTTCTGGCAAATCAGCATCAGAAAATGAAATGGCATTCAGAGCCATCACTTGCCCAATTATCTGCCCGACTTCATCTGGGCTGACTTGTAGCGACACATGTGCATTTTTTAACGCCCCCATTAATGCTTAGAAATGGAGTGGGGACGTCATCAACAGGTCCCATACAGTGATATGGGCAGACATCCTTCTCAGTTGAGTCTCCAATATATGTTCTCGACTCATCTTCTCGCAGGGGTTCACCGCGCTGTCTTTCTTTCCTTTGGGTTGGGCCTATGCTGCTGCCAGTGCTTCTGGCTGCTTCGATATCCTCCCAGACCTGGTAACAAAATTCACTGCCCCTTCTCTGCTGCTACTGCCAGCATTGGCATCTGTTTGTTCATAGCTCAGTGGGACCTGATGAGGATCATAGGTTGGTTCCGAGAGCTGAAAAGGTATGGCTGCTGGTACTTGAGGCATTTGTACTATCGGCTCAGGAGGTGTGGGCAACACCTGATTTATTTTGGTGGTAGATGGTTGGGTGGAAAGATTGGGCCAAATGGGGGTGGTGAAGCTTGAGGGTGGTGGCATTGGAGGGAAGGAGGTAAAGGTAGGCCATTGATAGTTTGCTGGTGGTAGATGGGGGGTTTGATGGGCCGTTAGGTAATTGACCGGGGTGACGGGGTTCATAGGCGGAACTTGGGGTGTTGGGATGGGCACATGCCATTGATAACTGATGGGTGCGGGTGTTGGATTGGGGGCCTGGTGGCTTAAGGGGTGATCAATGGGAGTTGTGGTGTGTGGTGGTAATTGAAATGGGGCGGGCGTGGGCCATTGATAACTGGCGGGTGCGGGAGTAGGATTGGGGGCCTATTGGCCTATCGGGTAATTTGTGGTATATGGTTGGTATGCATTTATATTCACATAATTAACAAGTGTGGTGGATGGAAAATATGCCCTGAGATCCAAAGGTTCCGATTGCGGAGTCGGGTTGGAAAAATAATCTGATAAATTCAGGGGTTCAACAACCCCGATATTCCTTTCCTCAATATTTTTTAACAGTGGTGCTACATAACTCTCCCGATCACTGATATAATCGGACGGGTCAAACTCAAACTCTTCCTGGTGGATATTAGCGTGCTGAGAGGGTGCAGGGGGAATGATTTTCCTGACATCGATCAAATCTTGGATCACGTGCTTCAATGGGAAGCAGCGATCAGTAGGATGGCCCGGACCCTGATGAAAATTACAGTGGGTATTTGGGTCATAGTTCTTTGGGATCGGGTGAGGGGGAGGCTGCAGTTGGCGGATAGCCACTAATCCCTTTTCTACTAACAGGGGAAAAAGTACACTCAGCGATTGCCCCAAAGGTGTGAAGACTCGGTCGTAGCGGGCTCTCCTCTGTTCCGGGGTCATTTGCATTCCTGGCCCATTCCCCATTCTCTGCGCCTGCTCAGGCCTAACTGATGCTAGCGGGGCCGCCTAAAATTGGAACAGAGCAGTATTATTATTGGGCCTGGTGTTGGCTATGTTTTGGACATCGCCGCCTGTTCTTTTCTCATTCCTCTGTTCTGAAAACCTTCTAACCCCACTAGGTCTGCTCGGTGTGTTCTTACTTAGACGTCCCTCCCTAATGGCATCCTCGCATTGGTTGGCATTCCTCACCAAGTCGGCAAAACTAGACTACTGTTGGTATACAAGAAAATCAGAGATCACTAGCAGAGTGCTCTTCGAAATTATCTCTATCTGTTCCTCGTCAGGTATTCTGTTCCTGATCTGAGCTGCCAGCTCTCTCCATCGACCCAAGTAGTCGCTGAAGGTCTCGTTCTTGTTCTACTTTAAACGGGCCAAGTCGGACTTGCACGGCTCAATGTCTATGTTATAGACATACTGCTCTTGAAAGAGGTGCATTAAGTCCCTCCATGTTTTCATCATAGATGGTTCTAAGGATGTGAACCATCTCAAAGCCGGCCGAGTCAAACTTTTCTGAAAGACTTTTATTAGTAGTCTTTCATCCTCTCCGTACTGGCACATGTCCCCACAATAGGACTTGAGGTGTGCAATAGGATTGCCCGTGCCATTATATTTGTCGAAGGCGGACATTTTAAATTTGGGGGGCAGGGGGACCTCAGCGAACAGGCATAGGCCTGTGAAGTTTGTGGCGTGGATCTCAGCACCACCCATTTTCATTAGCTGCTTTTGTATTTTATCCAACTGTTCTTTCAGCTGTTCTGACTCTTTGGACACGGGAGCTGCTTTCTCGACAGTTGGTTGGACTTCACTCTGGGCTATCAAGGGATGGGCAATTATGGGAGGAGGGTGAAGGCTGGTCAATGCCCCAGCATAGGCCCCGCTATTTCTAATCTCGTCCTCTTCATACTGTTGATCGGCGTAATGTGCAGTGAAGACGGGATTCTCAACTTGTTGTTGCATGGGTTGGATGGGAATGACATGAGTAGGGGTGGGGTGAGCCCATTGGAGGTGTGGAAAGGCTTGTTGGGTGATGGGAATTTGGTTTTGAAGTGGGGTCAGATAGGGCCATTGGGTGTGAGGGAAGGTTTGGGGATGGCCTTGGGGTGTGGGGCCATGGGGGAATTGGGTTTGGGGGACGACATGGGTTTGACCCAGCTGTGAAGGTTGGGTTAGGTGTTGGGGGTATTGTGTAAGGTATGGGTGTGGGGTTTGGTTTTGGGTAATGAACCCTTGGCCATTTTGGGTCATGGGCCACTGATGGGTTTGGGCCACGGGCCCTGGGTAGGCTTGGGCCAATGGGCCTGGGTAGGTTTGGGCCATGGGCCCTTGGTGGGTCTGGCCCGGTGGGCCTTGCTGGGTCTGGGCTATGGGCCCTTGGTGGGTCTGGGCTGTGGGCCCTTGGTGGGTCTGTCCAATGGGCCCTTTATGGGTCTGGCCCAATGGGTCTTGGTGGGTATGGGCCATAGGCCCTTGATGGGTCTGACCCAATGGGCCTTGATGGGCCTGGGCCATGGGCCTTGGTGGATTTGGGCCATGGGCCCTTGATGGGTTTGGATTTGATGGGTTTGGCCCAATGGGCCCTGGGGAGCATGGGTGATGGGGTGTTGGGCCATTGGGCCCTGGGACATATGGGAAGAGGGGGCTTGGGCCAATGGCCTTGGGATATGTGGGAGTTTGGGGGTTGGGCCATTTGGCCTTGGGGTGTATGGAAAAAGGGGGTTTGGGCCATGGGGCCTTGGGGCATGTGGGAAAAGGGGGTTTGGATGGTGTGGATTATGGGGGGTTGATGGGGGTCATGGGGGAGTGAGGCATGGAGATTGGCTAAGGTATGGGATGGGTTCATGGATGTGGGATGTGGAGGAGAGGTATTTTGGGAAGCCTTCCATGCGGAGTAGGCTTGGAACATCTCCTCCATCATGGCCATGGAGGAAGAATCGGAAGTGGATGGTGGATTTAATGGATGGTTAGGTATGGATAGGGTGGATGTGAGGGGAAAATTGGGTATGGCCCCGGTAGGTGATGGGATATGGGAGGGGTTAAAGGAATGGGGTGGAGCATTGGTGAAGGGGGATGGGTTGGAGATGTTTAAAAATGATGGAGGGTAAAGGGTGGGTGCTTGGGAAAAATTGGGCATGGCCTCGGTAAAAACGGGCATGACCTGTGTAGATGGGGGGATTGGTTAGAGCAGAGGTGACATAGGTGAATGAGGGCAGATCGGGTCTATAGGGGGATGATGGGAATTGGGGGATGGATGTGGATTGGGAGAATGGGTTAGGGTTTTGCATGGTTTGGGCAAAAGATGGAGAATGAGGGGTTGGATTTTGGATATTTTGGGGGGTAGTGGTTGGGAATATGGGGGCGCCAAATGGGCCGGTGACGGTAAAGGGAGGTTGGGTGAGGGGGATGGTGGAAAATACTTCTCTCGAATGGGAGTGGGTTGGAGAGTGTGGTGGGGATGAGTCGGGACCGGCGTAAGCCGGGTCCACTACCCACGACATTCTACGGGAGCGGGTTGGATAAGGATGCCTTGGGTAAGGCCCAAAAGCCTTCCTCCTTCTTCCCCTACGGGATGACGGAGGGCAAGATGATGCCGTTGTGCCGGCACCACAAACTATATCTTTTTGGGTTATATATATATATATATATTTTAATTTTTTCAAAAGAGATTATTTTGGAAAATGACTGTTCCGAGGCCTTGGAATTCCCTTCTCGGGTGGCTTTCGTACCTTAATTCAAGTCCCATAGCGACGATCCCGATGCACTTCGGAAGAATCGAAGGAGAACCTTCGATCTATTGAAGGCACGAAAAATGAGGCAAACAACCCGATCCCCCGGAATGAGTCAAAAAAAAGTTGCCCTCTTTTGATCGGCGGGGGTATATTAGGTGTTGGAGATGGCGGGGCCTAAACCAGGCACTAAGCGTACTAATCGGGGAACTCGGGAGGTGAAAAGGCCACAGATTCAGGCTGGAGGGCTGCTGACCCCACCTGGCGCAACTAATACATGCGCCAAGGTTGCAAGGGACAAATTTTACACTGGCGCAACTAATAGTTGCGCCAAGGTAAAATCTGGGGATTTAAAGCTGGCGCAACTATTAGTTGCGCCAGTTATAAATGCCAGATTTTTGTGCTGGCGCAACTAATACATGCGCCAGCCAAAAATGGGATTCCATAGTGTATAACAGCAGTAATAGCAGCCTAAAATGAGTCTCTTTTTTTGGTTTTTGTGGAAGCTAGGCTTCCGGGAACTGAGCTGTTTTCTTGATGATCGATTCTCTCCTCACCGACTCCTAAAGGATTGATTCTGGTATAACTCGCTAGCGCGCTCCCTAAGGGTTTTAAGCTTTGTAGGAATGGGAACCCACTCGATATACCTCCGGTGTAAGCGCCTTCTCAGATACTAGGTGGGTTGGGACTTTTCTGGATCATCACCACTAGGGGCTACCACCATACTAAGACTCGGGTGTTTGTATGTGTGCCTAAACCAACCCTTTTGAAAAATCTACCCCGCAAAACAAATTAATTAAGCTCCCTAACTTGGTTCAATTTTAATTTTTCAAAACTTTTCTCTTTTTTTTTTGGAAGTTTTCTTTAGTTCAAAGACCGGGGGTGATTATCCTGTGCCGCCACTACGGGACGGCATCCACTGTTAGGATATGAATAATAAATAAATAAATGGGGCTAGTCAAGCGACTAGGCGGGAAATATAAAGTGCTGAAATTTAAAAAGTGTCAGTCAAGTACTAGGCAAAAAGTTGCTGAAATTTAAAGCGGAAACGTAGGGGTGAGTAAAAAAGGTACCAGTCAAATGACTAGGCAAAAATTACTAAAATTTAAAGCGGAATTATAGGGGTGAGTAAAAAAAGGTGCCAGTCAAGTGACTAGGCAAAAACTACTAAAATTTAAAGCGAAATTATAGGCGTGAGTAAAAAAAGGTGCCAGTCAAGTGACTAGGCAAAGATTGCAGAAATTTAAAGCGAAATCGTAGGGGTGAGTAAAATGACGTAATCGGAGGGGTCAGTGACAAAAAAATAGCAAAAATAATTAAAAAATAGCAATAAAATGTTAGAAAAATAAAAAATGAAAAAGGCCTAGTTCAAGGGGAAGCTCTATTAGCTACTCCCCAGCAAAGTCGCCATCTGTGCAACTGTGGGATCCGTGACGGTCCCGTCGCGACGATGCACTCTCTAACGAAAAATATAGAGTCGCCACCCGGAGCTTTCGGTGTCCCGGGATACCTAGTTTATTTTTATGAGCACCGAAGTGCTAAAAATATGACTCTGAATCCGATCCACACCAAAGGCTCTTGGGTAGGGGCTTCGGTTATCGATCAAGAAGGTGTAAGACACCCGATCAACCCGCTTAATGCGGTCTCTACTAATGGCCAACAATAAAATAAAGTAGAAGCAAGGAAAATAACTTCCTCTTATCCAAAAGGGCTTAGAAACCTATTTGTGCCCCTCCGTTCCTACCGAAAAATTGACGGCGTAACGGCACAAATGAGAGGATGGAGGGAGCTAGAAAGAGATAGGAGAAGAAAGGGGAGAGCCGGAGCCCTCGGGCCCTTGTAGCACCGTAGAGGAGCCTTGCGTGGCTTGCTTTGATGAGCTTTCGAAGGCTTGAATGGTAGAGAAATGGGTTCTAACCACTTAGGACTTAAAGCTAAGAGGTAAGGGATGGAGGCTAGGGGGTCACACACACCTAGGCTAAGGGTTTTGTATGCAAGAACAAGCTTGAAATGATGTTTTGGAATTCTGGAATTTAGATGAAAATAGTGCACAAAAGGGAGGAAGAACTTCTCACTTTGAGCTCTTTCTCTCTTAAGTAATTTTCTCAACCCTTAAACCAAGGGGAGGGGGGCTCTATTTATAGGAAAAGGGTGGATTAGGAGATCACTTAGATGCTAATTGGGGTTAGCAATTAGGTAATCTCAAATCTAAGGTTTCCTAGGGTTTTGAGAGCTTAGAAAGGTGTGAAGATGGTTCTAATGGTGGATGATGGGGTGAGGCCTTAAGCCACCTAAAGGGTTGCAAATAGGCATGGAATGGATGCAACAGAACTATGAAAACACACCCCAAAGGTCGAGGTGGTCAACAAGTCAAACCTCAATTATGAATTTCGAGGTAAATCTAAACAGTTACTATTCATATGCCTGGCGCAACTAATAGTTGCGCCAGGCAAATGTACAGTAAAACAGTGCTGCACAGTTCCCTGGAAGTTAGCCTCGCGAGGGGTTGGGGGACCCATTTATGCCTGGCACAACTATTAGTTGCGCCAGGCCATTTCTGGGAGAAAAATACCTGGCTCAACTATTAGTTGCGCCAGGCAAATTCAGGGGGAAAATGGCCTGGTGCAATTATTAGTTGCGCCAAGCAAAAATCCTTCCAAAAAAGCCCAATTTTCAAATGGTCATAACTTTTGATATACAACTCCGATTGGGGTGATTCTTAGCTCGTTGGAAAGCTGGAGAAGTCCTCTTTCCAATGGTATATGAGTTGATATTAGTAGAATACCTCAGACACTCCTGCTACATGACTCTTCATCCATTGCTCGGGAAGGTTAGGTTTAGGGTTCAGAATGGATTCTAAGGGTCAGGATTGGTTTCTAAAGGTTTGGGGTAGGTTTCTAAGAGATCTAGGGTGATTCCTAAGGGTTTGGGATAATTTCTAAGGGTTTCATATATGCCATCAAAAGCTCAGAATTGCACCTCTCTCGAAAGGTATTTCGATCGGGCCTTGAGCCAAATTTTGGTGTCTACACCATGCTATTTCTATTTTAAGTTCAGCCTTGAAGAGCTCAACTTTGCTATTTCATCTTTGATAAGTCAGCTTTGTTAAAACTATTAGCCCAGATTGAAATTAATATGAACATGCTATGTCAGTATGCTAATATTCATGATAAATAAGCCCGTGAAGTTCAGTTTTACTGGGCAAGCTTTGATATGATTTTCAGTTGTTACATGATGTCGTATACTTGAATGATATTCTCGCATACTTGATCTCGTACATGGTCTCATCTTGATAATTACTTGTTTGGGTTAAGCCAAGTGACCCTGCTAACTTAGCCAGGGGCTTGACCAGTCTCGTGTCAAGTGACCTTGCTAACATAGCTCAAGGGCTTGACTTTTTGAGTTAAGTGACCCTATTAACCTTGCTCAGGGGCTTAATATCCCGGTCCAAGTGATCCCGCTAACTCGGGAGCTTGAATTTCTCGGTCCAAGTGATCCCTCTAACTCGGGAGCTTGACAGATGATCCCGCTACTCGGGAGCTTGATTTGTTTTTATCCTTGTACATGTCTTGTTTCAGCATGATTCCTTGATATTATCTCGCATGATTCCTTGTCAGTTCTCGTATTTGGTCAGCATGAATATTTCAGCATTGTCAGCATGATACAATAATTACATAAGTTAGTCCTTGTTCTTTTATATACTACTAGGATATATTGATGCTAGAATAGACCTAAATAAGATAATATGTGCTTCATTTTATTTTGCATCTAAATATGAATGGATAATCTAACCTATAAATTAGCACTATAAATTTTCTCACTGAGCTTCGATGATAACTCATCCTACGACTTTATGTCTTAGCTGCAGATATTGCTCAAGACCATGAGCACGAGGTTGCTCCTACCTACCATTAGGAGGAGTACGAGGGAGACAAGGAGGAAGATTCTGTGGAGGACTTCTTTCCTTGAGAGGTTTGTGAGAGAGACTTGTATAAATAACAGTGTGGTTTAAGATAGTTTACTACTTTAGGTATAGTTTTCTGTTTATATTTCTATTCAATTTGCTGCTTTAGATAAATGAATGAATATCAGTTGTTGCCATATATCTATGTATCAGAGTTAATTCAATTTGCTTCTGTATATGTAACACTTTGTACACGATGCCCTTGTATGACAGGATCATGTTAGTTGATCCGACGGCGTGACCTTTCCCATTTACGAGAAGGGGAAAAGTCGGGTTGTCACATTGATCTTCCAGAAAACCTTGAAATTGAAACCACAATGCTCGAGGAAAAAGAAGTCGCACAGGACAATCAAACCCCTGACAGTCCTGCTTCAGAAGATTCAATATACTACCACAACCTCGAGAATCGTATGGAAGCATAGTTGACAACCCCACTATCACCAAAAGTAAAGTAGCATGGTCGACTCCAACTCATCCAGGACACGTGGCTACTAACCTTTGCCTGCAAAAAAGTAAAGCGTTCAAAATCCACTTTAGAAAAAGCTAAAGCAGATTTGATACCTCTTTTGTAAAGAAAAATTGACTTTTTATGTTTGTAAAATCGAATTTTATCTTTCTTTTGAAAAAGTATATCTTTATTTTGAAAAAGCAGGATTCAATGAATCATTGCAAGTCTTAGAAGTCTATAAATTGGTATGTTCCCAGCCATGTTGGGATATTGAGTCTTGAAGAGAAACCCACAGTCCGCTTGTTTTGTAAATGGTGTCAGAGCCTAGGTTGAGTTTGTGTTAATGTTAGAGTTTGTATTGGAAGTTTGAAGTTTGAAGGCTTGAAGACTGTATGTATGTAATTCCTCTATTTTAGTGTAGATATTATATTTTACGTATGATTTATATATATATTTCTTACTATGTTATATTTTATTATACATTGTTGGTTAATGGACCTTTTAATTTGTGTAACTAAGTATTACCCAATATAAAAAAAAGTATTTTTACCCGTTTAATTGATATAAAACCCATATTCTTATTGTATTGAAAAGCTCATATTCCTTAAAAGACTGTTTGGCTGAATTGAAACGACTTTTGTCTGGTTGGATACAGTTTAGGCACCATCAATACTATAAGATGTTTTAGGTACCATTACTAACTAAAATGACAGAAACACCAAGCAGACTTAGTGATGGACTAGAAATACTAATAGACTGTATCAGCTCATGGGTACATAAAAATCAAGAAGATTTTAGGCATTGCTTTCATATTGTTAGAAATTCTGAAAGTAATATGAGTAATATAAGTGGTTGTATAAATAGTATCCTAGATGTAACTGGAACATGGTTAAAAAAGATGATATGGAAGTACAACTAAATGCTCTCCATAATGAATTAATGGATACTAAAAATCAATTTTCCAAAATAGGAAATTTGGTAAATTTGGATTTAAAGGAAGAAACAATATTTAAATTAGAAAGTCTAATACAAATATTAGACCAATTAAATCTCGAACCTAAACCTAAACCAATCCCTATAATAGGCCATTACTGTATTATGGTTCAAAAAGTTTACAAACTCTTGAAACACAAGAAAATTATAATTACCAAAAATATTTAAATATAAAAAAAACTCTTGATTATTGACAAAATCTCTATTTGGACCAAACCCTTCCAATAGAAGATAGAAATCAAATTTTATCATAGTTAAGAGAAGTTTCTTTATCACATGAACCTCTTTTAACCTATTTCCAAAACCAGGAAATAGGCACTGAAATTGAATTGAAAAATAATCCTTTCATTCATTTTAATTTTGAACAATCAGAATCAGATACCTCATCACAAACAAGCGATCTAAGTAAAAATCTTACACCAAGAAAAAGAAAAAGTGTAGAACCATTAAAAGAATTTGTAAATTTAGAATAATATTTACAAACTCTTACTCTTGAAGAACAAGAAGAATATTTAAAAGAACATATTCATACAAATGATGGTGATTCTCTATCAGAAACAAAACCTGAGGAACCAATTCCTACACATACCAGGAGAGATGATTTAAACCAACAATCCGTCGCTCAAGGAGAAACCTATCTTGATCTCACAAATGTTCCTTTCACGGATCAAGAAAAAGTTATTGATGATTGGGCACAATCCATGTCCATAGTCATTACAAACCATAAAGCAAGTTGATCTAAAGTAAGATTTCTTGATTACATTACAACTACACTCCAAGGCGATGTTCTGCAATGGTTAAAACAATGGAAAATATCAGCTGAAGGAAAACAACCAAAAGCAAAACTTTTAGGAAGTTTTCTAAACCTTAAAGACATTCTAAATTTTTTTACAATAATCATATAAGAACATGTTTGTGGTTATACTGGAGAAACAAATCTACAAGAAAATGTTGTTTTTATTTTATCAAAAAATTGAATTATGCAATATTTGTCAATTTTAAGAATATTATAATATATTCAAAAAATATTATAATCAATTGGAACCCCCAATTCATAAACAATGGTTAAAATAATTCTATAATAAATTATACACTCCATGGGATGAATTAGCTATAAAAGGATATCCTAAATTCATAAACAAATTATCTAAATCAGATAAGTTAGGATTTAGAATAACCTTTGTCTTACGATTAATTGCGGGAAGATGTTTAGAATTAAAGGCCAAAAAATAAGTTAAAAATCAACTAACAAATTTAGCATTTGGTAAAAAATGTTGTACCAAAATTATCCAAGAAAATTGGAAAATTAGTTGTAATCCTAAACAAAAAGGATTCAAGAAAGGTTTCAAGAAGAAAAGATTCAAATGGAAACCCTGGAATAAAAAGAAAATATTTTTTAAATATAAAAAATATATAAAGAAAAAATATATATAGATAAAACTAGCACAACAAAAAAGAAATGTCGATGGCTTATTTATAACAAAGAAGGTCATTATGCTCCTCAATGCCTAAAAAAGGAATAAAATACAAGTAAAATCATTAAATGTCTAAATGAAAAAGATCTAGATGTCTATTTTGGAGAAGATATATCAAGTGATAATAACAGTATTGTTTATGAATTAGATTCTGAATAAGAAACAGACTCTGATATAGATCGAAGGGAAATCATATTTATGATGAACATCTTAGAAACACCTAAAGAAGAATATCAAATGATTACACTAAAAGATGTAATTAGAAAAGAAATAACCTTCTCTGAAGAACAACTTAGAGAACTGAAAATTAAAATAAATAAAATCAATAAAGAAGAAATATATAAAATTCCCTCTATTGATAAGATATTGTCTAAACGAATATTTGAAGCTTTTAATGGTAATACAACCGCTAAAAGTACAATAAATCTAACAACCGAAACAACTCTGTTTGACAAAAAGAAAATTTTAAGATGGGAAAAATAAATTCCTAAAATAAGATACTTTCACATAGGATTAATGCATATTTGTGTCACTGGATTATTCAGGCAAGGTATAAACACTCCTATACATGCTGTGGTCTTAGATAAAAGACTATTGAATACCCTACAATCCTTAATAGGAGGCATGATCAGTTACATAATATACCATTTTATCACCCTTAACTTAGTGATGCTAGGACTTAGTTTGTTACTAATAAGTTACTGATGTGCAGATATTAAGGAAAATAGCAAAAGAGAACCCAAAATGATAATATTCGTCAAAATGAACTCATAAAGCAATAGAAAGACGATTGAATGAAAGAGACGAATCATCGCCTACTAAAAGATGAAAAATCGTGTTTTACGATTTTGTGGAACGATGCAAAGGAAGAAGTAGAAAATCATAATTTAAGATTCTTCAGAAGAAAGTCGTTCAAAGCTAAAGTGAAGTATTACAAAAAGTTATTGATCGTCAAGTAAAACAAAGAATTGTTCTATAGGAAGCTGTGTCAAAAGCTAGAAAATCGTGATTTACGATTTTACAGAAGGAAAGCCTATTGTTGTTGCTGATCACATGAGAACTTACACTGCCATACACCAAATTAGAAGAATTCTTGACTTAAAAATTTTGTTAATCGCGAATCTGAGAAGATTGACGAAGAAGACTCTTAAAGGACTCTGCTGCTGAAATAAAAGAGAAAATCCAGAAGTACATCAACCATTAAAGCAAGGAAAGATAAATTAGAATTAGTCATATTAGGGCATTTTTGTTTTAGTAGTTTCTTTTATTAGAATTAGGAGTTTGTAAAGTGACCACTTATGATCTATAATAAGAGGGCTTGGTATAGGAATTACCATCGAAGAAATTCCCAGTATCAATTGACAACTGAGGTTCTATTTTCTTCCAATCATTTGAGTAGTTTAGTTTATATATCCAAGGTTTCGTGATCACAATTGACAACTGGGATTGAGAGCTAGAAGATTAGAGTAGATATCTGTAGTTTCTCAGAAGCAATTGACGACTGCGGTTGAGGGGTGAAAGATATATTTTTATTGCTTTTTAGTTTAAATTTATTTTATTGTAATTTCCTGCTTTGTAAACATCTTTAGATTTTAATTTGAATTGACGACACAGGTTGAAGTTTGCAGATTAGTATAATGATTTTTATTTTCCATCTTTGATTTTCTAAAATTTGATTGACGCCCAAATTTCTGGTAGATTAGAGATTAGTATAAATCTATATTGAATGATGCTAATTTTTGATTGACGACCAATGCTAGAAGACTGAGATATAGTATAACGGTATTTAAATTTGTAAACATTCGATAGCCGAAGATCGTGATTAACGACCACAATCTGAAGAAGGAGGATTTATTATTTATTTTCTGAAATTTAGTTAAAAAAATCATTCTTTATTCATATTTCTCAATTAGTTTAGGATCTTAAAAGATAAATATAAGTTTTCAGAAAAGTAATATATATATATACAATATACAACATATCTTCGTAGGAACGATCCTATATTAGCTCTATAATTTCTATTGTGCGCTTGCAATATGTTAAGACTTAATTAGAAACATATAACCAGTGAATCAAGTTTTTGGCGTCGCTGTCGGGGATAGCGTTTTCTTTTATATTTATATTAATTTAAGAAAATAAGTATTTATCTTTCTCTTTTTATATTTCTTGATACTTTTAATTTTCTTTGATCACTTCTTAATCTTTTACAAGTTTATTCAGAGTAACGACTCAAGGTTTCATTTTCCCCTGATCAGAGAAGCTAGAGGCTCAGATTTGTTTCTCTCTCTGCCTTTTAGAATAAAAATTAAATAAAGTTAAAAACATAAAAACATAATTTTTCTTTTTGTATGCATCACACTCGATCTCGAAGTTTAGATTTCTTCGAGTGTGATCAAAAAATTGAAACGTCCCTCCTGCGTAATTTAGCAACAAATTGAATTGTCACAAGAGAATCCTTAACTATGGCTGATGATCATTCAATCCAAGCACATTTCAGCCCTGTTGCTCTGACTGCACCCTCCTGTATAGTTATATCAAAGGTTACAGCTGGACAGAAGTATGAAATCAAGCTCAATACACTTTAAGCTATACCTGCTTTTCGTGGGCTTGATAGAGAGGATCCCTATCAATATTTAAGGGATTTTATAGAACTTTGCATGATATTACAACTGTTGGTAGCTAATGAGGAATCATTTAAGCTAAGGTTGTTCCCTTTCTCTCTCAAAGATAGAGCGAAAGCATGGCAGACTTCACTGCCTGCCAGGAGTATAACCACTTGGAATGAACTGCAATCCAAATTCTTAAACAAATGCTTCCCAATTGGTAGAACTAACTAGATTAGGCAAGCAATTCAAGATTTTAGGCAACAGCCTGGAGAATAGTTTCATGAGAGCTGATAGTGGATGAAAGACTTACTAAGGAAGTGCTTTCATCATGATGTGTCGAACTGGTCGATAGCACAAAGCTTCTATCAATGATTGATTGAGACTAATCAGTCTACGATCGATGTCGTAAGCGGAGGAGCCTTTATGACTCAAAATGACCAACAGTCCTTAAATTTATTTGAGAAATTGGCGATAACTCAAAGCAGAAACAGACTCTACTTAGATCTGATCCCAATATCACTTGTTATACCCCACTCGAGAGGGTTGGACTTTACGATATCAGTAAAGATAAATTAAAGAAAAAAGATGATATGAGTGCGAAGGTTTTGGCTCTTGAACAAAAGATCGCAACTCTATTGGCTATCAAATCAAGCACTTCGAATAGACCTTTGGAAAACTATTCTAATTGCCAAACTCAAGCTTATAACAAAAACCCAGCTATGCCATCATACCAGGAGGTAGTGGAAAATGAGCAAGTAATGACCTTTCAGATGGGAGATTATGGAAACACGTATAATCTAGCGTGGAGGAACCATCCTGGATTTAACTATGGTTCCACAGGAGGATCACAACTAGCACCATCAATTGCTCAACCCCAATTTTTCTAGACCCAAGTTTTCCACCAAAGACCTCAAATGCCTACTGCACAGCCCCACTTTGGACCACAGAGCAATGCCCTGATGCCACAGTTGTTCAAATCCTCTGGGATTTGCAACAACATTCGCATCAGCATTTGAAAGGTTTACATCAACTTGCTCAATTCTCTCAAGTGCTTAATTCACACACTCAGTGCATTACGAAGCTGAAAAGCTAGATAGGCCAGCTAGCTTCACAGGTGGCAAAAAGAGAGAGTGGACAATTGCCACGCAGCCAGTAAACAATTCTAAAGGACAAGTGTTCTTGGGGGAGACATTGACTCCTCAAAATCCAATATAAAACCCTCATGGATCGTCGAGCTACCGACTCATCCGTAGCACCCATTATAAAATATGTAGAATTATTTTTTTTCCTTTTTATTTAGGTATTACCCTACGACCCAAATCGTTGAAAAATGATGGATCGTAATATAATTTTTAGAGTATATTATAGCGAACAATCGTATGGATTTAGGATTGATCGTCGTTATAGTCATGTTTATCAATGAAAGCGTAATAACTACGATTCAATTGATACAAGGGTTCGTACTTACTATTGCTAAGATCTAGAGTCGACCGACGACTCTAGGTTAAAACATGCATGATGACTAGTTCAGTAGGTCATCACTGAAATAGGGCCTACATATTCGAGAGTGGATACGTCAGCCCCATTATCGAACTTTCCATTTTTGCTATCGTTTTCTCTCTGTTTTTCAAAATCTCATCGACTAGGACTCAACCATTTTTGTCTCTAAAATCTTATTTTGTATCTCCTGTTTAATTTTGGAAACCCTATTCAAGTTCTAAGCAATATCCTAAAACTAGGGTTTGTGGATTCAAGATCAAGGTAACAACCTTTAAATGGATGAATCTCTACAAATGTTTATGAAAACTTATACACAAGTTGTGATTTACTGAATAACATTCTCTATATCTTGTAGACAAAGAAATTGTAGTATGTCGGGAGAAACGGGCAAGCGACAGAGAGAGGAAGAAGGAGAGGGAGGTAACAGTTCTGATAACTCCCCAATTATTAATCATATCGCACGATCTGCTATCCTCAAAGCTAAATTAAAAGCAGTAGACCCACCCAAGAAGAAATTCAAATCTTTCAGGGTAGTTATCAGAGAACTATCTAAAGAAACACATGAGACCGACTCTGTATTTGCCCCTGAAAAGGGTATGAAGTTAGATAAAGGAAAAAAGCCAGCGTCTTCTGTCACGACATTAGATCGGCTCCCTACCTCAATGAAATACCGTATTGTGGGAGCCGAAATCGCGATAGACGTTGAGTCTTTTAAAAAATTGGAAATTAGTGGGGAAGCCATCAAATATTTTAAGGATGTCGGGCTGCAATATTTCTTAGAATCGGGAGTCATACCAGTCTATCCCAGATTGGTCAGGTTGTTTTATAAAAATATGACCAAAAGTAGCCAGGAACCATCCCCAGTTCTCTCCACCAGTATCAATGGACTACCTATCCAAATTACAAAGGAAATGGTCGCAAGGGTAATGCAAGCACCCTTGGAAATACCACAAGTATCCTAGGACAACCCAGAGGCCAACATTTTGAGGATGTCATCCAATACCCTTCCTGATTTTATCCAAATGGAAATAGAACTGTTAGTAAACCTCCTCGAGATAGGTCCTTTTTCCTTCGAAAAGATTTTGAAGCAAGGAGTTTATCACTTCACTTCTTGGATATATTAATTCATAAGATTATTCACCCCACGGGTCATCGAACACAGAGAATGGCACTTTTTGCCAGAGCATTATACTTAATGGCGAATCATTGTTGGTTCGATGTGCCATTTTACCTTTTTGAAGTAATCACCACCGTGAGGGAGAAATTGAGTCAAGAAAAATATCAGACGAAGAAGTTGACTTTGGCCTTTGGAAATTTTATTACAAACTTACTGATGAATGTGGGGTATAGCATAGATCCCCAAGAAAAGGCTATGTCGAGAGCAGAAGAAAGCTTAATGGTAATAACCTATAGGAGAACTTTAGGTGCCGAAAATAAAAAGAAAATCCCTCTCTGTAATGACCCAGATTTTCAGGGATGTTGAATCACGAACTCCGGAGGAGAACGCGACTGATTTTGGTTGGACTACCAAGCATCTATCCCGCCTGAATATTTTCGAGGACGAAAATTCTTTAAGGAGGGAAGGATGTAACACCCCAAATTTTCACTAACGTTGAATCGTTGACCTTCGACGATGATGCGATTTTCTTTGACCGGTTTGACCATGGTCAAACTTCTCACATATATAACATGGCCTTTGACCCACTTATCTCAATTGAGTGAGTATACCCAAACGCGAAATTGGAACCAATTTCTGACGCAAACTGATAATTGAAACTCGAACCCGTGTGATTGGTGTGTGTGTGTGTGTTACACACTTCTCGAACTCCTGGATCAGACCAAGCCCGAGCCCACCTTTTCAAGGACTATAATTATAACATTAGGCCTACTTAGTTATTATTTGATGAGTAATTTAGAAAGAGAGGAGTGGCGTACATGTGATTAAGGGCGATCGTGTGCACACTATGCACGGACCTAACCCGAGCCCAATGATCCAAACTATTATAGGTGTATGTGTGTGGATGTACTTTGCACCTATTTTATACGGTGCCCAATGCACTGAACAAGCCCCTCTCTACACACCCGACTTTGTGTGCACGCCAAATAGGGTACATGATACGCATCTTGATGTTAGAAACACATCATGTATCATATCCGAGCTTGATGGGATCTCACAAGGCTCTACCCTTAGACCATACGAGCCAACACCGACGTACGTGTTGCAGCTCAACACAAAATTTATCATCTAATGGCCACACACAACTCTTGAGTGTATAGGCCACACTGTGAAGCAACCAACATTTGAATAAAAGACATTTTTTTAGTATTCAGATCCAACCCATTTAAGACCCATTAGTCAACAAAATCATGTAAGGCCCATTCGTGGAGAGCCATTAGATGGGCCGTACACAATCCTTGAGTGTACAGGCTACACTCGCAATCCAATACCCTCACTTATAAAAATTCTTTTGCACGCATAATGCTCCGTTTGAAACTAACTAGAGCTGAAAGAGAGGAAGATAACTCATCCCTTTCTAGTTTTAACCAGCCATTGTCTTCCTTAGGAAGAGCTCAGCTATTCAGGCCACTACGTTACCGTTGAGATCGGAGATCACAGCATCGAACGGACGAACATGGAACTTTCATGCCTAACCCTTTCGAAACCAACCATAGACTCCTCACGTGAAAAGGTATGTATCACAACACAATCGTGTAAACGCTAAATTCTAGGATTTATAATCCTAAATCATGAATATTTGGATCGCATGCAAAGGGCTTGATGATCGGACATGTGAGAACATTAAAAAAAAACCCCGACAATATTTTGATAACTGATCGTCGAGAATGTTGCATGTGTGAAAATCGATGGCGAGATCACCGCTTTGAAAGAATAAAATAGGCGTAGTCTTGATTTTGTATGATTTGAGGTTTCATGCAATGGATTTGAGAATTTTTTATTTGGGGAAGACCGTGATTCGAGTGTTGGATGTGTTAAACTCGCTGGGGTGAGTTGCCTTCAGAACATAAGGATTTCACATTTGGAGAACTCGCCCGGGCGAGTTTTCCAAGCCAAAATTTTTGGGAAAAAGTAGCCCGAGCGACCCTGGAGCCAAGTGAATTTTGAAGGGTGCAGCCCGGGCGACATCTTAAACTCGTTGGGGCGAGTTGGCTTGAGCGCATGGATTTTAAGTAAGTTAGTGAACTCGCCCGAGCGAGTTTTACAAGCAAAAATACTCAGATAAAAGTCGCCCGGGTGACTTGAAATCTGAAGGACCAGCTCGGGCGACCTTGGAAACTCGTCGGGGAGACTTTGAGCCAATTTCTGAGAATAGGATTTGGAAGCTCGTCCGAAGAAGATGCGAAAACCCTAAACCTTCTCCCCTTTTTCTTGCGAAGAAGGATTTGCATCCTTCTTCTCAAGAAAAAGGATGCAAATCCTTTTATATCTCGATTCTCGTGTGCACGACTTATACAGCTTGGGCGCGCAAGCACTCAGTCCTTCACTGGAGATCGAGTCCTTATATATATATATATTTTATTTTTATTTTTATTTTTTTTTTTGAGTCACTCGCGCGAGCGAGATTGGAACCTCGGGCACGCGAGTCTCAATAACTCATAGAGAATCAAATTCCCTTCATATTCCTTCCTTCCTGAGTGCCACGCGTGAGCGAGCACAAAAACTCGGGCGCCCGAGAACACAGATACTTCATTTTGAGTTGTTTCTCTTGTGGTTTTCACTTCTCTTACATCTCACATCAACTCTACTACGCTGAAACACTATTTTGCGTTCTACTTTGTACCTAGAAATGCACACTCACTAATTAATTGTTCGCAATTATTCACAACGATTTAGTATCCATCTAACACCATTCCACAACCAAGTTGACTTAAAATTTCTATTACACAACTTATGGTTTTACACAATCTAGTCAAACAACCGTGGACACGCTTCGCGCATGTTCGACTCGCGTACCTGTTAGCTTATTTTAAGTAATTGCTGCTAACTTTATTAGAAATGGTGATAAGAATGGGGTTAGTGAAAATCAAAGGTGGATTACAGAGCAGTAAGCCTAAAAAATACACAGTCCTGCAAGATACAGGGTCTATTGTAGCAAGTTTTAATAAGTAAGAGTTTGTCCCACATGGAAAGTTGATCTAAAGCTCCAAGGGAGCTATCTTTAGTAGGCCCTCCAGATCTGGCTACAGATCTGGCAATCCTAAATGGAAGGGGATTTAAGGTCACTATTGTCTAAATCCTAAGGTAACCTAATGCCTAAACTACATAAAGGGTGGAAAAGAATGATGGAGTGTGAGAAAATAAATATAAAAAGGTAAGAAGTAAGCTATTAGGTACAGATCTGATGGGTCTTATAACTCAGATCTGCTGCTATAGAAATCCCGTCCAATGGCTACATTATCACCAAAGAGGAGAAAGGACCAACTCACCGCTGTGCTATGATCAAATCCCTTATGGCTATAACATGTCCACTTAAATGGTCACAGACTATCCAATAGGGGAACCACAGTCCAGAGATGGGTCAGAACAAGTTTATCATTGTAGGCACTACTTCATCCAGGCTACCAGCTCAAGAATCTATAGGAATCTCAACCTCTAAAGTTCTGTGTGTAGGGCTAGCCTGCAATGTGCACTAGCCTGGACACACAGGACCAGCAAGAGTTTGAGTACTAACTTTAGGTATAGTTGTTCACTACTTTAGAAAGACTGCAGTGATCCAGTCACAAGTCTACAATCTCTACAGCCAGATCAGATCTGCCATCTGATATTGGGTCTATACAAATACAGGGGAGTCTGTCTCTGCACAATCTCTCACAAGGCTACAAGCACAAGTGTAGAGAAGAAGAATCTGTCTTAGATTTGTGGATTGGCCTCACCCTAGGGCTATAATCTGTCCACTTGAATGGTCACAGACTATCCACAGAGGCTATCCTTCTCACAGAGGTCTGAGACAGAATAAGAACATTGCCGCCACCACTATGTTCACAAGGCTACCAACACAGGCTCCCATGAGGATTCAGATTTAGTGGATCCTGAGGTGGGGCATAGGCCTACATGTGCCTAACCTGGACACACAAGGCACTTGGATCTAAATAAATCCTTAAATACAATCCTCCATTACTTACAATGCAACATAACAATGGAGGATCTCAAGGCAGCAGCCTTGTACAGCACAACTCACAAAATACCAATCCCATACATGCATAAAATCCTATTATAAAACTCCATTAAAACTATTCCAAATAGACATACAAAGGCATAGCCAGCAAGTGTTGGACTATGGAGAGAAGAAAAAGGGAAAAAGAAAACTGCCTAAACCCTAACCTTAGCCTACTGTAATTCTACAGTTGGTTCAAGAAGGAGTACAGAAGTTCCTTAAACCTAAACTAAGCTTAGGCTTATATAGCAGTCAGCTCTGTGATAATTAGGGTTAGGAAAACCCTAATTTATCAATGCTATCATAGCCCATTTCTATTTCTTGGATGCCTCAGGGCATGTGCACGGAGATTAGAGCATTGGAGTGCGTGCCCTAGTTGTTGAAAGTTCTCAGATTGCCCTTGCAGAAGTGGAGAGAAGTTAAGATCCCGAGCCTCGCTAGGTAGAAATGAGTTCCAGGTCTTGTCGCATGATAGAATTGGCATCGCGGGATTGGATTGACTTGAAGCTCTTGCAGTCGCGGGATTGCTCTTTCCGTTTGAATGGCGCGGGAATTGCTCGCGCAGTTCGTTCCTTGGTGAATCTCGTGGGGATCCTCGCGAAGAAGCAAGGTGCATGGGCTTCTGGATCGCACGAGCAGTTCCTTGAAGGTCTGTATCCCGCGGCCACTGCACGATAGCTGCGCCCAGGAATGCCTGAAGCTCTCTCTCCTCAGTGAATCGCGTGAAGATTAAAGGCGCCTTTCTTGAGCTGCGCGAGACTTCGCGAGAGCTTATGACTGAGCCACGCGAGAACTCCGCGAAGTATGCTTTTTACTCCCTTCTGTCATCAATCTACGCGAGAATGGCGAGACTAGTTGGTGTGCTGCCTTTAGAAGCCCGCGACAACTGCGCGAAGCATTCTTTCTGGTTCAATTAAGCCCTGCGACATCTGCGCGAGGCTCACTTCTTGACTTGTTTCTGCTTTGATGTGCCTATGCTGCAGCCAACTCTCTGTCTGGGTCTAACTTCCTTTCTCGTGAGACACTTCTGGGGCAAAAGTAAGCTTCTTGGCATGGTTAGGGCCTTATCTGCAACTGCTGCTTATTACCTACAGGATAGACTTAAAACACATTTATTAAATGATTAAGGGTTTAATAGAGATTAAGTTAAGGGGTGAAAAGTGGTACTTTTGAGGTCTTAACAATACCCATATAGCTTCTTTCGGCGAATGGTTCTGCCATTTGACAAGAACTAATAGGATCCTCTTAGTGAGTAGTACATGTTCCTTCCGACCAAGAATTTGCATTGGCTCTTCTCAAACCGTCAAGTTTTCCTGAATTTTGATCGGTTGATAATCTAGGACATGAGTTGGAACCTTCACGTAACGTCTCAACATTGATACGTGAAACACATTGTGCATGCATGAGAGTTGCGGCGGTAGTGCAACTCGATAAGCAACCTCTCCAACTCATCCTAATATTTCAAAAGGTCCTACGTAATATGGACTCAGCTTTCCACGCTTCTCAAAATGCATCATGTCTCTAGTAGGAGAAATCCTGATGAAGACATTGTCTCTAGCGTGAAACTCAACGCTCGTTCTTTTAAGGTCAGCATAGCTCTTCAGTCTGCTCTATGCAACCTTTAACCTCTCCTGAATCAACCTTACCGCTTCAGTGGCACTTCCTATAACCTCTGGTTCCAAAATGAACTTTTCTCCCGTTTCTTTTCAATTGATTGGAGATCTGCATCACCTCCCATATAAAGCTTCATAAGGTGTCATATTAATACTCGTCTGATAACTGTTGTTGTATGCAAACTCGATCAGGGATATATGTTGATCCCATGATCCTTGAAAATCAAGCATACGAGCTCTAAGCATGTCTTCTATAATTTGATTTACTCTCTCAGTCTGATCATCTGTCTATAATGTGAGGTATACAACGGATCTCGATTTGAGACAATGCTTACAGGAATGTTGTGTAATCAGACAATCTCCTTCATGTACAACTCTGCAAGCCTACTCGTCATATATGTCGTATTGTATGGCAAGAAATGGGCTGACTTGGTCAGTCTATCGACGACCACCCAAATGGCATTGTTCTTTATCACTGTCCGTGGTAATCCCAAAATAAAATTTATAGAAATGGATTCTCACTTCCCCTCTTGTATCGATAACGGTTGCAATAACCCAGATGGATGCCTATGATCCGCCTTGACTTGCAACACACCAAACACCGTGAGACGTACTCAGCTACGTCTTTCTTCAAACCTCTCCACCAAAAATTCCTCTTCATACCTTGATACATCTTGGTACCACCCGAATGGATCGCATATTTTGACTTATGGGCTTCTTCTAAGATGGTATGCCGCAGATCGACATCAGTCGGTACACACAGACGCCCTCTGAATAGTAATGATCTATCACTCTTGATAGAGAAGTCCTGGCTAGTACCATCAATTACCCCTTGCCAGATTTTTAGTAATTTGGCATCTTTCATCTGATGCTCATAAATATGATCAAAGATCGTCGGTCTAATTGTGACGTTTGCTAGGAAAGCTCCCGAAGCTTTCACCTCGATCCTCGTATCATACAGTGATATGTCCTCTAACAGTTTCCATCTACGAAGTCCTAGAATGAGACTCAATAATTGAGCCAAAGTCTTCCGACTCAATGCACCTGCGATCACATTTGTCTTTCCTAAATGATATTGAATGGAGTAATCATAGTCTTTAAGAAACTCCATCCACCATCTTTATCACATATTCAGATCCCTCTATGTAAACAGATACTTGAGACTTTTGTAGTTCGTGAAGATCTCAAAGGTTTCTCCATACAAGTAATATCTCCATATCCTCAGGGTAAATATTACTGCTGCTAACTTGAGATCATGTGTTGAGTAGTTCTTTTCATGATCTTTAAGCTGTCTCAACCTGTAAGTGATAACTTTTCGATTTTGATTGAGCACAAAACCCTAGCCATTGTGTGATGCATCGTTATAAACAACAAAACCACCACCCCTGATGAAATGGCCAATACTGGTGCTGAAGTCAATCTCTTTTTTAGTTCTTAGAAACTCTCTTCACATGCTTCAGTCCATTTAAACTTAACATCTTTTCTTGTCAGTCTCGTGAGTGGCCCCAAAATTTTTGAAAACCCTTCCACAAATCTCCTATAATACCCAGTCAAACTGAAGAAACAGCGAATCTTAGTCACAGTCTTTGGTTACTCCCATTCTACTACAGCCTTGATCTTTACTGGATCCGCTGTAACGCCTGCTTTTGAGTTCATGTATCTCAAAAAGCTCACTTCTAGCCAAAATCGACACTTGTCGAGTTTTGCATATAACTGGTATTCTCGCAACGTCTGCAGATAGATTCTCAGATGCTACTCATGCTCTTCTTTAGACTTTGAGTAGATGAGTATGTCATCCACAAACACAACTACACATGTATCAAGATGCGGTTTGAACACCCTGTTCATGAGATCCATGAACGAAGCTGGTGCGTTGGTCAAGCCGAAAAGCATCACAAGAAACTCATAATGCCCATATCTGGTTTTGAATGCCGTCTTTAGAACATCCTCGGCTTTCACTTGTAACTAATGGTAACTAGATCTCAAATCTATCTTGCAAAAGAACCTTACCTCTTGTAACTGATCAAAGAGATCATTGATTCTGGGTAAGGGATATCGGTTCATGATAGTTAACTTGTTCAGCTGACGATAGTCAATGCACAGTCTCATCGACCCATCCTTTTTCTTAACAAATAAAACTGGTGCTCCCCAAGGAGACACACTTGGCCTTATAAAACCTTTGCCTAATAACTCTTGTAGTTGATCCTTCAACTCCTTCAATTCAGTAGGAGCCATCCGATAAGGTGCATTAGGCACTGGCTCTGTACCTGGAGCTAAGTCTATCACAAACTCAACCCTCGATCAGGCGGCAATCCCGATAACTCTTCAGGAAAAGCATCTTGAAACTCACAAGCAATCAGAATTTCTGCTATCACATTCTTCTCTTCTCGTTGTTCCTGTAAAAACGGCAAGTATCCACCACGTCCATTTCTATCATCCGTTATGCACAAATTGCAGAGATAAACAGAGCGAAAGTTGATCGCATGTCGAGAAACTTGAATGATCTATTTCCATTCGGTCGAAAGGTAACTATTTTCCTTTGGCAATTGACATTCGCGTCATGCATGGATAACCAGTCCAATTCCAAGGATTACATCGAATCCTTGCATATCCAACAGAATGAAATCAGCTATTAACTCATGATCTTCATAATCCCTGACAACAACTATAACTGATCGACAGACTGTGTCGGTACTAATTGTACTTCCCATTGGGACTGATACTGCCAAAATAAAATATAAGGTCTCGAGAACGACCTTCACTCTCTTCGCAAATTGCGGCATCACAAGCGAATGAGTAGACCCCGGGTCTATCAAAATTCATGCTTGATAAAAACAATAATCGTCCTTACTATATATTTGCAAAGTACCTACGTTACATACTTACTTAACCAAATCAATTATGCACTATGAATTAAATATTCCAACATAAGAATTTAAAAAACTGTTTTTAAATCTATGCACCTTCTTTATCTAAATTTCAATTGATAATATACTGAATTTAAATAGATAATTTATACCTTTGATTATATCATTGTTGGTCTGAGCATCCTTAGCTGTAACTGCATACGCACGGCCTTGAACCGTTGGTCGTGGTTGTCGCATAAGCATTTTTGTTACAGCTTGCACCTTCCCTTCATTTTTTAACTCTGGGCAATCCCTTATCATGTGTCCCATTTTACCATATTTGAAACATCCCCCTGTACCTCTTCTACAATCAGCGGTCATGTGCAACTTACCACAGTGTGCACATGTTTCATGTGGAGTTGATGAAGCAGCCCTTAAAAATCCTTGAGCCACTGACCCTCCTGTGTTAGTAGTAGGGCCAAACGGGCGAAATGATCTAACTGGGGTAGATAAGGATGGCCTAGCATACGTAGCCTAGGTAAACTGCTTAGGAACTGGTGCTGTGAACCTCGACGTTTTATTCACCAATTCGTAATTATTAAACTTCCCTTGGCTTGTCTTCCCTTTGCTCTGTTGGTCCCTTCTTTTGTACATTTCATTGATGTCTTCCTCGACAATCAGAGCCCTACTCATCAATTCTCCATAAGTCTCTAACTGTAGCACTAAAATCCTATCACAGATGTTTGGCCTTAATCTATGCTGAAATCCTATCGCGGATGTTTGGCCTTAATTTGCACTGAAATTTCTTTGTTCCTCGTTCGCGCGAGGCACGATTGGGCATTTCTGAAGGCTCCTTGCACACGCGAGGAACAAAGCTCGTGCGAGCGAGTTCTAGAAACTCCTCAAATATAAGTTTTTCCAACTCGATCTTCTCGCAATTTCTTCCCCAATCACATCCACACTTCTCACAACTTTAAAGGCATCCAATTCTACAAATTTCACACATTTGGGTGTCAATTTCTCACCTTCTAGGCTAGCGAAATCACACAAGAATCATAGCGATTTCCTTTCTTCAAACGCTTTGGTTTTCAAAACCCATTCGGCTAAAAATCTATGCTCCCCAATCTCCCCAATCAACGATAACACCTCCGTCAACGAGATCGCAGAAATTACAAAGGTTTAGAGTTTCGTAGCACAAAGATTTGGCGAACTCTTTCTTCTTCTTCTTCTTCACAATCTCTTTCTCTCTCTCTCTCTCTCTCTCTAATCTCTCTCACAACACTAAGCAAAAGAGAGCAATGACTCATGTGAGGTCACCCCCCACTGTCCAACTCAACATTACTTCCTTGTGAAGCACACACACATTCTTTGTGTGTTTGTCTTATCCAAAAGCTTATGCAATGCTTTCCCCATGTTGTTAAGCCAAAACACTTAACATAGGTGTGTGTTATTGGCTAACACAATGAATCGGATTGTGTGTGGTTAGCATATTCCATCACAAAACGGTTTCAAATTTGTGTGCTCTAAGTTAGATCCGAAACGGTACTGTATACCAAGACAGACACGTTCCAAAATTTGGGGATATTACAAACCAAATGTCGCTACTATGTGTTGGACAACTTGGTGCCTAATTTTGAAGTCCGTTGTAACATCCCCGAATTTTGGGGCATTGAACAGTGTCCTCGGGATGCGTTCCCGACTGGTCATAGGTTTGACCAGGTGAGAGTCAGCGCGATGACTATGACTCAATTAAGTTTGATGTGAACGAACACATGTACGTAGTGCTAGAGATAGCTTAGAGACCACATACACTGGTCATGGACGTATGTGCCTAACACCGAAGCAAGAGAGGATAAAGGAACTCAATAACCTAAGAGGAGCTATTTCTTTTGTTTTGGGTTGGTAAGAAAAGTTAAGAGGATTTATGAAGAGAGAGAGAGAGTGAGGAAGGAAGAAGGGAGTAAAAAGCTATAAATTTGTACGATGGATTGCGGATTAAAGACCGTGCACGAGCCTTAAATTCTGACGGGACCGCACACGGAATCTCGTGGAGTCAAGCTAGGAGCCCTAGCTTTTGGGCCAACCATTGTGTCAACCAAGGGTTGATTTAAGGTGAGTCTCATTTGATTTCAAATAAACATATTATTGTGTATTTAATGGAGGTTTAAATAAAGAAATAAGGAATGGAAATGAAGGGAAATGAAAATGAAGAGATTTGGAAGAAATGCCCGAAAAAGGGTTGAGTTTCTGACCAAATCGATTTGGAAAATTGATTAATCGATTTTGATTCAGAAGTAAGTTGTTCAAAATTGCCCGAAACCGATTGATCGATTTGAAATCGATCAATCGATACTGAAATTTTGATTAATCGATTTAAAATCGATTAATCGTCTGAGCACTTCCAGTGGCTGGAAAATGGAGAGCTGGGAAAATCGATCAATCGAGTTTGGATTTTTGATTAATCGATTTGGGATCGATTAATCGAAGTTTGAATTTTTGATTAATCGATTTGGGATCGATTAATTGATTTGGGATTTCGATTAATCAATTTTGGGAGATCGATTAATCGATTTTGACAGTTTTATTGGTTTTTGAATTGAATTTTGAGGTTTAGGGAGGGTCTTATACCTTCTTTAATGCATCCTTATTGATGCATCACTTGTGTTATGGTGTACCATAGGTGGTACGAGCAAAACGTGAGCATGTGGAGTCACATGGACTTTGATGCTTGGTGATTCGAACGCATGAGGTAGGGAACACCTTGAACATGTATTTAAATTTTAAGAGTATGTATGTAGTGATATAGAAATGAACGCTAATGCATAGAAATTGTAAATCCTTGAATGTGTGTACATGTAACACAAAGCAAGTAAGTGAAATTATGACATCCCCAGGGGATGAGAATGTGATAAAGGCATCTGCATGATACAATGGACTTGGACATCCCAGGGATGTAAGTGATATTATAAAACAAAAGTGAATGAGAATTGATAAGGCCTAATATACTATAATTAGCACAATTATACGGTGAATAACTATATGTAGTGCACATTTGATACTTTTGTTATTTAAGATTTGAACACAATATCCCATCGACGTGGTGCGATACCCACGACTAACTCGACAGGATATCCATGACCGGTACGGCGGCCAATTCGTACACCAGTGGCACATCCCAGGGATGCTGATATGAGAATAGATCCCATCGCCTATGAGAAAGGAACCTGGGTAACATTAATACATGAGAAATTATATGTAAATTATTTAGTTAGACGACGATGGAGGGTATTCCTTCGGGCGCCCTACTCTATAGAAAGTTGGGGAATATTTAAATTACGGAATTAAGTCTTTAGGCCAAATCAGTGTAGTTATGAGTAGTTTGAGAATAAGTAAAATATGTAAAGTAACGGTAATAATTGAATGCATCTTTTTGGTCATTTAAATTGCTTTCCTAGAAAATTCATTGTTACATCATGCTATTAATATCATAGAATATATGTGAGAACTTGACTTATATGTTCATTGTATGGTTTCCCTATTGAGCGAGGATGTAGCTCACCCCTTTTAGACTATACGTCGCAGGTCCATTGCTTGCGACTGTCGAGGCTTCGGGAGACATAGATCCGGGAGATTCGGATTACGTGCCCAGGGAAGAGTTTGAGCCTCCTTCTGAGGACTTCTTTTAGAGGACCCGTTGCGTACTTTGAGAGTATTCTGTACGGCTTGGTATGTCAAGCCTTATATTTTAGGAAATTGTAACTTAAATGATATATTCTTTTGGGCGAACCATCTGGAGTGATCTTGCTATCACAAATGGTTTGGGTCGGTTCTTCTGTTCATGTGTTGGCATGGAAGTAGAACTGTCCTTTGAGCTTTTGCTTTGGACTAGCATGTCTTTATTTCATGTTGTTCAGTTTATATATTTTACTTGAGTTGCTTGATATACCAAGATTCTGTATGGACTACTGGGTCACAACTTGGAGGGCCGTGCTGATGGCACGGGCTTTGGAGTGTCGAAATCTGGGCTGTCACATCCGTAGAGTCTATTTTGTAGGCAGACTTGTGTGTCATATGAAAGGGTATAATATCCTTTAGTTCTCAGCCAATGGGTTCAACCATAGGGTCCACCCTTTGACCATAGCAGTTTTACAAATCCATGCAAAACAATAGGAATGAGATATAGAATCATCATAAATTCATCATATAAAAAGTGTAAAAGTGTAGTTATAGAGAGATAGGAAGGCACCCACTTGTTGAAGCGTGATCACAAAGATTCGATTGATTCGGATCAACGAGTTCACATTGATGTAAATCAATCGACGTCGAATCCATTGTAGCTCTCGGGTTGCTACATGTTGAGACCACAAGAAAGGTTTTTAAGATGTCTCGATGGTGGCTGGCTCGACATAGCTTCGGTGCGTGGATCGAGATGATGGCTGCAATTCCATGACTGCTCGAGGAAGAACAAGATAGGTGGCTAGTGTGCTCACACAAAGAACACTCATTAGGTTGCTGCTACCGTGTGGGTATTCATTGAGATATATATATACATATATATATATAGAGAGAGAGAGAGAGAGCTTTAATTAATTGGGGGCAGGGTTGTTGTGCATGGGTTAACGAGGTGAGAGGGAGGGAGAGAGAGAGAGAGAGTTTAAGAAAAAGAGAAAGGGTGACTAATTGGGAGTTGTTGGCTGCTTGGGTGCTTGGGTCAACGTGGTGGGAGAGAGAGAGAGAGGGAGTGAGAAAGAGAGAGACAGAGAGTGAGAGGGTAAGATAGGTGGATGGGTGGAATTTTATAAGGAGAGAGACAGACCTAGCAGACATATGAGACAAAGAGAGAGGTTAGATAGACCTTGGGTCTCGGTGGGAGAGAAAGAGAGGGAGAGAGAGAGACCCATCACTTGCATGGGTCTCAGTGAAGAAGAGATAGAGGGAGAGGGAGAGAGAGAGAGAGAGAGAGAGAGAGAGAGAGAGACATTTGGGTTGCTGCTTGGGTCACAGTGTGTGAAAGAGAGGATGAGAGAGAGAGAGAGAGAGACGTTTGGGTTGTTGTTTGGGTCATGGTGTGTAAGAGAGAGGGAGATATAGAGAGAGATGGGAGATTCTGAAGGAAAGGGTCCTATTAGGACTCAAATTGTAAAAGTTATAAAGTTAGGGTGTGGAGCACCCTTACTTTGGTTGGTGCTCCTCCCCATCTATGACCATACAATCGGGTTTTAAAATTTTGGGTCGTTATAACACCGTAATATAAGGGGGTAGTAGAACGCATGAATAAAACTCTACTTGAATAAGGTAAGATGTATGTTATCCAATGCGAGATTGGATAGAGAGTTTTGGGCTGAGGCAATCGGTACGGTGTGCTATCTAGTAAACAGATCACCGTATACGACAATAGAGTGCAAGACTCCGATTGAGATGTGGTCACGAAAGTTTACAGATTACGATGCATTAAGGATTTTTGGATGCACAACTTACAATCATGTCAGAGTTAGTAATGACCCAAGAGCTAAGAAGGTGATTTTCTTAGGATACGTAAATGGCGTGAAAGGATATTGGTTATGATGCCCCGAGCAGAATGAGGTTGTGATCAGCAGAGATATGACCTTTAATGAGTCTATTATGTGAACTTCTAGCAAACATGGCATGAAAATTGGAGAGGTGGCGGAAGATTAGTTTGAGGTGGAGTTAGAAATTCCTATGTTATTACATTAGAGAAAGGTATACAAGCAGTTGAGAGAGAGCCAGAGCATCCTTAGCGGGTGAAAGACCCAAAAGGAATGCGAGAGTGCCAGTTCGCTATGGTTATGAGGATATGGTCACCTACACGTTGACATTGAATGACAATGGGTCCTCTTCATTCAAGGATGTAATCAGTGGAAGATGTGCAAGGGAATGAAAGACTGTAATGAGTGAAGAGATGGATTCTTTTCACAAGAATCAAACTTGGGAACTAATAGAGTTACCTTAAGGGCAAGAGAGTGATTGAGTACAAGTTGGTTTATAAGAAGAAAGAGGGTTCTTCGGAAAGTAGTGTTACAAGGTACAAGGCATGGTTGGTAGCAAAGGGCTATGCGTAAAAAGGAATGCATTGATTACAATGAGGTATTTTCACCGGTTGTGAAACACACTTGAATTTTAGGTTTTGTTATCAATTGTGTCACAGTTAGAATTAGAGTTGAAGTAATTCGATGTGAAAATGAAATTTCTACATGGTGATTTAGATGAGGAGATCTATATGAACCAACCTGAAGGGTTCAAATCCCCTGGAGAAGAGAGGTTAGTGTGTAAACTGAAGAAGTCCTTGTACGAGTTGAAGTAGTCGCCGAGATAGTGGCACAAGAGCTTTGACACATTCATGGTGGGTCAAAATTATATTAGAAATTAATACGATCACTATGTTTATTTCAAAAGGCTAGTGGATGACTCATTTATCTATCTTCTCTTATATATTTATGACATGCTTATAGTTGAAAAGAGCGTGATAGAGATCGCCAAGTTGAAATCTCAATTTGGCATGGAGTTTGAGATGAAATATTTTAAAGTAGTCAGAAAGATTCTTGGGATGGAGATACAGAGATAAAAAAAGGACAGTTGTGTCTGACATAAAAGAGTTATCTGGAGAAGGTACTCTCACGATTTGAGATCGAAAACTCAAAAGCGGTGAGAACTCTATTAGTATCTCACTCTCATCTTTTGGCTAGCATGTCTCCTACTACGGATGAAGAGTGTGAGTTTAAGACTCATGTTCCCTATGTGAGTTTGGTTGGTAACTTGATGTATGCTATGGTGTGCACTCGGCCTGATATTTCACAGGTCTGTTAGCATAGTTAGCAGGTATATGGCTAATCCGGACAAGGAGCATTGGCAGACAGTGAAATAAGTTATGAGGTACATACGTAGTACCAATGTTGTCGGGTTAGCTTTTTGTAGTGGTACAGATCATCAGCTATGCGATTACGTAGATTCAAATTATGCGAGTGATTTGGATAAGCATCGGCCTACAACAGGATATGTGTTTATGCTATTAGGTGGTTCGATTAGCTGGAGGTCAATGTTACAGGATACAATGACTTTGTCTAATACGGAGGTAGAGTATATGACACTAATAGAGGCAGTGAAAGAAGCACTGTGGCTTCAGGGCCTAGTTGGTGATTTGGAGATCGCACAGGCTAGTTTTGATGTGTTCTGCAATAGCCAAAGTGCTATTTACTTAGCAAAGAATCACGGCATATATCATGATCGTACTAAGCATATTGATATACGGTATATCTTCATATGAAAAGTAATCAAAGATGGTGAGATATCTTTAAAAAAGGTGAGTACGAAAGACAATCCTACGGATATGATGAAAAAGGTGGTATCGGTGGTCAAGTATAAATATTATTTGGATTTGATCAATGTTCAGCAAGTTTAAGTGCCCTCGGAACACTGGTGACAACGGAGATACGAGTATAGCGATGATCGGGAGAAAAAGCACATGGAAAAACTTAGAACCAATTGAAGAATAGCTGTTTTGGCTCAAACTTGGAGGTTGGCTTGCTCGAGTGACCTTGGTTGTCGCTCGAGCGAGGTGGGTCACCCAAGGAGAGAAAACTCGGGTGAAAATCGCACAAGCGACTTTGATTATCACTCAAGCAATCCGCAACGACACAGTTGCATTTAGACTCTATATTTAGCTAGTTTCTCTTTTAGTAGAAGTAGGATGTGTCTTCTATATAAGGGAAAACTCTTGGTTGAATTAGTAGTGGTAAAAAGCTTTGGTAAATCTATCTAAGGTTTTGTGGAAAGCTTTGGTAAGGTTTGAGTGTTCTTGTATTCTAGTGTAATCATCAATACAGTGAAACATCGTTGCCCGTGGACAAAGGCATATTGCCTAACCATGTATATATTGTCTCTTATGTGATTATGTTTGATTTTTTCTTATTTGATCATTCATTGTGAGATCATTGGTTAATTTGAGAGCTTTCGTACAACAGTGACTAGGTACAGGGCTTGGGCCCCGCTATGTGTGCAGCCAGTCATGTCGCTACTTAAGATTCGGAAAATCACTTATAAAGGTTGAATGTTCTCGGGTCATGGACAATACTGAAGATTCGAAAAATCTACCTCAATTTCATCACTACATAGTACATATAGGCGAACTGCCCGATCCAAAGTATGATTCGAAGTTTGAACCATACTTGACTGAGAGACACATGGTCACATGATCGGACGGTGGAACCATACGGTTTAGCAGTTCCCAATTGTCTGACTGTAAAACACGATCCAACCTCCGACGTCATCAAAACTCTGGCGATCTCTAAAATAGCGGTAAGTTTAGTTTACTCATTTATTTGTTTTTAGTTTTTTATGTTTTGAACCCTAAGGCCTTGTTTGACAAAACTCATGGAAATAGGTTTTTTTTTTTTTAACTTTACATGGGCTTGTAAATAAAAGAACTCATGGGAAGTTTTATTTTTAAAATTTTACAATGGTTTGATTTTATTTTTTTCGGCTATTTGGCTACATTGTGTAAAATTATTTTCCAAGACACCATTCTTCACTCCATGTGAACATGTAACCTCACACCATCTCGTCAGGCCAAAATGCATTAATCGCTTTGAATTAGAATATGAAATTTTTTTTTTTGTCCCAACTTTTTACAAGATGGAGCTTGAGATCATAGGCATACACTCAGATAGTTAGTTTTTTATTCCGCGTGGTACAAATCCCAAACAGTAACTCTAAACTTATGAGACATACATCAAGCTCAAAAGACAAATCACGGGTCATTTTTTGGAACGGGTGCCACATGAAATAAAAAAATCATCTAATGATATATCCATGATCTCAAGATGCATAATGTGGAAGATTGAGATAAAAAACAATCTCCTTTGTCAGATTCAAAGCAGTAAATGCATGTTGATCAGAGGAGATGGGGCGAGGTTACGATTTACAGTGCAAATAAATGGTACGATTATGAGGTGGGGTTGCATCTAAACCATTTGATATAAAGGCCATGATCTACAAATCTACGACACAAAAGAGTGGTGCAAAACTCAATCTCTATCATATGATTCGGTAGAATCAACTGTTGAATCAGATAATGGCTTTGGAGTGCATTGAGTCATACGATAAAGATTATGCTTAGTGCCAATCTTTTCACTTATGATCTTTAGATCATGGCCTTCAAATTAAGTGGCTTAGATGGTTGGGTTACATTTATTGGCGTTGCTGTTTATCGGTAGCTATGTTCGTGTTCATGCGTTCTCTGAAAGCGTCCACGTCCCAAACCCCTTGAAGACTATTGATTGCTTTGGATCAGATGAGGTTAATTGTTTTTCACCCCGATCATCCACAGAATGGATCTTAAGATCATGTAGCACCTATCGGACGGTTAATTTGTGATTCCATGTGTCCCCAGTCCCCAAAAAATGGCCCTAAAGTCACGTTTGAGCATGATGTGTGTTATATGATTGAAGAGTCACTTTTTGGGTATCGGTGATACTGAAAATCAAAAACTGACCGTCAGATTGATGCACCATGAACCCAAGATCTCTTTTCTGAAAGATCTTTGTTAAAATAATCTCCATCATCTGATCCGAAGAAATCAACGTTTTTTTAAGGGGTTTGGGACATAGGCGCTTTCAGAGAGTGCGTGAGTGTGAACAAAGAGGTATTGACATGTGTGCCACATCAACGGAAAAATTGAGCGTTTGATGATAAGCTCATGTGGTCTCAAGATCCATTATATGAAAAATTATGGTGAAAAAGAAAACCTTGATCAGTTGATCCAAAGCGATCAAACGATTTTAAGCATGAAATATCCGAGTTGAGAAGAACGAATTTCGGGTTGCAAGGGTGGCCACCAAAATTCCTCTTTAATCTTTTTACACATGTGCGGAAAAAGGTTTCAGCCAACTTTTAGCTGAAACATTTATCTGAATTTAAAAAAAAAAAAAAAATTCTAATTTGTGGGTCCGACTAAATTGCCAAACAACATAAAGTTTTCATTTCGGGAAAATCTCAAGATTTTACCGAAGTATTTGGAGAATTTGTTCTGCCAAACAAGGCCTAAAAACCGTATTCTTATGTTTTATCTATTTTTTATTTTTCGGACAGCTATTGCTTACAAGGAGTTCGTCAGTTATATAGTTATGCATCTATTCTCCCTTCTCCCACAATGTCAAAATTTTTGAGATAATATGTAGTGTACTAATGTTTATTAATTAATTTATTTCTTCTTCTTCTTCAGAGTCACAGAGCAAGGCCTGTCTACTGTTGCATTGAAATCTCCATCGACCATCTTGTGATTCAAGGTTTGATTGAAAGTTTAAAATGATGGGCTACCATATAAATCTCTAAAATCAGTATAGTCGATCAGTTTAGAGATGTTGATTACATACAGTAAAACTTGGATGGATGATTTTCATATAATAATTAGCCACTTAAACAAATTGGAGTCTGCAATATGGCCTAATAAGGGAACAGTGAGTCGGTGAGGGTTTTATCTTAGGCATATTAACCCTTTGACTTTTAGGGCCAGTAGCTTTGGTATGCTACTCTAAGGTCGTGAGTACGAGTAGCATTCCTTTTCTCTACAGGATACAATAAGGTACATAATCCATGAAATAGTTGTGGCACGGTGGGACCGAGGACATCTCCTAGGGGTTAGACCAACCGGAAGCTTGGGATGCCATAAGTTACTAGAAAAAAAACAGAAAAAGGCGAGGGTCTGGTTAAGCATTAACCCTTTCATCTTCAAGGGCAGGAGCATTAATCTTTTCTTCTTTAGGACCAGGAGGTCTCATTATGAAAGATGTATTTGATAGTATCAATAGTGAGAAATCATTCGACACTTTCAGAGAGTGAAAACCCGTCCCCGGACAATTGTTAAAAATAAAAATTATCTATTTCCACTAAATCACTTGTTATCTGTTAAAATTATATAATTTCGTTTATTTGGTCATTGTTATTGAAATATCAAGTGCCATAAAACAACTATTCATCTTTTAGGCGAGCTGCAAACCGGTTACTCACAAGTAATTATGTCAGGGCTTTCCCCTAAAAGCAGCAACCACAACAAAGTTTAGACCTAAACATTTTAGAGAGAGACAAAAGAGAGAGAGAGAGAGAGAGAATTTGCAAAGCCAACCACACAGATACTCAGATGGGAGTAGGACAAGGCTATATATATGGATGAGCCATTGAGGCTGATGATCAAACTGAAAACTTAAAAAAAATTCAACCCATGAAGCAACCAAAAACAAGGAATAAAATTATATAATTATTTTTTCCTCTAAATGGAGGCCCATGTATGAAAAGAAAATAAAAAAAGAAAAACCACCCACCACCACCCTCTCTCTACAACTTCGACACTATAAAAGAATGGAGGATACAACCAAAATAATACAAAACAAAACCCACCTCTCCCAACTGTTACAGAAGCATGAAAGAACATATCTCCTATATCTCTTCACAAAGTTGAAGAATTACAAAACATGGTGGGAAAGATCTTGAGATCAAGCCCAGATAGCTAGTGAAGACATCAATGCAGCACCAAGGAAGAGAGTAAAATACGAGACTACTTGGAGCCGCGGATTGCAGCTCATCCTCTTGCTCAAGAAATCCGCTGCAATCAGATCCACCAAGGCCATGTACACGAGTATGCCTGCCGATGTTGAATCGAAGATTCCCTCCACAACAAGAGCCCTAGGGCTGTCGGTGTTATAAGAGGACGATAACCCTGTTCCTAGGCCAATCCCCACTGGCGTTGTGATGGCAAAGAAGAATGCCATCAATGCAGACGTGAACGAATTGAACTGGGCCTGCAAAAATAGCAATGGTGACAAATTTGTAATAATATATAGACATGTAGGTGCACTAGACAGCAGACGGTGTGATAGTAATAACAGTAAAAAGACCTGTGAGATGCAGCCACCTAAGGCAAAGCCTTCGAAGAACTGATGGCAAGAGAGAGCAGCGATGAGGGGTCTAATGGTGCACGGGCTCTGTGACACCCCGAGAGATAGCCCTATGATTACAGAGTGCGACACTATCCCCAGCTCCAGAATCTGAATAGTAAATCAACACAACATAAAAGGATTCAAAAGTTGATTTAAACAAACAATCCACACAGAGGAGAACGCTTTTGATATGTAGTTTAGAACATGAGTCAACTAAGACAATGGACTCGGCTTGGCCGAGAACTTGGCTGCGAACCAAGTTCAGCCCTGCTGGAAACTCAGCTATTCTTGATTGAAAATGGGTAAAGGATCAGTTGAACTAACCTCAACTCAATCATTATTTGAGCCGAGAAGCAAACAAACCTCAGTAAAGGAGGAGTAAAGCCCTAATCAATAACAATAATATTAGGCTTTCAAGTTAATATAGCATAATCATAGCGTATGTGGTGAGAAAAAGTTCAAAAGTTAGATAATCAATAATTAGATTGACTCTCCTTGCCGACATCTATGAATATCCTTGGCCCCTGTAAGCTGTATCCGGTCAAAACCTACTTCTGCAGATTTTATGGGACACTTGCATCCATAGAGGTCAACTTTTATTAGGGCTGTGGGGGTAGAAGATTCTCCATACGCATGATAATTGAATGATGCCCATGATGTCCAATTGCCACAATTCGGTGACAAAAGGTTTCATAAGCTTGAGAATTTGTACAGATCTCTGAGGAAAGTCAACTCCTATATAACAAACATCAATCTTTTTATTATTTTTTTTTTATCGGTATCAATCTTTAAATTATTAACAGCCGTTATTTTTTTTCCCTTGGTCAGTGCGCTGCTACTAGCATTGGCTTAAGATATCAGCATTGGCCTCTGGATCGGCCGGCACCAAATCGATGTGTATCGGCCAATCCGGCCACACCCATTCAAAGAAGAAAAAGAAAAGAATAGAAAAACTCGTTAAAACTACAGAAAAATAATGAAACTTTCGCTAAATAAGGATTCTTGTTTGTTAATTGTTTTGAAGAGATTGGGCTTAGAAATGGACTAGATTTTCGGGACAATCTCTAGATTACAATCACACAACCCTAACTTTTAGGTTCTTTTAGTGTTATATCTCAATGACAGCTGATTTTTAGATTTGGATTAAGTTCATCGACAGCACAAGAGAAAATCTAATATGACTTTAAAAATGCAATACACATCAATAGATGTGCATCATTTTCGGCCGATATTTAAAACCATGCTACTATTCCCCCCCCTCTTTTCTAGCTAAAGCCACTTCAAAGTGCCTTTTGCACAAAAAATATGAGGGAGTTAAGGCGCGTATAGAGAGAGAGGGTTATAACAATATGAGTTTGTTGGAGTGTGTTATGGCAATATGAGTTGGCATATGATGTCCGTTCACTCGCGAGAGTGAACTGGTCATTGATTGAATCCACGTCTTAAAACCCTTTATTTTAAAATATGTAAATCAACATTTTCAGAAGGGCAGTATGAGAATATGAGTTGGAGCATATGAGGAGCATAAAGGGCGGTATGAGAATAGTGGGGCAATGTGAGTTGGTATACGATATCCAATCCATTTACTCCTGTGAGTGAACTGGTCATTGATTGTACAATTAACAGCATTTTGGCACTGTGATTCCACATCGGCCATCATGTAGATGAGATTTATTCCAGGGATGCATTTAAAGACTATCTAAACGATATGATTAAAAGCCAATAAGCGCCACAAAATGAACGACACAATATTAGCATAGTGCAAAAATGATGCCACGTGTTCACAATCAATAAAACATGCACTCCAAGAGTGAATGGGTCTTTACCATATGCCAACTCATGTGAAGGTTTATAACGAGGAAGAAAGATGCACTTTTGCTTCTAAGGACAAAATCCCCCCGCCATAAATATGGAATATCTCCATTTAGTACAGCTGAAAATCGCTGTCGGACGATGGAGATCGTTTTTCGTTCAAATCTTTCACACAACTGATCTCGAGATCATGACCCTACCATCAGACTGTCAATTTTTTATTCCACGTGACACAAACCTCATAAAGTGACCACGTGGCACACATAATGCTCACAAGTCACTTTTTGGGATGTGTGCCACAGTGAATCAAAACTGGCCATCTGACCCATAATCTCAAGACCAGATGTGTGGAAGACTGGAATAAAAAACGATCTCCATCGTCCGATTTAAAGCAGTAAATGGTTTTCAGCTGTACTTAAGAAGGGATATTCAGTATTTTGTGGGTGTTGGTAGCACCCCCCTTTTTAAAAAGAAAATATATTTTTTGCTTTCATTTGGTCCAAGGGCATAAAGGGATACTAACATTATGAGATAAGGTATATTGACATTTTTGAAAAATGAGCATAGAACCAATATGCACCAAACTCTGGGTATTGAGAATAGTTTTCCCTTTTACTTTTTAATTAGAAAAAATACGGAAAAAATGGGAAAATTCAAGGAAAATATAGAAATTATAAAAACATATATATTAATAAAAATTATAAAAGTCATAAAAATTGGAAAAAAGTTCAGAAAATTTTGAGAAACAGTAGTGGAAAAATCACAACTTGCACAATTTATTTGCGAAATTTTAGTCAGGATTTACTCGTCAGCTGAAACAGTCGCAATTTCAAAAAGTTGAAGAATTTGGTCACCAAAAAGTGGGCTACAGATAGAAAAGAGTGGGGTATCAGCAGCAGCCCCAGTTTTACTTTACAAAGTAGCACCCCACTTCATATGTAAATAACGCCCAATTTCTTAGTAGCAGAAGCCCTTTTTTTTCAGTCATATAAATACAAATAATAATAGTATTAAAGTTTTCTGTGATCAAAGCAGCTATTGGGGGACCACAAACTTTTCATAATCTTCAGATTCTTCTAATTAAATAAAAAAAAATTTCCCATAGGCTCATACCAATATTTTTTTTCGGCAAACCATTTTTTTATTGTTCCTTTGGTTGTGCAAGAAAAAAAGTGACTTGTTTATAACAGCTATTCACACGTATAAACATAAGTACACATCATCATTAAACACTTTCTCCTTGTTTAATTCAGCAGTTGTCAGGTTCCTAACTAGGCGAGTCCATTCTCATTAAACACTTATTTATAACAGCTACAAAGAAACCAGGCGAGTCAGACTCAGGACTGAGTTCGAGTCAGAGTCAGAACTGAGTCCGAGTCCAACTCAGATGGAGCCCGAGTTGGAGTCTAAGTTTAGACCCTATAGTATATAACATAATGCAAGCATTGTCTCTACACCCATGATCATATAAATGGACGATTGTGATCAAAGATCACCACTACCCATGGTAGTTATCCTATCTATGTGCATTAATAAAGAGAATTGATCAAGTTTAAAACGCATATACACCACGAAAACGAATATAATGAAACAGGAAATGCAAACTCTGAAGATGATAGCCCAACGGCGGGGATCCATTTGGAGGCACCGAAATGGTGCATCCACAGATAATCTCAGCCGTCTGATCTCAACCATTTCAAAGAAAATAATATATACACCTAATGAAGCCAAACAGCAAAAGTCAACAGAACTCACCTGCGACACCACGACGTGCCGAACGTGCGGGGCAGCAACCGCAGCATCTCCATCGGTCACGTGCACTTGTGAGTGCCCCGCGTGCCCATCGCATGCTCCTTGCTCGTGCGCGTGGCTGTGCCGGTGCGACGCCGCGTGCGCGTGAATCCCAACAATATGCATCCCACCTCCCTCTTCCTCTCCAAAAACCTTCCCGTTCCGATCCCTCCCGATATCGCTCACCGGCACAATCGCAACACCCGAATCAACCAATACGTACCGGCCACTCCCCGATACGATTTCCGTTACCTCCTCTTCCGCGGCGTGTTTTCTCTCGTAGAATTGGGTCGCCACGAAATCCGCGACGAGCGTCGCCAGAGACGCCATCATAGCCACGAATCCCGAGAACGGAAACTTTCCCCATGGATTCTCGGGCAAGCAAGGGTCTTTTAGCGCCGCCATGCCGTCCGGCAGCATGTGCACGAATCCTGTGGCCAAAATTACGCCAGCGGCGAACGCTTTCGCTGCAACGAAGAGATTACTGTCGGTGCGCAAGAACATGCGCCGTTTTCCGACGAGCGGAATCGCAACGCCGGCGATCCCCGCGACAAGAATCGCTGCTACCGCTACCAATTTGAGGTGAAGTGCGCCCGAATCGTCGCGGCAGTGCTCAGAATTGGTTTCTCCGCAGCTGATCGTGGACATCGATTTCGATATAATTTGTAACAGGGATTCTTCACACAATACAAAAAAGACAACAAATTTGAAACCTAGAAGCAAGATTAATCAAAGAAAATGAAAAAAGATTGGAAATTTGGAAGTAAGTACCTGAGAAAAGTCGGGTTTTGTTTCTGAGATTCGTGCCCAATAGCAGTAGCTGAAGATCCTGCATCGTTAATCAGAATTAGGGTATCTAAAGCTGATTTAAATAGAGGGAATTTTACCCCCTTTTTTCGGCAAACATTCAAATCGTACCTCGGAAACTGTTGACATCGAATTTTTTTTTTTTATTTTAAATTTCTGGCTTTGGGTAATGGGTATTCAGTGTTATATAGATATGAAGAAGACGTAGGTTGTCGTGTAGAGAAAGAGAAAATGGCAGAGAGAGAGAGGGGGGTAGTATGTAATGTCGTCATTTTTTTCGATCAGTAGAGAGGTTTGTGTGAGAGAGGGAAGGCGTGGTTTGTGCCTCTCTTGCGTAGACGATGTAAGGATGTCGACACCTTACTACTTTTGACTTCATTAATGAGTCGGGTACGATGGACCATATAACTATACCTAGTCCCATGTTAGTTTTCATCCTCGTGGGTATATATAAATAGGAACAGCTTATTTGATAATACGATTTATGGCATTAATCATGATGAGAAATTATCATAATTATTCGGTTTCCTCCGACTTATGTTTTTCTCATTTTCAATGGTTTTCTACGTTTCTTCAACCACCGACTCTGATTTTTTCTGTAAAGTCCCATTTTTCATATAGCAATATTTTGAGGTGCTAACTAGTGTTTTATCCGGGAATTTCCAAACACTTGTTTAGCTATTTATATTCAATAAAATTATTTTTAAAAAAAAGAAAAAAGGGGCCGAGTTAGGATAGAGTAAGCTCTGACTTGTGTGTTCTCTCTCTTTATATATATATATATATATATATATATATATATATATATATATAATTATATAATGATCCTCTCACTCTAGTCATAAAATATAATCCTATGACTTTAATAATTATTAATTGTATGTTATATTAGGTTGACTTTTAAGTCATCTGATGTGACATATGAGCTCGACTCATGAGATTATATTTCATGACTCGAGTCATATAATTATTTTCATATATATATATAATATTTTTTATTAAATATATTCCTCTCACCATTACTAACAAATGTGCACTAATTAATATGAGTATTTATTTGCTTGATATGATAAGGTTTTCTTTGAATTGATTTGACGTAGACTAAATTTACTTAATGTAGATATGCGCTGGATATTTAATAAAATAAATATTTATTATTAATTTAATAATATTCATTTATTAATATGGATATACGTTGGATATTTAATCAAATAAATATTTATTATTAATTTAATAATATTCATTTATTAGTTTGCTTATTTTTAAATTTTTTGATTTCATGTTGATAAAGATGATTTTGCCAATACTTGAACCTTCAACTTTCAAGTCAAAGTGATTTGAATTTTGAATTAATATTAGAAGGAAACATTTCCCACCACAAGTTTAAAAGTGTTATAAAAGTTTTTTCTCATCTCACTATTTTACAAATAAGATTCATGCCATATATATGGAAACATACATTCCATATTATTTAGCTTGAAAAGAGGAACATAGTTTATAGCGGCGAATACCACTGCGCACTCACACGCTCATGCGCGTGTGTGCGAATGGCTCAATTAGCGCTTTTAAGGCGCAAGGTTGACTTGTTGATTGGGCATGGATTGCTTTCACACATGTGCACCGCATGTGTGCATTAGGCAGTTCCTGACCATTCATGGAAACGGCTAGATTCAGACAAGTCAATTAATGACTGTTGAATACCAAAAGTTGTAACTACCCGATGTGACTGTAACAACCCTTATTTTACAATCGTTGACTCGTTGACCCTGGATAGTCGTGAGACTGTTTTGACCCAAGTTAAATATTTGACCTATGTAATATGGTTTCGAAACCCACTGAATATAATTAGAGTTATGTGCCAAATACTTTAAAGCCCAACTCGTACCCTGTGTGGGGTGTATGCATGGTGGTGCATATTGCACACGGACCCGAGCCCAATAACCCAACTTGTGACAGCCCCGAATTTCTGTGCTCAGAAATCCGTGCCATCAGGATCATGCTCTGGATGATCCTTAGGACAAATCACACAATATCTGTATATAAAGCGGAATTATACAGATAACATCCCACAGCGGCAAGTAGAGTCATCTAATAAATCAATTAAAAGTAAGAACAATAGAGAAACCTCCATTTATAAATGTAGAAAGTATACATCCTCAAAAAGGAACCAAAAAGAACCATCGGTGACAGACATCCATCACCCAAACAATGGTTCCCAATGATGGTTCCGATAGAATGTATAATAATACTATAAAAGAAATAAAATATATATAAAATTAATACAGAAGTGGCCACCAGGCACACATAATCCAAAGTCTCCAAACAATACATAATCCCAAAAATGTCCAACTATACCCAGTCTATGGGTAAAAGTCGTCAGCTGGGGTGTCCGTCTCCTCGTCCTCAACCTCAGCCTCAGGATCAGGCTGATAGTCTGGATCGCTCTCGATACCGGGGGTCACCGCCTCAGAACCTAAATGTTTACAAAAACAGGGTGAGCTACATCCTAGCTCAATAGAAGAATTCCAAATAAAATTGCATTCTAATTTCATAACATGGTCATCAAGGAACGGAACTGAAATTATGCAACAGATGTATAAAACATGAGACATTTATCCAAAACAGTGCAGAATTGATGAATACAACATATAATGACTTAGTGTAGTATACTTAAGTAACTCCCGTGAGTATAGCACGTGGTAGCCAGATTTGGTCCAATGGATAAATCCCAACCATCGTCGTTCACATAAACAATTTTCGGAATTGCAACAATGCCCCACACATGGAGTGCAATTGTGCCGAGGATTACAAAGCAAATCCACAAGTGTGCCTGAAACGGATATACCGCCGAGTCGGTGGGGTTTTTACTGAATATTAAACCTCAAATCACATGCATACTTATCATACTTAACAGAATTCAGATTTCGGATGCGGATGTCAAATATCGGATCAAGTACAGAATAGAATGCTCATACATATGCTAAACATGCTTTTAAAACAGAATTAAACTATGCTGAGATGTGTATGACAGATATAAACCATGAGATCAAAAATAAATGCAATTTCGGTTGAATTCCCCTACCTCGGATCAAGCTTCTTCTAAGCAAATCCAAAGCTTTTTCAAAGCATCTTAATCTGATCCTAGACCATAAACATGTTACTCTAGGTGTTAGAGTGACAGATTGTGAACTGGCACAATGTCCAGTGGTTCTTACTTATAAATTTTCTAACTGTCTGGAAACAGGGTTTATTGATCGATCAATGCCTTGTTGATCGATCAATGAACTCTTCATTGATCGATCAACACCCTTGTTGATCGATCACCAAAGCACCCACACATGTATATATTGTACACCATTGATAGATCACCATGTTGATTGATCGATCAATGGGTTCTGTATTGAACGATCACCATCACTGTTGATCGATCACTACCTTGTTGATTGATCGATCAATACCTTGTTGATCGATCACCAATGTTAACCCAAAACTCCCCAACTCTCTGCCATAATGTTCCTTTACTGTTTATACAAATTGATCGATCACCACCACTGTTGATCGATCAATTCCATACTTAGTGATCGATCAACACCCTTGGTGATCGATCACCAATGTCGAAATTTGCAGTCATTAATGGAGTTCACCAACCAAATTTTTCTAACTTATTTTTCTTCTAAAAATCCACTAAAATCTTAACTATTCATATAAAACCTATATTTAGGGCATCCAACTGCCCATTTTTAAACAAGGGAGCTCACCTCGATGTGGGCCCTTTCGGGGTTTCGGCAAATCACTCCGGATGAGGGTTTCGGATCAAGCTTTCGGAGTTTATTACAGTTACAACTCGAATAGGGAGAAGCTAAGCTCCGCTTCAACGCACAGCATCAGCGCACCTTCCCAGACTCGATGTGGACCGTCGTATTTGGCCCCCTTCACACTCTATGTCAAACAAATGTATAACCTAGGGTATTCCTAACCTAATTTTCTCAAAGAATCTACTCAACTTATAACCTAGTTGCAGATCTCAAAGGGGAGAGAAGGAGGAGAAGAAGAAGGTAACCATTCCAATCCTCTTCCTTCTCTTATAAGCTACCAACTGAAATATCTTAGATATTTCAGTTGCTTCCCAAATTTTGATTCGGTGTGAAACACCAACATGTCGATACGGCGTAATGTACCGTCTCGACATCGTACTCAACTCGGATCGAAACGAGTTTTCATACGTGAACTAACCTACTTATAGGCTAATACTATTTCTATTAATATCATTTTCAAAGTTTTAAATTTTCTATCTCGATTTCGCGCTTACGATATCGATGCTAAGTAGTTTCTGGTTCAACTTTTCTGGGTCATTACATTATCCCCCCCTTAGGAATTTTCGTCCTCAAAAATTGACTAAGCAGTGGGGCCACATGAGATGGGGTTCCGAAAGAAAACCCACAGATGAACATACAGAGACAAAGATATGAATATGCAGTACAGAAGAAAATATAGAAAACAGAATAAAATAACGATAGTTTCAAAAGTAATATCAGGTAAATAGAATAACAGTTAGATGAGTATGGAAATACCTGCGGGAACATCAGATGGTCCACTCGCGCCAGATGGTCCAGTCCCGGCGGAGACCGGCATGGTGGGCGGAGCAGGAACAGGAGTATAAGTGCGAGGATCGACAACGTGCTCACGGGCATGCGCAATCATCGGGGTCGAAGTCGTCATGTATGCCTGCTGCATCAAGAGCTCTAACATGCCCTCGGCGTAGTCGAGCCGATGAACTGACAACGAATAGCTCGATCCCATCCAAGCGCCATGTATGCGTTTGTTACCTCGAGGACCGCAGAAGCACGGCCAAGAGTAATGGATGGGGCGGGCGGGATAGGATAGGCGGTGCGTGTAGGGCGACGTGACGAAGAAGAACGCGGTGGTCGCCGTGATGGGGTAGCAGCAGGTCGAGGCAGCACCTCAGGCTGAGGTGGCTGATCAGATGGGGCCTCCTCCCCACTAGGAGCTGGTACATCAGGTACTCCACCCTCCTAATAACGGGCTCAAGAAATTTCATCGTCACCCTCCTCCCTGGATCGGGTAGTCTCTTGACCAAAAAGATTATAACTTTGGTCCAATCTTTTAGCTTAAAGACTTTGGTGTTGTTGGTTGCGTGGCTCATTAGAGCTGTTATAGTGCTCGCGTAGAGCAACATATTGCTCCACTAGCTTAGTGATTAGGCGAGCATAGGGGATTTGTTTTGTGGCTCCCGCCTTCACCTTTTCGGTCATAAGGTCGCGGGCGGTGATGATGCCCTCAATCACGACCTCGGCCATAGGATACCAGCGATCCTCAAAGGCCGAAAAGAGGGCCATCTGGACAACACCAGTCCGTGAGGACTTGTGCAAAAATGGAACGAGTGCACACTTGAAATAAGTATCGAGCATCCACAGTTTGTCGGGTAGTTGGGCCCTAGAAATGGATTGGCCCTTCCCATGCTTGCCGTTGGTCATCTTGGTGATGACATCAGCAAAAGGAACCTCTTTCTCATACGGTGGCGCCAAGCCCCGCGTATCAAGGTAAGTGGTTGCACACTCTAGGGCAGCGGCAACATGGAATCGGTTGAATTTATACTCAAACCCGTCAATAGTAGTGACGAGTCGGTGTCGGGAATCCCCCCAACGAAGGTTTTGGAAAAAGAGCCGCACTATGCGAGGGCAATAGTGATCATGAAATGGCTCAAGCAAGGGTTTTAACCCTAATTTTTGAAGGTAGCCCTTGGCCCAAGCCATTTCGGGGCGATCATCATAGAGAGTAGGAATAAACCTATACTCGGGTAGAAAGGTTTTGGAAGTCCACCACTCTTTGGGGACTTCACGCTCAATGGGGGCCGGGATGGGTGGAACCACATCCGGAATCGGTGCCATGGGTGGCACGGTTGGTGGAGGAACGGGAATGGTGGGCGGCACCGGGGCACGCGCCCGAGATGTGGGTACCTTACGCGAAGGATTCTTCGTGCGAGGTCCCATAATCAAGTCCTTACTAAAAAAAAAATGAAATACAAGACTCGAAAGGAAGCGAATCAAGGATTTTACCGGGTGAATGGAGCGATGTCCACGCGAATCAAGCCGGAGAAAGGATGGAAATGGCCGGAAGTGAGTCGGAAGGGAAGTTGAAAGGTCGGAGTGCAAAAGCCCCTTGCTCGTTCACGTGAATAGGATAGAGCAAATGACCGTTCGAAACCCCTTTTTATAACACAAAAGTGTGTTGGTGATCGATCAATTCATTGGTGGTTGATCGATCACCACAAAAAATTTTAAGTTCAAAACAACTGAACCCGACTTGTTGATCGATCACCACATCCAATGTTGATCGATCAATGATCCACTTGTTGATCGATCACCAACTTCCCTGTTGATCGATCAATAGACCTGTTGTAAAATTTTCTTGTTACAATCGGACCATTAAAATGACTTGACCGTAATGGAAAGATACCGGCACATGTACGTCACATACATGACCCAAAATATACGACAAATCGAATCGATGAGATAAATCTAATCATTAAGTTAGAATCACGATGATGAATTTAGAAACAAACTCAAAAAGAAAATTCACCTTGCGCATTAAGTGAACAAGTGTGGATACTGTTCACGGATCTCGGCAGCACGTTCCCAAGTGGCTTCCGAAGCAGTATGATTCCGCCATTTGACAAGTACTAGCGGAATTAATTTGGTCCTCAAAACTTGATCCCGTTGATCCAAGATCTCTATCGGTTCTTCAATCATGGTTAGATCTTCTTGTAAATCAATCGGTTGAAAATCCAAGACATGTGTCGGATCATGCACGTAACGTCGCAGCATCGATACATGAAAAACGTTATGCATGCTCGCCAACTGTGGTGGCAAAGCAATCCGATACGCAACCTCGCCAACTCGTCCGAGTACCTCAAAGGGGCCAATATACCGAGGACTCAACTTTCCTCGTTTTCCGAAGCGCAAGACACCCTTTGTTGGCGATATTTTTACAAACACCTTGTCTCCAACCTGAAAACAAGTGTTAATTACTTAAACTAGAAAATCGTAACCTCGGGAATGCATTAAAGGATACCTGAAACTCTACGTGTATCCGATGAAGATCGGCATAACTCTTTTGGCGACTTTGAGCAACCCTCAATCTTTCGCGGATCAACCGAACTGCCTCGGTTGCACTTTCCACGATATCAGGTCCCAAAATGAGTTTCTCACCGACTTCCTCCCAGTTCAATGGAGATCTACATCGACGTCCATACAAGGCTTCATAAGGCGCCATCCCGATACTCGACTGATAGTCATTGTTGTGTTTAACTCGATCAAAGATAGATGTTCATCCCATGAACCTTGAAAGTCCAACATACAAGCTCGCAACATATCTTCGATGATCTGTTCACTCTCTCTCGCCCATCTGCACGAGGATGAACGCCGAAATAACTCCAATTTAGTACCCATGCCTTCCTCGAAAACGCCGCTAAAATCAAGCTGTATAGAGCGGATCTCTATCACATACTATACTGACTGGTATGTCGTGTAACCGGACTATTTCTTTCATGTACAGCTCTGCAAGCTTGCTAGCTGTAAACGTAGTGCGGTATGGCAAGAAGTGTGCAGATTTGGTCAACCTATCAACAATGACCCAGATGGCATTGTTCTTCCTCCATGTGCTTGGCAACCCCAAGATGAAATCCATAGAAATGGCTTCCCATTTCCATTCTGGTACTGGTAGAGGTTGTAACAACCCGGCTGGATTTCGATGGTCTACTTTCACCTGTTGGCAGACCAAACATCGAGACACAAAATCTGCGACATCCTTCTTCAGTCCTCTCCACCAAAAACTGTGCTTGAGATCTTGATACATCTTGGTACTCCCAGGATGTATAGCATACGTTGACTTATGTGCTTCTTCTAGAATAGTTTCCTTAAGATCTTTATCAGCTGGTATGCACATTCGATCTCGAAACAGTAAAGTACCATCATCCTTGATGGAGAAATTAGGTCGAATCCCGTTGATCACATCTTTGCGAATGGCCATAAGCTCATCATCAATCATCTGGAGCTTACGCACATTATCAAACAACGTGGGCCGTATCACTATGGTAGCCATCAATGCCCCTGAACCTTTGACGTCTATCAATGCATCGCACAAGGCCAGGTCCTCAAGTAGATGCCACCTTTGTATTCTGGTGATAAGGTGTGACAACTGAGCTGAAGACTTTATGCTCAAGGCATCTGCCACAACATTGGCCTTCCCAGGGTGATACTGGATGGAACAATCATAATCTTTCAAGAACTCCATCCATCTGCGCTGTCGCATATTTAAGTCCTTCTGGGTAAACAAATACTTAAGGCTTTTGTGGTCGGTGAAGATATCAAACGTCTCACCGTACAAGTAGTGCCTCCAAATCTTCAAGGCAAAGATTACCGCAGCCAACTCTAAGTCATGAGTCGGATAATTCTTTTCATGCTCCTTCAGTTGTCTAGAGCCATAAGCGATAACCTTCTTGTGCTGGTTGAGGACACAACCCAAACCACCATATCTCTTGAATTCTAATCGTACCTTGAATGACGTCATTTGATGTCAGAGCATCGGTGGCGGTAACGGCATATGCCCGACCTTGAACTACAGGTAGAGATGATCGCATCGTCGATACCGATCCGGACCGCTCCTTGCTGTCCCTTCCTTCCTCTGGGCAGTTCCTGATTAAATGGCCCATCTTGCCACACCTGAAGCAAGCCCCTGTCTCTCTCCTGCAGTCCTCTGTCTTGTGTGGTTTCCCACACTTTGCACATATCGCGGCCGGAGTGAAGGATGAGACTCTTGAAGGTCCCTGAGTCACTGAGGCCCCGCTACCAGAAGATCCAGCTGGTCTAAATGGCCGTGAAGAAGTAGGTACCGCAGACCTCTGGTATGAACTAAGTCCAGAAGAAATCACCGGTCGAGAGTGCGTAGGGTATCTCGGAGGTCTGGAAAATCTAGCCCTCTTGTTCGCTCAGATCCCGAGATTGCCCTTGGAATGGTCTCTCTCTACGCTTGTCCCTCCAAGAGAATTGCTTGGTTTTCTTCTTCTATGAGTGCCTTGGCCATCACTCCTTCATATGTCTCCATTTTCCACATGGCGACATCCTTTGTAAATTTTGTCTCAGTCAGTGAAACTTTTCGCCTCATCACTCAGAAGCTACGTCTTTGAGGTGCAAATCGAAAGCTAATCTATCGAACTCACTCCATAGTCCCCGAGTCATTGCACCTTGCTTCAAATTAAACCTCCCACGATGCCTCACAATTTTAGGAAAGTATTTATTATAGAATACCTCAAACTCCTCCCATGTCCAAGGAGTGTGAGGAAACTCTCTCTGTCTATTTTGTGACACCGACTTCCACCAAGGTCCGTCACCATCCAGTTGAAAGTGGCCCAACGTACTTTCTCTCACGTCATGTAACACTTCAAAGAGCTTTTCCATCTCTTCTATCCATCCTTCTGCCTCAATGGGATCCGTTTGACCTGAGAAGTTAGGAGGTCTCATTCTCCTAAACTCCGCAAATCCACCAGGCTGATGGGGTGGTCTAGCTGCCTGTTGAGCTAAAGCAGCTGTCTGCTGAGCGACGTTGGTAGCTAATGCTTCCAACACCTGCTCCATCCTCTCTTCATTTCTCCTTCTTCCTCCTCTGGGTCCCAATGGAACCGCATTTGCTTGTGAGAGGAACTCCAAGCCCCTCGACGAGCCTATGACCTCGGGCGCATCCCTCAGAGGAATCTCTCTCTGACCTGTTCTACCTCTGCCGTGCCCTCCTCTGAACTTAGGGCCCATACTGGTCTGTCATTGTGAAAACAACAACATTGATCAGCACATATAGATTGTAAAAACAATCCGTTATGAACCCATAGTTCAACCTAAAGCCTATGCTCTGATACCAACTGTGACAGCCCCGAATTTATGTGCTCAGAAATCCGTGCCATCAGGATCATGCTCTGGATGATCCTTAGGACAAATCACACAATATCTGTATATAAAGCGGAATTATACAGATAGCATCCCACAGCGGCAAGTAGAGTCATCTAATAAATCAATTAAAAGTAAGAACAATAGAGAAACCTCCATTTATAAATGTAGAAAGTATACATCCTCAAAAAGGAACCAAAAAGAACCATCGGTGACAGACATCCATCACCCAAACAATGGTTCCCAATGATGGTTCCGATAGAATGTATAATAATACTATAAAAGAAATAAAATATATACAAAATTAATACAGAAGTGGCCACCAGGCACACATAATCCAAAGTCTCCAAACAATACATAATCCCAAAAATGTCCAACTATACCCAGTCTATGGGTAAAAGTCGTCAGCTGGGGTGTCCGTCTCCTCGTCCTCAACCTCAGCCTCAGGATCAGGCTGATAGTCTGGATCGCTCTCAGTACCGGGGGTCACCGCCTCAGAACCTAAATGTTTACAAAAACAGGGTGAGCTACATCCTAGCTCAATAGAAGAATTCCAAATAAAATTGCATTCTAATTTCATAACATGGTCATCAAGGAACGGAACTGAAATTATGCAACAGATGTATAAAACATGAGACATTTATCCAAAACAGTGCAGAATTGATGAATACAACATATAATGACTTAGTGTAGTATACTTAAGTAACTCCCGTGAGTATAGCACGTGGTAGCCAGATTTGGTCCGATGGATAAATCCCAACCATCGTCGTTCACATAAACAATTTTCGGAATTGCAACAATGCCCCACACATGGAGTGCAATTGTGCCGAGGATTACAAAGCAAATGCACAAGTGTGCCTGAAACGGATATACCGCCGAGTCGGTGGGGTTTTTACTGAATATTAAACCTCAAATCACATGCATACTTATCATACTTAACAGAATTCAGATTTCGGATGCGGATGTCAAATATCGGATCAAGTACAGAATAGAATGCTCATACATATGCTAAACATGCTTTTAAAACAGAATTAAACTATGCTGAGATGTGTATGACAGATATAAACCATGAGATCAAAAATAAATGCAATTTCGGTTGAATTCCCCTACCTCGGATCAAGCTTCTTCTAAGCAAATCCAAAGCTTTTTCAAAGCATCTTAATCTGATCCTAGACCATAAACATGTTACTCTAGGTGTTAGAGTGACAGATTGTGAACTGGCACAATGTCCAGTGGTTCTTACTTATAAATTTTCTAACTGTCTGGAAACAAGGTTTATTGATCGATCAATGCCTTGTTGATCGATCAATGAACTCTTCATTGATCGATCAACACCCTTGTTGATCGATCACCAAAGCACCCACACATATATATATTGTACACCATTGATAGATCACCATGTTGGTTGATCGATCAATGGGTTCTGTATTGATCGATCACCATCACTGTTGATCGATCACTACCTTGTTGATTGATCGATCAATACCTTGTTGATCGATCACCAATGTTAACCCAAAACTCCCCAACTCTCTGCCATAATGTTCCTTTACTGTTTATACAAATTGATCGATCACCACCACTGTTGATCGATCAATTCCATACTTAGTGATCGATCAACACCCTTGGTGATCGATCACCAATGTCGAAATTTGCAGTCATTAATGGAGTTCACCAACCAAATTTTTCTAACTTATTTTTCTTCTAAAAATCCACTAAAATCTTAACTATTCATATAAAACCTATATTTAGGGCATCCAACTGCCCATTTTTAAACAAGGGAGCTCACCTCTATGTGGGCCCTTTCGGGGTTTCGGCAAATCACTCCAGATGAGGGTTTCGGATCAAGCTTTCGGAGTTTATTACAGTTACAACTCGAATAGGGAGAAGCTAAGCTCCGCTTCAACGCACAGCATCAGCGCACCTTCCCAGACTCGATGTGGACCGTCGTATTTGGCCCCCTTCACACTCTATGTCAAACAAATGTATAACCTAGGGTATTCCTAACCTAATTTTCTCAAAGAATCTACTCAACTTATAACCTAGTTGCAGATCTCAAAGGGGAGAGAAGGAGGAGAAGAAGAAGGTAACCATTCCAACCCTCTTCCTTCTCTTATAAGCTACCAACTGAAATATCTTAGATATTTCAGTTGCTTCCCAAATTTTGATTCGGTGTGAAACACCAACATGTCGATACGGCGTAATGTACCGTCTCGACATCGTACTCAACTCGGATCGAAACGAGTTTTCATACGTGAACTAACCTATTTATAGGCTAATACTATTTCTATTAATATCATTTTCAAAGTTTTAAATTTTCTATCTCGATTTCCGTGCCGGCACGTACATCGATGCGATTAGTTTCTGGTTCAACTTTTCTGGGTCATTACACAACTTATCACGTGGCACCCAACCAAGTGCACGTGTTTGGCATGACGTATAATCCCGTCTTGAATCTTTAAATAATTAAATAACAAGAATGAAGTTATGTGTGAATAATGAGGATAAAATTTGGACCATTGAATGCAAGCCAACACTTTGCTTTGGTGTGCTAGCTTTACACTAACCAAGCCCCTCTCTATACACCACTTAAGTGTATGGGCTCAACATCAAACCCAACCCATATGTTAAAAAAAAAGAGTAAAAGGGGGAACCCCCATTTGCAAAACTCGTTTGAGAAAGAGTTGAGAAAGAGAGGAAAGAGTTGAGAAAGAGAAGAGGAAGAAAGGAAACCCTTTCTCATTGCCCTCCCTCCTCACGTGTGATCGATTTCCCCCTCAACCTTCTTCGTCTTCGTCAATTTCCGCGAGAAGAGCATCAGCTGTGGTGCGGCTGTGATCGTGGAGCAAGAGAGCTCCATCTCTCTCCCAAACCCCTTTCTTTTGTTAGAAACTATAGCCCCATTAATCTCTCTCAAGATCCACCCTCTTTAGAGAAGAAGACATTTAGTTATGTTGTGCATCATGTCGAATTAACCTTCGGCTCCATTGCGATAAAAAAGAAAGGAGGGTTTCAAGAAATCAGGCGAACGTGGAGTGTAGAAGCCAATTTTTCGATTTCGATTCCAATATGCATTGCTTGCATGAATTAGAAGGTAATATCTGATTTAAATTGACTGGAATTAGTTTGGTTATGATTTGGGAGTAATTAGGATGTTTGAAAACGGGTTTGAGAAGATAAACTCTTATGACTAATGAAACCTGTTAAATTCGATCGATCAAAATGAAATTCGATCGATCGATTTTGACAAGAGATTATGAAATTTGATTTGTCTAGAAATTCGATCGATCGAATTTGTCAAAGCTTGTCGACACTACTTCGATATTTTAGCCATAACTTTCTACTCCGAACTCAGAATAATATGATTTTTTGAGGCGTTAGAAAGAGGACAACGATATTTACAATTTTTATGAATTAACTAACTCATGAATCAAATGTTTTATAAGCTAAAATTTAGGAGAAAGTTACGTCAAATCCTAAGTTAGCACGAATTTGCCCATTTCAACCTTGATTTTGAGAAAATACTTAAATATGTTTAAACTATTGGTGATTGGAGTTGATGCTTGATATATCATCATATGTTTGTAATATAGATTGAGGGTGAGAATCCATCGATAAGACTTGATTTTGCTTCGTACAACTTCAAGATTAAGGTAAGGGAAATTCAATCTTTAATTTCATCCTTATTTTTGATATATAGACTCTCATGATATGATTTGAATAAAATTAGATCATGTGATCTGACTTTGATTTGTAGGTGTTATGATATGATAAATGAAATATGATGAGTTTGATTGTCAATAAATTATGAATGAACCTACTAGAAAAGATATGTGTGCTTTGAATCTGATTTGACTGATGTTAGAAAATCTTTGAATCTTTGAGATATAATTGAAGTTTTAAAATTTTAGTTGCATATGAGATTTTGAATATGGAATATGAACTCTGAGTTAGAATAAGATTGATTTATCTTGGAATGATTAGCGTAAGTATGACATCTAAACTCTATACACAAAAATGAATATGAATTTAGAAAATAGACTTGGAACATGAGTTGTGAATATGAATACAACTCCGAACCTTGAACAATAATATGAACTCCGAATATGGGCCATGAATCAAAAGATGTGAATATTGAATCAATAAAATATGATAAGAACTATGTAACGATCCCCAGATTTAGCACTGTAGTAATAAGGGTTCGGTCAGACACATGATTATCATAAGACATAACTGATATAGGTAGTTCCGTCATTTGTAACACTTTGCGAATTAAATCAAAAATACACATTTACCTTTAAGATGTGATGCTGGTAGAACTGAAAAGAAGAAAATTAGCAGAACAAGTAGGTATGCTTCACACGTGAAATTAGACCTAGCCAATTCGTTGGTCTACAGGTGCCACACATAAACAAAGCAAACTAGTAACGGTGAATGACTTTACATACTATTAAAGCCAAACTTTTGTTTTTGTCTAGGCTTTTATTTTTTTGTCAAAGTATAAAACAAAAACAAAATAAAAATATTCTTGTATGCCTTATTATACAGTACACTACAAATATAGTGTTGGCTTATAGGAAACTATAACTCAGAGTAGCTTATAAGCTACTTGCATGGCGGATTTAGAATACGACTCCAATGAGTCATTAGGCAGCTCCATGCACGCAAGGTCACTATCACCAATTATAAAGCAAAGTTTCCATTCATTTTATAGGTTTGTTGTTAACGAACCAGAACAAATTCTATGAAGATCAAGAAACAAATAATGATTCATTTTCGATAAACTTCTCTCAGTTCTGCTCCGACTTTAAAATCAGCAAGCACAACATCGTTATTCTTCCGCGTAATCATACACTACTCACCAAAAAGGTTAGTTAATTGTTTGTTAGATGTAACTCAAAATTAGCCTCAGCATGAACTAGAGTGCAGATTGTTGCACTCCGGATCTGCGTAGAAGATCTGTGGAATTTATAGAAATATAGATTTATAAATACTATAACTATATATTTAAAATCTATAGAAGATCTGTTGAATTTTTATGTATACATGTACAAACACACACACACACACACACACACACACACACACACACACACACACACACACACACATATATATATATATATATACACGCTAGGGGGGCACTACAAGTCACATACCACCATAGAAAGGTCAAGAAGAAACTCACTTGAAGCCCGGCAAGCCAAGCTTGTCGCGGCAACCTTGACACCATGTTGAGTGGCTTGCCGCGGCAAGCCTTGAGTGTTGCCCCGACAACCTCCACCAGCACAAGTTTTGGGCAGTACCTCTTGCATTTCGAACCTTAGGTCCATGAGGGGTACAGGTGTTTGCCTATTTGGGTCTTGGTGCACTATGAGCCATCTATAAACCACTGGCTCAACTATAAAATACTAGTTTTGTTAAAATAAATTTACTTTTCCTAGATTGGTGCCACATGGAGCACTTAAACAATTTAGAAGAAATGAGACTGCATGATGTTCTCGGATGCTTGAACGTGCATCGACGACAATACTTGTAAGACTTGACGCACACAGGTAGGGAAATTTATTTTGTTTACCTATCATTGGTTTACATTCATCTTACATGGCCTATTTTGATCATATCTAGATAGAACAAGATAAATATATATCTGGATAATTAAAAGACCTGCTAATTATAAACCGTATCAATTCATGCGAATGCATGTCAATGATACTTGCATGTCAAATGAAACTAACGCATGTTTATATCTAAGGCATTTGATTAATACAGAGGTAAAATGTCATGCTAAGTAAGTTTAGTTTACCTTATGTTATTGCATTTTAGTTTAAACAAGCACGTTCTTGAATATTTATGCATAGTTCATATGGCATTTGGCATTATTCAGATCTGCTATCTTTTATACGTCTTTGCTTGCCACGCTATTGCTTCGTTTAAATTAAGTGATCCCACTTTCTTGGGAGCTTGAAAGTGTAGTATAACAAGTGATCCCGCTAACTCGGGAGCTTGATTTTCTTGGTCCAAGTGATCCCGGTAACTCGGGAGCTTGACAAGTGATTCCGCTAACTCGAGAGCTTGAATTATTCTGGTTCAAGTGATCCTGCTAACTCGAGAGCTTGACAAGTGATCCCGATAACTTGGGAGCTTGACCTTGTTGATTTCATGTTTCCGCCTGCACGTATATTTTGTTTCAACTTGATTTCTCATACCTGTCACATCGTGCATAAATTCAGTACATCAGCATGTTATATTAATCATATGCTTTAATTCAGTTATGCTTCTACATGTGAATGTGATAAAATATCAATGTATGTGAAAAATATATTATTCTCTACTGAGCTTTGATGATAGCTTATTCCACGACTTAAATGTCTTAGCTGCAGAGCCTGACCCAGAGCACGTTACAGATCCCACCTACGTGCCTGGCGAGGAAGAAGGGGAAGACGACGACGACGAAGACGAGGAAGACGATTTCCCAGAAGAGTTCTTCCCAAAATAGGTTTGTAGCTTGGGGAATGTGAGAAAAAGGGTAGAGGAAAGAGAGAGATAAATTTTAAACATGTATAAATGATATGGTAGTTTCAGAGATGTTTGGATGTATAGGTTTTCTTTCCACTGTTTAGATGACGGGTGACCGACATCGGTGGAAGGCTATACATCAGGTTACTCTTTTGTTTATATTGTTGGTAGTTTCCTATCTATCAGTTATTTGCCATATTACCTATTGTCAGAGTTAACACATTGCTTCCGCAATTACGTCACTTTTAAATAAAGAAATAACCCCTTGATGAAAGGATCATGTCAGGTGATCCGATGGCGCTACCTTTCCCATTTTAGAGATGGGGAAATGTCGAGCTGTCATAGGTGGTATCAGGGCTCCCAGGCGTTAAGTCATTTGGAGACTTAACTCTGACATATATATATGGAAAAATGTCTGATAGTTAGTACGTAGTAGATTAAAATAGGTGATCTAAGTAAGTTATGATCTGATTAAAATAGGTTAAGATGCCTCCACGTCGTGGAAGAGGTAGAGGTAGACCATCGTTGCCCCATCGCACTGGGCCGAATACTATTCCAGTCGCCGAGTACGAGCATGACATTGATTCAGGAAGTGGTGAGAATGTCCATCTGACTGAAAGTCGAGCGACGATGGAGAATGTTGCAGAGCATACTCCGCCAGTTGTAAATACTCCACCAATGGGAAGTGCTCCTGGTGTTGAACAGAATGCAGGACACAATCCTCAGTTATTGGAGACTATGGTCAACACTATGGCCATGCTTGCTGTTCGACGTCCCGAGGGATTTACATAATTTGTTCGACTTGGACCACCAAGTTTCTACGGTCAGCATGACCCAATGGAGGCTGAGAAGTGGTTAACGCAGATTGAGAAAGTGCTGCAAAGAGTCACTTGTACCGAGGAAGAAAAAGTGAGTTGGGCGACATACAAACTGGAGAGTGAGGCAGAGCCATGGTGGCAGTTTGTCGAAGGAACAAGGATGCCTGGGGTACCATGGACATGGGCAGAGTTCACCGAGGCATTTAATGAAAAATATTTCCCAGCGCCCGAGAGATATAAACTCGAGGTACAGTTTGCAACCTTAGTACAAGGCCAGATGACGGTTAGAGAATATAAATCAAAATTCACTTGTCTTTCTCGCTTCGCACCTTTGCTTGTAGCCACCGAGTTGATGAAAACCCAAAAGTTTGAGAGGGGTTTGAAACCCCTGATCAGCGAACGCATTTTGTTGTTTCAAGCAACGACTTATGCCAACGTGATGAAATTAGCCCTGATAGCGGAAACCGATGTGGACACCATGTTCAAAAGGAGAGAAGAAAAACAAACAGCCAGAAAAGCTCCACAATCCTATAGTACCGGTCAAATTAGCAAGCGACCGCGATTTCAAGGACAAGCAACACTTCCACCAGCTGCAGGAGCTTATGCACGGCCATATGGTTCATCAACATTTCCATTACCACCACGGATTCCACGTGTTCGGAATCAATCCTTTTCACCAGTGTCTACAAGTACATTTGGGTTTTCTCAAGTATAGCCAACAGGTTCTCGGACGGGATCTTATACGGCTTCATCAGTTGCCTCCAAAGAAATTTGCAAGAAATGTGGGAAGGCACACAAAATCGACGAATGTCGTAAAGCTTCTGGTGCGTGTTTTCGATGTGGAAAAATGGGACATCGGATCAAAGAGATCCCGGAAACGGTCGGAATAACAACAAAGATAGGACCAGTGTTATGATTCGCACGGTCTACGGTACAAGGTCGAGCTTATGCTGTCACTGCAAAAGATGCGAGGACTAGCCATGACATCATTCAAGGTATCTTACAATTATATCCAAAAGATGCTTATCTGTGTTATGACGCACGAGTCTTGATAGATCCCAGATCTACACACTCGTTTGTTACACCCCAGTTTGCTGAAAAATTAAAGAAGTTAGGAGGTATCCCAGAACCTCTCGACTTTATTCTCGACGTTACACTTTCGACTGGACAATCCCTCACGACTAATAAAGTATACCGTCGATTATCGTTTCAATCAAGGATTACTGGGGATATGAAGCAGTAGCTTATTTGATCTTGTTACCGATGCAAGGATACGACGTGATCCTTGGCATGGATTGGTTGTTCACTCACCATACGAACGTTGACTGTCATAAGAACATTGTCTCTTTTCGTCCCCAAAAGAAGATATTAGCTAAATTTTATGGTGTACCGTCAACAAATCTTTCGTCGATATTCGCAATTCGATCACGACAATTACTTGATGAAGGAGCTCAAGGGTATATTGCTTTCATACAAAGTGATGAACAAAAAGTGAATAAAATCTCACTTTCTGATGTACCAATCGTTTGTGAATTTCCTGATGTATTTCTTGATGAGCTGCCAGGACTACCACCTGATAGGGAAGTAGAATTCGCTATTGAATTAGCTCCAGGTACCGATCCAGTATCGAAAGCACCATATAGAATGGCGTCGGCAGAGTTGAAAGAGTTCAAGGAGCAATTATAAGAGCTTCTTGACAAAGGCTTTATCAGACCGAGTGTGTCTCCGTGGGGCGCACCAGTGTTGTTTGTGAAAAAGAAGGACGGTTCAATACGTCTCTGCATTGATTATCGCTAACTCAATAAACTGACGATCAAGAATAGATATCCGCTTCCTCGAATCGACGATCTCTTTGATCAGTTACAAGGAGTGCGGTTCTTTTCAAAAATTGACCTACGATCGGGTTATCATCAGATGAAGGTGAAAGTTGAAGATATTTCGAAGACAACTTTTCGAACGCGCTACAGTTACTACGAGTTTTTCGTCATGCCCTTCGGATTGACCAATGCACCTGCTGCATTTATGGACTTGATGAATCGAGTCTTCAAACCTTATCTCGATCAGTGTATCGTAGTATTCATCGACGATATACTCATTTATTCAAAGACAAAGATAGAGCATGAAGATCATCTATGTCTGGCATTACAAACATTGAGAGATTCGCAGTTGTATGCTAAATTCAGTAAATGCAACTTCTGATTGATTCAAGTTACTTTGCTAGGTCATATCATTTCTGAAGCAAGTATTACCGTCGATCCTACAAAGATTTGTCAGAGTATGTGGAAGCGACCCGCAAAGATGCTAGATTCGAAGTTTTCTAGGTCATGCAGGTTACTACCGACATTTTGTGGAAGGATTTTCACGACTTGCTGGACCACTCACGCAGCTCACTTGAAAGAATGTTAAATTTGAATGGACTAAGGCATGTGAACAGGGTTTCCAAAGATTAAAAAGGAGACTCACTTCCGCACCTGTTCTAGCATTACCATCTGGTAGTGGTGGTTTTGTTGTCTTCAGTGATGCTTCATATAGTGAGTTAGGATGTGTGTTGAATCAATGGGAACGTGTAATTGCATATGGTTCTCGTCAGTTGAAAGATCACGAGAAGAGCTATCCCACTCATGACCTGGAATTAGCAGCGGTCATTTTCGCATTAAAAATCTGGAGGCACTATCAGTACGGTGAAACCTTTGAGATCTTCACCGATCACAAGAGTCTTAAATATCTCTTCACCCAGAAAGAGTTAAATTTGAGACAGAGAAGGTGGATGGAATTCTTGAAAGACTATGACTGTTCTATTCAGTACTATCCTGGTAAAGCCAACGTTGTAGCTGATGCGCTTAGTAGCAAATCATCCACTCAATTATCTCATCTTGTGACACAACTACAAAGATGGAAACTACTCAATGACATTATATCATCGAGTGCCACTTTGCGAGCAACGTCAACTGGAGGTTTACTTGCTACAGTAATGATCCGAGCTCCACTATTTGATAGGATCAGAGAGTTCCAGATGTTAGATGCAGAGCTTATTTCCATCCGACAGGGGGTACAAAGTGGGCTACAGTCAGAATTTTCAATCAAGGACGATGGGTCCTTATTATTTCGAGGACGAGTATATGTACTTGATGATCATGCCTTACGTCAAGAGATCCTCGAAGAAGCCCACAAGTCAGCATATGTTATTCATCCTGGTAGCACGAAGATGTACCAAGATCTAAAGAAAATGTTTTGGTGGAATGGTTTAAAACGCTATGTAGCAGAATATGTTGCAAAGTGTTTGACCTGTCAACAAGTAAAGGTCGAGCACAAACACCCTGCTGGTCTGCTATAGCCATTGTCTATTCCAGAGTGGAAATGGAAAAATATTTCCATGGATTTCATTCTTGGTTTGCCCCGTACTCAGAAGGGTTACAATGTAATTTGGGTGAATGTTGATCGTCTCACCAAATCGGCACATTTCTTACCCTATAGTACGCGATATACAACATCAAAATTAGCTGAAATCTAGCTGAGGGAGATTATACGATTACATAGGATACCTATAAGCATTGTGTCAGATCGCGATCCTTTATATACTTCCCGATTTTGGCAAAGTTTTCAAGAAGGTATGGGTTCCAAGTTAGACTTCAGTACTGCATTTCATCCTCAGACTGGCGGGCAGACGGAGAGGGTAAATCAAGTGATTGAAGATATGTTAAGGGCCTGTATGTTAGATTTTCAAGGATCATGGGATAAACACTTACCCCTGATCAAATTCGCATACAATAATAGCTTTCAGTCAAGCATCGGTATGGCACCATTCGAAGCATTGTATGGACGCCAATGTAAATCTCTGATTAACTGGGAAGAAGCTGGAGAGCAGTTGATTTTAGGCCCTGACCTGATAGAAAGCACCAATGTAGTTGTTCACGTTATTCGGGAATGATTGAAGAGTGCTTAGAGTCGACAAAAGAGTTACGCTGATCTCAAAAGAACGAGTGTTGATTTTTAGGTAATACCCTACACTGATATGTCTTTTGTGAATTCATTCGATTTATATGGTCATTCATTCAGATTGAATGGTATACAGATTGGCGAACACATCTTTATAAAAATCTCTCCAACAAAAGGTGTGATGCGATTTGGGAAACGAGGCAAGTTGAATCCTCGTTACATTGGACCATTCCCTGTATTAGGTAGAGTAGGAGAAGTAGTGTATCGACTCGCGTTACCTCTGCACCTAGTAGGCATTCATGACGTATTTCACGTATCGATGCTGAGAAAATACGTTAGTGATCCAACGCATGTGTTGGATTATCAACCGTTGGACATCCAGGAACATTTAACAGTGACCGAAGAACCAGGTCAGATTTTGGACCGCAGAGATCAAATTTTGAGAACAAAACGAATTCCACTCGTTTTGGTACAATGGAAGAATCATGGGTCGCATGAAGCTACCTGGGAGCGCGAAGCTGATATTCGTGCTCAGGACCCTCGATTATTTACATAGGGTACGTACTGAGAATCCCCTTACACTATACGTACACGTAGTTAAATGAATTTAAATTGTTTTAATTATAATTTTATTTTATTTTAATATATTGATAATGCACCCTGTACCAGGAAACAAGGAATCCAAGGTATTAATTTATAAAAATAACCTATATCAATAGATTAAAATAAAATATCCTATATATAGTTCCATGCATATTTAACATTAAACTCAAATTAATTTATAAAAAGTAAAATTTGCTTGAGATTGTGAACACTACTTGTTATGTAACGCATAAGTGACACATAAGGGCCACCTAAGTCAGGATACATCCCTACACCTTGCCACATGTCCCAAGTAAAGCTGATATATACATTTTCACAAAATACACTACATGATGAGTTAAAATTACATCAAAATAAAAGTTTTTACCCTAGAAATATACATAAAAAGGCCAAAATATATTTTTATACAGACCTTATAGATGCTAAGTACACCCCAGCACAAAAGGAAATTACACCACAAGTGATGGGCCTCGAAATCTGGGCCAACCAACCTTGGACCACCTTGCCGCGGCAAGGACTACTGCTGGCCGTGGCAAGTCACTTGCCGCGACAAGCCTTTAGTGTTGCTGCGACAACTCTGTTGGATTTTGTGGGTCCGAAACCCACTTCCAGGTGTATTCTAAGTCGGTTTTCTGTTATAAGAGTGGGGAGATTTTTGTCTCTTCAACCTTCCAAACTCTTGTACATGCATGAACTCCTTCAAATCAAGCCTATAGCTGTTGCATGCCACTGATCTATTATGGGCAACCCTCCATTTCCTGATTCTTGTTCTAAATTCTAGCAGATTTGTTGTCTTCTAAGGTAAAAACATCAGAACTCTAGCTTTTATTTGCTCTTTTCTTGTCTTTTTAATTTTTAAAATACCTCCTAAAAAAAATTGGAGTTTCTAAACCTCCAAAGGCCTCAGCTCAAGTAAAGGGCAAGGGCCCTACTCCTTCACATGAACCGATCGATCCACCCATTGAGTACGAATAGCCCGTCCCATAGTGGGCTGCGAAGGCGATAGAACTCGAGTGGATCATCGATGATCGACTCCTAACCCCAAACGATCAGACCACATGGTTTATCAGATTTATGAAATAGGCGCAGCTAGACGCCTTATATAAACCATTTCACACTCAAATTTACTCCCATTTAATCCATCTATTCTACCAAAATTTAATAGTCTCCCCAACTGTCGGTCAGCTAGAGATCGAAATAGATAATCGAAAATTTTATTTTAATTTACAGCATATAGCCCAAGCTATGGAGTGTAGTCCTAATTTTGATGTGACTTCCGGACTGCAAATGCTTAGACAACAGGATGTGAAGTTCCATCACATCATCACTAAGATGACTGATGGGCAGACCGCTTCTGACCATAACCTTTCAGTCCGTCGTAGCCAACTACCACAGAAATGTGGTTTTTGGATTGTTGTTTTCCATGCAACTTGTATCCCATGCAGCATGAGAGAGAGCGCCGAGATGCTCTCTTACAAGCTCTCTTCGCCATTCATGAAAACCTATGGGTCAATTCCCAAAAGGTAGTCTGGGAAGGCATTAAATATGCCAACCTTCTTCTACAAAGCAACGTCTCAAATCCCATGCTATCCTGCCCCTACCTTCGTTTAATTTCTCGCATGTTAGAAGGACACTCGGATAGTGTCAATCTAGTTCCATATCAGATCCCAGTGGGTGAAGAGGTCCGCACAGATAATATGCGGGTCTTGAGCCCAGCCATATGGAGAAATATATGTCAAAGATCATCTCAAGCAGTGAGCAACCGCTAAGACAAATAACTCCATCGTCCTCCACAACCCCAACAAGAAATACCTTCCGTCCCAACCCAAGATATCCCCATTCCCCCTCAACCACAAACCCAAACCGAGTCGATTCCCTCGACACAAGAGACTTATACAAACGCTGATCTTGTCCAGCTCATGCGTGAAAACCATGAGCAAACCCTCCTTCAATTCGATAATTTATATCAAAATCATTACATGCTCCATCAACGTATAGATTATATTGAAGAAGAAACCAACATTATGATGGAGCATAATTTCCAAACCACTGCAAACCCTTACATTGGGCGGGCACGCAACTACGTCTCTCAATGCACTCGTAATGCAGCGTTACTAGTCCCGAAGTTCCAACAAGACTCCCAACAACAAGAAGCTGGTCCTTCCTCAGTAGGCCAACAGTAGCCAAGCTCCCAGCCTGGTAAAATATAACCTCACAAACTCGTTTTACTTTTGCATCAAATTGAGTTCATTTCTAACAAGATTATTTAAGTGTGATAAATTAACTAGTATATACTTCATTTCAATGATTGTGGTGGTTCTGATGTTTGAGATTCTACATGTTTTGTTTGGATGGTGAATTATCCATTAAAGATTCTACCGCCTGCTATATTATTTGATATAATCCTAGTCATGTGCCACATGAAGGCATGTGTCACATATAGTAAGAAAGAAGCCATAAATGAGTATTGTAAGTACTAATCTTGTAGTTCTATTTGATTGAGTTTAATCTTGTCTTGTGTTAAAATTTTGTTAGTAAGCACCACATGTTGTGTGGGCCTTATAACATTTATGTACATGATTGCGGCATTCATCTGCTGCCCATTACTATATGGATTTATTTTCAGGGACGAAAGTTCCTAAAATAGGAGAGAATGTAACAATCCCCAGATTTAGCACTGTAGTAATCAGGGTCCAGTCAGGCACATGATTATCATAAGACATAACTGATATAGGCAGTTCCGTCATTTGTAGCACTTTGAAAATTAAATAAAAAACACACACTTACCTTTAAGATGCGATGCTGGTAGAACTGAAAAGAAGAAAATTAGCAGAACAAGTAGGTATGCTTCACACGTGAAACTAGACCTAGCCAATTCGTTGGTCTACAGGTGCCACATATAAACAAAGCAAACTAGTAACGGTGAATGGCTTTACATACTATTAAAGCCAAACTTTTGTTTTTGTCTAGGCTTTTGTTTTTTTGTCAAAGTATAAAACAAAAACAAAACAAAAATATTCTTGTATGTCTTATTATACAGTACACTACAAATGTAGTGTTGGCTTATAGGAAACTATAACTCAGAGTAGCTTATAAGCTACTTGCATGGTGGATTTAGAACACGACTCCAACGAGTCATTAGGCAGCTCTATGCACGCAAGGTCACTATCACCAATTATAAAGCAAAGTTTCCATTTGTTTTATGGGTCTGTTGTTAATGAACCAAAACAAATTCTATGAAGATCGACAAACAAATAGTGATTCATTTTCGATAAACTTCTCTCAGTTTTGCTCCGACTTTGAAATCAGCAAGCACAACATCGTTATTCTTCCACGTAATCATACACCACTCACCAAAAAGGTTAGATGTAGCTCAAAATTAGCCTCAGCATGAACTAGAGTGCAGATTATTGTACTCCGGATCTGCGTAAAAGATCTGTGGAATTTATAGAAATATAAATTTATAAATACTATAACTATAGATTTAAAATCTATAGAAGATTTGTTGAATTTTTATATATACATGTACACACACACACACACACACACACACATATATATATATATATATATATATATATATATATATATATATATATATATATATATATACACGCTAGGGGGCACTACAAATCACAGACCACCATAGAAAGGCCAAGAAGAAACTCACTTGAAGCCCGGCAAGCCAAGCTTTCCGCAACAACCTCAAGGGGTTGCCGCGGCAAGACACCATGTTGAGTGGCTTGCCGTGGCAAGCCTTGAGTGTTGCCGCGACAACCTCCACCAGCACAGGTTTTGGGTAGTACCTCTTGCATTTCGAACCTTGGGTCCATGAGGGGTACAGGTGTTCACCTATTTGGGTCTTGGTGCACTACGAGCGATCTATAAACCACTGGCTCAACTATAAAATACTAGTTTTGTTAAAATAAATCTACTTTTCCTAGATTGGTGCCACATGGAGCACTTAAACAATTTAGAAGAAATGAGACTGCATGATGTTCTCGGATGCTTGAACGCGCATCGACGACAATACTTGTAAGACTTGACGCACACAGATAGGGAAATTTATTTTGTTTACCTATCATTGGTTTACATTCATCTTACATGGCCTATTTTGATCATATCTAGATAGAACAAGATAAATATATATTTAGATAATTAAAAGACCTGCTAATTATAAACCATATCAATTCATGCGAATGCATGTCAATGATTCCTACATGTCAAATGAAATTAAAGCATATTTATATCTAAGGCATTTGATTAATACAGAGGTAAAATCTCATGCTAAGTAAGTTTAGTTTACCTTATGTTATTGCATTTCAGTTTAAACATGCACGTTCTTGAATATTTATGCATAGTTCATATGGCATTTGGCATTATTCAGATTTGCTATCTTTTATACCTCTTTGCTTGCCACGTTATTGCTTCATTTAAATTAAGTGATCTCGCCTTATCGGGAGCTTGAAAGTATAGTGTAACAAGTGATCCCGCTAACTCAGGAGCTCGATTTTCTTGGTCCAAGTGATCCCGGTAACTCAAGAGCTTGACAAGTGATCTCGCTAACTCGGGAGCTTGAATTATTCTGGTCCAAGTGATCTCGCTAACTCGGGAGCTTGACCTTGTTGATTTCCTGTTTCCGCCTGCACGTATATCTTGTTTCAGCTTGATTTCTCATACCTGTCACATCGTGCATAAATTTAGTACATCAGTATGTTATATTAATCATATGCTTTAATTCAGTTATGCTTCTACATGTGAATGTGATAAAATATCAATGTATGTGAACAATATATTATTCTCTATTGAGCTTTGATGATAGCTCATTCCACGACTTAAATGTCTTAGCTATAGAGCCTGACCCAGAGCATGCTGTAGATCCCACCTACGTGCCTGACGAGGAAGACGATTTTCCAGAAGAGTTCTTTCCAAAATAGGTTTGTAGCTTGAGAAATGTGAGAAAAAGGGTAGAGAGAGGAAAGAGAGATAAATTTTAAACATGTATAAATGATATGGTAGTTTTAGAAATGTTTGGATGTATAGGTTTTCTTTCCACTGTTTAGATGACGGGTGGCCGACATCGGTGGAAAGCTATACATCAGGGTACTCTTTTGTTTATGTTGTTGGTAGTTTCCTATCTATCGGTTATTTGCCATATTACCTATTGTCAGAGTTAACGCATTGCTTCCACAATTACATCACTTTTAAATAAAGAAATAATCCCTTGATGAAAGGATCACGTCAGGTGATCCGGTGGCGCGACCTTTCCCAGTTTAGAGACGGGGAAACGTCGGGTTGTCACAAACTAAGATAAACATTAAACCTAATGTGAATTTTGAACGTGAAGTTGTGGACTTTGAATTCGTATATACTGACTGGACACTAATTGTATGACTGTACACTATACACTACATACTGCATACTAGACCGATACAATGAGTTTTTTTTCATACTTACTGCATACTACATATTGGACTGGTACGTCGGGTTATCCATACACCCTATACACTACATCCATACTAGACCGGTACGGCGAGTTTTATCGTACTTACTGCATAAACCGATTGGACACCGACTGAATGACTGATACTGGCTGGACCGGTATCGTGGGTTATCTGTACATACTACACACTGTACACACTGATACTGACTAAACCACTAAAGCTGAAAATTTAGAACATTGTGAGATGTGAATTGTGATATTAACTGTGAGATGTGAATTGTGAGATATGAACTGTGAGATGTGAGTTGTGAGATGTGAACTATGAGATATGAATTGTGATGTGAACGCTATAAGATATAAAATTTGTAATGTGACGATGTAAGATGTGAACTAAGAATTTGAATGTGAACTTGGGCACTGAGAATGAATCACTGAAATTTTGTGTGAAATTCTAGGGTATTTATGAGTTTTATTCGATTCAAGGATATATGCAAGTTATGTTTTGATAGTAAAATGTGCTTTGACACTCTGTCATGATTATCTACATTGATATGATGAGATGTGAAATTAGACTTGGCATTTCTTCTACTGAGCTTAGATGTAGCTCACCCACGACTGTACGTCACAGGTATAGGTTTGTGGAAGGCCCAGACTATATACTAAAGAAGAGGAACTTCCGCATAAGATTTTGTCATTTATTCTGGGATCGTGGATTTCGTACCTTGTGGATTTTGGTTAATTTTGGTTTGGTATATTCGTACTATTGTACACCATTGTTAGGAGATGGTTGGACATCATTGGTGTTTGTTTAGTTTTATTTATGTTGGATATTAGAATTGGAAATTTTATTCATGACATATGTAACTTTGCTTTGATTTCTGTATCTATATAGATGTGTCAAGTATTCTGTATAAGATTGTGATCTACGATCTGGTGGTCCGAAATTTTCCATTTTGTTTAAATTAGTTTAAGAACAAAAAAAATCTCAGGAAATTCGTGTTGAGAAAATTCGGGCTGTCACAGTGACCGTTGGATCCTTGCAACCGTTGATCAGGTCGATCAGGGCACTCGATTGCAAACAACCGACACGCACAACCGCCCCTGAAAAGGTGCTCTGAAAGTTATAAATAGAGGCTTGAGGAGAGATTCTGATTCACTTACAATTTCGAATCTTACATCTGAGTCCTTAGAATTCGCGTGCCAACCAGAGCATTCTGTGTTTCGTTTCATTAGGTCGCGCACTACAGTTCAATGTATTGTGTGACGGAACGGTGATTAACTAAAGCTTCATTGTATCCTGGAGGTAAATTTGCCGTTATCCCGCTGCATATAGGGGGCTTAAAGATATCAATCTAATCGTGCTTTGAAGACATTTCTTCCGATCTATTTTCTATCACTTATTGTATAACCCGCCAATAATATGTAGAAAAGCATATACAAATTTACTTAATGAAAATAGGGTCGACAATGTTAAATCCTGCTAGGGCTAAAGTTATGACCAACTATATTAAGGCTCGCCTAGGGCTAGCCATGCAAAGGCCCAACTTGGCTCGACCCTTTCACAACCCTAGTACCTTTATTTGCACTCAGAAATCTTTAAGGGTACCAACGCCAAAAATCCAATAAGTCTTTAAATAAGAAAATAGAGATTATTTTTCAGCTCAATCTTCTACACAATCGATCTTGAGATAATGAGCAATTTTTATTTCACAAGGCATAATTTTTAAAACATAACTCGTAATCATATGACACACATCATATTTAAACGTGATCGCTAAGTTACTTCTTTATAATTGTGTCATGTGGAATCAAAATTGACCATATGAAAGTACACATGATCTCCAAATTTATTGTGTGACAATTTAGGATGAAAATAATCTCTGCATTTAAAATAGTCAATAATCAATTACACAAAAAAATTGATTAAAAAGAATTGACTATCGCGGAATCAATGGAGTGAATAAATTTAAAAACGGACAGTAAAAATAAATAATATGTATTGAATCATTCATAAATTTTATATGTTAATATGAGTGGTATGATGCTTTTCGTTGTTTAAATCTTGTAGGGGTAGAGAGTGCTACTTAGGAAATACAGTGCTACATGACATCCACCTGGCACCCTTTCCTAAGGTCTAAGTATATAAAAGACATAAGAGTCGCTCTCTTTCTCCCTTTAAGACTTTAGGGCATATTGGGTACAACTATACTCACCCGTTTATTAGTAAATACCACATAATTTATGGACAAAAGTTATTGACTGATTTGAATCAAATGATGGAGATGTTTTTTTTCCAATCTTCCTCAAAATCGGACTTAAGATCATGGTGGGCCTATCAAATGGTCAGACATTGATTCCACATGACACACATCACTAAAAATGAAGGTCAACTGCTTTGCTCATAATCTAGGTCACTTTTGGGGATATATGCCATGTGGAGTCAATATTTGAACATCCGATAGGCACGCCATGATCTTAAGATCTATTGTGAGGAAGATTGGAGCAAAAAAACAATCTCCACTCGTCTAATTCAAATCAATCAATGGCTTTCGTCCGTGAAAAAATTGTGACACATACTAATAAAGGGGAGAATAGCCGTACCCTTTCATATTTTAAGTTTTAACCTTGAGGCAATGCCAGTCTCGGCCTATGCCATCATATCACCATCACCGTAGTCTTATCCCTTCTTTTCCCTGTTATTACACTATTGTTTTTGGGCAACAATAAGCTCTTTAGAACTTTGTATTCCTTTATTTCTCTTCTTAAGGATTCCCCCTCCATGTCGTCATTGATTTTCCTCTTCTTCTTCTTGCTTGTTCTTGTAGCGTCGCAACCCTTTACACAAGATCTACTTCGCGCTTTAAGAGACATTTAGTGATATTTTCCTTTATATGCGTCATTCTCAAATTTTCTCTCATATATATTTTTTGATAACTTAGGGTAATCTCAAGCTTAAGCTTGGACTAATCCCAAAAGGATGCCCTCGTCCCCACCGTGTAACTTAGGGTTAATCCGAAGCTTGCGATTGGACACACACATACATGCGCGTGTGTGTGTGAGCATAGGGAATATGCATGTAGATGTAACATTGGAATGTTGCATTGGAAGCTAGATCACGTGCCATGTGGCACTATAAACTCAAATAACACTAATTTTGGGTTTATCAGTCATGTGGCATGTGATACTTAAAAAAGTAACTTTCTTAGGCTCCATTTGATGAGTCAAAGATAAGGTAATGACCCACAAATTTGATGCATTGATTTGGTGGATTGCTGACCATATTTTCAACAACAGATATACCAAATCATGCCCAAATTCTTGGGTAATATTTGAATGATCTAGTCCATGATTTTCTTTTATAGAGCATGAAGGCTTATCGATCCTCTACTTATAGAGTGTAGAGTAATCCCGCCGTGCGGCACGAATTTGATGGCAAGGACAATCCTTATGAGTTTGTAACAATTGAATCATGTTTGTGTGAACTAACTCACCACCTTACAAAGCAAATAAGCTTCTGTGGCACCCACCTTCGTGCTGGGTGCCACATAGTGGCAAAATGGATCGAGCGTAGCCCTTGGTGCTGCACTCGGACATATAGTTCATGGCATATATATATATATATATATATATATATATATATATATATATATATATATCCATCGTGGGGCGCAGGGTTAGACTTAGTTAGAGTCCATGTGGCATCACTACAAAAAACATGACTATTAGCGGCAGTCAAAAATTGCCGCTATTAACAAAAAACTGTCGCTAATAGTCTTAATAGATTTTTTATTAATAGCGATAGTTTTTTGCTCCAAAAAGCTGCCGCTAATAGTCTTATTTTTTGTAGTGCATCCATTAGAGGGATCAGGTTCTTCGGTAACTTGCATAAGAATGATCACGGGCCACCTAAAAATTTTGGGCATGATCCGATGAATATTCACCATCCAAGGTGTGGTAAAAGGGGGAAAATTCAACGCAATAGGATGTACGGGCAGTAGCCGAACTTTGACCTCAGTTTTGACCAATAAAAAAACTTCTTTTTTAGATTTTTTTTTTAGACCACATGCCACAATTAAGGCATCCCAAAACGGATATTATTTTGGAATCATGTGTCACGTGGCATATGATCTAAGGTTCTAACTGACTATTCTTAGTATGGGCTCAAAAAAAAAAAAAAAAAAAAAAAAAAAATATATATATATATATATATATATATATATATATATATATGGAGGACGGTGACCGTCCTCCAAGATACACATGGAGCTCCACGTGGCACCCAAAACAATACTTAAGTGCCACGTGGAGTATAGGTAGATGGTTTAGATCAATATTAAAAAACAAAAATTTCGAAAAAAAGTTTTTAAACCCACAAGTCAAAGTTTGTCAGGTTTCATTGGTCCATATTTCATGGTTCAAAAAATACACGGTGGAGATGAGTTTTCAATTATTTTTTTTCATAGATAATCTAAGCAATGCACCTAAGCTCTACGTGGCATCGAAACAATATTTTAGGTGCCGCATGGAGCTCCACGTGGAAGCTTGGAGGACGGACACCTTTTCCATATATATATATATATATATATAGGAATATGGCTCCCTAAGACGTGGTTGTACGGTTTGAACTCTACAACGCGCTCCATATGGGCAATCACGTGGCACCCAAATCCCAAAATGGCATTCGTTCCTCTTAGGATTCACCTGCCCTTCTAGGGGTTAGAAAAACAAAAAAATTATGTATTTTGTTATCCTTTAAATCACAGGTCAAATATATATTGTGGTTCCCCCAACAAACATGATGCCTTGAATTTTTTCCAACTTTAACCTAATATTTAGCGATGGATAAACATTTTCTAATTTCTTTTTTTCTAGATGGTATCAAATCGATCTTGACCAACTTACCGTGACACTAGATCCTCATATTGGGTGCCACATGGAACTTAGTTGGCCACGATATAGGATTCAATCTTACAATCACGTCCTAGGGAACCAGCTTCTACATATATATATATATATATATATATATATATATATATATATATATATATATATATGGAAATGGGAAAATGCGCCCAAGTGTAGAAATATCTCTACGCCAATTGATATAGGCATGACACGTCCACTTTACTAACTAGAGTTAAACTTTTAAAATATTTTAAAAGTTACATTCTTTTTCAGTCAGTCATTCTTTATTTTTTTAGAAGTTCTTTTAAAGTCTCTTTCTTTTATCTCTCTTCCCTCTTTTTTTTGTATGAAGGGCCGGCTCCCCTAAATGAAGCACCGGCGCTTCGTTTGGGGGCGCCGGTGCTTCGTTTAGGGGCGTTGGCGCTTAATTTTTTTATTAAGCGCCGGCGCTCCTAAGTGAATCATCAACGCTTTATTGGGGATGCCTACGCTTTGATAATTATTTTTTATCGAAACGCCAATGCCCCTAAAATGAAGGGTCGACGCCTCGTTTTAGGGGTGCCAGTGCTTCGCACCAGGGTGCCAGCGCTTCGCTCCCGAGGTAATAGCGTTTTGCTACCGGGCGTCACCTTTTTTGAGTAAAATATGCTTGAAAAAGTAAGTCGGACACTTGAAAAAATAGAGAAAATAAAGAGACTTTAAAAAAGTCAAGAATGACGGCTAAAAGGATATTTAGCTTTTAAAATATTTTAAAAGTGTAATCCTAGTTAGTAAAGTGGGCCTTATGCCACCCATCATTCACTACAAAAATAAAGGGTTTCAGGGGCACTTGCTATTAAGGCATTTTTTGGTAGCGGCAGGACAAACAACGGCAGTTTTGGTAGCAATAGGACTAATAACAACAATTTTTTGTTGAAAAAACTACCGCTAATAGTCTTATTTTTTGTAGTGATTTCACAGAAAGACGCTACGTGTCGCACTCATATCAATTAGCGTAGAGATATCTCTATGCCCGGGCGCCTATCCCTGGGCCTCACATATAGGGTAATGATCACCTTACTCGAGTCACGCTAGAGTCATCAAGACTCGAGCAGATGATTGTCAGATCGCACTCAACTATTTACCACGATGTGATCTGACAGTCACCCACTTAACTCATGTGTGACCCGAGTCAGGTTATCATTACCTATATATATATATATATATATATATATATATATATATATATATATATATATATATATATATATATATATAGGTAATGATATATAAGACTTTCAAAAATAATTGTAAAATAATTTTTAAAGTTATGATTTTATTAAAATACATTTTTGTAATATTTTGTAATCCTTATCGTCCAAATCTACGTGCAGTCAAATGCGTTCCCCAATGGCACAGTCTGGGGTTGGTATGCTATCCCAAGTTCTTGGTCCCATATATATATATATATATATATGGAAAAGGGAAAATGCGCTCCGGGTAGAGATTTCTCTACGCTCCCCAAATGGGGAACGGACATGTGAAAAGTGCTTTTTCACTAACCCGGGTTAGCCACAGCGGGGGTTTCCTAGTGTCAGTGGAAGGAAAAGTAGGCAGTAGGGGGATTAGGGAAGGCTATACCCGACGGGTCCTAAAAGGAAGCGTTGTTCCCAAGGGGAAGGTCTTGTCAAATGTAATGACAGTAAATTTTTTTAAAAATTAGTACAGGTTCCTTCTTTTTCCCTCCTTATTCAGGTTCATCCTCTCTATTATTTTATTTCCTCTCTTTGGCTTACAACTTTTTCATTTTTTCTGGAGTTCTGATTGGATAGAAGCGCAAAGAGACAATTTTTTCTTTTTTACTGGAGGGACGTATTGGATAGAAGCGCAGAAGAGGCAACTTTCACAAAAATCCCCGAGCGCATACTAGATAGAAGCGCAGAAGAGACAAGTTTCTCTATTTTTCTGGAGTTCGTACTAGATAGAAGCGCAGAGGAGACAAGTTTCTTTATTTTTCTTTATCACGTACTTGATAGAAGCACAGAAGAAAGCTCTTTCCCTAATTTTCTGGAGTACGTACTGGATAAAAGCGCAGAATAGACAACTTGCTCTTTTTTCTGGAGCACATACTGGATAGAAGACCAAAAGATTGACATTTGAGGTAAGTATTAATTCTTTTTCCTATGTATTATTTTCAGCTTACAGAGCATTCTAATATATTTAGCATCAGATGCATCGTCGCTTATGCCCACACGACGATGCTTAGTATGTGAATCAATTTCCTCATCTGCTCGTAGGTGATGAATCTCTTCACTTATTTACGAGGTGGAGATATCGCTTCTTATTTGAAGCGATAGGAAGTGACTGCGCAACGATTGAGAAGCGATGACGCTACGAGTTACAAGCGACGACGTTATGTTAGAAGCAACGACGCAACGATTAAGAAGCATTCAAAAATATATAAATTATAAGCACACGCTTCTTATTCAAAATGATAGGAAGCGACAACGCAAAGATTGAGAGGCGATAGTGCTACGAGTTAGAAGCTCCATCACTTCCATATTGAAGCGCTGACGCTTTGTATGGCCGCATAATCACTTCCTTGTGGATTAGTTTCCTCATCTGCTCGTAGTTGATGAATCCCTTCACTTATTTAAAAGGAGGGAGGAGATTAAAAAAAAATTATAAGCATTCAAAAATTTATAATTTATAAGCACACGCTTCTTATTTGAAGCGATAGAAAGCGACGGCGCAAAGATTGTGAAGCGTCATCACTTTCATATTGAAGCGCTTGCGCTTTGTATGACAACGTCATCATTTCCTACGTAATCTGTTTTCTTATTAGCTCATTTTTTGTCTAATGCAAGGCGCTGTAATGGACTCGATTGGAGGATTCAATGTAGGTAGTGTTGATTTAAATCTCTCCCCTGAGATGGTTTCTTCTGCAGGAGTTTCACTTGGTGGTGATAGAGATATCGAAATGTTGGATTCTTATGAAGGTGCGGAGAATACGAGCGTGGAATGGAAGTCACGTATAGGCTTGAAGTTCCAATATGACAATGAGGCATATGACTTCTATAATTTATACGCTAAGAAAGTTGGTTTCAGCGTTAGGAAAAGTAACACCTACAAATCTGCAAAGGGAGAGATTATAAAGAAAAAATATGTATGTTCGTTTGAAGGGTTCAAGCAGCCTGACAACTGTAAATTACACGCCGATATAAAGTATTCAAGAGATAACAGATGCGAATGTGAGCCAAGGTTGAATATTAGGATCGACGAGTGAAAGTTGTGGGAGGTTATGGAATTTAGAGAGCCTCATAATCATCAGTTGTGTTCACCTTCGAAGGTGAAGGAACTACGATCACATAATAAGTTGAACGGGGCAAGTAAATCGTTGATAGGAGCATTTAACGGCATAATTCCCCCTTTAAATATTTTTATTATTTTGTCGAGTTTGGATAGAGAGGCTGGTGTGACGGTAAACCCTCAACAAACTCGGGATTACCTAAAGAAGATAAGAAATAAGAGTAACATCGATTCAATGTGCATGAACATGATCAAATCCTTCATTGATAGGCAGAATAAAGGAGATGGTTTCCTCTTTGAAGCGAAACTAGACGAAGAATGTCGTATGCATAGTATATTTTGGGCTGGTCACAGGTCACAGGTGGAGTATCTATAATTCGGTGATGTGGTGGTATTTGATACCACTTACAAAATAAACAAATTGCTGCTACCATTTGCCCCATTCATGGGGGTCAACCATCATTGGCAGATGACGCTTTTTAGATATGTGTTGCTCGTAGATGAGACGGAGGAGACCTTCGTTTGATTATTTAACACATGGCTGAAGTGCATGGGTCATAAGAAACCTAATGCAATCATCATCGATCAATGCAACGAGATGAGCATGGCCATCTCCGAAGTTCTTTCGGGGACCACACATCGCCTCTGCTTATGACACATAGGGAGGAATGAATTGAACCATCTCTCTTAGCTGAAGGTAAAGTTTGAGAATTTGGGGTGAAAGTACATTCAGTTCAAGTTCAGTAAAATGATTGATGATTTTAAAAGGAGATGGACAGAACTAGTCGATGAGTTTCAATTGTAAGACAACGAGTGGTTGAAATAAATATACGCTCTTAGAAGGAAATGGATTTCATGCTACGGTATGACTACTACGCAACGCGGA